>OY726522.1:22904256-24353264 GCA_963383655.1 Bathymodiolus septemdierum | reverse complement strand
TTTCAGTTCATTTGGGAAAGCAGTTTCAGAGGATAAGATTTGTTTAGAAATCAACCAATCAGAAACAAGAATGGCCTGTAGTGGCCATGTTTGTTAACGGATCAAAACTAAATGAGCAATATTTATAGAGGACCGTCCAAGGATGCTTCCTACCAAGTTTCGATTCATTTGGCTAAGCGGTTTCAGAGGAGAAGATTTTTTATAAATCAACCAATCAGAAACAAGAATTGCCTGTGGCGGTCATGTTTGTTAACTGATTGGCACGAAATTAGCAATCTTTATAGAGGACCATCCATAGATGCTTCCTACCAAGTTTCGGTTTATTTGGCAAAGTGGTTTCAGAGGAGAAGATTTTTTTAGAAATCGACCACCCAGAAACAAGAATTGCCTGTGGCGGCCATGTTTGTACACGAATCGGGATGAAATGAGCAATCTAGCAATCTTTATACATGACCTTCCAAGGATGCTTCCTACCAAGTTTCGATTCATTTGGCCAAGCGGTTTCAGAAGAGAAGATTTTTTTTTAAATCAGTCAATCAGAATCAAGAATCAGAACTGTCCTGTGACACAAAGTTTTCTCAAATCTTTGTCAAAACAATTAAAACAATATTACAAGAACTTGATTTTTGACCCCAAAAACATATTTCTTTGGTTTTGAGTCAGAAGATCTTGTTAATTTGATTTTAATTATTGCAAAAAATTACATCTTCAAGTGCAAACTCAATGAACAAAGGCTAAATATTGTAGAATTTAAACATAAAATTATGTGGTACCGTTCACTTGAACAATACATATCAAAGAAAAACAATACTATTAGCATTTGAAAAAATGTGGATCCCCTTACAATATATTTTCAACTAATCACAATATTTTTTGTTTGTTTGTTTCATATATTGATGAGATTCTTTTTTCAGTTTTTTTGATTACGTACAAAATGTCGGGAGCAATCTAATATTTTTGAAAAACAAAATTGTAAGAGAGTGTGTGTGAAAGATGAATGAAAGTGTTTATTACTATTATATATTAGTATTTCTTTATTTTGTTTATCATATTGTAAAACCAATGTAGTCACAAAATTTATTGTTTTGAAAACCCCTGTCAACCTAGGCAGGTGGTGATGTAATGGAATGTATAAAATCCTGACTATATTAAAAAAAAACAAAATTAAAAAAATCTTTATACATGACCTTCCAAGGATGCTTCCTACCAAGTATCGATTCATTTGGCCAAGCAGTTTATGAGGAGAAGATTGTTTTTAAATCGGCCAATCAGAATTAAGAATTGCCTGTGGTGGCCATGTTTGTTAATGTATCTGGACGAAATGAGCACTATTTATATTTATAAAAGACCATGACTGATGACATTGGAAATCCAGGTTCTGACTTGGGATAGGCACAGAAATGTGATGGGGTTAAACCGATTAATGGGATCCCAACCTTCCCCTCTGTATAACTGGATCTTCAATGGTAATACATTTATAAACAAATGATAAAACCTGCACAGAATATATGAACTGTTTTTACTGTGTCGGGATTCTAATGCATATTAAAAAAAATTGACAATGAAATGAATAAGGGGGAGGGTTTGCATTCCATTATCCGGTTTCAACATGCCACATGTTTGTGCCTGTCCAAAGCCAGGACTTAGATTTCCAACATCTTATTTCATGGTCTTTTTCGGTGGAATTGTTTAAACTTTATTTTCATAATATGCTAAAAATATTTTTCGTAAATTTTAAAATGGTCAATAGTGATAGCCTGGACATCTAAACAGAAGAGTCAAATCTACTATAAACCTGCAATTTTTGATTGAAGTGTCTGTACCAAGCCAGGAAAGTGAGTGGTCATGCATGTTTGCAGCGATTTTGCCTCTTTCTACAATTTTTCTATTAGATTTTGGAACTGTTCTGACAGTGTGATATATTTTGTTTTACATTTTCTCAACTATGACATACGATGGTGGAAATCTTAGCATTCCCATCCACATAAAACAAAATCCTTATAAAAAATTAAACTTAAAGCCCATTAAGTTTAGATTCAATCAGTCTTGTAGCTTCTAACGGAAAGATATTTAACATATATCCATATGGCCCCTCTTTAAAAAGTTATATGCGAGTCTTAGACTATGGAAGCCATATGGTGCTAGCCTGGTTTTATTCAATGACTTGAAAATATTTGCATTATACATGTCGAGGAAGAGTTGCAGATACGAGATGTCTACGTACCACCACCCCTTCCTCTGAACCACTCTAGAATTGGTATAAACATATTTTATTGGTATAACTGACATATATAAACAAAACAATAGCAATTCTACAATAGGATTCAGAAACAAGCAAATGCTAGAATTAAACCCTTCCTCTGAACCACTCTAGAATTAAACCCTTCCTCTGAACCACTCTAGAATTAAACCCTTCCTCTGAATCACTCTAGAATTAAACCCTTCCTCTGAATCACTAGAATTAAACCCTTCCTCTGAATCACACTAGAATTAAACCCTTCCTCTGAACCACTCTAGAATTAAACCCTTCCTCTGAATCACTCTAGAATTAAACCCTTCCTCTGAACCACTCTAGAATTAAACCCTTCCTCTGAATCACACTAGAATTAAACCCTTCCTCTGAATCACTCTAGAATTAAACCCTTCCTCTGAATCACTCTAGAATTAAACCCTTCCTCTGAACCACTCTAGAATTAAACCCTTCCTCTGAATCACTCTAGAATTAAACCCTTCCTCTGAACCACTCTAGAATTAAGCCCTTCCTCTGAACCACTCTAGAATTAAACCCTTCCTCTGAATCACTCTAGAATTAAACCCTTCCTCTGAACCACTCTAGAATTAAACCCTTCCTCAGAACCACTCTAGAATTAAACCTGTTTGACCCTGGATAACCATAAACTCAATATGATCATACAATAAATAAATCTATGGCTTCAGTCCCTGTAAAATAAAATGTACATATTTGCTTGGTTTCTGTTGAGTGGTCTATGGAGAGTTGCATAATATAAATAGAAATGCATTCTCTTCTGTACCACATTGAAAATCTCTCATTTGGGTCCGGTAAGCCTCTGAAATTAATGTGGGGGGAAAAAATAGCAGGTTTACAACTTCAGTTCCTATTCCTTTACACGAATACACTCCTGACAACTTAGTCTTAGATCAGAATTCAGATATTGTATTGCAACCAAATATCCAAACGCTAAATCAATAATCAAAATGAATTGCCAGACATCAATAGGGGTTTCGCACATGTTACCAATACCTCCAGTGGTGTTGGTGACAGAGTAGTTTTACCACAACCCAAACACCTCTGACGTGAGTTCACTCCTCGAACTCTAATACAAAGTCTTAAGGTTTTCCGACACCTATCCTGTATGGTCTGGGATTTTACTGGTCAATTGTTATCATTGTCTGTAAATTTGGTAGTAATGATATTTCTGACATTTG
Organism: Bathymodiolus septemdierum; assembly: GCA_963383655.1. Taxonomy (NCBI): domain Eukaryota; kingdom Metazoa; phylum Mollusca; class Bivalvia; order Mytilida; family Modiolidae; genus Bathymodiolus; species Bathymodiolus septemdierum. Next base: position 24,349,817 of record OY726522.1, on the reverse strand, counting down.
CTGAATGTGATGATAAAACATCTATTAACCAAACCAATGTTTCCAGATTGATAGTTATGAAATAGGAAACAAATTCTAATTCCTCTAAAAAAAAACACCAAAAACAATGGTCGATAAAGCACTACACAGAAAATTAAAGATTGAGCAACATGAACTCCACCAAAACCAGGGTGTGGAGTCAGCTGCTGCAGACAGGTAAGCAGTTCCTAACTCCACCAAAACCAGGGGGTGGAGTCAGGTGCTGCAGACAGGTAAGTAGTTCATAACTTCACCAAAACCAGGGTGTGGAGTCAGGTGCTGCAGACAGGCAAGTAGTTCCTAACTCCACCAAAACCATGGGGTGGAGTCAGGTAAGCAGTTCCTAACTCCACCAAAACCAGGGGGTGGAGTCAAGTGCTGCAGACAGGTAAGCAGTTCCTAACTCCACCAAAACCATGGGGTGGAGTCAGGTAAGCAGTTCCTAACTCCACCAAAACCAGGGGGTGGAGTCAGGTGCTGCAGACAGCTAAGCAGTTCCTAACTCGACCAAAACCAGGGGTGGAGTCAGGTAAGCAGTTCCTAACGCCAGCAAAACCAGGGGGTGGAGTCAGGTGCTGCAGACAGGTAAGCAGTTCCTAACTCCACCAAAACCAGAGGGTGGAGTCAGGTGCTGCAGACAGGTAAGCAGTTCCTAACTCCACCAAAACCAGGGGGTGGAGTCAGGTGCTGCAGACAGGTAAGCAGTTCCTAACTCCACCAAAACCAGGTGCTGCAGACAGGTAAGCAGTTCCTAACTCCACCAAAACCAGGGGGTAGAGTCAGGTGCTGCAGACAGGTAAGCAGTTCGTAACTCCACCAAAACCAGGGAGTGGAGTCAGGTGCTGCAGACAGGTAAGCAGTTCCTAGCTCCACCAAAACCAGGTGGTGGAGTCAGGTAAGCAGTTCCTAACGCCACCAAAACCAGGGGGTGGAGTCAGGTGCTGTAGACAGCTAAGCAGTTCCTAGCTCCACCAAAACCAGGTGGTGGAGTCAGGTAAGCAGTTCCTAACGCCACCAAAACCAGGGGGTGGAGTCAGGTGCTGCAGACAGCTAAGCAGTTCCTAACTCCACCAAAATCAGGGTGTGGAGTCAGGTGCTGCAGACAGGTAAGCAGTTCCTAACTCCACCAAAACCAGGGGGTGGAGTCAGGTGCTGCAGACAGGTAAGTAGTTCATAACTTCACCAAAACCAGGGTGTGGAGTCAGGTGCTGCAGACAGGCAAGTAGTTCCTAACTCCACCAAAACCAGGGGGTGGAGTCAGGTGCTGCAGACAGGCAAGTAGTTCCTAACTCCACCAAAACCAGGGGGTGGAGTCAGGTGCTGCAGACAGGTAAGTAGTTCCTAACTCCACCAAAACCAGGGGGTGGAGTCAGGTGCTGCAGACAGGTAAGCAGTTTCTAACTCCACCAAAACCAGGGGGTGGAGTCAGGTGCTGCAGACAGGTAAGCAGTTCCTAACTCTACCAAAACCAGGTGATGGAGTCAGGTGCTGCAGACAGGTAAGCAGTTCCTAACTCCACCAAAACCAGGGGGTGGAGTCAGGTGATGCAGACAGGTAAGCAGTTCCTAACTCCATCAAAACCAGGGGGTGGAGTCAGGTGCTACAGACAGGTAAGTAGTTCCTAACTCCACCAAAACCAGGGGGTGGAGTCAGGTAAGCAGTTCCTAACGCCACCAAAACCAGGGGGTGGAGTCAGGTGCTGCAGACAGCTAAGCAGTTCCTAACTCCACCAAAACCAGGGGGTGGAGTCAGGTGCTGCAGACAGGTAAGTAGTTCCTAACTCCACCAAAACCATGGGGTGGAGTCAGGTAAGCAGTTCCTAACTCCACCAAAACCAGGGGGTGGAGTCAAGTGCTGCAGACAGGTAAGCAGTTCCTAACTCCACCAAAACCATGGGGTGGAGTCAGGTAAGCAGTTCCTAACTCCACCAAAACCAGGGGGTGGAGTCAGGTGCTGCAGACAGCTAAGCAGTTCCTAACTCGACCAAAACCAGGGGTGGAGTCAGGTAAGCAGTTCCTAACGCCAGCAAAACCAGGGGGTGGAGTCAGGTGCTGCAGACAGGTAAGCAGTTCCTAACTGCACCAAAACCAGAGGGTGGAGTCAGGTGCTGCAGACAGGTAAGCAGTTCCTAACTCCACCAAAACCAGGGGGTGGAGTCAGGTGCTGCAGACAGGTAAGCAGTTCCTAACTCCACCAAAACCAGGTGCTGCAGACAGGTAAGCAGTTCCTAACTCCACCAAAACCAGGGGGTAGAGTCAGGTGCTGCAGACAGGTAATCAGTTCGTAACTCCACCAAAACCAGGGAGTGGAGTCAGGTGCTGCAGACAGGTAAGCAGTTCCTAGCTCCACCAAAACCAGGTGGTGGAGTCAGGTAAGCAGTTCCTAACGCCACCAAAACCAGGGGGTGGAGTCAGGTGCTGTAGACAGCTAAGCAGTTCCTAGCTCCACCAAAACCAGGTGGTGGAGTCAGGTAAGCAGTTCCTAACGCCACCAAAACCAGGGGGTGGAGTCAGGTGCTGCAGACAGCTAAGCAGTTCCTAACTCCACCAAAATCAGGGTGTGGAGTCAGGTGCTGCAGACAGGTAAGCAGTTCCTAACTCCACCAAAACCAGGGGGTGGAGTCAGGTGCTGCAGACAGGTAAGTAGTTCATAACTTCACCAAAACCAGGGTGTGGAGTCAGGTGCTGCAGACAGGCAAGTAGTTCCTAACTCCACCAAAACCAGGGGGTGGAGTCAGGTGCTGCAGACAGGTAAGTAGTTCCTAACTCCACCAAAACCAGGGGGTGGAGTCAGGTGCTGCAGACAGGTAAGCAGTTTCTAACTCCACCAAAACCAGGGGGTGGAGTCAGGTGCTGCAGACAGGTAAGCAGTTCCTAACTCTACCAAAACCAGGTGATGGAGTCAGGTGCTGCAGACAGGTAAGCAGTTCCTAACTCCACCAAAACCAGGGGGTGGAGTCAGGTGATGCAGACAGGTAAGCAGTTCCTAACTCCATCAAAACCAGGGGGTGGAGTCAGGTGCTACAGACAGGTAAGTAGTTCCTAACTCCACCAAAACCAGGGGGTGGAGTCAGGTAAGCAGTTCCTAACGCCACCAAAACCAGGGGGTGGAGTCAGGTGCTGCAGACAGCTAAGCAGTTCCTAACTCCACCAAAACCAGGGGGTGGAGTCAGGTGCTGCAAACAGGTAAGTAGTTCCTAACTCCACCAAAACCATGGGGTGGAGTCAGGTAAGCAGTTCCTAACTCCACCAAAACCAGGGGGTGGAGTCAAGTGCTGCAGACAGGTAAGCAGTTCCTAACTCCACCAAAACCATGGGGTGGAGTCAGGTAAGCAGTTCCTAACTCCACCAAAACCAGGGGGTGGAGTCAGGTGCTGCAGACAGCTAAGCAGTTCCTAACTCGACCAAAACCAGGGGTGGAGTCAGGTAAGCAGTTCCTAACGCCAGCAAAACCAGGGGGTGGAGTCAGGTGCTGCAGACAGGTAAGCAGTTCCTAACTCCACCAAAACCAGAGGGTGGAGTCAGGTGCTGCAGACAGGTAAGCAGTTCCTAACTCCACCAAAACCAGGGGGTGGAGTCAGGTGCTGCAGACAGGTAAGCAGTTCCTAACTCCACCAAAACCAGGTGCTGCAGACAGGTAAGCAGTTCCTAACTCCACCAAAACCAGGGGGTAGAGTCAGGTGCTGCAGACAGGTAAGCAGTTCGTAACTCCACCAAAACCAGGGAGTGGAGTCAGGTGCTGCAGACAGGTAAGCAGTTCCTAGCTCCACCAAAACCAGGTGGTGGAGTCAGGTAAGCAGTTCCTAACGCCACCAAAACCAGGGGGTGGAGTCAGGTGCTGTAGACAGCTAAGCAGTTCCTAGCTCCACCAAAACCAGGTGGTGGAGTCAGGTAAGCAGTTCCTAACGCCACCAAAACCAGGGGGTGGAGTCAGGTGCTGCAGACAGCCAAGCAGTTCCTAACTCCACCAAAATCAGGGTGTGGAGTCAGGTGCTGCAGACAGGTAAGCAGTTCCTAACTCCACCAAAACCAGGGGGTGGAGTCAGGTGCTGCAGACAGGTAAGTAGTTCATAACTTCACCAAAACCAGGGTGTGGAGTCAGGTGCTGCAGACAGGCAAGTAGTTCCTAACTCCACCAAAACCAGGGGGTGGAGTCAGGTGCTGCAGACAGGTAAGTAGTTCCTAACTCCACCAAAACCAGGGGGTGGAGTCAGGTGCTGCAGACAGGTAAGCAGTTTCTAACTCCACCAAAACCAGGGGGTGGAGTCAGGTGCTGCAGACAGGTAAGCAGTTCCTAACTCTACCAAAACCAGGTGATGGAGTCAGGTGCTGCAGACAGGTAAGCAGTTCCTAACTCCACCAAAACCAGGGGGTGGAGTCAGGTGATGCAGACAGGTAAGCAGTTCCTAACTCCATCAAAACCAGGGGGTGGAGTCAGGTGCTACAGACAGGTAAGTAGTTCCCAACTCCACCAAAACCAGGGGGTGGAGTCAGGTAAGCAGTTCCTAACGCCACCAAAACCAGGGGGTGGAGTCAGGTGCTGCAGACAGCTAAGCAGTTCCTAACTCCACCAAAACCAGGGGGTGGAGTCAGGTGCTGCAGACAGGTAAGTAGTTCCTAACTCCACCAAAACCATGGGGTGGAGTCAGGTAAGCAGTTCCTAACTCCACCAAAACCAGGGGGTGGAGTCAAGTGCTGCAGACAGGTAAGCAGTTCCTAACTCCACCAAAACCATGGGGTGGAGTCAGGTAAGCAGTTCCTAACTCCACCAAAACCAGGGGGTGGAGTCAGGTGCTGCAGACAGCCAAGCAGTTTCTAACTCGACCAAAACCAGGGGTGGAGTCAGGTAAGCAGTTCCTAACGCCAGCAAAACCAGGGGGTGGAGTCAGGTGCTGCAGACAGGTAAGCAGTTCCTAACTCCACCAAAACCAGAGGGTGGAGTCAGGTGCTGCAGACAGGTAAGCAGTTCCTAACTCCACCAAAACCAGGGGGTGGAGTCAGGTGCTGCAGACAGGTAAGCAGTTCCTAACTCCACCAAAACCAGGTGCTGCAGACAGGTAAGCAGTTCCTAACTCCACCAAAACCAGGGGGTAGAGTCAGGTGCTGCAGACAGGTAATCAGTTCGTAACTCCACCAAAACCAGGGAGTGGAGTCAGGTGCTGCAGACAGGTAAGCAGTTCCTAGCTCCACCAAAACCAGGTGGTGGAGTCAGGTAAGCAGTTCCTAACGCCACCAAAACCAGGGGGTGGAGTCAGGTGCTGTAGACAGCTAAGCAGTTCCTAGCTCCACCAAAACCAGGTGGTGGAGTCAGGTAAGCAGTTCCTAACGCCACCAAAACCAGGGGGTGGAGTCAGGTGCTGCAGACAGCTAAGCAGTTCCTAACTCCACCAAAATCAGGGTGTGGAGTCAGGTGCTGCAGACAGGTAAGCAGTTCCTAACTCCACCAAAACCAGGGGGTGGAGTCAGGTGCTGCAGACAGGTAAGTAGTTCATAACTTCACCAAAACCAGGGTGTGGAGTCAGGTGCTGCAGACAGGCAAGTAGTTCCCAACTCCACCAAAACCAGGGGGTGGAGTCAGGTGCTGCAGACAGGTAAGCAGTTTCTAACTCCACCAAAACCAGGGGGTGGAGTCAGGTGCTGCAGACAGGTAAGCAGTTCCTAACTCTACCAAAACCAGGTGATGGAGTCAGGTGCTGCAGACAGGTAAGCAGTTCCTAACTCCACCAAAACCAGGGGGTGGAGTCAGGTGATGCAGACAGGTAAGCAGTTCCTAACTCCATCAAAACCAGGGGGTGGAGTCAGGTGCTGCAGACAGGTAAGTAGTTCCTAACTCCACCAAAACCAGGGGGTGGAGTCAGGTAAGCAGTTCCTAACGCCACCAAAACCAGGGGGTGGAGTCAGGTGCTGCAGACAGCTAAGCAGTTCCTAACTCCACCAAAACCAGGGGGTGGAGTCAGGTGCTGCAGACAGGTAAGTAGTTCCTAACTCCACCAAAACCATGGGGTGGAGTCAGGTAAGCAGTTCCTAACTCCACCAAAACCAGGGGGTGGAGTCAAGTGCTGCAGACAGGTAAGCAGTTCCTAACTCCACCAAAACCAGGGGGTGGAGTCAGGTAAGCAGTTCCTAACTCCACCAAAACCAGGGGGTGGAGTCAGGTGCTGCAGACAGCTAAGCAGTTCCTAACTCGACCAAAACCAGGGGTGGAGTCAGGTAAGCAGTTCCTAACGCCAGCAAAACCAGGGGGTGGAGTCAGGTGCTGCAGACAGGTAAGCAGTTCCTAACTCCACCAAAACCAGAGGGTGGAGTCAGGTGCTGCAGACAGGTAAGCAGTTCCTAACTCCACCAAAACCAGAGGGTGGAGTCAGGTGCTGCAGACAGGTAAGCAGTTCCTAACTCCACCAAAACCAGGGGGTGGAGTCAGGTGCTGCAGACAGGTAAGCAGTTCCTAACTCCACCAAAACCAGGTGCTGCAGACAGGTAAGCAGTTCCTAACTCCACCAAAACCAGGGGGTAGAGTCAGGTGCTGCAGACAGGTAAGCAGTTCGTAACTCCACCAAAACCAGGGAGTGGAGTCAGGTGCTGCAGACAGGTAAGCAGTTCCTAGCTCCACCAAAACCAGGTGGTGGAGTCAGGTAAGCAGTTCCTAACGCCACCAAAACCAGGGGGTGGAGTCAGGTGCTGCAGACAGCTAAGCAGTTCCTAGCTCCACCAAAACCAGGTGGTGGAGTCAGGTAAGCAGTTCCTAACGCCACCAAAACCAGGGGGTGGAGTCAGGTGCTGCAGACAGCTAAGCAGTTCCTAACTCCACCAAAATCAGGGTGTGGAGTCAGGTGCTGCAGACAGGTAAGCAGTTCCTAACTCCACCAAAACCAGGGGGTGGAGTCAGGTGCTGCAGACAGGTAAGCAGTTCCTAACTCCACCAAAACCAGGGGTGGAGTCAGGTGCTGCAGACAGGTAAGCAGTTCCTAACTCCACCAAAACCAGGGGTGGAGTCAGGTGCTGCAGACAGGTAAGCAGTTCCTAACTCCACCAAAACCAGGGGGTAGAGTCAGGTGCTGCAGACAGGCAAGTAGTTCCTGTTCGATCGTGTTACTCTTGCTTCAAATCCAATGATGTCATGAAAGAGGAAAGGAGGATGTGATTGTGACCATGAAAGACGACACATATCTGTGGTCATCAGTGACAGATATTCCATGACAGGTAACCATGGCGACTGTAAAACTTTTGAAATGATGACTTCAACTTAACCACTTGGAACCCTTTGTCCAGAAGCTTCCTTGTTACCAGCAACCCCTATCAAGGAAGTCAGATATGAACTGTCAGCTCTGAAATATCCTATATCAGCTGAGAGATGTAAATGTTCTTCATATGCAGGTGTTGCTGGAATGTCGCTACTTATAAATGGAAAGTTCATGGAGGGAAAATTAAAATCATCTTTATGTCGTAAAATTTCTCTTTTAACCAGTTCTCACTGTCAATGTTGAGGTGTAAGTCAAGGTATGAAGCAAACCTGGCTGTATCTGTGATATCCTTTACTCCAGTTCAATGGGACAGATGTGATTAACATGGTCACCAAACATGGATTTATTTAGTGAAAGGATATAATATATATAGAGGAACATGAAATTACAAAATCAGGTTAGCTTCTTATCAATTTTCCTGAGAAGCCTCTGAATGCAATCTGCATCATGTAAATAAAGGAACAAGTCACATAGAAGAGAGGCACAGCTGGTACCCAAAAACAATTTTGATGGTTTGTGGAAAAACATGTCCACGGATCAAATATCTATGAAATATTTCGGCCCTTAGGTTAGCACATCTCGCAGAAAAGTGTTGTTGATGATGTTAAGGTCACCAGTTATAACATGGCCAAGTGGATTATATTTGAATGGAGAGCTTGCACATGTGCAAATCAAGAGCTTAAGCCTTGAAGTCGTCAATCTTGATATCCTGCAACATTTCTTTATAGTTGGTCTTGGTTGAAATAGGTGAAATAGTCATATGAGATAATATGAAATAAGGGTAATAACAAAATTACCGAACTCCGAACAATCTTACAAAGGGAAAGTCAAAACTCATAAGTATATAAACAGACAAAATCAGTCAACAACCGGAAAACTGTGAAAACCGTAATGACCCTGACTTGGCACAGGCATTTCTAAAGAAATGGTGGGTTGAATCAGATTTTAAAGTGCCAAACCTCCAGCTTTCATTACGGCTCAAAGGTTCCGGCTGTCACTATAACAGTATTTATAACAATACTAGAACAAAATAGGTAAAATAGTTGTCAAAGCAGTACCAAATTCAGTGAAGTAAATGTCAAAAACACTTTTACGTCACACATTGATAACAAAAATATTTTTGACATTGTTGTTGACTTCCTTATCTTTATACATTTTCACTATATGAAAATGCATCGTTTATTATTGTCTCTGCAGAGACGGAATATATTTCGACAAGATCTTGGTATCAGAATATAAACTTTTTAAGAGATTGAACATATTGATCTTTAAAATCGGCAGGAATTTTAGATTTATTTGATTTGTGATGAAAGATATTGCCTAGGTTAATGACATCAAAACCTTTATTGGCAAATTATAGTATTAGAAAAAGGAACGTTTACCTGTGTCATCTTTCTAAATGTCAACAGGTTTGAAAAGTCTGTGATAAGCAATATTTAAGATAATTGCTGTAAGCTTGTATTAATTTGAATTAGGATTTGTAACGGTCTTTTTCAACATGAGTTGTATAAACTTAGCATGTAGTCTTGAAAGGGGTAATGAAAATAGTGTCTGCAAATGTGATGCATATCAAACAGCTTCTGTATAAATGTTAGGTCATTTAGTGAAACATTATTGAGAAATGTATAATGGAGGTATATGATTGGATTAGTAAAATGAACAAGAAAAAATACCACACTATCTGAACAATTCCATAAGTCAATAGAAAAATCTCAGAAAGAGGCAGGGATTTGACACAAAGTGATCAATACGACTTCACATTGACCTTCTTCCAAGTGACCTTGACTGCCAGCTATAACAAATAATATCAAATATGAAAGATGTAACATTACAATTCTTGTATTTTCATGTTACCAGATAACTAAATTTGTATGGCTAAGGAATACAATATTATAATGCTTCAGAACATCCTGCATTGTCGTTGGAGGTCACTTTTATAAATCAAAACTTGTCGCTGTTAAAGCTATTTAAATCCCTATATTTTGGTGGATTTACAGATAACTCTTGAGGAAGGTTGCTTTAAATGTTCTTTGGATCATTTCAATTATTATAGTGGAAGTGAATCTGTGTAGGTTTTTATAGTTTGTTTATATATGTATTGCTGTTGGAGATTGAGTTATCAAGAGGGGATGGTTGGGATCCAGTAATCAAGAGGGGAGTGTTGGGATTCAGTTATCAAGAGGGGAGGGTTGGGATCCAGTTATCAAGAGGGGATGGCTGGGATCCAGTTATCAAGAGGGGAGGGATGGGATCCAGTTATCAAGAGGGGAGGATTGGGATCCAGTTATCAAGAGGGGATGGCTGGGATCCAGTTATCAAGAGGGGAGGTTTGGGATCCAGTTATCAAGAGGGGAGGGTTGGGATCCAGTTATCAAGAGGGGAGGGTTGGGATCCAGTTATCAAGAGGGGAGTGTTGGGATCCAGTTATCAAGAGGGGAGGGTTGGGATCCAGTTATCAAGAGGGGAGGGTTGGGATCCAGTTATCAAGAGGGGAGGGTTGGGATCCAGTTATCAAGAGGGGAGGGTTGGGATCCAGTTATCAAGAGGGGAGGGTTGGAAATTGAGTTATCAAGAGGGGATGGTTGGGATCCAGTTATCAAGAGGGGAGGGTTAGGATCCAGTTATCAAGAGGAGAGGGTTGGAGATTGAGTTATCAAGAGGGGATGGTTGGGATCCAGTTATCAAAAGGGGAGGGTTGGAGATTGAGTTATCAAGAGGGGATGGTTGGGATCCAGTTATCAAGAGGGGAGGGTTGGGACCATTAACCTGTTTAACTCTACCACATTTAAAAAGTCATCTTTCAGAGCTTAAATCTGGAAAGTGACAAAAAATGTTAGAGATGACTAGAATCTAGACATAACAGTATGTAACTGAGAGTCTGACACTGAATAAATTTTCTGGATGCCTGCTTCAAAGCTTTCAGAACATACCCATTACTTGACAATGCTTAATAGATACAAATGATGAATATTCTATTACTTATTTAGCATTTTATTAGACAGATTTTGCTTAAACAGATGTTGATCTGGATCTGCCTGTATAAATACATGTTCATAATAGTGACTTTTGGTATCTGTCCAGCAACTGGCTTTACATGTATACATAATAACTGTTCCATATTCTATACCACTATCTGAAAAAAGGAAAAAAAATTTAGTGGAAGCAAATCTGTGCAGGCATTTTATCGTTTGTTTATATATGGTGTGGTCTTGTTTGTTCGGTGAGTTCAGTTAAGATGAGAGGTGATTGTTCATTTTGTTGATATTAGCGGAATTGATGACCATGACTGTTTAAACTTTCTTTCATAATTTCAAAATATTGTAAGATACAACTGAACTTCGCATCTCGATCTCTGATAAGTAGTTATCTTGAATAACTAGAAGTAAGAATATGGTCCTTTAATAGTAATCGTTAGCAGCAAGCTTTGTCCTGATACGTCAAATACACTGCTAATTTGATCAAGAATAGTAGGTCGCTACAATTTCAACACAAGGTTCGACTGGAGCTAAAAATTGGATATTCCATAACTGTTGTAGAATCCTGTCAAATATGCTTGTACAATAATTTATATGATTATTTTTGTGTCACTGGTAATAAATAACTGGTATTGTTTGGATGTATAAAATGCATATCCCTCTACAAGATCATGTTTTAGGGTAAAAAAAGTGCATAAAAGATGGTTATCTACCATGTAAGTAGCAAAATATATAGAGATATGCAGCTTATCAGTAGATCTGAAAAGTTATCTTTAAAAAAAAAACATAATTATTTTGTTTTATATGCATGCCTTTAACATTAAACATAGATACCTTGAGCTTTGTCAAATCTTAGACTATTAATTAATGCTGGCATTATCTGTAGTTCAAACACAAGCCCACTGCCACAATTAGGACAACTCTGTTGTGATGCCTGTAATAGGTCTACTGCAGGCTTACTAATGTAAAGTGGACTCCCATTCCATTCATATCTGAAATATACAATTATTTGTTTTTGAATTCCAAATTGTTCTTAAAATAAATAATGGATTGTTTTTTGTAAGCTGAGAACAATAAAAAAAAATCTAATAATTAGATATTATTTTTCGTGATTGTTTTATTGTTTAATTTTAAAATCAGATTGATTTTGATTTTTAAAATCTGAACTGAAAAGTAATGTAAATTGATATGAAGTAGTCACTGGTGTTAAGTCATCAGTTCCACTTTTCACAACAGTCTCTTCCTCGTATCAAAGTTGTGAGTTCAAACCCTGTTCATGGCAAGGTGTATTCGATACAACATTATGCGATAAAGATTGTCAGTGACTTTCTCCGGGTACTCCAATTTCTTCCAACAATAAAACTGACCACCATGATATAACTGAAATATTGTTGAAAGCTCTTGCTCTTTAATTCTACATGCTTAGCAAAGAAGCAGTAAATACCAATTTATTGTCTTCAGGTTGACCCGACTGTACTAATGATTTACTGTACTTGAGTTTGACCCGACTGTACTTGAGATTGACCCGACTGTACTAATGACTTACTGTACTTGAGATTGACCCGACTGTACTAATGACTTACTGTACTTGAGATTGACCCGACTGTACTAATGACTTACTGTACTTGAGTTTGACCCGACTGTACTAATGACTTACTGTACTTGAGTTTGACCCGACTGTACTTGAGATTGACCCGACTGTACTAATGACTTACTGTACTTGAGTTTGACCCGACTGTACTTGAGATTGACCCGACTGTACTAATGACTTACTGTACTTGAGATTGACCCGACTGTACTAATGACTTACTGTACTTGAGTTTGACCTGACTGTACTTGAGATTGACCCGACTGTACTAATGACTTACTGTACTTGAGTTTGACCCGACTGTACTAATGACTTACTGTACTTGAGTTTGACCCGACTGTACTTGAGATTGACCCGACTGTACTAATGACTTACTGTACTTGAGTTTGACCCGACTGTACTTGAGATTGACCCGACTGTACTAATGACTTACTGTACTTGAGATTGACCCGACTGTACTAATGACTTACTGTACTTGAGGTTGACCCGACTACTAATGATTTACTGTACTTGAGATTGACCCGACTGTACTAATGACTTACTGTACTTGAGCTTGACCCGACTGTACTTGAGATTGACCCGACTGTACTAATGACTTACTGTACTTGAGTTTGACCCGACTGTACTTGAGATTGACCCGACTGTACTAATGACTTACTGTACTTGAGATTGACCCGACTGTACTAATGACTTACTGTACTTGAGGTTGACCCGACTACTAATGATTTACTGTACTTGAGATTGACCCGACTGTACTAATGACTTACTGTACTTGAGATTGACCCGACTGTACTAATGACTTACTGTACTTGAGGTTGACCCGACTGTACTAATGACTTACTGTACTTGAGGTTGACCTTGAATGTACTAATGACTTACTGTACTTGAGGTTGACCCAACTGTACTAATGACTTACTGTACTTGAGGTTGACCCGACTGTACTAATGACTTACTGTACTTGAGGTTGACCCAACTGTACTAATGACTTACTGTACTTGAGGTTGACCCGACTGTACTAATGACTTACTGTACTTGAGGTGAGCACGCAAACCATTACACTACCGATGCTGTCTTAAATTTGTATATAAAATTTGTTTGTAAATAAGTTTACCTCTCTTTACTTTCTATTAAATACCAGTATGCAATTAATAAATACAGTCAAACCTGCCCATGTGGTCACCTGTATTAAGCAGTCACCTGTATTAAGTAGTCACCTCTATTAAGTAGTCACCTGTATTAAAAGGTCACGTTTTTCTTGTCCTTTCATAGAAAATTCCATATGAATTGAACCTCTTTTAAGAGGTCAGCTGTCTTAAAAGACCACTTTTTCTTTGTCCTAAAGGTGACCTCTTAATACAAGTTTGACTGTAGAAAGTAACTGCTTATAGTAGGCATTATTCCTAAATGACCATTAAAGGCTTGTTGATTTGCTATACAATGCATATGTATATCATATTAAGTAATAATCATTACAATACAAATAATGAATTTAAGTTGTTTAGCAAATTGAGAAGATAGATAATGAAGGTGACGCTTAATGTGTTGGTGACGATTTACTATCTTGTTACATGCTGATATAATGACGATTCTGTCTTTAATAGGTCATCATACAATTATTTCACTTTTGAGACAGACCAGTTCCTATTTTTAGCGATGTGAGATTTTCTTATCTGGCACTAGTGCAAGACAAAAAAATCATGTGTGTTTTTACCGGCAAATGCATGCTGTACAGTTTATGTCAACTGCCCCCCCCAATTCTCCATTCTTTTCCTTTTTAAAATAAACAATTCACTGTATATAAGTTTTCAATCTTCTATAAACATGCAAATCCTAACAATCAGCCATATTATTACATAATAACCTTCACGCAATACACAAAAATACGGAATTACTTTTTTGATTAACATGAAGGGGAAATAACTCACATTGTTTACATGTTCGTCTGCTAAAAGTACATAGCTGTCAAACAATGCACAACTACTGATAAAAGTGAGAAATAAAATCAAACACTGGCAAAAAGTGCAAAACAGAGAAATCTCCGACACCCTCGGGTAAGATTTCCCTGTCTTGCACTTTTGCCGGTGTTAAAGATTCTATATATCTTCAGTATTTTTTTCTGTCTATCAATTTAAAATAAAAAGCAAAGAGGTTCTCGTACAGAGAAAGGGCAACAAAGCTGAATAATCTTTCTCCTCAAGAAAAACAACTTGAAGCAGGACGGTAGAGACAGACAAACTAGGGATGAACAGCTGGGGAAGAAAGGGCAAAGACAGAGACAAATGGAGGCAGTGCATCAGGGCCTTAAGAGGATAGGTGAGGTAATTGTGAAGACGTCATCAGGGTGTGGTAAAAATGAAACTAAGGTGAAAGTGACAACTTTGATATACGTTTGAAATATTTGTATCCTTGACTTTATTAAATTAATTTTCCTGCATCCCTAATATCATAATAAGTACACCTTTATATGATATTTAAGTTATCAGTGTTTAGTGCCACTGTTGACAATATTTGAGTTACACCATGTATGTTGAGTTTTATTGGTGGAGGGCTTTATATACCTTAAGTCGAAGCATACATGTACCTGATGACTTGTTCTTGAGATCTTCCAATTCTTTTGGAAAATTTATGGAAATATTTGTCAATATGTATGGATTTCTCATATTTCTCACCAGTATTGCCACTGCCACTGAAAATTTAAAACAAAGGAGTTTTGCATTAACATAATTATGAAAGAAATTAGCATCATCCTTCTTCTACATAATTTGATTAAAAAGATCTGTCCTAGCTAAAAACAAGACAATGTCATATTAACAGCATGCCCTTCCCCCACATATTTTTAACTGAGCAGTTTTGATAGCGCAGCTGTCGTTTTGGATAACAGACAAACCGAAAAACAATATGCCCCCATACTGTCGTATGCGTGGCATAAAAATATTGAACTTTGATATGATGAAGTCAAATTATTGTTCCTTTGTCATGTTAGTATCAGTAATCATAAATTTTGTTTACCTCAGATGACATGAATTCTTGGTTAAATTCCACGTAAAATAGCTAGTCTCTGGAAACTGACATAGCAAATGTTAACTGGAGTCTTAATTATATGAATTATAAAGGGATGTACAACTGATGAGGAAAATAGAATCTGTTGAAAGAAGACAAAATAAAAACGATATAATCAAACCTGCTTGAAAGCTGTTCATCTATTGCACCTTGTTCTTTTTCATAATTCTTCAAAAGCTTTTTAATATGTTCCTTCTCTCCTGAATCTAAACTTTCTTCTGGCTCTTCTATAACATTTACATAATAAGTCATCAAACACTGTTTACTGGCTATATCTGTCACATGACAATCATCTGACCCACCTAAGATTTTCATCACATTGTGGGTTCTTTCACTATCAACCATGTTATCTTCAACAAGAACATTTTCTGATTTCGTTTGATTTTCAGAAGAATCATCTGTGTTTTCTATCTCCATGTTTGACAAATTTGATACAAGATTGTTTTCTATTTTATCTGAAATATCACATCCTGTTGGTGAATTTTCATCTGGAGATGGTAAACATTCTAAATTAGGTACAAAATTACAATACTTCTTTTGATTACTTATAACTGCAGTTGAATCTCTGTTTATTTGACCTGTTTCCTCAACACCTGAGCCCAAGTCATTATAATTTGCTTGCTCAACAGTATTTCCGTCTGCGCCCCAGTCATCAGCATCTGTACCCCAGTCATCTGTGTCTACTCCCCAATCATCTTTGCCCACACCCCAATCATCATTGCATACAGTGGAAGGAATCTGCTTTTCTACAATTTTAATGGCACTATCATCTTGTTTTTGTTGTCGTATCAATTCCCATCTAAAATTGAATTTTTTTTTATATAAAACTCTATTAAATAAACTTCAGGTTTGGAATCCATTTACCTAATTCAACCGATACAACACTTTCTGTCCTTTTCAAAACCAAAACATTTATCTCTATCAGCTGTCAAGTTCTATATGTATCAATATATGATGTAAAAAATCATAAAAGCATCAGAGATGCACAAGCAGAGTTGCCTTATATTATTAAAATATTAAAATTCTTCATGAAAAATTCCAATTTTCAAACAAAGCAAAGAAAATCTTGATATACAATGTACCTGTTACCATAGCTTGTATCACAATGGGTGCCACTAGTGGAGCAGGAACTGCTTACCCTTATGGAGGACCTCATTTCACCTCTGGTTTATAGAAGGGTTCGTGTTGCTGGGTCTTTAGTTTTCTGTGTAGTGTTTTGTAGATTGTTGTGTGTCCTTTTGTCCTTTTTCTTTTGGCCATAGTGTTGTCTGTCCTTCTTCAATTTATGGTTCTAATTACTCCTTTGGCTTTGGTATCTTCAAACTCTTGTGTATTTATTTGATGTAAATCTGTATTATTTTTCTGTGTGTTTTAACAATAACATTTCACACCATTTAACATTTTCAAGGGGCATATCTCTTAAAATGTTGATGAAAAGTAATGGGTTTCAAACTACTGAGATATGGTCCATACAAAGCTTTTGTATAAATTTGAATAAAATCTGTTGAGGAACTATTTCGATAGTACGCCAACAAGAACATTTACAATTACCATTATGTAGCTTGTGCTTAAATTTATAAATTTTGTTTCGATCGGTCAAGAAATAGATCGTTTATTATTACAAGATTTGATATATATGGTTTGTTGCATTGACTCAGCTAAAAAGTGTACCAGAGTAGGATTTTGAAATATACATATATGCTTACACATTATACAAGATCAAATCAATATACTTTTTTCCAATAGAAAACATCAAAATTCTTAAGGTAATAAACTGAGTTGAGTCATCCAATAGGATGTTTTGTTCATACGAACCTTCCATCTTTACATGTCAAACATTTAAATAAATAAAGTGTTCTGTGATATATAGAGCCTTGAAGTGGACAGTAAAGTTGAACAACCAATATCAGCTTATTCTTGCACTCCTGACAACATGGGTCATTTGGTACTGTAATCCAGTCCTTAAAAAAAAAAAAATAATAATAATCTTGTTTTCTTGTTCATTTCAAAACACAACTAAATCAAATTATACACTGTCTGAGTGTCATGGAAACTTTTTGTGATAAAAATGTTTTTTTTTCGAAATTAAAGGAAAATACATCTGGTAACTAAATCTTTATATTAAAAGGATAGTGTCTGCAATTTGAGTTTCTCTTTTCTGTCTTTTTTTTGCAGTGAATAATTAGTTTCATGACATGTATCGGTAAACAATTGTGCTATTATCATTGAATAGAAATGAACTACATAGTCAGTGACTAAGATAAATACTGATGATATAAATTGGAAATCTCTGCAACAATTAAATACTAAATAAGACTGTGGATAGAGAATGGGAAAATTTGGTGGAGAAAACCAGAGTTCCCATAGAAAATCCCAACAAGCACAATGTAAATACATATACAATGTAGCAAGCATTCTAATTTTAGGTACAAGTTGATATCAAGCAATTTGTGGTGGGCTAGACGTGAACCTATATCTAATTGGTGAAAATACTGTAGCTATAATAATTGAATTGATGGATTGCTTAAACCACTATCATTATTGTACAGTGTACCTACATAATCGATAATAGCGAGTTAACGACATTCGTCAGTCCTGTCAGACATGCCCAGCAAAATTTGGGCAAATTTGATAAGGACTTACGCAAGCTTGGTATTTTTGCAATAGAAAATTAATGAAGACTGGCATTTTTTTCACTAGGACCACCAAGCCCATATGACATTTCATGAACCCTGTAATAGCCAATAAAAATTAGAATCCTAACAATTTGTCAATTCTCAGATTGATAGCCAGTATACATAGTCTATGGTTATAGAAAGGATATTGTGATAGTGCTTTTCCTTTGTTAATTACTTAGGATATAAGCAAGGTTTTATACATACAGGTGTGACAATCAGAAAAGGATTAATAGATGCTTCCAGAGTTTATAAAAACCAGGCAAGGATGATACCTCAAATTTAGCACAGACTGTAATGAAGATAAATTTATTAAAAGAAAGAAGAAATCTTTAGCTAAAACGAAGTGGAATATTCTTAAATTTAGAATGAGTCATCATTAATTTATAGTGTCCAAGCCCAATGACGGGGGCAACTGTTCCAAAATTAATAATATTAAGACAAGATTTCTGTTGGGAATATTTCTTCAATAGTGGGTAATAAATATTCTTAATAGCTGTTTCCTATTGACGAAAAGTACACAATATGAGATCAAATATACAAAATAACATTATCCATTCCAAAAACTGCAATCTAGTTTTTATACAGCATTGAAGAGCTATGCATTTAACTTAATCATGTTAATCCAATAACGTTTGAGGCCATCATGGTCTTGATCGCATGGTAGTTTGATTAACAACTACATGTGCAATCAGTACCTATCACCACTAAAGTAGTGAGTTCAAATCTCGCTGATGAGTCATGGTGAGGTGTACTCGATACAACTTTATGTCATACAGTTTGTAGGAGACTTGCGGCAGGTCAGTGGTTTTCTTCAGGTTATCCAGTTTCCTCCACCAATAAAACGGAGTGCCATGATATACTGAAATATCGTTGAAAGTGGCATTAAACACCCACTCCCCATAAAATTTAATAATGTTGATGAATTTAAAAATTGCAAAAATTATTTCACATTAAAGCATAGATACGATAACTTAACCCTCAGTCTGCTTGTGCTCCAGTGAGTGAACCAAGCGAACTGAGGGTTACATTATCGTATCTAATTAAAGCAGTGAATGATCAAATTAACTTTTTATAAATATAGACTGATACATATGGATTATCAATGTCATAATTGTCAGCTTGGTGAAGGTGCTCAGTGACAGTATTTGGTAGATGTTCAATACCACTTTCAACAATATTCCAATCCTATTGAAACTGGCAGATATTCAAAACCTATAACACCTTTAGAGAACCGCATTTGCGAAAAATGTTTTTCAGATGAAATAGAATCTGAAGAACACCTTCTATTAAAATGTTCTTTTTACTATACTTCCAGGCGAAAGCATGTTGAAACAATTAAGAATAACATTAATCATTCTAACCTTGAAAAATTATCATTTGGGGATAAATTTATATGGCTTTTAAACTCAGAAAGTAAAGATACTTTAATATGCATGTGTGATTTCCTGTTAAAAAGTCACTGTTTCGGATAGCTGGTATCGCATATTTTAACACTAGTCATGTCTCTCATTCTTGTATTTATAATTTATATGATATTTTATGCAATGGCCTTATGTTTTATTATGTTTATATGCCCCTTCGTGGGCCCTTTAATTTGGACCAATAAAATATTATATTATTATTATATATAATTATATTATCGTGGTGGTCTGTTATCATCATTGCCAATAATATTGGTGGAGGAAACAAATCCCCGGGGGAATACTACAGACCAGTTTTTGCATAATCTCACAGAGAGACACGATAAGACCATCCAATAGTCACAAAACAAGTTATATATAACCAAATAACATGTACTTTTCGTGTTTTGCCATCAAACTGGTAATTAGTCATACCATCCGAGTTTTTGTGACTTTCCTCACTTTAAAGAAACTTACTGGACTACCTCCAATTTTATTTGTTGACCAATCAATATGATTTTGCTGAAATGGTTCATCTATAATTCCTAACAGAACAGACGAGGACATTATGCCTTAGTTAGATGAAAAAATAATGCTAAATAAATCCATAAGGGAAATAACTCTTGCATTAATTATTGCTAAAATATGTGCAAAAATCAATTCATAAAATCCTCTGAAAATTGGCAAAAGGAAAAATGCGTCGTTCTTGGCTGTATTTACATTAATGAAAATTGTTAATTCAAAGTAATATTAAAGTGCATTGGTTTCATTATTTAAAATTAGTCAAAAATACATGGTCGAAATAGAAAGGACATAATTTTGATATTTGTATCGGTGACACAAACTTCCGGTGCAGCCGATGCTGAGTTTTGCTTCCAGATGTGATGCCACTTCATGACCCTCTGTTGAAAAGACTTAAAGGTTAGGAACCATACATGTATTTATGATTGAAATACGCCATAATTTTTTTCGACTTGCTAGCAAGTCGAAAAAAAAAGCCGTCGGACGGCAGAGGAATCTCGGACTATCCAGCAAGTCGGAAAAAAAGCGGTCGGACGGCAGAGGAATCTCGGACTAGGATGCGACACGCACGATGCTTCCTTTTTTTTTTAGCAACTGGCATGATTTTCCTAAGCATCATATTTATTAATATTTGTTCACTTTATTTTTAATTCTTTGTACAAAGTTACATTACAACATAGAATAATTGAGAAAAAAAATAATTTGAAGTTAACTGCCTTTCTAAAACCAAGAATGCAAGATATGTGTGCATATTCACACTCACAGGGGCTAGGTGTGTCCGAAAAAAAAAAAAAATAAATAAAAATACTATATAATACTACAAGGGGGCGAACTCACTTGCTCCCATTTTTTTAAGTCGTTGTGTTAAATTGATCGTAACTTCGGGACGCCTTAATATTTTCAAAAAATGTTTCCACCAGTCGAAAGTCAAGTAATTTTCCTTTCCAAAGAGACCCCAATTGTTAGTGTAGGCCTCCAAACTGCTGAGGTATCATACACGAACCAAAACAAAAAGGCGTGAAAATCCGAAGTCGTACAAACGCTGGGATAACCACTTCCCATCTGAACAATCTGTTTCAGCCAATCAAAAAGCCCGTTAGAACTCTCTCAATTTTCACGTCTATGGCGTTTGTCAAGGATGCAAATGGGATTTCTTTCAAAAACAGACTTAAGGACATATAAATTGGCGTAAGGTAAGAAATTTTATCATAATTTGAATGGATGAAAGTATTTAGCTAGTCAAAATGACTCATTTACGCATGGGAAAGTCTGTACACAGATGGGAAGTGGTCATCCCAGCATTTGTACGACTTCGGATTTTCACGCCGTTTTGTTTTGGTTCGTGTATGATACCTCAGCAGTTCGGAGGCCTACACTAACAATTGGGGTCTCTTTGGAAAGGAAAATTACTTGACTTTCGACTGGTGGAAACATTTTTTGAAAATATTAAGGCGTTCCGAAGTTACGATCAATTTAACACGACGACTTAAAAAAATGTGAGCAAGTGAGTTCGCCCCCTTGTAGTATTATATAGTTTGTTTTTTTTGTTTTTTTTTCGGACGCACCTAACCCCTGTGTTCATATTCATAGGAACCCAACTTTTTCCAGGGGATGTCATAGGGAAAGGGGATGGAATCAGCAAATAATGATGCTAGAAAATGGCCGATTTTACCATTCGATATATCTCGGGATTTTATAATAAGTAAGGAAATTCTCGTCTAGTTCTTGTATATCGAGAAACTTTTCATTGGATAATTTTTTGACGTATTTGAAGTTTCTATGCAAATTTAGAATCGATCGAAATAAATCGGAAAATACCGAAGTATAATTGTAATATACGGAAAATATCGAAGGAAATTTGGCAATATATTGATAAGAAAGTGGACGTTGACTATAAATAAATCGAAAGTTCTTCAACTTAGGTATATTCAATTTAAATAATTGCAACTATAATATTCATATAAATATGAACATAAAAAAAAATTATTGTTTAATATTGATAACAATTTCAAAATATAACAATTAAATGCAAAAAGTTGAATTAACAATAATTATTGGGGAAAATGCTTTTTATTTTTTTTAATAATTTTTAATTTTAATTTTTTTTTTTTCAATTTCAATAGTAGATATCCTTATCTCAAATAAACAGACCATTTCGCATTCCTGTCTAATCTGTAAAATTGTAGAAATGAAGATTTCAGACAATAAGAAATGATTTTTTGTTTGTTAAGAGTTGTCCCCCATTGCCACACTTGAAATGTGTTCAATGGGCAGACGACAAAAGGATAAACAACATTGGAATGACTTGCAGCTGCAACAGTGGGTACTTTTATAAGGAAATTTGGGGTATAAAAAATGGACTTAGGAAATACAGTGATATTCTATAGGTGTTTTATAACGTATAAAATACTTACGTTAACTGAAAGCTGTCGAGATATTGCTTTGTATGGTGAACTGTCAACTGTATCGACAATATAAACATACGCCTCTGACATCATACAGGTCACTAGTTCACGAGTAATGAATATGCATATCAGCGGCTCCGTAACTGATATCGCTCCGAAACTAATACCTGGACGATACATGTTAACATTCAGAATTTGATAAAAATGGGACATATTTTCAATAGAAAAAAAGTATGGGTCTTTAAATGGGGGTACCCTCATACGTTTTATTTTCAATGAAAAATACACTAAAGAACAATACATTTTTTCACAATTTTCAATATTATCTTTGAAATATAAATAGACAATCATGTGTAATTACATCAATAATAATGATTATTTAAATGGATGCTCATTACATTCTGTTTACATCTTTGTGAAAAATGTACAAAAAAATGTATTCCTTATTTGACTGGTAAATTTTCAAAACTGCAGCGATAAAAAAAACCCACTATGGTTTCAAAGTATACCCTTATCCAAATATCCGTATACCCTTAGCTAACTGGGAAATATATGCTTCCATACTGAAGTAAAAAAAACATTTTTTTAATTTTATGCGGAAAAAGTGGAAAAATTAGTTTTGCCACCCTCAAAGTGGGCAGGGCGATCGACCCAGCTACTTTGCTCATGAAGTGGTATTAGTGAAGTTTGAACTGCAGACTCATATGGAGCATCTGAGTTCATGTCGATCCGGGGTACCGCTTTAGTGGTGTTTGTGTTGCTCAATCTTCAGTTTTCTGTGTATTCGTAATTTTTTGTCGGCCATTAAATATTTGTCTTTTTGTTTTGTTATACCTGTATATTTATATCATATATTGTTAATGAAGTAATATATTGATCCTTTAAGACTAATTACCAATAAAGGTAGCTCTCAGTCTGTAGTGTATACAATCGGAGATGCTAAAATCTGAAGTTGGATTATGTAATTTTTTCGCCGAATTATCTCCCTTTCATGTCGACACGCATTTATTTTTGTGAAATAAATTATGTCAACGGGGGTAAATGATAGAAATGACTTTTAATTTATGTTAAAATGATGTGGAATTTGCTAAAGATAAACATTGATTTAGAATATACGACCTAAATCATATTTTTTAAATTTAATTTCAACTTCGAATTATGTTTTCACGTAGAAATATGTTTCTAATTTTATTTAATGCCCATATACGCTTGATTTGATCATTCCTACTATATAATTTGCATATATTCGAAGCATTTGTACACAGGTCTTTTTATATAGCCCCGTAGAAAATATCATGTCACTCAGTGTCAACTTTTCTGAATTTTTCATTCATTGCATCGGGGCGACACCTAGCGGAGATGCCAGTCGCTATTTTTTTTTAATATCTCAGACTCAGTCATATGCATGTAAGCAAACATCAACAAGGACTACAATTATACTTTTCGGAAAAATGACAGAATTAATTTTTGGAAACTAACTTTTATCACTCCTTTCTTTACACTATTTGAAAGATTTATAATTCCTCTACAAAATGATCTCAACCGTTGAAGAAAGTTTCAGCCTTTACAATTTTTCTGCATTCTGAAAGGTTGCAGCTGTCACTGGCTTCTTCCAGTTAAACCCATTCCATGTGACAGCAAAATTCTGGCTGCCGCAAAGGATAAAGTCTTGAAGTTGAAGAGGAGGGGAGGAGGTTCAAACCCTTGGCTATGAAAGATACTTGAGAATGACAGCGACTAGATGTCACAAGTACCATATATGTTTGTGATGAGATTTTTATAAATGTAGCAGTAATTGTTTTGTGGAAGTGCATGGCACATTGGGTAGTATGATTTTCATCTGACTGAGAAATCGAGGCAAGTTGATTCCATTAGATGCAAGATTGATTCTTGAATGCAATTTATATATATTTAAATGTTTATATTTTTAGGATTGGTCCTTGATATAAGGTTAAAAAATGATGTGATCACAGACAAGAGTCCTGTATTGACAGAACTTTGTGTTTCTTTAGAGGACATCCTCATACGTGGATCAAGAGGTAAAGAAGCACTATATTTTTTAACTTTAAACTTTTTTGTACATGTACCTGTAATCATCTGGAAATGTTCCTTTTACTAATTTTATGATTACATATATTATATTAGTACATGCAGTTGTATATTGTAAGAGATCGTATTATTATTTCCTGTTATTTACAATTGACAAGAGCTGATTCAGGATGATGTGTACTTAACATAAAAGATAATCCGTCCTTAAACCTTAATGTCAACTTAGTGATCTCAATTTCACTGTAGTACTTTACAATATCATACTGCAGAAATTTTCTTCTGTATTAATTCATGAATACTAGAATTTACACTTGTCTAAGTTGTCTGCCATTTTTTTTGAAAATCGAAGAATTCAAATGGAAGTCAATTAATTGGCCTTGGGTATCTGTGTTGTTAAAGTTGTTGACTTCGTTCTGAGAATAAACTTTATCTTTGATTCCCCATACATACGTGAAGTGTTAAAGTTTGTAGACACCTACCAAAGACAGGTGGGTATTTCATCAGACAATCATAACTATTTGAGCTTTCCTACCTACCACAATAAATATGTTGCTAATATTGCTGAAAGTAACGATAAACACCAATAATCTTGACCCCATTAACCATCAATTCAACATTATATAAAGTTCTTTATCTGAAAAACAATGTTTGATACACAAAGAAAGTGTTATTTGGGAAATTATTTTGCTAAAACTGTGCCATTCTAAATATTTGGCAAATTATTGTGTTAGAATGCACCATTATAAATATATGGTAAATTATTGTGCTGAAGCAGTGCCATTATAAATATTTGGCAAATTATTGTACTAAAACTGTAGCATTATAAATTTATCCATTACAAAATCTACATTTAAATACATGTATTCAATATATTTTTAACTCAGATACATCATGGTTCAGTAAGTCTAACTACAGATATTGGACATGGATTGAAAAGATAGAACAGAGGGAAAGGTTTGTAGTTTTATCTTTATTTTTCATAATGTTGTGTATCAATGATAAATTTTGATAATATTTTATTTCGAAATAACCAACCTGTCTCTATTTGTCATTTGACTAGTCTACATGTGTATGATCCAATGGATGGTAATAAAACCAACTTGTTTTAGCCATGATATTGTTGACAAATTTCTCACCTGACATTAAATAACAATCAATCACTTACTCACCAATGAATGAAGATGATGAATTGTAGATTCAAGTTACCAAGACAAATATCTCATTAAACTGTTAGTAACTACCACAAAACTTCTATTGTTGAAATAATGCTGTTGTTCACATTAAATAATAATGAACCACTTATTAATGGATTTTGAGGAAAATGTACTGGATAAAGTTTCTAATTCTATTTTCAGATACCAACCTGCATTTCATATGGTGGTAGACACAGTCAAGGATTGCAAGAAAGTAAGAGAACAGTTTTAGATGGATTTGTTTATTGTGTCTCCTGTATAATACATTTACATATTATGGTGTAAATTATTATTGGTATATGATGAAAAGTTAATAAACAGGGATCATAAGAGAAAATTTGGTTGCCTATTGTGGTAAAATGATGTGGTTACCACATCAGCCTACAATCAACTGCATCGGTGGCATAATACTGTGAAATCACTTTTATTCGTGGGGTGCCAATTTTCATGGTTTTCATGGGTAGGCTAATCCGCGAAATTAAGAATCCAACGGACAATGAAACTTGGGAAGCAGTTTGACATCAATATGTTGGCAAATGCTGTCCTCGACATTCTGGACCAGCTTCATAGGGTACAATTGACAATTTTAATGACAAAATAAGTATAAGCATACCTTTAATGGGTAGTAATCCACGTGAACATGTTTGTGAATTATTTGATTTTGAATGCATGTGTGAAAACGACAGAAATGTTTATATGTGAAAAGATTTTAACAACTTCTGGTTATGGAAATCAAATTTACTTCCAAACCATATACTGAAGGTGACACACTTTTAAGCGTTGCATAAACATTTCTCTATTAAAGTACAACACTCTTGCTTTAATAAACATTTGTTATCACCTTTCTTTAAACAATTAATGATCAATTATGCATAAGTTAACTGTACATTAGCCCCGGGGTCAGGATTAATCTTGTGACACGACTATGAGTGGTTTCAATTTGAGATGAGACATAAAAACGAATTTAATATATATTAAAGGAAATTGCTACTGTACAGTATGTGCTAATAAAGTAATTTCATTAGATTTTTTTATATTTTCAAATTTGATAAAAATAAATTCTGTTAAATTTACAAAGCCGGAATTTTCTACAACTGTCAAAATGAACACTTTAATATCCAAGTTCCACTTCCTATTATATAATTATACGGCTCATCTGTCTAATGTATTGAAGCTTTCTCGAAGATTTGCTACCCAATGAAACTTATTATGTTGAAAATATAAAATCCACAAATTTTATTTTGCGTACAAACACAAAATCCACGAACTTGTAATTTTTAACCAAACCACGAAAATTGATGCCCACGAAGAAAAATACTTTCACAGTAGTTAGCGTTCTCGCCCTGAGTGCTATGGATCATGGTTCAAACCAAAGACTATGAAATTGGTATTTACTGCTTCTCAGCTAAGCATGCATCATTAAGGAATAAGACTGGTTGGCTCGAAATTGTGATAATGTGTGCAAGTGAGGCAACATGTGTACCTGCGAACTGTTATTTCAGTGAGCCAGCACTATAAAAATCCAACTTGGCGTGTTGATCTAGTACAAAGTGGGCATCATCGTCATTTCATTGAATATAACTTTCTCTCGCCATGATGTAGCTGAAACATTACTCATTTGGCGTTAAACGACAATCACTTACGCGTTCACTCTTCATATATTATTGTGCTAATTATTGAACCTCAAAGGTTGTCTACAGATACATCCTACAATCCTTAACAACCACAATTTAGATGAATCAGTCAAAAAGACATCACCGGTACTACTGGTACATGCATGGGTCAATTTTTGTCAATGGTAAACTTCCCATTGTTATACATTTTTAGCTCACCTGGCCTTTAGGCCATGTGAGCTATTGTCATCACTTTTCGTACGTCGTCCGTCGTCCGTCCGTCAACATTTCACATTTTAATCTTCTCCTCAGAAACCACTGGACCAATTGCAACCAAACTTTGGTGGAATGGTCCTTGGATGGCCCCCTTTCAAAATTGTGTCCGGTGATCCCGACTTCCAACCAAGATGGCCGCCAAGCTGAAAATAGAAAAAAGGGGGGATGAAATTTTAATTGTCCATTGCTGCTTTAGTGTAAGTCAAAATGACCTCAAATTTTAACTGCAGCTACATGGCAAGAAGTAGTTTAGCATATATTCCGGGTTTCTTTCAGCCGATATATACCGATTATGCAAATTAGGCATATTTTGATAAAAGATTGCGTTTAAATCTTCTCCTCTGAAACGCTGAACCAAATTAAACCAAACCTGGCAGGGATGGTCCCTGGGTGGTTCCCTTTCAAAATTGTGTCCGACAGCCCTGCCCTCCATTCAAGATGACTGCTGTTACTAAAAATAGAAATTTCTTCAATTGTCTATTGCTGCTTTAGTATAAGTCAAAATGAGCTCAAATTTGAACTGCAGCTTCATGGTAAGGAGTACTAGTTTAGCATATGTTCGGGGTTTTTTTTTTGAAATTTTTCTTTCAGCCGATTTATACCGATTATTCAAATTAGGCATATTTTGATAAAAGATCACATTTAAATCTTCTCCTCTGAAACCGCCGAACCAAATTTGTGTCTGGTGGTCCCGCCCTCTGACCAAGATGGTTGCACAGCTGTACTTAGTTTAACATAGGACCCTATGGGAAATTCACATAAAAACCATCTTGTCTGGAACCAGTAGCTCAATTAAAACCAAACTTTGATGGAATAGTCATTGGATGGTCCTCTTCCAAAATGGTGTCCGGCAGTTGCGCTCTCCCGCCAAGATGGTCGCCACAGTGCAGTTGCGTTGTTATTGAAAGCAGCTTTGATCCAGGTGAGCGATTACAGGCTCCTGGGAGCCTCTGATTTAGGTTAAACAACTACATTTTGTCAGTTTAAATCAGCATTTCACTGTTTAAAGATATCAGATAATATTTTTATTTTTACATTGTAGGTTTGTACAAATTGTGGGCGTGGTAGGTTGTTTATTAGGTCAGCTTTGTCAAAGAAAGTACTTGCTGTACCTGTGCAGCAGCTAATCAAAGATAAACAGCTTGTCCCGGTAATTACTTTAGAATGACATTACCTATAAAATAAAGTGTGATGTATACTTTTTGAACAATTTATCCTGCAACCAGCCAATATACAGCCAATGTACAAAAAAATGTTTGCTTTATTTGTATGCTACACAAATATAGCCTCCTTTTACTCTGTTTCTAAGTAGGGGAAAGGGTGGAGACAAGTCACAAACATGTATTAGTGTAACACAGCCTGAAGTGATACTTGTTTCAACTTTTTAAAATAAAATCTGGAAAATTTTGTAGCTTTTTGACATTGCAGGATAGACAGAAACATAAATGAGTGGTTGTCCTGTTACTCACTACAACTAAGCTTTGAACAGTGCGATGAAGTTATTTTGACAGTAGCACAAACTAGGGATTGTCTTTCTAATAAGATTAAAGGGGATATTACTGGTACATAGTATCTTGTATGTGGTTTATTGTCCGATAGCTGAAGATATTTTTTCAGGGATCAATAAAAGAAAATTGAAGTAAAATACCAAGTAAAAACAACAAATAACTAGTATTACCATAAATTTATACAGGAAACTGTTCAACAACCAAACAGATTTTAACTGATGTCAAATGTCTGTACATCTGGATTTTAGTTTGTACTTGTATATTAACCTTGCATTATCAATACTATTAACTTTCTCAATGAACTTTACTAAAGTTGTGAGTTTGAACCCTATTCATGGCGAGATGTACTCGATACAACATTATGTGATAAAGTTTGTCAGTGACTTGCGACAGGTTGGTGGTTTTTTACGGGTACTCCGGTTTCCTCCCCCAATAAAACTAACGGCCACAAAATAACTGAAATATTGTTGAAAGTGGCATTAAACACCATAAACCAGAACCCAAACCATCAATGAACTTTATCATTCAGTAACATTATCATAAGATTTATGTAAGATCCTATACATAACGAGATAATTTTAATAAAAGTCAAAACAATTTGAAATTATTTTAAGAAAGGTGGTAGTCTATTATTAAAGTTATATTGACTTTTATCTATTTTTTTTACAGGAATTTTATTATTCATATAATACCATTATTGGAGATGAAATACTGTCTGGTGAGTAAAACTCATTAAAAAATCATAAAATAAAAAACTATTACAGATATCTTAATAGATGAAAAACAAAACAAAAGGTATTGCTCAGAGGAACAAGTGATCAGTATGCTGGAGTTCCTCATCGATAACATATTTGTCTCCTTTGGAGGGACACTGTTTCAGCAGGTCGTCGGCATACCAATGGGTATGAATTGTGCCCCTCTTCTAGCCGATTTATTTTTATACTCATATGAGTCGGAGTTTCTTCAAAAGCTTATAAAAGATAAGAAGATTCATGAGGCTAGAGCCTTTAATTTCACATACAGGTATATTGATGACGTTTTATCTATCAATAATTCTAGATTTGCAGAATTTCTTCCATTGATATATCCTCCAGAGCTGGAGGTTAAAGAGACCACAGATACAGCTTCGTCCGCATCATTTTTGGACTTACACCTCGAATTTGACGACAGTGGTCAACTCAGTACTAAAATTTATGATAAACGGGACGACTTCAATTTTAAAATCATAAATTTTCCAAATATGTGCAGCAATATACCAGCTTCTCCTGCATATGGTGTTTACATCTCGCAATTGATTCGTTATGCAAGGACCAGTAGCAATTATTTTGATTTCCTGAAACGTCGTCTTCATCTGAGAAACAGGCTACTGGACCAGGGCTATAAAAAGATTCGCCTTATTCGATCTCTTAAAAAGTTTATATTTCGATACCAAGATCTTGTCGAAATATATTCCGTCTCTGCAGAGACGATAATAAACGATGCATTTTCATATAGTGAAAATGTATAAAGATAAGGAAGTCAACAAAAATGTCAAAAATATTTTTTTTATCAATGTGTGACGTAAAATTGTTTTTGACATTTACTTCACTGAATTTGGTACTGCTTTGACAACTATTTTACCTATTTTGTTCCAGTATTGTTATAAATACTGTTATAGTGACAGCCGGAACCTTTGAGCCGTAATGGAAGCGGGAGGTTTGGCACTTTAAAATCTGATTCAACCCACCATTTCTTTAGAAATGCCTGTACCAAGTCAGGGTCATTATGGTTTTCACAGTTTTCCGATTGTTGACTGATTTTGTTTGTTTTTATACTTATGAGTTTTGACTTTCCCTTTGTAAGATTGTTCGGAGTTCGGTAATTTTGTTATTACCCTTATTTAATACTTTATATAACTTGACAATATTTTTAGTTAGAAAAATACCTGGTTAACAGTAGTCTTAACTAAAAGATGCTATTTGTAGGATCTGTTTTATTTTTATTTGTCTGGTAATTCACTAATATCTAATAACATTCAGTATCAGGTCATGTTAACTGGCCTTTTGTTCATTATCAGAAGCTTTTTGCTCTTTTCATTAACTGCTATTGCATTCAATGCCTCAAGTTCGTCGCAAATGTTTATAGTTTTTTTGTTTGTTTCATGGTGTTTAATGCCACTTTCAACAATATTTCAGTGGCGGTCAGTTTTATTGGTGGAGGAAACCGGAGGACCCGGAGAAAACCACCAAAATTTCGCAAGTCACTGACAAACTTTATCACATAATGTTGTACACCTCGCCCAGATCGAGATTTGAACTCACAACATCATATACGACAGATAGGCACTGATTGCATGGGTAGTTGTAAATCCAACCACGACGGCCCCTCAAATGTTTATAGATATCAGTAGATCGTCTGATAATTTAAAAAAAATATATTAAACAAACATCAAATTTTAATTTGATTGAGTTTCAGTTGCCATTAGAGCAATCTGTTCAAGCATATTTTCTTGTCTCTATCTGAATTTGAAAATAAACAAAGCTAAAGCCTATTATAGATTTTACTGACCTAAACAAATATATCATAGGCTTTATCCACAGATTCCAAATTATGGTATACCCATATAGAGGATTTATAATAAGTTTAGTAATATGTATTCAACTTTTTTTTTTGCAGAAATATTTGTGTCACTGTTGCTGGAGTTATCAGAGGTGACATTCCAGCTACAAATCCATGTAAGTTATCATAGATATAAGTTATTATGTGTTAATTACATCAAGTATTTCTGTTGGTACTTGCTTTCACGGTAATTTTCAAAATTGAAGAATTTAGTAACATATATGGTAATGGTTTAAAATGCCTTATCTAATGAGTTGCTAATTAATCACCACTAATGATTTTATGCCAATACGGTAAATTTAAAATTGATGTAGTAAATATTCAAATACCTATGTATGTATGTTTATGTAGCATGGCAGATACTGCGATCAATTTTTGGGGTTTTATTTAGCATGGACATCACAAAAGAATCATGTAAGCATGGGCAAAACATATGAATTACTCAATCTTTTGGGGTTTTGCACATTCAACACATGGAAATACTTTTGTGTAGCACTGTCAACACACTGTCAAAATATGAATTACTTTTATATAGCATGGGTAGAGTGCAGCCAACACTTTCAACACTTAGGAACTACTTTTTTGTAGCAGTCAACACATTTTAACACATGAATTACTGTTTGTGAAGCACTGTGAACACACTGTTAACATATAGGAATTACTTTTCTGTAGCACACTCAACATACATTGTAATTGGATTGTTTTTGTCTAGCATGGTCACCTGATACATGTAGGAATCACTGTTGTCTGATGTTGTGCATCATTGTCTGTGTCAAACATTACTTGATGACTCCTTTTCCAGTTTAAGTGGGATGATTTTCTGATTTGTCGTGCTTAATTAACGCACGTATATATGTCAAAATTTGTCAAGATTGTTTTCATAGTATGATCCTTCTGTTTACTATGAGTATATAAATTGAATCATTGTGACCACAATTTCTACATGTTAAATAAATGTTTGCATTTTTTGTTTATGATTGAATAGCCTCAAATTAAGGTTTGTGTATCTTTGGGATTTAAAAACAGAGTTATTGCCCTTTTCTTTTTGCTATATTTGGCGACAAACAACACATTTATATTTCGAAAACTATTTCTGTGTTTAATTTATTTCAAACATTTTTATTTCAGAATGCAAGTTTCTTAGACAGAACCTGGGAATTACCAGTAAGTGTTTGTAGATATTAAAATATTTGTTAGTCTGTTGTAGATTCCTCAGTTCCGCATTTCTAGAATAACTATGATCAGGTAACGCTCATAGTCAAAAGATTGGAAAGCCAAATAAAATAACAGTTAAAACCAGCGAGTTGTAGATTTGATATTAAATATACCTTATTATATATTGTACTTAAGGTTGATTCAGTAACAATTAGACATTAACAATAACATAGCAGAGATGAAAGTTTTCCTCTGATCAGCGGGTTTCCGTTTTTTTTAGCAAAATATTAAAAAATAATGTATGTCAATCTTGGTCCAACTGCGAGAAAATGAAAAAATAGGCTCACTATATAGGGGGTTTCCTCTTTTTTGATCAGTGAACACTTTCATGTAAACAAAGAGATATACAGAATGTTAGTAAGACAGTGGTGAAAAATATACAATCAAACTTTGCTTTCTAGAACTCAGTAAATGGTTTCCTTGGATAACTTTAAAGTAAAAATCTGATCTGTTAGTAGTTTTTTTCAGTCTGATTTAACCCAGATAGCTTCAATACTCAGCTATTACAAAGTGAAATCATCTGTCTGGTCGACTTTAGCACATTATGGTTTGATTGTCTGATAAATAAAGCTGAAAATCAAAGAGCAATCAAGAATGGACAATCCAGACACACGGGCAACATTGGGCATATGACACAGAACAAAGACAAAAAAAACAAAAAAACACAACACAGGAAACTAGAAAGATGAACCAGACGAATTGATCAAAAGTTTAGTTATTTCATGCTGTTTTATCATGTTTTGTTTACTTTCAGATATACAGAAATTTTGAATTTGTACCCTGTGGAGATCTGGGAGTGAATATTCAGTATGTAAAGATTCTTATTTTTATACTTAAATAGAACAAAGTTCACCCAGGGATTATACAACCAAACCAAAATGAATCCCATCAAATTGAAAAAGCAAGTCATATGCTGAACCTTTATTATTTATACTTAACTGATATTATATATAGACAAACATTTGTCAGCTATAAATTATATATAGACAAACATTTGTCAGCTATAAATTATATATAGAAAAAAATAATTGTCAGCTATAAATTATATATCGACAAACATTTGTCAGCTATGAATTATATATAGACAAACATTTGTCAGCTATCAATTATATATAGACAAACATTTGTCAGCTATCAATTATATATAGACAAACATTTGTCAGCTATAAATTATATATAGACAAACATTTGTCAGCTATGAATTATATATAGACAAACATTTGTCAGCTATAAATTATATATAGACAAACATTTGTCAGCTATGAATTATATATAGACAAACATTTGTCAGCTATGAAGTATATATAGACAAACATTTGTCAGCTATAAATTATATATAGACAAACATTTGTCAGCTATAAATCTAACTCTAACACTGTTAGGTTGAATATTCAGAGATTTCATTTAAAAAAAAATTAATACCAGCGGATATCCTTTCGGGAATCAGTGGGTAGATAGATATATGGTTGTTACTTACTTGAGACGATATATATATATACTTTAACTGAACTATTGTCATCATGTTTAGATCAACTTTTTTGTAGCAAGGAGCCTAATAACAAAATTGAAAATCACATTTATGAAGAGATGACAGCTGGTCAATGTTTATAGGTTCGGGTCAATTATCAAAATTCCAGTTGCTATGACTTTTTGGAGACAGCTGAGAAAGGTGATATAGGGATAGGGAATGCAATGATCATAAATTTTTACATAAGTCCAGAAATAACTGTACATTTCCATAATGCATTTATATGTTGTAGTTTTATTTGCTACCAAATAGGAGTCTAGCGATATACCGAATGACGATACATCACGGTATTTTATTGACCACACGTTACAATGGGTGCCCCTTACGATATTGATGACACGATACGACTGGGTGCTCCTTACGATATTGGCGATATTGTTTCAACAGATTATTTCTTTAGTACCAAAAACTGTTAAAATCAATGAAATAAAATAACTTT
The DNA here is from genome assembly GCA_963383655.1 of Bathymodiolus septemdierum. NCBI lineage: Eukaryota > Metazoa > Mollusca > Bivalvia > Mytilida > Modiolidae > Bathymodiolus > Bathymodiolus septemdierum. Next base: position 24,315,512 of record OY726522.1, on the reverse strand, counting down.
TTTATTCCTAAATCAGAATTTGTTTAGCTACATAAATATTGTGGTTTTTTTTCAAATATTAGTTTTAATTTTCACGGACGTATGTGGCAAATCCTTACGAGAAAAAAATGGTGATGCACACAAAGGTATACAAAATGTCACAATGCGTATTGTGATACGTATCGTCACTTGTCTAAAATATCACGATACGTATCTTGATAAAAATTCTGTATTGTTACACTCCTACTACCAACTGATGGTATTTGAAAAAGTTGTAAAAAGCTTTCTCAGTAGGGTGTGAAGTAATGTCATCAGGTGCTACTGGTACATGATATGGATGCTACCATTTAATATTACCAGGATGTTGTGTTAGTAGAGAATTGACACAATAAAAGTAATGATATCAGGTGCTACTGGTACATGATATGGATGCTACCATTTAATATTACCAGGATGTAGTGTTAGTAGAGAATTGACACAATAAAAGTAATGTCATCAGGTGCTACTGGTACTTGATATGGATGCTACCATTTAATATTACCAGGATGTAGTGTTAGTAGAGAATTGACACAATAAAAGTAATGACATCAGGTGCTACTGGTACTTGATATGGATGCTACCATTTAATATTACCAGGATGTAGTGTTAGTAGAGAATTAACACAATAAAAGTAATGACATCAGGTGCTACTGGTACATGATATGGATGCTACCATTTAATATTACCAGGATGTAGTGTTAGTAGAGAATTGACACAATAAAAGTAATGTCATCAGGTGCTACTGGTACTTGATATGGATGCTACCATTTAATATTACCAGGATGTAGTGTTAGTAGAGAATTGATACAATAAAAGTAATGTCATCAGGTGCTACTGGTACTTGATATGGATGCTACCATTTAATATTACCAGGATGTAGTGTTAGTAGAGAATTGACACAATAAAAGTAATGTCATCAGGTGCTACTGGTACTTGATATGGATGCTACCATTTAATATTACCAGGATGTAGTGTTAGTAGAGAATTGACACAATAAAAGTAATGTCATCAGGTGCTACTGGTACTTGATATGGATGCTACCATTTAATATTACCAGGATGTAGTGTTAGTAGAGAATTGACACAATAAAAGTAATGACATCAGGTGCTACTGGTACATGATATGGATGCTACCATTTAATATTACCAGGATGTAGTGTTAGTAGAGAATTGACACAATAAAAGTAATGTCATCAGGTGCTACTGGTACTTGATATGGATGCTACCATTTAATATTACCAGGATGTAGTGTTAGTAGAGAATTGACACAATAAAAGTAATGACATCAGGTGCTACTGGTACATGATATGGATGCTACCATTTAATATTACCAGGATGTAGTGTTAGTAGAGAATTGACACAATAAAAGTAATGTCATCAGGTGCTACTGGTACTTGATATGGATGCTACCATTTAATATTACCAGGATGTAGTGTTAGTAGAGAATTGACACAATAAAAGTAATGACATCAGGTGCTACTGGTACTTGATATGGATGCTACCATTTACTATTACCAGGATGTAGTGTTAGTAGAGAATTAACACAATAAAAGTAATGACATCAGGTGCTACTGGTACATGATATGGATGCTACCATTTAATATTACCAGGATGTAGTGTTAGTAGAGAATTGACACAATAAAAGTAATGACATCAGGTGCTACTGGTACTTGATATGGATGCTACCATTTAATATTACCAGGATGTAGTGTTAGTAGAGAATTAACACAATAAAAGTAATGACATCAGGTGCTACTGGTACATGATATGGATGCTACCATTTAATATTACCAGGATGTAGTGTTAGTAGAGAATTGACACAATAAAAGTAATGTCATCAGGTGCTACTGGTACTTGATATGGATGCTACCATTTAATATTACCAGGATGTAGTGTTAGTAGAGAATTGATACAATAAAAGTAATGTCATCAGGTGCTACTGGTACTTGATATGGATGCTACCATTTAATATTACCAGGATGTAGTGTTAGTAGAGAATTGACACAATAAAAGTAATGTCATCAGGTGCTACTGGTACTTGATATGGATGCTACCATTTAATATTACCAGGATGTAGTGTTAGTAGAGAATTGACACAATAAAAGTAATGACATCAGGTGCTACTGGTACATGATATGGATGCTACCATTTAATATTACCAGGATGTAGTGTTAGTAGAGAATTGACACAATAAAAGTAATGACATCAGGTGCTACTGGTACATTATATGAATGCTACCATTTAATATTACCAGGATGTAGTGTAAGTAGAGAATTGACACAATAAAAGTAATGTCATCAGGTGCTACTGGTACATGATATGGATGCTACCATTTAATATTACCAGGATGTAGTGTTAGTAGAGAATTGACACAATAAAAGTAATGTCATCAGGTGCTACTGGTACATGATATGGATGCTACCATTTAATATTACCAGGATGTAGTGTTAGTAGAGAATTGACACAATAAAAGCAAATATTATTGGGTTAATTAATTAGTCAAAACTCATAAACCAAAAGGGTGCATGGAATACACAAATATATATAAGTTTTTTCTTTATATAGACAGGTGAATGAGTACTTCATAGTAAAGACAATAAAACCAGGCAGTGTTGCTGAAGAAGATGTAAGATTAATAACTTTCTATTTTTACTGTGTATACACGTTGTTTTAAAACATTGATTGTTGTGTATGTCAAGTAAGCAGTATATCAGCTGTATTCGTGAGGAGAACACATTAGCGAACAATAAACATGTGGCTTAGGAGGTGGCGCTGGGAAGGGTCTAGAGGTGGACTGTTTAGATTGTCACAGGAAAGGGAGTATATAGTGGATAGGGTTGAACAATTTGTCTCGTAAATTGTTACCCTTATCAAACTGGTGTTTATTAGAAGCAGCTGCAAGTTATTTATTTTTTATTTGCAAAATTCTCTAAACACTAGGCACACATTTATGTCCCATCCAATTGTTTGAGGACAATCCCAGAAATGGTATGGAAAAGAATGTGTTGATAGGTCTTATTATTGTAATTCTTGTGTAAAAATGTCATTAATCTATGTAATTCCTTGAAGTTACAATGTCAGTTGCCAAGACAACTGAAATCTTCTGAAAATGTGTTGTATACTGTGCAGTATTCAGATTAGTTGTTCACTCCAAGTCTTACTATCTTGTTAAAATGGAAATAATATACATGTAAGGAAGCAGTGATTTAGGTAAAACATTTCTTTGGGCAAGTATTGTACAAAAATGTATTTGCATTTTTTTAAACAGATAAGAGTGACTGAGTGTTGTGTATGCTCTGATTTAGGTGAAGCATTTCTTTGGGGAAGTATTGTACAAAAATGTATTTGCATTTTTTTTAGACAGATAAGAGTGACTGAGTGTTATGCATGCTCTGATTTAGGTGAGCATTTTCTTTGGGGAAGCATTGTACAAAAATGTATTTGCATTAAAAAAAAACCAACAGAATAGAGTTACTGAGTGATGTGTATGCTCTTTATACATTTTTCAATAAACCATGACAGCAAAAAATAATTTTTGAAATAAATATTTATTGATTAAACTTCATTTTATTTCCAACTAATCACTTGTACATGTATAATAGCAAAATCTATCACAGAGGTTTACAAATACATTTTTATATTTGTAGGGGAAGATAGGACCTGGTGATATTATAGATGAATTGTATGGAACTCCACTTACACCACTAAGTCTACCAAGTGTAAGAGATCATATGTTATAACTTGATGAGGGTAGGGGTACGGTGTTTAAGGCGACTTTCAATAAACCAGTTACATCGTGGCGGTCAGTTTTATTGATGGAGGAAACAGGAGTATGCAGAGAAAACCACAGACATGCTGCAAGTCACTGAAAAATTTTATCACATAAAGTTGTATCGACTTTAGTAGTGATAGACATTGATTGCATAGGTAGTTATAAATCCAACTACCATATGATCACAACAGTCCCTTATAACTTGATGTGTTTTTTGTTTTTAGACATATTTCGACAACGTTTCTGGACATTATCTTCAGTTCCTAATACATTGTATTTGATCTTCACCAAACTTATTTAGATCATACACCTTTTGTAGTGGAAGAACCCTATTTTCTTTGAAGTCTATAGAGTAAGATCAAGGTTCAGTTGCCTAAATATAATTTTTGTTTCTGTACATTATCTCCAATACCTTCAATATTCTCAAAATTCATCCCCTATGAAGAGAGGAAGAAACCTTTAAATTTTGGGGTCAGTAGGTCAAATAGCAAGGTTAATCTAAAAATTCAGTCATTTCCGATCATGCAAAAATTTGATTTTCATCACATATGCTCAAATGATGCTACTTAATGACTATTTTGAATTCTTCACCATCCTCGTTCAGGTTATGACTTAGTTGGCTTATAGATAATTAACCTGACTAAAAACAAGTTCTTTCTTCTACCTTTTTCAAAATGTTAATATGCATCATGGGTCAATGACATAAGAAATCATTGTGCCTCAGCTTCATTTTCTGTCATGATGATATATTTTTAAGTAATAATTTGTAAATGACTGATATTTTTTTTAATTGTTGATTTTCTATTTTTTTTTGTATTCTGTCTAATTGTTAGGAAAACAAAATTTTGACATCAAGATTTTTTATGCTTGATAATTAGTTAACCATTTTTTCTAAATATGGATGTATAATTGTATATGTATAATGTTTGTAGGTTCACAAATTGATGGGCAGATATCGAGGTCTTCCAGTATATGTTGGTGTTATTAAGGTAAATTTGATCAAGCTAATTATAATAATATGTTTATTAGTAAAGCACATAAATGCTGTGAGAGTTTGATCGTTGATACACTTGGAGGGATCTGTATGTTATTCAGCTATCAGACAGGGTATATAATGTCACATTATATACCCTACCCTGTCTGATAGCAAATAACAGATATATTACGGATTTAACCATTGTTTTTTTTAAATACAGAATCCAACCATATTAAATATATTTTTGTCTTTTATTTTTTCGTATTTCTAGATGTTCCTTTCCGTACCTCTAATATTCTTTCTACAATGACGTCAGAATATGTATCACATCATATTTCATGTATGAGGTGTCTCATGAAGGAAAATCCTGTACTAAATTTCTAAATCAACACAATTTCATATGTAATAAATTTTATAAACTTTATTAATATATCATTTATAAATATATCGCATAACAAAACAACGGATTTGTGAAACAATTTCAATATTTTAAATGTTAACAACATGTAAGCAAAACCTTGGTGTGGCCCCATGACGTCGAACGTTTTCAAGGTTCAACGTTTTGTTTATCGTGATGTTCTTGTTTGTTATGATACAGCCGTGGAATATAGGAGTTTGCTGAATCGATCTGGTGTTTGTGACGGAATCATCTATTGTAATATTTTTTTGTTCATACAGCCGTTTAAGAATAAAAACAGCATTTAATTAGGTAAAAATACATTTATTATTCCATATTATGCTATTGATTCAGTGAAGTGTTTTTTTTGTCCGCCATGTTATCGTTTTTGGGAGACTGACATATATACCCTGTCTGTTTTCTGAATATATGCATGACATTCATGGTTGAAGAACCAATGAAAATTTGCGTAACAAACTAAATCCGTAATATATATATATATATATATATGTACCATCTACACATGCTTATACACATGTCTTACGTCTATCCCTAGATATGCCTTATGAGAAAAGGTAACACTACGATTATTGAAGCTCCTTTTAATAGGGAGTGGATGTGGTCGAGTGGTCTAGGGCGCTGGACGTAAGGCTAAGCGAATGGTGCTGCAGTGTATCAATGGTGTGGGTTCAAATCCCGTTGAGGGAAGAAAAAAAATTTGACAGCTCTAAAATCTAATTCTAACACTGTTTGGTTTAATTTTCAGGCGTATATAATATTTAGTATTAACCTAGTATCCTTAGTAACTTTGAGATCCAGTGGGACAGATATATTGTATGGTTGTCACTTGCTTCTAGACGTTTGTATAATATACTTTATTTCCTGTGACTGTATAATGAATTCTTTATTATCCTATACAATATATTAAAAATTGCTGAGTTAGATTGCTGTCAAATTATAATATTAAGTATATATGTACCATCTACACACGCTTATACACATGTCTTACGTCTAATGTTTTGTGTACTTGGCGTTGTTTTACAAACCATTTTAGACGTTTATATGTCTTTTTCCATGTCTAATGTCGAACCAATATGGTGACTTTAATTTTATATATACCTTCTTATCCAGTAGGTTATCTCCCTTGTATTTTAACAAAGTTAGACCATTATATTAAATTTATATATAGTGAATAAATCAAAATCCTGTATAAACCAAAGTTTAAATAAAGACACAATGTACTAAATCTTTGTTAATTTAACCTGTATATAATGAACACCTGTCTCTTCTGAACAAAAAAGTTTGTCCCGAGGTTCAGTTAGACAGGTTTCACTGTACAAGAATATTGTTTTATCTAATCCATTGAGCTAAGTTCACATTGATATATGACTGGTATCCTAAGTAAGAAAATTCTTACTATAGGGTCTTAGTTTTCTCCTTGAACCCTGTATTTCACTACCACTTAATCTATATATAGAACAATCATCAAGGCTGTAGTTTATGGGTGTGGTTTGTGGTGTTTAACACCACTTTCAACAATATTACAGTTATATCATGGTGGTCAGTATTATTGGTGGAGGAAACTGGAGAAAACCACTGACCTGTCGCAACTCACTGACAAACTTTATCACATAATGTTGTATAGAGTACACCTCGCCATGAACGGGGTTCGAACGCACAACTTTTGTTGTGATAGGCACTGATTGCACAGGTAGTTGTAAATCCAACTACCATATGATCACAGCCACAACGGCCCCATCAAAATTAACACAAGACGCATCCATTGTGTGTTTTCAGGAAACGCACAGTAATAAAAATATAGAAAAATATTGGGAGGATGAATGGGGAAATAAATGTGTTTTCAGTCACCATGACAGTAAAAGTGCAGGTGTTTGTGTTATGTAGCATAACACATATTGAAAAATAAATAAAAGAAAAAAGAAAAAAAAAAGAAACATTTATATTGGGTAAGATAAAGAGGTAGACATATATTCTGCACACTTACCATCTTCAAAATACCTTTGTTGTACACTACTGGTTTTTTTCCAGCTATGTGACAGAACAGGAACATACTACTCTCCTATTGCTAATTTATTAGAGGAGATCAACATAGACCCAAGAACATTACAGAAGGAACATGTACCAGAAGAAAATGAGAATAATAACAGGAAACCAAGTCATGCCATACTTCCTGAGGAAGAGGAATCCGAAAGACCAATACATGGACCAGATGGAGGGTAAGGGTAGAAATTATATTATATCATTGCACAATGTATTAATAAGAAATGTTGTGGATGTAAATGAACATGAGAGACCATCCAACATTACACTTATACACACATGAGAGACTATCCAACATTACACTTATACACACATGAGAGACTATCCAACATTACACTTATACACAAATTAAAGTGAGTGAGTGAGTGATTTTTGTTTAATGCCAATTCAGCAATTTTTCAGCTATATCATGGCGAGAACAAGTTAATTTTCAATGAGATGATGAGGTTTACTCACTGAAAACAGTCCGCGGGAAGACATGTCGCTCCACTCGAACACGTTATTCTGATTCTGAGCCACACAAATTAAATGTAAAGGAACAGCGCTTTTAGTTCCGTTCTACATTTCAGTCAAAGTAGGTAAATTTATGTCAATTTTTGTGTGTGATTGGGTCACTTTCGCAATAACAATACTTCGTAGAGCAAAACCATTAATCCTAGAGTGAGCATGACAAGAGCTACATAACATGTCACATGACCATGTTCTCATTTTTTTACACATTGAATTTGTGTCAGGTTTTTAGGATTAGGTGTATAGGTGTATTTCATTGCAGTCATAGTTGATTAATACCTTATCCTTGAATATGTCTACCAGCTGATCTGGAACTCATTGATATGTTCTGGATCAACAATATATCAGTATAGTTTTTCTGTCTATTGGCTAGTTACGTTTGAGGATAAATTCAGTCTTAAGTGAAATCAATGAAACTGTATGAGTTTTACATCTGAATTAGATATTTATGTTTTTATATGACCTGTCATCCACCCAGTATAGAAATATGTTAATAATATATGTCTAGAACAAAAGCCCCCCACCCCCCCCAAATAATGAAAAGTATAAGCTAATGATTTTTGTGCCATATATTTTATTTTTGTTAGCTCACCTTGCCAAAGGCAATGTGAACTTTTGCCACCACTTGGAGTCTGTTGTCTGTCGTCCATTAACTTTTCACATTTTCATTTGCTCTTTTGTCCCGATCTGTTAACAAACATGGCTGCCATTGGCAACTCTTGTTTCTGGTTGGTCAATCTCTGAAAATCTTCTCCTCTTAAACCGCTTGGCCAAATGAATCGAAACTAGGTAGGAAGTATCTATGGAAGATCCTCTATAAAGAATGCTAATTTCTTCCTAATTCGTTAACAAACATGGCCACGATAGACAATTCTTGTTTCTGGTTGGTCAATTTCGAAAAAAATCTTCTCCTCTGCAACCCCTTAGCCAAATGAACTGAAACTTGCCAGCAAGCATCTATGGAAGACCCTCTATTAAGGTGACTCATTTCGTTCCATTCCTTTAACAAACATGACTGCCAAAGGCAATTCTTGTTTCTGGTTGGATATATTAAGAGAGTTCAAAGTTCAAGGGTTCTCTAAAGAAATTGTTTTTTGGATATATTATACAAATGGTGGTGTACGATATTGAATTCATTCAAATTATTCAACATTCCTCATTAAAAACAAAAATGGTTTCTATATATACCCAAGGTACAATTGATATTTTCGTTTAGTGCATATTTATTACAAAATGTACTCAGAATGCAATTGAAATAAAAAAAAAAAAAAAAAAAAATTAACCTTTACTTATATAAATAATAACAATAAACGCACCCAAATAAAAAAAAAAAACAGTGTCTTCTTTCTTAAGTCAGATTTTCAAGAAGGGAGGTAATTTGACTCCAGACCAATTAAGTATACCTGTTACTTAGAACTATTATTCTTTTATTGTGTACTCCTGAGGGAACTGTTCTCCTATAGTGTTGTCTTGTGAGGACTAGTACCTGAGCCAATAGCGAGGGCACTATACCTCACCAGACAACACTATAGGAAAACTGTTCTCGAGAGAGAAGACAATAATATATTTAGTACATAACATCCCATTCCAGACATAAAAGAAAAACACACTCAAATTCAACATAATAATAATAATAATAAAATTTACAATGTAACTACAGAGTGAGTCTATTTTAAGGGAGATAAATCTTGAAAAAAATATATAAAGATTACGCGGAAAAATCTATGCCACAGGTATAGTGCCCGTGGGAAATCGTTTGAAACTTGTATAGTCTCCCATTGTCAAGTGTACTGTTCAAAAATAGTACACACTGATTATCCAATCAAAATACAGCATTTTCATATGTTAGGTACTAAATGTAATTTGTCATACATAGCTTCTTGTCTTTTATTATATCCCCGCAATGAAGTTGTAGGGGGTATACTGGTTTCACCATGTCCGTCCGTCTGTCCGTCTATCTTGCCGTCCATCCGTCTGTAGACAAATCCTATGTCATACGATAACTTGAGTTGTGTTTCTTAGAATCTTTTAAAATTTTATCAGCTGTTTACTGGTGAAGAGAGGAGGATCCATTTCATTTTTGACGATTTTCACTTTTGCTGTTCCAGAGTTATTGGACTTGATGTGACGGAAAATAGGATTTTTACCCTATGTCGTATGATAACTTGAGTAGTGTTTCTCAGAATGTTTTGAAATTTTATCAGCAGCTTACCGGTGAAGAGAGTAGGGCCCCTTTCATTTTTGGTCGGAACAATTAGTAATGTTTTGGTTATGGAAATAGATGTGGGGAGCTGGGGGTATATCTTAGTGAGCTGTGCTCACAGTAATACTAGTATTGATGACTAAATTCTAGTTTCATCATTCAAACTATATTTTTGTCTTCCTCAACCCCACCTCCACACACACTTTAAAAGGTGCAGTAATTCATTTGATTACTTTACCATTCCTCAGTGAACAAATATGGTATGGATATATAAAGAAAGTTTTCCTTTTTTTTTTATCTATTTTCACACACAAATGGGAGGGTACGATCTTAGATTTATTCAATTTTTTTATGGATTTCTCGAAAAAAAAATAGTTCTGATATATTACACAAATGGTGGTGTACGATATTGGATTCATTCAAATTATTTAGCATTCCTCAATAAAAACAAAAATGGTTTGTTTATATTGAGAGTTTGGTTTCTGGAAGTGTGTCCCCGACGGGTTGTTTGTATGGCTGTTTCTCAAATCTTGGCCTTCGGATCAATCTATTGTTGAGCATTTATCTCAGTCTGACCATAGTCCAGTTCTTACTCCAACATATACCCATCACTCACCCTAGAAATCTTAAGGTTATTACAAAACTTATTCAACAAGCCCAAGGTACTATTGATATTTTCTTCTTGCAAATTTATTACAAAATGTACTTGGAATGCAATTGAAATAATAAAAAATTGCCATCAATTAGTTATTTCCTTGCAAGCAAATAATTTGACCTCACTTTTTCCGTATGCAACTGACCTTACTAGTGACAAGGTAAAAACGAATAATTTGTATTTTGTCGCTTATTAAGTGCAAACTTGCATGGTTCTTTGTCCGTAATTAACACCGACTAAAAGCAGATTCACAAGAAATAAGAAATAAGTGCATTGTTGTACTGATTTAATGACGATTCGACAAACTCCGTAAACAATGTCGATAATTAATAAGATGTCATCCATCTCTTGATCGATCTCAAAACACGAGCAGTTGCACGATTTTTCCCCGATACGCGTACATTTCATAACATTTATAAGTTATAGAAGCACGTTTTATTAAGGCATCAATCATATCTGATAGTTTTAACGGGTAACAAAAATTTACGATTTGGCAGATAATGTCCTTTTAAGTCAGATTTTCAAGAAGGGAGGTTGTTTGACTCCAGATCAATTTAGTATACCTGTTATTTAGAACTATATGTAATTTGTCATACATAGCTTCTTGTCTTTTATATTGATGACTAAATTCTAGTTGCATTACTGAAACTATGTTTTGGGCACCCTCAACCCCTCCCTCCCACACACACAGACACAATTCGTTGGCAGTTATTGAATATGTATGCAGAAAATGTGCAGTAATTCATTCGATTACTTTAACATTCCTCAATGAACAAATATGGTTTAGATATAGTAAATGAGTTCTGGGTCATTAATATATCTTCATACACAAATGGAAGGGTATGATCGTGGATTTATTTGATTTTTTTAGAATATCTAGAAGAACAAAATTTCTGTTACGCAAATTTTGTATTTTGTACTTATAGGGCAGTTTATACAGCTACATATCTAGGCAATATTGATCTAGGACCTGTAAGTAATGTCTTAGGTCTAAGATCTGTGTTTAGTATCCCACTAAAAACTTAAATTCACATATTATTTTAGTCATATCCATTTTCCAAACATTACATGTTTGCTTTAAAAAGAAAATTCAAGATACACCAAAGGGGTAATCAGAAGCCGTAAATCGAAGAAAGACAGACAGTACAATTGTCAAAAGAAAGAAAGACAGACAGTACAATTGTCAAAAGAAAGAAAGACAGACAGTACAATTGTCAAAAGAAAGAAAGACAGACAGTACAATTGTCAAAAGAAAGAAAGACAGACAGTACAATTGTCAAAAGAAAGAAAGACAGACAGTACAATTGTCAAAAGAAAGAAAGACAGACAGTACAATTGTCAAAAGAAAGAAAGACAGACAGTACAATTGTCAAAAGAAAGAAAGACAGACAGTACAATTGTCAAAAGAAAGAAAGACAGACAGTACAATTGTCAAAAGAAAGAAAGACAGACAGTACAATTGTCAAAAGAAAGAAAGACAGACGGCACAATTGTCAAAAGAAAGAAAGACAGACAGTACAATTGTCAAAAGAAAGAAAGACAGACAGTACAATTGTCAAAAGAAAGAAAGACAGACAGTACAATTGTCAAAAGAAAGAAAGACAGACAGTACAATTGTCAAAAGAAAGAAAGACAGACAGTACAATTGTCAAAAGAAAGAAAGACAGACAGACAGTACAATTGTCAAAAGAAAGAAAGACAGACAGTACAATTGTCAAAAGAAAGAAAGACAGACAGTACAATTGTCAAAAGAAAGAAAGACAGACAGTACAATTGTCAAAAGAAAGAAAGACAGACAGTACAATTGTCAAAAGAAAGAAAGACAGACAGTACAATTGTCAAAAGAAAGAAAGACAGACAGTACAATTGTCAAAAGAAAGAAAGACAGACAGTACAATTGTCAAAAGAAAGAAAGACAGACAGTACAATTGTCAAAAGAAAGAAAGACAGACAGTACAATTGTCAAAAGAAAGAAAGACAGACAGACAGTACAATTGTCAAAAGAAAGAAAGACAGACAGTACAATTGTCAAAAGAAAGAAAGACAGACAGTACAATTGTCAAAAGAAAGAAAGACAGACAGTACAATTGTCAAAAGAAAAAAGGATAAAAAGACAAAGAATGATCTACAAAACACTACACAGAAAAATCTGAAGATAGAACAGCACAAACCAGACAAAAATAACTGGGGATGAACTAAGTGCCCAGGAAGGGTGAGCAGTTTCTGCTCAACTAGTAGCTCCCATCATGTTACTCTTACCATATGATTGATTGATTGGTGTTTTACACCAACTTTAGCAATATTTAGGCTATATCGTGGCGTGAAATTTTGTTATCATTAAACTTATACACATACAAGATCCTTAGAAATAAAATATGAAACAATCAGATAATATGTACAAATCTTACCATATGAAGATGCGCCAATCGTTGCATCATTTTTATCCAACTAAAGGAGTTATAGACCTTCACAACATGGCATTTTTTTCCTTCAGAATAGTAAAACTTATTCAGACAGGAAATCTTCTTGTACATTAATATAATTGAAATATTGTTTAAAGTGGTGTTAAACACCATAACCCTAACCCTTAATAGCAGTAAAATCATTGATATCTTCTATTAATCATCAAGTCATTCACATGTCTTGATCCATCTCATTGATTCAGTTAAAATCAGTGATCCCTTTGACTCGATTGATTGATTGATTATTGCTTATTGTTCAGCGAGCAATAGTATAGCTATATTCAGGATAACAAGTTCAACCTAATATATAAAAACTATATATAATTATTATGTTTTCTGTAAATTTCTTCTGTAATATAAGTTCATACGATATTTTGGCATATATCACAAAGAATTATATAGCGTTGATATACTATGCCAGTTTCACTCGGGGGAAGGTTGGGTTTTCAACTGTCTGTCAAGATATATATAGCTAGTCCACGTGCAAGGGGGCGGATCCAATCTGTCAATCTATCATAGTCGTCTAAACGTTTTTTGATACTTGTTATTGTTGTTAATTAAATTTCAAAATTCAAAAATCTTTATATTTTTAAAGCTTTAAATGAAACAAAGAATATTCTCACACTTTCAAGACTATCTGATCCAATATATTAGTCACCAATATCAGGACCTCCTTTATTGTAATAGTTCTCAATATATTTTGTCTACATATAACAGTCAGCATAATAATAAAAATAATGTTGTGTTAGCAATGACTATGCCAATATAGTGATCAGGTCGGGTCGTGTCGTGCACTATGTCTTCAACCCTGACCACTATATTGGCATAGTCATTGCTAACACAACATTATTATATAAATAGGGGAGGTATGTGCCACCTGCGGCAACAAGTTTTGACTGGCACTAGAAAAAGTATAGAGAGTTGGAAAGGGACGAAAAATTTAGTCTTTTGTACCGACTTCAATGTGCCCACTCTTTGTCAAAATCTACAATAGAGTTCTTTAACGTGCATGGAGCATGGCACTCTCCAAACACGTTACCCACTATGGTCTACTGTGAGGTATTCCTGTTATAACCGGAGAATCCCCCATCAAGAAGGCTCCCCCTATCTGCCACCAAGGGATGCGCTGAGCAGCTCTATGGGTTTGAGCCTTGACTCTTAACATAGAAAGGTTCAACTGAAGTTTCATAGCCAAAACCTGAATAATTATAAATTTAGAGCATATATATCCATAACCTATTTAGAAATGTCTTAGCCATAATATATTTGCTAATTCTTTGTTACTATAGTAAGTCAGGGGCTGCCATGTTCGTGTTCGATTGGTAGTTGGATTTACAACTACTTGTGTAATCAGTGCCTATCACCACTAATGTTGTAAGTTCGATTCCTGCTCAGACAAGGTGTACTCGATACAACATTATGTGATAAAGTTTGTCAGTGACTTATGGCAGGTCAGTGGTTTCATCCACCAATAAAACTGACCGCCACGATATAACTGAAATATTGTTGAAAGAGGTGTTAAACACCATAAACCACAACCACCAGCACTATAGTAACTTTGACTTTGATTTACAGGATGGAAGAGTTGAAAGGATAGAAGATGGTGTAGAATTAGTTCTGAAGAATCATAAACAACAAATTGTAAGTTAGTCTGAAGAATCATAAACAAGAAATTGTAAGTCTGAAGAATCATAAACAAGAAATTGTAAGTTAGTCTAAAGAATCATAAACAAGAAATTGTAAGTCTGAAGAATCATAAACAACAAATTGTAAGTCTGAAGAATCATAAACAAGAAATTGTAAGTCTGAAGAATCATAAAGAAGAAATCATAAGTCTGAAGAATCGTAAAGAAGAAATCGTAAATCTGAAGAATCAGAATCAAGAAATTATAAGTCTAAAGAATCATAAAGAAGAAATCGTAAGTCTGAAGAATCAGAATCAAGAAATCGTAAGTCTGAAGAAACAAGAAATCGTAAGTCTAAAGAATCATAAACAAAAATCGTAAGTCTGAAGAATCATAAACAAGAAATTGTAGGTCAATTGTAGGATGTAGCTGTGAAATGCAATGGCTATTTAATTGATTTAGTTTAGAAGTCTGTGCCAAAAACCACTATCCCTAGCCCCAGTCTAGTAAAAATTGGTCCAGGCTAGTAAAAATTGCATAAAATTTGCTTAATCAAATAGGAATAAATTCTTCAAAAATGCTGTTTGGGCTAGTTTGTCAAAATGTGCATGGTGTAATGATAATTCTAACATGACGTCCTTCTTTCGCTTTGTAAAAAAAACAAGCGATTTATCAATTGGGTATACTCTCATTAGCACATGTGCATGTTACTGACTTTCCCGTCATAAATGTACATGTTGATGAATTATCGTCTGCTCGAATTTGGCAGCATAAATTGTGTGCGACATTGTCCGCAAACGTAAATATAAATTACCGTCTTCCAATCAAAGTATACTACCGTATTTGTACTGTTAGACATATCAGAATCGAAATAATTCATGGAAGCCAGAATGTGTTTTGAGTTTTGACATGGATTGGCGGATATTAGTATTTTATCCCGAGCCAGAGGCTTCCGTGATTTATTTCTTAAATGAGGAATGGTTTGTATGTATGGTGTAATGGTGTATGAATGGGGAATGATGTATGGGAATATAGGGTGTATGGGGAAAAAGAATCGAGAACGATTCATTGTAAAATTAATGAATTGCATTGGCTGACAATAAGTTCAATGAAAAGAAAATTATGTTATTCAGCTATCAGACAGTACTGAGGTGCAGGGAATATACATCCTAAGCCGGGAATGTCACATTATATACCCTGTCTGATAGCTGAATAACAGATATATTACGGATTTAACCACGTATTTCTAGATGTCCCTTTCCGTACCTCTGACATTCTTTCTACAATGACGTCAACATATGTGTCACGTAATATTTCATGTATGAGGTGTCTCATGAAGGAAAATTTTGTACTAAATTTCTAAAGTAAATTTTATAAACTTTATAAATATAACATTAATATATCACATAACAAAACAATAGGTTTGTGAAACAATATCAATAATTTAAATGATAAGAACATGTAAGCAAAATCTTGGTGTGGCCCCACGATGTCGAAAGTTTTCAAGGCTCAACGTTTTGTTTATTGTGATGTGATGTTCACGTTTGTTATGGTACAGCCGTGGAATATAGGAGTTTGCTGAATCTATCTGGTATTTCTTAGGAATTATCTGTTGTAATATTTGTTGTTGTTCATACAGGCATTTTGAGGATAAAAACAGCATTGGTAAAAATACATTTTTATTCCATATTATGCTATTGATTCAGTGAAGCATAATTATTTCTATATTTGTCGTCCATGTTTTTATCATTTTTGGGAGACTGAAATATATGCCCTATCTATTGACATTCATGATTGAAGAACCAATGAGAATGTGTGTAAAAAATTAAATCCGTAATATTATTTATTATTGCCTTAACTTAGCTTCAGTTCTTTAAGTAGTTTTCTCCAGATCCTCTGGTTTTCTCCATCAATAAAACTGACCACCACGATATAACTGAAATATTGTTGAAAGTCACATTAAACACCATAACCCGAACCCTATAGATTTAGTACAATACTGGTTTGTATTTCAGGAAGTTTTACTTGATATGAGAGAAAAAGATGTCATTGTAGTAAATGCTAAAGATCACAAGGTATATCAATACATTAGATTGACAAGTTATATATGTCATATAACAAAACAGTCAAACCTGGTTTAGTGACCACCTCTTTTAAGCAGTAACTGGTATTATGTGACCTTAGTTTTAATTTCTCTTCACAGTGCATTTCATATCAATTACACCTGTATTTAGCCACCATCTGTCTTAAGTGCCCCTATTTCAATGATCCTTTGGAAGGTCACATAAGACAGGTTTGACTGTACCTATCTATATTTCTGAATATTCTATCTGCTAGGGGGTCAGTTGTGGTCGTGATCGTATGGTAGTTGGATTTAGAACTACCTGTACAATCAGTGCCTATCACCACTAAAGTTGTGAGTTTGAACCCCGTTCATGGCGAGGTGTACTTGATACAACATTATGTGATGAAGTTTGTAACTAGTGACTTATGACAGGTCAGTGGTTTTCTCTGGGTACTCCGGTTTCCTCCACCAATAAAACTGACTGCCATGGTATAGCTGAAATATTGTTGAAACCAACCAACCAACTGCTATGAGACTTATTTGTTTAATTGGGGAAGAAAAAAAATTATTATATTTTTGAAATCATTAGATATCTTGGTCCTAGTGGCATTTCATTTTAATTTATTGAAGTATGATTCAGAAAGAAAAAAAACAAAAGTGGGGGAAAAAAAATATACAGCCAAAATTGTATGGATAAATTTATAATCACTGCCATAGATATAAATTGTATATTTTTTGTTGGCTGTTTAGTTTATTTTTAGACTAGTTTATTTTTAGACCCTTAAAGAGCCTTGTACTTGATCCAGCCAATGTAATAATATGAAAAACAAATAGTACAACACTATCGGAATAGTTACAAAATAAAATATCAAAATCGTAGAAAGAGCCAAAACCGATTACCCTAACACACAAATTCATGACTGCTCACAGGCACTTCAATAAAAAGTGGCTGGGTTAAATTAGTTTTATGGACCCAAACCTCTCCTCTTGATGTATAATAAATTGTTTATAAATATTGTAGACTATATTACAACAGACCTACACAGAAATCTCGGCTTGTGGAAGGAGAACTGATTTATTGAAATTCTTTGGATATATTTCTGGGTAAGATTAAGAGTATATTATATATTGTAGTGATATGGCTGGAATATTGTCCAATTCAGGAAGAAACACAAATCAATCAGTTATATTATATTTTAGAACTAGTTTTCTTTTAATATATGAAATTCAATATTTTTCGTTATTTTTTCTATTCTAGCTTCACTTGCCACAACCACCAGGCAATACTATCATGTGTGAGATTTTTTTCACATTTGAAATACAAATTAAAGTTTGACAGTAACTCACATTCCATTCTAAAGAAATACCAGCATTTATATTCTTGAGCATGTGACAAAATAGATGATAAGTATGTAAAAAAATGTCTTGTTTTATACCACCACGACTATAAAATACATACATGTATAGTCAAACCAAAGCAATGTTTTTGACAATCAAGTTCAAAATAAAAACTAATGGGAATCGTTTACATGGCTATGTATGCATTCCTTGTTTTGATGTCACCTGTATTTGTTGTCAAAATTAAACTCATATTCATTTTGTGGTTAGCGTGCTTGACTGCATGTAGCATTATGGAGAAAGGGCAAAGACTGGTTGGCTCGTAATCAGGATATTGTGTCGGAGTTGGACGACATGTCTATCCGTGGACTGTTGTTTCAGTTAGCTAGCACTATTAAAATCCAACTAAGCATGTTGGTCTAGTACAAAGCGGACCTGATTTCATTGAAAATTAATTTGTTCTCGCCATGATAGAGCTGAAAAATTGCAAGGCGTTAATCAACAATCATTCACTCTCATTTTGTTATTTCAATTTGAAATCAAAAGTATTTCGTAATTTATTTTCCTTTAAATAACTTTACTTGAGCACAAATTAGTATTTTGTTATTTTGGGCAGTATTCTTTTTCATAGAACAAAGTTTTACATTGAACTTGAAAAATTTGACTTGAAATCATGTAATTTAATTACTGAAAAAAAATCTGGAAAGAAGATTTGAAAAAAACCCATTGTATAAAGTCGTGATGGTAGGTAATGGAAATAAGGACATATTGAGGTAGAAGAAACACTTAAGAAATAATTCATGGAAACCAGAATGTGTTTTGAGTTTTAAAATGGGTTGGCGGATATTAGTATTTTATCCCGAGCCGGAGTCAATGGATAAAATTTACTAATATCCGTCTACCCATGTTAAAACTCAAAACACATTCTGGCTTCCATGAAATATTTCGATTCTGATATGTCTAACAGTACAAATACCGTAGTATACTTTGATTGGAAGACAGTAATTTATATTTACCTTTGCAGACAATGTCGCACACAATTTATGCTGCCAAATTCGAGCTGACGATAATTCATCAACATGTACTTTTACGACGGGAAAGTCAGTCACATATACTTTTATGATGGGAAAGTCAGTCGTATTGATGGAGCATCCGTAACAATAATATTGTGTTTGCAAGTTTTAATTGCACGTCGCATATTATTAATTCTGGATATGTTGATTATTTTCAGTGAATATAGATGTTTAAAACGTTAGCAACCGTGTAAATAATTTTATTTTGTGATTTTATCACCTGTGTACCATGCATGTGCTAATGAGATTTTGTCATCGGGTTGATTGTTTGTTTGTTTGCAAAGCAAAAGAAGGACGTCATGTTAGAATACTTGATTAAATTACGTCTAATTCATTTTATGAAATGATTGGAAAGAATGCATATCTAATTTTTTAATTTAATATATATTATTTTAATTACAGGGAAACAACATGCAGTTTAGCCCGTCAATTCTTATGTCATGTCTTTGAAGCAAAGAATGAAAATCAGGTACTGGAATAATATACTAGTCAAACCTTCTTTAGTGACCACCTCTATTAAACAATAACTTGTATTATGTGACCTTAATATTTATTTCCCATATTTCACTGTTCCTTTGGAAGGTCACATTAGAAAGGTTTGATTACTATTGTATTTATATGTAATGAGAATAATTGACAGGAATAGCCCAAGTGAAAAACAAAAAAATGTTGTCAGAAAAATTCCAAAGTTTAATTAAAAAAAATTGCAGAAACAGACACAAAATTGATAGTCCTAATACACATTAACATGAGTGCTCACTTTGATGGCTTGGTACAGGTACTTCAATAAAAAGTTGTGGGGTTAGATTAGTTATGTAACCAACCTCCACTTTTAGTGAAATGATGCAGCCATTATGCAAGTGTTTACACATGTCAGTAAAATGCTATGTATGAAAAAATTGTATTTAATTTAAAGGAAAAACAATCTTTTTTTTTTTTTGCAAAGTAAGAGTCTCAATTATCAAACACAAAATGTTTAACCTATAAAAAAAAAAAAAAAAAAAAAAGATCCAAAACTGTTATTTCAAGGGCCTTCATTAACTTATCAATACTCCACCACTAAACAATATTAAAGATAAGAAAAGACAGACATTAAGCATTAAAATTGATCAATTTGTATCAAGTACACCTCACTGCATGTTGGAATCAAATTCATAATTGGGGCAATCATGGTCCTGATCGTATGGTAGTTGGTTTTACAACTACCTATGCAATCAGTGCTTATCACCACTAACATTGAGAGTTCCCACTCATGGTGAGATATACTCTTTATAACATTATGTGATAAAGTTTGTCAGTGACTTGTGACAGGTCTGGGTTTTTCTACGGGTAGTCCGGTTTCCTCCATCAATAAGGTTGACAGCCACAATATAAATGAAATATTGTTGAAAGTGGCGTTAATCACCATATAACCTTAATCATAATTCACAATTTTTAATAATGATAGGCTCTGATATGTGTAGGCAGATTTAAATCCAACTACCCGACGGTCATGGCCACAATTTCAACCAATTTTGATGTGAAAAATTCCCTCCTTAGCACATTAAAAACATTTTTCATCACCATAAAATTGTTGTTTTCAATAATTCTGTCATCTTTTCAATCAAACATTGTCTCGAGATTTAATTAGGAACTATTGTCATAACTGTTCATTTTAAAATGAATCATCCAGTACAAAGAAAACATAGATATCTTAATTAGTGCCTACAACCTGTTTCTGTAATAACCTTCATCAGGTACGCTCACAGGTAAAAGACTGGAAAGACAAATAATTTAAACATCTTTGGGAGCAAGAAAACCACAGGGCCTAAACAGGATAGACAAATGTACTTCTAAATCTATAATGACAAGCATCGTTGGTCACATTTTAATATAGGTCTCTATGAATTTTTTTATTTCTTGCATCTATTTTAAATCATGTATTATTCAGGATATTGTAAACCTCTGGTGTGTAGAATTGTTGTCATTCAAGTTGAAAATTTTTAATGTTGTTTTGATTATTTTAATTTCAGGCAAAATTGATTCTATGTACATTAGGTATGTATTAATGTAATACTTCATCTTACAAATTTGTTAGCATGAATTGGAAAAAATAAGGTTACTTAATTATGAAAAAAAACAACATCCTACCTCTTGTAGTTAAGATCTGAAATGCGTATATGTCGTTGTCCAAGGAGTTAACTTAACAAATGTATGATAAAAGTTTGAAGAAATGAAAGGGAGTCTTCATAAGTTGTAATTTGAAGAAGATAGACAATATAATGTCCAAAAGAAAAAGGACATAAAGACAAACAATGGTCAACATAACACTACAAATATACCTTAAGTTTTATCAACATAATCCCCACTAAGAAACAAGGTTAAGTTAAGGTGATCCGGAAGGGTAAGTAGTTCCTGCTCCACTAGTGGCATCCATTGTGTTACTATTGTTACTAATCCAGTGATAAGTCATTGAGTCTTGTCCATTTTTCAAGTTTGAGTTATCTTCCTTAAACTTCAAAAGTTGATAACATAAATGCACATACTAAAAATATAATTTATTATGATTCTATACCCTGTGTTTTAATAGTTTACAATAAATTTTGACAAATCAAATTATTTCTTATTTTATACTAACTTGGATATAGATGTTCAAATCGATTCTTGTGTTGAAATGATGGCTTAATTATCTGTACCAGACATAAAATGCAAAAGGTATAACAATGTCTCTCATGGTTGATGTCCCTATCTAGAATCTCTCATGGTTGATGTCACTATCTTAAATCTCTCATGGTTGATGTCACTATCTAAAATCTCTCATGGTTGATGTCACTATCTTAAATCTCCCATGGTTGATGTCCATATCTTAAATCTCACATGGTTGGTGTTCCTATCTTAAATCTCACATGATTGATGTCCCTATCTTAGATTTCACATGGTTGATGTCCCTATCTAGAATCTCTCATGGTTGATGTCACTATCTTAAATCTCTCATGGTTGATGTCACTATCTTAAATCTCATGGTTGATGTCACTATCTTAAATCTCTCATGGTTGATGTCACTATCTGAAATCTCACATAGTTGGTGTTCCTATCTTAAATCTCACATGGTTAGCATTCCTATCTTAAATCTCACATGGTTGGTGTTCTTATCCTAAATCTCACATGGTTGGTGTTCTTATCCTAAATCTCACATGGTTGGAATTCCTATCTTGAATCTTACATGGTTGGTGTTCCTATCTCACAGCATTGCTGTTCCTATCCTAAATCTCACATGGTTGGTGTTCCTATCTCACAGCATTGCTGTTCCTATCCTAAATCTCACATGGTTGGTGTTCCTATCTCACATGGTTGACATTCCTATCTTGAATCTCACATGGTTGGTGTTCTTATCTTGAATCTCACATGCATGGTTGATGTTCCTTATCAAACTTAAATTCCTGGTTCCTGTACCCTTAACAAACATATCTGCCACCTCTTAACCTTTAGATATAAACTGGTAGTCAAAATTGTGCAGTGACTGCTGAAATACTGCTAAAAGTGGTCCAATTTATCCAGTCAAATTATCATTGAATAAATTGTGAAAGTGAGAAATGGAAAAGTTTTAAAAAAATAGTTAAATTGTTTGGTTTCTGTGGTCTAGTTAAAATTAAGGAATTTGATATGTGAAATATAATGCAAGTTTTCCTATCAGAGCCCATCCTTCATGTATATTGATGTATATTTATGGCTTCCATTCGTCCAGAAAGTTCTAGAACTTTTTACCAATAAATCTATTAAGGTTCAATTTAAGGAGTTTATAGAGATATAGAATTTCAGTGAGAAACTAAAACAATCGAATACTTCAGACAGAACACTCAACAATGCTTGATTAATATAGTTGTTTTAGAGTACTACATGGGATTTATAGAAACTTTCGACTTCTAGACAATTCTTTAAATAGATTTGTTAATTTAAGTGACGATCAAGTAAAGAGCATTTCTTTTGAAACATTCTAAATTAGAATGACAGTCGAGTGTGCTTAGCATTTCTACAAAATAAATATATTGATCCCAGCATTCTAACCAATCTCTATAAAAAAATAAATCTCTGTTATGTAGCAGACTTCCTTCAAGGGCTTCTCAAGAATAAACACAGAAAATGGGCCAAAACTTTTAGCTCCAGCTTTCGCTTTATAGATGATGTTCTATCCAAATGAGTTGAAGTACAAGATACTACTGACATTCAATGGTCTGCTTCCTACCTTGACCTTCACCTTACAATCGACAATGGAGGAAGAATAAATTTAGAACGCTACAACAAACATGAAGACTTCACTTTTCCAATGGTCAACTTCCCTTTCATCAGTAGCAATATTCCTGGAGCACCAGCTGCTGACACAAAAAGTACTCAAGCAAGGCTACATTGCTCCTAGGTTGAAGTCATAGCTACAAAAATTCAACAGTTTTCATCATGAACTGGTTGACCGTTACAAAGTACAAAATATCCGTTTGCATGTATTTTTGCTTTCCTCTATCACCGAAAAGACTTTTACTGGACTTTATCATATGAGTAAGATGGCAGGTGTCTTTATCATATGAGTAAGATGGCGGGTGTCTTTTAATAAACAGGAACTGCTTATTCTTCGCAAGCACATGGGTTCATCCCCGTTTTTTTATTAGCTGACCTTGCCAAAGGCAATGTGAGCTTTTGCCATCACTTGACGTCCGTCGTCTGTCGTCCTATAACTTTTCACATTTTAATCTTCTCCTCTGAAACCTGTCAGCCAAATGAACTGAATCTTGGTCGGAAGCATCTATGGAAGGCCCTCTCTAAAGATTACTCATTTTGTCCCGATCTATAAACAAACGTGGCCACCACAGGCAATTCTTGTTTCTGATTGGTTCATTTCTAAAAAATTCTTCATTGTAGTAAACTGTTAAAAGAGAGATAACTCTTGCCATTAAACTGTTAAAAGAAAGATAATCTCCCTTATAAATTAACTAATGCTGATATAGTGTAACATGTTTATACTATACATTACATGTAGGTATTCACATTTTAATATTCTTTTTAGCTCATCTTGCCAAAGGCAATGTGACCTTTGACATCACTTGGCGTCCGTCGTTTGATGTCTGTCATCTGTTAACTTTTCACATTTTAATCTTCTCCTCTGAAACCCATCAACCAAATGAGCTGAAACTTAGTAGGAAGCATCTATGGAAGGTCCTCTCTAAAGAGTGCACATTTTGTTATGATCCATTACCAAGCATGGCCACCACAGGCAATTCTTGTTTCTGATTGGCCAATTTAAAAAAATCTCCTCCTCTAAAACCGCTTGGCCAAATTAACCGAAACTTGGTAGGAAGCATCTATGGAATGTCCTCTATGAAGATTGCTCATTTCGTCCCGATTGGTTATCACACATGGTCACCACAGGCAATTCTTGTTTCTGATTGGTCGATATCTAAAAAATCTTCTCCTCTGAAACTGTCTAGCCAAATGAACCAAAACTTGGTAGGAAGCATCTACATGTATGGAAGGTTCTGTATTAAGTTTCCTCAAAGCAGAATGAAAGGTGAGCAACACAGGCTCAGCCCACTGAGCCTCTAGTTTTTTATGAGGTCTGTGTTGCTCATCTTTTTAGTTTTCTGTGATGCGTTTTTTGGTTTTATTTGTCTTTGTTCTGTGTCTTGTTCCATTTTGGCATGTGTCTGGATTGTCCATTCTTGATTGCCCCTTTGGTTTTCTTCATTTATTTATCAGGTAGATGTGCAAAATTTTTGCCTTTTACTGAATACTATATATTGTTTTTAGATTCGTTGTTCTTCTTTTATAATATGGATAAAACAAGGAAAATAAAATAATTTTATTTGATGTCGGATAAATTGGTATATGTGGTGCTCATTTAGACTGACCAACACAGTGGTCATGTTCTTTGTTGGTGTAACCCTGAATTGTGTCTTGTGTCTGAATCATATTAATCTTTGTGATACTATAGAATAAATATGGTGTCTTTATAATTTGACCTGCTTGATTGCCATCACATAGAAACATACATACAATTGTATTAATTCCCATTATTAATTAACTTTAATTTATTAGCCTTTATATGATCAAATCTGTCAATACAATACAAAAACTTTCATTGGGCCAATACGGCAAAAACCAGTCCAATACGGATATTTTCCGTATTGCCTGATTCCTGTCAGTTCAATAACAGCTAGATCGGAACCCGCTAGACATTTCGACATTCGCAAGGAAAATTCCCGAAAGATATTGGACTGGTTAATTAATAAAGGTATCATTATGTGATGTTTTTCATATTGGCCTAGTTGTAGGTCCTCGGTCTGCTGTATTGGGCTTCGGCTGCACCAAGGCCAATACAGCAGGCCTCAGACCTATAACTAAGCCAATATGAAAAACATCATGTAATAATACTATAGTATTCTGGTCTGTATTTCATATTTTTATATTATTAATACATGTATTCAATAGAAAACTTATGTTCACATCTTCTTGTACAATTTAATTAAAAAATATTTTTATTTGCATGTTTGACTTTTCAATATATGGCGATGAGCATACTATTACTCAATTTCTGTTGTCGGTGGACATTTATTTCCCAAATTTAGTGGTCGGTATTAAATGTATTATATTAGATGGCAATGCGGACAAGTAATACTTTTTTTTCGTAAAGACCCATTTCTAATTATTGAGTGTAGCAAAAATTAATGAACATGAATAATAAATAAATATTTTTTTTGAAGTCGAATGCATTCTTATAACTAAATTATGGGAGAAGCATAAACATAAGTCTTTATATATACAGGTTTCTGTAGATTTTATTTAGAACTTCAATTGAATGTAATGTTTAATATAGGACATTAAAATAAAAACTAAAATACCTTTAGAAAGGGTTGAAGATATCAAAGGGGTAATCATGATCAGTAGCCATAAATCAAAGAAGGGGTGGCAATACAATAACCAAGAGGAAAAGGACAAAGGAAACAATAGAAAACTAAATATTCAGCAACTCAAACCTCAATAAAACAGAAGGTGAACTCAGATGTTCCATAATGGTAAGAAGTTCCTGCTCCACAAGTGACACCTGTCATGTTACCCCTGTCAAAAATCATGAAAGGGGAAAGGACGAGATCGTGACAACAAATAGACCATATCTATGATCACCAGAGACACAGATATTCTGTAACAGTTAAGTTAATTGTATATTAACAGATAATACAAATAAATGTACATTTTCACTAGTCTCACAGCGAGTCTGATACTTATGATAATATATATCAAGACCTTCAGAACTGACGTTATTGTTTTTATAGGTAACATACTAAACCAATTGACATCACACTGACCGATACTATTCAGTATCTGAGTCAGTTCGTCGATAATGAAAATATCCCTTAGTAAGATCAAAGAAAAAATGTATTAATTACTGATAATAAGTAATTAACGATGTTTTTTAAAACGAGATGACTGAGAAACGTCTTCGAGTTTTAAAAAACATCTTTATTTTATCGCTATTTTGTATTCATAATTAAATAATTTTTGTTGAGTACTGACATTTTTTTAAACACAATTAATATTTTATATCGTTAATCACTTAATTATCAAGAATTTGGTAATGTGACATCATTATAATGTCATATTAGAAAACAAGATAATACTACGTGTGTCCTTGACAACGCTTAGAGATTAGCGATAATTGGAATCATATCATGCGGTGACATGATATGAAATATATCGGTTTTAAACATCAAAGGGAAAATAAACAAAATAGCGATAATGTAGGATACAGGTATTTATAGTATGGATATGAGGAAAGCAATGTAGATAGTTGTTTGTTCTTTTATCCTTTTTGTTTTGGCCATTGTTTTGTCTGTTCTTCTTTGATTTACAGATTCTGATTACCACTGTATTTTATTTTTTTTACTTACAGCACAAGGATTTGAGAGAACCCACCTGTTGTTATGACCACAGCGTAGATTGAAGTTTATATTGATTTAGAACAGTAGACATGGCTTTTAGTGTAGAAATTCTAATGTAAAATATTACAAATACCATAACTGGTAGATAGAGTGAATTATAAGTACTGACTGGTTCTATCACCTTTAATGGAAAATGTGTAATACAGTGAACTAAACTGAATCATCTGGGGGGGGGGACCATGTTTTGTGTTTGGAGTAGACAGGTGTTCCTTTTATACAGGTTATATTAACAAAGATTTCCTACCTTGGCATTTTATTTAAAGTTGTGTTTATTCTGGTTTCTGGTTTATTTAAGGGTGGTTTAGACAGGCAGGCTTCACTGTATTAAAGGAGATTTGACAGGTCAGTTTTAATCATTGGATCCATACAGTATTAACAAGACCTTTAGTATTTTACAGAGACTCGCACATTCCATATATATATTCCATATATAGAAATGTTTAGGAAGGCAGAACCAATCACTGTATTGTGATGGAATAAAAATGTAGATATCCAATTTATTACACACAACACATTTCTGGAATAAATATTGTTCATTCTGACATTATTAAGATATTTTATAAAAATTCATTTTACCGGACAGGAAGTTTATCTTTTGCAAGCAAAAAAAAAGCAAATACAAAAACGCCATACACTTTATCACTGACCCCTTTCAACAGTATCAACAAACTGTTTTTCACTTTTTGCAATTATTACAGTTAGATATTCTGATTATATGTAGTTAAATATTCTTACTGACTCAACCGACACGATATAGCTAAAATATTGTTGAAATTGGTGTTAAACACCATAAATCCCCTCTTGGTCACTCAAGTGCTGTTAGATTTTAAATAAATTCCATTATTGAAAGTGGTTAATGGAGGAAGTTGAATTAAAAAAAATGTCAAATATATTATAGAAATACAATATTGAAGCCTGATGTTTCTTTTAACACTTGTATAGATATTAGGTGAACAGTAATCTGTATTATTCACCAATAGTTAGATTTTAAACCTGTGATATAAAGCAATACCTATATACTATCGTTATTTTATTTTGTGAGAATAGATTTCTCAGAGCAATATCACATGTGAGATCATGTGATGAGAGATCCATTTCGGGCAAACACATATAAATGATAGTATGTTTATCGAGGATTGGGTAAGGTGACATTTGTGACGTCATTATAACGTCATGTTAGAAAACAGTGATATTAATATAATGTTGATATCACATTAGTTACTTAATAATAGATATTATTGTGTGCAAGATCAAAGCGAAAATGTACAAATTATTGATAAAAATAAAGATAAAGTATTACAACCATAGAAATGATTTTTATTTTATTAGAAGATATATCTTCCAGGTATCGTTGAACAATTTTTTAGCAGCAACAAATGGTTGTGAAGTTAGTGTTAATTGTTTTAATTTTTGTTTATGGTTACTAAAACTTTGCAATATTTTGAAATTGTTGGTGTGATACAGTAATAGTGTAACGGTAAAACTTTGCAATATTTTGAAATTGTTGATGCGATACAGTTAGTGTAAAGTGTTTTTTTGTTTTAGTTACTAAAATTTTGCAATATTTTGAAATTGTTGATGGTATATACAGTTAGTGTAAAGTGTTTTTTGTTAATGGTTACGAAAAATTTGCAATATTTTTAAATTGTTGATGTGATACAAAATAAAAACCATTAATATGCAAACTTTTCAACTCAGTATTGCAAGGTAACTAGATAATTTGTTGGATTAAATAGTTACTTTTTGTCTCTTCTAATTGTTCTGTTTTTGGGTTCTGTTTTTGATTGGCCTTTTCCCCTGTTTATTGTTGTTATTATTAGATATTAAATTGAATTAATTTGTCAAGCCATTCCATGTATCATATTATATTATTGTTATTTTCAAATTTTGGTGTATTTTAGGGACTTTTGTGTTTTTGTTAAAACACTAGCAATACATTAAATGTATAAGCTCACATAGAATTAATTGTTAATTAGAAGTTCCAGAAATAATTCTGAATTCACACTTGTTAGACAAGATAATTAATTTAGTAGTTGATAGGAGAATATTATTTAAGACTGTAGAACTAGATGTTAAAAGCTGTCCTTGTGTGTTCATTCCTTCCAAGAAAATCTTGTTCTTTCAAGGCAGGTGATGTCTATAATATATTGAATAAAGAGGTCTCTGATATAAATATTAATATTGTTTGATTCATTATTATTTTAGTAATAAACTTATTGTTGAGTTCACACTTATTTTGTGGCACTTATCATAATCATATTAATGTGCTGATTTTACAGTTGATTCATAGGTAGAGACTTTAATTATTTACTTTTGTCTTACTTTTTGGGGGTATTTATGTAATTTTTTGTTTTTTCCTTTTTTGGGGGTATTTATGTAATTTTTTTGTCTTTTCTTTTTTGGGGGTATTTATGTAATTTTTCTGTCTTTTCTTTTTTTGGGGTATTTATGTAATTTTTCTGTCTTCTATTTTTGGGGTATTTATGTAATTTTTTTGTCTTCCTTTTTTGGAGGTATTTATGTAATTTTTTGTCTTACTTTTTTGGGGGTAGTCATGTAATTGTTTTGTCTTCTCCTTTTTGAGGGTATTTATGTAATTTTTTGATCTTTTCCCTTTTTGGGGGTATTTATGTAATTTTTTCATCTGACTTTTTTGGGGATATTTGCTTGTCTATTTTACTGGTTTCATTTGCTTTATTTCTTTATTTTGTTATATTTTATTCAATTGTAAAAAAAAATTGAAGATCTCTTTTATTATATTTTAATGGGATATGGTTTTGTTTGTTTTTGAAATTCATATATATTACATGTTAACATATTATTATTTTATTTATATTTTTTTGTACAATAAAATTATATAATCAATATTGTTTGAAAATCATGCTGTGAATTCATTGCCAACAAACCATGAAATACAAATTTACTTTCAAGGATTAGGGTTATGGTGTTTAACGCCACTTTCAACAATATTTCAGTTATATCCTGGCCGTCAGCTTTATTTGTGGAGGAAACTGAAGTACCAGGATAAAAAGCGACCTGCTGCAAGTCACTGACAAACATCACATAATGTTGTATCGAGTGCACCTCGCCATGAGCGGGATTCAAACTCACAACTTTAGTGGCGATAGGTTGTTGTAAATCCGACTATCATACGATCACGACCACGACATCCCCTAATACTAGTTACAGATAATGTATACTGGTAGTTAATACTGTACTACTATAGGCAGTGGAAATTAATAACATATATGAATTTATTTAGTACAATACGATCATGACCACAAAGGCACCAAATTTATTTTTTCTTTCAAAGTTTATGCATGAAATATTTAAAATTTTAATGCACATGTCAATAAAGTATAAACGTTTTATATGGTATAGGCCCTATATATACCAGTGTTAATAAGTCATTAAAGGACACAATATCAGACTTGTTTCACATGCAATCCAAATTTTGATCACGGGGTTAAAATTTTACAAAAGTTGCAATATCCAATAGAATCTTCTTTGTGAGTACAATTTGGTGTGGTGAGTAATACTAGATGATATGAATGAGCCTTGAGTTTTTATATCATTCATAATCCTTAAAACAAGCAGGTAGTATATTGGATAACATAGCAATGGTTTCAATTTTCTTGTTGACTGATTTTATCAGTAAACCTGGACCAAATGCCAATATGAGGTATTTTCATCACTGTCAAAGTTGTCTGTGTCTGCTGGGAGTAATAAGCAGTTTCCGAGTGTTTGTTAGCTTTTGACATTTCATTATTTTTCTCTGAAACCACTGGAGCAAATGCAACCAAACAAGTATTATTTGGGTAGTCTTCAACATTATTTGTGATTTTTTTCATTTTAAGAAATAGTTGCTAGGCAAATAATACATTCAATCTAATTAAAATTAGATCTCCGCACCTGCTCCCAGCGGCTACAAAACACTGATAGAAAATAGGGAGCAAATGCAGAGATCTGATTTTAATTAGATTGATAACACATTATGATTGACTGAAATTTCAAAAATCTTCTCAGAAACCACATATGTGATGGAATAGTTGAGGTAGGAATGTTTTGAAATTGCTCTCTTAACAGAGTTTTCTTTTCAATAGGAAATTCTTCAAGGAGCAAAGTCTTAACATAACACCCTATTAGGAAAACATTTAAAAAAAATACTAAGTATTATTCTCTAAAACCACTTAACATGACTATATACTTCACAATCACATTCTCGAACCAGTAACTTCAGCAAAATACCTTGGAGTTACACCACAATCAAACCTTAAATGGAACACCCACATCGACAATATCACTTCAAATGGAAATAAACTTACAGATATCAAACCCTGAAGTAAAATCTCGGGCATACCAAGCACTAGTGAGGCCAAAACTTGAATACAGCTGTAGTATCTGGGACCCTTATACACATGACAACATAAACAAACTAGAAATGGTTCAAAGACGAGCTGCTCGCTATGTTCAAAACAATTACCATAATACTAGCAGTGTCACTTCAATGATTGACACTCTTAGGTTGGCCAACTTTAGCTGAGCGCCGTGTTAAAACCAGATTGATCATGTTGTATAAAATAACACACGCTTTAATTGCTATCCCAAACAGCATACTGATCCCAACTGACAGCAGAACTAGAAAATCACACAATCAGACATTTAGGCATATAACAACACAAAAAGATACATACAAATGGTCATTTTTTCCACACACTATAGTACAATGGAACATCTTACCACAGACAATTATCTCGAGTCCATCTATAGACTCTTTCAGAGAACAGCTAACACCCGCTGTTCTCTTAAACATTTAAATTTCAAATACAATTGTACATAGTTTTAAATTTTTTGTTTTATTCACACTTTTGATTTCACTTTATTTCACTTTATGAAATTTATGTAAATATTTTTGTAAATACCCACGTATGCAACAGTACGTAATCTTCAACGCATTGAAGGAGTACTGTATACCTAAAGAAGAAGAAGAACTATATTTACAACATGTTTGTATTTGTGTCGAACAGATACCCAAGATGGGATCCACACCAGAAACCTTTTAGCACATACATCAAAAAGTAGACGAATAAAATATTAACTTAATTCAGACCAGTCAATACATGAATACTCATTGAATGATCTCTTACAACATTTCTTGAGTGGATCGAAGGTCTAAGATGGCCACCATCACAGTGGACGCTGTGGGAAGATATTTTAGTCTTTCTATCTGAAACCACTTAATCATTTGACAGCAAACTTGGCTTGATTGTTACTTTGGTGGTTTTATTCCAAAAGTCTAAATTTTGTGTCAGTTTCATATTATATAAAATTAGATAGCTGCCAACGCAAGGAACAGTGTCAGCATCGAATCCTATGGTCCTCGACTAACCAATAGGTAATTATATTATATAAGTCGTACACTTAATACAGTCCATATTTAATTTCCGTCCATTAGGATATTACTGTTGTGCAGATTTAATTATCATCTTTAGCATTATTTAAATCATTGGTATCTAAAAGTAATCAGCAACCAACTATGTTTAATTGCCACGTCAAAGGATGGTATAATTAACGTAACTAGACCTCCCGTTATTATTTCACTTTTGCTACATTACTACACTGTGATCACAGCGTTTGTCATACAACAGGTGTACTTTTAGTAATGAACTTAATGAAAGCTTCGTGGTGGTTATCATTTTACTATGCATTATAACACTTTACCCCAAATTCATTATCAGTTGGTAGCCGCACATCTATACAGCAGAGAAAGAAATGACCAGATGTAACATCGATGTACTAGATTAAACCCTCAGAGTGAGGTAAATGATCCCCACCTCACTTTAAGTGCCAGGGTGAAACTCCGGAGCACCCGAGTCCACCCCCAGGCTTTTTTGTGGGTTCGTGTTGCTCAATCTAGCTTTGTGTGTAGGTTTTTTTAAACTATTGCTTGTTCTTTTTGTCCTTTTTCTTTTGGCAATTGTATAGTCAGTCCTTCTTCTTTTGGCAATTGCATAGTTAGTCCTTCTTCATTTGACAATTGTATAGTCAGTCCTTCTTCTTTTGGCAATTGTATAGTCAGTCTTTCTTCTTTTGACAATTGTATAGTCTGTCCTTCTTCTTTTGACAATTGTATAGTCAATCCTTCTTCTTTTGACAATTGTATAGTCAGTCCTTCTTCATTTGACAATTGCATAGTCAGTCCTTTTTCTTTTGACAATTGTATAGTCAGTCCTTCTTCATTTGACAATTGTATCGTCAGTCCTTCTTCTTTTGACAATTGTATAGTTCGTCCGTCTTCTTATGACAATTGTATAGTCTGTCCTTCTTCTTTTGACAATTGTATCGTCAGTCCTTCTTCTTTTGACAATTGTATAGTCAGTCCTTCTTCATTTGACAATTGCATAGTCAGTCCTTTTTCTTTTGACAATTGTTTAGTCAGTCCTTTTTCTTATGACAATTGTATAGTCAGTCCTTCTTCATTTGACAATTGTATAGTCAGTCCTTCTTCTTTTGACAATTGTATAGTCAGTCCTTCTTCTTTTGGCAATTGTATAGTCAGTCCTTCTTCTTTTGGCAATTGTATAGTCAGTCCTTCTTTTTTTGACAATTGTATAGTCAGTCCTTCTTCATTTGACAATTGTATAGTCAGTCCTTCTTCTTTTGGCAATTGTATAGTCAGTCCTTCTTTTGGCAATTATATAGTCAGTCCTTTTTCTTTTGACAATTGTATAGTCAGTCCTTCTTCTTTTGTCAATTGCATAGTCAGTCCTTCTTTTCACAATTGTATAGTCTGTCCTTCTTCTTTTGGCAATTGTATAGTCAGTCATTTTTCTTTTGGCAATTGTATAGTCAGTCCTTCTTCTTTTGTCAATTGTATAGTCAGTCCTTCTTTTGACAATTATATAGTCAGTCCTTCTTCTTTTGACAATTGTATAGTCAGTCCTTCTTCTTTTGTCAATTGTATAGTCAGTCCTTCTCCTTTTGACAATTGTATAGTCAGTCCTTCTTCATTTGACAATTGCATAGTCAGTCCTTTTTCTTTTGACAATTGTATAGTAAGTCCTTTTTCTTATGACAATTGTATAGTCAGTCCTTCTTCATTTGACAATTGTATAGTCAGTCCTTCTTCTTTTGGCAATTGTATAGTCAGTCCTTCTTCTTTTGACAATTGTATAGTCAATCCTTCTTTTGGCAATTGTATAGTCAGTCCTTCTTCTTTTGACAATTGTATAGTCAGTCCTTCTTCTTTTGGCAATTGTATAGTCAGTCCTTCTTTTGACAATTATAAAGTCAGTCCTTCTTCTTTTGACAATTGTATAGTCAGTCCTTCTTCTTTGGGCAATTGCATAGTCAGTCCTTCTTTTGACAATTGTATAGTCAGTTCTTCTTCTTTTGACAATTGTATAGTCAATCCTTCTTCTTTTGGCAATTGTATTGTCAGTCCTTCTTCTTTTGACAATTGTATAGTCAGTCCTTCTTCTTTTGGCAATTGTATAGTCAATCCTTCTTCTTTTGACAATTGTATAGTCAGTCCTTCTTCTTTTGTCAATTGCATAGTCAGTCCTTCTTTTGGCAATTGCATAGTCAGTCCTTCTTCTTTTGGCAATTGTATAGTCAATCCTTCTTCTTTTGGCAATTGTATCGTCAGTCCTTCTTCTTTTGACAATTGTATAGTCGTCCTTTTTCTTTTGACAATTGCAGTCAGTCCTTCTTCTTTTGACAATTGTATAGTCAGTCCTTTTTCTTTTGACAATTGCATAGTCAGTCCTTCTTCGTTTGACAATTGTATGGTCAGTCCTTTTTCTTTTGACAATTGCATAGTCAGTCCTTCTTTTGACAATTGTATAGTCCGTCCTTTTTCTTTTGACAATTGCAGTCAGTCCTTCTTCTTTTGGTAATTGTATAGTCAGTCCTTCTTTTGACAATTGTATAGTCAGTCCTTTTTCTTTTGACAATTGTATAGTCAGTCCTTCTTCTTTTGGCAATTGTATAGTCAGTCCTTCATCTTTTGACAATTGTATTGTCAGTTCTTTTTCTTTTGGCAATTGAATAGTCAGTCCTTCGTTTGACAATTGTATAGTCAGTCCTTTTTCTTCTGGCAATTGTATAGTCAGTCCTTCTTTTGACAATTGTATAGTCTGTCCTTTTTCTTTTGACAATTGTATAGTCAGTCCTTCTTCATTTGACAATTGTATAGTCAGTCCTTCTTCTTTTGGCAATTGTATAGTCAGTCCTTCTTCTTTTGTCAATTGCATAGTCAGTCCTTCTTTTCACAATTGTATAGTCTGTCCTTCTTCTTTTGGCAATTGTATAGTCAGTCATTCTTCTTTTGGCAATTGTATAGTCATTCCTTCTTCTTTTGTCAATTGTATAGTCAGTCCTTCTTTTGACAATTATATAGTCAGTCCTTCTTCTTTTGACAATTGTATAGTCAGTCCTTCTTCTTTTGTCAATTGTATAGTCAGTCCTTCTTTTGACAATTATATAGTCAGTCATTCTTCTTTTGGCAATTGTATAGTCAGTCCTTCTTCTTTTGTCAATTGTATAGTCAGTCCTTCTTTTGACAATTATATAGTCAGTCCTTCTTCTTTTGACAATTGTATAGTCAGTCCTTCTTCTTTTGTCAATTGTATCGTCAGTCCTTCTTCTTTTGACAATTGTATAGTCAGTCCTTCTTCATTTGACAATTGTATAGTCAGTCCTTCTTCTTTTGGCAATTGTATAGTCAGTCCTTCTTCTTTTGACAACTGTATAGTCAATCCTTCTTTTGGCAATTGTATAGTCAGTCCTTCTTCTTTTGACAATTGTATAGTCAGTCCTTCTTCTTTTGGCAATTGTATAGTCAGTCCTTCTTTTGACAATTATAAAGTCAGTCCTTCTTCTTTTGACAATTGTATAGTCAGTCCTTCTTCTTTGGGCAATTGCATAGTCAGTCCTTCTTTTGACAATTGTATAGTCAGTTCTTCTTCTTTTGACAATTGTATAGTCAATCCTTCTTCTTTTGGCAATTGTATTGTCAGTCCTTCTTCTTTTGACAATTGTATAGTCAGTCCTTCTTCTTTTGGCAATTGTATAGTCAATCCTTCTTCTTTTGACAATTGTATAGTCAGTCCTTCTTCTTTTGTCAATTGCATAGTCAGTCCTTCTTTTGGCAATTGCATAGTCTGTCCTTCTTCTTTTGGCAATTGTATAGTCAATCCTTCTTCTTTTGGCAATTGTATCGTCAGTCCTTCTTCTTTTGACAATTGTATAGTCGTCCTTTTTCTTTTGACAATTGCAGTCAGTCCTTTTTCTTTTGACAATTGCATAGTCAGTCCTTCTTCGTTTGACAATTGTATGGTCAGTCCTTTTTCTTTTGACAATTGCATAGTCAGTCCTTCTTTTGACAATTGTATAGTCCGTCCTTTTTCTTTTGACAATTGCAGTCAGTCCTTCTTCTTTTGGTAATTGTATAGTCAGTCCTTCTTTTGACAATTGTATAGTCAGTCCTTTTTCTTTTGACAATTGTATAGTCAGTCCTTCTTCTTTTGGCAATTGTATAGTCAGTCCTTCTTCTTTTGACAATTGTATTGTCAGTTCTTTTTCTTTTGGCAATTGAATAGTCAGTCCTTCGTTTGAAAATTGTATAGTCAGTCCTTTTTCTTCTGACAATTGTATAGTCAGTCCTTCTTTTGACAATTGTATAGTCAGTCCTTTTTCTTTTGACAATTGTATAGTCAGTCCTTCTTCATTTGACAATTGTATAGTCAGTCCTTCTTCTTTTGGCAATTGTATAGTCAGTCCTTCTTCTTTTGTCAATTGCATAGTCAGTCCTTCTTTTCACAATTGTATAGTCTGTCCTTCTTCTTTTGGCAATTGTATAGTCAGTCATTCTTCTTTTGGCAATTGTATAGTCAGTCCTTCTTCTTTTGTCAATTGTATAGTCAGTCCTTCTTTTGACAATTATATAGTCAGTCCTTCTTCTTTTGACAATTGTATAGTCAGTCCTTCTTCTTTTGTCAATTGCATAGTCAGTCCTTCTTTTGACAATTATATAGTCAGTCATTCTTCTTTTGGCAATTGTATAGTCAGTCCTTCTTCTTTTGTCAATTGTATAGTCAGTCCTTCTTTTGACAATTATATAGTCAGTCCTTCTTCTTTTGACAATTGTATAGTCAGTCCTTCTTCTTTTGTCAATTGTATCGTCAGTCCTTCTTCTTTTGACAATTGTATAGTCAGTCCTTCTTCATTTGACAATTGCATAGTCAGTCCTTTTTCTTTTGACAATTGTATAGTAAGTCCTTTTTCTTATGACAATTGTATAGTCAGTCCTTCTTCATTTGACAATTGTATAGTCAGTCCTTCTTCTTTTGGCAATTGTATAGTCAGTCCTTCTTCTTTTGACAATTGTATAGTCAGTCCTTCTTCTTTGGGCAATTGCATAGTCAGTCCTTCTTTTGACAATTGTATAGTCAGTTCTTCTTCTTTTGGCAATTGTATAGTCAATCCTTCTTCTTTTGGCAATTGTATTGTCAGTCCTTCTTTTGGCAATTATAAAGTCAGTCCTTCTTCTTTTGACAATTGTATAGTCAGTCCTTCTTCTTTGGGCAATTGCATAGTCAGTCCTTCTTTTGACAATTGTATAGTCAGTTCTTCTTCTTTTGGCAATTGTATAGTCAATCCTTCTTCTTTTGGCAATTGTATTGTCAGTCCTTCTTCTTTTGACAATTGTATAGTCAGTCCTTCTTCTTTTGGCAATTGTATAGTCAGTCCTTCTTCTTTTGACAATTGTATAGTCAGTCCTTCTTCTTTTGGCAATTGCATAGTCAGTCCTTCTTCTTTTGGCAATTGTATAGTCAATCCTTCTTCTTCTGGCAATTGTATCGTCAGTCCTTCTTCTTTTGACAATTGTATAGTCGTCCTTTTTCTTTTGACAATTGCAGTCAGTCCTTCTTCTTTTGACAATTGTATAGTCAGTCCTTTTTCTTTTGACAATTGCATAGTCAGTCCTTCTTCGTTTGACAATTGTATGGTCAGTCCTTTTTCTTTTGACAATTGCATAGTCAGTCCTTCTTTTGACAATTGTATAGTCCGTCCTTTTTCTTTTGACAATTGCAGTCAGTCCTTCTTCTGTTGGCAATTGTATAGTCAGTCCTTCTTCTTTTGACAATTGTATTGTCAGTTCTTTTTCTTCTGGCAATTGTATAGTCAGTCCTTCTTTTGACAATTGTATAGTCAGTCCTTTTTCTTTTGACAATTGTATAGTCAGTCCTTCTTCATTTGACAATTGTATAGTCAGTCCTTCTTCTTTTGGCAATTGTATAGTCAGTCCTTCTTTTCACAATTATAAAGTCAGTCCTTCTTCTTTTGGCAATTGTATAGTCAGTCATTCTTCTTTTAGCAATTGTATAGTCAGTCCTTCTTCTTTTGTCAATTGTATAGTCAGTCCTTCTTTTGACAATTATATAGTCAGTCCTTCTTCTTTTGACAATTGTATAGTCAGTCCTTCTTCTTTTGTCAATTGTATCGTCAGTCCTTCTTCTTTTGACAATTGTATAGTCAGTCCTTCTTCATTTGACAATTGCATATTCAGTCCTTTTTCTTTTGACAATTGTATAGTAAGTCCTTTTTCTTATGACAATTGTATAGTCAGTCCTTCTTCATTTGACAATTGTATAGTCAGTCCTTCTTCTTTTGGCAATTGTATAGTCAGTCCTTCTTCTTTTGACAATTG
The DNA here is from genome assembly GCA_963383655.1 of Bathymodiolus septemdierum. Taxonomy (NCBI): domain Eukaryota; kingdom Metazoa; phylum Mollusca; class Bivalvia; order Mytilida; family Modiolidae; genus Bathymodiolus; species Bathymodiolus septemdierum. The sequence continues at coordinate 24,276,681 of OY726522.1, read as the reverse complement.
TATAGTCAGTCCTTCTTTTGACAATTATAAAGTCAGTCCTTCTTCTTTTGACAATTGTATAGTCAGTCCTTCTTCTTTTGGCAATTGCATAGTCAGTCCTTCTTTTGACAATTGTATAGTCAGTTCTTCTTCTTTTGACAATTGTATAGTCAATCCTTCTTCTTTTGGCAATTGTATTGTCAGTCCTTCTTCTTTTGACAATTGTATAGTCAGTCCTTCTTCTTTTGGCAATTGTATAGTCAATCCTTCTTCTTTTGACAATTGTATAGTCAGTCCTTCTTCTTTTGTCAATTGCATAGTCAGTCCTTCTTTTGGCAATTGCATAGTCAGTCCTTCTTCTTTTGGCAATTGTATAGTCAATCCTTCTTCTTTTGGCAATTGTATCGTCAGTCCTTCTTCTTTTGACAATTGTATAGTCGTCCTTTTTCTTTTGACAATTGCAGTCAGTCCTTCTTCTTTTGACAATTGTATAGTCAGTCCTTTTTCTTTTGACAATTGCATAGTCAGTCCTTCTTCGTTTGACAATTGTATGGTCAGTCCTTTTTCTTTTGACAATTGCATAGTCAGTCCTTCTTTTGACAATTGTATAGTCCGTCCTTTTTCTTTTGACAATTGCAGTCAGTCCTTCTTCTTTTGGTAATTGTATAGTCAGTCCTTTTTCTTTTGACAATTGTATAGTCAGTCCTTCTTCATTTGACAATTGTATAGTCAGTCCTTCTTCTTTTGGCAATTGTATAGTCAGTCCTTCTTCTTTTGTCAATTGCATAGTCAGTCCTTCTTTTCACAATTGTATAGTCTGTCCTTCTTCTTTTGGCAATTGTATAGTCAGTCATTCTTCTTTTGGCAATTGCATAGTCAGTCCTTCTTCTTTTGTCAATTGTATAGTCAGTCCTTCTTTTGATAATTATATAGTCAGTCCTTCTTCTTTTGACAATTGTATAGTCAGTCCTTCTTCTTTTGTCAATTGTATAGTCAATCCTTCTTCTTTTGACAATTGTATAGTCAGTCCTTCTTCTTTTGTCAATTGCATAGTCAGTCCTTCTTTTGGCAATTGCATAGTCAGTCCTTCTTCTTTTGGCAATTGTATAGTCAATCCTTCTTCTTTTGGCAATTGTATCGTCAGTCCTTCTTCTTTTGACAATTGTATAGTCGTCCTTTTTCTTTTGACAATTGCAGTCAGTCCTTCTTCTTTTGACAATTGTATAGTCAGTCCTTTTTCTTTTGACAATTGCATAGTCAGTCCTTCTTCGTTTGACAATTGTATGGTCAGTCCTTTTTCTTTTGACAATTGCATAGTCAGTCCTTCTTTTGACAATTGTATAGTCCGTCCTTTTTCTTTTGACAATTGCAGTCAGTCCTTCTTCTTTTGGTAATTGTATAGTCAGTCCTTCTTCTTTTGGCAATTGTATAGTCAGTCCTTCTTCTTTTGACAATTGTATTGTCAGTTCTTTTTCTTTTGGTAATTGAATAGTCAGTCCTTCTTTTGACAATTGTATAGTCAGTTCTTCTTCTTTTGACAATTGTATAGTCAATCCTTCTTCTTTTGGCAATTGTATTGTCAGTCCTTCTTCTTTTGGCAATTGTATAGTCAATCCTTCTTCTTTTGACAATTGTATAGTCAGTCCTTCTTCTTTTGTCAATTGCATAGTCAGTCCTTCTTTTGGCAATTGCATAGTCAGTCCTTCTTCTTTTGGCAATTGTATAGTCAATCCTTCTTCTTTTGGCAATTGTATCGTCAGTCCTTCTTCTTTTGACAATTGTATAGTCGTCCTTTTTCTTTTGACAATTGCAGTCAGTCCTTCTTCTTTTGACAATTGTATAGTCAGTCCTTTTTCTTTTGACAATTGCATAGTCAGTCCTTCTTCGTTTGACAATTGTATGGTCAGTCCTTTTTCTTTTGACAATTGCATAGTCAGTCCTTCTTTTGACAATTGTATAGTCCGTCCTTTTTCTTTTGACAATTGCAGTCAGTCCTTCTTCTTTTGGTAATTGTATAGTCAGTCCTTCTTCTTTTGGCAATTGTATAGTCAGTCCTTCTTTTGACAATTGTATAGTCAGTCCTTTTTCTTTTGACAATTGTATAGTCAGTCCTTCTTCTTTTGGCAATTGTATAGTCAGTCCTTCATCTTTTGACAATTGTATTGTCAGTTCTTTTTCTTTTGGCAATTGAATAGTCAGTCCTTCGTTTGACAATTGTATAGTCAGTCCTTTTTCTTCTGGCAATTGTATAGTCAGTCCTTCTTTTGACAATTGTATAGTCTGTCCTTTTTCTTTTGACAATTGTATAGTCAGTCCTTCTTCATTTGACAATTGTATAGTCAGTCCTTCTTCTTTTGGCAATTGTATAGTCAGTCCTTCTTCTTTTGTCAATTGCATAGTCAGTCCTTCTTTTCACAATTGTATAGTCTGTCCTTCTTCTTTTGGCAATTGTATAGTCAGTCATTCTTCTTTTGGCAATTGTATAGTCATTCCTTCTTCTTTTGTCAATTGTATAGTCAGTCCTTCTTTTGACAATTATATAGTCAGTCCTTCTTCTTTTGACAATTGTATAGTCAGTCCTTCTTCTTTTGTCAATTGTATAGTCAGTCCTTCTTTTGACAATTATATAGTCAGTCATTCTTCTTTTGGCAATTGTATAGTCAGTCCTTCTTCTTTTGTCAATTGTATAGTCAGTCCTTCTTTTGACAATTATATAGTCAGTCCTTCTTCTTTTGACAATTGTATAGTCAGTCCTTCTTCTTTTGTCAATTGTATCGTCAGTCCTTCTTCTTTTGACAATTGTATAGTCAGTCCTTCTTCATTTGACAATTGTATAGTCAGTCCTTCTTCTTTTGGCAATTGTATAGTCAGTCCTTCTTCTTTTGACAACTGTATAGTCAATCCTTCTTTTGGCAATTGTATAGTCAGTCCTTCTTCTTTTGACAATTGTATAGTCAGTCCTTCTTCTTTTGGCAATTGTATAGTCAGTCCTTCTTTTGACAATTATAAAGTCAGTCCTTCTTCTTTTGACAATTGTATAGTCAGTCCTTCTTCTTTGGGCAATTGCATAGTCAGTCCTTCTTTTGACAATTGTATAGTCAGTTCTTCTTCTTTTGACAATTGTATAGTCAATCCTTCTTCTTTTGGCAATTGTATTGTCAGTCCTTCTTCTTTTGACAATTGTATAGTCAGTCCTTCTTCTTTTGGCAATTGTATAGTCAATCCTTCTTCTTTTGACAATTGTATAGTCAGTCCTTCTTCTTTTGTCAATTGCATAGTCAGTCCTTCTTTTGGCAATTGCATAGTCTGTCCTTCTTCTTTTGGCAATTGTATAGTCAATCCTTCTTCTTTTGGCAATTGTATCGTCAGTCCTTCTTCTTTTGACAATTGTATAGTCGTCCTTTTTCTTTTGACAATTGCAGTCAGTCCTTTTTCTTTTGACAATTGCATAGTCAGTCCTTCTTCGTTTGACAATTGTATGGTCAGTCCTTTTTCTTTTGACAATTGCATAGTCAGTCCTTCTTTTGACAATTGTATAGTCCGTCCTTTTTCTTTTGACAATTGCAGTCAGTCCTTCTTCTTTTGGTAATTGTATAGTCAGTCCTTCTTTTGACAATTGTATAGTCAGTCCTTTTTCTTTTGACAATTGTATAGTCAGTCCTTCTTCTTTTGGCAATTGTATAGTCAGTCCTTCTTCTTTTGACAATTGTATTGTCAGTTCTTTTTCTTTTGGCAATTGAATAGTCAGTCCTTCGTTTGAAAATTGTATAGTCAGTCCTTTTTCTTCTGACAATTGTATAGTCAGTCCTTCTTTTGACAATTGTATAGTCAGTCCTTTTTCTTTTGACAATTGTATAGTCAGTCCTTCTTCATTTGACAATTGTATAGTCAGTCCTTCTTCTTTTGGCAATTGTATAGTCAGTCCTTCTTCTTTTGTCAATTGCATAGTCAGTCCTTCTTTTCACAATTGTATAGTCTGTCCTTCTTCTTTTGGCAATTGTATAGTCAGTCATTCTTCTTTTGGCAATTGTATAGTCAGTCCTTCTTCTTTTGTCAATTGTATAGTCAGTCCTTCTTTTGACAATTATATAGTCAGTCCTTCTTCTTTTGACAATTGTATAGTCAGTCCTTCTTCTTTTGTCAATTGCATAGTCAGTCCTTCTTTTGACAATTATATAGTCAGTCATTCTTCTTTTGGCAATTGTATAGTCAGTCCTTCTTCTTTTGTCAATTGTATAGTCAGTCCTTCTTTTGACAATTATATAGTCAGTCCTTCTTCTTTTGACAATTGTATAGTCAGTCCTTCTTCTTTTGTCAATTGTATCGTCAGTCCTTCTTCTTTTGACAATTGTATAGTCAGTCCTTCTTCATTTGACAATTGCATAGTCAGTCCTTTTTCTTTTGACAATTGTATAGTAAGTCCTTTTTCTTATGACAATTGTATAGTCAGTCCTTCTTCATTTGACAATTGTATAGTCAGTCCTTCTTCTTTTGGCAATTGTATAGTCAGTCCTTCTTCTTTTGACAATTGTATAGTCAGTCCTTCTTCTTTGGGCAATTGCATAGTCAGTCCTTCTTTTGACAATTGTATAGTCAGTTCTTCTTCTTTTGGCAATTGTATAGTCAATCCTTCTTCTTTTGGCAATTGTATTGTCAGTCCTTCTTTTGGCAATTATAAAGTCAGTCCTTCTTCTTTTGACAATTGTATAGTCAGTCCTTCTTCTTTGGGCAATTGCATAGTCAGTCCTTCTTTTGACAATTGTATAGTCAGTTCTTCTTCTTTTGGCAATTGTATAGTCAATCCTTCTTCTTTTGGCAATTGTATTGTCAGTCCTTCTTCTTTTGACAATTGTATAGTCAGTCCTTCTTCTTTTGGCAATTGTATAGTCAGTCCTTCTTCTTTTGACAATTGTATAGTCAGTCCTTCTTCTTTTGGCAATTGCATAGTCAGTCCTTCTTCTTTTGGCAATTGTATAGTCAATCCTTCTTCTTCTGGCAATTGTATCGTCAGTCCTTCTTCTTTTGACAATTGTATAGTCGTCCTTTTTCTTTTGACAATTGCAGTCAGTCCTTCTTCTTTTGACAATTGTATAGTCAGTCCTTTTTCTTTTGACAATTGCATAGTCAGTCCTTCTTCGTTTGACAATTGTATGGTCAGTCCTTTTTCTTTTGACAATTGCATAGTCAGTCCTTCTTTTGACAATTGTATAGTCCGTCCTTTTTCTTTTGACAATTGCAGTCAGTCCTTCTTCTGTTGGCAATTGTATAGTCAGTCCTTCTTCTTTTGACAATTGTATTGTCAGTTCTTTTTCTTCTGGCAATTGTATAGTCAGTCCTTCTTTTGACAATTGTATAGTCAGTCCTTTTTCTTTTGACAATTGTATAGTCAGTCCTTCTTCATTTGACAATTGTATAGTCAGTCCTTCTTCTTTTGGCAATTGTATAGTCAGTCCTTCTTTTCACAATTATAAAGTCAGTCCTTCTTCTTTTGGCAATTGTATAGTCAGTCATTCTTCTTTTAGCAATTGTATAGTCAGTCCTTCTTCTTTTGTCAATTGTATAGTCAGTCCTTCTTTTGACAATTATATAGTCAGTCCTTCTTCTTTTGACAATTGTATAGTCAGTCCTTCTTCTTTTGTCAATTGTATCGTCAGTCCTTCTTCTTTTGACAATTGTATAGTCAGTCCTTCTTCATTTGACAATTGCATATTCAGTCCTTTTTCTTTTGACAATTGTATAGTAAGTCCTTTTTCTTATGACAATTGTATAGTCAGTCCTTCTTCATTTGACAATTGTATAGTCAGTCCTTCTTCTTTTGGCAATTGTATAGTCAGTCCTTCTTCTTTTGACAATTGTATAGTCAGTCCTTCTTTTGACAATTATAAAGTCAGTCCTTCTTCTTTTGACAATTGTATAGTCAGTCCTTCTTCTTTTGGCAATTGCATAGTCAGTCCTTCTTTTGACAATTGTATAGTCAGTTCTTCTTCTTTTGACAATTGTATAGTCAATCCTTCTTCTTTTGGCAATTGTATTGTCAGTCCTTCTTCTTTTGACAATTGTATAGTCAGTCCTTCTTCTTTTGGCAATTGTATAGTCAATCCTTCTTCTTTTGACAATTGTATAGTCAGTCCTTCTTCTTTTGTCAATTGCATAGTCAGTCCTTCTTTTGGCAATTGCATAGTCAGTCCTTCTTCTTTTGGCAATTGTATAGTCAATCCTTCTTCTTTTGGCAATTGTATCGTCAGTCCTTCTTCTTTTGACAATTGTATAGTCGTCCTTTTTCTTTTGACAATTGCAGTCAGTCCTTCTTCTTTTGACAATTGTATAGTCAGTCCTTTTTCTTTTGACAATTGCATAGTCAGTCCTTCTTCGTTTGACAATTGTATGGTCAGTCCTTTTTCTTTTGACAATTGCATAGTCAGTCCTTCTTTTGACAATTGTATAGTCCGTCCTTTTTCTTTTGACAATTGCAGTCAGTCCTTCTTCTTTTGGTAATTGTATAGTCAGTCCTTTTTCTTTTGACAATTGTATAGTCAGTCCTTCTTCATTTGACAATTGTATAGTCAGTCCTTCTTCTTTTGGCAATTGTATAGTCAGTCCTTCTTCTTTTGTCAATTGCATAGTCAGTCCTTCTTTTCACAATTGTATAGTCTGTCCTTCTTCTTTTGGCAATTGTATAGTCAGTCATTCTTCTTTTGGCAATTGCATAGTCAGTCCTTCTTCTTTTGTCAATTGTATAGTCAGTCCTTCTTTTGATAATTATATAGTCAGTCCTTCTTCTTTTGACAATTGTATAGTCAGTCCTTCTTCTTTTGTCAATTGTATAGTCAATCCTTCTTCTTTTGACAATTGTATAGTCAGTCCTTCTTCTTTTGTCAATTGCATAGTCAGTCCTTCTTTTGGCAATTGCATAGTCAGTCCTTCTTCTTTTGGCAATTGTATAGTCAATCCTTCTTCTTTTGGCAATTGTATCGTCAGTCCTTCTTCTTTTGACAATTGTATAGTCGTCCTTTTTCTTTTGACAATTGCAGTCAGTCCTTCTTCTTTTGACAATTGTATAGTCAGTCCTTTTTCTTTTGACAATTGCATAGTCAGTCCTTCTTCGTTTGACAATTGTATGGTCAGTCCTTTTTCTTTTGACAATTGCATAGTCAGTCCTTCTTTTGACAATTGTATAGTCCGTCCTTTTTCTTTTGACAATTGCAGTCAGTCCTTCTTCTTTTGGTAATTGTATAGTCAGTCCTTCTTCTTTTGGCAATTGTATAGTCAGTCCTTCTTCTTTTGACAATTGTATTGTCAGTTCTTTTTCTTTTGGTAATTGAATAGTCAGTCCTTCTTTTGACAATTGTATAGTCAGTTCTTCTTCTTTTGACAATTGTATAGTCAATCCTTCTTCTTTTGGCAATTGTATTGTCAGTCCTTCTTCTTTTGGCAATTGTATAGTCAATCCTTCTTCTTTTGACAATTGTATAGTCAGTCCTTCTTCTTTTGTCAATTGCATAGTCAGTCCTTCTTTTGGCAATTGCATAGTCAGTCCTTCTTCTTTTGGCAATTGTATAGTCAATCCTTCTTCTTTTGGCAATTGTATCGTCAGTCCTTCTTCTTTTGACAATTGTATAGTCGTCCTTTTTCTTTTGACAATTGCAGTCAGTCCTTCTTCTTTTGACAATTGTATAGTCAGTCCTTTTTCTTTTGACAATTGCATAGTCAGTCCTTCTTCGTTTGACAATTGTATGGTCAGTCCTTTTTCTTTTGACAATTGCATAGTCAGTCCTTCTTTTGACAATTGTATAGTCCGTCCTTTTTCTTTTGACAATTGCAGTCAGTCCTTCTTCTTTTGGTAATTGTATAGTCAGTCCTTCTTCTTTTGGCAATTGTATAGTCAGTCCTTCTTTTGACAATTGTATAGTCAGTCCTTTTTCTTTTGACAATTGTATAGTCAGTCCTTCTTCATTTGACAATTGTATAGTCAGTCCTTCTTCTTTTGGCAATTGTATAGTCAGTCCTTCTTCTTTTGTCAATTGCATAGTCAGTCCTTCTTTTCACAATTGTATAGTCTGTCCTTCTTCTTTTGGCAATTGTATAGTCAGTCATTCTTCTTTTGGCAATTGCATAGTCAGTCCTTCTTCTTTTGTCAATTGTATAGTCAGTCCTTCTTTTGATAATTATATAGTCAGTCCTTCTTCTTTTGACAATTGTATAGTCAGTCCTTCTTCTTTTGTCAATTGTATAGTCAGTCCTTCTTCTTTTGTCAATTGTATCGTCAGTCCTTCTTCTTTTGACAATTGCATAGTCAGTCCTTTTTCTTTTGACAATTGTATAGTAAGTCCTTTTTCTTATGACAATTGTATAGTCAGTCCTTCTTCATTTGACAATTGTATAGTCAGTCCTTCTTCTTTTGGCAATTGTATAGTCAGTCCTTCTTCTTTTGACAATTGCATAGTCAATCCTTCTTTTGGCAATTGTATAGTCAGTCCTTCTTCTTTTGGCAATTGCATAGTCAGTCCTTCTTCTTTTGACAATTGCATAGTCAATCCTTCTTTTGGCAATTGTATAGTCAGTCCTTCTTCTTTTGGCAATTGTATAGTCAGTCCTTCTTTTGGCAATTATAAAGTCAGTCCTTCTTCTTTTGACAATTGTATAGTCAGTCCTTCTTCTTTGGGCAATTGCATAGTCAGTCCTTCTTTTGACAATTGTATAGTCAGTTCTTCTTCTTTTGGCAATTGTATTGTCAGTCCTTCTTCTTTTGACAATTGTATAGTCAGTCCTTCTTCTTTTGGCAATTGTATAGTCAATCCTTCTTCTTTTGACAATTGTATAGTCAGTCCTTCTTCTTTTGTCAATTGCATAGTCAGTCCTTCTTTTGGCAATTGCATAGTCAGTCCTTCTTCTTTTGGCAATTGTATAGTCAATCCTTCTTCTTTTGGCAATTGTATCGTCAGTCCTTCTTCTTTTGACAATTGTATAGTCGTCCTTTTTCTTTTGACAATTGCAGTCAGTCCTTCTTCGTTTGACAATTGTATGGTCAGTCCTTTTTCTTTTGACAATTGCATAGTCAGTCCTTCTTTTGACAATTGTATAGTCCGTCCTTTTTCTTTTGACAATTGCAGTCAGTCCTTCTTCTTTTGGTAATTGTATAGTCAGTCCTTCTTCTTTTGGTAATTGTATAGTCAGTTCTTCTTCTTTTGGCAATTGTATAGTCAGTCCTTCTTCTTTTGACAATTGTATTGTCAGTTCTTTTTCTTTTGGCAATTGAATAGTCAGTCCTTCGTTTGACAATTGTATAGTCAGTCCTTTTTCTTCTGGCAATTGTATAGTCAGTCCTTCTTTTGACAATTGTATAGTCAGTCTTTTTCTTTTGACAATTGTATAGTCAGTCCTTCTTCATTTGACAATTGTATAGTCAGTCCTTCTTCTTTTGGCAATTGTATAGTCAGTCCTTCTTTTCACAATTGTATAGTCTGTCCTTCTTCTTTTGGCAATTGTATAGTCAGTCATTCTTCTTTTGGCAATTGTATAGTCAGTCCTTCTTCTTTTGTCAATTGTATAGTCAGTCCTTCTTTTGACAATTATATAGTCAGTCATTCTTCTTTTGGCAATTGTATAGTCAGTCCTTCTTCTTTTGTCAATTGTATAGTCAGTCCTTCTTCTTTTGACAATTGTATAGTCAGTCCTTCTTCTTTTGTCAATTGTATCGTCAGTCCTTCTTCTTTTGACAATTGTATAGTCAGTCCTTCTTCATTTGACAATAGCATAGTCAGTCCTTTTTCTTTTGACAATTGTATAGTAAGTCCTTTTTCTTATGACAATTGTATAGTCAGTCCTTCTTCATTTGACAATTGTATAGTCAGTCCTTCTTCTTTTGGCAATTGTATAGTCAGTCCTTCTTCTTATGACAATTGTATAGTCAGTCCTTCTTCTTTTGACAATTATATAGTCAGTCCTTCTTCTTTTGACAATTGTATAGTCAGTCCTTCTTCTTTTGTCAATTGTATCGTCAGTCCTTCTTCTTTTGTCAATTGTATAGTCAGTCATTCTTCATTTGACAATTGCATAGTCAGTCCTTTTTCTTTTGACAATTGTATAGTAAGTCCTTTTTCTTATGACAATTGTATAGTCAGTCCTTCTTCATTTGACAATTGTATAGTCAGTCCTTCTTCTTTTGGCAATTGTATAGTCAGTCCTTCTTCTTTTGACAATTGTATAGTCAATCCTTCTTTTGGCAATTGTATAGTCAGTCCTTCTTCTTTTGGCAATTGTATAGTCAGTCCTTCTTTTGGCAATTATAAAGTCAGTCCTTCTTCTTTTGACAATTGTATAGTCAGTCCTTCTTCTTTGGGCAATTGCATAGTCAGTCCTTCTTTTGACAATTGTATAGTCAGTTCTTCTTCCTTTGGCAATTGTATAGTCAATCCTTCTTCTTTTGGCAATTGTATTGTCAGTCCTTCTTCTTTTGACAATTGTATAGTCAGTCCTTCTTCTTTTGGCAATTGTATAGTCAATCCTTCTTCTTTTGACAATTGTATAGTCAGTCCTTCTTCTTTTGTCAATTGCATAGTCAGTCCTTCTTTTGGCAATTGCATAGTCAGTCCTTCTTCTTTTGGCAATTGTATAGTCAATCCTTCTTCTTTTGGCAATTGTATCGTCAGTCCTTCTTCTTTTGACAATTGTATAGTCGTCCTTTTTCTTTTGATAATTGCAGTCAGTCCTTCTTCTTTTGACAATTGTATAGTCAGTCCTTTTTCTTTTGACAATTGCATAGTCAGTCCTTCTTCGTTTGACAATTGTATGGTCAGTCCTTTTTCTTTTGACAATTGCATAGTCAGTCCTTCTTTTGACAATTGTATAGTCCGTCCTTTTTCTTTTGACAATTGCAGTCAGTCCTTCTTCTTTTTGGTAATTGTATAGTCAGTCCTTCTTCTTTTGGCAATTGTATAGTCAGTCCTTCTTCTTTGGGCAATTGCATAGTCAGTCCTTCTTTTGACAATTGTATAGTCAGTTCTTCTTCTTTTGGCAATTGTATTGTCAGTCCTTCTTCTTTTGACAATTGTATAGTCAGTCCTTCTTCTTTTGGCAATTGTATAGTCAATCCTTCTTCTTTTGACAATTGTATAGTCAGTCCTTCTTCTTTTGTCAATTGCATAGTCAGTCCTTCTTTTGGCAATTGCATAGTCAGTCCTTCTTCTTTTGGCAATTGTATAGTCAATCCTTCTTCTTTTGGCAATTGTATCGTCAGTCCTTCTTCTTTTGACAATTGTATAGTCGTCCTTTTTCTTTTGACAATTGCAGTCAGTCCTTCTTCGTTTGACAATTGTATGGTCAGTCCTTTTTCTTTTGACAATTGCATAGTCAGTCCTTCTTTTGACAATTGTATAGTCCGTCCTTTTTCTTTTGACAATTGCAGTCAGTCCTTCTTCTTTTGGTAATTGTATAGTCAGTCCTTCTTCTTTTGGTAATTGTATAGTCAGTTCTTCTTCTTTTGGCAATTGTATAGTCAGTCCTTCTTCTTTTGACAATTGTATTGTCAGTTCTTTTTCTTTTGGCAATTGAATAGTCAGTCCTTCGTTTGACAATTGTATAGTCAGTCCTTTTTCTTCTGGCAATTGTATAGTCAGTCCTTCTTTTGACAATTGTATAGTCAGTCCTTTTTCTTTTGACAATTGTATAGTCAGTCCTTCTTCATTTGACAATTGTATAGTCAGTCCTTCTTCTTTTGGCAATTGTATAGTCAGTCCTTCTTTTCACAATTGTATAGTCTGTCCTTCTTCTTTTGGCAATTGTATAGTCAGTCATTCTTCTTTTGGCAATTGTATAGTCAGTCCTTCTTCTGTTGTCAATTGTATAGTCAGTCCTTCTTTTGACAATTATATAGTCAGTCATTCTTCTTTTGGCAATTGTATAGTCAGTCCTTCTTCTTTTGTCAATTGTATAGTCAGTCCTTCTTCTTTTGACAATTGTATAGTCAGTCCTTCTTCTTTTGTCAATTGTATCGTCAGTCCTTCTTCTTTTGACAATTGTATAGTCAGTACTTCTTCATTTGACAATAGCATAGTCAGTCCTTTTTCTTTTGACAATTGTATAGTAAGTCCTTTTTCTTATGACAATTGTATAGTCAGTCCTTCTTCATTTGACAATTGTATAGTCAGTCCTTCTTCTTTTGGCAATTGTATAGTCAGTCCTTCTTCTTATGAAAATTGTATAGTCAGTCCTTCTTCTTTTGACAATTATATAGTCAGTCCTTCTTCTTTTGACAATTGTATAGTCAGTCCTTCTTCTTTTGTCAATTGTATCGTCAGTCCTTCTTCTTTTGACAATTGTATAGTCAGTCCTTCTTCATTTGACAATTGCATAGTCAGTCCTTTTTCTTTTGACAATTGTATAGTAAGTCCTTTTTCTTATGACAATTGTATAGTCAGTCCTTCTTCATTTGACAATTGTATAGTCAGTCCTTCTTCTTTTGGCAATTGTATAGTCAGTCCTTCTTCTTTTGACAATTGTATAGTCAATCCTTCTTTTGGCAATTGTATAGTCAGTCCTTCTTCTTTTGGCAATTGTATAGTCAGTCCTTCTTTTGGCAATTATAAAGTCAGTCCTTCTTCTTTTGACAATTGTATAGTCAGTCCTTCTTCTTTGGGCAATTGCATAGTCAGTCCTTCTTTTGACAATTGTATAGTCAGTTCTTCTTCCTTTGGCAATTGTATAGTCAATCCTTCTTCTTTTGGCAATTGTATTGTCAGTCCTTCTTCTTTTGACAATTGTATAGTCAGTCCTTCTTCTTTTGGCAATTGTATAGTCAATCCTTCTTCTTTTGACAATTGTATAGTCAGTCCTTCTTCTTTTGTCAATTGCATAGTCAGTCCTTCTTTTGGCAATTGCATAGTCAGTCCTTCTTCTTTTGGCAATTGTATAGTCAATCCTTCTTCTTTTGGCAATTGTATCGTCAGTCCTTCTTCTTTTGACAATTGTATAGTCGTCCTTTTTCTTTTGACAATTGCAGTCAGTCCTTCTTCGTTTGACAATTGTATGGTCAGTCCTTTTTCTTTTGACAATTGCATAGTCAGTCCTTCTTTTGACAATTGTATAGTCCGTCCTTTTTCTTTTGACAATTGCAGTCAGTCCTTCTTCTTTTGGTAATTGTATAGTCAGTCCTTCTTCTTTTGGTAATTGTATAGTCAGTTCTTCTTCTTTTGGCAATTGTATAGTCAGTCCTTCTTCTTTTGACAATTGTATTGTCAGTTCTTTTTCTTTTGGCAATTGAATAGTCAGTCCTTCGTTTGACAATTGTATAGTCAGTCCTTTTTCTTCTGGCAATTGTATAGTCAGTCCTTCTTTTGACAATTGTATAGTCAGTCCTTTTTCTTTTGACAATTGTATAGTCAGTCCTTCTTCATTTGACAATTGTATAGTCAGTCCTTCTTCTTTTGGCAATTGTATAGTCAGTCCTTCTTTTCACAATTGTATAGTCTGTCCTTCTTCTTTTGGCAATTGTATAGTCAGTCATTCTTCTTTTGGCAATTGTATAGTCAGTCCTTCTTCTGTTGTCAATTGTATAGTCAGTCCTTCTTTTGACAATTATATAGTCAGTCATTCTTCTTTTGGCAATTGTATAGTCAGTCCTTCTTCTTTTGTCAATTGTATAGTCAGTCCTTCTTCTTTTGACAATTGTATAGTCAGTCCTTCTTCTTTTGTCAATTGTATCGTCAGTCCTTCTTCTTTTGACAATTGTATAGTCAGTACTTCTTCATTTGACAATAGCATAGTCAGTCCTTTTTCTTTTGACAATTGTATAGTAAGTCCTTTTTCTTATGACAATTGTATAGTCAGTCCTTCTTCATTTGACAATTGTATAGTCAGTCCTTCTTCTTTTGGCAATTGTATAGTCAGTCCTTCTTCTTATGAAAATTGTATAGTCAGTCCTTCTTCTTTTGACAATTATATAGTCAGTCCTTCTTCTTTTGACAATTGTATAGTCAGTCCTTCTTCTTTTGTCAATTGTATCGTCAGTCCTTCTTCTTTTGACAATTGTATAGTCAGTCCTTCTTCATTTGACAATTGCATAGTCAGTCCTTTTTCTTTTGACAATTGTATAGTAAGTCCTTTTTCTTATGACAATTGTATAGTCAGTCCTTCTTCATTTGACAATTGTATAGTCAGTCCTTCTTCTTTTGGCAATTGTATAGTCAGTCCTTCTTCTTTTGACAATTGTATAGTCAATCCTTCTTTTGGCAATTGTATAGTCAGTCCTTCTTCTTTTGGCAATTGTATAGTCAGTCCTTCTTTTGGCAATTATAAAGTCAGTCCTTCTTCTTTTGACAATTGTATAGTCAGTCCTTCTTCTTTGGGCAATTGCATAGTCAGTCCTTCTTTTGACAATTGTATAGTCAGTTCTTCTTCCTTTGGCAATTGTATAGTCAATCCTTCTTCTTTTGGCAATTGTATTGTCAGTCCTTCTTCTTTTGACAATTGTATAGTCAGTCCTTCTTCTTTTGGCAATTGTATAGTCAATCCTTCTTCTTTTGACAATTGTATAGTCAGTCCTTCTTCTTTTGTCAATTGCATAGTCAGTCCTTCTTTTGGCAATTGCATAGTCAGTCCTTCTTCTTTTGGCAATTGTATAGTCAATCCTTCTTCTTTTGGCAATTGTATCGTCAGTCCTTCTTCTTTTGACAATTGTATAGTCGTCCTTTTTCTTTTGATAATTGCAGTCAGTCCTTCTTCTTTTGACAATTGTATGGTCAGTCCTTTTTCTTTTGACAATTGCATAGTCAGTCCTTCTTCGTTTGACAATTGTATGGTCAGTCCTTTTTCTTTTGACAATTGCATAGTCAGTCCTTCTTTTGACAATTGTATAGTCCGTCCTTTTTCTTTTGACAATTGCAGTCAGTCCTTCTTCTTTTTGGTAATTGTATAGTCAGTCCTTCTTCTTTTGGCAATTGTATAGTCAGTCCTTCTTCTTTTGACAATTGTATTGTTAGTTCTTTTTCTTTTGGCAATTGAATAGTCAGTCCTTCGTTTGACAATTGTATAGTCAGTCCTTTTTCTTCTGGCAATTGTATAGTCAGTCCTTCTTTTGACAATTATATAGTCAGTCCTTTTTCTTTTGACAATTGTATAGTCAGTCCTTCTTCATTTGACAATTGTATAGTCAGTCCTTCTTCTTTTGACAATTGTATAGTCAGTCCTTCTTCTTTTGGCAATTGTATAGTCAGTCCTTCTTCTTTTGGCAATTGTATAGTCAGTCCTTCTTCTTTTGGCAATTGTATAGTCAGTCCTTCTTCTTTTGACAATTGTATAGTCAGTCCTTCTTCTTTTGGCAATTGTATAGTCAGTCCTTCTTCTTTTGGCAATTGTATAGTCAGTCCTTCTTCTTTTGACAATTGTATCGTCAGTCCTTCTTCTTTTGGCGATTGTATAGTCAGTCCTTCTTCTTTTGACAATTGTATAGTCAGTCCTTCTTCATTTGACAATTGTATAGTCAGTCCTTCTTCTTTTGACAATTGTATGGTCAGTCCTTCTTCTTTTGACAATTGTATAGTCAGTCCTTCTTCTTTTGACAATTGTATAGTCAGTCCTTCTTCTTTTGGCAATTGCATAGTCAGTCCTTCTTCTTTTGGCAATTGCATAGTCAGTCCTTCTTCTTTTGGCAATTGTATAGTCAGTCCTTCTTCTTCTGGCAATTGTATAGTCAGTCCTTCTTTTGACAATTGTATAGTCAGTCCTTCTTTTGGCAATTGCATAGTCAGTCCTTCTTCTTTTGGCAATTACATAGTCTGTCCTTCTTCTTTTGACAATTGTATAGTCAGTCCTTCGTCTTTTGACAATTGTATAGTCAGTCCTTCTTCTTTTGACAATTGTATAGTCAGTCCATCTTCTTTTGGCAATTGTATAGTCAGTCCTTCTTCTTTTGACAATTGTATAGTCAGTCCTTCTTCTTTTGACAATTGTATAGTCAGTCCTTCTTCTTTTGGCAATTGCATAGTCAGTCCTTCTTCTTTTGACAATTGTATAGTCAGTCCTTCTTCTTTTGGCAATTGCATAGTCAGTCCTTCTTTTGACAATTGTATAGTCAGTCCTTCTTCTTTTGGAAATTGTATAGTCAGTCCATCTTCTTTTGGCAATTGTATAGTCAGTCCTTCTTCTTTTGGCAATTGCATAGTCAGTCCTTCTTCTTTTGACAATTGTATAGTCAGTCCTTCTTCTTTTGGCAATTGCATAGTCAGTCCTTCTTCTTTTGACAATTGTATAGTCAGTCCTTCTTCTTTTGACAATTGTATAGTCAGTCCTTTTTCTTCTGGCAATTGTATAGTCAGTCCTTTTTCTTTTCACAATTGTATAGTCAGTCCTTTTTCTTATGGCAATTGCATAGTCAGTCCTTTTTCTTTTGACAATTGTATAGTCAGTCCTTTTTCTTTTGACAATTGCATAGTCAGTCCTTTTTCTTATGGCAATTGTATAGTTAGTCCTTTTTCTTTTGACAATTGTTTAGTCAGTCCTTTTTCTTCTGGCAATTGTATAGTCAGTCCTTCTTCTTTTGACAATTGTATAGTCAGTCCTTTTTCTTTTGACAATTGTATAGTCAGTCCTTTTTCTTCTGGGAATTGTATTGTCAGTCCTTCTTCTTTTGACAATTGTATAGTCAGTCCTTTTTCTTCTGGCAATTGTATAGTCAGTCCTTTTTCTTCTGGCAATTGCATAGTCAGTCGTTTTTCTTTTGACAATTGTATAGTCAGTCCTTTTTCTTTTTACAATTGTATAGTCAGTTCTTTTTCTTCTGGCAATTGTATAGTCAGTCCTTTTTCTTTTGACAATTGTATAGTCAGTCCTTTTTCTTATGACAATTGTATAGTCAGTCCTTCTTCTTTTGACAATTGTATAGTCAGTCCATCTTCTTTTGGCAATTGTATAGTCAGTCCTTCTTCTTTTGACAATTGTATAGTCAGTCCTTCTTCTTTTAACAATTGTATAGTCAGTCCTTCTTTTGACAATTGTATAGTTAGTCCTTCTTCATTTGACAATTGTATAGTCAGTCCTTCTTCATTTGACAATTGTATAGTCAGTCCTTCTTCTTTTGACAATTGCATAGTCAGTCCTTCTTCTTTTGGCAATTGTATAGTCAGTCCTTCTTCTTTTGTCAATTGTATAGTCAGTCCATCTTCTTTTGGCAATTGTATAGTCAGTCCTTCTTCTTTTGGCAATTGCATAGTCAGTCCTTCTTCTTTTGACAATTGTATAGTCAGTTCTTCTTCTTTTGACAATTGTATAGTCAGTCCTTCTTCTTTTGACAATTGTATAGTCAGTCCTTTTTCTTCTGGGAATTGTATAGTCAGTCCTTTTTCTTTTGACAATTGAATAGTAAGTCCTTTTTCTTCTGGCAATTGTATAATCAGTCCTTTTTCTTTTGACAATTGTATAGTCAGTCCTTTTTCTTATGGCAATTGCATAGTCAGTCCTTTTTCTTTTGGCAATTGTATAGTCAGTCCTTTTTCTTTTGACAATTGCATAGTTAGTCCTTCTTCATTTGACAATTGTATAGTCAGTCCTTCTTCTTTTGGCAATTGTATAGTCAGTCCTTCTTCTTTTGGCAGTTGTATAGCCAGTCCTTCTTCTGTTGGCAATTGTATTGTCAGTCCTTCTTCTTTTGGCAATTGTATAGTCAGTCCTTCTTCTTTTGACGATTGTATAGTCAGTCCTTCTTCTTTTGGCAATTGTATAGTCAGTCCTTCTTCTTTTTGCAATTGCATAGTCAGTCCTTCTTCTTTTGACAATTGTATCGTCAGTCTTTCTTCTTTTGGCAATTGTATAGTCAGTCCTTCTTCTTTTGGCAATTGCATAGTCAGTCCTTCTTCTTTTGACAATTGTATCGTCAGTCTTTCTTCTTTTGGCAATTGTATAGTCAGTCCTTCTTCTTTTGACAATTGTATAGTCAGTCCATCTTCTTTTGGCAATTGTATAGCCAGTCCTTCTTCTTTTGGCAATTGCATAGTCAGTCCTTCTTCTTTTGACAATTGTATAGTTAGTTCTTCTTCTTTTGACAATTGTATAGTCAGTCCTTCTTCTTTTGACAATTGTATAGTCAGTCCTTTTTTTTCTGGCAATTGTATAGTCAGTCCTTTTTCTTTTGACAATTGTATAGTAAGTCCTTTTTCTTCTGGCAATTGTATAATCAGTCCTTTTTCTTTTGACAATTGTATTGTCAGTCCTTTTTCTTATGGCAATTGTATAATCAGTCCTTTTTCTTTTGGCAATTGTATAGTCAGTCCTTTTTCTTTTGACAATTGCATAGTCAGTCCTTTTTCTTTTGACAATTGTATAGTCAGTCCTTTTTCTTCTGGCAATTGTATAGTCAGTCCTTCTTCTTTTGACAATTGTATAGTCAGTCCTTTTTCTTATGGCAATTGCATAGTCAGTCCTTTTTCTTTTGACAATTGTATAGTCAGTCCTTTTTCTTCTGGCAATTGCATAGTCAGTCCTTTTTCTTTTGACAATTGTATAGTCAGTCCTTTTTCTTTTGACAATTGTATAGTCAGTCCTTTTTCTTCTGGCTATTGTATAGTCAGTCCTTCTTCTTTTGACAATTGTATATTCAGTCCTTTTTCTTTTGACAATTGTATAGTTAGTCCTTCTTCTTTTGACAATTGTATAGTCAGTCCTTTTTCTTATGGCAATTGTATAGTCAGTCCTTTTTCTTTTGACAATTGTATAGTCAGTCCTTTTTCTTCTGGCAATTGTATAGTCAGTTCTTTTTCCTTTGGCAATTGTATAGTCAGTCCTTTTTCTTTTGACAATTGTATAGTCAGTCCTTTTTCTTCTGGCAATTGTATAGTCAGTCCTTTTTCTTATGGGAATTGTATAGTCAGTCCTTTTTCTTTTGGCAATTGTATAGTCAGTCCTTTTTCTTTTGACAATTGTATAGTTAGTCCTTCTTCTTTTGACAATTGTATAGTCAGTCCTTTCTCTTTTGGCAATTGTATAGTCAGTCCTTTTTCTTTTGACAATTGTATAGTTAGTCCTTCTTCTTTTGACAATTGTATAGTCAGTCCTTCATCTTTTGGCAATTGTATAGTCAGTCCTTTTTCTTTTGACAATTGTATAGTTAGTCCTTCTTCTTTTGACAATTGTATAGTCAGTCCTTTTTCTTTTGGCAATTGTATAGTTAGTCCTTCTTCTTTTGACAATTGTATAGTTAGTCCTTCTTCTTTTGACAATTGTATAGTCAGTCCTTTTTCTTTTGACAATTGTATAGTCAGTCCTTCTTCTTTTGGCAATTGTATAGTCAGTCCTTCTTCTTTTGACAATTGTATAGTCAGTCCTTCTTCTTTGGGCAATTGCATAGTCAGTCCTTCTTTTGACAATTGTATAGTCAGTTCTTCTTCTTTTGGCAATTGTATAGTCAATCCTTCTTCTTTTGGCAATTGTATTGTCAGTCCTTCTTTTGGCAATTATAAAGTCAGTCCTTCTTCTTTTGTCAATTGTATAGTCAGTCCTTCTTCTTTGGGCAATTGCATAGTCAGTCCTTCTTTTGACAATTGTATAGTCAGTTCTTCTTCTTTTGGCAATTGTATAGTCAATCCTTCTTCTTTTGGCAATTGTATTGTCAGTCCTTCTTCTTTTGACAATTGTATAGTCAGTCCTTCTTCTTTTGGCAATTGTATAGTCAGTCCTTCTTCTTTTGACAATTGTATAGTCAGTCCTTCTTCTTTTGGCAATTGCATAGTCAGTCCTTCTTCTTTTGGCAATTGTATAGTCAATCCTTCTTCTTTTGGCAATTGTATCGTCAGTCCTTCTTCTTTTGACAATTGTATAGTCGTCCTTTTTCTTTTGACAATTGCAGTCAGTCCTTCTTCTTTTGACAATTGTATAGTCAGTCCTTTTTCTTTTGACAATTGCATAGTCAGTCCTTCTTCGTTTGACAATTGTATGGTCAGTCCTTTTTCTTTTGACAATTGCATAGTCAGTCCTTCTTTTGACAATTGTATAGTCCGTCCTTTTTCTTTTGACAATTGCAGTCAGTCCTTCTTCTTTTGGCAATTGTATAGTCAGTCCTTCTTCTTTTGACAATTGTATTGTCAGTTCTTTTCCTTCTGGCAATTGTATAGTCAGTCCTTCTTTTGACAATTGTATAGTCAGTCCTTTTTCTTTTGACAATTGTATAGTCAGTCCTTCTTCATTTGACAATTGTATAGTCAGTCCTTCTTCTTTTGGCAATTGTATAGTCAGTCCTTCTTTTCACAATTGTATAGTCTGTCCTTCTTCTTTTGGCAATTGTATAGTCAGTCATTCTTCTTTTAGCAATTGTATAGTCAGTCCTTCTTCTTTTGTCAATTGTATAGTCAGTCCTTCTTTTGACAATTATATAGTCAGTCCTTCTTCTTTTGACAATTGTATAGTCAGTCCTTCTTCTTTTGTCAATTGTATCGTCAGTCCTTCTTCTTTTGACAATTGTATAGTCAGTCCTTCTTCATTTGACAATTGCATATTCAGTCCTTTTTCTTTTGACAATTGTATAGTAAGTCCTTTTTCTTATGACAATTGTATAGTCAGTCCTTCTTCATTTGACAATTGTATAGTCAGTCCTTCTTCTTTTGGCAATTGTATAGTCAGTCCTTCTTCTTTTGACAATTGTATAGTCAGTCCTTCTTTTGACAATTATAAAGTCAGTCCTTCTTCTTTTGACAATTGTATAGTCAGTCCTTCTTCTTTTGGCAATTGCATAGTCAGTCCTTCTTTTGACAATTGTATAGTCAGTTCTTCTTCTTTTGACAATTGTATAGTCAATCCTTCTTCTTTTGGCAATTGTATTGTCAGTCCTTCTTCTTTTGACAATTGTATAGTCAGTCCTTCTTCTTTTGGCAATTGTATAGTCAATCCTTCTTCTTTTGACAATTGTATAGTCAGTCCTTCTTCTTTTGTCAATTGCATAGTCAGTCCTTCTTTTGGCAATTGCATAGTCAGTCCTTCTTCTTTTGGCAATTGTATAGTCAATCCTTCTTCTTTTGGCAATTGTATCGTCAGTCCTTCTTCTTTTGACAATTGTATAGTCGTCCTTTTTCTTTTGACAATTGCAGTCAGTCCTTCTTCTTTTGACAATTGTATAGTCAGTCCTTTTTCTTTTGACAATTGCATAGTCAGTCCTTCTTCGTTTGACAATTGTATGGTCAGTCCTTTTTCTTTTGACAATTGCATAGTCAGTCCTTCTTTTGACAATTGTATAGTCCGTCCTTTTTCTTTTGACAATTGCAGTCAGTCCTTCTTCTTTTGGTAATTGTATAGTCAGTCCTTCTTCTTTTGGCAATTGTATAGTCAGTCCTTCTTCTTTTGACAATTGTATTGTCAGTTCTTTTTCTTTTGGTAATTGAATAGTCAATCCTTCGTTTGACAATTGTATAGTCAGTCCTTTTTCTTCTGGCAATTGTATAGTCAGTCCTTCTTTTGACAATTGTATAGTCAGTCCTTTTTCTTTTGACAATTGTATAGTCAGTCCTTCTTCATTTGACAATTGTATAGTCAGTCCTTCTTCTTTTGGCAATTGTATAGTCAGTCCTTCTTCTTTTGTCAATTGCATAGTCAGTCCTTCTTTTCACAATTGTATAGTCTGTCCTTCTTCTTTTGGCAATTGTATAGTCAGTCATTCTTCTTTTGGCAATTGTATAGTCAGTCCTTCTTCTTTTGTCAATTGCATAGTCAGTCCTTCTTTTGATAATTATATAGTCAGTCCTTCTTCTTTTGACAATTGTATAGTCAGTCCTTCTTCTTTTGTCAATTGTATAGTCAGTCCTTCTTCTTTTGTCAATTGTATCGTCAGTCCTTCTTCTTTTGACAATTGCATAGTCAGTCCTTTTTCTTTTGACAATTGTATAGTAAGTCCTTTTTCTTATGACAATTGTATAGTCAGTCCTTCTTCATTTGACAATTGTATAGTCAGTCCTTCTTCTTTTGGCAATTGTATAGTCAGTCCTTCTTCTTTTGACAATTGCATAGTCAATCCTTCTTTTGGCAATTGTATAGTCAGTCCTTCTTCTTTTGGCAATTGTATAGTCAGTCCTTCTTTTGGCAATTATAAAGTCAGTCCTTCTTCTTTTGACAATTGTATAGTCAGTCCTTCTTCTTTGGGCAATTGCATAGTCAGTCCTTCTTTTGACAATTGTATAGTCAGTTCTTCTTCTTTTGGCAATTGTATTGTCAGTCCTTCTTCTTTTGACAATTGTATAGTCAGTCCTTCTTCTTTTGGCAATTGTATAGTCAATCCTTCTTCTTTTGACAATTGTATAGTCAGTCCTTCTTCTTTTGTCAATTGCATAGTCAGTCCTTCTTTTGGCAATTGCATAGTCAGTCCTTCTTCTTTTGGCAATTGTATAGTCAATCCTTCTTCTTTTGGCAATTGTATCGTCAGTCCTTCTTCTTTTGACAATTGTATAGTCGTCCTTTTTCTTTTGACAATTGCAGTCAGTCCTTCTTCGTTTGACAATTGTATGGTCAGTCCTTTTTCTTTTGACAATTGCATAGTCAGTCCTTCTTTTGACAATTGTATAGTCCGTCCTTTTTCTTTTGACAATTGCAGTCAGTCCTTCTTCTTTTGGTAATTGTATAGTCAGTCCTTCTTCTTTTGGTAATTGTATAGTCAGTTCTTCTTCTTTTGGCAATTGTATAGTCAGTCCTTCTTCTTTTGACAATTGTATTGTCATTTCTTTTTCTTTTGGCAATTGAATAGTCAGTCCTTCGTTTGACAATTGTATAGTCAGTCCTTTTTCTTCTGGCAATTGTATAGTCAGTCCTTCTTTTGACAATTGTATAGTCAGTCTTTTTCTTTTGACAATTGTATAGTCAGTCCTTCTTCATTTGACAATTGTATAGTCAGTCCTTCTTCTTTTGGCAATTGTATAGTCAGTCCTTCTTTTCACAATTGTATAGTCTGTCCTTCTTCTTTTGGCAATTGTATAGTCAGTCATTCTTCTTTTGGCAATTGTATAGTCAGTCCTTCTTCTTTTGTCAATTGTATAGTCAGTCCTTCTTTTGACAATTATATAGTCAGTCATTCTTCTTTTGGCAATTGTATAGTCAGTCCTTCTTCTTTTGTCAATTGTATAGTCAGTCCTTCTTCTTTTGACAATTGTATAGTCAGTCCTTCTTCTTTTGTCAATTGTATCGTCAGTCCTTCTTCTTTTGACAATTGTATAGTCAGTCCTTCTTCATTTGACAATAGCATAGTCAGTCCTTTTTCTTTTGACAATTGTATAGTAAGTCCTTTTTCTTATGACAATTGTATAGTCAGTCCTTCTTCATTTGACAATTGTATAGTCAGTCCTTCTTCTTTTGGCAATTGTATAGTCAGTCCTTCTTCTTATGACAATTGTATAGTCAGTCCTTCTTCTTTTGACAATTATATAGTCAGTCCTTCTTCTTTTGACAATTGTATAGTCAGTCCTTCTTCTTTTGTCAATTGTATCGTCAGTCCTTCTTCTTTTGTCAATTGTATAGTCAGTCATTCTTCATTTGACAATTGCATAGTCAGTCCTTTTTCTTTTGACAATTGTATAGTAAGTCCTTTTTCTTATGACAATTGTATAGTCAGTCCTTCTTCATTTGACAATTGTATAGTCAGTCCTTCTTCTTTTGGCAATTGTATAGTCAGTCCTTCTTCTTTTGACAATTGTATAGTCAATCCTTCTTTTGGCAATTGTATAGTCAGTCCTTCTTCTTTTGGCAATTGTATAGTCAGTCCTTCTTTTGGCAATTATAAAGTCAGTCCTTCTTCTTTTGACAATTGTATAGTCAGTCCTTCTTCTTTGGGCAATTGCATAGTCAGTCCTTCTTTTGACAATTGTATAGTCAGTTCTTCTTCCTTTGGCAATTGTATAGTCAATCCTTCTTCTTTTGGCAATTGTATTGTCAGTCCTTCTTCTTTTGACAATTGTATAGTCAGTCCTTCTTCTTTTGGCAATTGTATAGTCAATCCTTCTTCTTTTGACAATTGTATAGTCAGTCCTTCTTCTTTTGTCAATTGCATAGTCAGTCCTTCTTTTGGCAATTGCATAGTCAGTCCTTCTTCTTTTGGCAATTGTATAGTCAATCCTTCTTCTTTTGGCAATTGTATCGTCAGTCCTTCTTCTTTTGACAATTGTATAGTCGTCCTTTTTCTTTTGATAATTGCAGTCAGTCCTTCTTCTTTTGACAATTGTATAGTCAGTCCTTTTTCTTTTGACAATTGCATAGTCAGTCCTTCTTCGTTTGACAATTGTATGGTCAGTCCTTTTTCTTTTGACAATTGCATAGTCAGTCCTTCTTTTGACAATTGTATAGTCCGTCCTTTTTCTTTTGACAATTGCAGTCAGTCCTTCTTCTTTTTGGTAATTGTATAGTCAGTCCTTCTTCTTTTGGCAATTGTATAGTCAGTCCTTCTTCTTTGGGCAATTGCATAGTCAGTCCTTCTTTTGACAATTGTATAGTCAGTTCTTCTTCTTTTGGCAATTGTATTGTCAGTCCTTCTTCTTTTGACAATTGTATAGTCAGTCCTTCTTCTTTTGGCAATTGTATAGTCAATCCTTCTTCTTTTGACAATTGTATAGTCAGTCCTTCTTCTTTTGTCAATTGCATAGTCAGTCCTTCTTTTGGCAATTGCATAGTCAGTCCTTCTTCTTTTGGCAATTGTATAGTCAATCCTTCTTCTTTTGGCAATTGTATCGTCAGTCCTTCTTCTTTTGACAATTGTATAGTCGTCCTTTTTCTTTTGACAATTGCAGTCAGTCCTTCTTCGTTTGACAATTGTATGGTCAGTCCTTTTTCTTTTGACAATTGCATAGTCAGTCCTTCTTTTGACAATTGTATAGTCCGTCCTTTTTCTTTTGACAATTGCAGTCAGTCCTTCTTCTTTTGGTAATTGTATAGTCAGTCCTTCTTCTTTTGGTAATTGTATAGTCAGTTCTTCTTCTTTTGGCAATTGTATAGTCAGTCCTTCTTCTTTTGACAATTGTATTGTCAGTTCTTTTTCTTTTGGCAATTGAATAGTCAGTCCTTCGTTTGACAATTGTATAGTCAGTCCTTTTTCTTCTGGCAATTGTATAGTCAGTCCTTCTTTTGACAATTGTATAGTCAGTCCTTTTTCTTTTGACAATTGTATAGTCAGTCCTTCTTCATTTGACAATTGTATAGTCAGTCCTTCTTCTTTTGGCAATTGTATAGTCAGTCCTTCTTTTCACAATTGTATAGTCTGTCCTTCTTCTTTTGGCAATTGTATAGTCAGTCATTCTTCTTTTGGCAATTGTATAGTCAGTCCTTCTTCTTTTGTCAATTGTATAGTCAGTCCTTCTTTTGACAATTATATAGTCAGTCATTCTTCTTTTGGCAATTGTATAGTCAGTCCTTCTTCTTTTGTCAATTGTATAGTCAGTCCTTCTTCTTTTGACAATTGTATAGTCAGTCCTTCTTCTTTTGTCAATTGTATCGTCAGTCCTTCTTCTTTTGACAATTGTATAGTCAGTACTTCTTCATTTGACAATAGCATAGTCAGTCCTTTTTCTTTTGACAATTGTATAGTAAGTCCTTTTTCTTATGACAATTGTATAGTCAGTCCTTCTTCATTTGACAATTGTATAGTCAGTCCTTCTTCTTTTGGCAATTGTATAGTCAGTCCTTCTTCTTATGAAAATTGTATAGTCAGTCCTTCTTCTTTTGACAATTATATAGTCAGTCCTTCTTCTTTTGACAATTGTATAGTCAGTCCTTCTTCTTTTGTCAATTGTATCGTCAGTCCTTCTTCTTTTGACAATTGTATAGTCAGTCCTTCTTCATTTGACAATTGCATAGTCAGTCCTTTTTCTTTTGACAATTGCATAGTAAGTCCTTTTTCTTATGACAATTGTATAGTCAGTCCTTCTTCATTTGACAATTGTATAGTCAGTCCTTCTTCTTTTGGCAATTGTATAGTCAGTCCTTCTTCTTTTGACAATTGTATAGTCAATCCTTCTTTTGGCAATTGTATAGTCAGTCCTTCTTCTTTTGGCAATTGTATAGTCAGTCCTTCTTTTGGCAATTATAAAGTCAGTCCTTCTTCTTTTGACAATTGTATAGTCAGTCCTTCTTCTTTGGGCAATTGCATAGTCAGTCCTTCTTTTGACAATTGTATAGTCAGTTCTTCTTCCTTTGGCAATTGTATAGTCAATCCTTCTTCTTTTGGCAATTGTATTGTCAGTCCTTCTTCTTTTGACAATTGTATAGTCAGTCCTTCTTCTTTTGGCAATTGTATAGTCAATCCTTCTTCTTTTGACAATTGTATAGTCAGTCCTTCTTCTTTTGTCAATTGCATAGTCAGTCCTTCTTTTGGCAATTGCATAGTCAGTCCTTCTTCTTTTGGCAATTGTATAGTCAATCCTTCTTCTTTTGGCAATTGTATCGTCAGTCCTTCTTCTTTTGACAATTGTATAGTCGTCCTTTTTCTTTTGATAATTGCAGTCAGTCCTTCTTCTTTTGACAATTGTATAGTCAGTCCTTTTTCTTTTGACAATTGCATAGTCAGTCCTTCTTCGTTTGACAATTGTATGGTCAGTCCTTTTTCTTTTGACAATTGCATAGTCAGTCCTTCTTTTGACAATTGTATAGTCCGTCCTTTTTCTTTTGACAATTGCAGTCAGTCCTTCTTCTTTTTGGTAATTGTATAGTCAGTCCTTCTTCTTTTGGCAATTGTATAGTCAGTCCTTCTTCTTTTGACAATTGTATTGTCAGTTCTTTTTCTTTTGGCAATTGAATAGTCAGTCCTTCGTTTGACAATTGTATAGTCAGTCCTTTTTCTTCTGGCAATTGTATAGTCAGTCCTTCTTTTGACAATTATATAGTCAGTCCTTTTTCTTTTGACAATTGTATAGTCAGTCCTTCTTCATTTGACAATTGTATAGTCAGTCCTTCTTCTTTTGACAATTGTATAGTCAGTCCTTCTTCTTTTGGCAATTGTATAGTCAGTCCTTCTTCTTTTGGCAATTGTATAGTCAGTCCTTCTTCTTTTGGCAATTGTATAGTCAGTCCTTCTTCTTTTGACAATTGTATAGTCAGTCCTTCTTCTTTTGGCAATTGTATAGTCAGTCCTTCTTCTTTTGGCAATTGTATAGTCAGTCCTTCTTCTTTTGACAATTGTATCGTCAGTCCTTCTTCTTTTGGCGATTGTATAGTCAGTCCTTCTTCTTTTGACAATTGTATAGTCAGTCCTTCTTCATTTGACAATTGTATAGTCAGTCCTTCTTCTTTTGACAATTGTATGGTCAGTCCTTCTTCTTTTGACAATTGTATAGTCAGTCCTTCTTCTTTTGACAATTGTATAGTCAGTCCTTCTTCTTTTGGCAATTGCATAGTCAGTCCTTCTTCTTTTGGCAATTGCATAGTCAGTCCTTCTTCTTTTGGCAATTGTATAGTCAGTCCTTCTTCTTCTGGCAATTGTATAGTCAGTCCTTCTTTTGACAATTGTATAGTCAGTCCTTCTTTTGGAAATTGCATAGTCAGTCCTTCTTCTTTTGGCAATTACATAGTCTGTCCTTCTTCTTTTGACAATTGTATAGTCAGTCCTTCTTCTTTTGACAATTGTATAGTCAGTCCTTCTTCTTTTGACAATTGTATAGTCAGTCCATCTTCTTTTGGCAATTGTATAGTCAGTCCTTCTTCTTTTGACAATTGTATAGTCAGTCCTTCTTCTTTTGACAATTGTATAGTCAGTCCTTCTTCTTTTGGCAATTGCATAGTCAGTCCTTCTTCTTTTGACAATTGTATAGTCAGTCCTTCTTCTTTTGGCAATTGCATAGTCAGTCCTTCTTTTGACAATTGTATAGTCAGTCCTTCTTCTTTTGGAAATTGTATAGTCAGTCCATCTTCTTTTGGCAATTGTATAGTCAGTCCTTCTTCTTTTGGCAATTGCATAGTCAGTCCTTCTTCTTTTGACAATTGTATAGTCAGTCCTTCTTCTTTTGGCAATTGCATAGTCAGTCCTTCTTCTTTTGACAATTGTATAGTCAGTCCTTCTTCTTTTGACAATTGTATAGTCAGTCCTTTTTCTTCTGGCAATTGTATAGTCAGTCCTTTTTCTTTTCACAATTGTATAGTCAGTCCTTTTTCTTATGGCAATTGCATAGTCAGTCCTTTTTCTTTTGACAATTGTATAGTCAGTCCTTTTTCTTTTGACAATTGCATAGTCAGTCCTTTTTCTTATGGCAATTGTATAGTTAGTCCTTTTTCTTTTGACAATTGTTTAGTCAGTCCTTTTTCTTCTGGCAATTGTATAGTCAGTCCTTCTTCTTTTGACAATTGTATAGTCAGTCCTTTTTCTTTTGACAATTGTATAGTCAGTCCTTTTTCTTCTGGGAATTGTATTGTCAGTCCTTCTTCTTTTGACAATTGTATAGTCAGTCCTTTTTCTTCTGGCAATTGTATAGTCAGTCCTTTTTCTTCTGGCAATTGCATAGTCAGTCGTTTTTCTTTTGACAATTGTATAGTCAGTCCTTTTTCTTTTTACAATTGTATAGTCAGTTCTTTTTCTTCTGGCAATTGTATAGTCAGTCCTTTTTCTTTTGACAATTGTATAGTCAGTCCTTTTTCTTATGACAATTGTATAGTCAGTCCTTCTTCTTTTGACAATTGTATAGTCAGTCCATCTTCTTTTGGCAATTGTATAGTCAGTCCTTCTTCTTTTGACAATTGTATAGTCAGTCCTTCTTCTTTTGACAATTGTATAGTCAGTCCTTCTTTTGACAATTGTATAGTTAGTCCTTCTTCATTTGACAATTGTATAGTCAGTCCTTCTTCATTTGACAATTGTATAGTCAGTCCTTCTTCTTTTGACAATTGCATAGTCAGTCCTTCTTCTTTTGGCAATTGTATAGTCAGTCCTTCTTCTTTTGTCAATTGTATAGTCAGTCCATCTTCTTTTGGCAATTGTATAGTCAGTCCTTCTTCTTTTGGCAATTGTATAGTCAGTCCTTCTTCTTTTGACAATTGTATAGTCAGTTCTTCTTCTTTTGACAATTGTATAGTCAGTCCTTCTTCTTTTGACAATTGTATAGTCAGTCCTTTTTCTTCTGGGAATTGTATAGTCAGTCCTTTTTCTTTTGACAATTGAATAGTAAGTCCTTTTTCTTCTGGCAATTGTATAATCAGTCCTTTTTCTTTTGACAATTGTATAGTCAGTCCTTTTTCTTATGGCAATTGCATAGTCAGTCCTTTTTCTTTTGGCAATTGTATAGTCAGTCCTTTTTCTTTTGACAATTGCATAGTTAGTCCTTCTTCATTTGACAATTGTATAGTCAGTCCTTCTTCTTTTGGCAATTGTATAGTCAGTCCTTCTTCTTTTGGCAGTTGTATAGCCAGTCCTTCTTCTGTTGGCAATTGTATTGTCAGTCCTTCTTCTTTTGGCAATTGTATAGTCAGTCCTTCTTCTTTTGACGATTGTATAGTCAGTCCTTCTTCTTTTGGCAATTGTATAGTCAGTCCTTCTTCTTTTTGCAATTGCATAGTCAGTCCTTCTTCTTTTGACAATTGTATCGTCAGTCTTTCTTCTTTTGGCAATTGTATAGTCAGTCCTTCTTCTTTTGGCAATTGCATAGTCAGTCCTTCTTCTTTTGACAATTGTATCGTCAGTCTTTCTTCTTTTGGCAATTGTATAGTCAGTCCTTCTTCTTTTGGCAATTGTATAGTCAGTCCTTCTTCTTTTGACAATTGTATAGTCAGTCCATCTTCTTTTGGCAATTGTATAGTCAGTCCTTCTTCTTTTGGCAATTGCATAGTCAGTCCTTCTTCTTTTGACAATTGTATAGTTAGTTCTTCTTCTTTTGACAATTGTATAGTCAGTCCTTCTTCTTTTGACAATTGTATAGTCAGTCCTTTTTTTTCTGGCAATTGTATAGTCAGTCCTTTTTCTTTTGACAATTGTATAGTAAGTCCTTTTTCTTCTGGCAATTGTATAATCAGTCCTTTTTCTTTTGACAATTGTATAGTCAGTCCTTTTTCTTATGGCAATTGTATAATCAGTCCTTTTTCTTTTGGCAATTGTATAGTCAGTCCTTTTTCTTTTGACAATTGCATAGTCAGTCCTTTTTCTTTTGACAATTGTATAGTCAGTCCTTTTTCTTCTGGCAATTGTATAGTCAGTCCTTCTTCTTTTGACAATTGTATAGTCAGTCCTTTTTCTTATGGCAATTGTATAGTCAGTCCTTTTTCTTTTGACAATTGTATAGTCAGTCCTTTTTCTTCTGGCAATTGCATAGTCAGTCCTTTTTCTTTTGACAATTGTATAGTCAGTCCTTTTTCTTTTGACAATTGTATAGTCAGTCCTTTTTCTTCTGGCTATTGTATAGTCAGTCCTTCTTCTTTTGACAATTGTATATTCAGTCCTTTTTCTTTTGACAATTGTATAGTTAGTCCTTCTTCTTTTGACAATTGTATAGTCAGTCCTTTTTCTTATGGCAATTGTATAGTCAGTCCTTTTTCTTTTGACAATTGTATAGTCAGTCCTTTTTCTTCTGGCAATTGTATAGTCAGTTCTTTTTCCTTTGGCAATTGTATAGTCAGTCCTTTTTCTTTTGACAATTGTATAGTCAGTCCTTTTTCTTCTGGCAATTGTATAGTCAGTCCTTTTTCTTATGGGAATTGTATAGTCAGTCCTTTTTCTTTTGGCAATTGTATAGTCAGTCCTTTTTCTTCTGGCAATTGTATAGTCAGTCCTTTTTCTTTTGACAATTGTATAGTCAGTCCTTCATCTTTTGGCAATTGTATAGTCAGTCCTTTTTCTTTTGACAATTGTATAGTTAGTCCTTCTTCTTTTGACAATTGTATAGTCAGTCCTTTCTCTTTTGGCAATTGTATAGTCAGTCCTTTTTCTTTTGACAATTGTATAGTTAGTCCTTCTTCTTTTGACAATTGTATAGTCAGTCCTTCATCTTTTGGCAATTGTATAGTCAGTCCTTTTTCTTTTGACAATTGTATAGTTAGTCCTTCTTCTTTTGACAATTGTATAGTCAGTCCTTTTTCTTTTGGCAATTGTATAGTTAGTCCTTCTTCTTTTGACAATTGTATAGTTAGTCCTTCTTCTTTTGACAATTGTATAGTCAGTCCTTTTTCTTTTGACAATTGTATAGTCAGTCCTTTTTCTTCTGGCAATTATATAGTCAGTCCTTTTTCTTTTGGCAATTGTATAATCAGTCCTTTTTCTTTTGACAATTGTATAGTCAGTCCTTTTTTCTTATGGCAATTGCATAGTCAGTCCTTTTTCTTTTGACAATTGTATAGTCAGTCTTTTTTCTTCTGGCAATTGTATAGTCAGTCCTTTTTCTTTTGGCAATTGTATAGTCAGTCCTTTTCTTTTGACAATTGTATAGTTAGTCCTTCTTCTTTTGACAATTGTATAGTCAGTCCTTTTTCTTTTGACAATTGTATAGTCAGTCTTTTTTCTTCTGGCAATTGTATAGTCAGTCCTTTTTCTTTTGGCAATTGTATAGTCAGTCCTTTTTCTTTTGACAATTGTATAGTCAGTCTTTTTTCTTTTGACAATTGTATAGTCAGTCCTTTTTCTTCTGGCAATTATATAGTCAGTCCTTTTTCTTCTGGCAATTGTATAATCAGTCCTTTTTCTTTTGACAATTGCATAGTCAGTCCTTTTTCTTATGGCAATTGCATAGTCAGTCCTTTTTCTTTTGACAATTGTATAGTCAGTCTTTTTTCTTCTGGCAATTGTATAGTCAGTCCTTTTTCTTTTGGCAATTGTATAGTCAGTCCTTTTTCTTCTGGCAATTGTATAGTCAGTCCTTCTTCGATTTATGACATCTGATCACCTCTTTGGTATCTTCAATCCTTTCTGTTCTTCACTTAGATTACTTATGCTCACATAAATAGAATCTTTTTTTTAAACATTTTGAATTCATAAAACGGTTTCTTGTATTTTAGCACTTGTGTTATTAGGTGTATGACTCTTTTTGTACATTTACAGAAATATTTATGTAGTTAAAAAACATATTTGGTTTCTTTATTTGGTCTCATTATATTGGATATATTAACATGTCAGGAAAGGTGCCACTGGTGGAGCAGGGACTGCTTACCGTTCCTGAGGCCATCCCCGTTTTTTAGAGGTGTTTGTTTGGCTCAATCTTTAGTTTTCTATGTAGTGTTTTGTAGATCATTGTTTGTCATTTTTTTCATATTTTTTTTAATTTTGACTATTGTCATGTCTGTCCTTAGATTTATGTCTTCTAGTTACTCTTTTGATATCATCAAACTTTCTGGGTTTTTTCAGTTATAATTTACAGTAATCGAATCAGTTTATTTTGACTTTTTGGATTCATTAAATGTTTTCTTGTGTGTTATCTATCACGTATGTTATTAAGTGTATGACTCTTTGTCTTTTAGTACATTTATAGAAATGTTTATGAAATAAGAAAACACTTTTTGTTTCTTTATTTGACCTCATTATATTGGAGATCTAAACTTGTCACCTCAGACTGGCCTTTTTATCGTGTTATGAGACATCTAATAAAGTTATAAATCTCTAAAATAGTAAAATGAAGTACAGTCAAACCTGTATTAAGAGGTCACCAATTGGACAAAGAAAAAGTGGTCATATGAGACAGGTGACCTCTTAAAAGAGGTTCAATCCATATGAAATTATCTATGACAGGGCAAGAAAAAGGTGACCTTTTAATACAGGTGGCTGCTAAATAAAGGTAACCGCACAGGGCAGGTTTGATTGTACATGTATTTAGGTTTTATCAGTGTGAATAATTCACTATAAATAAATAGATATTCACATTTAAAACACGTACATAATAAAGATTTTATATTCGTAGTGATACGTTAGAACCAATCGTTTGGTTTATAGAAATGCTAAGCACACTCGACTGTCATTTTAATTAAGAATGCTTTTAAAAGAAATGTTCTTTATATTACTTGGTCATCACTTAAATTAACAAATCTATTTAAAGAATCGTCTAGAAGCCGAAAGTTTCTAAAAATGCCATTTAGTATTCTAAAACAACTATATTAATCAACCCATCATTGAGTGTTTCTGTCTGAAGTATTCAATTGTTTTAGTTTCTCACGGAAGTTCTATATCTCTCTAAACTCCTGAAATTGAACAGTAACAGATTTATTGGTAGAAGTTCTAGAACGTTCTGAACGGATAACATCAAATATAGGATGGTTTCTACTAGGAAGACTGGCATTGTATTTCACATATCAAATTCTTTAATTTTAAAAACAAGACCATATAAATAAAACATTTTAACTTACATTTTGAAGTTTTTCATTTACCATTTTAACAATGCTTTCAATTATAATTAGACAAGATAATTGGGGCCAATTTTAGCGGTATTTTGATATTAAGTTTATTTGAATTATAAAAACTTCGGATAGGCCTATATTAAAAAAAACACGGATTCTCAAACCGGAAGAGAAATCGGATACATTGTTTTAACGCCATTATGCTTGTTGTTTTTTGGCTTTAAAGAAGGAGTGTCATACAAAAATATCTTGCAGACTAAGTCAATTAAATAAAAAAAAAAGATTAGATGTTTATTGAATCTTTTTATATATTTATTTTTAATTTGGCGGGGATGCAATTTTTTTTCCAATTTCAGTTAGATCGAGACAAACGCTGCCATTCAAATAAATTATAATAAGTAGTAATTAAAATGTACTTCATGTAAAATGTATATCAATAGCTGAAGTAGCGTTTGTCAGTAACTTGCGGCAGGTCGGTGGTTTTCTCCGGGTACCCCGATTTCCTCCACCAATACAACTGACCGCCACGATATAGCTGAAATATTGTTGAAAGTGGCGTTAAATACAATAAACCAAACCAGAAGTAGCGATTATGGTGGGATTTTTGGGTATTTGCCAGTTTATAGCACCGATGGCACAATAGGGTGTCGTCGTGGCCGCGATCTTATTGTAGTAAGATTTACATATGTAATCGGTGCCTCACCGTGACTGCAACATTTGAGAGTTCTAATTCCGCTTGTGACGAGATGTACTCGATCCAACTTTTATGTGATAAAGTTTGTCAATGACTTGCGGCAGATTGGTTGTTTTCACCGGGTACTCCGGTTTCCTCCA
Source organism: Bathymodiolus septemdierum (assembly GCA_963383655.1). Lineage (NCBI taxonomy): Eukaryota > Metazoa > Mollusca > Bivalvia > Mytilida > Modiolidae > Bathymodiolus > Bathymodiolus septemdierum. Next base: position 24,242,631 of record OY726522.1, on the reverse strand, counting down.
TGAATAAATGTGATCTCCTTGATACAACTGAAATTTTAATGAAAATAGTACTAAACTTCCATAACTGATTGTGTGAGTATAGTCAAACCGATTTACTATACGATTGGGCCCAGGGATATCCGATAATGATGTGAAGAAGAAAAAACACACACACAGTTGACGAGCGATTTTTATAAAATAAATATCCGATTTGGCAAATATTTTCAGCGTTGTTCCGTTTTGATTAAAAGTTATATTCGCTTTGTTTGTACTGTTAAGCTTATATTCCTACATCGAACCCATTATTTTGCATAATGAACCATTGATAAAGTATTGAACAAAAAATTAGTTCCAATACTGATAGCAAATTTTCGTCTCCAATGCCCAACACAAACATAATTAGAAGAATGCAGGAATTTTAATTTCGAACTGATTTACTATATCAATTTTCTTTATTTAAAGATAGAATTACCTGATAGTACCAGGTAAAGATGACAAGAGAATATCCCAAGTCTAGAGAGTAACCAATCGAATAAAAATCAACATCAGTACAAACAAAGCTAAAACAACTCGGCACCACCATAAGAATGGCAAGTAGTCGTCACCTTTAAACATATTCAAATAAACTTTGGTCAAAATATGAAACAACAGTATAAGAAACTTAATATCAATCATGGTTCGTTTTAACTTCTCTGTAATTACCGTAGTACAGTTCACTTGTAGCTAAAATATGTCTTTATAACTGGTCACAGAGTGGTCAGATGAACTTGGATATTCATTTTGTATGTTGACATAATTTTGTTGAAACTAATGACATAGCTGTGTAATACATAAATAGGTTAACCGTTACGTAATATCTGTTTCACATGTGATCAAGGACATGTTTGGTCACAATCTCGTCCTCCTCTCCTTGTCAGGACTTGTCACTGGGTATTTAACAAGAATATCACGATGAACGCCACTGGTGGAGCAGGAACTGTTTACCTTTCCTGAGCTCACCCCTTTTACTTATGGAGCCCCAGTTGCTCAATTTTTAATTTTGTGTGTAGCGTTTTTTTGTGGATCAGTGACAGTGTTTGTCATTTTGTCCTCAATCTCGACCTCCTTTCCTTTTCATGACTTATCACCGGGTATTTAACAAGAATATCACAATAAACACCACTGGTGAATCAGGAAATGTGGAACCTTCCGGAAATCATGAGTTCACCCCTTTTACTTATAGGGTTCGTGTTGCTCAATTTTCAGTTTTCTGCATAGTGTTTGTAATTTTGTCCTTTGTCTTTTGTCCACAACCACGTCGGTATTGTAATGGTTAGCGTGCTCGCCTCGAGTGCGGTAGATAATGGGTTCGAGCCCCGGTCAGGTCAAACCAAAAATTATAAAATTGGTATTTGTTGCTTCTCCGCTAAGCACACAACATTAGGGAGTAAGATCAAATACTCTCCGGCTCGGAATCAGGATAATGCGCCCAAAAGTCTACACACGAACTATTAATTCGGTGAGATAGCACTATACAAATTCAACTAAGCGTGTTGTTCTAGTACACAACGGATACCACTATCATCTTATTGAATGTAACTTGTTCTCACCATGATATAATTGAAAATTGATCATTTGGCGTGAAACAGCAATCACTCACTCACATATGTTTAAATGTGTAAGGAATAAATTAGGGCAAAAAAACTCTTGGTGTGCCTGATTTTTAAATAACAAAATTAATACAAAAAAATAAAGGTTAATAATAAAATGGTAATTGTTCGCAATCTTCATATAAAATTAGTTAAGTGGATGTTGACATCTGTATTACACCGATGTGACATTTAAATCTCAACAGATAAAAACGTATAATGACATATTCTCTAGCATGAACATGCGTAATAGTGCTACCATGTGCAATCTGGTGCTAATCAACAAGTTTTAATTTTAAATTTAAGTAAAATCAATAGCATCCTAAAGTTGACAATATTATATTTTAACCTTGAACAAACGACTATCAAAATTTAAAACAGTTTTTTGAACATTGGATCTTTGTAAGTAAAATTGGAGACAGCGTGAAGCTGCGGTTGGAAAAATATCATATATTCACTTAGCATAAAAACTCTACTAATACATATATTCACAGTATTAAAAACCACCCTTACCCAGTTCATACCTTATGCTGTTATTGGTGATCCAAATATGTATTAGATTAAAAAATACAAACAAGCAAAAAACTGATAATTATATTAATTGGTGCCTTATCGGATTTGATTACAACTGAAACGTTTGGTTTTGTTGCCCCCAAACCTTTAATAAAATTATTTGGCATTCCAATCTTCCGATTTTGAGCATACCTGAAAAAAAGTTTTTCAAGAAATGCGTCGTGCGCACTAAATTTGATATCTACATTTTTATTTCCCTCGTGCTTATAAGAAGATTTTTTTATCAATAAAGAGGCTGCATAGAAGTTATAGGAATATAACTCATTGTTATATCATAGCTTTGACAGCGGGCAATGGACATTTAAGGAGCGAAATAATAAATTTACACAGTGGACATTTGAGCGACGACATTAGTGGACATTTGAGCGACAAAGTTTCAATTGACTCTAAAATCTATGTGGACAATTGAGCGAACTCACAACCTTTACCTGAACTCACCTGTAAAGTATTAAATGAGTCTGGTTTAGTAAACCAGTTGTTATCATTTAGTTCAGATGGACATAAAGGTAACGGTTCTCAATGGTCACTACGTGTCGTTATTATTTGTCTTGTCTGGAAAATCGTATTATGTTTATCGTCACTGTATGTCAACTATTGTCACACTATGCTTTGAGAATGAATTACAGTTTAATCCTGCTATTGTCCATGTCGATTTTGAACTGCCAGTCATCAATGTATAGAAAGAAATATTCCCAAATGTCAGCATTAAAAGTTGCAAATTTCATCTTACCCAGGCATGGTGGAGAAAAATGCAGAAAGTCGGTTTAAGTCAGGAATACAAAAGCTCTGAATCTGAGATTGGTATGTGGCTGAAATCAATATTTGGTATTGCATTTCTAGGTCCAGATGAAGTTGAGGATGCATTTGTTAAATACTTTATGTCAATAGCACATAACGACAAAAGGTGCACTGGTTTTGCTGATTATCTAGCTGGAAGATACGTTATCATGTAATAAAAAAAATCCCCAGTTTTGCAAGACTTTCACTGATCTGCATGTGTATATTTGTTTTAAACTTTTAAAATAATGCTGAACTTTTATAAATAAAACAAGACAATATCCTGCTCAAAAACCTATTTCAACATCCCCGTAATGAGCAGGGGGCAATGGACTTATTGTCTGGCTAACGGGAGAGTTTTTTTTCTCTCTCGCTCATATGGGTTATTAAATTTTCGCTTAAATGGGTTACACGTTGTCGCTCTTATGTCCGATTTGTTCCCCTCTTTTGTCCTGTCAATTCGCTCAAATATCTTTCTCCGTTGACAGCTCACCCAATTGATATGTTATAGTGGAATATTTTCGACCCAATCATATACAATCAAGCCTGTATGTAAAAGGGAACTGAAATTAACATGAAAAAGCTTTAAATTATGTATTATGCACAAAATGAAGAAGTTGAAAATGCCTTTTATATACAGTGATTTGTTATTTACAGGTGACCTTTAAGGCAGGCTTGACTGTTTTTTAAAAGATGGAAAAGTCGACCCATTCCAACAGCACGTCTGTATATAGGAAATGTCCCCATGTGTTCCTGAAACATTTTAGACAACAACCAGGAGAGGAAACCATTACTACCAAATATGTTTCATCTCTCATATGTTCGTTGTTAAATAATGCAGACACTCCAATTTGAAAAAGAGATGCTTTAAATGGAGGCCACGGCGACTTTTTGAAATTTCAATTGATGTTCGTCTTAATATCATTCAAACTAAAATTGGTCTTGAAGACATATAAACCAACGACGTCATTGAATCTGATACCAATTATGTCTGGATACAAGCGTCATCTTCAATCAAATTTAAAATGAAATCAATTTAAAGTCGTCAAATTTCACTTTATTTCTCATTTGAAATTTCTATCGGCCATTGTCTTGGTAACTTGATATAAAAACAATTTCCTATAGCGAATTAAATGTGTTTCAAATGTCTACAGCTTCTTTTCTGTACTTTTTGAGATTTGATAAAAAAAAAAAACACAACTGACACAATTGATTTTATTGCTTCCAAAACTTTTAATTATTTAGTGTCCAATCTTTAGATTTTGAGCGTACCTGGTGAAAGTAATTTCCAAAATGAGTCGTGTGCACTGAATTTGACATCTCCGTTTTTATTTCCCTAGTGATCATAGAAGATTTGTTTAGCAATAAGGAAGCTGCATAGGTTTATATAAATATGACTCGTTGATAAACCATAGCTTTGAAAGCCCACCCAAATGATATATCTAAGTGGAATATTTACCACCCAATCATATACAATCAAACCTGTATGTCAAGGACACTGAAGATAACCTGAAAAAGTGCCCTTAATGAGTATAATGGAACTTTATAGACAGCGATTTGATATTTACAGGTGACATTTAAGACGGGCATGATTATTGTTGTAAGATGGAAAATTCGACCCATTCCAACAGCACGTCTGTATATAGGAAATGTCCCCCTGTGTTCTTGAAGCATTTTAAACAACAAACAGGAGAGGAAACCACTGCTACCAAATATGTTTCCTCTCTGATATTTTTCGTGGTTAAATAAGGCAGACAATCCAACTTTGAAATGAGATGCTTTAAATGGAGGTCACGGCGACCTTCTTAATATCATTCAAGCTAAAATTATTCTTGAAGTCATATAAACTAATGACGTCATTAAACCTGATACCAATTATGTCTGGTTACCAGCGTCATCTTCAATCAAATTTAAAATGAAATCAATTTAAAGTAGTCAAATTTCACATGATTTCTCAATTTAAATTTCCATCGGCCATTGTCTAGGCAACTTGATATAAAACAATTACCGATAACAAGTTAAATGTTTTTTAAATGTCTACAGCTTCTTTTCTGTACTTTTTGAGATTTGATAAAACAAAACAAAAAAATAAAATAAACTAACACAACTGACAAGAGCTAATAAGCTTCGAGTTTTCTTTTAGTGAATAAATAATAAAAAGCGACAACAAAGCCGATATGGCTAACAGTTAGATGTTTAAGTCATTCATACAATTGTCCCTTTGATGTATCCAACTTTTGCTGGTTCAAAGTTTCCAGTAATTTGCAGTATCTAAAGGTTGTATACACATTGTGGTAATCATCGGATATTTAAACGATATTTCAGTATATTACGATCTAGGCGTTTATGAGATAACTTTTACAGATAGGTTAAAAGTGAAAAGATTTGAAAGCCAAATGATTTAAAAGTCTTTAGAAGAAAGAAAGATAAAGGACAGTAAAAATGCGCTGTTCTAAGTAATGCAATCTGAGATGTGTCTACCTGTTTAAGAATAAAATGAAAGATTTAACGGGAGAAAATATCCTCAAAGAACGTACAATAAACTGTTCAGATGTATGTACGAATTTTGCAGTTTGAATCAAAGTTGAAATTTGTTTTAATATAACTGTATTTTTGATTATTTGTATTTGATTGTAAACTTTTAAGTCATTGATATTTATAACTATTTATTAAAAAATGACTTATGTTATTTTTATATTTATACCTTTTATAGCTGTGTACGGAAACGTGTACAGGCCTCGTGTTATCGCTTACTTCCGACAATTTGCGTAACTGTGTGATCTGTAGAATGTACAATGAAACTTTCGTAAACAGTAACACTATCCTACTGCTGGTTTTAAATGATGCTGTAAGGTGGCATGTCAGAACCCGTAAATGGGACGATTGCAATATCATTACATTACTTCCGTTTTTCATTGAAATGTTACAATATGATTGGTTATGAAGTGATCACATGATTATAAAAGAGATGTTTTACATCCCAATAAAACTCAAACCCGAACTTGCACGTGCCTCCATGACGACGTCAGATGTAAACAATCAATGGCGTAGTAATTTCCAACAGCAAATAATCTAACACAAATAAAATTCACAACGAACAATTCAACTATTTAAAATTTTGGTACGATTTAAATGTAATTATAAGAATTGAATGCAGCGCGCTTCATACAAAAAATGCGCCTCGGTCCACGCTTTTACACGCCTAAAAAATTACAAAAAAATGCATTCAATTCTTAAATAAACTACGTAATATACCCGTAAAATGCGCATAAAAGACTAAATGCATTGACAGTTAATAGGAGCTCTAGATCATCAATATTAGGGTTAGGGATCAGGGTTATGGTGTTTAACGCCACTTTCAACAATGCTTTAATTATATCGTGGCGGTCAGTTTTATTGGCCAAGGAAACCGGAGTAACACGGAGGAAACCACCGACCTGCCGCAAGTCACTGACAAACTTTATCATATAATTTTCTATCGAGTACACATCACCATTAGCGGGATTCGAACTTACAACGTTAGAGGTCATAGGCACTGATTGCTTTGGTAGTTGTAAATCCAACCACCATCCGATCATGATCACCCTTAATCTTACATGGACGAACTCCGTAGGAATACAAATAAGCTTCAGCTATAGGGAACCGATATATTGCTTCAAATGACGCCAAAATTGAAGAAAAATTTCTTCCTTGTTTGTGATTAACAAGCATTTGTACTACAGGGAGCATGATAGTGTAGCATCATTAGTAACTCAAGCAAACTCTTATTAAGCTGGTTTGAGACACATTTATACACTAGGTGGCGTTGACGTTTTATTTTCAAGACGGCCAATAACTAGGTCCTTATTTGGTTGGTGTGACAGTCAAAACTTACGCAGTTGCTTAATTCGATTCTTATAGAGTGATGGTAATCTATGTTATTTTTAGTTTTTTATACCAAGATATGCCACCACGATGACATGGAATAAACACATAAATTACGTCTCCGTGTGGCGTGGTTTCCGTTGTTATAATCATTGTCTATAGTACATCTTCTAATTCTGTAATTAAAACCCAATTTTACAACATTTGCCTGCCAAAATTTGCTTTAAAGCATGAGACCTATTGTCTAACATCGTGTAATGCTTTAAAGATAGAACAGAAACGGAAAGTCAAAAATTGTTATTAATTATTTTTAATTATCTTTCTCTGTAAAGACAATAAACGTCTATTAGAATGTGATTGTTAGCAGTATGTTTAACAGCTTACTTCCATTAAGGATATAATCAAAACGAGGTTCTAAGGCATTGCCATCGTTATTAACACAGCATGGAAAATATTTCCTAATTATTGCCTTTTAAATATCAAAGTCGTATATACTTCATAGTTAACTGATGGTATATTTGTTTCTCATAAAATAGCATTTATTGAAGATTTTTTTGACAAGGGTATGATTATCTATGTGAAGGGTTGTCAAAAGAATCTTTTCTACATGTTTTAGTAGGGCACATGCTGTTCGTTTCGTCATATTACATGTTTTCACATTTTTAGTTTCGTGTGGGTTAAGACTAAAACCGTAATGATTCAATGAGGGGATTATCGAGCTTCAATGACCCAAATTTTGCAAACACCACTCTTACCTCCAAGACAAGTGTGTTGTTGTCCCTGAAGACAACGCCTCTAACAATATCCTTTTTGTATGTAAATCACATTACATAGACTGTGTGATAAAGGAATTGGGTATTGACAATTCACTTAGGATACCTCGAAAACACTTACGAAAGAGTAATTCCTTTCAACCAAATATGAAGAACTGGATCTGCAGGATACCAAAATAACATTAGTATCCTTACAAACGGCGTTATACTGTTGGGTCTGCCGAATGCTCCATGGAACCTCTTTCCAAGTTCTTAGCATTTAATTTATAAATAAGTGGTCTAAATCGGGCTTCAGAGTTACAGTGATATTAGCTACTCCATGGGTGGGATGAATCAGATGTGGCAGAGATACAGTGATATTAGCTACTCCAGGGGTGGGGTGAATCAGATGTGGCAGAGTTACAGTGATATTAGCTACTCCAGTGGTGGGGTGAATCAGATGTGGATTCTGACAAATTCTAAAGATCTGTGATAGTACATACAATCAAGGTCCCTCTCCTTCTGTAATAGCATTAAAACCTTTGACTTCTGTACCCTCTGCTTCACAACTATTCCCACTCAAAACTAAATGACAGATTAAAATAATTGGTTCAACATTGTTTCATAAAAAAGAATGCGTAACGTAGGTACAAGCATCTGTTAGGAAGGGGAAAATCTTATTGCTTAAAAACACACCAATTCTTACAAAAGATTCTCTGAAACTGACATCATCACAATCCTCGAGTATGTTTTCTATTGACAACATACCTGTTTTAAAGCTTAATGAACTTGTCTTGCAACAGACAGTCGGCATTTCCAATGGGTACCAACTGCTCTCCTCTTCTCGCCGACTTGTCCCCGTTCCACCATAAAGATGATGTTCTTTGAATGAATGATTCCACGTTTGGTGATTATGAAGATCAAAGCTATCCCATTGAACTTAGAATAAAGGACACCATATATACTAGTTCTGCTTCATGCATTGACCTACAACTAGAAACTGACAGTAAGGTTCGCGCAAGGACAAAACAGATTATTTCAATTTACAACTGAGAACTTTTCATTTATGTATAGCAACATTACGGCAGCACCTGGACATGGAGTATATATCTCTCAGTTGATCCGATATTCCAGGGTTTCTGGGTTAATCGAAATTACAGTAATTATTATTAAAACTAAGTTTTTCTCCCTCAATGGTCTCATGCACAGGTGACCTTAGACCCTGTTCACACTAAGCGTATTTAGATTTAATTTAATTTAAACATATTTTATTGTCTAAATAATGACAAAAGGATCAGACACAAGTTTTTCAACTTAGTATTGTCTTCTCCATATACATACAATATACAATATACAATATGATAAGCATTATTATTACATTATTTCTCTATTTAGATCGATCGCGATCGCTTCGAGATCGATTTCAATGTTCACACCAAAGAAAGATCGATCGCAATAGGTCTAATTTGAGACCCATAACATATGTGGTCTAAATTAGATCGCTGTAAACTAGAGCGCTTCACAGTCAGGGTCATTACGGTTTTCACAGTTTTCCGGTTGTTGACTGATTTCGTCTGTTAATATACTTATGAGTTTTGACTTTCCCTTTGTAAGATTGTTCGGAGTTCGGTAATTTTGTTATTACCCTTATTTAGATGAGAACAACTAAATCGATTCGAGATCGGTTCAAAACGTGTTCATTAGGCATGCGCTGAATAAAAAGTCTGTAGATCCTCCTTTGAAGCAGTCTTCTGGTCATAAAATCAACTATCATTGCATTTAAAATGCAAATAAGCATAAAGAACACTCTGTTTGCAAGATCAGCCATGATTATATCCAAGCAACAGTCTGCTGATGGCACGTTCCCGGAAGACAACAGAAAATTTAATCGATTCGAGATCGAATAAGATGAGCAGTGTGAATAGTGGTTATTACCGGAAACGATTGCAATCAGTTCGAGATCGATCCAATCTGAACACAAAGCGGTTTCAAACTGAATCGAACTAACCTAAACCGATCGCAATCGATCTATATGTGAACACGGTCTATGTTGATTATTATTTTTTTAACTTTTAACTTATTTGGCTGAAAAAATATTTTGGCTTTGAGCGTCCCTGATGAAGATTATCCCAGAAACACGTCGTATGCACTAAATTTGACATATGCGTTTTTAATACCGTAACGAACTAATCAAGATCTACCATACATACAATCTTTATACCATGGGGAGTGTAATATGATTATTAAGAATCAAATAAAAATATAGAAAGCATAACATTCTTTGTCTGTTTAATTAATTGTATTTGAGAATAAGGGGAAGCGAAACGTTTGGGAATATAAAGAAAATTAATAAAGGCATTTTTATTTCGAAAGTAGAAAAATTTTGATAAATTATTCTTAGATAAATGGCAGCCTCTGCGGACTGAAACTTTAAAATTCAATTTCAATTTTGATTATTAATTTCGAAAAAGAAAACCAACAATAATTATCATCAAACTTGAAGTTAATTAGCACCACAGATTTTCAATTAAAATCAACTACATTTGTCATTTGTTGCGTAATTTAGACTCGCACAAAACAAAACTGATAGACTCAATAGAATATTTGATAACCTTATCCAACTTAAGCATAAATTGTGGCTTAATTGATGATTTCAAACGAATAGTTACTATGAACTCTTTTTCAAAGTATTTAACAAAAAATGATAAACCAAAGAATGTCAAGATTATGACATGCTTCATCACCTCAGCATCCCTGGAGGTTGTTGTTAATATAGAGCTGTTTTTCTTGTACATTAGTATTGAAATAGAACGTTTGCTGCATGATCGACAATAGCTACAGTAACCAGTAGATCTGTTTGATAATAGCAGAACTCAAGAAACGCTTCAACGGCACCACAGTGATTAATTATGCCCCGTTTGCTGGGAAATAATAATATTATGTTTTATTTAATGCATTAAGCAAATCTATTACATCATTGTGTGGATGTAGAACTCATTTAGCAAATATCAAATATAACAAAATAAATGAGAAAATGTCTGAGATTTTTCTTATACAAGAACATTAAGATATAAAAGATGGCATTTCAATGTATATTTATGATTGAATACAAATCCCACTCCGACTACTACGCGCTTTATTTAACTGTATTCTTAATATTTCGTGTTGAGTATTTCACAAACGTAAAAATAATACTTTTTTTGCACATGTGAACCGTTATTAACTATCCGTTGTAGTCAGTGCTTCAGCACTGATATGATTTATTAGATATATTTATACTTGAAATTTTCAGTTCCTTAATAATGTATTCTAACATGACTCACTCTTTTCCTTTGTTTAAAAAACCCAGAATTATTTCTTCGTATTATCTCATTAGCACATGCGCCGATGAATGTGACTGACGTTACCATTGGCAGCATACATTGTGACCCGAATAATGCCGATAGAGGGCGCAGTATTATTCGAGTTATATAAATTGTGTGCGACATTTTCCAGAAACGTATGTATAAATTACCGTCTTCCATTCAAAGTATACTACCGTATTTGTACTCTTAGACATATCAGAATCGAAATAAATCATGGAAACCAGAATGTGTTTTGAGTTTTAACATGGATTGGCGAATATTAGTAAATTGTATCCCTCGCTTCAGGCTCGGGATAAAATACTAATATCCGCCAATCCATGTTAAAACTCCCAACACATTCTGGCTTCCATGATTTATTTCTTAAATTTACTTAAACTAAGGTCAGTCTCTCTCAGACATATATATATATAACCTCACTTGAGTTTGACTATTACGTGTAGGCCCTTTCTTTTAGTTGCTTCCAAAGATTTGACATTATTTGGCTTTCAAATATTTTGACTTTGAGCGTACCTGATGATTGTTATTCCAGAAACGTGTCGTGAGCACTCGATTTGATATTTACGTTTTATTAGATGCAAAACCACAAGAAACTACTGTACTACTGACACTAGTTTCGTTGACGACTGTCACATAATCATGTACATTTCAGGAGTCATATGAAACTAATATAGCCATTGATTTTAAGTTTTGTTAATAATGGCGGAATGGTTGACCATCACTGTTTAAACTTTCTTTTCATAGCTGAAGAATCCTGAAATTCTTTTATATACCTAAGCATCACGCTATTCAATGGGTATACTACTGTTCAATGTGAAAATTAAAATCCCACCTGAAAGAATCTATTTATAACGCATTTCACTTTAAATTTGGGAATGTACATTTCCAGTTTGGAAACGTACAATGTGCTACAAGAATAATTGAAAATCCCTTCAGTGACTTGTATCATCTATTGAGATTAAATGGCCTCCCTATTCTCTTGGTAATTTATTTGACCATCAATGCCAAGAACATCATTACATATATACATTTTGCATTTGGGAAGGTCTTGTCAAAAATCTGTTATATTTGTATTGAAATTAGACAGGGGTAATTGAAAGCATGCAGGTCATTTTCACATTTTTATGTTTTCATGGCGGATAGAAATCCAATATAACGTCTTTTGGTCATGAAGACTTTTAACTATCCCCTACATAGAAGACATGTTTGAATTAATCATTAATAGAAGTAATATATAAGTACACATACAAAACCAGCACGCACAAAATTACTTCTCATGGTTGAACAAAGCACCACAAATATAAATATATAACATAAAAAAGAACGTACAACACAACCTCCCACACGACGCAAATGTTGTTATTGTGGTTCGTGATGTTCAGTCTCTAGTTTATGTGTTTCTCCTTCTGTTTTTTATCTTATTTTATTTTATTTTATTTTATTTTATTTTCACAATGTATTGTCGTGCTGTCTGTCTTTACAGATTTGCGGTTTCTGATTACCCCTGTAGTATCTTCAATTTCAGAAATCAGATATACCTCATTTATTAAAGGTAAATGATTAAATAAATATAGCAACTGAGCTTAGTAACTTATTTTGCCATGCAGACGACTCACAAGCGAAACTATTTAATTTTATAGATACAGAATTTCGATTTAGTGAAATTGAAGTTTGAAGATGTTTTGATGATTCTTAATCTGTTGCAAAGCCTACGGCCCAGGATATAAAATAAATTGCACAACAGTTGCACTCCCTCTTTGGAAGTTATCTAACTTTTATTTCTGCTCTATTTCTTACTAATTGGATGAAAGCTAACACGACCCTTGTGTTTCGGCACTGACATGGTTTATTAGATATTTATATTATTGAAATTTACAGAAATCATTTAGTTTTCCAATATTGTAACTTTGAACGTACCTGATGAAGGTTATTCTGAGCGTACCTGATGAAGGTTATTCTGAGCGTACCTGATGAAGGTTATTCTGAGCATACCTGATGAAGGTTATTCTGAGCATACCTGATGAAGGTTATTCTGAGCGTACCTGATGAAGGTTATTCTGAGCATACCTTATGAAGGTTATTCCAGAAACGCGACGTATGCACTAAATTATATACATGCATCTACTTTTTAAAATTCAAGGTAATATTCTAAGTGTGGGTGAATATTATCGATCCGTTCCCTTGTTATATTTAACGCCTAAGTGCATTGAACGCAGTTTTTATAAACAGAATAAGATGCTTGTTTACCAACAAACAGTTAGATTTTACTAAAGATAGCTCACTTATCAACCATATAGTTAATATTTCAAACTATTTCGGGAGGAAATTAGACAGTGGTAGGAAATTAAGGTTGTGTTTTGCGATATAAGCAAAACCTTTGATCGAGTTTGTCACAAAGGACTTTTCTTTTTAAACTCAAGTGATATGGAATCTCTGAGAAACTACTAAAATGATTTGAAAATTATATGTGAAAGAGTTCATCGGGTGGTATTAAATGGTAGTAGTTCTGAGTGACAAATAAATAAATGCAGGGGTTGCCAAAGGCCATATTTTGGACCCCCAACTTTTTCGTAATACTTATGAACGATATAGTAAGAAGAGTATGAAGATACCAATGGGGCAATGAGAATCCATAAATCGAAAAAGAACAGACAACACAATGACCAATAGAAAAAGGACAGACAACACAATGGCCAATAGAAAAAGGACAGACAACACAATGGCCAATAGAAAAAGGACAGACAACACAATGGCCAATAGAAAAAGGACAGACAACACAATGGCCAATAGAAAAAGGACAGACAACAAAATGGTCAAAAGAAAAGGGACAAACAACGATCTAAAAATCACTACGCAGAAAACTATTGATCGATCAACACGAACTCCATTTAAAACCGGGGATGAACTCATGTGCTCCGGCTGATCTCTATTCATTTTCTTAATATAATCAACAATCGTAAATAATTAAAATATTCTTACCATCTAAAATCTTAACACTATATAAATTTATATATAAAAAATGATATATAAACAGTAAATGCTCTCGTAATAATAGAAAACAATGAACACTTTGTAAGGAACAGTTGTTCGTATTTTGTAAACCATTGTCTTTTCGTCTTTTTTCTTTTGGTGATGGTATTATATGTCCTTCGATTTAGGGCTTCTGGTTGCTCCTTAAGAATTTTCAGACTTTTCCCCCCTAAGCGATTTTTCATTCTAAATTGCTCTTATCTTGTATATATCTGAAATACTGATCACTTGACGTGAAACTATGATTATTCAATAAATTATTATATTATTGTAAAATATATACAAACAAATTACACTGTTTTAAGATCCATCATTATAGAGATGGAGAACATAATAAGTGGAAACTTATAAATGGTAATAATTCAAATTTTGCTCAAAATAATGATAAAATAAATACGGTTTGAACTCCTCACACCACTTTTAATTGTTTTGTTTTCGAAAACAAGTAAAAAAAGTAAAAGGCCAAACAATAATTGCTTTATTTTTCCTTTATTGAAATGGTCATCATCCTGACATACAGTTCTGTATGCGATTAAAATGGCGACTCCATCAGATAATATTTGGCTGAAGCTTTGTTTACCAAATGGAATACGCTAAATGCTGCTAATTTGTATAAGATACACCAAGTCAATAAACCACATAAATCAGACATGTTGCATATTTACCAATTAACCCAAATTATTTAATAAGTTCGTTCACACAAGAGTATGTTTGTATTTTATCAATTGACCTTTGCTGGTAAATGGCTCCGATTAATACAAATATTGTTTTTTGGAATCCATGTTTTACATACATTTGCACATAAACAGCCCAGTCAGTAAAATACGAGATATACTATACGCGTAGAGTTCGCCTATTACAGAATGTATAGACTATGAAATACAAAATAGTGCTTTGGTAATGTTAGTGTAAGTAAATCTAATATGCAACGCACATTATATTGTCACGATATTCAAACTTCGTGTTGCAAATAATATAGACCTTGTGTCATTAAACGTTAGAGAATACCGAAGGGACAATCACAAATGTACAATCCAGAGAAACAAGACGAAGATAAACAAAACAAAAACACAACACAATATGTGTTGGACACCACTATACGCAAACAAACACAAACAACGTAAATAAGACACGAGCCCTCCTACAAACAACTGGAGGTAAAGACAAACCAAACAAACACAAATAACGTAAATAAGACACGAGCCCTCCTACAAACAACTGGAGGTAAAGACAAACCAAACAAACACAAATAACGTAAATAAGACACGAGCCCTCCTACAAACAACTGGAGGTAAAGACAAACCAAACAAACACAAATAACGTAAATAAGACACGAGCCCTCCTACAAACAACTGGAGGTAAAGACAAACCAAACAAACACAAATAACGTAAATAAGACACGAGCCCTCCTACAAACAACTGGAGGTAAAGACAAACCAAACATCGTTTTTATGTGGAAATCGTAGAGCACAACACAACACGGAACTCTATATTAAAGTTATCTCTTATAAATTCAATATCATACATTTAGCGTGAGATGTGTAGGATAGGTGTAATGGAGATTTATACATTTTCAGAATGACTAAAGCCTTTAAAGATACCAAGAACTCTTGAGATGTATTTCGGTACCTTTAAGACGAGATGGTGTTCTGCTGAACAGCACCATATTAACCGTATGACTCGAGACAGCATAAACATAGGAATAACAAAGGGAATAAATTGTGCTCATCTCTTTGTTGATTTTTTTCTATGAATACAGACTCACAGCGAAACTTCAAGAAGAACATTCCAAGTACAAATTAATTGGCTTTTTTTAGAATAATTGTAGATACCCAGACATTGTTGTGTTATAATCCTGAGTGACTTAAATTTCTAAACACATACTTCTAAATTTACTTTAAATAAAGATAAGAACAAACTAACTTCTATGTAAATTCTCTTCTTTCTATAAACTATTGAAAACATGTATTGAATTATATTAGCTCTCTATAAAGATATCGCATACTAATATAGAGATCTATTGAAAAGAGAAAGAATGTATTTGTCGTTATTGTTTCTATTTGGTTGTTGATAAAAAAAAATCCTTAATAGTTTAAAACACAGCCGGAAACCTATGGAAAGTCGTACATGTATGCTATGATATGCATTTCTTTTCTAGGGTACAAATGCTTTGACTGCTCAACAAGTAAGCATATATTGCTTTATAAACAAAAGTCTATGCAGTGTTAGGGCTATGATGTTTAACACCACTTTCAACAATATTTCAGTTATATCGTGGTGGTTAGTTTTATTTGTGGAGGAAACCGGGGTACCCGGAGAAAACCACAGCCCTACCGCAAGTCACTGACGCATTTTTTCACTTATTCTGTTGTATCGAGTGTACCTCGCCTGGACGGCAAAAATCTAGGTACCTATGAAGAAAATAATTAAGGTTATCTATGGCAAATGTTCACCAACTAGTGACAAAACATATAGACAAGCGTTTAGTCAACATTTATTGCTAATTACAGACGATACAGGGTTAGTGGTCTAACAGTAATTTATTTCCAAACGATAAACCATCCCTGGGAGTACCTAGTTGTTAATTATAGTAACTACACGGTTATTGGTATAACAGTCAAGATAAGCCACCCCCAAGGGTAACAGTCAAGATAAGCCATCCCCAGGGGTATCTATTTGTAACATTTACGATTCAAATACAACAGAATATCATGAGATAAGAGATTGATGATCCAATTATGAAAGAATATCAGATTGTAGATTTAGATAATTAACAAATGTGAGATAGGAACTAGTATAAACATACCTAATATTTTCTTCTTCTTCCAAATACAAGACTAAATTCTAAGGTTTAGAGAGTGTAGCGTCTCGGATCTGTGTGTGCTATATTATACATGGACACATTAAAAGTATAAAAAACAAAAACAAAAAATAACCAAACAAAAATAGCTAATTATATATATGTACAGTGGCTTGCAATATGTATTTAAAGGTGGGTTGGGAATCCTTCAAATGTTAATGTGGAGATACCACTTTTGAAGGATTCTAGGTTAGGCGAAAGAGCTATTGACTGAGGTAATCAAACTGAGATTATATTAGGGAAGAAAGAAAACTTATTAAGAACTTTATTTGACTGATTTGTCTGAATGTATGTGCCCCACCAGTACACCTGTCAGATTGGGATAGCATGGTTGTTGGTACCTCTACCAATCCCCAGATTAGTTTATATAACAGTATCAGACTTACTTTAGATCATCTACAAGCAAGACTGTCCCACTGTAAGGTGTCAATCATATTGGTGACCGCACCAGGTGACCTGTCACGGTAGTTATTAAAGACGTACCGAGCTGCTTTCCTTTTTATTTGCTCAACCTGAGATATTTGCTGTTTTTTAGATGGATTCCAAACTGGTGAAGAGTATTCGACAATCAGACGAACAAGTGATGTGTACGTAAGGTTTTTAGCCTTGCGTGTACAGTTTTTCATGTTTCTGCGTAGAAAGCCTAATACTTGGGGTCAGACCTATAATCTGACAGCCCGATAGTCCGACAGCCCAGTAGTCCGACAGTCCGATAGTCCGACAGACTAAGTACATTTAATAGCTAATCTAGGAAAATAAAATATCAGTTCTTATTAGAAATATTCGCCGAGTTTTGCGCACTGTGAAAACAAGATCAGTCCTCAACCTGGTGTTACAAGTTTCGTATGTGGTTTCCTGAAGTATTGAAAATATTTTCGTCAAATCAACTTTTTTGTGTTTTCAAATGAAAGAAGTGTATATAATTACGTTTATGCAACATTTCTTGAATTCAATTGTGTAGAATCAATATAAATATTTCAAAAAGTCATATTAACCCCTACATTGTATTTTAAAAGGGATGTTCCCTTTAAGTGCGTGCTGTTTTGTAATGTGTCCGTCCGTTCCCGGTAATATTTATTAATTATACCCCATCACCATACAAAGTTCAAGATAATCATCTTAGAATTAATATTCCAAACTACTAATTACGATCTTGAACGTGTACGCAAATATATTAACTTGTATCCGGTTTCATACATGTCACTTTACAATGCATTTCTGACACTTTTAATTTCTTCAGTCAATGTTAGTCCAAAAATACGACCTTGACCGCGTTCAACGTTTTTTTCCGCATTTACACAAATAGTGATTCTGGGTACTTGTACATATAATTGACATGTGTCGCATGAATGTCAATCGGGTTTGGGTATATATATATTAAGTTGGGGATGAAGTTTTAAGAGCATTTGTAGTATGGCCGCCAGGATTATAGTCGGTAACTGGGGAGGGAAGGTCCTCATTCATAATGGATTTAAATACCAGAAAAACAGACAAAGGACATAATATATTTATTGGCGTTGTTGGAGAAAAGAATGCAGGACAAATATAAGAACAAATATTTTCGACTTGAATGATATGAATCCACATATCCAGATTCTACAAGAGAATGAGCATACCCATGAGGCAGACGATGATATGATCGGGGAAAATGAAGCATTGAATCAAATGAAAGATGCTATTAGAGAAGACCCCACTATCCCCATAAAAAGAGTGTATAATAATGTTGCTCGAGTTATGAACCAGGGAGGTGGTGACCGGGAACATACACTAGAATTCCATAGAATTAGAACATCAATGACCAGCACAAGACTTGAACTTGTCCCTGCCGTTCCTCACACCGTTGATGACATTACAATAGAAGACACGTGGACAATTTCTTTTTGCACCAGGACAATGACTGTGGGGCATCCTTGTATTCACCACAGACAAAAATCTAATATGCCTACAAAGATGCCAGGAGGTATATATGGATGACACCATCTCCGTATAGACAGTACTTTAGTATACAGAAACAGGGTTATCTGCTTAGTAAATGTTCTGATGACCGGGCAGCTAATTGGCCAATATAGACAAACATTACAAGTAGTAAAACAAAATGTCAGAAGAATAAGCAGACATCGATGGCGTCCACACCTAGTATCAGATTATGAACAGTCTCTAATTGCTGCTGTCGAAATAGAACTTCCAAATTCCAGAATAAGTGGTTGCTACTTTCATTTTGGACAAAATTATTGATGAACAGTGCAATCTCTTGGATTAGCTAGAGATCATACGTTTTGCTAGAGGCAATTCGTTTTAACAGTGCTAAGTGATTTTGACAGACCTGATTTTATTTAAACTTTACTTTCAGGGACTAACATACTGAAAGAGAGGGTTTAAAAATTCATGATATTAAGCAAAGTTTAATTGCATTGTTTGGATTTCCCCCTACATCCATTATTCAAGTCAAAACTACAACATACCCCTTTTCATATAGTCTAGACGACTAAGCATTTTTGAACTGTTGTCTGCATTTAAACCAGTGTTTTAAGTTTTTGACTAACACTTTCTTGTGAGGATTTCTTCGCTTTAACGTATTTCTTCATTCTTTTAGGTTAATAGTCAATACATTTCCTTTAGAGAATTCAAAGAAAAAATGGTCCGAATATATTGCCTAGACCGGAATACGTAGCATTTGCCCATTTTTTCCGGTAGGTTCATCTAGCCAAAACAGTCTTTTCAGTCCGGCCCAAATTACCTGCCACGTCGGGTCTGTCGGAAAAAAATATTTAATGGTGAAGAAGACGAGCAGATTTCATATGATCCAAAAATATCCCCCCTCCGAAAATCGTATGGTCGTCCTTTGAAATTATCAGTGAATTAAAGACGTTTACTATTTCTTCTAAGTGAATGAAAATTCCGTCATACAAGTACAAATTCAAACAAATATTCAAGAAAATTGGTCAACCTAAAGATTTGATCCTTCTTTTGTATTCCGCTAACTTTTACTTTGTTGTTGTTCTTACTTGAAGGGTGAAACTGAAAAATAACCCATTTCTGTAGAACTATCGAGCTGTCGGACTGTCGGACCAGCGGGCTTCGGACTATCCGGCTGTCGGACTAACGGGCTGTCGGACTATAGCTACGCTCCCATGTTTTATTGGTTTTTTTCTAAAAATATCTCATGCTTTTTCAACCGTGGAATTGATACCGTAAAAATTACACTATTAAAACGACAATTGATGCCTGGAAATTTTCAAATACAATACAGTTATCTCCATTCTAATGTAATCATGTGCATTGACAAGATGACGTAAGCGGTAATCGGCTAAAATTCTAAAAATATCTCATGATGGAATTGAGACTTTGAAAATTACAGCATTGTCTAATCACAAACCAGGAATATTAAACAACTACATTAGAATTATGTATATTGGTCTCAGACACGATTTCCTCATCAGATGATGTTCATGCGGTGTAGGAATTGCTTACCCTATCGGAGCACATGAGTTCACCCCCGATTTTTCATGGGGTTCTTGTGATCTAATCTTTAGTTTTCTGTGTAGTGTTTTGTAGATCATTGTGAGTCTTTTTGTCCTTTTGTCTTTAGGCCATTGTGGTGTCTGTCCTTTGCTTTACGAATTCTGATTACTCCTTTGGTATCTTGTGGTCATTGTATTGTCTGTCCTTTGATTTACGAATTTTGATTACTTCTTGGTATCTTGTGGTCATTGTATTGTCTGTCCTTTGATTTACAGATTCTGGTTACCCCTTTGGTATCTTGGGGTCATTGTATTGTCTGTCCTTTGATTTACAGATTCTGGTTACCCCTTTGGTATCTTGGGGTCATTGTATTGTCTGTCCTTTGATTTACAGATTCTGGTTACCCCTTTGGTATCTTGTGGTCATTGTATTGTCTGTCCTTTGATTGATAATATAATATCAAAATTGACAATGTAACAGATTTGATATATGACAAGTTTGAAGATACCAAGAGGTAACCAGAATCTGTAAATCAAAGGACAGACAATACAATGACCCCAAGATACCAAAGGGGTAACCAGAATCTGTAAATCAAAGGACAGACAATACAATGACCACAAGATACCAAAGGGGTATCTTGTGGTCATTGTATTAGGTACCTTCTTTGCTAATAATACGATAACTGTGAACATTCACGAAGCCATCAATTAATCCTTTCGTCATTTTTGTAAATTGGTAGTTTCATTTAAGTGATTTAGGATCTAGGTTTCTATCGGTTTCTGTCGTAGTCTTTTAAGTGCTTTGAAGGTTTGCCCGAGAAGTGTTCCTTGGTAGTAATTGTTTCGACAATAATGTTTAACATGTTGCATGAAATATCTAACTTTAGAAAAAAGACCTTTAAACAAATGTGTGTACCAGTATTATAGTAAAAAACGCATTAAAACAGTGTAGAAAGAAATGTGTATTTGATGCCAAAATTATGTATACTAATTGCATTATTTATGATTATTGATAGAAAACATAGTATAAGACTAATTATATCCCGTACAATTATGATAATTAATAATATACTGCCAAAGGAATTTCAATAATAATTCATCTGTTAACCATTTTAAACTAATATAACTTGCATGCTTATTAGATGTACAATGTATATATGTTTGAAATTTACAGTTGCTAATTAATGTGGTTTATTAAAATACAAACGTAGATATCATATTTAGTGTGCACGACGAGTTTCTGCAATGACCTTCATCAGGTACGCTCAAAATCGAAAGATTGGAAAGTTATGGTAACCTTAACCGAATGTGGGTGTCATGTTTACCCCCTTTAGTTTACTTTCTCTGAAAGACTTGTAGATTATTTGGCTTTCCAGTTTGTCAACTTTGAGCCTACTGGATGAAGATTATTCCAGAAACGCGTCGTGCACACTATACGTTTATGATACCGGAAACTGCAATATAATAAGTTAAGATTGGGCAATCTCACACGTAAGAAAAATTGAAGATGACAACAGGGTAATCAGAAACCGTATATCGAAGGACCAGCAATGCAGTGGCCAGAAGAAAAAAGACACACACTAGTGGCACTCGTCGTGTTATTCGTATTTCAAATTCGGTGATACGTCATATAAGGTGATAACTCATGATGTCCATCGTAGTATTTTCAAGTGGCAACTAAAGTTTGTTCAGATCTGATTTTTGAAACCGCGGCTAAAATGCCCTAAATTCAAATGAATGATAACTGAATATTGCAATGGAAGACGGAAAATTAACAATGGGAAAACTACAAACATCACAACATATATTTTAACATATTTTTGTATTTCTCTACCATTATCTCCAAATATGGTATAAATGATTACATGTTCTGACCCTTTTATGATAATCTCCAAAATAAAGTAAGCTAATATTAATATGTTACATATATGTAATGGAAAAACAGAAAGAAATCTTGAAAATACACACTACTAAATATTTTCGTATATGATATTAATGTCATTACATTTCCCACTCGCTATAAGAGTACGGTATTAAATACCGGTATGCATTTCCATATATATTGTGCTCGGTAATAAATGAACATTAGAGAATACCGAAGGGGCAATCGAAAAGAACAATACAGGGAAACTGGCAAAATGGGCACACAAGACGAAAACTTTACACAATCAAACACAAATAGCGTAAATAAGACATGAACCCTGCTACAAAAAACTGGAGGTAAAGACGACTAATTTTTATGAGGAAATCGTAACGAAAAAATAAATGTCATTTCATTTAGTTCATATTTTCATTTAAGCAATCTTATTACTCTGAAATATTTCTATGCTTAAAAAAAATAATAAACTCACAACAAAACTAAATGTTTTACTTTACAAAATGATGTTAGAATCATGGTTTTATTAAAATAAACAGGTTGTATAGTAGAGTTATACATGTATTTGTTAATTAGTTAATGCATAAAGAATGTATATGTCAGAATCATTATATATTGGATGAGCTTCATGTGATGTTTTGGAATATTTTAATACTTTTGGTCCATATAATTTATAAATACAGTCACTGAAACTAATAAAAATAATGTTAAAAAATTAAAACAGGTTTGTAGGGTACATCACAGCATTGATACATACAAAATATCAAAATTAAGAACGAAAATAATGTACCTACTATGGAAACCCGAATGTAATGAATAAAAGAAAATGTTGTTCACGAACTATTAAGAGATCTTTCGTTAAGAATGCTTTATATTTTGTGTTAGTAACATTTTGATGACATTGAAGTCTTTCTAAATATTTAATACGTAACGTACATTTAAACAATTTTGTATAACTTATATCTGGAAAAAGATGATATGAAAGTTGAAAACATGCATCTTATTTGACCACCAGGATTGAAAAACATATATATATATTCACAACAGTCTTCTCAATTGATCCGATATTCCAGAGGTTGTGGTTCCTATCAGGATTTCTTTGATAGAGGGTTGCTGCTAACAATAAAGCTACTAAACCAAGGGATCCTATTGGTTAAGTTAAAGTCATCACTTCCAAAGTTTTACGGTGGCCATCATGACTTGGTTGACTGTTACGGAATATCTGCATCACAAATGGTTCACTTGTGGTAAGCACTTCCAGGTTCTTTCCTCATTTCTGACTTGTCATTGGGCTTGTAAATAGAGTAACACGACAGGTGCCACTAGCGGGGCAGGAACTGCTTATCCTTCCGGGGAACCTGAGTTCACCCCCGGTTTTAGTGTTACTCGCTCTTTAGTTTTATGCATATGTTTTGTTGATAGTTGTTTGTCCTTTTGTACTTTTTCTTTTAGCCATTGTGTTGTCTGTTCTTCTTCGATATACGGATTCTTATAACCCCGTTGGCGTCTTCAAACTCTTCTTTATTTTTCTTGAGAAACCTCTGTATAAAGTCTTCTTCGTACGAATAAAGAAACAGAACAAGTCGAATAGAAGAGGAGCACAGTATGTGTCAATAGGTATGCCAAGTGTCTTTAGTTTTCTGTGTAGTGTTTTGTAGATCATTGTTTGTCCTTTTTCTTTCGGTCATTGTGTTGTCTGTCCGTCTTCGACTTACGGATCCTGATTACCCTTTGGTATCTTCTAACTCTTCATCTAATAAAAGGGAAACGGGAAAGTGAATACATATCTTTACAAAGATGACCCCGACTATATCAAAAACAGTAAGAAATAGATAATATCTGACACCGATCGTGTGGTAGTTGTATTTACATTTACCCATAATGTCAATCACTAAAACAATTGTGAGTTCGATTTCCGGCATAAGATATAATCGATGGAAAATTAATTCAGTTTGGCGGTGACTTACAAGTGTCAGTAGTTTTCTTCGGGTACTCCGGTTTCCTACACCACTACAAATACTGCCACGATATAGTTGGCTTTAAATACTCATAATTCATCAGATAATTTACAAAAATAATAAAGAAAGGAAGTAGTCAAAATGTTAGAACAAATGATATAAAATAATGTTAAAGAAGTTGCATAGCAGTAGTAGTGTTAAGAAGCAAATCTTAATTAGATCTATAAGGTGAAAAAAACATAGTTCTTTTTGTCTGGGTGTCGTTTTATGCCTTTTTAAGATTCTTTCAAGAAATGAGGACAATCACTGTTCATCACGTGGTACCCGACAGGAAGTCCTATTAAAAAAAAAGTTTGTGTGTGTAGCAAACATGTATCGAAGTTCAAAAAGAGTTCAAATGTATTAACTCCAGGCATGCTTACTATTGGTTAAACCAGCAATACTCCACGTACAAATCCATGGCGAAGATAATAACATGTTTGATGTGATAAGTCTGAACCTAGATTGACCAGTGCATTTATCCATTGTCAATATATCATGCTAATTACAAAAGTGCATCAAGTTATGATACATATATCAAGGCAATTAGGGTGTTATCAATCAAAAAAGAAATTGGAACACCTGCAAATGGGAAATAGTAAATTATTTCGTTTGTCTCATATACAAATCGAAGGAGGACTTTCATAAAATTGTATGTGTCATATCAAATTATTGACTTAGATTTGTGGGGTTCGTTTTGTTCCATCTTTAGTTTTCTGTGTAGTATTTTGTAGATTAATTTTTGGTTCTTTTGTCCCTTTTTCGCTGTTATATTGCATATCCATCTTCGATTTACGGCTTCTGATTACTTCTTTGGTATCGCCAATCATTTCGTGTACCAATTGATGAAGTAAGTATAGTCTGTACAATAATAGAAAGGTTATTGTGCACACATAGGATAATGTAATATCGCTTTGGTTAAACAGTTTTCCAATGAAATTTAAGAACATTTTCTCCCAGAAGATACCAACATGTTATTAACTAAATGCACATATTATGTTTAATAGTTATATGTTGTAAAACGATTACATAATCTTGAATCTTGTAATTTGTGACGGAAATGTGTTTAAATTGTCAAGAAATTAAATACACACATTCTTATTAGATCGCACGTCATCGTGATTTTAATTGATGAGTTGAACCTAGAAAGTGTATGCCAACTAAGATGTTTATAGATTACACCAATTAATTGAAATGCTCATTCCGATAATTAATATATTTTCAGCGACTTGTTTTATGTCAATGTAATATACGCGTTGAGCGGTTAACGTTCTGTCCTAGCCGCCTAACACAGATTCTATGCTTTCAACAATCTAGCTACAAACAGAAGTCATAGCGATTACAATATTGTTATGAATACTGTTATAGTGACAGCCGGAACTTTTGAGCCGTAATGAAAGCGGAAGGTTTGGCGCTTTAAAATCTGATTCAACCCACCATTTCTTTAGAAATGCCTGTACCAAGTCAGGGTCATTACGGTTTTCGCAGCTTACCGGTTGTTGACTGATTTTTTCTGTTTATATACTTATGAGTTTTGACTTTCCCTTTGTAAGATTGCTCGGAGTTCGGTAATTTTGTTATTACCCTTATTTGCGTGGTGCTATTGGTAATCCATGAAAAATGAAGTACTCAATATGTTTGAGCAAATGATAACAAACAAAGTCATAAGAACGGTTCTAGATAAGTTTTTCGATATTCGACAAGATAACTCTAAAAGCGAACAAACCATGGTTCTTTCAAATGACCTATTCTTGGACCTCTTTATTATCATTATTGCGGCAAAGTTGGCGGAAATTACTTATCAAAAGACATACAGTATGACTTTCTTTTGGTGCTATTGGTAATCCAGTAGATTGCTGAATCATACGTTACAATTATCTTGCAAACTTACAGAAAGGAACTAATTATTATACAAGATTAGGATAAGCTTACCACAACCACAACATTGAAGTAGTCTATCAAGCTAGTAATTGCAATTTTATTCTACTGACATATTTTGCTACTCGCAAAGAAAAAAAATTGAAAAATGACTTCACAAACTATAGTTTCTGTAGTATTATTTCGGGATCTTTACGTACAACCTGTTTACTTAAAGGGGCATTAGCTACGATTTTGACCAAGAAAATTATATGTTTTGGAAATTGATAAATAGCTTTAAATTGATGAAATAAAGATAAATATTTCACATTAAACAGCTTATCGAACCACTTTTCGCCTTTTGAGAACGAAAATTACCACCGATTAATTATTTCCTTGCAAGCAAATAATTTGACTTCGCTTTTTCCGTATGCAACTGACCTTACTAATGACAGGTAAAAACGAATAATTTGTATTTTGTCGCTTATTAACTGCAAACTTGCATGGTTCTTTGTCCGTAATTAACACCAACTAAAAGCAGATTCACAAAAAATAAGAAATATCTGCATTGTTCTACTGATTTAATGACGATTCGACAAACTCCGTAAACAATGTCGATAATTAATAAGATGGCGTCCATTTCTTGATCGATCTCAAAACACAAGCAGTTGCACGTATTTTCCCCGATGCGTGTACATTTCATAACATTTAAAAGTTACAGAAACACGTTTTATTAAGGAATCAATCATATCTGATAGTTTTTATGGGTGGCAAAAATTTACGATTATGGCAGATAATGCCCCTTTAAGTCTGCAAATGATTAGTGAGTTTTTAAATATGAAATTATTACTGATAGTGTTTAATCATTAAATCTGGATAAAACAAATTCGCACGGGAAGGTAACAGAATGGCGGGTTGTTACTAATACTTTCGCAAGACAAACCCGCTATATATATAGACATGCCATACGCTTGCTTTGGATTTTGGAACAGTGCTGTATTTTCTGTTTATTCATTTTATTAAAACCTACAAGATTCCTTTTACTATCAACTGTAAAGACACCAATAATTTCTTGTCTATTAAAAGTTTGAAGATACATTTTTTGTACCAAAGAAGTCGTAAATAAAAGCATGCATGATGTCCTCGGGGACGAAATGTCCACAAACAGTGACATCGACCCAGTGGTAGTAACTGAGTAAAACACACGATGGGGTATCCTAACTAATCTGATTAAATACTCGATAGATTTTCTTAACTAACATAGTTACATATTCTTTATTATTAAGCAATTCGATTGAATACGCGATAGATGTTCTTATTTGACACATGGAGTTAAAGACTCTAGAATGGTTTTTGCTAACAGCGTTGTTAACTCGATACAGGTTCTTAACTAACAGAGGTAAAGACAAGATAGAAGTTCTTAACTAACTCAGTTAAACACACGGTAGATGCTCTTACATATCACAGAGGGCCCCATAAAACTATTTTAACCTCGCCACTTTTTATTGAAGTGCCTGCACCAAACCAGGAAAGTGAGCGGTCATGCAAATCTGTGCTAGGATATATATTTTGCTTCTGTTTCAACAGTGCTTTCACATGCAAATCGCACAACAATTTAATTGAACAATTTTCTGAAAGATGAATACAATTGAACGATTAGTGTCATTTCACGCAGATGAATATCAGCTCAAAATAAATTGATGTGCAATAGTTTGTAAAATGGTGGTGATTTTATGTATTTTTCACAAAAAGATGGTTTTGTGTCAAGAAGATTAAATAAGATAAGCATAAAGTTCAAGATTCTTCACAACACTGATCACCTATTATAGGTAAAGGTTGGTATTTACTCCCATATGGATGAGACTTGGATAACCGAATCATTACAATTAGATGTGTCAAATGTGCTCATAAGACTAGTTTAACGCTGCCACTTTTTATTGAATTGGATCTACAAAGCCAGGAAAGTGAGCGGTCATGTATATGTGTTATAGTAGTATCGATTTTGCTCTTGTTTCTACGATTGTCTACAAGATTGTTGGCACTGTTCTGACAGTGTAATATGCATTGTTTTTCATTTTATTATAGGGTTATGGTGTTTAATGCCTCTTTCAACAATTTTTCAGTTATATCGTGGCGGTCAGTAAGAAATAGATAATATCTGGCACCGATCTTGTGGTAGTTGTATTTACATTTACCCATAATGTCAATCACTAAAACAATTGTGAGTTCGATTTCCGGCATAAGATATAATGGATGGAAAATTAATTCAGTTTGGCGGTGACTTACAAGTGTCAGTAGTTTTCTTCTGGTACTCCGGTTTCCTACACCACTACAAATACTGCCACGATATAGTTGGCTTTAAATACTCATAATTCATCAGATAATTTACAAAAATAATAAAGAAAGGAAGTAGTCAAAATGTTAGAACAAATGATATAAAATAATGTTAAAGAAGTTGCATAGCAGTAGTAGTGTTAAGCAGCAAATCTTAATTAGATCTATAAGGTGAAAAAAACAGTTCTTTTTGTCTGGGTGTCGTTTTATGCCTTTTTAAGATTTTTCAAGAAATGAGGACAATCACTGTTCATCACGTAGTACCCGACAGGAAGTCCTATTAAGAAAAACGTTTGTGTGTGTAGCAAACATGTATCGAAGTTCAAAAAGAGTTCAAATGTATTAACTCCAGGCATGCTTACTATTGGTTAAACCAGCAATACTCCACGTACAAATCCATGGCGAAGATAATAACATGTTTGATGTGATAAGTCTGAACCTAGATTGACCAGTGCATTTATCCATTGTCAATATATCATGCTAATTACAAAAGTGCATCAAGTTATGATACATATATCAAGGCAATTAGGGTGTTATCAATCAAAAAAGAAATTGGAACACCTGCAAATGGGAAATAGTAAATTATTTCGTTTGTCTCATATACAAATCGAAGGAGGACTTTCATAAAATTGTATGTGTCATATCAAATTATTGACTTAGATTTGTGGGGTTCGTTTTGTTCCATCTTTAGTTTTCTGTGTAGTATTTTGTAGATTAATTTTTGGTTCTTTTGTCCCTTTTTCGCTGTTGTATTGCATATCCATCTTCGATTTACGGCTTCTGATTACTTCTTTGGTATCGCCAATCATTTCGTGTACCAATTGATGAAGTAAGTATAGTCTGTACAATAATAGAAAGGTTATTGTGCACACATAGGATAATGTAATATCGCTTTAGTTAAACAGTTTTCCAATAAAATTTAAGAACATTTGCTCCCAGAAGATACCAACATGTTATTAACTAAATGCACATATTATGTTTAATAGTTATATGTTGTAATACGATTACATAATCTTGAATCTTGTAATTTGTGACGGAAATGTGTTTAAATTGTCAAGAAATTAAATACACACATTCTTATTAGATCGCACGTCATCGTGATTTTAATTGATGAGTTGAACCTAGAAAGTGTATGCCAACTAAGATGTTTATAGATTACACCAATTAATTGAAATGCTCATTCCGATAATTAATATATTTTCAACTACTTGTTTTATGTCAATGTAATATACGCGTTGAGAGGTTAACGTTCTGTCCTAGCCGCCTAACACAGATTCTATACTTTCAACAATCTAGCTACAAACAGAAGTCATAGCGATTACAATATTGTTATGAATACTGTTATAGTGACAGCCGGAACCTTTGAGCCGTAATGAAAGCGGGAGGTTTGGCGCTTTACAATCTGATTCAACCCACCATTTCTTTAGAAATGCCTGTACCAAGTCAGGGTCATTACGTTTTCACAGTTTTCCGGTTGTTGACTGATTTTGTCTGTTTATATACTTATGAGTTTTGACTTTCCCTTTGTAAGATTGCTCGGAGTTCGGTAATTTTGTTATTACCCTTATTTGCGTGGTGCTATTGGTAATCCATGAAAAATGAAGTACTCAATATGTTTGAGCAAATGATAACAAACAAAGTCATAAGAACGGTTCTAGATAAGTTTTTCGATATTCGACAAAATAACTCTAAAAGCGAACAAACCATGGTTCTTTCAAATGACCTATTCTTGGACCTCTTTATTATCATTATTGCCGGCAAAGTTGGCGGAAATTACTTATCAAAAGACATACAGTATGACTTTCTTTTGGTGCTATTGGTAATCCAGTAGATTGCTGAATCATACGTTACAATTATCTTGCAAACTTACAGAAAGGAACTAATTATTATACAAGATTAGGATAAGCTTACCACAACCACAACATTGAAGTAGTCTATCAAGCTAGTAATTGCAATTTTATTCTACTGACATATCTTGCTACTCGCAAAGAAAAAAAAATTGAAAAATGACTTCACAAACTATAGTTTCTGTAGTATTATTTCGGGATCTTTACGTACAACCTGTTTACTTAAAGGGGCATTAGCTACGATTTTGACCAAGAAAATGATATGTTTTGGAAATTGATAAATAGCTTTAAAATGATGAAATAAAGATAAATATTTCACATTAAACAGCTTATCGAACCACTTTTCGCCTTTTGAGAACGAAAATTACCACCGATTAATTATTTCCTTGCAAGCAAATAATTTGACTTCGCTTTTTCCGTATGCAACTGACCTTACTAATGACAGGTAAAAACGAATAATTTGTATTTTGTCGCTTATTAACTGCAAACTTGCATGGTTCTTTGTCCGTAATTAACACCAACTAAAAGCAGATTCACAAAAAATAAGAAATATCTGCATTGTTCTACTGATTTAATGACGATTCGACAAACTCCGTAAACAATGTCGATAATTAATAAGATGGCGTCCATTTCTTGATCGATCTCAAAACACGAGCAGTTGCACGTATTTTCCCCGATGCGTGTACATTTCATAACATTTAAAAGTTACAGAAACACGTTTTATTAAGGCATCAATCATATCTGATAGTTTTTATGGGTAACAAAAATTTACGATTATGGCAGATAATGCCCCTTTAAGTCTGCAAATGATTAGTGAGTTTTTAAATATGAAGTTATTACTGATAGTGTTTAAACATTAAATCTGGATAAAACAAATTCGCACGGGAATGTAACAGAATGGCGCGTTGTTACTAATATTTTCGCAAGACAAACCCGCTATATATATAGACATGCCATATGTTTGCTTTGGATTTTGGAACAGTGCTGTATTTTTTGTTTATTCATTTTATTAAAACCTACAAGATTCCTTTTACTATCAACTGTAAAGACACCAATAATTTTTTGTCTATTAAAAGTTTGAAGATACATTTTTTGTACCAAAGGAACCGTAAATAAAATAATGCTTGTCTTCGGGGACGAAATGTCCACAAGCAGTGACATCGACCCAGTGGTAGTAACTGAGTAAAACACACGATGGGGTATCCTAACTAATCTGATTAAATACTCGATAGATTTTCTTAACTAACATAGTTACATACTCTCTATTATTAAGCCATTCGATTGAATACGCGATAGATGTTCTTAATTGACACATGGCGTTAAAGACTCTAGAATGGTTTTTGCTAACAGCGTTGTTAACTCGATACAGGTTCTTAACTAACAGAGGTAAAGACAAGATAGAAGTTCTTAACTAACTCAGTTAAACACACGGTAGATGCTCTTACATATCACAGAGGGCCCCATAAAACTATTTTAACCTCGACACTTTTTATTGAAGTGCCTGCACCAAACCAGGAAAGTGAGCGGTCATGCAAATCTGTGCTAGGATATATATTTTGCTTCTGTTTCAACAGTGCTTTCACATGCAAATCGCACAACAATTTAATTGAACAATTTTTTGAAAGATGAATACAATTGAACGATTAGTGTCATTTCACGCAGATGAATATCAGCTCAAAATAAATTGATGTGCCATAGTTTGTAAAATGGTGGTGGTTTTATGTATTTTTCACAAAAAGATGGTTTTGTGTCAAGAAGATTAAATAAGATATGCATAAAGTTCAAGATTCTTCACAACACTGATCACCTATTATAGGTAAAGGTTGGTATTTACTCCCATATGGATGAGACTTGGATAACCGAATCATTACAATTAGATGTGTCAAATGTGCTCATAAGACTAGTTTAACGCTGCCACTTTTTATTGAATTGGATCTACAAAGCCAGGAAAGTGAGCGGTCATGTATATGTGTTATAGTAGTATCGATTTTGCTCTTGTTTCTACGATTGTCTACAAGATTGTTGGCACTGTTCTGACAGTGTAATATGCATTGTTTTTCATTTTATTATAGGGTTATGGTGTTTAATGCCTCTTTCAACAATTTTTCAGTTATATCGTGGCGGTCAGTAAGAAATAGATAATATCTGGCACCGATCTTGTGGTAGTTGTATTTACATTTACCCATAATGTCAATCACTAAAACAATTGTGAGTTCGATTTCCGGCATAAGATATAATCGATGGAAAATTAATTCAGTTTGACGGTGAGTTACAAGTGTCAGTAGTTTTCTTCGGGTACTCCGGTTTCCTACACCACTACAAATACTGCCACGATATAGTTGGCTTTAAATACTCATAATTCATCAGATAATTTACAAAAATAATAAAGAAAGGAAGTAGTCAAAATGTTAGAACAAATGATATAAAATAATGTTAAAGAAGTTGCATAGCAGTAGTAGTGTTAAGCAGCAAATCTTAATTAGATCTATAAGGTGAAAAAAACATAGTTCTTTTTGTCTGGGTGTCGTTTTATGCCTTTTTAAGATTCTTTCAAGAAATGAGGACAATCACTGTTCATCAAGTAGTACCCGAAAGGAAGTTCTATTTAGAAAAACGTCTGTGTGTGTAGCAAACATGCATCGAAGTTCAAAAAGAGTTCAAATGTATTAACTCCAGGTATGCTTACTATTGGTTAAACCAGCAATACTCCACGTAAAAACCCATATCGAAGATAATAACATGTTTGACGGACAAGTCGGAACCTAGATTGACTAGTGCATTTATCCATTGTCAATATATCATTCTAATTACAAAGTGCATCAAGTTATGATACATATATCAAGGCAATTAGGGGTGTTGTCAATCAAAAAAGAAATTGGAACACCTGCAAATGGGAAATAGTAAATTATTTCGTTTGTCTCATATACAAATCGAAGGAGGACTTTCATAAAATTGTATGTGTCATATCTAATTATTGACTTAAATTTGTGGGGTTCGTTTTGTTCAATCTTTAGTTTTCTGTGTAGTATTTTGTAGATTATTTTTTGGCTCTTTTGTCCCTTTTTCGCTGTTGTATTGCATATCCATCTTCGATTTACGGCTTCTGATTACTTCTTTGGTATCGCCAATCATTTCGTGTACCAATTGATGAAGTAAGTATAGTCTGTACAATAATAGTAAGGTTATTGTGCACGCATAGGATAATGTAATATCGCTTTGGTTAAACAATTTTCCAATAAAATTTAAGAACATTTGCTCACAGAAGATACCAACATGTTATTAACTAAATGCACATATTATGTTTAATAGTTATATGTTGTAATACGATTACATAATCTTGAATCTTGTAATTTGTGACGGAAATGTGTTTAAATTGTCAAGAAATTAAATACACACATTCTTATTAGATCGCACGTCATCGTGATTTTAATTGATGAGTTGAACCTAGAAAGTGTATGCCAACTAAGATGTTTACAGATTACACCAATTAATTGAAATGCTCATTCCGATAATTAATATATTTTCAGCGACTTGTTTTATGTCAATGTAATATACGCGTTGAGAGGTTAACGTTCTGTCCTAGCCACCTAACACAGATTCTATGCTTTCAACAATCTAGCTACAAACAGAAGTCATAGCGATTACAATATTGTTATGAATACTGTTATAGTGACAGCCGGAACCTTTGAGCCGTAATGAAAGCGGGAGGTTTGGCGCTTTACAATCTGATTCAACCCACCATTTCTTTAGAAATGCCTGTACCAAGTCAGGGTCATTACGGTTTTCACAGTTTTCCGGTTGTTGACTGATTTTTTCTGTTTATATACTGATGAGTTTTGACTTTCCCTTTGTAAGATTGCTCGGAGTTCGGTAATTTTGTTATTACCCTTATTTGCGTGGTGCTATTGGTAATCCATGAAAAATGAAGTACTCAATATGTTTGAGCAAATGATAACAAACAAAGTCATAAGAACGGTTCTAGATAAGTTTTTCGATATTCGACAAGATAACTCTAAAAGCGAACAAACCATGGTTCTTTCAAATGACCTATTCTTGGACCTCTTTATTATCATTATTGCCGGCAAAGTTGG
Source organism: Bathymodiolus septemdierum (assembly GCA_963383655.1). NCBI lineage: Eukaryota > Metazoa > Mollusca > Bivalvia > Mytilida > Modiolidae > Bathymodiolus > Bathymodiolus septemdierum. Next base: position 24,208,343 of record OY726522.1, on the reverse strand, counting down.
CGGAAATTACTTATCAAAAGACATACAGTATGATTTTCTTTTGGTGCTATTGGTAATCCAGTAGATTGCTGAATCATACGTTACAATTATCTTGCAAACTTACAGAAAGGAACTAATTATTATACAAGATTAGGATAAGCTTACCACAACCACAACATTGAAGTAGTCTATCAAGCTAGTAATTGCAATTTTATTCTACTGACATATCTTGCTACTCGCAAAGAAAAAAAAATTGAAAAATGACTTCACAAACTATAGTTTCTGTAGTATTATTTCGGGATCTTTACGTACAACCTGTTTACTTAAAGGGGCATTAGCTACGATTTTGACCAAGAAAATTATATGCTTTGGAAATTGATAAATAGCTTTAAAATGATGAAATAAAGATAAATATTTCACATTAAACAGCTTATCGAACCACTTTTCGCCTTTTGAGAACGAAAATTACCACCGATTAATTATTTTCTTGCAAGCAAATAATTTGACTTCGCTTTTTCCGTATGCAACTGACCTTACTAATGACAGGTAAAAACGAATAATTTGTATTTTGTCGCTTATTAACTGCAAACTTGCATGGTTCTTTGTCCGTAATTAACACCAACTAAAAGCAGATTCACAAAAAATAAGAAATATCTGCATTGTTCTACTGATTTAATGACGATTCGACAAACTCCGTAAACAATGTCGATAATTAATAAGATGGCGTCCATTTCTTGATCGATCTCAAAACACGAGCAGTTGCACGTATTTTCCCCGATGCGTGTACATTTCATAACATTTAAAAGTTACAGAAACACGTTTTATTAAGGCATCAATCATATCTGATAGTTTTTATGGGTAGCAAAAATTTACGATTATGGCAGATAATGCCCCTTTAAGTCTGCAAATGATTAGTGAGTTTTTAAATATGAAGTTATTACTGATAGTGTTTAAACATTAAATCTGGATAAAACAAATTCGCACGGGAAGGTAACATAATGGCGCGTTGCTACTAATACTTTCGCAAGACAAACCCGCTATATATATAGACATGCCATACGCTTGCTTTGGATTTTGGAACAGTGCTGTATTTTCTGTTTATTCATTTTATTAAAACCTACAAGATTCCTTTTACTATCAACTGTAAAGACACCAATAATTTCTTGTCTATTAAAAGTTTGAAGATACATTTTTTGTACGAAAGAAGTCGTAAATAAAATCATGCATGATGTCCTCGGCAACGAAATGTCCACAAACAGTGACATCGACCCAGTGGTAGTAACTGAGTAAAACACACGATGGGGTATCCTAACTAATCTGATTAAATACTCGATAGATTTTCTTAACTAACATAGTTACATATTCTTTATTATTAAGCCATTCGATTGAATACGCGATAGATGTTCTTAATTGACACATGGAGTTAAAGACTCTAGAATGGTTTTTGCTAACGGCGTTGTTAACTCGATACAGGTTCTTAACGAACTCAGTTATACACACGGTAGATGCTCTTACATATCACAGAGGGCCCCATGAAACTATTTTAACCTCGCCACTTTTTATTGAAGTGCCTGCACCAAACCAGGAAAGTGAGCGGTCATGCAAATCTGTGCTAGGATATATATTTTGCTTCTGTTTCAACAGTGCTTTCACATGCAAATCGCACAACAATTTAATTGAACAATTTTCTGAAAGATGAATACAATTGAACGATTAGTGTCATTTCACGCAGATGAATATCAGCTCAAAATAAATTGATGTGCAATAGTTTGTAAAATGGTGGTGATTTTATGTATTTTTCACAAAAAGATGGTTTTGTGTCAAGAAGATTAAATAAGATAAGCATAAAGTTCAAGATTCTTCACAACACTGATCACCTATTATAGGTGAGGGTTGGTATTTACTCCCATATGGATGAGACTTGGATAACCGAATCATTACAATTAGATGTGTCAAATATGATCATAAGACTAGTTTAACGCTGCCACTTTTTATTGAATTGGATCTACAAAGCCAGGAAAGTGAGCGGTCATGTATATGTGTTATAGTAGTATCGATTTTGCTCTTGTTTCTACGATTGTCTACAAGATTGTTGGCACTGTTCTGACAGTGTAATATGCATTGTTTTTCATTTTATTATAGGGTTATGGTGTTTAATGCCTCTTTCAACAATTTTTCAGTTATATCGTGGCGGTCAGTAAGAAATAGATAATATCTGGCACCGATCTTGTGGTAGTTGTATTTACATTTACCCATAATGTCAATCACTAAAACAATTGTGAGTTCGATTTCCGGCATAAGATATAATCGATGGAAAATTAATTCAGTTTGACGGTGACTTACAAGTGTCAGTAGTTTTCTTCGGGTACTCCGGTTTCCTACACCAATAAAAATACTGCCACGATATAGTTGGCTTTAAATACTCATAATTCATCAGATAATTTGCAAAAATAATAAAGAAAGGAAGTAGTCAAAATGTTAGAACAAATGATATAAAATAATGTTAAAGAAGTTGCATAGCAGTAGTAGTGTTAAGCAGCAAATCTTAATTAGATCTATAAGCTGAAAAAAACATAGTTCTTTTTGTCTGGGTGTCGTTTTATGCCTTTTTAAGATTCTTTCAAGAAATGAGGACAATCACTGTTCATCACGTAGTACCCGACAGGAAGTCCTATTAAAAAAAACGTTTGTGTGTGTAGCAAACATGTATCGAAGTTCAAAAAAGAGTTCAAATGTATTAACTCCAGGCATGCTTACTATTGGTTAAACCAGCAATACTCCACGTACAAATCCATGGCGAAGATAAAAACATGTTTGACGGACAAGTCTGAACCTAGATTGACTAGTGCATTTATCCATTGTCAATATATCATTCTAATTACAAAAGTGCATCAAGTTATGATACATATATCAATGCAATTAGGGGTGTTGTCAATCAAAAAAGAAATTGGAACACCTGCAAATGGGAAATAGTAAATTATTTCGTTTGTCTCATATACAAATCGAAGGAGGACTTTCATAAAATTGTATGTGTCATATCAAATTATTGACTTAAATTTGTGGGGTTCGTTTTGTTCAATCTTTATTTTTATGTGTAGTATTTTGTAGATTATTTTTTGGTTCTTTTGTCCCTTTTTCGCTGTTGTATTGCATATCCATCTTCGATTTACGGCTTCTGATTACTTCTTTGGTATCGCCAATCATTTCGTGTACCAATTGATGAAGTAAGTATAGTCTGTACAATAATAGAAAGGTTATTGTGCACACATAGGATAATGTAATATCGCTTTGGTTAAACAGTTTTCCAATAAAATTTAAGAACATTTGCTCCCAGAAGATACCAACATGTTATTAACTAAATGCACATATTATGTTTAATAGTTATATGTTGTAATACGATTACATAATCTTGAATCTTGTAATTTGTGACGGAAATGTGTTTAAATTGTCAAGAAATTAAATACACACATTCTTATTAGATCGCACGTCATCGTGATTTTAATTGATGAGTTGAACCTAGAAAGTGTATGCCAACTAAGATGTTTATAGATTACACCAATTAATTGAAATGCTCATTCCGATAATTAATATATTTTCAACTACTTGTTTTATGTCAATGTAATATACGCGTTGAGAGGTTAACGTTCTGTCCTAGCCGCCTAACACAGATTCTATACTTTCAACAATCTAGCTACAAACAGAAGTCATAGCGATTACAATATTGTTATGAATACTGTTATAGTGACAGCCGGAACCTTTGAGCCGTAATGAAAGCGGGAGGTTTGGCGCTTTACAATCTGATTCAACCCACCATTTCTTTAGAAATGCCTGTACCAAGTCAGGGTCATTACGTTTTCACAGTTTTCCGGTTGTTGACTGATTTTGTCTGTTTATATACTTATGAGTTTTGACTTTCCCTTTGTAAGATTGCTCGGAGTTCGGTAATTTTGTTATTACCCTTATTTGCGTGGTGCTATTGGTAATCCATGAAAAATGAAGTACTCAATATGTTTGAGCAAATGATAACAAACAAAGTCATAAGAACGGTTCTAGATAAGTTTTTCGATATTCGACAAAATAACTCTAAAAGCGAACAAACCATGGTTCTTTCAAATGACCTATTCTTGGACCTCTTTATTATCATTATTGCCGGCAAAGTTGGCGGAAATTACTTATCAAAAGACATACAGTATGACTTTCTTTTGGTGCTATTGGTAATCCAGTAGATTGCTGAATCATACGTTACAATTATCTTGCAAACTTACAGAAAGGAACTAATTATTATACAAGATTAGGATAAGCTTACCACAACCACAACATTGAAGTAGTCTATCAAGCTAGTAATTGCAATTTTATTCTACTGACATATCTTGCTACTCGCAAAGAAAAAAAAATTGAAAAATGACTTCACAAACTATAGTTTCTGTAGTATTATTTCGGGATCTTTACGTACAACCTGTTTACTTAAAGGGGCATTAGCTACGATTTTGACCAAGAAAATGATATGTTTTGGAAATTGATAAATAGCTTTAAAATGATGAAATAAAGATAAATATTTCACATTAAACAGCTTATCGAACCACTTTTCGCCTTTTGAGAACGAAAATTACCACCGATTAATTATTTCCTTGCAAGCAAATAATTTGACTTCGCTTTTTCCGTATGCAACTGACCTTACTAATGACAGGTAAAAACGAATAATTTGTATTTTGTCGCTTATTAACTGCAAACTTGCATGGTTCTTTGTCCGTAATTAACACCAACTAAAAGCAGATTCACAAAAAATAAGAAATATCTGCATTGTTCTACTGATTTAATGACGATTCGACAAACTCCGTAAACAATGTCGATAATTAATAAGATGGCGTCCATTTCTTGATCGATCTCAAAACACGAGCAGTTGCACGTATTTTCCCCGATGCGTGTACATTTCATAACATTTAAAAGTTACAGAAACACGTTTTATTAAGGCATCAATCATATCTGATAGTTTTTATGGGTAAGAACAATTTACGATTATGGCAGATAATGCCCCTTTAAGTCTGCAAATGATTAGTGAGTTTTTAAATATGAAGTTATTACTGATAGTGTTTAAACATTAAATCTGGATAAAACAAATTCGCACGGGAATGTAACAGAATGGCGCGTTGTTACTAATATTTTCGCAAGACAAACCCGCTATATATATAGACATGCCATATGTTTGCTTTGGATTTTGGAACAGTGCTGTATTTTTTGTTTATTCATTTTATTAAAACCTACAAGATTCCTTTTACTATCAACTGTAAAGACACCAATAATTTCTTGTCTATTAAAAGTTTGAAGATACATTTTTTGTACCAAAGGAACCGTAAATAAAATAATGCTTGTCTTCGGGGACGAAATGTCCACAAGCAGTGACATCGACCCAGTGGTAGTAACTGAGTAAAACACACGATGGGGTATCCTAACTAATCTGATTAAATACTCGATAGATTTTCTTAACTAACATAGTTACATATTCTCTATTATTAAGCCATTCGATTGAATACGCGATAGATGTTCTTAATTGACACATGGCGTTAAAGACTCTAGAATGGTTTTTGCTAACAGCGTTGTTAACTCGATACAGGTTCTTAACTAACAGAGGTAAAGACAAGATAGAAGTTCTTAACTAACTCAGTTAAACACACGGTAGATGCTCTTACATATCACAGAGGGCCCCATAAAACTATTTTAACCTCGACACTTTTTATTGAAGTGCCTGCACCAAACCAGGAAAGTGAGCGGTCATGCAAATCTGTGCTAGGATATATATTTTGCTTCTGTTTCAACAGTGCTTTCACATGCAAATCGCACAACAATTTAATTGAACAATTTTCTGAAAGATGAATACAATTGAACGATTAGTGTCATTACACGCAGATGAATATCAGCTCAAAATAAATTGATGTGCAATAGTTTGTAAAATGGTGGTGATTTTATGTATTTTTCACAAAAAGATGGTTTTGTGTCAAGAAGATTAAATAAGATAAGCATAAAGTTCAAGATTCTTCACAACACTGATCACCTATTATAGGTGAGGGTTGGTATTTACTCCCATATGGATGAGACTTGGATAACCGAATCATTACAATTAGATGTGTCAAATATGATCATAAGACTAGTTTAACGCTGCCACTTTTTATTGAATTGGATCTACAAAGCCAGGAAAGTGAGCGGTCATGTATATGTGTTATAGTAGTATCGATTTTGCTCTTGTTTCTACGATTGTCTACAAGATTGTTGGCACTGTTCTAACAGTGTAATATGCATTGTTTTTCATTTTATTATAGGGTTATGGTGTTTAATGCCTCTTTCAACAATTTTTCAGTTATATCGTGGCGGTCAGTAAGAAATAGTTAATATCTGGCACCGATCTTGTGGTAGTTGTATTTACATTTACCCATAATGTCAATCACTAAAACAATTGTGAGTTCGATTTCCGGCATAAGATATAATGGATGGAAAATTAATTCAGTTTGGCGGTGACTTACAAGTGTCAGTAGTTTTCTTCGGGTACTCCGGTTTCCTACACCACTACAAATACTGCCACGATATAGTTGGCTTTAAATACTCATAATTCATCAGATAATTTACAAAAATAATAAAGAAAGGAAGTAGTCAAAATGTTAGAACAAATGATATAAAATAATGTTAAAGAAGTTGCATAGCAGTAGTAGTGTTAAGCAGCAAATCTTAATTAGATCTATAAGGTGAAAAAAACATAGTTCTTTTTGTCTGGGTGTCGTTTTATGCCTTTTTAAGATTCTTTCAAGAAATGAGGACAATCACTGTTCATCACGTAGTACCCGAAAGGAAGTCCTATTAAAAAACGTTTGTGTGTGTAGCAAACATGTATCGAAGTTCAAAAAGAGTTCAAATGTATTAACTCCAGGCATGCTTACTATTAGTTAAACCAGCAATACTTCTCGTACAAACCTTTTACGATGAAAATAACAAGTTTGACGGATAAGAATGAACCTAGATTGACCAGTGCATTTATCCATTGTCAATATATCATGCTAATTACAAAAGTGCATCAAGTTATGATATATATATCAAGGCAATTAGGGTTGTTATCAATCAAAAAAGAAATTGGAACACCTGCAAATGGGAAATAGTAAATTATTTCGTTTGTCTCATATACAAATCGAAGGAGGACTTTCATAAAATTGTATGTGTCATATCAAATTATTAACTTAAATTTGTGGGGTTCGTTTTGTTCAATCTTTATTTTTATGTGTAGTATTTTGTAGATTATTTTTTGGTTCTTTTGTCCCTTTTTCGCTGTTGTATTGCATATCCATCTTCGATTTACGGCTTCTGATTACTTCTTTGGTATCGCCAATCATTTCGTGTACCAATTGATGAAGTAAGTATAGTCTGTACAATAATAGAAAGGTTATTGTGCACACATAGGATAATGCAATATCGCTTTGGTTAAACAGTTTTCCAATGAAATTTAACAACATTTTCTCCCAGAAGATACCAACATGTTATTAACTAAATGCACATGTTATGTTTAATAGTTATATGTTGTAATACGATTACATAATCTTGAATCTTGTAATTTGTGACGGAAATGTGTTTAAATTGTCAAGAAATTAAATACACACATTCTTATTAGATCGCACGTCATCGTGATTTTAATTGATGAGTTGAACCTTGAAAGTGTATGCCAACTAAGATGTTAATAGATTACACCAATTAATTGAAATGCTCATTCCGATAATTAATATATTTTCAACTACTTGTTTTATGTCAATGTAATATACGCGTTGAGAGGTTAACGTTCTGTCCTAGCCGCATAACACAGATTCTATGCTTTCAACAATCTAGCTACAAACAGAAGTCATAGCGATTACAATATTGTTATGAATACTGTTATAGTGACAGCCGGAACCTTTGAGCCGTAATGAAAGCGGGAGGTTTCGCGCTTTACAATCTGATTCAACCCACCATTTCTTTAGAAATGCCTGTACCAAGTCAGGGTCATTACGGTTTTCACAGTTTTCCGGTTGTTGACTGATTTTGTCTGTTTATATACTTATGAGTTTTGACTTTCCCTTTGTAAGATTACTCGGAGTTCGGTAATTTTGTTATTACCCTTATTTGCGTGGTGCTATTGGTAATCCATGAAAAATGAAGTACTCAATATGTTTGAGCAAATGATAACAAACAAAGTCATAAGAACGGTTCTAGATAAGTTTTTCGATATTCGACAAGATAACCCTAAAAGCGAAGAAACCATGGTTCTTTCAAATGACCTATTCTTGGACCTCTTTATTATCATTATTGCCGGCAATGTTGGCGGAAATTACTTATCAAAAGACATACAGTATGACTTTCTTTTGGTGCTATTGGTAATCCAGTAGATTGCTGAATCATACGTTACAATTATCTTGCAAACTTACAGAAAGGAACTAATTATTATACAAGATTAGGATAAGCTTACCACAACCACAACATTGAAGTAGTCTATCAAGCTAGTAATTGCAATTTTATTCTACTGACATATTTTGCTACTCGCAAAGAAAAAAAAATTGAAAAATGACTTCACAAACTATAGTTTCTGTAGTATTATTTCGGGATCTTTACGTACAACCTGTTTACTTAAAGGGGCATTAGCTACGATTTTGACCAAGAAAATGATATGTTTTGGAAATTGATAAATAGCTTTAAAATGATGAAATAAAGATAAATATTTCACATTAAACAGTTTATCGAACCACTTTTCGCCTTTTGAGAACGAAAATTACCACCGATTAATTATTTCCTTGCAAGCAAATAATTTGACTTCGCTTTTTCCGTATGCAACTGACCTTACTAATGACAGGTAAAAACGAATAATTTGTATTTTGTCGCTTATTAACTGCAAACTTGCATGGTTCTTTGTCCGTAATTAACACCAACTAAAAGCAGATTCACAAAAAATAAGAAATATCTGCATTGTTCTACTGATTTAATGACGATTCGACAAACTCCGTAAACAATGTCGATAATTAATAAGATGGCGTCCATTTCTTGATCGATCTCAAAACACGAGCAGTCGCACGTATTTTCCCCGATGCGTGTACATTTCATAACATTTAAAAGTTACAGAAACACGTTTTATTAAGGCATCAATCATATCTGATAGTTTTTATGGGTAAGAACAATTTACGATTATGGCAGATAATGCCCCTTTAAGTCTGCAAATGATTAGTGAGTTTTTAAATATGAAGTTATTACTGATAGTGTTTAAACATTAAATCTGGATAAAACAAATTCGCACGGGAAGGTAACAGAATGGCGCATTGTTACTAATACTTTCGCAAGACAAACCCGCTATATATATAGACATGCCATACGCTTGCTTTGGATTTTGGAACAGTGCTGTATTTTTTGTTTATTCATTTTATTAAAACCTACAAGATTCCTTTTACTATCAACTGTAAAGACACCAATAATTTCTTGTCTATTAAAAGTTTGAAGAACATTTTTTGTACCAAAGAAGTCGTAAATAAAATCATGCATGATATCCTCGGGAACGAAATGTCCACTAGCAGTGACATCGACCCCGTGGTAGTAACTGAGTAAAACACACGATGGGGTATCCTAACTAATCTGATTAAATACTCGATAGATTTTCTTAACTAACATAGTTACATATTCTCTATTATTAAGCCATTCGATTGAATACGCGATAGATGTTCTTATTTGACATATGGAGTTAAAGACTCTAGAATGGTTTTTGCTAACAGCGTTGTTAACTCGATACAGGTTCTTAACTAACAGAGGTAAAAACAAGATAGAAGTTCTTAACTAACTCAGTTAAACACACGGTAGATGCTCTTACATATCACAGAGGGCCCCATGAAACTATTTTAACCTCGACACTTTTTATTGAAGTGCCTGCACCAAACCAGGAAAGTGAGCGGTCATGCAAATCTGTGCTAGGATATATATTTTGCTTCTGTTTCAACAGTGCTTTCACATGCAAATCGCACAATTTAATTGAACAATTTTCTGAAAGATGAATACAATTGAACGATTAGAGGATTGTGGAGTACCCAGAGAAAATCACCTTCCTGCAGCAAGTCACTGACACACATTATCACATGTACACCTCGTCATGACCGGGATTCGAACTCACTGATTGTATAGTTGAAATCCAATTACGATTCGATTATACCCAGGACACCCCCTTCATTTTATTACATATTCTCTATGATCTCCTACAATTCTCGAAATTCTCTAAAACACTTAACATAACATTCGATTATTTGTAATAGAAATATCTACTAGACATCTAATGCATGAAAGAGAGAATGTCATGAATAATGTCCTAGTCACTATTGGTGTTATCGCCCTATTTCCATCAATAATTTTAAACTTTCACCTTGGTTACGAACATTGCATTTTCTGTGAAAAATCGACTGGATTATTGGCATGTCAGACGTTTCTCAATTTTCCTAATCAAAGAAAAGTGACAAAAGTAGTTTTTCATTTACTTTGTTAAATATCATAGGTCGATTTAGCATCGTCTCACGATATTACAATTCAATGATTTTTTAACCTAAACTTCCAGTATAAAAACTTTACATGTACAATTCCATAGTTTATACGACAAGATGCCGTCTTGATCGTGATCGTATGGTAGTTGGATTTACAACTACCTGTGTAATCAATGCCTATAATATTCGGATGGACTGCATTACAATTTGGATTAGGACACAGGCTGAAAAAGCAAAAATGAAGTAGTACACATATATTTTGCCCATAACATACCTTATTGTTTTGCCAAATCCGTATGTTTACTGTGTCCGGTATTGATTTTTTTAATTAGACACCGCCATATTCAATACTCAACTACAACTTCCGGTTTCACGTCATGGATTCTCAGATGGGGCTCTAAGCGGAAAAATCCGTCCTCACAACTGAGTAAAAGCCCGGCAAGTACAAATATCGACATAATTGAGAAGATTTAACCTTCCGGTGCTCATTTATATACTTTGACCCGGCCAATTATGGCTAAAAATGTTGAATTTAGCAGACCCCCAAAAATCGCGTTTCATTCCTGGTGTATATATACCTGTATATGTATGGGACGGGACCCTTTTTGTACCCTACATCTATTTTATTGATAAAACGTCAAGCTCCTGTGGTCTTCCTCCTGTGTCTTGTGTACACAATGTTGCCAGTGTCTCTGGATTGTCCGTTCGTGATTGCTCCTTCGGGTTTCTCTAACATTCATTTACATGTATGAACTCCAAATTACGTTCAGACATCGCTGGTCGCTACCACGAATCATTTGCCCCATATTGAAATGCATTGCCTCTACAGATTACAGATTTATTCCCGCTATAATGTATACGCACTAATGTGCTTCCATTTCTGAATTGTACTGTTGACTCGAAAGTCTCTTCAGACTGAATTGTTTGGTCTGCTACATTATTATTCGGTTAGTTTTAATGAAAACTATTGACTAGAATGTTAAAATGATGCTAGGAAATGTCAATGCTGTTATTAAATGTCAATGACTTTATACCAAAAAGTCCGAGATGTTACGAACAGTTAATGATGTTTTATATTGAGTATGCACTAAGGATTTGGATTAAATCACGGTAATGATACGTATATACAAATCATGAAAATATGAGGAAAATATCAATAACATTATATAATATATATATATACATTGCCAGGAAATACATTTTATGTTTTTTTGTGACAACTGTATATTTATTTTCAATACCATGATTTTTTACAGTGTCGTACAAAGTGTCAGTGACTTGTGACTGGTCAGTGGTATTCTCCTGTCACTCAGGTTTTCTCCACCAATAAAACTGAAATATTGCTGAAAGATGCGCCTAATTGCCCATGTCAAACCAACTAAGCCAATGTAAAAATGATTAAAATGTGTTGGCAAGTCACGTACTACTTATGTATAAGACAAGTCTAAAGAGACCAACAGGGTAATCAGGAGCTGTACATCGGAGGACAGATAATACACTGAGAAAAAGAAAAAGAACAAAAGGACAAACAGAGCAAAATAAAAGATCGAGCAACACGAACCCCACCATAAACCGAAGGGTAAGCAACTCCTACTCCACATGTGATACCCAAACTACGTTGTTTATTGGTCCAATTTCGTTTTTTGGAAAGGCAATATCAAAATCACAAATATTTGGCCTGGAATCATCCAGTTATAAGTTAAGATATTATCATAATATATGTGCATTTTTAATTAATCTTTGTGTTAAATCATAATATCTTTTTCTTTATTCATACCAAGGCATATATACATTTAAGCAAATCTTATATTCTTATGTCCGATTTAAAAAAAAAAGACTATTGTCTGTTTCTGGTTTCATGCTCGTACGTGTATAATAGCTGTGGCTTGGTGCATGATATGAGGAATCTGTGTTCTAGCCTAGTACATAAATCGGATCTCTGTTTTTGCTCAAATAATACTCGTTGAAAGAAAGATCAATTACCCAGACATGCGAATAGTTAGTTACACATGAAGGAATCATGAAAGCAATGTATATCATTTTTATTAGCTGAGGTATAATTCGACTCTAAAGTTCGATCAAGAAGGTAGGGGGAGAAGAGGGAGGGGGGTGGTATGTTAGTTTCGTGAAGACATCCAATTGTTCTCTATATAAATATTTTGAAGCATACTGTCGACAAACAAATGTTATGTATGATACAACTTTAAATGATCGCTTAATGAACTTTTGCATCTACATTTCAAATTCTTTACCTTTCATGACTGTAAATGGCGTCATTATCATTGAACAGTGGAATGCATTGAACTCTCGCAAGACTGCACACTTATGTCGAGTTCAATGACATTTTTCTACCAGACTTTGGCTAACGAATTTCAATTTATATTTCCAAAATATTTTTTTTTGAATTACGGATGAAACTTATACACAAGATTGCATCATTTCAAAATAATTACTTTGTATTGTATGTATAGTTGTATAGTTTCTCGAAGCAGCACATCCAATTTAAATTTGTAACAATACTCTCATTTATGTCTGTTGTTGTCTTCTTTAGAAATAGTTGCGGCAGTATATTTACTCATTAAATTATACTTTCATCTTGAGCCTATCAATTCCTTGATCTTCCTTGAATCAACAAATTCAATAACGATAAATTTAGCAATCGTATATTTCAATAGAACATTGATATTCTTTATATGCACTTCCCGGATCATTCACCGCCAGCTGTAATTTTTCCTAAATTCAAATAAACTGTTCGTCTCATATTACAAGCAGTGATCTATTTTATTGTCTACACAACCGCTATCATCGTTTTCAGTTATTATAGTTCAACTACCTATGCAATCAGTGCCTATCACCACTAAAGTTGTGAGTTCGAATCTCGCTCAAGACGAAATGTGAAAAAGTTTGTCAGTGACTTGCGGCAGGTCGGTGGTTTTCACCGGATTATCCGGTTTCCTCCACAAATAAAACGCACCGCCACGATATAACTGAAATATTGCTGAAAGTGGCGTTAATCACCATAATCCTAACCCTAACCGTTATTTCAGGGCTAATTGGGTTAGACTTAAGACACTGAATACATGTATGCAACGTTCACTCACGTAAATACTGTTTAACGTAAATTTAAATTCAAAATTCCACAACAAAACAAGTCCTCAAATATTTCATCTCCTAGCTATATGTCCATCAAGAAATGTTGAACATAGGCTAAACGACTAAGGGTGGATTACTATCTAATTACATTGAGATCCTTAATTAATCTCATATGTAGCGCATATTATTTAAGCGCGATATATTAAAACAGGGGGAGACATGAGCAGCATATTAGAAAAGGATGAGAGCAATTAAACACCTAATTTGAGCTAAGTTGGGTAATTTATGCTTAAAAACAGGCTTCATGATAAAGAGACTACTTCAATTTTCCTATTATCAATTTTCCACATCTTGATAATAATATAGCAACCGCTCCCGCATATGGAGTTTATATTTCACACCTCATAATCTACCCTCGAGCTTGTAGTTTGTATTTAGACTTTCTACAACATCACCGTATTCTAAGTACTAAGCTATTAAATCAAGAGTTGTGTAAGAATCGTCTCAACTTATCTTTTAAAAAGTTTATTGAAAGATACCAAAATATTGTTGATACGTATTCCGTCAATTGCATATAGATGACAAAAGATGGTATTGGCAATTATATTTTGGTTCCAAGCTGATTATTGTTTCACTATTACGTCTCACGATAGCTGTGTATACTACTCTGTTATTTAAATAATGGTTGAAGTAATTGGCTTCTTTAATAGAACTAATATTATACATAAAGCTACTTCTGTGTTACGAATATTAAATATGTATTCATAGTGGTCAGGATTATAGCGTTCTTTAAAATAACGCTGTTCGCCAGGCTATATGTTTCATGACGTCTGATTGGTGGTTTGGTCCGATAATACCTAGTTTAATCCCACCACTTTTTATTGAAGTGCCTTTACCAAGCCAGGAAGTGAGCGATATATGTGTGGAGAACAATACTAAGTTGTAAACTTGTGTCTGATCCTTTTGTCAATACTTAGACAATAAAATATGTTTAAATTATATATGTGTGTAAGGGGTATCGCTTTCCTCTTTCTATGAATTTTTTCATTGGATTTTTGAACTGTTCTGAAAATGTAGTATTTTTTATTCCCATTTTATTATAATATTTAAAAAGAAATTCGGTCCTATAGCAGTCCATCTTCGGACAAGATATAATGCATGGCATTTAGGTCAAATATTACAATAAGATATTTACACTCACTGCTTACAAAAGTGCTTTGGTGGGGGGAGGGGGGGGGGGGGGGGTAGTGTACTTGCGTGCCTTGACTCTAATGATATCAAAATAAGTTTGCGCATACGGAGTAAAACCTTGTTACAAGGAAATATATACTTTATCAATACTAGTATATATATTTCCCCTAACCCTATTCGTTATTTTTGTAAACTCTATCCCACGAGGAATTATACAATTATAAGAAAGTTCAGTAGTTTTTCAGTGTTTGCCAGAGGAATGGTTCGTGTCGTTTTGGTTGATTTTTATTATCGATAATTACTGTTTATTTTCAAGCTGAATGAAAATGCTAAACATAATTTGCTTGATGATTGATAAATATCACGAAAACATGTATTTTCGTATGAAACTCCCGTATTAGTAGAATGAACAAAAATAATTATATGCAAAATGTTTGAGATACTGAAGCAAATACATATTTAATTCTTTGAAAAGACCTCCATTGGTAGTCAATTCAAATGTTGTTTTTTCATATTTAGACTACAATATAACACGAGTAGAACAATAGTGGTATATAAGTGTTGTTTTGTCAGAATTAAGTGTGTATTGTAATATTTTCCACCTCTGACAGTTGTCCACGATTATTAAGGGTTAGGATTATAGTGCTTAACGCCACTTACAACAATATTTCAGTTTTATCATAGCGGTCAGTTTCATTGGTAGAGGAAACAGGAGTACACCTTGCCATGAGCGGGATTAGAACTCACAACATTAGTGGTGATAGGAACTGATAATATAGGTAGTTGTAAATCCAACTACAATGCGATCACCATCACAACGACCATTTTCATGATATTTTCATGATATTTTCTATGAAGACGTATATATCTAATTTAGTGCGCACGACACATTTCTGGAATAATCTCCATCAGATATACTCATAGTAAATGTGAAGGCCAAATAATCCCCATCAGATATACTCATAGTAAATGTGAAGGCCAAATAATCCCCATCAGATATACTCATAGTAAATGTGAAGGCCAAATAATCTCCATCAGATATACTCATAGTAAATGTGAAGGCCAAATAATCCCCATCAGATATACTCATAGTAAATGTGAAGGCCAAATAATCCCCATCAGATATACTCATAGTAAATGTGAAGGCCAAATAATCTCCATCAGATATACTCATAGTAAATGTGAAGGCCAAATAATCCCCATCAGATATACTCATAGTAAATGTGAAGGCCAAATAATCCCCATCAGATATACTCATAGTAAATGTGAAGGCCAAATAATCTCCATCAGATATACTCATAGTAAATGTGAAGGCCAAATAATCCCCATCAGATATACTCATAGTAAATGTGAAGGCCAAATAATCTCCATCAGATATACTCATAGTAAATGTGAAGGCCAAATAATCTCCATCAGATATACTCATAGTAAATGTGAAGGCCAAATAATCCCCATCAGATATACTCATAGTAAATGTGAAGGCCAAATAATCTCCATCAGATATACTCATAGTAAATGTGAAGGCCAAATAATTTAAAAGTTTTTGAGAGTAAGGAAATCAAAGGTTCAAGACGGGATAGACAAAATCGTTTAAGATTGCCCGAGACAGATTGCTTCATAAAATATTAGGAACGGTTAAGTTCAATCATAAAAATAGAATAACAAATCATTCATCGGGTACTCTCAAAGTAAAAAACAAAAAACAAACAAACAAACAAAAAAAAAAAAAAATTAAAAAAAAAAAAAAAACAGAACAAAAAACAAACAAACAAAGCCAAATAATTTGAAAGTCTTGGAGATGGTTCTCTATACTTGAGGCTGACGAACCTTAGTTTAAATAATAAACATGTAATTACATTATTAAGGAACTATACATTTCAATAATAAATATATATTATAACCCATGTCAGTGCCAAAACACTGACTATTGGGCGGATGATTCCTACGCTTCAAAAGTTCAAGAAAGACGACTTCACATAATTTGCCAAGATTTAAACTACAACATGTTTACGTTTAGTATCAGAAATATCGTAAACAAAAATAGATTAGAAACGTATATATCTGACTTAGTGTCTACGGACGCGTTTGTTTATAAAATAACTATGATGAGGTACGCCCATAGTCAAAAGTGTTTTAAGGTCTTTTGGAGCAAGTAAACCAAAGGGTCCAAATGGAATAGCCAAAATCGGCCAAGGTTACAATGTACATATGTCTCAGGGATATTGATCTTAGTTTACTATTTTTGGATCAGAATCTAGACAAACTTATGCCATTCTAATGTATGTGTAGACAATTAAATTCCTCACATTTCCATATGAAGTATATGTATAGTGCATCAGCACTAGAAAACAACGCTGACTATTGGTAAAGTTATCTTTCAACGTGAAAGGGATAGTTGTTCACACTGCATGTACACTGTCACTGGTATTTATAAACGCAATTTCTACAACAACGCTACCCAATTGACCTTTCATAAGAGAAAACTATGTTGTTGTCATAATAAGTGTGAACTATATTTTTATTGTGGTTTATTGCATAACGAATTATGATTATGTAAACTATATTTAAATTCCTGCACAATAAAAACAATATTTTACCATTTATAGACGCGTTTCATAGAGGTGTTTTAATAAGCAAAATGGAAACTGTTTCATAAATAATTTTCATATTCAAATTTCTGAAATAAAAACATGACCTTGTTACTACACTGTAGTATACATTCGTTCCAAAATGACCACCCTCTAGTTGTACAGGACAGCACAGATACACAGTTCTACCCACAGTTGCGTTTTCGTAAAACAAAATGATGCATTCAAGTTTTTTTTATTCATAACATATTTAACTATTTGAGCGGCAGAATGAGGTGTTAAATCAGTTAACCAGTCGTCACTGTTTTTTTTTGTCCTTTTACATGAAGTGGTTACTTCAGATTAATTTAACTTGACATCATGCATGCTGCATATAGCAGGTCCGTATTAAGTAAGTTAGTGTGTAGGCCAAGCTTTAAGATTGGTTGTATACAAATGTAATAAATATGGTACTATATTAGAGTTAAATCCTCCTCAACCCGATGGTATTAGTACATTATCTAATTATTTGCAAGCATGTAGTCATATTTTACATCATAGAGGTAGATAATGACAGACAAGGGATGCAGTTTTTCTGCTAAAAATAACAATCCCACACAATGTGTATTTGTATCAAATGAACTTTGTAGTGCTAATGGAATTTCCACCATGCAGTCTGTACAATATATATTGTAAATTTGTATCTTGAATTTGCTTAACTCTCTAAGTTTAGCTTTCTTTCTAAAAACTACTCTAAGACCACTGTAATTAAATATAATACACGCTGTAATGGAGAGGGATATACTTCTAGAAATAAGTCACAATAAACATTATAACACAATTTGTAAATCAAATAGAAGTCCAAAAATAACTTGATAAGATATTTATAATAAATGTGGATGACTTATGTATGGTATTGACAAATAAATTAACAAATTGATGGGATGTTCAAAATAATACTAAATATTTACAGCAGTATTCTATTCTTCAAGAAATTAGATGTCATAAATGACTATGGGTATGTTCCGTTTGTCGTAAGCACATCCTTTCCTCATTCATTACTAATCACTGGGAACAGTAATATTTTGTAAATCATTATCCCTTTGTACTTTTTCTTTTGGCCATTGTGTTGTCTGTTCTTCTTCGATATACGGATTCTGGTTACCCCTTTTGTATCTTCAAACACACGACGGGTGCCACTAGTGGAGCAGGAACTGCTTAGCCTTCCAGAGCACCTGAGCTCACCCCCCCCCCCCCCCGATTTTGTTAGTCCTTTTGTACTTTTTCTTTTGGCCATTGTATTATTTGTTAGTCTTTGATGTACGGCTTCTGATTACCCCTTTGGTATCTTCAAACTTTTCTTACGATCAGAGTTCTCTCAGTTGCCTTAGTGTTTGTTGTTAGGTACAAAAACTATTCGAATTTTCATAGTGAAAAAAAAAATACAATGAGCGATAATCATCCGAACGAAATCACCTTCATACCAAAATTAAAGACACAAAAAACCATTTAAGCTTCGAATATTGGTGGAACGAACAAATACTCCTTTACTCTGGGTCGGTATAGAAACCAAAAATGTGTAGACATGTATAATTCTACAAACATAGACGTTAACACGAATATTAATATTTGCAATAGAAGTAACACCGATATAGGGTTTACTATTTATTTTATTCTAGCATGTTTGGGGCATGAGTAGTATTCATTTTTATCACTACCTGGAAATCGGGTTTCATTTTTTGGTTACATATTGACACTCAAGGGAAAGACACAATGTTTGAAGGGTTTCATATAGCTATTGCTGACTTATTTTATGATCATCACATGAATGGACAATATACGTACATTGTCGGAAAATATAAAATTTATCTGTACGAGCTTTACAAACAGTGAGAAAGCATCTGGCGATCTCTTCTGGCGTGTTTCGCAGTGAGTGCCAATAAATTTTATAATTAGTGACAATATACTTACATTGTGTTTATCCTGCAATGTCAAAAAGACCAAAACAACTCCCAAACTGTCTAAAAAGAGCAGAAACAAACGTTGTTCTCATAGTTTTTGATGGTGTCCTCGTAGAAGTCCGCGTTTATACTGCTACCGTTTTCTATCGTCACATAACATGAATCAGGTACCAGGAAAGCTATAGGCTATGTATATAACACAAAATTATACAGTCAATGCAATTTGACTGCTCAAATAGAACCAGCGCAGGATAAATACCTAAACATGCAGCTCAACGGAAACGCTTTCAGCAGTAAAGTTGGAATGTCGTATTTCTATATTTTTTCTGATATAGAAGCCTGAAATTATAATTATGCAAATATGAGGAAGTGCACTGTTACGGTACCTATAATTAACTGGTTTTATTTACCCTCGAGCTGATTGTGTCATTATGATGTAGAAAAAACATGTTATACAAAACTGGGTGAAATATATGGAAGGGTTTGTAGAATGTATAGTGCTACATGACAAAAAAATGTTTGCTTTGTTACCGTTAAGCTATTGGCAGTCCTCGCACATACATACGATAATAATACATTATAAGAATATCCAATGAAAGTTGTAGCTTAAAGAATATTGAATTAAAGACAAATGTGTAGATGGCCATCTACTAAAAAGTCCACGGCTTGGGGAAAACGGTACTCGGTGGAGTCAAATCTATGATGAGCTGTTCACTTGGAAGGACTAATCGGGGTTGTGGGATCTCAAGCACAAAACATCCGCTTAGAAACACCTTGATCCCAGTAAGAAAAGCTTCAATATACCAAAGAGAAAATTGAAGCTGTAAATTGAAAGGACACAACAATACAATGCCAAAAGCAAGGACGAAAGGGCAAATCATGATTTACAAAACAGTGCACAGAAAACTAAAGATCGCGCAACACAATCCCCACTAAAACCGGGGGTGAACTCATGTGCTCCGGAGGGTAAGCATTTCCTGTTCCACGTGTGGCACCCGTAATGCTTGGAAAGTTTCGTAGTGGTGCAATTTGAAAATAATACGTAACCCGGTCAGCAGAATAAGCAATCACATCAACACAAACCACTACTCTGTAAAAAAAAAAAACCCACAAAAACATGGATTCAAAACGAAAGTAGGTTTTAAAATAGAAACAATAACTAAATAAATGGAACAAGCCACTAACAACTATTACTGGCAAGTTATTATTAAGGTTGTTTCATAGTGTCTGGCATTCGCTACGCCCTGCCTTTGTGCATTTGATTGTGCTCTCTCTTGAAGGTAAGAGATGACGACTTGTGCAGAATATTTATGTGTTTATTCAGAAACAAAGGAGACATCAAACTAGTTTTACTCCGTTACCAACCCAGGGAAGTAAGCGGTCATGTTTATTTGTGTCACAGATATCCATTTTCGCCTCCGTTTCTACTTTTTTCTTATATATGTTTGAACTGTTCGAACAATGTGGTATTTATGTTTTTTATGCTTGAATTGTTCGAACAGTGTGGTATTTATGTTTTTTTATGTTTGAATTGTTCGAACAGTGTGGTATTTATGTTTTTTTATGTTTTAATTATTCGAACAGTGTGGTATTTATGTTTTTTTATGTTTGAATTATTCGAACAGTGTGGTATTTATGTTTTTTTATGTTTGAATTGTTCGAACAGTGTGGTATTTATGTTTTATTTTAATTTTAATTTTAATATATAAAAGAAGATGCAACATTGAACACCATAACTGATCTGAAAGGATTCCGAGTTTGTGTCTGATTCGTTTGAATTAAGCATTTAGTTGTTGTTATTATTAAATAATAGTATTATTCACAAGTCAAATATCGTATTTGATGAAACGCCTAAGATATTTCATGTGTAATCTACTCTGAAATGACATCGTCAATTTGAACTAAAATATGCGTATAAAAGAGGTATGGTTAGTGTAGTAATTGACAATACATTAACTGGCTAGTTATTATATTGCTTTTTTAGGGTTCAACCAGTCTTTTCAATTATCAATCCCATTTGACTCTTGATCAAATTATTATAGAGCACCGTTTATATTATCAAATGAAAAAACTAACAAACAAATAAGTGGAATATTTCCATAGGAGAAGTTTTACGATTTACTGATTCTGATTACCCCTTTGGTATCTTCAAACTCTTCTTCATTCTATGTTGTTTACCAATAAGACAGTGCCTTATTGCAATACATTTACATGCCTCTACTACGAGGGAGTACTATTGAATTAACTATTTTAGGTATTCTATAGCAAAGCTAATTATTTTCATTCATGTAAATTGTAGC
This sequence comes from Bathymodiolus septemdierum, assembly GCA_963383655.1. NCBI lineage: Eukaryota > Metazoa > Mollusca > Bivalvia > Mytilida > Modiolidae > Bathymodiolus > Bathymodiolus septemdierum. Next base: position 24,186,735 of record OY726522.1, on the reverse strand, counting down.
TACATACAAGGTTAAGATAATTGTCAGTTAAAATGATATTCTAGACTCTACAAAAACATTATCAAGCAAATTTATTCTGGAAAAGTTAAAGTGTAAATCTAATTGGATCGTAGAATTTAATATTGTAAATAAATAAATTCCAATGAACTGGACAACTATTATTAAAAGAGAAAATTCAGTCAAAACTCGTACTGTAAACATTAAAAGAAATAGCTAGGATAATATGGAAAAATAAAATAAAATGCTATATAATTCATTACTGTTTAACAAAATAGAGTCTCCTATAGGAGTTGACAAATGGGTAAAAGTATTAGACATAGAAGAAAAACCGTTCATGAAACCATTATACAAATTAATTTTTTCATATTTGGAAGAAAAGAAACTGAAAATATTTAGATGGAAGTTAATACAATACATCATTCCTACAAAACAATTATTATTTCAATGGAAAGTTGGGAATAATAATCGATGTAACTTTTGTGGAAATGAAGAAGACTGTCTTCATTGCTTTATTACTTGTTCATTTTTGTAAATTATTTTATCACAATACTCGGATTTTCAATTTATAAATCATATTATTTATCTGAACAGAAGACAAAAAATGTAAATGTTTATAAATTTTTTATATATGAATTCAAGAAAAGAATTGATGATATAAATTATCATAGAAAAAATAATTTTTTTTTGTATGCTATGAAAAAGAAAATAATTAGTACTTAGATATTATGATAAACTGTATTTTAATTTGTACCAGCTGATTAATTCCCTGGATAATCAGTGGAGTGTAACAGGGTACATCAAGAGATGCTTGGACTCTTGATTAGAATTATAACAAGCAAGAATTTAGAATAAATAAAATTATTATGTTGTTAAAAAAAAGAAGAAGAAGATAATTGTTAGTTATAGTGTAATAGCCAAGATTGAAGGGCTATACTCTCTGGTCATCCAGGTGTAATTGTTCAGGATTGTCCGTATCAAGACAAATAGACAGCTTCTGTTGCTATTTTAGTAATTTGTATGTAAATAAACCTGTTGTTGATGATGCTTTGATTTATTATGTTATATTATCACACAGAAATTGGCAATAAGAACTGACAATAACATAGACATTCTGTCATTTTTTCGACCTGTTTCGTCCTCCGTAATTGCAAATATTAAAATTAAAGCACGTAGAATTGTCAAAGATAACAGGGAAGCATACATTTAATTCATTTCATGGGACGTCATTTTTTTTTATATATAATTTTGCAATCTAGTTTGCTGACATCATTACAGACTGTAAGAGGAATGTTTAGTGTAGTAATTGACAATACATTAACTGGCTAGTTATTATATTTGTTTTTTTAATCATATAACGGTGATTTTTAGGGTTTAACCAGTCTGTTCAATTATCATCCCATTTGATTCTTGATCAAATTATTATAGAGAACCGTTTATATTATCAAATGAAAGTAATAATAAACAAATAAGTGGAATATTTCTATAGGAGAAGTTTTACGATTTACTGATTCTGATTACCCCTTTGGCATCTTCAAACTCTTCTTCTTTCTATGTTGTTTATCAATAAGACAGTGCCTTATTGTAATACATTTGTATTCCATCTACTATGAGAGGGTACTTATTGAATCAACTATTTTAGGTATTCTATAGCAAAACGAATTATTTTCATTCATGTAAATTGTAGCTACATACAAGGTTAAGATAATTGTTAGTTATAGTGTAATAGCCAAGATTGAAGGGCTATACTCGCTGGTCATCCAGATGTAATTGTTCAGGATTGTCCGTATCAAAACAAATAAGACAGTTTCTGTTACTATTTTAGTAATTTTTATGTAAATAAATATGTTGCTGATGATATCTTGATCTATTATGTTATCACACAGATATTGTCAATAAGAACTGAGAATAACATAGACATTCTGTCATTTTTTCGACCTGTTTCGTTTTCAGTAATTACAAATATTAAAACCAAAGCACGCAGTATTGTCAAAGATAACACAGAAAACATATATTCAATTCATTTCGTATGACACCGATCGAGTTGACTGACATTACTACAGATTGTAGAAGTGACTTATTTCAGAATTCACGGATGCTTCACTCTATTAACAATCTTAATGATAAAAAAAAGTAAAACAATTCATATTCAAAATTATATTGACAGCTTTATAATTTGCATAGCGAAATGAAATGAGCCAAATTGCATTTGTTTAATTGTTAGAGCACCTGTCAACAATTCAGAGATTTAATCATAACAGCCAGTAGTCACGTAACAAAAGTTTGAAGATACCAAAGGGGTAATCAGAAGCCGTAAATCTAAAATATCAAAGGGGTAATCAGAAGCCGTAAATCTAAGATACCAAAGGAGTAATCAGAAGCCGTAAATCTAAGATACCAAAGGAGTAATCAGAAGCCGTAAATCTAAGGTACCAAAGGAGTAATCAGAAGCCGTAAATCTAAGATATCAAAGGGGTAATCAGAAGCCGTAAATCTAAGATACCAAAGGAGTAATCAGAAGCCGTCAATCGAAGAAGGGCAGATAATACAATTGCACAGTGAAGAAGACATAGCAATCATTCACATATCTGTCCTTGTATTGTTTATGTTTACTTTGTCATTATTTCTGTGAAAGTGTGTGAAGTAAACACTTTCCTCATTCATGACTTATCACCGGGTTTGTAACCAGAGTAAACCCAACAGGTGCCACTAGTGGAACAGGATCTGCTTACCCTTCCGGAGAACCTGAATCCATCCCGATTTTTAGTGGGGGTTCGTGTTACTCGATCTTTAGTTTTATGTGTAATATTTTGTAGATTGTTGTTTATCCTTTCGTCCTTTTTCTTTTGGTCATTGTGTTGTCTGTCCTTCGATTAACAAAATAAGAAACACAACACAGAAAATAAGCAACACGGACCCTGCCAAAAATCTCGTCTTCGCGACACTGAAGTTCTCTGAATACGTAGTATTACATTTAATTGCATGTTAAATTTGTTCTGTTTTAGTACGAATTGTAAAGTATTGTTACATCTCGGGTCAGATATTATTTTCTTGGACACATTGCTTGGTGTTCATACTTCCCATAATTAAGGTATTGTCCAACAGTACTAAATTAAATAGAAGTATTGTTGACGTCATTCAGTCTTTTGTCTGGATACATGCGTCAGTTTTTAGTCAGAGGGGTAGAAACTAAATCGCTTGAAAGTGGTAAAAGTTTTTTTTTTTAATCCAATTAAATCTGTTTTAGTCGTATTGTTATCAACAACATAATATACCAAACAATTATAGTTAGCAATGTACTTTAATTTAGTCTGCAAACTTCAATGATGTACAGCTTCTTCTGATATATTTTTAGCTGAATTGGTAATAGTGAAAACATACATTAAGTAACCGTTTCTTTCCCTGTCATTTAGGAAACATGAATCAGTAAATACATTAAATGGCAAACCCACATTGCTATATTTTGTCAAGGAAATAATTTGACATTGTCTGGTTTTTGCTTTATTTGATACGCATGATTAAAAGAATATGTATTGCTTCTCTTTAATTTAATGATACGTTTTAAGGTTTGACCTATAAAACTAGTTTATCCCGCCACTTTTTATTGAAGTACCTGTACCAAGCGAAGAAAGTCAACGGTGATGTATGTGTGTGTTAGGGATATGGATTTTTACATCTTTTCACGATTTTTCTGATTAAATTTGGTACTCTTCCAACAGAGTGGTATGATTTATTTTCCATTTTATTGCAACAGTCAGATTCAACCCAAAACTGATTCCATTGACGGCCTTTGATTACTCCTTTGGTATTTTGGTATCTTAAATTTTTTCTGAAAGACCCGTGTGCGATTTGAAAGAAACATAGGTTATCAGAGTTCTTCACTCTGATTGCTTTACAGAAAGTTATATTATATATGCGTTTTGTTTATCAGAATAAGATAATTAATGCATTATTCCATCGGAATGTCTCGTGATGTGTGATATGAAAAAAAATGTTATTGAATGGCTAAATTCATGTTTATATTTACATTGTCTTTAAGATCACTACATGTCTTGGCTGTTCATATTAATGTAGAACATTGATATCTTCTTGATCACCAGCTTAATAATGTAGTATATATTAAGTTGTTACCCGTTAATTACTTTGATTTAAGTGTAACTAAAGATCTGAATGTATTGATAACTCTCATTTATCTAGATTGTTTACCTTGGATACCACTTAGTAACTTATCTGTCGGAGGAGAATTTGCTATGTCATTTTAATGGGCTTTTCGTGTATGTAACAGATTCAGATTCGTGATTTATACATCTTGGAAAAATTTCAATGTCACTCGGATTTTTAAGATTTGTTATTGTGCTGCATAAACTTATGCGAAAAATGACAACAGGATTGACAAAAATAGAAACACATGCACTTTAAAATGAACTACAAATCTGTATGATTGTCGAAAATCTAAACAAAACAATGGAGGTCGATATGCTGGGCGTAATAGGATAAAACCCGAAACTATCGCATACAATCAAATTTTGTCAGTTTTAAAATTTGTAGACAGAATAACCTTCATCATGTACGCTCAAACCCAAACTATTTGAAAGCCAAATAACTTAAAAGTATGTGTGAGTAAGCTTTCCAAATGGCCTAAATAGCATCACCAAAATCTGCTAAGGTCACCTATGTCTGAGGGAGGAGAACCCTAGTTTTATAATAATTACATGCTTTAGAAACTGTAAATTTCGATAAAGATATATATAATCAACCATGTCAGTACATTGACGAAGTACGGACTACTGGGCGGACGATACCCTCGAGGACTAAGTACTTCACTGTGATATCAGCACGGACTACTGGGCGGACGATACCCTCGAGGACTAAGTACTTTACTGTGACATCAGCACGGACTACTGGGCGGACGATACCTTCGAGGACTAAGTACTTCACTGTGACATCAGCACGGACTACTGGGCGGACGATACCCTCGAGGACTAAGTACTTTACTGTGACATCAGCACGGACTACTGGGCGGACGATACTCTCGAGGACTAAGTACTTTACTGTGACATCAGCACGGACTACTGGGCGGACGATACCCTCGAGGACTAAGTACTTTACTGTGACATCAGCACGGACTACTGGGCGGACGATACCCTCGAGGACTAAGTACTTCACTGTGACATCAGCACGGACTACTGGGCGGACGATACCCTCGAGGACTAAGTACTTTACTGTGACATCAGCACGGACTACTGGGCGGACGATACCCTCGAGGACTAAGTACTTTACTGTGACATCAGCACGGACTACTGGGCGGACGATACCCTCGAGGACTAAGTACTTTACTGTGACATCAGCACGGACTACTGGGCGGACGATACTCTCGAGGACTAAGTACTTTACTGTGACATCAGCACGGACTACTGGGCGGACGATACCCTCGAGGACTAAGTACTTTACTGTGCCATCAGCACGGACTACTGGGCGGACGATACCCTCGAGGACTAAGTACTTTACTGTGACATCAGCAAGAGTCCCCTAACAAACAAAACGAGTTTCACAATAAAATATCCACTATAGGTTTGGAATGGTAACACGAAAGAGGAAATGTCAAAATATTTCGAGATTATGTCTTAATCTGGGAATACAATGTGTTGATGACAACTTTGTAATTCATTTCAAGTGTGCTCACATCAGAATATTTCTCTTTATAGTTGACAGGAAGACTAAATAGTATTGACGTTGAATGTATGTCTAGAAATGCATCGCTTGCGTAATATGGTATAAAAACAAAAACTTTCCCTCAAAATACTAAAAAAGTATTCTTTGAATAAATAAGCTTAGTTATTCCAACAATAATAACCAATATAGTCCTGGAATAGATACATATAAAGGATAAAGTCCACCCAGTCATGGAAATCAAACTAAGGTATCAGAATAAGTGTCAACCAAGAACTTGAAAGAAAATACATTGCAGTTAACAATCGGAAAATAATTATTTTTAAGGAAATTAAATTATGTGTTTCTTCTTGTAACATGGCGTCTATCGGAATAATATTCATAATTTAGCATGTATTGCATTTCCATTTAAATGCTAAAAGAAGTGGTTTGGCAACATTTTGCTGTCAAATTATTTTCCATTTAGGAGAATTACAGTCTTAAAGCACTTAGCTAAGTTTAAATAACATAAAGATAAACAATGTGGAATTATGGTTTATTATTTTAATTTGTTTTTCTCCATAAAGAAAACTAAAGTCTATTTAAGAATAATTCCTTTTGATTTGTAGAACATGCAAAATTCCTTGGAGACAAAAATCTAGCGTCATGTTTTTAAATATCCTCATCAACATCGTGTTGAAAAAAATCTAAATTGTTTTCTTGCTAGGTTTAAATAAATCTAAAAGATAAAGTGATTTGGTTGCATGTACATTTTGTATTTTTAGACACAGTACTACAGGGGGTTCATATTTAATGGTATGAGAAAACAGTACCCTATATAGTTCATTGCAATAACGTTCAATACATTTTGAAGGGATATTATTTTCTTTAAATTAAAAAAAGTTGACACACCTGAACTTTTGCACCAGTACCTGTGGTTTAATAGGAATTAAAAATAAAAAAACAATTCACAATAATTTAGTATTGTTTTCTTGATAGTGGATTTTCCATTTTTCACTGTCCCTTCGGTAGTCTTTCCATTTTTTACTGTCCCTTCGGTAGTCTCTAACGTTTAGTAGGACATACAAAACAATAATTTCTTAATTTGCTATTGTTACATTTGATACCATGAGATTGTAAGGGGATCATATAAATCTTAGAATGAATACTATAGATGTAAGGTTATACAGTTTCTGTAATGACACAAGAGAAAACATACTACATGTATTATTAATGCTGTATTGTGAAAAAATTATGACTTGGTATTGAAAACCTATTGAAAGATAACTGTTATTTTGATTTCCCAAATCGCAACAAAGCATAACAGTATTATGAGATCGTGTTAATGAATCAAATTTGTTAATTGTTCTCATAATTCCTTATAAATATTTATGTAGATTTAATGTATCTTCATATGTTCCAATTGTTTCAAAATCATATATAAAGCATTCTTCTTTCTACTAAAGGTCTACTGTTAAAGGTTACAAAATTGACTGGAAGCGGAAACGAATCTATAAATTAATAAAACAATTAAAACTGTTGTAATAAAAGCTACATAAATTTATTTTATATTGAATCCATATATCATATTAAAACATTTGTTATAATTGAAATAAAGTTCAGAATATTGTGTCGTATGTACATCCCGCAAAATCTGAGAACGAGAATTCCAGCATTCCAGAAATGGTAACATCTTTGACTGAAATCCTCGGTACGTCTTAATCCACAAAACCAGACAATGAAGCAGAAATAGTCAAGTTAATATTGAGACATATCTATAATCAGGTAAAACATTGAGAATTCTATATATATATCAACCAATTAATGCTGGCGACCATGGACAATCACAGGAATTACTTACGTTTATGTTGCTGGTTAACCTGATTAAGTAATTTGCCTGGCAGGAGTAATAACATTACTTTGTAAATGACTGCTTCACGATGGGTGCTTTGCATTACACAGGTGAAGATTTACTTCCGTGTATTTTTTTTCTGTTGAAAGCTATTAAATTATAGAGATTTACAGCTTCTGATTACACATTAGGTATCTTCTGTAAGCATTTCGTACTATAGATAAAAACTGTTTGTAGCTATATCGGTTTCCTAAATAATCCAGAAATGCATATGGTTAACTAATTCATAAATACACACGGATAAATAATCTACAGATACAAACGGCATGCTTAAAATCAATTTATTATCGTATTGTCTATTATACCTCAGAGAAGACCTTAACCTTTATTTATGTCAAGGAGGAAGTTTGAAAATAAGGGCAATAACAAAATTACCAAACTCCGAACAATCTTCCAAAGGGAACGTCAAAACTCGTAAGTATATAAAAAGACAAAATCAGTCAACAACCGGAAAACTGTGAAAACCGTAATGTATTTATATCAAGGAGGAAGTTTGAAAACCAATAAAACCTTTAAAAAATCGTTATTTGTAAAACAATTTCATGATTGTTCCTCTGTTTCTACGATTTTTTCTATTTGATTTTTGTTCCGAATGTATGATAAAGGTAATAACAAAATTACCGAACTCCGAACAATCTTACAAAGGGAAAGTCAAAACTCATAATTATATAAACAGACAAAATCAGTCAACAACCGGAAAACTGTGAAAACCGTAATGACCCTGACTTGGTACAGGCATTTCTAAAGAAATGGTGGGTTGAATCAGATTTTAAGGCGCCAAACCTCCCGCTCTCATTACGGTTCAAAGGTTCCGGCTGTCACTGTAACAGTATTTAAATACAGGAACAAAATAGGTAAAATAGTAGTCAAAGCAGTACCATATTCGGTGACGTAAATGTCAAAAATATTTTTACGTCACACATTGACAAAAAAAATTCTTGACATTTTTGACTTCTTTATCTTTATACATTTTCACTATATGAAAATGCATCGCTTATAATTTTTTCTGCAGAGAAAAAAAACCCCATCTTAATAGAACAGGATGAACATGAACTAGAAAAGAAATACCTCTGTTTTCTATATCCACGAGGTCCATACCCACTTGATAAGCATATTTGACTTTCGTTGGGCTTTATCATTTGCAATTGTAAGAAGCTATGAATAGCAACTGATATCAATATACATACAAGACATTGATACTAAGACCTCACCCTTATATCTACAGAACAAATCATAGCTAGTATAAATAAACGTCAGAGAATACCGACGGTGCAAGCAAAAATGAACAATCCAGAGAAACTGGATACTATGGTACACAAGACGAAGAAAACCAAAACAAAATTCACAACATACTATGCGCTGGAAACCACAATCCGTAAACAAACACAAATAACGTAAATAAGACAATCAATTCAGATGTTTATATATACAATGTTTCTGTTATTGTTGAAATATCAGCATTGTTGCTTGACTAATTACCTCAGTAACAAGATGATAGCACGACTGGCAAAATAAAGTGATTAATAGCGTTAGTTTCTCCCCAAAGCTGTCAATATCACATCTGATTTAATGTATTAAACAAAAATATAACATATAACAGCTGATAACTAACTCATTTATATCTCATTTAGCAAAAAGAACACGAAAAAAGGAAAAATATGTCTTCCTTTGTTTTGATTACATAACTGCATTTATCATTTATAATAATGGTTAGTTTCACGTGGCTTTCCAATATTTCGATATTGAGCGTACCTGATGAAGATTATTCCAAAACGCGTCGTGCGCACTAAATTTGATATCTATGTTTTTATTCACAATTACTATGTCAAGTCACTCGTTATTGATAACATTTGACAAACATTTGCATATATTTCTTGACTTAAAAATCCGTTACATTTATTTCTTCAAGAGATGACCCATGAAATATAATAAAATTCAAATATATCAACGGATCATATAGGAAGTTTCTCTGTCTCATATCTTTTTGTATGTACAAAATTTATCATAATCGAGAGGTTTTGCGCAAAATGCAATATCCACAGTGTATGTATTCAGAATCATTAACAACAAAGAAATGTTTGATGATACCAAAGGGGTAATCAGAAGTTGTAATTCGAAGGACATGCAATACAAAGGCCAAGAAAAAGCACATTCAATTATCTACGAAACACTACACAGAAAACTAAAGATTGAGCAACACGAACTCCACTTAAACCTTCGATTAGTTCAGGTGACACGGTAGGATACGAAGTTCATGTCCCTCTAGTAGTACCCGTCGTGATGCTCTTGTTATTAACCTGATCATGAATGATAAAAGGAGCAGATTGTGATTACGACAAACGGAACCTCTACTTTTCTGATAGACAATTTAAAAAAAGGAACATTATCAGAATAGTTCCAAATTCAATGCGTAAATTACAACTAACACACATCGTAAATTACAGCTAACACACATATACACGACCTCTCACCCTTCTTGATATGGACACTTCAACAAAAAGATAGAATAAAACTAGTTTTATTGGCCTTAAAAAACCTCTCCTCTTAGTGAAATGATCCGCTCATGATCATGTAAAGAACTTTAAGTAATGGAATTAATATATGAAATATATATATTTTTCGTGACGCAAAAATTGTCATATACATAGAACTAGTTTCACAAAAGCACAGTCGATGACCTTAATCATTATTTAAATGTGGGAGTTCTATCTTTGATGTTATATGAGCGTGTGTTAATCTAATTTGATCTGTTGTTTTTGTATCTAGATCCCACTTTCGTTGAAAATGGTACTCTGCTATCTTCTTCAGATGTCCGTCATTTGCTATTAAATATCTTCTATAGAGGTAAGAGGTGTTAAAGGTATCGATTTTTCCTCTTCTGCTATATTCTTCAGATGTCCGTCATTTGCTATTAAATATCTTCTATAGAGGTAAGAGGTGTTAAAGGTATCGATTTTTCCTCTTCTGCTATATTCTTCAGATGTCCGTCATTTGCTATTAAATATCTTCTGTAGAGGTAAGAGGTGTTAAAAGGTATCGAATTTTCCTCTTCTGCTATGTTCTTCAAATGTCCGTCATTTGCTATTAGATATCTTCTGTAGAGGTAAGAGGTGTTAAAGGTATCGATGTTCCCTCTTCTGTTTTGTTCTTCAGATGTCCGTCATTTGCTATTAGATATCTTCTGTAGAGGTAAGAGGTGTTAAAGGTATCGATTTTTCCTCTTCTGCTATGTTCTTCATATGTCCGTCATTTGCTATTAAATATCTTCTGTAGAGGTACGAGGTGTTAAAAGGTATCGATTTTTCCTCTTCTGCTATGTTCTTCATATATCCTTCATTTGCTATTAGATATCTTCTGTAGAGGTAAGAGGTGTTAAAGGTATCGATTTTTCCTCTTCTGCTATGTTCTTCAGATGTCGGTCATTTGATATTAGATATCTTCTGTAGAGGTAAGAGGTGTTAAAGGTATCGATTTTTCCTCTTCTCCTATGTTCTTCAGATGTCCGTCATTTGACATTAGATATCTTCTGTAGAGGTAAGAGGTGTTAAAGGTATCAATTTTTCCTCTTCTGCTATGTTCTTCAGATGTCCGTCATTTGATATTAAATATCTTCTGTAGAGGTAAGAGGTGTTAAAAGGTATCGATTTTTCCTCTTCTGCTATGTTCTTCAAATGTCCGTCATTTGCTATTAAATATCTTCTGTAGAGGTAAGAGGTGTTAAAGGTTTCGATTTTTCCTCTTCTGCTATGTTCTTCAGATGTCCGTCATTTGCTATTAGATATCTTCTGTAGAGGTAAGAGGTGTTAAAGGTATCGATGTTCCCTCTTCTGCTATGTTCTTCAGATGTCCGTCATTTGCTATTAGATATCTTCTGTAGAGGTAAGAGGTGTTAACGATATCGATTTTTCCTCTTCTGCTATGTTCTTCATTTGCTATTAAATATCTTCTGTAGAGGTAAGAGGTGTTAAAAGGTATCGATTTTTCCTCTTCTGCAATGTTCTTCAGATATCCGTCATTTGCTATTAGATATCTTCTGTAGAGGTAAGAGGTGTTAAAGGGATCGATTTTTCCTCTTCTGCAATGTTCTTCAGATATCCGTCATTTGCTATTAGATATCTTCTGTAGAGGTAAGAGGTTTTAAAGGTATCGATTTTTCCTCTTCTGCTATGTTCTTCAGATGTCAGTCATTTGATATTAAATATCTTCTGTAGAGGTAAGAGGTTTTAAAGGTATCGATTTTTCCTCTTCTGCTATGCTCTTCAGATGTCAGTCATTTGATATTAAATATCTTCTGTAGAGGTAAGAGGTTTTAAAGGTATCGATTTTTCCTCTTCTGCCATGTTCTTCAGATGTCCGTCATTTGCTATTAGATATCTTCTGTAGAGGTAAGAGGTGTTAAAGGTATCGATGTTCCCTCTTCTGCAATGTTCTTCAGATGTCCGTCATTTGCTATTAGATATCTTCTGTAGAGGTAAGAGGTGTTAAAGGTATCGATTTTTGCTCTTCTGCTGTGTTCTTCAGATGTCCGTCATTTGATATTAAATATCTTCTGTAGAGGTAAGAGGTGTTAAAAGGTATCGATTTTTCCTCTTCTGCTATGTTCTTCAAATGTCCGTCATTTGCTATTAGATATCTTCTGTAGAGGTAAGAGGTGCTAAAGGTATCGATTTTTCCTCTTCTGCAATGTTCTTCAGATATCCGTCATTTGCTATTAGATATCTTCTGTAGAGGTAAGAGGTGTTAATGGTATCGATTTTTCCTCTTCTGCTATGTTCTTCAGATGTCCGTCATTTGCTATTAGATATCTTCTGTAGAGGTAAGAGGTGTTAAAGGTATCGATTTTTCCTCTTCTGCTATGTTCTTCAGATGTCAGTCATTTGATATTAAATATCTTCTGTAGAGGTAAGAGGTGTTAAAGGTATCGATGTTCCCTCTTCTGCTATGTTCTTCAGATGTCCGTCATTTGCTATTAGATATCTTCTGTAGAGGTAAGAGGTGTTAAAAGGTATCGATTTTTCCTCTTCTGCAATGTTCTTCAGATATCCGTCATTTGCTATTAGATATCTTCTGTAGAGGTAAGAGGTGTTAACGGTATCGATTTTTCCTCTTCTGCTATGTTCTTCATATGTCCGTCATTTGCTATTAAATATCTTCTGTAGAGGTAAGAGGTGTTAAAAGGTATCGATTTTTCCTCTTCTGCAATGTTCTTCAGATATCCGTCATTTGCTATTAGATATCTTCTGTCGAGGTAAGAGGTGTTAAAGGTATCGATTTTTCCTCTTCTGCTATGTTCTTCAGATGTCCGTCATTTGCTATTAGATATCTTCTGTAGAGGTAAGAGGTTTTAAAGGTATCGATTTTTCCTCTTCTGCTATGTTCTTCAGATGTTCGTCATTTGCTATTAGATATCTTCTGTAGAGGTAAGAGGTGTTAAAGGTATCGATTTTTCCTCTTCTGCTGTGTTCTTTAGATGTCCGTCATTTGATATTAAATATCTTCTGTAGAGGTAAGAGGTGTTAAAAGGTATCGATTTTTTCTCTTCTGCTATGTTCTTCAAATGTCCGTCATTTGCTATTAGATATCTTCTGTAGAGGTAAGAGGTGTTAATGGTATCGATTTTTCCTCTTCTGCTATGTTCTTCAGATACCCGTCATTTGCTATTAGATATCTTCTGTAGAGGTAAGAGGTGTTAAAGGTATCGATTTTTCCTCTTCTGCTATGTTCTTCAGATGTTCGTCATTTGCTATTAGCTATCTTCTGTAGAGGTAAGAGGTGTTAAAGGTATCGATTTTTCCTCTTCTGCTATGTTCTTCAGATGTCCGTCATTTGCTATTAGATATCTTCTGTAGAGGTAAGAGGTGTTAAAGGTATCGATGTTCCCTCTTCTGCTATGTTCTTCAGATGTCCGTCATTTGCTATTAGCTATCTTCTGTAGAGGTAAGAGGTGTTAAAGGTATCGATTTTTCCTCTTCTGCTATGTTCTTCAGATGTCCGTCATTTGATATTAAATATCTTCTGTAGAGGTAAGAGGTGTTAAAAGGTATCGATTTTTCCTCTTCTGCTATGTTCTTCAAATGTCCGTCATTTGCTATTAGATATCTTCTGTAGAGGTAAGAGGTGCTAAAGGTATCGATTTTTCCTCTTCTGCAATGTTCTTCAGATATCCGTCATTTGCTATTAGATATCTTCTGTAGAGGTAAGAGGTGGTAATGGTATCGATTTTTCCTCTTCTGCTATGTTCTTCAGATGTCCGTCATTTGCTATTAGATATCTTCTGTAGAGGTAAGAGGTGTTAAAGGTATCGATTTTTCCTCTTCTTCTATGTTCTTCAGATGTTCGTCATTTGCTATTAGATATCTTCTGTAGAGGTAAGAGGTGTTAAAGGTATCGGTTTTTCCTCTTCTGTTATGTTCTTCAGATGTCCGTCATTTGATATTAAATATCTTCTGTAGAGGTAAGAGGTGTTAAAGGTATCGATTTTCCCTCTTCTGCTGTGTTCTTCAGATGTCCGTCAGTTGCTATTAGATATCTTCTGTAGAGGTAAGAGGTGTTAAAGGTATCGATTTTTCCTCTTCTGCTATATTCTTCAGATGTCCGTCATTTGACATTTAATATCTTCTGTAGAGGTAAGAGGTGTTAAAGGTTTCGATTTTTCCTCTTCTGCTATGTTCTTCAGATGTCCGTCATTTGCTATTAGATATCTCTGTAGAGGTAAGAGGTGTTAAAAGGTATCGATTTTTCCTCTTCTGCTATGTTCTTCAAATGTTCGTCATTTGCTATTAGATATCTTCTGTAGAGGTAAGAGGTGTTAAAGGTATCGATTTTTCCTCTTCTGCTATGTTCTTCATATGTCCGTCATTTGCTATTAAATATCTTCTGTAGAGGTAAGAGGTGTTAAAAGGTATCGATTTTTCCTCTTCTGCTATGTTATTCAAATGTCCTTCATTTGCTATTAGATATCTTCTGTAGAGGTAAGAGGTGCTAAAGGTATCGATTTTTCCTCTTCTGCAATGTTCTTCAGATATCCGTCATTTGCTATTAGATATCTTCTGTAGAGGTAAGAGGTGTTAAAGGTATCGATTTTTCCTCTTTTGCTATGTTCTTCAGATGTCCTTCATTTGCTATTAGATATCTTCTGTAGAGGTAAGAGGTGTTATAGGTATCGATGTTCCCTCTTCTGCTATGTTCTTCAGATGTCCGTCATTTGATATTAGATATCTTCTGTAGAGGTAAGAGGTGCTAAATGTATCGATTTTTCCTCTTTTGCTATTTTCTTCAGATGTCCGTTATTTGACATTAAATATCTTCTGTTGAGGTAAGAGGTGTTAAAGGTATCGATTTTCCTCTTCTGCTATGTTCTTCAGATGTCCGTCATTTGATATTAAATATCTTCTGTAGAGGTAAGAGGTGTTAAAGGGATCGATTTTTCCTCTTCTGCAATGTTCTTCAGATATCCGTCATTTGCTATTAGATATCTTCTGTAGAGGTAAGAGGTTTTAAAGGTATCGATTTTTCCTCTTCTGCTATGTTCTTCAGATGTCAGTCATTTGATATTAAATATCTTCTGTAGAGGTAAGAGGTGTTATAGGTATCGATGTTCCCTCTTCTGCTATGTTCTTCAGATGTCCGTCATTTGATATTAAATATCTTCTGTAGAGGTAAGAGGTTTTAAAGGTATCGATTTTTCCTCTTCTGCTATGCTCTTCAGATGTCAGTCATTTGATATTAAATATCTTCTGTAGAGGTAAGAGGTTTTAAAGGTATCGATTTTTCCTCTTCTGCCATGTTCTTCAGATGTCCGACATTTGCTATTAGATATCTTCTGTAGAGGTAAGAGGTGTTAAAGGTATCGATGTTCCCTCTTCTGCAATGTTCTTCAGATGTCCGTCATTTGCTATTAGATATCTTCTGTAGAGGTAAGAGGTGTTAAAGGTATCGATTTTTGCTCTTCTGCTGTGTTCTTCAGATGTCCGTCATTTGATATTAAATATCTTCTGTAGAGGTAAGAGGTGTTAAAAGGTATCGATTTTTCCTCTTCTGCTATGTTCTTCAAATGTCCGTCATTTGCTATTAGATATCTTCTGTAGAGGTAAGAGGTGTTAAAGGTATTGATTTTTCCTCTTCTGTTATGTTCTTCAGATGTCCGTCATTTGATATTAAATATCTTCTGTAGAGGTAAGAGGTGTTAAAGGTATCGATTTTCCCTCTTCTGCTATGTTCTTCAGATGTCCGTCATTTGCTATTAAATATCTTCTGTAAAGGTAAGAGGTGTTAACGGTATCGATTTTTCCTCTTCTGCTATGTTTTTCAGATGTCCGTCATTTGACATTAAATATCTTCTGTAGAGGTAAGAGGTGTTAAAGGTATCGATTTTTCCTCTTCTGCTATGTTCTTCAGATGTCCTTCATTTGCTATTAGATATCTTCTGTAGAGGTAAGAGGTGTTATAGGTATCGATGTTCCCTCTTCTGCTATGTTCTTCAGATGTCCGTCATTTGATATTAGATATCTTCTGTAGTGGTAAGAGGTGTTAAAAGGTATCGATTTTTCCTCTTCTGCTATGTTCTTCAGATGTCCGTCATTTGCTATTAGATATCTTCTGTAGAGGTAAGAGGTGTTATAGGTATCGATGTTCCCTCTTCTGCTATGTTCTTCAGATGTCCGTCATTTGATATTAGATATCTTCTGTAGTGGTAAGAGGTGTTAAAAGGTATCGATTTTTCCTCTTCTGCTATGTTCTTCAGATGTCCGTCATTTGCTATTAGATATCTTCTGTAGAGGTAAGAGGTGTTATAGGTATCGATGTTCCCTCTTCTGCTATGTTCTTCAGATGTCCGTCATTTGATATTAGATATCTTCTGTAGTGGTAAGAGGTGTTAAAAGGTATCGATTTTTCCTCTTCTGCTATGTTCTTCAGATGTCCGTCATTTGATATTAGATATCTTCTGTAGAGGTAAGAGGTGCTAAATGTATCGATTTTTCCTCTTCTGCTATTTTCTTCAGATATCCGTTATTTGACATTAAATATCTTCTGTTGAGGTAAGAGGTGTTAAAGGTATCGATTTTCCTCTTCTGCTATGTTCTTCAGATGTCCGTCAGTTGCTATTAGATATCTTCTGTAGAGGTAAGAGGTGTTAAAGGTATCGATTTTTCCTCTTCTGCTATGTTCTTCAGATGTCCGTCATTTGACATTAAATATCTTCTGTAGAGGTAAGAGGTGTTAAAGGTATCGATTTTCCCTCTTCTGCTATGTTCTTCAGATGTCCGTCATTTGACATTAAATATCTTCTGTAGAGGTAAGAGGTATTAAAGGTATTGATTTTTCCTCTTCTGCTATGTTCTTCAAATGTCCGTCATTTGCTATTACATATCTTCTGTAGAGGTAAGAGGTGTTAAAGGTATCCATTTTCCCTCTGTTTCTACGATTTTTCTACTGTTCTGGGAGTTTGTTTTTCACTTTATTCCAATATTTCATTGTTTATGCTTTAATTTTTATTAAATATTGAAGAAAATTAATTAAGCATTTATATTTGAAACTCTATATATACAAATAAAAAAGGAAATTTAATAAAAAAAAAAAAGAAACTAAATTGAAAATGAGAAATGCTATTTTTCGCAAATGTTTTAATATCATTGTTGATAAAAACAATAATTCTCAAAAATTTAAGATTCAATTTAAAGGATTTTAAAACTCTTCACATACTTGTGTGAATATCAATATATATTTAAATAACATAAGAAGATTATCCTATTGTTTGATTTTATGATTAAATTTCAAAATCTATATAAAAAAACACACTTTTTGAAACAGTTATTTCTTAACATACACAGATCAATGGTGTTTGTTAATAAATATTGTACGGTCAAAGTCAACAATTATTTAGTTTAATTCTTACATAAAAAAATTAAGATACATAATTTGTAGGTGCCTGTCACTAAAATATCATATACGACATATTCCTTACACATAAAAAGCACAACAGCTCATAGTTTACATCATTTACAGAAATTACATATCTAGACCAATGGCACAATGATAAAATGAACAACAAAAAATACCACACTGTCGAAACAAATCCAGACGCAAAATAGATACCCTAACACGCATATACATTGTTTAACCTGACCGCTCTATTTCCTGGCTTGTTACATGCACTTCAATAAAAAAAAAACAGTGACAGGGTTGCACTAGTTATATGGGCCCAGGCCTCCTTTCTCAGTGAAATGCTTTTGATTATCCCTTTGGTATCTTCACACATTTTGTCTATCATCCTTCATATCTGATCACCGAATATGACTTATCATCGGATGGGTAACATGTGTAACACGACAGTTGCAACTGGTGGAGCAGGAACTGCTTACCCGTCTAGACTTTACGAGTTCGTCTGCCGGTTTTCAGTGTGCTTTATGTTGCTTAATCTTTAGTTTTCTGTGTAGTGTTTTACAGATCATTATGTGTTTCTTTGTTCCTTTTCTTTTTGTAATTGAATTGTCTGGTCTTCTTCAGTTTAAGACTTGAGATTATCCCTTTGTTATTCTCAAACATATATTTGCAGTCTACTATCTTTCAAATGGTAAACAATCGGCTTTAAACGGAGACAATGGTTTCAAAATATTACTATTTCATCACATTATTTTGTCATTATGGTATGTATATGGATCATAATTTATCCTATTTTAGACAAGTAATCATGATTTATTATTCCAAATAGACTCAATTTGCCATAATTAACATTGTTTTTCACAAAAACAAAATCATATTATGTGGGTTAAAGCATTACTCTTTTAAGATAAACACATTATAACTGATACTTCCAACAGAATTACCGCGTCGGTGGTGTAATGGTATATACTCGATACAACTTTATATCATAAAATTTGTCAATGACTTGCGGTAGGTCAGTGTTTCTCTCCGGATACTATGGTGTCCTCCACCAATAAAACTGACTGCAACAATATAACTGAAATATTATTGAAAGTAACACCATAACTGTTAACCCTACTTAATGGTTTACACTGAACATCTAGTATGTAAAAATTAATATATTAATCTTTCTTAAAATCTAGACTTGATTGAACATTGAACATGAACTGCATATGAATTATAAAGCTTCTAGTTTTAATATATATTGTAAAAATATGTAATATTTTCTTTACCGGCAAAATCAGAGATATTACAAATTGCACAAAATCCCATAATTCCAGCGTAAATATAATAGTTTATTGTCAACAAACCCAATATTGCTTGATGCATTGGTTTATAGTATTAACGCCACTTTCAACAATATTTCAGCCATATCGTGGCGGTTAGTTTTATTGGTGGAGCAAGCCAGAGTACCCGGAGAAAACAACCGACCTGTCGCAAGTCACTGACAAACTTTATCACATAACGTTGTATCGAGTACATCTCGCCTTGAACGGGGTTCGAACCCACAGCTTTTGTGGTGATATGCGCTGATTGCACAAGTAGTTTTAAATCCAACTACCATACGATCACGACCACCACGTCCCCTCTTTCGGATAGAAAAGTACTATCAATGGCAAGTTTAGTTTAACTCGGTCAAGTGGCTTTAAAAAAGATTGTCGGGTGATTGTTTTAGTTAATATATACTTAAGTAAAAGAAATTTATTGAAACATTACCTACATTTGTAATTACAGATAAATAAGATTAAAATGCTCTTTCCATTAAAATTGAATACAATCAATCTAAATTTAAATTAAGAAACATGAACATTTTAGTCACAGAAGGCGGTAATCAGAAGTTATAATTCGAAGAAGGACATGCAATACAATGGCCAAGGAAAAACACAATCAATTATCTACAAAACACTACACAGAAAACTAAAGATTGAGCAACACGAACTCCACTTAAACCTTCGATTAGCTCAGGTGACACGGTAGGATACGATGTTCATGTCTCTCTAGTAGTACCCGTCGTGATGCTCTTGTTATTAACCTGATCATGAATGATAAAAGGAGCAGATTGTGATTACGACAAACGGAACCTGTACTTTTCTGATAGACAATTTAAAAACAAGGAACATTATCAGAATAGTTCCAAATTCAATGCGTAAATTACAACTAACACACATCGTAAATTACAGCTAACACACATATACACGACCTCTCACCCTTCTTGATACGGACACTTCAACAAAAAGATAGAATAAAACTAGTTTTATTGGCCTTAAAAAACCTCTCCTCTTAGTGAAATGATCCGCTCATGATCATGTAAAGAACTTTAAGTAATGGAATTAATATATGAAATATACATATATTTTTCGTGACGCCAAAGTTGTCATATACATAGAACTAGTATCACAAAAGCACAGTCGATGACCTTAATCATTATTTAAATGTGGGAGTTCTATCTCTGATGTTATATGAGCGTGTGTTAATCTAATTTGCTATACGTTTGTACTTGGACTGTTGTTTTCTTTGAAATACTGTCGGACTTTGATACTCTGCTATTTTCTTCAGATGTCCGTCATTTGCTGCAGAATATCTTCCTTATAGGTTAGAGATGTTGGTAGGTATTGATTTTTTTTCTCTGTTTTCTATTTCTGATTTTTCTATTGGATTTTGTAACAGTTCCAATAGTGTGGTATTTATTGGCCTTTAAAAAAAAATATTCCTATATTCCATTTTTTATACTATAATTTTATTATATAAAGTGAAGAAAATAAATTAAGCATTTATGTTTGTAATTCTGTATAAACAAATAAAAAAAACTAATTTAATGAGAAGAAACTAATATTAAAATGACAAACGCTATTTTCTCCAAATGTTTCAATATATTTGTTGATAAAAACAATTTTTCTCAAAAACATAAATTCAATTTAAAGGATTTTAATATTCTTCACACACTTGTGTGAATATCAATTTATATTTAAATAACATAAGGGGATTATTCTATTGTTTGATTAAAGATTATATTTCAAAATCTATTTAGAAAAAACAAACTTGAAATTCTAATTTTTGAAACAGTTATTTGTTAATGTATCAATGGTGTTTGTTTATAAAAATTCTAACGACAAAGTCAACAATTATTTAGTTTATTTCATACCGAAGAAAATTAAAATAAATAATTTGCAGGTGCCTGTCACTAAGTATCATATACGAAATATTCCTTACCACAGTATTCACGCATAAAACACAACAGCTCATATTCTACATGATTTGGAGAAAATACATATAGGACCAATGACACAATGATATAATGAAGAACAACAAATACCATATTGTCGAAACAAATCCAGTCGCAAAATCGATACCCTAACACGCATATACCTTTTTGAAGATGACCACTCTCTTTCCTGACTTGTTACAGGAGCTTCAATCAAACGTGACGGGGTTTAACTAGCTCTATGGCCTATCATCTTAGTGAAATGATGCGATCATACAAGTGCTTTCCACATGTGAGTAAAATGACAGTACTCACACATAACCGGCACAAACAGCCAATAATCCGTACTTTCGGAAGGTTTGCATATTATAATGGAAAACTAAGCTTTAATTTCATATACCACGGAGATAAACAATATTGAAATTGATCTGCGGAACAATTATTTGCATCACATTTCAGTGGACACCAATGTGATGTATGAGCCAATTTTGTGTATTTGTAATTTTTCAAGGTACACCTTTTAACTTCAGTGTTCATTATTGTGTTGCGCTATTTAAATAGCAGTCCGCATTATTACAATTAAATCAATGATAATTATGGTGACAAGACGTTATTTGTTATTCTATCCTCGTTCATATCTCATAACCGAATATGACTTATCATCGGATTTGTAACACCAGTAACACGACGGTTGCCACAGGTGGAGCAGGAACTGCTTACCTATCTAGACTACATGAGTTCGTTCCCCGGTTTTCATTGCACTTTGTGTAGTTTAATCTTTAGTTTTCTGTGTAGTGTTTTGTAGATAATTATGTGTCTCGTTGTCCCTTTTCTTTTTGTAATTGCATTCTCTGTTCTTCACAATTTAAGGCCTGTGATTATCCCTTTGTTATTCTCAAACATTTCTTGCAGTCTATTACCCTTCAAATGGTAAGCAATCAGCTTTAAACTGAGACTATGGTTACAAAAAAATCATATTTCAGCACATTATTTTGTCATTATAGTATGTATATGAATCATAATTTATCCTATTTGAGCCAAGTAATCGTGATTTATTTTTCCAAAATAGACTCAATTAGCCATAATTAACATTGGGTTTTTTTTCACACAAAAACAACATCATAAAATGTGGGTTAAGAAAATTACTCTTTTAAGATAAACACATCAAAACTGATACTTCTGACAGAATCAACGCGTCGGTGGTGTAATGGTCAGCGTGCTCGAATCGAGTGGTCTATGTCGTGGGTTCGAGCCCCGTTCGGATCAAACCAAAGATCATACAATTGGTATTTGTTGTTTCTTCACTAAGCACACAGCATTAAGGAGAAAGAGCAAAGACTGGTTGGCTCGGAATCAGGGTAATATGTCCAAATGTCTATCTGCGGACTGTTGTTTCAATGAGCTAGCACTATAATAATTCAACTTAGCGTGTTTGTCTAACACAAAACGGACCTCATCATCATCTCATTGAATGAATTGTGTTGAGTGCTTTATGTAGTTTTTTTTATAATTTTATTGAAGTCCTATTTTAATGGGGGGTATCGTAGTTGTGACCGTATGGTAGTTGGACTTTCAACTACATGTTCAATCAGTGTAGGTCGGTGGTTTTCTCAGGATACTCCGATTTCCTCCATTAGTAAATCTGATCGCCAGGATAAATGAAATATTATTGAAAGGGGCGTTTACCTCCATAACTCCAACCCTACTTTAATGGGTTACAACTGAACATCTATGTAAAATGAATATAATTTTTTTTCTTAAAATCCAGACTTCATTGAGCATTGAACATAAACTGCATATGAATAATCATGTGAGCCTCTAGTTTTAATATGTATTGTCAAAATATGTAATATTTTCATTACCGGCAAAATCAGAGATATTGCAAATTGCACAAAATCACATTATTCCAGCGGAAATAGAACAGTTTATAGTCAACAAGCCCAATATTGGTTGATGGAAAATCTTTCGGATAGAAAAGTACTATCATTTTGGTTTAGTTTTTGGTCTAGTGGTTTTAAAATAGAATGTCGCATGGCTAATTTGGTTAATACATTTTTGTATATACTTAAGTGAAGAAATGTATTGAAACATTATCTACATTTGTAATCATAGACATTTTAGTCACAGAAGGCGGTGATGTCTGACTTTGGCCACCCAAGGAAAATCGATATCATATTTCTTTAAATTGATGCGTTCGTTTAAGGGCAGAAGGTTATCATTTGAAAACATCGGCTGAAAAAATAGACTCCAATAAATGACAAAAGTTTAACTGTAGTTGACCAGGTCAGGAAAAAAGTCGGTGAATATACAGCTTTACGAAAACTATATATTACAAAGATTAAAAAGTCACATCGTGGCCGCATCATTTCAATGTATGTAAACAAACCACGCCAAAGTCGATCGGATTAAATTAACACCTTTGCCATCTAATTGCTACCTACAAGAGTATATACTAATTATCCCAAACCATTGATAGTTAAATCCTGTGAGTATAAGTATAATGAAGATTATCTGACTAACAATATCCATTAACCCTTGGCAATAGCATTGGTTTAGATTTACACAAATATTTTTATTTCTAACTCTTTTGACGTTGGTTATTGTTATTATAATGATAACACATCACACTAATCTCCATGCTAAAATCCATGCAATGAATCAACTATATTATAGGATATATACAGTCTGAGTAAGGTACGTCAACTTTTTATACTTACTATATATACTATATATTTATTGATTGATTGGTGTTTAACGCCAACTTTAGCAGTATTTAAGCTATATCGTGGCGGTATATATACTGTAGAAAATATCGGACAAATAATGTTTTAAATAGAAATCATACATTTAGATTTAATAATATTTTCTAGATAATTAACGAAAAAGATATATAAAATTTATTTGCGTGGCTGTAGCAAGCCAAGAAACTTAACGGTCATGTATATATGCGTGTAAGGAACTGTAGCAAGCCAGGAAACTTAACGGTCATGTATATATGCGTGTTAGGAACATCGATCTTTTGACTGGTAATTGGAATTGTTCCGACAGTGTGATATTTTTACTTTGTCATATTATCACATTTTCCCGTTTGTTTGTGTTTTCCCTATCTGGTTCATTGTTCTTTCCCATTTTCTTACCGGAATTGGCTTTATGAAAAACACGTCAGGAGTCTCATGAGAAGCAGAAACTCTTTATCCCTGGGTTTTTTGTGGGGTCTGTGCTTTTCATCCTTTTAGTTTTCTGTGTTTTTTGTTGTTGTTTACTTTGTAGATCTTTGATCTTTCTCTTGTATGCAGAATGTTGTCAGTGTCTCTCTGGATTGTCCATTCTCGATTGCCCCTTCGGGTTTTTCTAACGTTTATTTATGCCCTATGATAGATATTAAATATGCCGATATTTAGACAATACACTAAGTGTATCTTTCTGTATTTCCCCTTATCACAGCTGATATATCAAATGTAAATAACAAACAATGATAGACAAGAAAGAAAAAAAAAGCAAAAAAAAAAAACCCCCCAAAAAAGTAAAAAACAAAAACAAAACAAAACAATACAAAACAAAGCAAAAACAAACAAACCTAAAAAGCCGAAACAAACAGATCAACAGACTTTAACACACGAGTAAGATATACCTGAGTTTTTACCGTAATATCTGAAATGCAATGTCTGTTAAAAATATATTGCATATGTATATCTTATCTTTCAATAGTTTATATACACTCTAGATAAACTTGTAACTAATCGAGGAAACGTGTTGTATATAAGAAATTCATACAAATAACTTGTATTGTAACATCGTCTTCACTTCATCAACGTTTTATTGATTTGTCCTCGGGTATGATACGATGAATTTTTTATTCGTATTATATGTGATACGATGATGGGTATATATTTATATTTATTCGTATTGCTTATTGTTGCATTTGGTTCCATTTATATGTTATTTATTGTAAATACGAAAATACCAACATATTCTTTTTTTATGTGGAGTAGATGCTCCCTGTGTTGGTAACGCTATCGCTATGAAATGAAAACATTATGTCATCACACTTCAGGTATCAAAAGCAAGACAACATATATTATATAGACAAGAAATACAAGTGCCAGACAAGAAATAACGGGGCTGTCATGGAGGTGATCGCATGGTAGTTGGATTTACAAGTAACAATACAATCAGTGCCTATCACCACTGATGTTGTGAGTTCGAATCTCGATCATGGCGAGGTGTACAACATTATGTGATAAAGTTTGTCTGACTTGCGACAGGTCGTAAATTTTCTCCAGGTCCTCCGGTGTCCTCCAACAATAAAACTGACAGCCACAGTATAGCTGAAATATTGTTGAAAGTGGCGCTAAACACCATCAAACAAACAAACAAACAGACAAGAAATACAATAGTAAGACAACAAAAACTATACAGATATACAGGCAATGATCAAAGTCATAGGCAACAAATATAATAGCAAGACAACAAATATACAGACACATAGACATGTTCTAGGCAGCAAGCACAACAGCAAACCAACAAAAAGTTGCTGGCAAAAACTAAAACTCCAGACATTATAACGTGTACAGATTCAAATATAACGAGAACAAAAAGTAAATAGACACAAATACAGCCTCCTTAGCTATTATACCTTTATATTCATCGTTGTATATAGATATAGGTTATTATATCATTAAGTCTACATAAATAAATGTTGTATATGATTATCAGTGAATTACTGCGTTCTCCGTTCAAATATACAGTAATTTATACCGTACAGTTGGTTCTTCCATAGGTCGGTAAGTGTATTACATGTTGTTGACATGATAGAAATAATCTTATGCCATGCTTATTATACGTAGTTTGTATGTCTTTTTATGATATTATAACCTACATTCTGTATTAAGATACATGTATATTTCATACAGTATTTTAATATGTATTAACATTTGTCTGTATTAATCGACAATGTGCACAGTACCTGTCGTCTAGATTAATCCCGGTCCATATACTGCCATATGACCCTTAGTGCCATGAACTGTTTGTTAATTAGTACAGTACGTGTCGTCTAGATTAATCTATAATATTAGTACAGTACGTGTCTTTTAGATTAATCTATAATATTAGTCCAGTACGTGTCGTCTAGATTAATATATAATATTAGTACAGTACGTGTCTTCTAGATTAATCTATAATATTAGTACAGTACGTGTCGTCTAGATTAATATATAATATTAGTACAGTACGTATCGTCTAGATTAATCTATAATATTAGTACAGTACATGTCGTCTAGATTAATCTATAATATTAGTACAGTACATGTCGTCTAGATTAATCTATAATATTAGTACAGTACATGTCGTCTAGATTAATCTATAATATTAGTACAGTACGTGTCTTCTAGATTAATCTATAATATTAGTACAGTACGTGTCTTCTAGATTAATCTATAATATTAGTACAGTACGTGTCTTCTAGATTAATCTATAATATTAGTACAGTACGTGTCGTCTAGATTAATCTATAATATTAGTACAGTACGTGTCGTCTAGATTAATCTATAATATTAGTACAGTACGTGTCGTCTAGATTAATCTATAATATTAGTACAGTACATGTCGTCTAGATTAATCTATAATATTAGTACAGTACGTGTCGTCTAGATTAATCTATAATATTAGTACAGTACGTGTCGTCTAGATTAATCTATAATATTAGTACAGTACGTGTCTTCTAGATTAATCTATAATATTAGTACAGTACGTGTCGTCTAGATTAATCTATAATATTAGTACAGTACATGTCTTCTAGATTAATCTATAATATTAGTACAGTACGTGTCGTCTAGATTAATCTATAATATTAGTACAGTACGTGTCGTCTAGATTAATCTATAATATTAGTACAGTACATGTCTTCTAGATTAATCTATAATATTAGTACAGTACGTGTCTTCTAGATTAATCTATAATATTAGTACAGTATATGTCGTCTAGATTAATCTATAATATTAGTACAGTACGTGTCGTCTAGATTAATCTATAATATTAGTACAGTACATGTCTTCTAGATTAATCTATAATATTAGTACAGTACGTGTCGTCTAGATTAATCTATAATATTAGTACAGTACATGTCTTCTAGATTAATCTATAATATTAGTACAGTACGTGTCGTCTAGATTAATCTATAATATTAGTACAGTACATGTCGTCTAGATTAATCTATAATATTAGTACAGTACATGTCGTCTAGATTAATCTATAATATTAGTACAGTACGTGTCGTCTAGATTAATCTATAATATTAGTACAGTACGTGTCGTCTAGATTAATCTATAATATTAGTACAGTACGTGTCGTCTAGATTAATCTATAATATTAGTACAGTACGTGTCGTCTAGATTAATCTATAATATTAGTACAGTACGTGTCGTCTAGATTAATCTATAATATTAGTACAGTACGTGTCGTCTAGATTAATCTATAATATTAGTACAGTACATGTCGTCTAGATTAATCTATAATATTAGTACAGTACGTGTCGTCTAGATTAATCTATAATATTAGTACAGTACGTGTCGTCTAGATTAATCTATAATATTAGTACAGTACGTGTCTTCTAGATTAATCTATAATATTAGTACAGTACGTGTCGTCTAGATTAATCTATAATATTAGTACAGTACATGTCGTCTAGATTAATCTATAATATTAGTACAGTACGTGTCGTCTAGATTAATCTATAATATTAGTACAGTACGTGTCGTCTAGATTAATCTATAATATTAGTACAGTACGTGTCGTCTAGATTAATCTATAATATTAGTACAGTACGTGTCGTCTAGATTAATCTATAATATTAGTACAGTACGTGTCTTCTAGATTAATCTATAATATTAGTACAGTACGTGTCTTCTAGATTAATCTATAATATTAGTACAGTACGTGTCTTCTAGATTAATCTATAATATTAGTACAGTATATGTCGTCTAGATTAATCTATAATATTAGTACAGTACATGTCGTCTAGATTAATCTATAATATTAGTACAGTACGTGTCGTCTAGATTAATCTATAATATTAGTACAGTACATGTCGTCTAGATTAATCTATAATATTAGTACAGTACGTGTCGTCTAGATTAATCTATAATATTAGTACAGTACGTGTCGTCTAGATTAATCTATAATATTAGTACAGTACGTGTCGTCTAGATTAATCTATAATATTAGTACAGTACGTGTCGTCTAGATTAATCTATAATATTAGTACAGTACGTGTCTTCTAGATTAATCTATAATATTAGTACAGTACGTGTCTTCTAGATTAATCTATAATATTAGTACAGTACATGTCGTCTAGATTAATCTATAATATTAGTACAGTACGTGTCTTCTAGATTAATCTATAATATTAGTACAGTACGTGTCGTCTAGATTAATCTATAATATTAGTACAGTACATGTCGTCTAGATTAATCTATAATATTAGTACAGTACGTGTCTTCTAGATTAATCTATAATATTAGTACAGTACATGTCTTCTAGATTAATCTATAATATTAGTACAGTACGTGTCGTCTAGATTAATTTATAGTATTAGTACAATACGTGTCGTCTAGATTAATCTATAATATTAGTACAGTACGTGTCGTCTAGATTAATCTATAATATTAGTACAGTACGTGTCTTCTAGATTAATCTATAATATTAGTACAGTACGTGTCGTCTAGATTAATCTATAATATTAGTACAGTACATGTCGTCTAGATTAATCTATAATATTAGTACAGTACGTGTCGTCTAGATTAATCTATAATATTAGTACAGTACGTGTCGTCTAGATTAATCTATAATATTAGTACAGTACGTGTCGTCTAGATTAATCTATAATATTAGTACAGTACGTGTCGTCTAGATTAATCTATAATATTAGTACAGTATATGTCGTCTAGATTAATCTATAATATTAGTACAGTACGTGTCTTCTAGATTAATCTATAATATTAGTACAGTACGTGTCGTCTAGATTAATCTATAATATTAGTACAGTACGTGTCGTCTAGATTAATCTATAATATTAGTACAGTACGTGTCGTCTAGATTAATCTATAATATTAGTACAGTACGTGTCGTCTAGATTAATCTATAATATTAGTACAGTACGTGTCGTCTAGATTAATCTATAATATTAGTACAGTACGTGTCGTCTAGATTAATCTATAATATTAGTACAGTACGTGTCGTCTAGATTAATCTATAATATTAGTACAGTACGTGTCGTCTAGATTAATCTATAATATTAGTACAGTACGTGTCGTCTAGATTAATCTATAATATTAGTACAGTACGTGTCTTCTAGATTAATCTATAATATTAGTACAGTACGTGTCGTCTAGATTAATCTATAATATTCGTACAGCACATGTCGTCTAGAGTAATCTATAATATTAGTACAGTACGTGTCGTCTAGATTAATCTATAATATTAGTACAGTACGTGTCGTCTAGATTAATCTATAATATTAGTACAGTACGTGTCGTCTAGATTAATCTATAATATTAGTACAGTACGTGTCGTCTAGAGTAATCTATAATATTAGTACAGTACGTGTCTTCTAGATTAATCTATAATATTAGTACAGTACGTGTCGTCTAGATTAATCTATAATATTAGTACAGTACGTGTCGTCTAGATTAATCTATAATATTAGTACAGTACGTGTCGTCTAGATTAATCTATAATATTAGTACAGTACGTGTCGTCTAGATTAATCTATAATATTAGTACAGTACGTGTCGTCTAGATTAATCTATAATATTAGTACAGTACGTGTCGTCTAGATTAATCTATAATATTAGTACAGTACATGTCGTCTAGATTAATCTATAATATTAGTACAGTACGTGTCGTCTAGATTAATCTATAATATTAGTACAGTACGTGTCATCTAGATTAATCTATAATATTAGTACAGTACGTGTCGTCTAGATTAATCTATAATATTAGTACAGTACGTGTCGTCTAGATTAATCTATAATATTAGTACAGTACATGTCGTCTAGATTAATCTATAATATTAGTACAGTACGTGTCGTCTAGATTAATCTATAATATTAGTACAGTACGTGTCGTCTAGATTAATCTATAATATTAGTACAGTACGTGTCTTCTAGATTAATCTATAATATTAGTACAGTACGTGTCGTCTAGATTAATCTATAATATTAGTACAGTACGTGTCGTCTAGATTAATCTATAATATTAGTACAGTACATGTCGTCTAGATTAATCTATAATATTAGTACAGTACGTGTCGTCTAGATTAATCTATGATATTAGTACAGTACGTGTATTCTAGATTAATCTATAATATTAGTACAGTACGTGTCTTCTAGATTAATCTATAATATTAGTACAGTACATGTCGTCTAGATTAATCTATAATATTAGTACAGTACGTGTCGTCTAGATTAATCTATAATATTAGTACAGTACGTGTCTTCTAGATTAATCTATAATATTAGTACAGTACGTGTCTTCTAGATTAATCTATAATATTAGTACAGTACATGTCGTCTAGATTAATCTATAATATTAGTACAGTACATGTCGTCTAGATTAATCTATAATATTAGTACAGTACGTGTCGTCTAGATTAATCTATAATATTAGTACAGTACGTGTCGTCTAGATTAATCTATAATATTAGTACAGTACATGTCGTCTAGATTAATCTATAATATTAGTACAGTACGTGTCGTCTAGATTAATCTATAATATTAGTACAGTACGTGTCGTCTAGATTAATCTATAATATTAGTACAGTACGTGTCTTCTAGATTAATCTATAATATTAGTACAGTACGTGTCTTCTAGATTAATCTATAATATTAGTACAGTACGTGTCTTCTAGATTAATCTATAATATTAGTACAGTACGTGTCTTCTAGATTAATCTATAATATTAGTACAGTACGTGTCGTCTAGATTAATCTATAATATTAGTACAGTACGTGTCGTCTAGATTAATCTATAATATTAGTACAGTACGTGTCGTCTAGAGTAATCTATAATATTAGTACAGTACGTGTCGTCTAGATTAATCTATAATATTAGTACAGTACGTGTCTTCTAGATTAATCTATAATATTAGTACAGTACGTGTCGTCTAGATTAATCTATAATATTAGTACAGTACGTGTCGTCTAGATTAATCTATAATATTAGTACAGTACATGTCGTCTAGATTAATCTATAATATTAGTACAGTACGTGTCGTCTAGATTAATCTATAATATTAGTACAGTACATGTCGTCTAGATTAATCTATAATATTAGTACAGTATATGTCGTCTAGATTAATCTATAATATTAGTACAGTATATGTCGTCTAGATTAATCTATAATATTAGTACAGTACGTGTCTTCTAGAGTAATCTATAATATTAGTACAGTACGTGTCTTCTAGATTAATCTATAATATTAGTACAGTACGTGTCTTCTAGATTAATCTATAATATTAGTACAGTACATGTCGTCTAGATTAATCTATAATATTAGTACAGTATATGTCGTCTAGATTAATCTATAATATTAGTACAGTATATGTCGTCTAGATTAATCTATAATATTAGTACAGTACGTGTCTTCTAGAGTAATCTATAATATTAGTACAGTACGTGTCTTCTAGATTAATCTATAATATTAGTACAGTACGTGTCGTCTAGATTAATCTATGATATTAGTACAGTACGTGTCGTCTAGATTAATCTATAATATTAGTACAGTACGTGTCTTCTAGATTAATCTATAATATTAGTACAGTACATGTCGTCTAGATTCATCTATAATATTAGTACAGTACGTGTCGTCTAGATTAATCTATAATATTAGTACAGTACGTGTCTTCTAGATTAATCTATAATATTAGTACAGTACGTGTCTTCTAGATTAATCTATAATATTAGTACAGTACGTGTCGTCTAGATTAATCTATAATATTAGTACAGTACGTGTCGTCTAGAGTAATCAATAATATTAGTACAGTACGTGTCGTCTAGATTAATCTATAATATTAGTACAGTACGTGTCGTCTAGATTAATCTATAATATTAGTACAGTACATGTCGTCTAGATTAATCTATAATATTAGTACAGTATATGTCGTCTAGATTAATCTATAATATTAGTACAGTACGTGTCGTCTAGATTAATCTATAATATTAGTACAGTACATGTCGTCTAGATTAATCTATAATATTAGTACAGTACGTGTCGTCTAGATTAATCTATAATATTAGTACAGTACGTGTCGTCTAGATTAATCTATAATATTAGTACAGTACGTGTCGTCTAGATTAATCTATAATATTAGTACAGTACGTGTCGTCTAGATTAATCTATAATATTAGTACAGTACATGTCGTCTAGATTAATCTATAATATTAGTACAGTACATGTCGTCTAGATTAATCTATAATATTAGTACAGTACATGTCGTCTAGATTAATCTATAATATTAGTACAGTACGTGTCTTCTAGATTAATCTATAATATTAGTACAGTACATGTCGTCTAGATTAATCTATAATATTAGTACAGTACGTGTCTTCTAGATTAATCTATAATATTATTACAGTACATGTCTTCTAGATTAATCTATAATATTAGTACAGTACGTGTCGTCTAGATTAATCTATAATATTAGTACAGTACGTGTCTTCTAGATTAATCTATAATATTAGTACAGTACATGTCGTCTAGATTAATCTATAATATTAGTACAGTACGTGTCGTCTAGATTAATCTATAATATTAGTACAGTACGTGTCGTCTAGATTAATCTATAATATTAGTACAGTACATGTCGTCTAGATTAATCTATAATATTAGTACAGTACGTGTCGTCTAGATTAATCTATAATATTAGTACAGTACGTGTCGTCTAGATTAATCTATAATATTAGTACAGTACGTGTCGTCTAGATTAATCTATAATATTAGTACAGTACGTGTCGTCTAGATTAATCTATAATATTAGTACAGTACGTGTCGTCTAGATTAATCTATAATATTAGTACAGTACGTGTCGTCTAGATTAATCTATAATATTAGTACAGTACGTGTCGTCTAGATTAATCTATAATATTAGTACAGTACATGTCGTCTAGATTAATCTATAATATTAGTACAGTACGTGTCGTCTAGATTAATCTATAATATTAGTACAGTACGTGTCTTCTAGAGTAATCTATAATATTAGTACAGTACGTGTCTTCTAGATTAATCTATAATATTAGTACAGTACGTGTCGTCTAGATTAATCTATAATATTAGTACAGTACATGTCGTCTAGATTAATCTATGATATTAGTACAGTACGTGTCTTCTAGATTAATCTATAATATTAGTACAGTACATGTCGTCTAGATTAATCTATAATATTATTACAGTACATGTCGTCTAGATTAATCTATAATATTAGTACAGTACATGTCGTCTAGATTAATCTATAATATTATTACAGTACATGTCGTCTAGATTAATCTATAATATTAGTACAGTACGTGTCGTCTAGATTAATCTATAATATTAGTACAGTACGTGTCGTCTAGATTAATCTATAATATTAGTACAGTACGTGTCGTCTAGATTAATCTATAATATTAGTACAGTACGTGTCGTCTAGATTAATCTATAATATTAGTACAGTACATGTCTTCTAGATTAATCTATAATATTAGTACAGTACGTGTCGTCTAGATTAATCTATAATATTAGTACAGTACGTGTCGTCTAGATTAATCTATAATACTAGTACAGTACATGTCGTCTAGATTAATCTATAATATTAGTACAGTACATGTCTTCTAGATTAATCTATAATATTAGTACAGTACATGTCTTCTAGATTAATCTATAATATTAGTACAGTACGTGTCGTCTAGATTAATCTATAATATTAGTACAGGACATGTCTTCTAGATTAATCTATAATATTAGTACAGTACGTGTCGTCTAGATTAATCTATAATATTAGTACAGTACATGTCTTCTAGATTAATCTATAATATTAGTACAGTACGTGTCGTCTAGATTAATCTATAATATTAGTACAGTACATGTCGTCTAGATTAATCTATAATATTAGTACAGTACGTGTCGTCTAGATTAATCTATAATATTAGTACAGTACATGTCGTCTAGATTAATCTATAATATTAGTACAGTACGTGTCGTCTAGATTAATCTATAATATTAGTACAGTATATGTCGTCTAGATTAATCTATAATATTAGTACAGTACGTGTCGTCTAGATTAATCTATAATATTAGTACAGTACGTGTCGTCTAGATTAATCTATAATATTAGTACAGTACGTGTCGTCTAGATTAATCTATAATATTAGTACAGTACGTGTCGTCTAGATTAATCTATAATATTAGTACAGTACGTGTCGTCTAGAGTAATCTATAATATTAGTACAGTACGTGTCGTCTAGATTAATCTATAATATTAGTACAGTACGTGTCGTCTAGATTAATCTATAATATTAGTACAGTACATGTCGTCTAGATTAATCTATGATATTAGTACAGTACGTGTCTTCTAGATTAATCTATAATATTAGTACAGTACATGTCGTCTAGATTAATCTATAATATTAGTACAGTACATGTCGTCTAGATTAATCTATAATATTATTACAGTACATGTCGTCTAGATTAATCTATAATATTAGTACAGTACGTGTCGTCTAGATTAATCTATAATATTAGTACAGTACGTGTCGTCTAGATTAATCTATAATATTAGTACAGTACATGTCGTCTAGATTAATCTATAATATTAGTACAGTACGTGTCTTCTAGATTAATCTATAATATTAGTACAGTACGTGTCGTCTAGATTAATCTATAATATTAGTACAGTACGTGTCGTCTAGATTAATCTATAATACTAGTACAGTACATGTCGTCTAGATTAATCTATAATATTAGTACAGTACATGTCTTCTAGATTAATCTATAATATTAGTACAGTACGTGTCTTCTAGATTAATCTATAATATTAGTACAGTACGTGTCTCCTAGATTAATCTATAATATTATTACAGTACGTGTCTTCTAGATTAATCTATAATATTAGTACAGTACGTGTCGTCTAGATTAATCTATAATATTAGTACAGTACGTGTCTTCTAGATTAATCTATAATATTAGTACAGTACGTGTCTTCTAGATTAATCTATAATATTAGTACAGTACATGTCGTCTAGATTAATCTATAATATTAGTACAGTACGTGTCGTCTAGATTAATCTATAATATTAGTACAGTACATGTCGTCTAGATTAATCTATAATATTAGTACAGTACGTGTCGGCTAGATTAATCTAAATATTATTACAGTACGTGTCGTCTAGATTAATATATAGTATTATTACAGTACGTGTCGTCTAGATTAATCTATAATATTAGTACAGTACATGTCGTCTAGATTAATCTATAATATTAGTACAGTACGTGTCGTCTAGATTAATCTATAATATTAGTACAGTACGTGTCGTCTAGATTAATCTATAATATTAGTACAGTACATGTCTTCTAGATTAATCTATAATATTAGTACAGTACGTGTCTTCTAGATTAATCTATAATATTAGTACAGTACGTGTCTTCTAGATTAATCTATAATATTATTACAGTACGTGTCTTCTAGATTAATCTATAATATTAGTACAGTACGTGTCGTCTAGATTAATCTATAATATTAGTACAGTACGTGTCTTCTAGATTAATCTATAATATTAGTACAGTACATGTCGTCTAGATTAATCTATAATATTAGTACAGTACATGTCTTCTAGATTAATCTATAATATTAGTACAGTACGTGTCTTCTAGATTAATCTATAATATTAGTACAGTACGTGTCTTCTAGATTAATCTATAATATTATTACAGTACGTGTCTTCTAGATTAATCTATAATATTAGTACAGTACGTGTCGTCTAGATTAATCTATAATATTAGTACAGTACGTGTCTTCTAGATTAATCTATAATATTAGTACAGTACGTGTCTTCTAGATTAATCTATAATATTAGTACAGTACGTGTCTTCTAGATTAATCTATAATATTAGTACAGTACGTGTCTTCTAGATTAATCTATAATATTAGTACAGTACGTGTCGTCTAGATTAATCTATAATATTAGTACAGTACGTGTCTTCTAGATTAATCTATAATATTAGTACAGTACGTGTCTTCTAGATTAATCTATAATATTAGTACAGTACGTGTCTTCTAGATTAATCTATAATATTAGTACAGTACGTGTCTTCTAGATTAATCTATAATATTAGTACAGTACGTGTCGTCTAGATTAATCTATAATATTAGTACAGTACATGTCGTCTAGATTAATCTATAATATTAGTACAGTACGTGTCGTCTAGATTAATCTATAATATTAGTACAGTACGTGTCGTCTAGATTAATCTATAATATTAGTACAGTACGTGTCTTCTAGATTAATCTATAATATTAGTACAGTACGTGTCTTCTAGATTAATCTATAATATTAGTACAGTACGTGTCTTCTAGATTAATCTATAATATTAGTACAGTACGTGTCGTCTAGATTAATCTATAATATTAGTACAGTACGTGTCGTCTAGATTAATCTATAATATTAGTACAGTACATGTCGTCTAGATTAATCTATAATATTAGTACAGTACATGTCGTCTAGATTATTAAAGAAATAATTCATGCCGGCCATACTTTATTGTTATTCAAATATGGGTAGGCATTATATTCATGAATATTTAATCCCGAGCGATAGCCATTAAAGTTGTGAGTTCAAATCATGTTCCTAACGAGGTGTACTCGATAAAACATTATGTGATAAAGTTTGTCAGCGTCAGGTCGGTGGTTTTCTCCTGGTACTCCGGTTTCCTCCACCAATAAAACTAACCGCCACGATATAACTGAAATATTGTTGAAAGTAAAAGTGGCGTTAAATACCACAAACGAATCCAACCAACCGAGAGTGTGAGACTTAGGAGGGGGTTGGCATATATTATGTATGCCGTTTGACATCATCATCGGCAGGAATATTTATCACCATTTAGGGGGAATAGAGAATCTAATAAACCACCAGATCGTCATTCATTGGGTCATTTGTTTCCCCTCTTCGTAGCAGAAGCAATGGATCTGTAATACTGCTGCTGATAATGTCCACACAAAACAAAAACAAAAACAAAAAACAAAAAACAGGCGCAATACAATAACCGGACGAATAACAACATCGCCTATTACTAGTAGTGGATAATTATCATCAAATTCAATTTTCTTCACGCATAAACAATTGCTGGTTTTATGGATAATTTAACGGGTCAACGGGAAATCAGTAACAAATGCTGGTCGGGCTCGCATATTGTGGGTCTATTGGCCAGACTGTCGCGGTCGTGATCGTATGGTAGTTGGATTTACAACTACCTGTGCAATCAATGCATATTACCATTGAAGTTGTGAGTTCGAAACCCGTTCATTGCGAGGTGTACTCGATACAACATTATGTGATAAAGTTTGTCAGGGACTTGCGACAGGTCGGTGGATTTCTCCGGATACCCCGGTTTCCTCCACCAATAAAACTGACTGCTATGTTATAAATGAAATACTGATGGAAGTGACGTTAAGCACCATATCTTATGTACTCCCTGTATTAAATTTTTAGGAGGGGTGGGTGGGGAAAGGGGGGGGGGGTGTCGTTATCGTATGAGAGTTAGTTTTATATCTACCTATGCAATTAATGTCTATGATATATACCGTTGTATGTTCGATTCCTTTACGTTGTAAAGTGCAGCTGATGTAGCTTCATGTCATTAAGTTTGATGATGAGTTGCTGCAGATAGGTGGTTTCTACAGCTTAAGAATATAACTGATCTTCACTATCTGTAATTGAGATATTACTAAAAGTCATGTGATGAAACAATCATTTTAATACAGTAATATATTAAATATCTGAAATACACTGCGTTGAAGGAAGTCGCATGAAAAACGGATGCAGCCATTTCGTGTTTTTGCCTTTGCGCCTTTTTATTATTCACAAAGGGAAAACAATTTCATTACTCGTTTTCGCTTTGTAAGAAAAATCAAAGGTTAAAAAGCGAAAAGATGCAAGCGCGAAATGGGCACATCCGTCTTCCATAGGTCGATATGGTAATGAAAAATTAGAATTGACTCCATTGGTGTTTTAATTTGTTCCAGCCTTTTAATATGTATAGTAGTATTGACCATTTAAAAAAACAATAGAGTCACATTGTATCAGCTTATATATTTCCTTATATATATCATTGTTTAGTGAATTGCATGATTCCAAACTCTTACTGCGGTCACTGAGTTAATTGTAGACGAATGTGTTCAGATTATGAATGGTTATTTAAATGTATAAATGTGACAATCGTATTATTGACTCAAAGTTCATTTTAAAGTAACAATTGAATTAATGAAGTGGGAACCGTGAAATGTTCTAAAAATGATACTAATATATAGAATTGGCAATTCAAATTATTTAACCCTTTGTAAAAAGAAGAAATATATATCCTGCATAAGTTTTTTTTTACCGGATATTGTGCATTTATTTGGGTTAAAGAGTTTTGGATGGTATTTGGGTCCTAGAGTTGTATACCCTTTAAACCTATTTCATTTTCTTGCACAACAAAATACATTGTGTTATTAACCAGATCTTGATGAATTGCCGACTTCTGGATGACCCCTTTGGTGTCTGCAAAGTTTTCTTGAAGCTAATAACTCTGACAGAAAGAACGAGAATCTAAAGTAAGAGCAATGGTATTCTTTTAAAGCTTTGCTTTGATCGGAGAATGAACAATGGATTGTCTGTATTAAATTTCTTTCTTGATCGTTTCCATGCACAGTCTACTGAGTATCGCCATATCGTCTCTTTCACACGAATAACTCGATCAAAGGATAATAGATAGCTCTATTATTGTAAACCACATGTTCAATTTATCACATCCATACTGATAATTTATACAGATTTTAACAACAGCAGTGAAATCACACATAAACACAATTAATTCTGAAATATTAAGGTCATTTTTTTTTGTACTTTGGCAATGTCAATGATAAAAATTAAATTGAATGCTTTCCGATTCTTATATGAGTGAGTGAGTGAGTGAGTGAGTGAGTGAGTGAGTGCGTGCGTGCGTGCGTGTGTGCGTGCGTGCGTGCGTGCGTGAGTGAGTGAGTGAGTGAGTGAGTGTTGTTTAGCGCCAATTCAGCAATTTTTCACCTATAGCATGATAAGAACAAGCTACCTTTCAATAAGATGATAATGAGGTTCACTTTCTACTAGACCAATACGCTGAGTTGTATTTTTATAGTGCTAGCTCACTGAAACAACAGTCCGCGGATAGACATGTCGCTTCACTCGAACACATTATTCTGATTCCGAGCCAACCAGTCTTTGCTCTTTCTCCTTAATGCTGCATGCTTAGCGGAGAACCAACAGATATCAATTTTATAGTCTTTGGTTTGAGCGGTTGTGTACACGTTTGATCTTGGTGTAACTTCCATATTTAACAATGCAACAAAAGTAATGTTACCCATGGTAAAATATCAAACAAACTTTATTTCGAATCGAATAAGAACACGAAATAGCCTTTCCTTCCGGGGCACTTGAGTACACCCGCGGTGTTCAGTGTGGTTCGTGTTGCTCGATCTTGAGCTTTCTGTGTAATGTTTTGTATATCGTTGTTTGTTCTTTTTCTTTTGGTCCTTGTGTTGTCTATCCTTTTTAGATTACGGCTTCTGATTACCTCTTTGGTATCTTCAAACTTTTCTTATTTTACTTAGCACTTTTATGAGGCTTAGATTTTACCTAAGCACGTTATGGGGCTTAGATTGTACCTAAGCACTTTACGGGATTATATTTTAGCATGCACTTTATTGCTCTTAGTTTTTATTTAAGCACTTGATGTTTACAAAAACACAAATGCAATGACAAATGTAATCGTTCAAATTGATTTCTTGAAATTTATTGCATCCTCGGTATCGTTTCGTGCAAATGACATGATTTGTTAGTGAAATCTAATTTGATACGTTTTAAGAGAAAACTAATGTAGAGTAATAAAAACAACTTGGTCAATGTATTTCAGTCGTGTAATTATTTGCTCACGAAATTCGTCAATAAAAAGTTGAATTCAATTTAGAAGTTACCAGAAGTATACTGTAGTGGTAAATAACTCTAAATAAAACATATAATACATAGGCATGTCGCACCACGAAGGAGTAATTTCGTATTTGAAGCATAATAAAATAAATTTTATGTAAAATTGATAGTATAATGGCAAATTCGTACTCGTCTTTGTCTGGAATGGCAAATACTTCCCCGTCTTTGTCTGAAATGGCAAACTCTTACTCGTCTTTGTCTGGAATGGCAAATACTTCCCCGTCTTTGTCTGAAATGGCAAATTCTTACTCGTCTTTGTCTGGAATGGCAAATACTTACTCGTCTTTGTCTGGAATGGCAAATATTTACTCGTCTTTGTCTGGAATGGCAAATATTTACTCGTCTTTGTCTGGAATGGCAAATATTTACTCGTCTTTGTCTGGAATGGCAAATATTTACTCGTCTTTGTCTGGAATGGCAATTATTTATTCCCCTTTGTGTGTACTTAAATAACAATGAAACAAACATGGCAAACACTAATATTTGTTTTTCTTAAATGAAACTGAATTAACAATTGATAACATTTAAATGTATTTGTACTTCAACAATGACAAATACTTACATATCTTTGCATGTATAACAAGAACCCGTAATCAACAAATGCATATACGTACACGTCTTTGTCTGTATATACATGTATAATATGTCAATAGAGAATACATTTGCAACAGCTGACACTGAAAAGACTTGACAACTTGGGTTGGATCGACTAATCCAATATTCCAACTACATTGACACCAACAAAGAGAAACACAGCTGGTGACTGCTACCATTTCCAGCTTGATCACTAGATTTGCAACATTCACAATTTAGAGAACCATGTGTTATTTGGAAAACTGTTTCTGGCGGATATTTGAAAATTGAGTCACTAAATTACATTAAAAATAAGCAATTCTCAACCTGAGGGTAGTCTGAAATTTATATGTCGCTTGTAGATTCGAGAACCTGTTTCTTACATTGACATTCACCTTGAAATCCACAACGGAGGAAGATTTAAAACAAAACTCTACGACAAACGCGGTTACCTCACCTTTCTAATAGTCAATCTCCGATACGTCAGTAGCAATATTGACCGGCGTATGGAGTTTTCATTTCACAACTCACACATTATTCTAGAGCTTGTACACAGTACAATGCTTTTCTGGACAGAGATCAGTTGCTGACACAAAAGCTACTCAACCAAGACTATGTTGCTCCTAGGTTAAACTCATCGCTACACAAATTCTACGGTCGTCATCACAATCTGGTTGACCGTTACGAAATATCCATATCTCAAATGACAATGGATCGTTTACTTTTTACGTAGATGTTTTCTTACCTCTATCACTGCCAAGACTCTTACCGGAATTACTGTATATATGTGTAACACGCCGGTTGTCTTATAAGAAGCAGGATCGAACTGCTTACCCTTCACGAGCACCTGAGTTCACCCCCGTTTTTTGGTGGAGACCGTTTTGCTAATCTTTGTATTTTTTGTGTGTTGTCCTATTATGTTTTCTTTACGTTCTGAGTTCCGTGTTGTGATTCTCCGTTACGATTTCCACATAAAAGCGATGTTTAGTTCGTCTTTACCTCCAGTTGTTTGTTGGAGGGTTCGTGTCTTATTTGTTTGTCCCCGTCTTGTGTACCCTATGTTACCAGTTTCTCTGGATTGTCAATTTTTGACTGTCCTTTTGGCATTCTCTACCGTTTATTGTACTATTTCTTTTAAAAGTAACGTTAGAAGTTCAGAATGAGGACCATATAGACCGCTTTACTCTCATCTTGTATTGAATCTAAATCCGACCGCCTATTCGTTCGGAAATTGCAATTTTAAGACTGTTTGTGTGTGTAATGTAATATTGGTATATTTTATGTGCATTCATATTTCCAATGAACGTTTACCGTGGTGTTATTTCTTGAGGTTAACACGAGGTATATCGGGTTTCCAGTCCACTTCCGATCGTCTTCATCTCTCAAGTGATCTTGGAAATTAACCGATCTTAAGATGTTTACTCAGATACTTTAATGACAATAAGATTACAT
Source organism: Bathymodiolus septemdierum (assembly GCA_963383655.1). Classification (NCBI taxonomy): domain Eukaryota; kingdom Metazoa; phylum Mollusca; class Bivalvia; order Mytilida; family Modiolidae; genus Bathymodiolus; species Bathymodiolus septemdierum. Next base: position 24,144,773 of record OY726522.1, on the reverse strand, counting down.
TTACCTGTAAGTTGATGATAGTATTGATAATCTCGTAGAAAAAAGAAAGACAACTTTGATGTATTTATTTGTGGGGAGTAAACGCGGGATTATGACAGTTAATTTAGTACCCTCGATAAAGTTAGAGAGCAGAAGGGACAGTCGAGAATGAACAATACCAAAACTTATTGGACACAGTACACAGAACAAAGACAAACACAATAAATGAACACAACATAAGAAAATAAAAAAGATGAGCAATACGTACCCATCTAAAATCCGTGTTACTCTAATTCATATTTGACAAGTAGTATTATCGGTGACAGGAAAGAAAACAATCCACGTAAGAGGCTTTACTGTAATATTATTACTAAGGAAGTCATCACGGTAGTCTTAAGAGTTTTTATTTTATCTTTCAACGGTGTCGATTTTATTGGTGAAGGTCAAGGTCACTTTTTTGTGTTGATCAGTTATCATAAGTATGACAAAAACGCGGAAAAAATGTAACCGAATAGGACAATATGAGACAGTAGGTCTAAAGTAGAAAGATAGAAAAGTGGTAAATGACAACTGCTGCGAAAACAATGACAAATACATTTATAGCGTGTCATTGCCTATCTGATGCATGCATTAATTTAAGTAATATACTATTACAATTGATTGGTTGCTTACGAATTAATTCATGAATGACATAGAAACCCAAAATGTTTACAAAAGAAAATATAAATCTTCTCGAATTCAGTCAGAGAGATAAATCTTGTCCATGTAACTAATGAGTACTAGATAAATCTGTTTCGTACTTATTGATAATGGACAGGTCTAAAGATAGAATGGCAAATGTTACCGGATATCAAAACTTTTGAAAAACAACATGAGATAAAAGTAAAGCACTATGGGTAAAATGATTGTAAACATTAACTGATAACATGCACCAAGTCTCAACATCATAATTCTAAATTGTCATATAACAAATAATATATTGAAATAAAAAAAACTTTAATAATTTAAGCACCCAAATTCATACCTACTGGTTGGCTCCAAATCAGGATAATGTGTCGGAGTGGTGTGACATGTCTATCCGCGGACTGTTGTTTCAATGAGCTAGCAATATAAAATCCAACTAAGCGTGTTGGTATAATACAAATCGGACCTCATCGTCAGCTCATTGACAATTAACTTGTTCTCGCCATGATATAGCTGAAAAATTGCTGAGTCACTTAATTTCTCACTCCAAATTCATACCAAATGTTCTAGGCAAAATCAGGATGCAAAAGCAAAAAAACAATATACATAAAAAAAACCAAGCAAACAAATAAAACAGTACAACAATAAAACAAAATGAAACAAGCATTCATACAATGCTACCCCCACAGTAACCGGAAGTAAACACATATAGTCTGGGAAGACTTAAAAGTGTTGTTTTATGTACATCATTAATCAGTTCACATATCTGGATCCTTCTGTCATTTTATCAGCAAGATCAAATAACATTAAACAAAACAAACAAAGGACATCGTATTTTTACAAAAGGTAAATTCGGATATTTACATGAATATTGTTTAATTATAGATACAGCATGATATATAGAAAGTGAACATAGCAAATATCCATCTAAAATATTATTATTCCACCACGCAATGTTTTTTGGTGATTCATAATTATGTTATACTAAAATCACTGCTGAATAATTTAAAAGGGTCTCGTTTCATTTCACAATCTATCAAAATATCTTAATCCTATTGTAATGCTTGGGAAAGAACAACAACATATTTTAATGGAAAAGTGTAAACATAAGAGAAATTGTTAATTAGATTATAACATTTATTAAAATGTATCAGATACACGCACGATTGAAAACGGTATATGTTCATGCTTAAGATAATTTTGGATGAACTGAAGATAACCTATCATTTATGATGCGTTAAAGACGAATAAAAATAAAATGCTTTGTCATTACCAGTATTTATGATTTGCATAATGGGTACTATGGAACCAATAAATATCATTGCTAAACTCGTTGTTGTATTGACAATATTGGTTAATATGGCTCCATATTTCTAAACAACTCCCAGGGGATTATCATATTGGCATCGTCTGATACTATAAGAATTGAAGCTGTATCCATTACACAGTCTATAAACAGCATTTTGTTTATATTTGTCCACGATAACTAACAATAATCTCAGAGAGATAACATGTATCAGTATCATTGCCATCTCATAACAGTCAGACATTAAGCAACCATAACAATCTCCACTTTAATATGTTCTATTGTTTATGCTTATTTAATACTTTTTGGCTAGCATTATAGGCAATGTATATTCGTTTTGGTATTAATTTTTCGTCCGGATATATCTAACGAGTCATAAGAGCTACAAACAATAAAATGAATAATATTCTCTAAAATGGTACTAACACTATGCCAAAAATATTTCATATTGCCATATTTACTGATAAATAATTTGACAATTGAACAAATTTATTGCTCACATATGTTCAATTTACGAAACGACAAAGCCTAATTGAATTATCTCTACCTTTGTAGACCAATCATTTCATGTTATTTATTAATTAACAGAAAATTAAGCATTATCATGTCTGTTGATGAAACTCTATGTGATATTGCATTTTTTCTTAGTTTACCATCTTTTATTTTACAAAATATCCACAAGTCAAAGCTAATCATGTATTTGCTGATGATTTTCAATCCAATATCGTTGTTTGTTAACAGCAGAATAAACTTAATCGTTGAAAAATAATTTTAAGGAGACACAAGTTTGAAAAACAAAATACTCATTTTGAAACGAATAATCTCATTGGATAATTGTGTTGTCGAATATTTTTTTTCTCAATGGTGTTTATCTATCTATCTATCTATCTATCCGGATCGTGATGTTAATTTAATGTACCTTCGAATCCGCATGTTTGTGCATAGTGGTGTCTGATACATATTGTGTTGTGTTTTTGTTTTGTTTTCCTTTGTTTTTTGTACCCTATGTTGACAGTTTCTCTGGATTGTCCATTCTTGATTGCTCTTCCGGTATTCTCTAATGTTTATTTACCTTTGTCTTTGCCGTGTATTATCAATGTATGATACAAGAAGAGTTTAAAATACCAACGTCTAAGCAGTAAATACGAAACAAAGAACAAGCTGACCAAACACAGCATTTTCACAAAACTTCAATGAAAAAAAACCCCACTAATACACACAATAAGAAAACAGATATTTTGATCACACGCAATTGGTCATAACTGATACAATAGTTGATTAAGATGGATTTCTTGTTTCTAGTCAGCTAGTGATACTCAATATATAGGGATTATGTATTCAGTACTTATATTTGACAAACGGAAGTTTTATATTGGCAGCAAGTGCCTTTATATCACCCATTTAACAGAAATTACCATAGAGTAAAATACTACGATTACTCACTCATAGCTATAGTTACCAGAGTGACCATGGCGGAAGCAAAGCATATACAACAGATTGGACATACACGAATATCCATAAACCATTGGGAAAGTGACATACAAATGGCCTTTGTTTGTAAGATAATCTTTATAGACATATCATTTCCCAATAAAACCAGTATATATCAATTCGAAACAAATACATATGCTATGAATGGATGACATTATAATATAGACTGTACAATGTAGTCGGTTCTTGTCTAGAAATCCTCTTTGTGGTGTAATGGTTAACAATCGCGTCGTTGGTGTAGAATATGATGCGTTCGATCCACGGTTAGTTCAAGCCAAAGACAATACAACTGGTATGTGTTGCTCTTCCACCAATGACGCAGCATTAAGTAGTTAAGGTAAACTATTGGGTTGGTAGGAGCATAGGGCTAGGGTTAGGGTATGACGCTTAACGCTACTTTCAACAATATTTCATTTATATCGTAGCGGTCAGTTATATTGATGGAGGACACCACAGTATCTGGTGAAAACCACCGATCTGTCGTAAGTCACTGACAAACTTTATCACATAATGCTATATTGAGAGCTAGGAGCATAATATTGAATCCGGGTGGAGTACACTGTTGTCTAATAAATGTTAGAGAATACCGAAGGGGCAATACAAAATTGACAATTCAGAGAAACTGACAACAAGACGAAGACAAACAAAACCAAAACACAACACATCACTTTACGGAAGAAAACACAAATACACCACTTTACGGAAGAAAACACAAATAACGTAAATAAAACATGAACTTACAACTGGAGGCAAAAACGAACCTAACATCATTTTTATGCGCAAATCGTAACGGACGTCACAACACGGAACTCAGAACGTAATGATACATAATAAGTCAGTTAGCATTACTACAATCAAGTTCAACGTGTTAGCCTATTACAAAGCAGGTATTGTTCTCATATTCATAAAGTGTAGCTTGTCTTCCCCAGGATATTGCAGTAATATTGTTAATTCACTCATATCTAAAAGGTTGTTAGATAAAATAATCCGTATATTTAAATACTTACATTTTCTGCTTCATTTAATCATTACATTCTGTGATAAATTTACACGAAATTAATGGGTTTTTTTTTTATTAATAAACAAGATTAATCAACTCAATGAACAAACAAAAAGCAGCAAAGGTATGCATTTTGTTCTGTCGCTTTTTTGTATGTGATCAGAACTATTTTAAGAGGAATTTGAAGATACCAAAGGGATACTTAGAATTCGTAATTCGAAGAAGGACAGACAACATAATGGCCAGAGTTTGATTTTGCTTTGTTTGTGACCACATGTTCCATAAAATTGTTTTCCAAACAGTCCTGTAATCTATAGTTTGTATGAAATAACTGCACAGTGTCAATCAATATGGTTTTCAACGTTACATTCTCCTTCATTTAAAGTTTATATTTTCTATTTCAGACTAATGAATCTTAATAGATTTTACAAGCTTGAATAGGTCGACAGTAATTTCTTATCAAAGTAATTGAGCGTTTGAAAACATGCACAATGTTATTTTCAGTTTTAAATGAACTTCAAATTTACTTCTAAATGAGTCGGCAGCTTGACACGTCACCAGGTTAATCAAAATCACAGTTTCCTGTATATGGGTTGGAAACTCTATATAATTGGCTTGTAATCCCAACTAATGAGTGTCGGCTGGAACACCCCAGCTAATGAGTGTTAATTCATATTTAAAATTAGGAAAAACCGAAAGGAAATCTTCCTTTTAAATTGATTAAGCAGTATATAGAAATTCCTTAATCCATAAAGTCAATGTATATACAAGTTACTGTTAAAATGAATGTTTGATTACTCCTAAATGATTCAATGTTCCGAAATAAAATCGTATTTTTATTACCTGCAATAATACTACCAAAAGCATTAGACAAGTTGTCGATCTGATATAATGCATTAAAAAAAAAGTTTGAGGATACCAAAGGGGAAATCAGATGCTATAGGTCGAAGAAGGACATATATAGTGTTGACCTTTCGTATCCTTATTGTAATAATTTCTCACCTTAGCAAAGAAGCAGTACATACTTCTTTGGTTTGATCAGATCGGAGGTCGAACCTACGATATTATGCCTCGAGGTTACCACGCTAACCATTACACATCCGAGACAGTCGTAAGTGTTATTACTAAATAGGCTAATAATCGACTTATTCATAAATATCTCAATTATATCTTTATTCTCTGGTGTGTAACTAATAACACGACTTTCACTATTTTGACAATATACCACATAGGAAACGTTAACGACATTCCTCATTTTAGCTACAGTTACTTAATGACAAATATCCAAATACGTCTACTCTGATTATGAAAACTAACATTTGTTTACTGACATGAGAACGGCATCGTGTCACGTCACACTGACTTCTGTATAAATAAGTAACAGGATTAAATAATTTAAACGATTTAAACTCTAAAACAAACATAGATAAGAAAATAAGTATTTCATCAAAATAATAATACAACAAAAAACATGATATAAACATGTACTTTTTATTCCCGTAATATACAGACGTAGTACAATTTACGGAACTGATTATCCGTCCGGAGCACCTGAGTTAACAAAAGGTTTCTGTGGGGTTTATGTTGCTCCATTTTGATTTTCCATCCTAGTTTTTTGTGGATCCTTGCTTGTCTTTATGTTCTTTTGTTTTTCTTTTTGGTCATTGTATTGTATGTCCTTCTTCTATTTACGACTTCTGAATATCTCTTTGGCATCTTTAAACTTTTCTTTACACTGCAAATAATTGATGTAATCTACAAACACACATATATAATTTGAGTAATGAAAACACTTAGATATCTAATCTAATGCGCAAGACGAGTTTCTAAAATAACCTCATGATGTTAGTCAAAAGATTGGAAAGACAAATAATTATGTCTGAGGCAGATGAACCTTAGATATAATAATACATACTTTATTTAGATACTATAAGTATCAATAATACTAAGGAGATATATGTTATAGACATGGGACATCATTGCCCAAAAAACTACTGTGCGAATGATACCTGCTATTCATTTTAAATCCAAAGTTCCAGAACGATGACTGTACATAATTCGCCAAGATTTTTTTAAAAACACAAAACACACTCAATGATGAAGACAAAACACGATTAGACCACAATATTTTCATGTTTAGGACCAGAAACATAGTAAATCTAACCATAATGTATAGCTTTGACTTTTCGTTTCCTTGGTGTAATAATATTTCATCTTAGTAAAGAAGCCGAAAATGTTAAATTTATTGTCCTTGCTTTGACCAGATCGAAGATCGAACCTACATTCATCTACACTGGAGGATAACACCCTAACCATCACACCACGGAGAAAGTCACCAATGTTATTACTAAATAGGCTAACAATCGACATAAATATATCAAATATATCTTTATTCTTGGGTGTTTACAAAATATCATGAATTTCATTATTTTGACAATATTTCCTATGGGAACGGTTATCAAACTACAGATAGTTAATGTCAAAGATCTAAATGCATCTGTTCTCTGGGTGTTTGCAAATTTACAAACGACATCATGTCACGTCACATTGACAACTACATAAATAGTTATCAGGATTAAATAATGTTTGTATTTAAACAGCATCATCTTCAAAATAAACATAGATAAGGCACTTCAAAAATATAATAATACTAAAAAAAAACGCAACACTATATAAACAAATATTTTTAATTCCTGTAAAATACGGACTCAGCAAAATTTTAACACATACATATTATCCATGTTAATTACAAACTCAACACATACTTATAATTCGTGTACTAAGAACGTATATGTTCAACTTATTGTGCACCACGCAATTTGAGATCAACAATCAGGTTGGTTCAGAGACAGAAGTTTGGAAAGCAAAATAATTCAAAAGTATATAGGAGGAATAACTCTAACTGGCCTAAACTGGATAGTCAACATCGACTAAGGTTACATAAGCCTGATGGGTATTGACCATAGTTTTAGTTGTAAACACATTATTTAAGAACTGTAAATGTCAACAATTAATTTTCTTTTTAATATAAAGTCTCAAAGTCAAAACATTGGAAAGTCAAATATTTGAGATAAAGACAATCAAATGGCTTCAAGAAAAGAATTATTAGCCAAAATCGGCTACGGTTATCTGTACTTGAGGTAGATGTACCTACTTTAGTTTAAATAATAGTAATTATATTATTTAGGAACCATAAATTTCAATAATAAACACATCTTATAAACCACATCAGTACTAAAACACTAACTACTGGGCGGATGATGTATACGATCAAAGTTCAAGAAAGGTGACTGCACAGAATTTGCCAAAATTTCTTAAGAACACAAAACACACCCAGAGATAAAGAGAAAACACGAATAAAACACAATGTTTTGACATTTAGTATCAGCAATGCCATAAATTTAATCGAAATAAAAAAAAGTAGATATCTAATTTATTGCCTATAGCGTATTTTGTTTTAATAACCTTCATCAGGTATGTTTGTTGTCAAAAGATTGAAATGCTAAGTAATGGAAGAGTCTTTGGAAGCAAGTCAACCAAGAAACCTAAACCGAATAATAAAGGCTACCCACCTAGGTTTAATAGAGATTAACTATAGTTTTTATAATTTACATTATTTGGGAACTGGAATAAATCATGACACTAACTATATATAGTTTTAACATTTCGCATCCTTGATGTAATAATGTGACAGACAACAATAGATAAAGTAAAAATAAACGTCATCTCTATCGGAGATCAAAGACAAAGAAAACCAAACGGAAGCTCAAATAATTCAAACTATTATACTATTAGATATCTAAATTAGATATCTACGTTTTTTCCCAACTATTTAAATACTGAAGCATATCTCCATATTCCACGATAGCATCTTACGCTAATAATAAAATGAAAAAATAAAACACTGTCTGAACAATTCCAAAATCAAATTTCACAATCATAGAAAGAGACAAAATCGATACCCCTAGCACACCGATACATGACCCCTCCCTTAACTGGCTTGGTACAGGCACTACAATGAAAAGTGGCAGGCTTAATGAGACCAAGCCCCCCTCCCTCTAGTGAAATGATGCGGTCATCCAAGGGCTTTCCACGTGTAAGTAAAATGCGAACCCTCACATATAACCGGGTGAACATGTTATTGTAAAGAACGCTATAATCTTGAACAAGTTGTCATATGTATAATATTAGTTCTATTAAAGAGAGCCGATAGTCGCAATCATTATCTAAGCATTATATAGTATACATGACCATCGTAAAGACATAATGGTAAACAATAGTCAACTTTGAACCAAAATATGATTGCCAATACCATTTTCCATCATTTGTACGCGACAGAATACTTTTAAACAAGGTGTTTATCATCGGAAAAAACATTTTGAAAGATAAAGTGAAACGATTCTTTCAAAATCCTTGATTTTAATTATCGGAATTTAGAGTTCCAAAATCATCTAATTTCTATTAGATGCCATAGCTTCTACCATTATGAGAGAACTCTCACTAATATTTTATACAGCAGAACTACAGCATAAAATACGATGTTTTAACATTACTCTGTGATACATGGGAGAATCACAATTAAAAGGTCTAATTTGTATTTCCAATAATTCTATATTTTATATTCTAAAATACAATAATTGATAAAATCACCAGATTTATATGTCACAGTAATAAACATGACGACAAAATAAATAATTGACCCTTTTTAATAACTATTAGTACCTAATTATGATATTTACGAGATTCTATAGAGAAATGCATGCTGTTCGACAATAACAAATAGTATAAACAGAATGTCTATCAATAGAAAATAGAGACCATAGAATACTTATATAGTTTATGAGAATAGTGGTCACCTAATTCCTTCTGATGTGATACTGTCACAAATACACATTGTATTAACGAAGAAGATCAATATAAGTTAATCCTAAGAGTAAACATGATAAAGACTGGATTATAAAGAAGTCATCAGGATAGTTAATAGTACCATGTTAGATTAACTGACTCGGCGTTTTCATTTTCAATTCAAGTCATCTGTGAATTCATGAAGAAAAGACAGTAAAATGAGAATTTTGAAATTTGATTCTGGAAACTAAACTAACTATCAGATATCAATTAATCAGTTTACACATAGAAAATTGATACATATTTTTGCTTGCTATGAAAGGTTAAGACGTTATTGGACATAAGAGATGTGTATTGAGAGTGGAGTTTTGTTCTATGTCATAGGTATGTGACTTCAAACATTATCTACATAGTATATGATTATTATTTCATTATTTATTCTGTTTAATCAACTTGGTGTTTGCATCATAACATACTTTCCATAATAAGTGCCAATCAGTGCATCACTGGTGGTTCGTATCAGAAACAAACATTATGATTTATTAACGATCACAAGAAATTACTTTGATGCTTATTTCAAAATTACATTTAGCGTGAAAATATTATGTCAAACGGGAACAGCAAACTGCTAGTAGAATTTGAAGGAAACAATGATATACGAAGAATGAAGTTCTTGAACCATTTCTGAAATCGGTGGTGGAAATGAGTTCTAAACTATATAGCTTCAAATATGAAAAATAGAGCATAATGATTGTTTGTTCATGATTTATTTCTATCGAAATTCATAACAAAAAGTAAAAAGGTTTTATTTAGCAGAACAGATTGGTAGAATAGTAGTTATGTAATTATCATTAGTTGCATAACATTGATGTGTTTTACTACAGAATTCTTTGAACATCAATGCAAAAATGCTTGTTTAAGAATCACAACAGATTATTTGAAATATCTTAGTTAAAAAATCAATTCAAAACATTGCCAGAGGGAAACTCTAAGATGTATTTAAAATTAAATTAGCTATAATGTAGAACAAGTGTGTAGGATGATAATTTTCAAAGAATGTAAATATGTAAAGTTCTGTCAAACTATTTTCATGCTATATTATGAAAAGAACGTTTAAACAGTAATGGTAAAACAATTTCATCAAAAAACAACAAAACAAACAACTACCTCTCATCTTAAATCATTGATTATAAAAAATACCACGACGTCTTTCTTTGAAAATCCATGGCCTGACTTGGGACAGACAGAACAAAAATGTGGCGGGGTTGAATCTGATCCCAACTCTCCCTTCTTGAAATTTGTATATCCATCCTGACTTTGTTCATGTTCTTCAATAAAAAGTGGCGGGGTGAAGATAGTTCGTTGTGCCCAAAAATAAATCATCTATTCCAGGTCTTTTGTGGCGGGTGTTGTTGTCTCGTCTTAGGAAATTATATTTATTTTTAAGCGTAAATTACACTGATGGTGTTTTATTTTGGCAGATTGTTTCATCGTTAGAATTTTGTTTAACTTTATCATTGTACAAACATTGCAACAGGTCAATATTACGCTTCCCCGAACCTACGAGAGTCACCGATCAAGTCTTGAAACAATAGTCAACCGTTTTCATCTATTTCTCATTGGTAATTATATACGTTACTCACCATCCGTCAAAGTCCATCCAATCATATTGTTGTGACATCTGCAATCGGTAAATTTTCGGAATTATTTAACAATATCGATGTTTGTAAATTTAGACGTTCTCTGAATTCCCATGTCAGTGACTATTTATAAATAATAACAAGATAATGTAATATGTTTATAATTAGCTCAAACGTGTAAACTGAGCTTGATGGCAATAAGCTTTACATATGCTAAATAAATACATGTATAACAACTTTGGAAGACATGTTTTATATCCGTTGTGAAACATATAGGCGTGATCAGGTATATACAATTTATAAGTAAACTACAGATATACCACAAAAATGATAGAAAAGTTTGAAGATACCAAAGGAGTAAACATAGCTGTATAGAGGGACAGACAATACAATGGCCAATAAAGCACAAAAAATGATACCAAAACATAGCCGTATAGAGAGACAGACAACACAATGGCCAAAAAAGCACAAACAATGATACCAAAACATAGCCGTATAGAGGGACAGACAATACAATGGCCAATAAAGCACAAACAATGATACCAAAACATAGCCGTACAGAGGGACAGACAATACAATGGCCAATAAAGCACAAACAATGATACCAAAACATAGCTGTATAGAGGGACAGACAATATAATGGCCAATAAAGCACTAACAATGATACCAAAGCATAGCCGTATAGAGGGACAGACAATACAATGGCCAATAAAGCACAAAAAATGATACCAAAACATAGCTGTATAGAGGGACAGACAATATAATGGCCAATAAAGCACAACAAATTATACCAAAACATAGCCGTATAGAGGGACAGACAATACAATGGCCAATAAAATACAAAAACTGATACCAAAACATAGCCGTATAGAGGGACAGACAATACAATGGCCAATAAAGCACAAAAAATGATCCACAAAACTCAAAGATTAAGCAACAAAGACCTTTCAAAAAGGGTCGGTGAACTCACAGTCCTGAATCTGTTTCATAGAAAATATCGATCAGTACATCTATAACGGTTGTTCATATCCTAAACAAACATTATGATTTATTAACGATACACAAGAAATTACTTTGATGCTAATTGTCAAACATACATAATAAATTACTTTGATTTTTCTTTTAAAATGATGCTAATTTTAATATTACGCTTCGCGTGAAAAGTTTACGTCAATCAGGATCAGCGAAGCTGCTAATAAAAATTGAAGAAAAACTAGTTATACGAAGAACGACGTTCTTGCAACATTTATAATCAGTGGTGCAAATAAAAGTATAACATTTCTAACTAGTGTTACAAAAATAACGTTTTTAGAAACATTATTAATCAGTAGTGGAAATACGAGATTAGACAACTATAGCTTGAAATAGTGGGCGAGTGGTTGCTGCTCAACGCTAAGTGATCAATTTTTTCAGCTATATCATGGTGAGAACTAGTTACATTTGATGAACTGATGAAGATATCCGCTTTGTATTAGAACAACATGCTCAGCTGAGTATTTATAGTAGGGATGGCAACGATTACTCGGTTAACAGTTTAACCGTCGGAAAGATCGTAACCGGTTAGCTATTTTGCGATTCGATTATTCGTTAAGTTTTGATAAAATATGATGAAAATATGTCGATCTTGTCACTGTTTTCTCAATTCATAAAAGTTAAAAAATATCTAAAGTACATGTATAGTGTAACAGTAAATAAACTTAGATATCGGATTAAATTAATAATTAAATAACTGTGATAAGACACGATAACTATCCCTCGGCCATTCGTGTTTTTATAACCATAACTAATCTTAACAATTGTAAAAACTGTTCATCTGTCTAATTAACTTGCAATTGAAATGTTTGAAGTTTCATTACAAAATGCCTCCACCACAATCGAAAGCTTGGTCGTATTTTAAAAGAGATGTGGAGTCGAAAATTGTGAAATGCAAACTGTGCAATTTAGAAATAACATATACGGGAGGAACTAGCAATATGCTTAATCATTTAAAGCTAAAACATTCGTCAGACGACTCGTATGAGGAAACAGAATTATCATTTTACAAACGTGAAAGGTGTGATCCTAACGTAAATCCTTTAAAGTGGTGGAAAGAAAACGGTATCAAATATCCCAGATTGTCAGTGCTTGCGCGTCAGTATCTCGGTATTCCCGGAACATCCGTACCGCCTGAGCGCATATTCTCAGCCACAGGATAACTCGTCAATAAATTAAGAAACAGACTATCTTCTTCTGTCGTGGACCAGTGTAATTTTTCTTAATAAGAACTATGTACCAGAACAAGCAGATACACAATAGACCGTGATAATGTTTAATCTTAATCTAAAAAAAGAACTGTACAGATAAATTTTGTTTGTTTCGATGTTTGTAATTTTATATGTAATATAAGTTTATTATTGACATCGCCTTATTGATTTGTCCCTTGCAAGATTACATCTGAACAATGATATCTACCGGTTAACCGAGTAATCGGTCGGAAGATTATTCGAGTAACCGATTAGTAAATTCTGAACGGTTTGCCATTCCTAATTTATAGTATTAGATCACTTAAACAACAGTCTACGGATAGACATGTCATCCCACTTGGACACGTTGTTCTTATTTCGGGCCAACCTGTGTTTGCTCTTACTATTTATTGCTGTCACCTTTTATATTTTATACTCTTTGGTTTAACCCGATCGGTGCTCAAATCACCATCTGCAGCACTCGAGAGTAGCACGCTAACCATTGCTCCACCGATGCTAAAATTATTAAAAACAAACTTGAATAAATTTTAATTCAAGTACATGATAAAATTATATCGAAATTGATAACGAAATGACAAATGTTAAATTATTTTTCGCAGCACGGATTGGTAGAGTATTATTTATGTATCCTCTCGTCCGTTAAAATCGGTCAACACCTGAAATCGGTCACCATTTTGGAATGCACTGTCACGTGAGTTCAGATGTTGATGACGTCATTTATCCTGCAAACTGCGTCCAGAAATAGATAATCGATTTACTTTCACTTTGATCAAGACAACAATGAGATTTAAACAGAAAAGAAAAGATATCTATAGATTTTGGTGTCAAAATGGTGCCATTTTACTACTATCATTTTGACTTAATAATGAAAGTCAAATATTTCCAGAAAAACACAGTCCGTAATGAATAATTTGCATATCCTGTGTTTGTTTACATTCCACTGCGCATCTTGACCTATATTTACAACTCCATTAGGCAACGGAAATGGCATTGTTTTCGTTTTGAAATTAAGTAATTCCTTAGACAATTTTAAGATTTTTAGCGGGAATTTGTGGGTAATAAATATGATTTGATATAAATTACATGGAATTGGATGGATAAAATTGTACGTGAAAACAGAAATCTGCTGAAAACAAGTGACAGCAAATACAATCTAATGAAAAAATGGGGAAATTTAGAAAAAGCAAATTAAAAAATATTGTAAAATACAATCTCCTAGGCCTATTTGTGTTCCACGTGACTATTTTATGGTTGACCGATTTCAGGTAACGTGACTTGGGCGCCATTACAAAACATATGCAAACAAAAAAGGTCCGCGAGCCGACATTTCTTCATCAAATTAAGCGATGTTTTTGGTATTTTATTTGGCTTAAGTGCCCTAGTAAGCATGGCATTTATCTTTGATATATATATACCAATTTGAATGAGAATTATAAGGAAATTTCTTAACTGATCGATTTACGGTCACAGGTGGATAGTTATTATTAGATATGCTATGCTATACAACTGAATTCTTTGAATATCAAGACAAGAATCATAACAGATTATTTGAAAAAAGTTAAAAAAAGTCAATCTAAAGCATTCACCGAGTGCAACTTGAAATCTCTAATTTAAAAAAAAACATTCTTAAGCATTCCCTGAGGACAAATCTAAGATGTATTTAAGAATGAAACAAGCTATAAAAACTTAAGTGATTAAAATGATTCTTTTCAAAGAAAGTAAATATGTAAATGTCTGTTCAACATTGTACATATTGCATTTTACATTTCAAAATAACTATATAGGGTGAATGATTTTCTGTATACCACATCTTATCATATAAATCCTGGTCTTGTACAGGCATTTCAATAAAAGTGGCGGTTTTAAAATAGTAAGCGGTCAATATTGCGCTTCTCTGAACCAATGCATACAATTTATAAATAAACTACACTGCCGTTCTGAATATGCATGAATTATTTGCCGCTGAGCGTTAAACATTACACAATTAATCATTCAAGATCAAAATATCATTTATGATATAAATAAATAAGCGTTAGAGAAAACTAAAAGGAAAATCAAGAATGGACAATCCCGAGACAGGCAACATTGGGTGCAAGACACACAAATAAGATAAACAAAAGACCCCCTTCCCCCTCAGAAAACTAAAATGATTAGCAACATGGACCTCAACAAAAATTCGGAGGTGAATCCAGGTGCTCACGAATGGTATGAAGTTCCTGTTTATTTATAAGAGACATACAGTGTTACTCGTATTGTTAAGTCCAGAAAAGTCTTGTCGGTCATACACGGTAGAAAACCAATCTACATAAACCTGAAGAGATCCATTGCCATTTGAGAAATTAATATTTTGTAACTGTCAACCAGTTGGTGATAATAACCGTGAAATTGTTGTACCGATGACTTTAAACTTACTTATTACCTACTTTGTTACAATTGTTTGCCTTTAAAACTGCACTCACTGCACTCACTGACACAATTATATCATTTATGCAAAGTAATATAAATAATTAAAGCTAATATAATTGAATTTTCCAAACACAATGTTAAATAAATTATGACTAATAAATTAATTTAACTGTAAGCGTCACTCGTTAACCGTCAATAAGTAATTAAATTTCTTCATTAGCCGACATCTATCACGATTCATTAGTCAAAATTTATACCAGTCTTTATCTGTCAAAGGTTAAGATCCAGCGATCACTTACCGAACATTCAACATTCACCGATCCCTCACTTGGGAACGTTCCAAAGACTATAGTTACTAGAACAATGTGACACTACAATCTTTTGTTTGTCTTGGGTTGTAAATAAGCATGCAACGGTAATGAATGATGACAACCAATGGTTGTTTACTTCATGCACATTTCAATATTAAAAATCTACAGTGTTGCTCAACACCAAACAGACGAGATGCAAAATCTAAATACCAAACATTGAAAAATAAGAAAAAATACAATGCTTATCCTACAACTAAACCTAGGATATTTTTATGCATACATTCATTGTTAGCTTCCAACCATATGGTATTATTACTGTTGAGTAGATATCCAAATTAATAAAGATTCATTGAAGACC
This sequence comes from Bathymodiolus septemdierum, assembly GCA_963383655.1. Lineage (NCBI taxonomy): Eukaryota > Metazoa > Mollusca > Bivalvia > Mytilida > Modiolidae > Bathymodiolus > Bathymodiolus septemdierum. The sequence goes on along the minus strand of OY726522.1, from coordinate 24,128,510 downwards.
AATAAAAAATAATAATTATAGAAGAACGTAAGCAATAAAACTTCCCTAAAACATAGCTAAATCGAAATTTTAAAATGTCTGTGGTGATATCTTTTGTACCAGAAGTATTTATTGATCAGTTATATAGCTTTATTCTTAAATGTGAAATAAAAGGGGCAACTGAATTCTAAAATGTATCGAATGCAGTTTTCCCATTGTAAATTTCGCATTTCAAGTAGTAATATATATGTCTCCATCATATATACCGGTTATGCATCCCATGTAATATACCTTTCTAAGCAACTGTTCAGGACTTTCTAAGCAACTGTTCAGGACTTTCTAAACAAGTGTTCATGACTTTCTAAGCAACTGTTCAGGACTTTTTAAACAAGTGTTCATGACTTTCTCAACAACTGTTCATGACTTTCTAAACAAGTGTTCATGACTTTCTCAACAAATGTTCAGGACTTCCTAAACAAATGTTCAGGACTTTCTAAGCAAAAGTTCAGGACTTTCTAAGCAAATGTTCAGCGCTTTCTAAACTACGTGTTCATGGTAAACAACTACTTAATATAATGTCATTTATCGAAATATGCAATGATCGTCATCATGGAAGATTCGAACAATATGGTGTTTTCGTATCGTAATTGCTTACAGACATGTTTCCGAAATAACTATAATAGCATTGCCTCTTTTGTTTTCATTTGTAATATACAACGCATTTGCACATGTGAACTTACTGCTACCATGCACAGAAGAGGAGATGTATTCCTGTCTCGGTTCGTTGTTACCTAAATTACCCAAAGGACAAATGCAGGATTGCCAAAATCGGCTCTAAGCACATCAATGGCGTAATGGTTAGCGTGTTCGTTTTGAGATCGTAAATTCGGGCCCCAATCGGGTCAACAAAAGACTATAAATCTGGTATTTGTTTTATTCTCCTCTAAGTATGAAGCATTGAGGAGAAACTGCAAAGACTGGTTGGCACGAAATCGGGACTATGTGTAGGAGTGGTGTGACATATCTATCCACAGACAATACAGCAATGATTATAATACCGTGTTATTGCTTTTAATTAAAAGTTTCATATTAGTTTGCATAAAGTTGTCAAAATCTATTTATTTTAGTAGCAACTGTGAAGCAAGATAATATTGTGGTTTATTTCAAGGATCATTACTGTCGTAACGTTAATGACTTTTTTCTATTAGATGTGTATAACAATAAAAAAACATGTTTCTTTGAAAGTCGAATTCATTAGCAATAAACCACCAAGCCATACCATTAAGAATCACGAAATAATTTATTTTGTATGACATGTTAGACCAAGAAGATAGCATTTATACAAGTCATATACCGGTATATGATCTATTCTGGAAAAACAATGAACCGAAGCTAAATTGGAAAATATTAAATCAATAAAATATAAAAATAATAAACAATATAAACATTATCAGGAAGTTGCATGATGGAGTTATTGGTATAAGTTCATCGACATATGTCATGATTATTGTCTCCATAAAAAGACTGGACCGAAATTTAGAAATTTACCAATATTGTTTGATTTTAAGACATGCCATGCATTGTAATTCAAAAGAAAATAAGCGTTAAAGAAAACCGAATGGGCAATCCATACATACTGGTAACATGGAGCACATAAAGACAAAAGACGAAGACACAAAATACAAACAAACAAACAAATAAACAAGCAAGTTGACCGACACGAACCTCACTAAGACAACCGGGAATGAGCCCATGTGCTCGCGAAGGGTAAGCAGTTCCTACTTCTTAAAAAATGAAAAGTACCATGTGCATTGTATATACTTGTTATATATCTTATGTTAACATAGATAAAGCATATGTTTTCTGTTGCTTCTTTTCTTCTCTTTATCGTGTGTTTATATCAATGTCCGTTAATGTAAGTAATTCAATTATTTGTATATAGTTATTAATATATGATTTATGTGCTCATTATGGGCGGCTTAATTAGCAATAAGGAATGTGTTCTTTGTATTTTGTTGTCATTAGTAAGGAAAACTAGAGATGTGGTTCATTGAACCATTATGAATTAAAACATTGAAATCCAGCTTTTCGATATTTTGATTAACAATAAGGAATCTGTTTTTGTTGTTGACATATGTAAGGAAAACTAGAGATTTGGTTCACTGAACCATTATGAATTAAAACATTGAAATCCAGCTTTTCGATCAATATCATCTTGTCATTCATATCATATCTTAATACTATATACAACACAGTTAACGGATAACATTCATATACATTTCATGTATATCATTCTAAAGTAACGGATTATCATTAGCCTTTACCAGATACATACAGATATATGTAGTGACATTTTGACAAACGTAATTAGTCTTAAGAGTCAACCTAACGCGTAATAGGAAACGGTATTTGCGTTGGTGTGATATTTTCATTAATTGAGTCAACAATCTCAGCAGTGCAATGGTCAGCGTAGTCGACTCGAGTACAGATGGTCGTGGGTTTGAACATTAGAATAAGATCAACGTTTAAGTTGCTATAGCAACGTTTCTGGACTAACCTTAATCAGATACACTCAAGATCAAAACACTGATAAGCCAAATAATTTAAAAGTCTTCGAAAGAAAGAACATCAAAGGGAGTAAACAGAATAGCGAAAATCAGCTAAGGTTACCTATGTCTTGCAGAAGCTGATCTTAGTATCAATAAATTACATTATTTAATTTTAAGCCTAAGTATATCTAGTGAACCATGTCAAGCAGGAGGATAATACCCTCCTCTGGGACGTACAGATCCAGTAATAATAATGAATTTGAAGCATGATTTCTTAAAATTGATTTTGTTCAAAATATCCATGTCTAGAAATGAGGGAGGGATGTGCCAGCCCGGACTATGACTTTTATGCCGCCACTGGAATAAAAATAGAGATTTGGGCTGGAACGAAAAATTTAGTCTTTTGCAACAATGCGCGTAACCTTTCTTGAAATCTACAAAGAGGCATTTAACCTGCAGACATCATGGTAGTTTAAAAAAACGTTTTCCACTATCGTCCATAGTCAAGCTTTCCGTATTATAAACTGACAACCCCTTCCTCAATCCTCCACCCGCAGACGTGCTGAGAAAAATAAATCTAAGAGAAAGTTGAAGTGATAATCAAAATGAACTATCCAAAGACACATGCAACATTAAGCACAAGACACCGAACGAAAGGAAACAAAACAAAACACAGAAAGACGACATTGTTATATTACCTGTTTTGTTCAAGTATTGTTATAAATACTGTTATAGTGACAGCCGGAAACTCTGAGCCGTAATGAAAGCGGGAGCCGTAATGAAAGCGGGAGGTTTAGTGCTTTAAAATCTGATTCAACCCACCATTTCCTTAGAAATGCCTGTACCAATTCAGGGTCATTACGGTCTTCACAGTTTTCCGGTTGTTGACTGATTTTGTCTGTTTATATACTTATGAGTTTTGACTTTCCCTTTGTAAGATTGTTCGGAGTTCGGTAATTTTGTTATTACCCTTATTCAATATTTTGTACAGATATGCATTTATATATCGCCTGATGGCAGAAGTAGTAAAAATGGAAATGTTGTCAGTTACATGTGATATCATGAAACTATTCTTGTCTATCATGCTATTACTACGTCATAATTGTTTCTCTTTAATCCTACATTTCAGGTCAGTTAGTTTGAACCGTCACTTTTTGTTGGACATTGCGTAGTATTATATACTCATATAAATATCTTGAATCTGATTTGATAAAACACTGTCACGTGATATTTATCCATTCGTTGGGTCAACCCCTAATCGTAAGATCTCATAGTAAGGTCTACCGCTCGCGAGGAAATCCCAAGGTGTTTCCAATTATAGTTACTTCCCTTAATTCAACAGACAACAAACATGGCGTCCAGCTACAGGTTCGTTGCTGTGGGCGAAGAAGAAATTGTCGAAAAAGGGCAACAACAAAATTACCGAACAATATTCATTGAGTTGGCAAATCCAATGGTAAATAGTAATTGAATACACATGTATTCAATCACTTGGAGTCTGTCGCAAAACTACATGTATTCAATCACTTGGCGTCTGTCGCAAAGCCGCAGGTATTCTATTACTTGGTGTCTGATGCAAAAATATTCGATATAATATACCAATTATCACCCTTGTTGGAGTGTGACCCGACGGTTTGTCTCCCCTCGAAAAGTTAGGTCATCCTCGGGCAACCTTACTTTTCTCTGGGAGATAAACCGTCGGATCACACTCCAACAAGGGTGATAATTGTATGATATGTGACTATCATTCCTTACATTGTCACAAAATAATTTGCATAATAAAGATTGCATACAAAAAAAATATAAATCTATTCGATGGATTGTTGACAAGAGACACCAGGTTGTTGACTGTATTGTAAGGAAATTGAAACTCAATATTTTGTTTACATGTAGTTATTCAATTATATTAATTTGTCTTTATATAAAAACCAATGTACATTCCGAAAGACCGGAATAAATTGCTTACTATCAATCTTACTGGTAGGAGTCTTAAAATGATTATATAACTAGGATTTGTAACTAGATTAACACGACGGGTACCACTAGTGGAGCAGGAACTGCCTACCCTTCCGGAGCACCTGAGTTCACCCCCAATTTTACTGGGGTGCGTGTTATTCGATCTTTAGTTTTATGTGTATGTTTTATAGATCGTTGTTTGTCCTTTTGTACTTTTTCTTTGGCCATTGTGTGGTATCTTCAAACTCTTCATAATAGGAATAACAGTATTACACAACATTTGAATTAAAACAGCGTTTTCCAGTGCTTACTAAATGGAATTCTTTTGAAAAATCAAGTACACATTTGTACGATTTTTACGTCCACTTAGCATAAACCTAATGAAAATGTCAACAAAGATGGCCGAATATTGCTCTATTTTATCCTTACATTTTGACATTTCTGAATAAATAAATCGAGACATAAATCAAATGGTTAAGACTAGAATGAAAGGACATTTTAATTGCGGGAATGTTGCATATCTGTTGTTTTTTTTCTGTCCACTGGCCCATTTAAACTTTGAGTCCGTAATGAAAGAGTTCGGCTCCACCATATTTCAGTTGAAAATAGCTGAAACAAACGTCATTCTAAGCGTTTTCAAAGGTGTCGTATGTGTCGTCATCGCTGTTACTGTTACCGTTCCTTTCTGTTGCTCAACAGGAACCAGAAAAGCTATATTTTGGTCAGTGACCGTATATAACAAATAAATTCCCAGTCAATGCAATGCATTCATAATTGCTTTTTTTCTCTACCAAAGTAAAAGTTAAAGTTTGAAGAAAAAGCTCCCGTTTCCTTTGCTTTAATTGCATTTAATTAAATCCAACTCGCTTAAATTCACACTGAAAGCAGTTTGATTTCCTTGTAAATGTTAATGATTGAGTAGATGTCTACATCATATCCTAAAAGGTATACATAGAAAACACAGACGTTGCCTTTATAGATCCCGTGCAAGTCACTGTCTGTTGTTTATAGTAGAAAAACATTGTAAAACCCTTTTTGAACACGCACGTCATCAGTCTATATAATATATATATATACATGTATATATATTGTATGCTTTCCATATTATATGTGCTGATGTAATATCCCTTTATGGATATGCAGGAGCAATATGGGACCGCAATACCCTCCAGTCTGGACCAAGTAAACCCTAGAAATAAGTTGAGGATCAAATTAATCAACACAAAGGTCCTAACACAGACATAAGAAGAGTTTGAAGATACCAATGTTATCATAATCCGTAAATCGAAAAAGAACAGACAACACACTGGCCAAAAGAAAAAGTACAAAAGGGAAAACAACGATCTACAAAACATGCACATAAAACTAAAGATCGAGTAACACGAGCCCCACTAAAACCGGGGGTGAACTGAGGTGCTCCGGAAGGGAAAGCAGTTCCTGTTCCACTAGTGGCACCCGTCGTGTTAATCTAGTTACAAACCCGGTGATAAGTCATGAATGAGGAAAAGACCAGGAAATGCTTACGACAAGTGGAACATATCCGTGGTCATTTGTGACACATATATTCCATAGCGGTTAACCAAGTCATGGTGACGACCGTAGAACTGTCAAAGTGATGACTTCAACTTAACCAAGAGGAACGGACAAAATTAACTACAGTATTTTTAACATTTTCATCAAGCAAAACAGACAAACCAAGTCTTATAACATACCGATGGAAATGGTTAAACACGGAGTCATTATCTATATGAGATATACATTGTATATACTTAAAGATGACAGAAAATAATGGTAATAACAAAATTCAATTATACAAAGCTTAAACGGAGGCAGAAATTCAATAAACAGAGACAGAAAATTATAAACCACAACATGTAACAATATATTAACTGATATATCTCTTCTCTCGCAATTAAATAATAAAATACATTAAAAACAAGCTGGAATAAATGTCATGCTACGGAATGAACACATACTTCAAATGTATAGTCTTGATATTATTCCTACCCCAGGAGAAAACGCGCGAGTATACAAATAGTTTCTCCCCTTTAATGTTTGTTCCATTTGCAGGCGTGAATGTCTGATTTTTCTGCTAAAGGAGGAGTATATTTAGTAGATGACTGAGTATTAGATATCCATCGGGTGCAGGTAGAGGGGAAAACATATAAGGTCCTGGGAAATAGCTATAAAGTATAAAGCAGAACGCCTATTGTACCTCGAGGCGAGCACGCTAACCATGACGCCTCCGATACGGTTCAGACCAAATTTGAAAGTGGCATCGGCTGGCTGTGCGGAATGAATCAGATTCATAAATCGCCCTACCGACTGGACATAAATCAGTGGGTCGTTTTCTGCGTTGTAAATTTTTTTGTTTTGTTTGTCTTCATCCTGTGTCTCATATCTAAATGTATGCGTCTTTATATTGTCTATTCTTGATTGCCCCCATCGGTTTCTCTTACGTTTATTTCATTGTAACAACAAACAATAAATTGATATGTATATAACCCTTCTATCAACACCGCATGATATCTGTAAGTTATCATCTTAGAGTGTTACCTGACAAAAGTGATCGCTTCTTTAGCAAATGGTATTTGTTAATTGATTCCTAAATTTCAGAGGCGATCCACCTGAGATTTGTCCATGTTGATAAATTGAAGATATCAGATATTTCATTTATAAATATGCTTCCTATACTATCTAATTAAAATTCGATCTTTAATTGCGCGACATAACACAACCGGGGGCAATTAAAGATCGAATTTGAATTAGATTGATCTACGAAAATAATATATTTAATCATCATACAAATAGCCAAAACTGCATCCCTTCATACTACATCAACCCTTCTTACTATTTCCATGGGCTATGGTGTTAAAGCCACTTTCAACAATATTTCAGCTACGCCGTGACAGTCAGTTTTATTGGTGAAGGAATCCTGAGTACCCGTAGAAAACCACAGACCTGCCGCAAGTCACTGACAAAGTTTATCACATGATATTGTACACCTCGCCCTGCGCGGGATTCGAACTCACAACATCAGTGGTGATAAGCACTGATTGCATAGGTAGTTGTGAATCGAACTACCATACGATCATGACGGCCCCTATGCTTCATATACTATCTAGGGAGATACTGTATTTATTCATCATGCATTTATTTATCCAAAACCAGTACATCAACCCTTCTTGCTATTTCCAATAAGGATTTAAACCGGGTCTGATATATAGCTTTTTATCCAGAGCGCCTTGGACAAACGCAATTGATTCACGATTTCCAATTATCAGGTAAGTCTTGTGAAAATAGACAATTACATTTGTGTACATACACAGATTTCAAGGTATCAAATTGTTTTAAGGGAAAACTAATGCAAAAATCTATAAATCTAACTACTCAGATAATTAACTCATGTAATCCAGAGAATATTTCCTTGTTGCTATCAAAATACAACATATATAAGACCACCAAGCGGTGTAGCTGTAACAGTTTACAGCTAATTAATTTCAAAGCACAAACAAGGTTATCATACCATTATATTTTGCGGATCACTAGTTATAAGACGTAGCAGTAGAGAGATAGGCTGTTGGTTAATAAATCAAAGTTCATATAATATTGGATTTAATTGTATATATATTCTTCAACTGCATCAGTTATTTTTGTTTTCTCTTAGGGACGTGAAATGTTGTCAAATACAAATTATATAATGAAATGTATTACGGTAATTATTTAAAGGAACTCGTATTTTCTTCCGTTGCAGATAATTACACAATTCGCATGCATGAATGTAGTAAAATAAGTCATCTCTCATTTTATTTTTTATTTTTCAGATATTGCTCGAGCGACATAGAGATCGTATTCATAATGTTTGATAATGAGCGGCAAGGAAAATGACAGTTCTCATCTGCCTTATTCTCCAGGAGATATTTGGATTAACTTTTGGAAGTAGTAACTTGATTCATTTAGGATATTTAACGGGATCCGAACAGCCTGGTGCACTGTATTACCGCCGTCCTGGACAGACAATTTCAGGTGCTTTAACGTTTGCTTTAGACCAGATAAACTCGAATAGCAATATATTACCACATCACAAACTCGATATCATATCTGCAGAAACATATGGTCGTGAAAGTGAAAGTATTCGAAAAACTGTGGAACTACTGAAATATAATATATCTGTGTACTTGGGACCACAGGAAACATGCATACACGAGGGAAGGATAGCAGCGTCATTCAATATTCCAATGATTTCATATGTAAGTATCCTTTAAACTTTTATCATTTCCGTGTACATAATAATTGACCTGTCACGTCTTCGGTGTACACATGTTGTGTTTGCATCATTTTCAATAAAGTTTGAAGATACCAAACGATAATCAGAAGCCGTAAATTGAAGAACAGACAAAGGAAAGTAATAGTAATATACATACGCAAATACGATATTACAATTTTGGAATCCTTAGAACAATAAATGATTTTGGAAAAGAAATAGCATGTATGGATATTTTAACATATCAGTTCATGTCTTGGTTATACAATGCTGTATTTATCAAACAATAGAAACGAAAGTCACACGTACATGAAAGTTTTGCAATAGCATTTGTAAAATCTATTACATGTGTAATCTGAAATATAATGACTTGTTTGACATTTAAGAAAACAATTTTGTTTAAGAAATACGTAATAGTTATACACTGAGGTATAGGTGTTTCTAATCCAGAGTCACCGTATACCAAAGTGTATAACTAACCTACATCCCAGGTTCTTTGTTAAACATCCTAGGTTGAAATATAATATTTTGAAACTTTCATTTTTTTATTTGTATGAAGTGTTTAACCAACAATTGAAAAACACAACAAATTACATTCTTTGAAAAACCCTTCAGCAACCTCTTACTTAAAGACGTATGCTGGTGTTTTGAAATGTGAGTAGATTTCACTGAAGTCAAGCTTGACGCTTCAATACACGTGAAATTTGCTGTCGTCAATATGGATGGGTAAGAAACGGACGAAATTTTGAGTCAAGCTTTGGATCTAGCAGAAGATGTGGTAAACGATACCATATTCATAACTCAAGAGTACATTCCAGAATAATGAAGGTATTTTACATGTATTGAAAAAAGTGTGAAATCGAACAAACTCCAAAATATACGTAAAAAATTCAAACACAAAGATTACAGTTCAATGTATGTGCTATTGAAGTAAATAAATAAATAATAAAAATAAATAAACAAATAAATGTACTATTGAAAATAAATAAATAAAAATTTGTCTCGTCCAGGCTTCACTACCATCTTTAGTTTTTAACAATTCTAACATAAACATTTATTTCAGCAAGTAACACTGAAATTTGCATTGGATTTTGTAATTTAATGATGTATACAAATAAATTATCGTTAATCATTTTTAATCTTATTTCATGGTGTCTGAAGGTGAGTTTTACTCAATAGAAGTGTTGTTACAGGAACAAAAGTAGTGCTTGTGCATAGGGTGTGACGACAGGTGTTACCAGAAACCTCTGTCGTCACACCCTATGAACACAACCTATTGTTCCTGTAACAATAGGACAAGAGTTTCAGAGATAGAAAGTATATGGTTTAACAAAGAACCTGGGGTGTAACTCCGAATATTCGGATGTCAACGAAGGCTTATTTACTTTAACTAAATACATTAATTAAGAAGAGAGGTATGGGTCCATATAAGGAGTTTAACCCCGCCATTTTTTTTTATTGAAGTGACTGTGTCAAGTCAAGAAAGTGAACATTATGTATCTGTCGGTTAGAGATATCGATTTTGCCTCTGATTTTACGATTTTTTCGAATAGTCTTTGGTATTTTTTGATTTTTTCGAATAGTCTTTGGTATTTTTTGTTTTCACTTTGTTATTAATGTAACATTTAGGAAAATGTCTGAATTTTTTGAAAATATCTAAAATGTCGAAATGATCATAATCATTCTATAAAGTACATGTAATTTTTCCACATGAATGTTACAAAATTGACTAATAGTTTCTCACATTTGGAATAAAAACATAGAAATCAATGTTAGTGAGACATGTACTAAATAATTATTTTAAAGATTACTTTCCAGAGAATAGTCTTTTAATATTTATTTATCTTGAGACTAAAATTGTTTCACCTACTGTTCAAGGCTAGGTCGAAAATGATACATTCCTGTCCGCATTATGGCGATAAACGATTAAAAAAAAGAAGAAAAGTATCTAATAAATCAGGTGCATTCCAAAAGGTAACGTTCAAAACATCTCAAAATTGACAGGAAGATTGTTTCTCGATTCTCTAAATTCCGTATTCTACTTTGTTGTATACGGTACAATTATAATTTCATGTAATTATTATTAAAACTAAGGTTCTCCTCCCTTAGGCATAGGTGACCGCAACCTATTTTGGCTACCCTGTTTAGGTCCTTTGGTTTTCTTGCTCCCAAAGACTTTTAAATCATTTTGCTTTCAAATATTTTGGATTTGGAGCGAACCTGATGAAGGTTATTCAAGGAATGCGTCGTGCGCACTAAATTTGATGTCTACGTTTTTCTTTCTCTATATTCCGCTTTGTTGTATAAATTCAAACTCTAATTTCTCTTTTCTGTTTTCTGATTTTGATTGATCGATTGGTATATAACGCCAACTTAAACAGTATTTCAGCCTTCTGCTTTCTGAAATACTTCTGTTTTGTTCAATACAGTACAACTCTGTTTTCTCCCTTCTGTTGTGTTCTATACAGTACAACTCTGTTTTCTCCCTTCTGTTGTGTTCTATACAGTACAACTCTGTTTTCTCCCTTCTGTTGTGTTCTATACAGTACAACTCTGTTTTCTCCCTTCTGTTGTGTTCTATACAGTACAACTCTGTTTTCTCCCTTCTGTTGTGTTCTATACAGTACAACTCTGTTTTCTCCCTTCTGTTGTGTTCTATACAGTACAACTCTGTTTTCTCCCTTCTGTTGTGTTCTATACAGTACAACCCTGTTTTCTCCCTTCTGTTGTGTTCTATACAGTACAACTCTGTTTTCTCCCTTCTGTTGTGTTCTATACAGTACAACTCTGTTTTCTCCCTTCTGTTGTGTTCTATACAGTACAACTCTGTTTTCTCCCTTCTGTTGTGTTCTATACAGTACAACTCTGCAATTGTATCATAGTTCCATACACCTCGTGTCAATTGACATCGATACGACTGTTATCATTATTAGGACTTTAACAAGTGTTGTAAAGTTACCAGTATATTTGTAACACAAATAATGATGTTGAGTATGCGTTGGAGCATTGAACCAAGACTCGTGATGTTGTTTACTTGGACTAAACCGGTAATTATTGTGTTATTGTAATCTGTTACAAATCACAGAAAAACTTATATACATTGATAAATCAGGCAATTTGACAGTGATCATACAGGATACTTGTATTTCAAATGTCATTTATATATGGAAATGTAAACATGCCGATTGCGCAATAATCTATGGTTGTAGAAAGAAAAGTTTGAAGATGCAAAAATGTGTAATCATAAGCCGTAAACTGAAGAATAGTAAATACAATGGCTAAAAGAAAAAGGACAAATAATAATAATACTTTATTCTGAAAACAAATACAGCTTATAGGATTGTACAATATATAACACCAACTATATATTTCATAAAAAGACAAACAATAATGTACAATTCTGCCTTTCTACAAGGTCACCGTATTCTGAGTACTAAACTATTAAATCAAAGATATCAACACCTTTTTGAAATGTATGATGGATGTTGCTTACAGATGGTATTAGCAATTATATTTCTCCCTGAAGTTGACAATTGTTTCACTATTATGTCACGATGGCCGTGTATACTATCTGATATTAGATAATGGTGGAGGCAATCGTCTTTCTTAAATAGAACTAATATTACACATATGACAACTTCTGAAGAATAAATATACTATGTATAATGTTCAAGATTATAGCGTTCTTTCTAATAACGGTGTTTGCTCGGTTATATGAGGGTTGGCATTCTACTCACGTGTGGAAAGCCCTTGCATGACATCATAATTTTACTAAAAGGTGAGGTGTGGGGCCATGAACCCCCACACCCGCCAAAATAAAACCGCGACCTATTATGCAATACTGATTACATAGAGACCTGAATAATGTTTATTGCAATGTTTAAAAATATTTATTTTGAAAATGTGTTTTTTTTCTTGTAAATGCTGATCAGTAAGAAAACAATTCATTGCTTGTCACACACAATGTCAATAACCCAGGCTTAAACTTTTAGATAATTTAGATGAAATTCAACACATTCGTTTGTAATTTCATAACAGTTAATAATTCGAGATTTTGAAAATTCACATTATACTATACATCAGAATAGAAATTGTTGTCAATTTTAATTAAAATAAGAAATTAAAGAAAAGTCAAGGTTTCAATTTTTCTGATTAGTTGGAGAATACGGATGCGAGTCTTGTTTATTCTTCATTTAACATTTCCATTTTTGATGCATCAGTTGAAGAAAATGAACTGCTGATAAATCATGACTTTGTTGTAGTGACTTTACGTTTTAATGTCTGCAGTGATTCCTTTATCGTGATTTTGATTCGTGTATCCTCTCCAAATTATATAGCTATAACGATGCTTGATTTACTGGGATTCCCCTCATTGCATTTTGTGTCTCGAGGTGAAAAAAAGTTACCGTTTTTGTTTGTGTTTTTTGAAATTCGCACAGTGTCAGCATGACTTTATTTTGTTACCTCCATCAAATTATTGACAGACACTCTGATACATTGCGCTCATTGACATAGTTAATTAATAATTAATTTCTAAATATGATAAACTCATTAACTATAGACTGTAAACGTAGGAATCTTACATCTATAATTAACTGTCTATCTCACTGTATGCGTTCCGCAGCTTCTCACTCATTGGGTATTAATGTTAAGCTATTAAAAGTAATTACAACAATGCTCTGTTTGCGGGTCCCCTATTTTTCTCTCGGAATCTTATACATGGATGATTGAATTGTAGATGGCGATAAATAAAATATTCCACAAAAACCTAATTAGTGATGATTAAAACAATGTTCTTGTCTTGCATGACATAAGATTTACTAAAAATTCACGACTACACTTCAGGTGTCTATGTGATAATATGTGAAAACTAATGAGAAGCGCCTCCATGTTAACCTACGGTTAAAGTACTTGACAATGATTATGTTCATATTGTAGTAGTACCATGATATATAGGGTTAGGGTAAATGTTATTTATAACACCACATTCAACAATAAGTCAGTTATATCCGGGAGGTCAGTTTTATTACTGGAGGAAACCGGAGTACAAGGAGAAATCATGAGATATACAATATCTATGAAATCAGATATACCGATATATCATATAAAAACAATAATATCAGTTTTTGATATTTTGACAGTTTTAAATTCGTAAATGAATTTAATACAGTATATACTTTTACTACACTGCATCCTTATGGCTTTAAGTTCTGTCTTGTGGTTACTTGGCTGTTCAGTAATAACGAATGCCTACCTCATTTTTTGGCTTTTATATTTATTTTGGATTTAAGACCGCGTTATGTAATACAAACTCCGCATGGCTTCATTATAAATCACCCATGTCAACTAACCATGAAGAAATCAAATAGAAAAAGCCAATGATCGCTCTGTCCAAATAATCTAGTCTACCTTGATCAGATCAGACTGTGTACATTACACACAGACGCTAAGGATAAGCCATGAACTGAAAACGTTAGTTACAAATCAAATAGATATGGACGGCTAAGTGTACTAATAGCGATAAAATGCGTGGACATATAGTACTCAATATTTAAATATTATGACTTGCATGACAGCCTCTTATTGATCCAATCTATATTTATAGAAGAGTTCATACTATATGTCTTGTGTACATTTTCCTCATTCATGACTTATCAGCGCGTTTGTAACTAGATTAACACGACGGTGCCACTAGTGGAGCAGGAACTGCTTACCCTTCCGGATAATCTGAGTTCACCCCGGGTTTTAGTGTTACTCGATCCTTAGTTTTATGTGTATGTTTTGTAGATCGTTGTTTGTCCCTTTGTACTCTTTCTTTTGACCATTGTGTTGTCTGTTCTTCTTCGATATACGGAATCTGATTACCCCTTTGGTATCGTCAAACTCTTCCTGCATATGCCACCTTAGCCGATTTTGCCTATAATGCTTAGAACCTTTGCTTTAATCGCTCCCAAAACTTTATGTTGTTTGGCTTTCCAGTTTTTCGATGTTGAGCATACCTGATAAAGGTTATTCCGTGCGCAATAAATTTGATATCTACGTTTTTATTGCATTAACATGTTATTATTTAATAAATATCAGAAATCATTCAGTGTAGAAAGGCTAAATCAATCATAAATAATACGTACTTTGCTGTAAAATGTGTCATTATTAAGACTTGTTATAAAAGATTGATGGAAAAAACAATTTTTTTTCTTTATATGTCAAACATTAATCATGGTATATAATTCTTAACGAACTTTAAAATTTACCCGTCGCTTTTATATTTTAGTGATCGGTATGACATTGTCACCAAGGCTGAAGAAAAATTCAATTCCTGATTTTCTAAAACATCATAATTGCAACTTGTTTATTCGATTTGGTGGAAGTCTGACATGATGATTCACAAAATCACCATCCACTACAACAGGAATCACTCTTAAAACTCTATAAATAGAGCGAAAGTAATGACAAAAGCAATGTAATAGGAACTGCTAACCCTTCCGGGGCACCTGAGTTCACCTCTGATTTTATTGCGGTTCGTGTTGTTTTCTGTGTATTATTTTATAGATCACTGTTAATCCTTTTATGTGGTCTTTGTTTTTAGTGGAAGGGCAGCTGTTCATGTTTTTCCATTGTTTGTTTATATATGTATTACCGTTGACGATCCAGTTATCAAGAGGGATGAGATTTGAGCCATTAAGCGGTTTAACCCGTCATAATTGCTGCTGCTGTCAAGGGAAGATCGAGTTGCTGTGTGTCAAAATTGCGGTTGTCCTCCCTTCATAAAGTCAAACTTACTAATATTAATTTGATGACACAATACTCAAAGAACAACACACATTAAGAACTAGTGTGTTTAGTAAACGTTATTCGTCAGTTATTCAGCAAGTTAAACACATTCCAAGTTGTTAATACACAATTAACCTGGGACTTGTATATGTGAACCGTTGCTAAAGCCGTGTATAACATTTGATGTGGCCAAATAGCATGATATGGAACTAAAATTAGCAACTAAAATCTACAGATACAATTCGTACCACTTTGTTTATTTGATTCCTCTCATCAATCTCAACTGTGATGAAACATGGCAAATCGGAGGTTATGTAAATATCCGAGGTATATAAATACTTCGCCATACCTCTCAAAATAAACACATACTATTATCACTATTACCATGCTAATTATGAATATAGAAAATATAATTTAATAGTAACTGGTATTTATAGAGGAAATGGAACAAGAAATGTTACTTGCGTTCATTCGAAAATTCTGGGTTCTGATTGGTTGAAATTTCAAAAAGTAACCTTTAAAATATTCTGTATGTTATTAGCAATAAAGAATATGAATGTAAGAGAACAATGAGAGACTTTCCAATTGTACACTTTGACACAAATTAAATTAAAGTAACAACACCTTTATTACTGTTCTACATATCGCAGTCACAGTAGGATCTTCAATAATGAGCATAGCAAATATCCTAAGATGAGTGAGAAACGGCTCCTAGTCTACAGGTGAGCTGTACTCTTTATATCCTAAGATGAGTGAGAAACGGCTCCTAGTCTACAGGTGAGCTGTACTCTTTACTTCCGTCAATAAATCTATAAATCTGGACATCTTTGTCGGTTTTTTTCCCATATATTTTAATGAAATATTTAGAACGGTAACTACTTGTAATATGATTCAATAATTGAGATATAAATCAAGACGCTATTACAGAACCCAAAGTCAAATATAGATAAATAGATTCGTCATTATCATGTATATAAATCCGGTAGAGGAAGCAATTCATTTCAAATATATATCAGTATTTGTCAATTACCGCCGTGCATTGCTAACACCGATTACATAAGGAATAGGACAGGAAACATTGTTATTTAATAATAACGCAGAACCAAAATTGCACTTTAGCCTCTAACAATCTCTCGTATGATATTCATAAGAAATGTTATATCATTATCAAACGGCAGTGATGGTCTATGATTCCACCAATGTGAATAAAACGAACAACCACTTCTCACTTCAAACCAATTAACATAAAAGAGACCACAACGCGTGGCGTTAGAAATCCATGTCCTCACTTGCGACTTGCACAAGAAATGTGGCTGGGTTAAACCGGATTATGGGAGGTCAACCCCTTTATGAGTATTGGATCTCTAACAACAGTATCGATATAAACAAACAATGAAAAACTTACACAGATTCTTTTCCACCCAAAAAAAACATGTACATTTTGCAGTAATATTAATATTTAACCTTTGAACTGTTTCATTTCCTTAACAAAATTTTCTTTATTCGCTTTTAATTCGGTAAATAGAACTAATGACGTAATTAGCACAAAACTGGAAAAACATACACAGACAAATTCTTGTAAACTGTCAGTATCTTTGTCGATGTTACAAATATATTTTCAAATGCCAAAACACCTGCCTCAAAAAATTAAAACGTCGTAAAAAAAAATAAAGTTAAATATATCTCGAAAGAATGAAATGTCTACAATGCATAGCATATTTTAGAAATTCCAGATCATTTACTAACAACATGACTAGGTATCTCCTTAATATAACCTATATATACATGATATACAAGAATAATAGGATTGAAATCACGTTATATATGACTGGAAACCATTCTGCCATGTCTGTTAAAGGTCGACTTTCTGTTGTTTTATGACTTCAAGATGATTGGCAGTATCAACCAACACTGTCTATCATAGCCCTTTAATTATGTTAATAAAAAGAATGAATCCTAATGAAACATGACGAAATATTTCTATCAAGAATCATCATAAACAATAAAGTAAATAAACTTTAGAGAAAATCGAAGAAGAAATCAAGAATGGACATTCCAGAGACACTGCCAATATTGGGTACACAAGACACAGAACGAAGACAAACAAAACAAGAACACAACACAGAACGAAGACAAACAAAACAAAAACACAACACAGAACGAAGACAAACAAAACAAGAACACAACACAGAACGAAGAAAAACAAAACAAGAACACAACACAGAACGAAGACAAACAAAACAAGAACACAACACAGAACGAAGAAAAACAAAACAAGAACACAACACAGAATGAAGATAAACAAAACAAGAACACAACACAGAACGAAGAAAAACAAAACAAGAACACACCACAGAACGAAGAAAAACAAAGCAAGAACACAACACAGAACGAAGACAAACAAAACAAGAACACACCACAGAACGAAGAAAAACAAAACAAGAACACAACACAACGAAGACAAACGAAACAAGAACACAACACAGAACGAAGACAAACAAAACAAGAACACAACACAGAACGAAGACAAACAAAACAAAAACACAACACAGAACGAAGACAAACAAAACAAGAACACAACACAGAACGAAGACAAACAAAACAAGAACACAACACAGAACGACGAAAAACAAAACAAGCACACAAAACAGAACGAAGACAAACAAAACAAGAACAGAACGAAGACAAACAAAACAAGAACACAAAACAGAACGAAGACAAACAAAACAAGAACACAACACATAACGAAGACAAACGAAACAAGAACACAATACAGAACGAAGACAAACAAAACAAGAACACAACACAGAACGAAGACAAACAAAACAAGAACACAACACAGAACGACGAAAAACAAAACAAGCACACAAAACAGAACGAAGACAAACAAAACAAGAACAGAACGAAGACAAACAAAACAAGAACACAAAACAGAACGAAGACAAACAAAACAAGAACACAACACATAACGAAGACAAACGAAACAAGAACACAATACAGAACGAAGACAAACAAAACAAGAACACAACACAGAACGAAGACAAACAAAACAAGAACACAATACAGAACGAAGACAAACGAAGCAAGAACACAATACAGAACGAAGACAAACAAAACAAGAACACAACACAGAACGAAGACAAACAAAACAAGAACACAACACAGAACGAAGACAAACAAAACAAGAACACAATACAGAACGAAGACAAACGAAGCAAGAACACAATACAGAACGAAGACAAACAAAACAAGAACACAACACAGAACGAAGACAAACAAAACAAGAACACAACACCGAAAACTAAAACGATTATTATACTTCCATCTTGAACCTTTACGTTTTCTTGTACCAATCTTAAACCACTGAGCAATCATCCAATCGCTTTGCTACAATTTCATAAAACATTTCGTTTCTTTAGATAATTCAAGTTTAATTTCAATTTCAAAGTGGAATTTAAATTTATAGATATATTTTCAAAGTTATCAAAAAATTGAAATTCAAATTTGAAATTGAACTTGAATTATCTAATGAAACGAAGTGTTTTATAAAAGTGTAGCTTTGAATTGATAAATAACAGAAAATATACACTTCGACAAAAGTACATCCTATATATTTTCTCTTTTTATTAATGTTATTATTAATGGTAAATTTAATTGAAACTCTATATCACTTTTGTTAATATTTCCTTATGAATGAGATCTAGAACTATAGCATGAGCCATACGGAAATTAAGTTTGTTAATATGTTCGCAGAATTTGTTATTACACACTTTTATGATAAAAAGGGGATAAAATGGACATATTAAAACTGTGAAAACAGTCTCATCATTTGTGCAAAACGGACGAGTCATCAATTTTCAGAACTTTTGAATGGATTCGTTGGGAAGTCTTCTGATGCACATTTCCTCAATAACAACTATATGCCAAACTACTAGCACCGGTCTATTCATTCCTCACACCCCAGCATTCCTGCACGATAGCATTGGTTAATTCAGCAATATTATGATATCGTAGCTGGAGCTAATCGAGTTTACGACCGAAAAAAAGTCGAATACATGTTCTATTTGATTTTATTATGTTATTCATTATGAGGAGAAGTTCTTGTGACAAAATGAATGTCGTCTTGTGCAACGGATTAGATGTTTGTCATCTCTATGGGCAGTTGTGTGTAAAGTGCCAAATTGTGAAAGTTCATCAACTGTTCTCGTAGTTCGTTAGTTATATTGTGGTGTCCTCTTCGTAATATCGCCACTCTCCTGATCTAAAACCCGCCTGTGACATGTCAGCAGATTGCAAAATTTCTTTCCACTATTAATCAATTTGATTTTACCATAACTAAACAATACAAAGGGTCTATTCGAGAAAAAAAGGGATATATATTGTCTTCTTATTGTTGTTTTGTTTCCAATATATTTATAGTTTCGTTAATTTTCTAAAAGGAAATGTAATTATTATTCTGATAATAAATAACATTTTCTTAAGCTTGTTTTCTCTTTCAATCTATGCTTTAATACCCATTATAATGAGAGATAACAATTCCGAAATATTATTACAAACATGTAACCAATTCTAATTTTAGAACTTTATATTTATTAAAATAAGTATGAATTTGAATTTTGTCTAAGGTCGCTTTCTATGTTTTCCCTTTTCTTCCAGAGAAAAATAAAAGACACAAAGTTGACAATGATAATGGTCTATGTAATGAAATACAAATTAATGTAGTATATAATAGGTCATAGACAAGATGGAACCAGTATAAGCCATTTGTTAAGGCTGTTGATTGGTGCAAGATTGATTCACAGTTATATTGTTTATTTCATTTATTGTAAAAGCTTGGAAAACTTATTAATATGTGATCAAAAATGTGTAAAAAAAAGTTTAAGCTGGATAAAGAAAATATGAATTGTTGCTTGAGGATGAAGTCTCTCGAGAAAATATTGTTTTGTCCTGTCTTAGTTTACACTCCTACTCAAAGTGGCATTGCCATTTATTATCATCCCTTGTTTCTATATATAGCGACTTCTCAATGATGTATAGCTATTTACTGATCTTAACGTGTTAATTAATATTAGAACAAAAATTACACTGGGATATGTGATGTATAAATATACGATACATCATATTTCCAAGACTATAATTAACTTCCTATTTCTAGTAATTAACGTTCCTGACGTTGGAATATTGATATTGGTATACGTATATTTCGTATGTTTGTAATCTCAGAAACATAATATAAAAAATATTTACTTTGTTCTATACTCAAAAATCACTGGATATGACAGGTATGTTTGTTCGAGATGAACATAAAATCGGTCAAGGGAGCGACAAATTGATTTCAAAGTCACGGGAAGCACGCATGTTTGAGGAAATTACAAATCAAAGACAACTATAATTATGGTTTATGGTTTATAATTAATTGATAGAAACATTGACCACTAATTAATATATATTTAAGAACTGACTATTTGTGTTCATGTTTACCGGTCTTCAAATCATTTAAAAGCTAATCATGCAGACATAATCTTATTATTCACTTATTATAAACAACAATCACTTACTCACTCCCAAACATGGATCTACATCAAAATTTTGCTCGAAAGCCCCGTCATTCATACCATTTGTTATCGTTACTAATAGAGGTTTTTCTTCAAATAACCCGTTTATATTCTGGCAGATTTATAAACAATTATGATAATAAGAAATTAATTGTAATTATTTTCGTTTTTCCTTGGTTTCGTTTTTATTTTATAACGCAAATTTCAATTTGCAAAAGCATCTTTTCTGAAAACCCAAATAGATATCCCTTTATAATTGTTTCCGACAGTTCAACCCTCAATCCGGTTTATTAAGATTAAATCTCCTTTAGATGATCTTAATGTCCTTGTATTCAGCTGATATTTGAATTGAACTATGTAGTTTTTAAGATGATGGGCACTTAAAAAGATTGCGCCGGGCGGAGGGGTATTTCGTGTGAAAAATCACGATTTTACGCCAAAAAAATCATATTTTCAATTTGGTTCAATACACGCGAAAATGCATCAATCTTACTCATTTAAGCCATAATCTAATAAAATTATGTGTGATCTACTCAAAATGAAAAACAATAATATTAGGAATCAATCACAGAGGTCACGTGATCACATTAAAGAGAAAGTAGCATCGTGACCACTAAAACCGAACAGAACAACGGCATAACGATGTTCAATACAAGTAAAGAAGGAACCGGTGGATTGGGGATATCCTATTCTTCAAGAAAAATGCGTGGCAATGTGTTGAATTTCATTTAATTAAATGTACGAATAGATTGAAAGGCCAAATATGCAAGAAACCCCCCTTTTTCCGAGTTCTATGGGATTTTTCTTGCTACGTTCAATCCCTGTATTCTTTGCCATATGAAAATATCATATTTAATCATCAAGTCTGTTGACTGTTTAATTCCAAGATCAGTCTTCGGGATGCCGTTATTCTATTGCATTTTTAAAAATTTAATAAACAAATGATAAAAAACGATTATTTTAAAACTCTTTAAGAACGTAGCGTTTTTGTAATATCGATTGCGGACGTGTAAATATTCCGAATAAATTACGTCACAGTATTATTATACCTCATATATTAATTACCATAAATAGATTAATTTGGTTGGACAATGGGTAAAAATTAGAACACGTGATCACACAGGACAAAACTCATATTCCGAGAAACAAATATCATATTCCACCCCCTCGGAAGCCTCGCGGGTTTTCCCACCAGAGTTATCGTTCTTTGACAGGAAAACGTCATAGACACTCGGAACGCATCACTTACAGGCGACCGTTGCAATGGCCACAGCCGAAAAGCTTTATTGTTGTGGATGTGGTTTTTAAATGTCTGAGACAACGTTCCAATGTACTTAAAAGATGTTTGTCAGCAGTATTTTACATGTATGTGTTTTCTTGGTTTCATTCGGTATAATAAAACATTTATAACATGAGGTTTCAGGAAATATGAAAATGTATTCACCCACGAGTATCATATTCCCATAGGGCGTTGCCCTCAGGGAATATGATATTCTTGGGTGAATAATTATAAATTAATGCATGCCCTTTTCCATATCAAGACTGTTATCATCCCGAGAGACCGATATCGGCCAGAAGGCTTTAGCCCGAGGGTCGATATCGGTCGAGGGATGATAACAGTCCTGATATGGAAAAAGGCATGCATTAATCTATTTATCACATATATCAACTTTGAATTAACAAGAACAAAATTAACTTCCCACACAGACACCAAACTTATGGATATGAGTGATCGAAATCGGTTGAGGGTTCTGCTTCCGAAACGCCAACAAATCTTTCCTCGCTGAATGTCGACATTTTCCAAACGACAATTAACAGCTGGGCGGAAGTGACGTCATGGGCTCACGAGAGGCTTGATATCGTGATGGCAGATATCGCTGTGGCACTTCCGGTGTTTACGTATGGGCAAAATTGACGTTATTACTTATAAATATGTGATAAATTTTCATATTTTCCTCACCAGCATGCAATAAATGTATAAAACATCATGTAATACAATCGTCGTTTTCATTTTCATTTAATAATCTTCTTTATATACAGATGTGCTTTAAAAGCTCACTTCTTCGCAAATTAAATTGTAACCTGCAACCTGACTGCTGGGGACCAGTGCTGCCCCTAGCTACAACTAGCTTAGATTTCACCCACAATTTTACACACACATCCTGTATCAGTCGAAGGCAAACTAATTAATCTGTGCATATCTTATCGACTTGAAATGAAGCTTTTCTTTATCTTATAGTTGGTGGCAAATCGTGGTTTTCGTTTATAATTAATTAAAAAAATAAAAATGTACATGTAATGAAGTATGATAGACTGATACCACGGTGACCCGTTTGGGAACACGTGGTAGTAATACATACCCGGTTGGGAACACGTGGAAGTAATACAGTACATCAATGTAATGTATTACTACCACGTGTTCCCAACCGGGTCACAGGGACTTGCTCCCAGACACTAAATATGCGCCATTGAAGAATACTTTCTTACTGTCGATCTGTTACCCACTGAAAAAAATGGGTAGCACATGCATTGATACATGATGAAGTAGAATGGCAGTGATTATGGCGTAAGGGTTACTTCATTTAAAACGTAACGTTGGTGTATTTATACAGTACATGTAGGATCTTGGTATAAAATAGAATGTAAATTTCTATTTAAAAAAATACTTACCACATTTATAATGTAAAACTTCTGTGTACTTGAGTCTTGACGTAACTTTTGTCATGCATGCTTTTGTACATGTGTTGTCAAATGCAAGCGCGAAATGATCGCGACTTCCGGAAAAGTAGCATAAGCCCCACCTCTTGCAAACAGATTGACAGACCACCAAAAATGAAGATGCTTGGAAATTGTTACGCTTGTTTCTATAAATTTATAAATGGCATTATTTCGTATTTACTATTCTATCATAACGAACATATAATTATTTAATATTCAGTAAGACAGAATATAGATTTATCAAAGTCGTCCAACAATGCTATTCAAAAAACAGACGTCTGCGTCATGAAAATATTACATTGTCATCAATTGTCATCAATTTATGTTGAAAAAAAAAACCCAGACCAACCTTAACATCACTGCGCGATATAACTATGTATTCGCCGCTTTTTTTCGTACGCTAAACTTACGTATCTAGCCTCTTTAAATGTACGTGTATGTCTAAATGCTACTACGTTATTGGAAACTTATTGGGGAAAATGACACAAATCTTAAATCCTTTTAATCTTTGGGATTCATTGGGGTGATGGAATCTGTGAACCCAAACGTGATCTGTTATTGTTCTAGCAATATATATAGGTATAGACGCTCAAGTAACTTTGAATGTTCTACATTCTAAAAATAAATTCACATTAAGTTTTTCAAATAATTTACTTTCTGTTCTCAACCGGAAATGCGTTAGACATATCCGTAACTTTGGAAGATTTCAATTACGATACGGCTTATTATTAATAGTTTATTGGAAATATAAAAAAATATACGGTTTCCGTTTTATCTGTATCTCTGCATGTTTTTTTAAAGTTCCGTGTGAAGAAATAAATCAGAAAAAAGGAATAAAGTGTTGCAGAAATAATCTTTGACACAGAATTTAAGCTTGGTAACGACAAAAATGATTACAACCTTTAGAGATTGTGCAATATATAATTATTCAAACGGAAAAAAGTTCGTAATTGGAATTATTGATATACAAATGTTAAGAATCTAACAGGGAAACGTTGGAGGAAATGAATTAAATTCATAGCGAACAATCAAAACGTTGCTTAAATTTGAAATGAAATCAACAAAGTTAAACAAAAACAGTAAATTATCATATTATTTTTCTTGTCAAAAGAAAATATTTGAAAAAAAAACAGAAATTATTCTTGAGTGAATTTTTTTTAACAAATTGGGTATTTTCACTCGGGGACTTCACAATTCTTACGTTTTAACCTTAGATCTCACAGTTTACACAAATGTGTTCAATACACCTTGTTCTGCCACCACCAAATTTGTGAATCCTTGTGATGGAGTTAACGTTGGGACGTATCCTCAATTCTTATTTTGTCCTTTTCTCTTCATTTGTATAGTGATTGCTCCCAAAACTTTAAATTACTTGACTTTCCAATCTTTCGATTTTAAGCGTACCTCAAGAAGGTTATTCCACCAACGCGTCGTATGCACTAAATTTGATATCTGCGTTTTTTATTGTAGTAAAGACCTCATCAAATATAAACAACATGTTTCTAGACTATATAAGTGTTTTATTAAGCTAATCAACGTATCCACTATGTTCTAACTAAGATTTGCTAATTTGATGATTTAATTCAAAATTTACATAAAGTGGAGAAGTTAAAAAATCACCGATTCTAAAAAAAAAACGTACATTTAATTCCATGTAAATTTAAATCAGACTCCCAGATAAACAATCATCATCTATTCCGAATGCCGTTTCTTTCGGAATATATTATATATAAGAGAACAATGATCATTAAAAGTCTACTAACAACATGGCATATTGCAATCCATTAAGATGGCTTGTAACATTAGGTTGTTATCATAATTATGAATTGTCTATATACATTTTATGCAAAATATCAAGGCTTATCATCACACTTCAATGATAGTAGATCACGCGCGATCATAAAGCTCAATTCTAAGAAAATTCCCCAATGGTATTAAATTGAACTTCAATACAATACGTACACTGCATTGGTAAGTTTTTATAAGTTTGAAAAGAAGCAATATTACCGTAATATAATTTGCATAGGCTTTTATCTTATTTAATTGAAAGTGTGGAAAATCCAACTGAAATCTGAAACATGTCGGAACAGAGGTTGGTGATATGAAGATGGATGTCAACTACCACAGCACTGAGAGTATTAATACGAACATGCACGAACATATGCAAATGAATAAATAAATAAAAAGAAAATTGAAGCAAATTTACAGTAGAAAATGCTAAAGATACATTTCAACAAGATTCATTTGTGGTTAATACATGTAACTTCGCCTATCACCACCAAAAGTTGTGAGTTCGAATCCGAGGTGTATTCGATACAACGTTATGTGATAAAGTTCGTCAGAGACTTGCGGCAGCTCGGTGGTTTTCTCTGGGTACTCCCGTTTCCTCCACCAATAAACACCATAACCCATGTATATTCGTATATAATATGCAATTTTCAGATCGATCTGATTTACAGTTCCCAGATAACATACTTTCTTAAAACTAACACCAATCTCCCTCAGACATAGGTAGCATTAGCTGATTTTGGCTATCCTGTTTATAGGTAGCAATAGCTGATCTTGGCTATCCTGTTTATAGGTAGCATTAGCTGATTTTGGCTATCCTGTTTATAGGTAGCATTAGCTGATTTTGGCTATCCTGTTTATAGGTAGCATTAGCCGATTTTGGCTATCCTGTTTATAGATAGCATTAGCTGATTTTGGCTATCCTGTTTATAGGTAGCATTAGATGATCTTGGCTATCCTGTTTATAGGTAGCATTAGCTGATTTTGGCTATCCTGTTTATAGGTAGCATTAGCTGATTTTGGCTATCCTGTTTATAGGTAGCATTAGATGATCTTGGCTATCCTGTTTATAGATAGCATTAGCTGATTTTGGCTATCCTGTTTATAGGTAGCATTAGCTGATTTTGGCTATCCTGTTTATAGGTAGCATTAGCTGATTTTGGCTATCCTGTTTATAGGTAGCATTAGCTGATTTTGGCTATCCTGTTGATAGGTAGCGTTAACTGATTTTGGCTATCCTGTTGATAGGTAGCATTAGCTGATTTTGGCTATCCTGTTTATAGGTAGCATTAGCTGATTTTGGCTATCCTGTTTATAGGTAGCATTAACTGATTTTGGCTATCCTGTTTATAGGTAGCATTAACTGATTTTGGCTATCCTGTTGATAGGTAGCATTAACTGATTTTGGCTATCCTGTTGATAGGTAGCATTAACTGATTTTGGCTATCCTGTTTATAGGTAGCATTAACTGATTTTGGCTATCCTGTTGATAGGTAGCGTTAACTGATTTTGGCTATCCTGTTTATAGGTAGCATTAACTGATTTTGGCTATCCTGTTGATAGGTAGCATTAACTGATTTTGGCTATCCTGTTTATAGGTAGCATTAACTGATTTTGGCTATCCTGTTTATAGGTAGCATTAACTGATTTTGGCTATCCTGTTTATAGATAGCATTAGCTGATTTTGGCTATCCTGTTGATAGGTAGCATTAGCTGATTTTGGCTATCCTGTTTATAGGTAGCATTAGCTGATCTTGGCTATCCTGTTTATAAGGTAGCATTAGCTGATTTTGGCTATCCTGTTTATAGATAGCATTAGCTGATTTTGGCTATCCTGTTTATAGGTAGCATTAGCTGATCTTGGCTATCCTGTTTATAAGGTAGCATTAGCTGATTTTGGCTATCCTGTTTATAGGTAGCATTAGCTGATTTTGGCTATCTTGTTTATAGGTAGCATTAGCTGATCTTGGCTATCCTGTTGATAGGTAGCATTAGCTGATCTTGGCTATCCTGTTTATAGATAGCATTAGCTGCTTTTGGCTATCCTGTTTATAGGTAGCATTAGCTGATTTTGGCTATCCTGTTGATAGGTAGCGTTAACTGATTTTGGCTATCCTGTTTATAGGTAGCATTAACTGATTTTGGCTATCCTGTTTATAGGTAGCATTAACTGATTTTGGCTATCCTGTTTATAGGTAGCATTAGCTGATTTTGGCTATCCTGTTTATAGATAGCATTAGCTGATTTTGGCTATCCTGAATATAGATAGCATTAGCTGATTTTGGCTATCCTGTTTATAGGTAGCGTTAACTGATTTTGGCTATCCTGTTTATAGGTAGCATTAACTGATTTTGGCTATCCTGTTTATAGGTAGCATTAACTGATTTTGGCTATCCTGTTGATAGGTAGCATTAACTGATTTTGGCTATCCTGTTTATAGGTAGCATTAACTGATTTTGGCTATCCTGTTTAGGCCCTTTGATTTACTTGCTCTAAAAGACTTTTAACTTATTTGGTTTTCTAATCATTTTACTATGATGAGCCTAGCTGATGCAGATTATTCCATAAACGCGTCATGCGCACTAAGTTAAATATCTACATTTTTATTGCCGATTTTCTAAAGTTTGGAGATAAGATAAACACAAATTGTTAACCATCGTGATAATCAAAGTAAAAAATGTTTATCAGATGTTTTGGTATCTATTTTTAAGTGTTATATTTACCTTGTGTCATATAAATGCAATAGCGGGGTCAACAATGTAATTAAACATGAGGTACTAGTACTTGTTATTCCCATATATTCGGAATAGAGTTTTAGTTTTGTTTTACAAATAATAAATCATATAGGTAAAAAGGAGTTATTGATATAAGGGACGGGTGTTTTTTTTTATTTCCACGTGTTAAATTGGAAACAAGTGGATGGGTCGAAAACATTTGCCGTACAAAGGGTCAACAACGACCATTCGGAACTTGTATGCTGACGTGTATTCCACTTACCTTCCGTTAATAAGTGGCGAGTTGTGTATTTAATTCGTCCATAATTCGCAATTTAAATCAGCGGAGACTCCTTTTGGAGGGGTTTTATCCTTGAAACAGAGTAAATATGTTCTATTTATATTCCTGGACTTCCTATTGGGAGTGTTATCTTTGGAACAGGGTTAGTGTTAACAGATTTACATTGAGTTTCCCCTTCTCTCATGTAACATTAGCCGATTTTGTCTAAACGGTTTATGTCCTTTGGTTTCCTAGCTTCCAGAAACTTTTAAATTATTTGGCTTTCAGATATTTTGATGGTTATTACAGAAACGTGGCGTGTGCAGTAGTTTAGACTTCTATGTTTCTATTTATTTTTAAGATGTATATAGTTACTCTTGAATTGTTTTATTTTATTTAAAACTATGCAATAATTAATTTTTTAATTGACCATGGTAAAACGTTTATTTTTCAAACCATCATAAAAAGGGGGAAATAAAATTCTACTGTTTTTGTTTTGAGTAGCTCAAGAAATACTACTCATAACGTTTATTTCTATTTATATATTTTTAAGAGTTATACAATATTTACCTCCCACTTTGAAGCACATAAAGCCGTGGTAGTTGATTTTGATATTTGTTCTTCTTTGATAGTTTATTTGTGCAGTTGTTATTTAAAGATTGAACACAAATAATAAAGAATTGTTAAACGGTATTACAATTAAAGTCTCAACGTTTCTAAAAATTCAATGTATCTAGCTTTCGCAGTTAACGATAAATTATAATTATTCATGCATACAAAGTACATATTTTTAACTTACAGAAAATGTATCGAAGTAATTAATTAAAAATATCACAAGATCCATTAAAATTCAATCAAATACAATGTTTATCAATAAATGTTAGTTGTCTATCTCTTTTATGATCATTATTACATCATAGTTCAGTAACAATAATTGTTCTATTATTTGGGATCCTTCCACTGATTGTCTAAATACCAAATAATAGAGGGGCCATCGTGGTTGTGATCGTATGGTAGTTGGGTTTACAACTCGATACAACATTATCTGACAAAGTTTGTCAGTGACTTTCGACAGGTCGGTGGTTTTCTCCGGGCACTCCGGTTTCCTCCATCAATAAAACAGACCGCCACGATATAAATGAAATATTGTTGAAAGTGGCGTCAAGCACTAATGGAAATGTGACCAGTGAAGATATAGCAAGCCTCACATATTATATTTTGGAATATTAAAACATTATCTATATATCTAGTGAAAATATCCAATTGTGTCATTATCTGTGATGGACATTGATCTTTTCGTGTTGGAAAAGATTACGGACGATGGTCGTTAATTTATCATAACATATGTATATTTACTCTGTCATTATTTTTACAATTATAAAAACAGCTACAGAGATTCAGAGATTGAAGAATAATTACAAAGTTTCAATGTGTGCCTTCTCTGCTGTTTATATATCATAACATGTATTTTATATGATCTGTTTTCTATCTTTTGAACTATTTCAGTATTTATAGAGGAAGGAACATGAAAGAAAACAAAAATGTTTTTTTCATATAAAATAACGTTGCCAGTATTAAAAAAAAGTATCATTAAATTATTTCTGTTCAGTAGAATGTCGAGTTAAATATACAATATACATATAGCAGTATAACATTTCATAAAGAATATAACCACTAGTATACACTATCGCTTCAAATCATGACGGGATCGTCGTGATCGTGGTCGACAGGTCGGTGGTTTTCTCCGGGTCCTCCGGTTTCCTCCACCAATAAAACTGACCGCCACGATATAACTGAAATATTGTTGAAAGTGGCGTTAAACACCATAAAAAAACAAAGAAATAAAATCATGACCCCATCGACATGTTGATATTGTGCTGTCATCATGCTTCAAATTATGCTACAATGTAAACAAGAAAAGGATTATTTCATGAGCATTTGTTAATATTGTCCTGAGTAGAATAAATTGCAATAGCCTGCTCTGAATATAAAATACTGCTTTGGACAAAAACAAATATTCACCAATATTTTACCTTCTATAAATATCATTTGCTTATAGCATCATGTACGCTCAAGGCCAAAATATTTAAAAGCCAAATAATTTAAAAATCTTTGCGAGCAAGAAAACAGGTGGAAACCGTGGATATTAAATACACGGTCAGTAGGCCTCTTGTATTTTAATACTCAGTTAATAGTAGAGTAACGTCCCTTTTGTAAGCAAAGATGGCGACACGTAAGTGCTTCGTTTTGCTTCTGTGATATAAAATTTGTTATTGTTATTCATTTTCTTAATTTGACCTTTAAGTTAGTTCCGAAATATTGGTACAACGACTGTATAAATAGGCCATAGGTCACCAATACAAATATCATGAATACTGTAGCAGTGTCTAAATGTATCTCTTCAACAAAGCTTGGATCATATCTATGAAGTACAATTACTCCTAAATCCCTCATGATTGGGTACTCGGTCAGATATATTCGCTACATAGTTCGCTGTAATACAATATATAAGGTGTCAGTAAATGCCAGATGGGTCAAGACCTCGCTCTTTATGGAATTTACTGACGTCGTATATATCGTATTAGGTCACTAGCACACTGTATAACTTATATTAGGTCACTAGTACACTGTATAACTTATATTAGGTCACTAGTATACTGTATAACTTATATTAGGTCACTAGCACACTGTATAACTTATATTAGGTCACTAGTACACTGTATAACTTATATTAGGTCACTAACACACTGTATAACTTATATTAGGTCACTAGTACACTGTATAACTTATATTAGGTCACTAGTACACTGTATAACTTATATTAGGTCACTAGTACACTGTATAACTTATATTAGGTCACTAGCACACTGTATAACTTATATTAGGTCACTAGTACACTGTATAACTTATATTAGGTCACTAGCACACTGTATAACTTATATTAGGTCACTAGCACATTGTATGACTTATATTAGGTCACTAGCACACTGTATAACTTATATTAGGTCACTAGCACACTGTATAACTTATATCAGGTCACTAGCACACTGTATAGCTTATAATATTTAGGAATTAATCCAACAACATATTTCTACAGTAAAAGAGATTGAATCAAATGTAACGATAAAAAAAACTACAATATACATATATTATAAACTCATCATTTTTGATCAAATGATAAAATTGCAATTCAACAACGTATGTGATTCCCTTTCATATGTTATGTTATAATATTATAATACAAACCATCACTTAAGTTGATTCAAGATTACAAAGATATACAAATTACGGTAACTAATAAATTTAATCAGATGCTTAAGGTTGAAAATAGATTCGACAACATTCTCTCAGATCGTCATAAGAATGCATGCATATGTTATTGAGAAATATAATCGAATGGTTGTGTTTTGTTTTTGTTTATGATTGCTTTTGTTTTTGTTTGTTTGTTTGTTTGTTTTTGCTTGTTTCTTTGTTTGTTTTTTTGTTGTTTTAGATAAAAATAAAATTACAATTTGGATAAGACAGGAAATTAGAAGTACTGAGGGTTATTGTCAAATGAGACTTTTATCCGAATATCGTCAAAATTTCCAGACAAGTATATACTAAATGAACCAGCACCACGGGTTATTCGTTGGCAAGATGTTGTTTGTTTCATTATTTGTTGAATTTTCTTAAAAATCTCTCTTTTTTTAAATAAAGTAAATCTATTCGATATACTCAGCTAAGTGAAATATACTCGAGTCATGATAATAAAAGGGATTATTATTCCAATCAGTTACAGCGATATTCACTTATTTTGCCCTAACGCCCTTCATTTCTTGGAAAAACAAGCACTAAAGTGTATGGAATTATTATTATTTTAACATGAATTGTCCATTAGCAGCTCATTATACTAACTTAGAGTTATCCTTAAGACAAAAATTCGTTCAACCATACAAGATGTGGTACAAGTAGTTGGTAATTATAACAGTTACTACTTAAGATCATGAAGCTATGTGATGAATTATCACCTGACATAAAGACTGCGGGGCATTAACTCAGATTATCATCATTCTCATTATCAGTTTGTTATGTCACTTGCATATTGTTATTTTTGTTTTTGTTTGTATGTTTGTTAGCAATGGCGGGCGCAAACGTACATGTTCAGTTTTATAATAACTAATAAGACACAATTTCCTGATTTTCCACAACGGCAACGACTTCCGCATCATCAGCTTTACCAAATCATAGAACTTGTTAAAATTAGTCCACAATTTAGTATGATGATTTGATTTGATTGATTTTTGGTGTTTAACGCCACTTTCAGCAATATTTCAGCTATATCATGGCGACCAGTTTTAGTGGTAGAAGAAGTCGAAGTACCAGGAGAGAACCACCGACCATGGGCAAGCAAGTGGTAAACTTTATCACTTGCGGCTGCGAGTCGAATGCACCCTTTTTTGTAATTTACAAAGCCGGGCGCGAACCCACGCCGTATTGGTGATAGACTTGTATGAGCCACCCGGGCCCTTTTAGTTTGATGGTACTTCCAATTAATGACATAACCAGTTCCAACAGAAATACCGAGACATCGACAGCAGATTGTCTCAACAACTCAGTAGAAGAGCCATCGACATCTTAAACTACACAAGCGCCACATCCCACCTTTTGCACATGAACTATACCTGCGTATTAATTGTTTGATAATTGTTGAATTGTACTGTTTTATGGTTTCGTTAATCACGATAATTAATATTTTTATGTTCATTGTATTTCACTTATATGTTTCATTGTATTGATTTCTATTAGAAACAAGTAAAACAGATCATGTGACTAAAAACAACATGAACATTTGCAACCCAAATCAATATATCAAAAAACACATGTAAAAGAGTTTGAAAATTTAATGAAAACTAAAGACTGAGCAACGCGAAGCCCAGTGAAAACCGGGGGTGAACTCAGGTGCTCCGGAAGGGTGAGTAGTTCCTGTTTCACTGGTGACACCCGTTGTGTTAGTCTAGTGACAAACCCGGTGATAAGTCACGAATGAGGAAAGGACAGGATTGTGATTACGACAAACGGAACATATCCGTGGTCATTTGTGACCCATATACTCCGTAGCAGTTATCCAAGTCATGGTAGCGACCGTAAAACTTTTGAAGTGATGAATTCAACTTAACCACTAGGCATCAATGTTTCAGTAGCTTCCTTGTTAGCAGCAACACTATATCGAGGAAATCATGAAATATGCTAATCCAAAAAGATTAACCCCCTTTTTAAACTAAAAGACATAGAAAGAAATATACGTTAATTGTAAGCCCATTGTTTTATACTTGCTATACTATATAACCATGTCTCTATATGGCATTGCTACAAATGTTACCTATATTTTCTCATCTTTTTAGTTTTCTATGTTGCGTTTTTCTGCTTTGTTTATGTTCGTCCTGTGTCTTGTGTGCCCAATATGCTTGGTAGTCCATCCTTGATTGTCCCTTCGGTTTTCTCTTACGTTTATTTGAAAAGTGGGCATATAGAGAACATATCTCCCTGACATTATCGAGAAAAAATAAATAAGATTTCTGAATGTTGTTTATTGGAAAAACTTAATTTTAAGTATACAGTAATAAGCTAGTGTTTGATGTCAATTTAATTAGATTTATTTTATGTAAATAACAGATATACATATCTCCAAGACATATTTCTAATTAAAGAGATCAATTACCGGTATATTAAATACTAGTTTATTCACTGCAAGGTTAAATATACAGGGAATAAAAACATTTTAATTTGATGACGGAAAAAATAAATCGCCCCTCGAGCTTTCAATTTATAAAAGAAATAACAACTATATTTTGAAAACCATTGTTATTATATTTCACGAGAGACCAATTCTGTATGATATGTTTTTGAATTTATTCAAAGAGTTTTCATAAACAACATTTCTGGGGGAAATAACGCCGATGTCTGTCCAATTTATTTAGACTTTTAATAATGATGGTTAGAATCGATGAGATGATATCTTCTACATGACAAGCTTTATGATTGATAATGCAAACCGTATGGAAATTTCGTCTTACTGCTGTTGGCGTGTACGTGTCTTTGTTAGTGCCCACGAACATTTTGCGGCACTTCCGTTCAGTGGTAAATTCTAAGATGATGTTTCTATGTCCAAAGATATACAGGTAAAGAATTTCTCAAACGATAATGACCATTTTTTCCCTTCATCTTTTAAAATAAAAATAAAAAAGCTAGAACAAAAGGAAAATAGGATCATACATGTACTTATACTATAGATATCCGGAGTAAGCTCTTATAAAATCTGAAAGATTTTTGTTTCTCCATATGGCTTGTTTTTTTTTTGTCTTATTTTAATTAAAACGTAGATATCAAATTTAGTGCGCACGACGCTTTTCTGGAATAGCCTTCATCAGGTACGCTCAAAATCGAAAGATTGGAAAACCAAATAATTTTAAAAGTTGTGGGACCAAGTAAACCAAAGGGCCTAAACAGGATCACCAAAATCGCCCAAGGTCACTTAAAGTCGTTTGATATCTTGATCCTATATTGTATATTATTATAAATAAACGTTAAAGAATACAACACAATGTTGATACTTGTGACTTTGAGTGTCACGTTCAAGTTTATTCCAAGAACGCTTCCTGCACACTATATTATTGCTTAACAGGACTGATTTGTTGTGTTGTACTATCCCATCTTTCCCTCAAGGTGTTTTACCTTTATTATATAAGGGTAATAACAAAATTACCGAAGTCCGAACAATCTTACAAAGGGAAAGTCAAAACTCATAAGTATATAAACAGACAAAATCAGTCAACAACCGGAAAACTGTGAAAACCGTAATGACCCTGACTTGGTACAGGCATTTCTAAAGAAATGGTGGGTTGAATCAGATTTTAAAGCGCCAAACCTCCCGCTTTCATTACGGCTCAAAGGTTCCGGTTGTCACTATAGCAGTATGTATAACAATACTGGAACAAAATATGTAAAATAGTTGTCAAAGCAGTACCAAATTCAGTGAAGTAAATGTCAAAAACACTCTTACGTCACACATTGATAACAAAATATTTTTGACATTTTTGTTGACTACCTTATCTTTATACATTTTCACTATGTGAAAATCCATCGTTTATTATCGTCTCTGCAGAGACGGAATATATTTCGACAAGATCTTGGTATCGGAATATAAACTTTTTAAGAGATCGAATAAGGCGAATCTTTTTATAGCCCTGCTCCAGTAGCCTGTTTCTCAGATGAAGATGATGTTCCAGGAAATCAGAATAATTGCTACTGGCCCTTGCATAGCGAATCAATTGCGAGATGTAAACACCATATGCAGGAGGAGCTGGTATATTGCTGCACATATTTGGAAAATATATGATTTTAAAATTGAAGTTGTCTCGTTTATCATAAATTTTAGTACTGAGTTGACCACTGTCGTCAAGTTTGAGGTATAAGTCCAAAAATGATGCGGACGAAGCGGTATCTGTGGTCTCTTTAACTTCCAGCTCTGGAGGATATATCAATGGAAGAAATTCTGCAAATCTAGAATTATTGATAGATAAAACGTCATCAATATACCTGTATGTGAAATTAAAGGCTCTAGCCTCATGCATCTTCTTGTCTTGTACAAGCTTTTGAAGAAACTCCGACTCATGAGTATAAAAATAAATCGGCTAGAAGAGGGGCACAATTCGTACCCATTGGTATGTCGACGACCTGCTGAAACAGTGTCCCTCCAAAGGAACTCCAGCATACTGATCACTTGTTCCTCGGAGTAGCATGTTTCACCTTTTTGAATTTTTGTTTGAAAAATATGTGGAATTGTAGCCCAACACAACAAATTTTGAGCCATAGTTTCTATGACTGTAAGCTTTATGAATTGTTTCTTTTAAGCGGGTTTTTAATTTGTCATGCGGTAGGGTGATATATAGAGTTGAAAAATCAAAAGTTTTGATGGAGGATACCTGAGAGAAAGATCTTGATTGAGGATTATCCAAAAGATCTTTAGAGTTTTTCAAATTCCACATGTGATTTATGTCACTACGCGAGTAAACAATTTCACAATATTTCTGTTGTCCCTCTTTTACTGCGGACAGAATCTTTGTCAGGTGAATAGACAATTCTTTCGTCGAACAAGTTGATGATCCCGCTATGTACCTTTCTTTGCATGGTGTCTTATGGAGTTTTGGTATCCAATATAAATAGGGTAAATCCTCAGACTCTTTACCAGAGGGAATGCTTAAAGAGGTCATAAAGGATCTGTGGTTAGCTAGGATTTCATCTTTGTCGAACGAAGTTGGTTTGTATGTGGTATTACTAGAGGTGTTGCTATTTATGCCTAATTCCTTGATTAGGCATTCGAAGTAATATGATTTACATACAAACACGATATTGTTGGAAGCCTTGTCCGGAGGAACGATAACATATTTGTCATGAAGAGAGGAAAGACATTTAAGATAGTTGTTTTCATGTTTGCTTTGTCATCAGCTAAGCAATAATGAGAATCACGGGGCAAAAAGTCATGGATACGTCAACACGAATAATTACGATCTAAATACAGAAATAACACCTAAGGCGATACCAGAGACTCCGGATATTATCTCCTTTACTGTCAAATATGTTTATTGTGAAATATAGATTTTCATTATCAAAATATTTTATTAAACCAATCATGAACCTCAAGGGCAATGACAATTGACAATTATAATTTAACAATAGATATAAACGTATGACACAACAATATAATAGTTTACAGTAAAACAAACAAATTAAACAAAACATGCCGTGCAGGAACTGATTACCCTTCCGGAGCACCTGAATCCACCATAGGCTTTTATCTAGGTTTGTATTGTATAATTGTTAATCTTCTGAGTAGTATTTGTTTTTCATCATTCTTTGTCTTTTTGTTTTTCTTTTCTTTTGGCCATCACGTTGTCTATCTTTAATTTCTTTAAATTACGGCTTCTGGTTACCCCTTTAGTATAATCAAATTTAATTTCTAGAATTATTCTTCAGAATAGTCCTTCCGTCTGGCAGCTCAACCCTAGTGTTGTGAATTACTATTTGAATTTGTATTTGTAAGCTCAAATTTGTATACATGTGTAATAATAATAATATGGTCGAAAGATACGGTGCTTCAGAATCACACATGATTCGCTTCCTGTCAGCTTTTTTAAAGTAAAGTAACAGAAGCCATTTTCACTAACAACACAAACATGGTCAACTCATATGACTCATCGCTAAGTCTTAAAACAAATGAGACAACGATTAAAGCTGAAAGATATGTATATGTTCTGTGACAGGGTTAAATCCGTTAATGGAAACCCAATCTCTTTTCATTACTAGATTTGCAGATGTCAACACAATCATACATTAAAACATGTAGTGTGTATAAGAGGGAAATATAATTTTATTATCCATTTTTCTCTTATAAAGACGAATAAGATTTAGAGACATTTACATGGGCTAGATGGCACGTTCTATTTCCAAGTATAATTGAGTATTCAACGTCGATTGACACATCGGTGGATGACATTGCATGGATTTCTTTTCTGGTTCTGACAGCGTTTTATTGATATTCATGTTGGTTTTTTTTCACTTAGTCAATGGATTATATGACGGTAATGTCAATTTTTAAAGTATATTATAGACATACAAGCCTAAAGATGAATTATTGCAATTAAGCATATGTTATTGTCGTCATATTATAGTTTTATTATACTGTCTGTAAGTGTTTCTACAGTAAACATTATGTAATTACTATTCAGGTGCAGTGTGGCAATATGAGATGATACTAATGATGGAACACCAGTATATATTCTACCATTGCCTTACATTGTTAATATAAAAAAAATCATTAGAAATGAATTTTCTGGGTAACAAGACAACAATAAGAAAATAATAAGCTGCTTTAAATACCAGGTCAAAACAACTGTGTTAACAGTATTAGGAAATCCCTCCACACAGGGTGTAGTAATTCGACATCCATGTTTCTACATGTGACTATAGTTCAACAAATGACATATTTTTTGCAGTTAAATTCTTACCAAATATGTTATTATTAACTGGAAAAAAAATTCATAAGCAAGAAACATTTCCAACATGCCTGGTATTTTATTTTGTACTACATTTACTTTCGAGGACTGGGTTAAATCCGACAACTGTGCCCCTTATTGCCAATAATATATTATCACAAAAAAGCTTGTATCATTTGAACGTTTAATTGAGACATAGTATGACATTGGGAGATGATATAATTGCCAATAGTATATCATCACTAATCACTTGAATAATTTGAACGTTTAATTCCATTAGCACTCCCCCAATAGTCATATCACCTATTGGAATGCAGAGATGAAGTTTTTAAATGTATATAAAGACAGTATGCATTTGAACGATGCTCTCTAATAATAATGAATTTTGAAACTATAGTGACAGCCTGAACCTTTGAGCCGTAATGAAAGCGGGAGGTTTGGCGCTTTAAAATTTGATTCAACCCACCATTTCTTTAGAAATGCCTGTACCAAGTCAGGGTCATTACGGTTTTCACAGTTTTCCGGTTGTTGACTGATTTTGTCTGTTTATATACTTATGAGTTTTGACTTTCCCTTTGTAAGATTGTTCAGAGTTCGGTAATTTTGTTATTACCCTTATGCCAGATGCTGAACAATGAACAGTGAGTATAATAATAATATTAATGTTGTATTAATCATTGACTATGCGAAAATAGTGAACACGATTGAAAACATAGGGCACTCTTCTTTGTGTCATGCTGTATGTCTTCCACTCTGGCCACTATTTTTGCATAGTCAACAATGTCATATTAATATTACGTGATAAGCCACATGCCATGACAATATTATTTTACAACCCAAACTAGCTAACTCTATGGTGTATTGCATATGAGTACCAGCCAATAAATATATTATACACATATTATATTTTATATCTAATTTACATAACAGTCAAATACATAGTCTATTTTACAAGTAAGATGATATTTACATATCTATTTTTAGGACTTTCTTTACTCATTTGATTTGCAGCCAAAAAAAAATAACGAAATACCTCACATATCAATTGTAGGCGCCCTGATGAAACACACAGAAGTCAAGCATAATTGAACACTTGATTTGATGTGCTTGCAAATGTCGAGGACGACACAATTTTTATTGTTTAAAATGAATTCAACATGCATGTTAAAATATAAATATATTACATAAATTCTAAGTGTATGGTTTTCTTCTTTTAATTTTTATTTTATTTGTATATATAACCAAATTGTGTTATACAAAGATATTTCTTATTGATAAGGATCCTGTAGTTGAAGAATTCCATTTATAAAATTTGCTCAAACCACGATATAGCTGAATTACTTCTACAGCTGGCGTTAAACACCAACCAATGGATCAATCAAATTTGATGAGTATGTTTTTTATTAAATTAATTATTGGCTCATTGAAAACTGTAACAGTTATGGTGAAAATGAATCATTGCCTAAAACAGCATTAAGGGTATATTCGAGGTATATTCTCAGTATAAAACATATTCTTTGTTTGACCCAAATATATTGTATATATAAAGAACACGATAGAGGACATAATGCGGTGCACAATAATAATAATACTAATAATGATAATAATGATAATAATGATAATAATAATAATAATAATAGTAATAATAATAATAATGCAGAAAAGGGGGAGGGGACATGTACTTTTTTAAACTATCACGTTGGTTGAAATGGGAATACAACTTTGAGAAAATAGATTAATAGTGTAATGTACTTTCATACAAATAACATTACGTTTGGAAATATCCCTATATATAGTTTGATTATGTTACAAAACTGGCGGCAGTAAGTATTCCACTTATATTTTATTGTATACAATTATAGTAATATTCCTTGATCTAAAGTATTCAATCGTCTTCCCACAAATCATGAACATGGTTTATATTACTAAGATTTGATCCAATTGTCTAATAGTGATTAAGGTATCGCTTACCATAATTATAAATAATTTCCATTGTATTTAATGACAATAGTTTTTTTCTAGAAAATACCAGACAATTGACAATTACCAAGGGAGCAACCAAAGATTTTCTGTAGACTATTCATGATTTGTTTTCAATAAAAATTTCTATTAGAAGTAGATTTCGTAGACCTAATCTTTTTTATTTTATTTCCAAATTACAGTTGAAATGTTAGATTTTACTGAACAATATATATTGCATGTCTTGTTTTGATACCTTTTTATCATATTATTCTACATTTTACAATAAGACGCACCGAGTATTGCAGATGTAGATATCTAATTTAGAGCACACGGCGCGTCCTTGGAATAACCTTCATCAGGTACGCTCAAAGTCAAATAAACGTAATGGACAACAGATGGGCCAATCAAGAATGGACAATCCAAAGAATCAAAAGATTATAAAGGCAAGTAAAAATCTTTCGGAACTAGAAAACGGCTTCTTATTACTCTTTTAGTATCTGCAAACTGTTCTTATCAGATATATTTTGTTTTGAATTTTACAGTTTTAGAACAAAGGTTCCTTTTTCTGAGGCCTAGATAACATTCATAGATTTTTAGCTATTCTGTTTAAGCTCTTTGATTTGCCTGCTCCTAATGACTGCTACATCATTATACCTTCTAGACTATTGAATGTATCTGATGCAGATTATTCTAGAAACGCGTCGCATACACAAAATTAGATATCTACATTGTCATTATCCTGAAATGTCTGGTGAACAAATATTTTAATGCCTGCGCTTTTTTTCATCGTGATCTTTTATTCAGTATTCTTAGCTAAGTTTAGTGTTTATCCAGAAAAGAGCCTCCGTTCTCATGCTGTTGTTTAATGATTTAATGTTATTTGGTTACAATTTCCGCATAAAACGATGTTCGGTTCGTCTTTACCTTCGGTTGTTTGTAAGAGGGCTCATGTCTTATTTACGTTATTTGTGTTTGTTTGCGCATAGTGGTGTCCAACACATATTGTGTTGTGTATTTTCGCTTTGCTTGTTCTTCGTCTTGTGTATGCAGTATTGTCAGTTTCTCTGGATTACTAATAAACGATGCATTTTCATATAGTGAAAATGTATAAAGATAAGGAAGTCAACAAAAATGTCAAAAATATTGTTTTATCAATGTGTGGCGTAAGTGTTTTTGACATTTACTTCACTGAATTTGGTACTGCTTTGACAACTATTTTACCTATTTTGTTCCAGTATTGTTATAAATACTGTTATAGTGACAGCCGGAATCTTTGAGCCGTAATGAAAGCGGGAGGTTTGGCGCTTTAAAATCTGATTCAACCCCCCATTTCTTTAGAAATGCCTGTACCAAGTCAGGGTCATTACGGTTTTCACAGTTTTCCGGTTGTTGACTGATTTTGTCTGTTTATATACTTATGAGTTTTGACTTTCCCTTTGTAAGATTGTTCGGAGTTCGGTAATTTTGTTATTACCCTTATTTAGTCATTCTTGATTGTCCCCTTCGGTTTTCTCTAGCGTTAATTGGTATGCTTTTTCAATATGTGATCTAGGCCGTTCAGTTACATGCTTTATACAATGCTCTCCGTACTACGTAAGTCTATGTATTGAGTTAACAAATGTTAATTAATCTAGCACGAAACGTTAATTCCGGTAGTTTTTTTTTGTTAAAAGAAAATTATATATATATTGTATATCAAATTAACGAAAACATATTTGCTATTTCAAGAATCGGTGAATATAATTATATTAACAGGAAAAGCAGATTATCGATATGTAAGCTTTAATGACTTAGTACTACCATCCAATGGAATTACAGCAAAATGTCACATGTGTATATAGAATTACAATGTATCTTATTAATAACTTGACTGCCCACTAATCATGTACAAATTAGATAAAAAAAAAAACGAATATCACACGTGGAATCCAATATGTGGGACAAAAAAAATGAAAGACAACTAATCAATTCAGTCTAGCCTATTGTAAACTGATATTTATAGGAAATTAGCGTTCTAAAATAGTTCAATGAATAAATTAGGATTGAAGCTGTCAAAAATAATAAATGTTTTCTATAAGATAACATATGGGATAACTATCAAATTAACGGAAGCAATGTTCAAATGTACTATGCATCGTTTTATAACGGGTGTCTGTTGAACCTATGTGAACCTACAGGTTCATTTATGTTTGTGTGATGCGGTTTATATCCCATGAATTCGAATATAATATGAGATTTTCAAGTCTGTTTAAAATTTGAAATCTTCATCTTACAGCTCTATTATTGCAATTTATGAATAAATTATTGCAAATTGTACTTGTACACAGTGAAAACAGGGGTCTTATTTATATAATTAACAAGATTTGTAAGCATCATAGTTTATACCTTAGATGCTGAGTATTATGACTGTATTTTTAGCTTATATTGAGTTATTGTATTTGGTTTCAAGGAAGAC
Source organism: Bathymodiolus septemdierum (assembly GCA_963383655.1). Classification (NCBI taxonomy): domain Eukaryota; kingdom Metazoa; phylum Mollusca; class Bivalvia; order Mytilida; family Modiolidae; genus Bathymodiolus; species Bathymodiolus septemdierum. The sequence continues at coordinate 24,085,485 of OY726522.1, read as the reverse complement.
ACACAATATATATGCACGGGTTAGTAGGGTTGTCAACCCATAGAGTTGGTCAGTACGCCCTCGTGCGGCGAATAGGGGACACCCTCTAGATCGATGTTCTCAGGTCTATCAGGTTAAAGATTACTTTTGTAAATTTCAAAAATCAGTATTCGCAAAAGATTGATTATATTTTTTTTTTTAGCTTACCCTACTCTCCATACTTTTCCAATGGCAATCAGAAGTCGCTCTCCCGATTGTCCCATTCCTTTCTCATTACAGAACATTTCTGTTGAACTTGTTCGTCTCCTTTACATTAAATATATGCCGTTCGACGTTAATAATCAATAATCAATCAATCTATCAATGTCATACTACTCATTACTTTCTAATGAGTTTTAGGTTATCTGCTATTTCGGGAGTTATTGGTCTTGAAATGGTCGGTTTAATTGTGGATTATAAACTTGTCTATGAGTAACATTGGGGTTTATTAGAGGCAAACACTGCTTACCCTTAGTTTGCTGTCTTGTGTTGTGTCTTGGTGTTTTGTTTGTCTTCGGCGTGTGCTTTGTGTGCTCAATGTTGCCAGTGTCTCTGGATTGTCCATTGTTGGCTGCCCCTTCGGTTTTCTCTAAGGTTTATTTACTCTATAAATATACACAATGCTTATACATCAGTTTTGTTTTTAAGTTTTTCAATGTTGATAATAGAGTTTTTAAAAGCAAGAAATCCAAAGATGTCGACAATGTAGCATAGGTTGTAATCGTGAAAAATGTTTTTTTTTTTGACGGACAGAAAAATATATATGTACTTTTGTCATTAACTTATTTGTACTGAAAAACGCAAATCAAAACTAGGTCACACATTACCTCAATTGTCCAACCAAATTGTTCAAGTAATTACCAACCACACAGACGGTTTATATCTGTGCTCCATAATAATTGACAAATATCCGTTAATAGCATAGAACCATGTGTGAAAAGGAAATTGTTCGGACAAATATACTGTCGGTTTGTTGACTTATATAATAACTTCTAACATTATAAATTGAAACACTGCTACGTAAAAGGATCATTGGCCTGAGGCATGCATTACACTGAGAAAATAATAGAAATTCAAGTAGTATTTGATGCTTGTTGATAACCCTAAAATGGTAGTTTTAATATAAATATAGCTATTTGGTTTACTGATACAAGATAATGGCGAAATGACAATTAGGAGGAAGAGTGCACACATCACTCTCCAGAGAAAATAACAGGAAAAATAATTATATAACAATACCAAATACTGTGAAAGTACTTTTGATAGTTGGCACCAATTTTCATAGTTTCTAAAAAATGCATTGGTCCATTGTTTCTTCAATTCGTGGTTTCAAACATTATAAACAACGATCTATGCGTTGGATTTTTATTTTCGTAGTTTAAGCGAACCACGAAATTCACAAAAAATTTAACCCAACGATTAATAATTATTTCACAGTAACGCAATAAAAACGAGTGAGGTGAGGTACTTTGAGATAGAACTAGTATCCTACTCCATGGATTATATCCGACCTGACGTAAGAATAAAGCAGATTGAGACGAGGTGTTTTTAGGGTACGCTTCACCTACTTAATCCATGACCCCTATCATGATGTGTAAATAAGAACGGGAGACAGACGAGGTGTTGCGACCCGTTATGAAGTAAGAATAAAAAGAACATCAAAATATAAACTAGAGAGCAACGGTTGGGCAATATAAATATTAACAGTAACGTCATAGGTCTTAAAACTAGCACATAGGGATAAGAGGAAACATCAGTTCCCCGATACCTAACTTCCGAACGAATCAACTTCTCTTCCAGAGCACCTGCGTTCACCTCCAGTTTTTATTGGGGTTCTTGTTGCCCAACATTTAATTTTCTGTGCAGTGCTTTGTAAGCCATTGTGTGTCTCTTTATTTTTTTTCTTTTGGTCAATGTCTTGTCTGCCCTTTGATTTACAGCATCTGATTATTGCTTTGACATCTTCTAACTTGTCTTTCTACATACCAGACAATCAGGATATGTTTGTAATATTATATATATGTGAGGTAAACACCTCGGAGTGTGTTCATTTTAGCCATTGATTAGTGGCAATCTCTTGCATCCAAACCCGTTAAAAGTAATCGTCCTCTGCTGTATGTTTCTAAATTGTTTTGCCTCAATTTCAGTAGGGGGGGGGGGGGGGGTCGTCGTTGTCGTGATCGTACGATAGTTGGATTTACATTTATCTATGTAGTCAGTGCCCATCACCACTAACGTTGTGAGTTCGAATACTTGCTTGTCATTGACTTGCGGCAGGTCTGTGGTTTTCTTTGGGTTCACCGGTTTCCTCCACCAATGAAGCTGACCGCCACAATATAGCTGATATATTGTTGAAAGTATTCCTAAACTCCATGACCCCAACCCCCTCAATTTCAGTATTCCTTTTGGTTCTGTTGTCTAATTATTGCATGTATTGTCTACGTACCACATCCTTTCAACTTTTCGTTTCTATAAAACTAGCTATTAAGTGACAAGAACAATGTAAGTTAATGTCATTTGTTTTATCTGAAATATTATTATTTTTCAGTACTGTTCTGAAGCAGATGTGAGTAATAAACTTCAATATCCTACGTTTGCCCGTACTAAACCAACAGATTCTCAGATATCACAAAGTGTAGTGTCTATACTAGAAACATTCCAATGGAAAAAGATCACTTTTATACACTCCGATGAAAAAGAGTTTCAGCATGCAGCTAACACTATTTATCAGGTATGTACGATTTATTCCCATATGTTAGATAAAGCAAGGTTAACAACGTCTTTTTTTTTGTTGTTTTTTGTTGTTGTTTTTGTTTTGTTTTGGTGTTGTGGAGTAACAACGGCATATAAAGCACGATACATCTTTACAACTGTTGGCATTTTTACCTATCCTTTTTCTTATTCATAATTATAACGATCGGAAATAACGTTACTAATATAATCGTTGTAATGAACGTATAATATGTATGAAACTGATTGTTAAGGATTCTTCCATGTGTAATTTATGTTTTTTGTATTTGCTTGCATTTAGTGATATCAAACACGTCTTGAATAAATGAGTAACACAACGGATGTCTTATACAAGACAGAAACTGCTACTCTTCCGGGTTATCTGGTGGAATCAGTGTTGCTCATGTTTTTGTGTTTTCTGTATTTTGTTTTTGTTGTCTGCGTCCTATGTCTTGTGTGCCCAGTATTGCCAGTGTCTCTGGATTGTCCATTCATGTTTGCCACTTCGGTTTTCTCTAACGTTTATTCATATGCTGTTCAATAGATGAAGCGGACAAATAAAAATATATCTTCCGTCTTCGTAAATTACACATCGCTTGTTATGCGTCTTCGTAATTTGAACTGACCAATCTCACAACGTTACATGTTACGTTTATTGGAAATCATCTAATTATATTTCAAAATTAAGCCATTATGGTTTCAGCTGCAAAAAGTATCGATGAATTTATAGATACTGAAATGTTAGTGAACTTGCATGAGTATATCATATAATACTCATCCATCAAGTGATATAATCATATAAGTCTAGACGTGAACATTATAGTTACGTGACAAGTTGACAGAGCTACCAATAGTCGTTGGCATACCCCGAAAAGAAAGGCGAATATATATATATATATATATGTATATATATATGAAATAAGTGGGGTTTTCTTGTTGTATTTTTTATTATTCTTTTTCCTTTGGTTAACATTGCATATTAATTTTAATAATGCATACAAATTTAACTGTCACCTGCTTAAATAGGCGGCTATATTCGCCTTTTCTTTCTCACGAGATTGTCTTATACAATTTTGACAGTGCTTAAATAGAGATTGACCTATCTAACATTTATCTTGTTTCCGTGTCTGAATTTTTATCATTATTTTTAGAATTGTTTGACAACTGTATAACTACAATGTATTCTGCAACAATAAAATAATGTTTCCGCCAATATTTGCAAATAGATGTGGACTTACATGAACATGAGAGACTATCCAACATTACACATAGACACATATTAAAGTAATGGAACAGCGTCTTTATTGCTGTTATATGGGTTATGTTTGAAGGACTCATTTCTCGTTTAATTTATTCATGCAATTGCTGGACAAAGCTAATTATAAGACGTGGATTATCGATCTGTATTTGTTTCTGTTTAACTTTAGACACTTATTTGGATACATATTTTTATAATTTCCGTTCTGTAGAAATGTATCAATATCCTTCCGCCGAGCGACAACTTATGATACACAATTGTAATTGACACGATAAAACAATACCGAACATTGACACTGTGGTAATGAAATGATTAAGCTGTTCCAGACATTTGTCAGCTAAACTGTGTTTCACTTCCTGTGTATAATCAAAGAATGTATCATAGAATGTATTTCTTTAGCAGTATCTATTTCTCATTGACCGTATTTTAAAATAAGGAATGTTCATTTCTAGCATTGGTCAATGTTTGTGAATGCCCTATATCATTACTTATAAAACCAAATTAATATATATCACGACTTAAATGCAATCCATTTCAATGCAATTTCAATATAATCTTGATTTTTGGAGTGTCAAATTTTCTTGCCACGTGACTTGTCTGTTTAAATAACTTCGATCATGTGCCAGTTGATTCGCCAGAACCTGTTTCTAAATAGGATCGACGTCTGTACAATTAATACATTATTCGTACTGAGATGCCAAATAACTACACAGACGTAACATAAACGTTAACATGAATTAGTCGACAATTTCGATATTTTCATGACTGTATTGCCTGTATACATGTTTCCGATGCAAGCATAATTTTATCATTTTAATCCTCTACTATATCTTCCGTTTCAATAGAGATATCCGATGTGTACATGCATAAAGAATATTATGAAAGTATTTGAAAATAAGGGTAATAGCAAATTTACCGAACACCTAGCAATCTTCCAAAGGGAAAGGCAAAACTCATATGTCAACAAACAGACAAAATCAGTCACAGCCGGAAAACTTGGAAAATCGCAATGGCCCTGACTTGGTACAGGTATTTCCAAAGAAATGGTGGATTGAATAAGATTTTACGACGCCAAACCTCCCGCTTCCATTACGGTTAAAAGGTTCCGGATGTCACTATGACAGCATTTTTAACAATAATGGGACAAATTAGGTATAATAGTAGTCAACGCAGTACTTTATGAAAATCCATCGTTTATTATCGTCTCTGCAGAACGGTTTAACTAAACTGTCATCTTCTTACACAATTTGATTTTCATAGCTTGTATGCATAGTAACTAGTAACTTACATTTGAAATTGTATTTAGATACATTGATCAACATTTGAAATTACATTGTGATACATTGATCAACATTTGAAATTACATTGAGATACATTGATCAACATTTGAAATTGCGCTGAGATACACACAGCAATAAATATGACGTTAGCCGTATTCTATTGTTTTTAGATGCTCGTTCTATTTCATATATCACAGTTTTTCACCGAATTACCGATAGTATTGTTATTAGATTTATTTCTTTATCATGTAAATTGCCTTTCTATTCATATTTAATTTTGATAGAATCAAGTGAAAGAATATACAAATAAACTCGTCCGATACTGGCATAGGTAGTAAAGTTGATTGATTGATTGATTGATTGATTGATTGATTGATTGATTGATTGATTGATTGATTGATTGATTGATTGATTGATTGATTGATTGATTGATTGATTGGAAAACTTAAGAATTTAAAGGCGGGAAATGAATGAGAGAAGATTACAACAAAGTGTCATTGGCTTATTTTCTTTCTTTTGTTTGCTCATGATTAAATCAATTTTCATTTATTTCGCAGCTTTTATTACAACACAATTTGACAGTTAGCTTCCGGAAACACTACACAGGACCATACTTCCATCTGCACACAGAAAATCCTTTCATTCGGATAATATCAGAAACTTACATAGACACAAGGAGTAAGTATGTAATATATGGTATAGATAACAAATGTATTTCCCTTTTTTTTTCATTTTAAACACAGAAATAATTTGAAGGAGAATATGGGATACCATGGAGTTGGTTCAATAGCACCAGTGTTGTATGTAATATTTAGAGGTGGTGGTCTTGTTTTGTTGTGGTATTTCTTAACTGTGACTGTTATACTTGTGTATTGATATTTTGTTTTGTTTTTTTGAGATCATACACCACAAGAAAAAAACGGTATCTTTAAGCGCGATTAGACTTTCAACAATGTCTGCTTCTTATCTTCTGATCATCGCTCCTCTTCATGCTGCATTTGTCATTTAGCTACCAAGGTTTGCGACTATACAGTCTATTGCACATCTTATTCCAATAAAGAGATCCCTGGACAAAATTGACCAACCTACCCATATAGGCTACTGTTTGACAAAATGTAAATCAATATTCGCCCATAAACCTTTTGTTAAAACAGAAGATGATTGGAGGGTTTGTTTTCGCTATCATTATTGTCTTTGGATGTTTGATATGATGCGATAATTTGTTTACCTTATCAATTTTCAGATTTCTGACCGATTTATGATTTAATGTGATATTCATTATCTATATACCTTAGTATGTAACCTTTGTCACCTGTAAGGTCTACCATCTTTCCTGATTATTTCCTTGTAATTAGTATACTATGATGAATACTTGCCGTTGTCCATAGCAAAATATTATCTGATTAACTCTGACTCTCTGGAGAATAAAATATATTAACCTTCTCATTTACAGTCAGAATCTCTGTTGTAAATCCCTATATTTAATTATTATCATCTTTTTATTAGCCAAATTTGTTCACAAAACAATGAATGATTGACTTAAATAACAAGATTGAAAATATATAATTAATGGCAAAGTTGAACCGAAGTACAAAGGGTAATAGATAAAATAAATCCGGGTACAAAACAGATAATTACTGAGTACAACACTATAATCCAGACACAACATGGAGTCAAATAATCACTACGAAATGAAGAGCTAAAATACGCCGCAGGTTACATTCTAGGTGACGGTTGGAGTTAAAAATGAATGAGTACGTGATTGCTTTTTACCACCAAATGAGAAATTTTTCAGCGATATCATGGCGAAAACAAGTAACATTTAATGCGATGATGATATCCGCTTTGTACTAGACAACGCGCTTAGTTGGACTTTCATAGTGTTAGCTCAATGAAGCAACAGTCCACGGGTAGACAAATCATTTAAATCGGACACATTATCCTGATTCCGAGTAAACCAGTCCTTGCTCTTACTCATTAGTGCTACGTGGTTAACGGAGAAGCAACAAATACCAATCTTATAGTCTTTAGATTGATCCGACCGTACTCGAAGAAACGATCTACCGCACTTGAGACGAACACGGTAAGCATTACACTACCAATGCCGTCATTGATATAATTGAACGATATTATATCTCAAGCAACACGGGACAGACAAATATTTGAAATCCTCGTTATAACAAATATTTTAAGAAGAGTTTGAAGATACCAAAGGGGTAATCAGAACCCGCAAATCGAGGAAGGACATACAACACAATGCTTGTACTATTTGGTATGAACGGAATGTGACTAGATATGGTCATAATATATACACAACCATCAATTTATCCTATTTGAACTTAAGAGGATATTGATATTCGACGAGACAAGTTAACGATGAAATATATAATCCCTTTGAACAGACATTTCAATAATTATACGTGATAATCAGGTATAAATGTAGATATACCAATTATTGAATTTCATTACGAACCTATATGATAGAACTAGAACATCTAACTGTTGATGGTTGATTAATCTTAAGCCGTAATTATTACAGTAACAAATTATGACAACTGACAAATATATATGAGGTCATTTTTAGAAGAGAACACGAGTACAAAAAGTTCGCACATAAGGAAGTCGCATACAAAACAAGATTAAGCGCACCGGAAGGTTATAATTACTTGGCCATTGAAGGCACTGCCTTTAAATCTTAATTCTTAAATCCAATGAAGGTAATTCATGGTTTATATTATATCCATTCCTATAGTATATTCGAATAATTATTATGGGAAACCGATTATCTTGAGAATATCTTCCAAAGAAAAAAAAATTATATTAAGCGTAAAACAATATTATTTACAGCATAATTATTTTGGGACGCATTGTGTCTAGAATGAAATGTATATTTTCTCTTACTCGCTTTTAAATAAATTTATTAACGATTCACATTTCTTGGGGGAAATCTGCTATATTCTGCAATAGCGTAGAGTTGATGAATCAAGGGATTCCATGATGTTGCAGAATTACAGGGTTGGTGAGATTTTTTTTTAATCTACATCTGTTGAACGACACGTGTTGTTGAGTAAGAATATGCAATTAAGAAATTTTGAAAGAGGTTATGTTAAGCAATTGGATACACCCGCCATGTGACGTTTATTGTTCCGGCATACACCTGCCATGTAACGTTTATTGTTCCGACATGTGTATAATAAAAGTTTACAATATCTAGAGCCGTAAATCAAAGATGGAAACACAAAAATGGAAACACAAAGACAAATGACAACAATGGTCTGCAAAATACTAAACAGACAACTAACGATCGAACAACACGAACCCCACTAACAAACATAGATGAACTCGACTGCTCGATAAGGGACAGCCGATGTCTTACTCATGTTAAACATTCGATGATAAGTCATATTCCGTAATAATTCAAGAACGAGGAAAGAAGGACGGGATTGTTACTAGGACATACGGAACATATCCATGATCATGTGACAAACGGAACATATCCATGATCATAAGTGACATATGATATTCCATTACTGTTAACTAAGTCATTATGGCGACTGTAATACTTTACCACAATAAACCATTGGTTCTGTAAATTCCTAGTTAGCAGCAACCCTCTATCACAGAAAGTCTGATAACAAACACAAGTTCTGGAATATTGTATCAGCTGAGATATGTATGATCCATATACATGTGTTGTTGGAATGTTGCTATATATAAAAGGAAAGTTCGTAATGGACAAAATGAAATCTCTCTCGTCGTAAATTATCGTTTTCAACCAGGCCCTAACTGTCACTTTCTAGATGTATGTCAAATTATGAAACATACCTAACTGTAACTGTGGTATCCTTTTTTTCAAGTTCAGTGAAATAGATGAGTTCAACATAGTCTCCAAACTCATTGAAATGACATCTTTTATATAGCGTATTTCCGTTTTATTTGAGAAGCCACTGCATGATGTTTGATTCATACCAAATATGAAACACGTCAGCGAGATGAGGATCACAATTGGTATCAATATGAATGCCGACTGTCTGTTGAAAAACACATCGACCAAACATAGCAAATATGTTGTCAATCAAAATGTCAAGCATACCATTTTAGAGGTACAAAAAAAAACCAGAGGGGGTAATTTCATCTCCTTCCGAAAGAATGCCAAAAATTCGAGAAAGACGTTGTCTAGAATTTCATCCATAGAAACGTAGGAGTCTATATTAAATTGACTTTTGATTTGTTGTTGTTTAACATCAAGTGAACAGTATTTCTACTATGTGCGACTTCAATCGTAATAGACATGTAGAATGTTTTAATAGAAAATATCTTAATTATAAAATAATTTAAATTGTCTGACTCGGAGGTTATTATCTCGAGAATCAATATGTGATCAAATGTAAAGACGAAAGGAATTACAAAAACTTTGGAAATATAAAAAGGAATCAACAACAAATGGGTTCAATCACAATTAAGATGCAGTAAATGCTATATTATTTGGCTTTCCTATTCTTTAGCTTTAAGCATACCTGATGAAGGTTATTTATAGAAACACGTCTAAATTAGATATCTACAATTTTATTTCATTCTATTCAATATAATTTTTTTTTATCACATGGTGATATTGGATAGTCGCCATGTCAGATATATGTTTATAGGAAAGCAGTTAGGTATTCTCAAAAAAATCTAAAATATTATTCAATTATTACGCATACAAATTTATCAAACCTTTCTGCAACAGGTCATGTTATTTTAATAATGAACTCGGGCTATGAATTATACTAATGAAGACTTTTGCTTTATACTTTTATTAGAAATCCAGGATTTATTATGATAGTGGTAAAAAAGTAAAATATGTGAACTTGCTAATAACCATCTGGAATACATACAGTGCATTCCAAAATCAATAATCTTTAATAATATAAATCTAGGATACAAAGCAAAATAAGAAAGTAATGGGACAATAAGACTTGCATCTAACAACTATTATCTATTGAACTTTATGCAATATGTTTTTCATTATTATTTATCACCATCATAAAGCATTGAACAATTTAAAATGCAGAACTTATTTATGTTTCCAGATCGGTATGTTGTTGGACGTTGACTGTGTCTCTCTATATTTTCCTTTAAGTAAAATGCACTTGACGGAAATGATATAGCCTGAACTATAAACTTTGTTATGTTTGTTTTCACCTTTGTTGCTTCTCAGAAGGTTTTCAGTAAAGTAGATGTGTACTGGATGCAAAAGTCAATCCATGTTATAACATGTATGATGATAAATCGATATCTAGGATAAATGAATACTTAATATACTTACGTAGGTTTCTGTATATCATATTGAAAATTAGTAATGTCAAGTAGCTTTAGATGTTATTTTGAGAAAGAGGTAACTACTTGTTAAGTTCTTTTCAATTAATAACTAACTTTATTCAAATATATATGGCATGCATGTCTGACCAATTAAAAATAAGAGATTCAATGATTGGCAGCTGTACCATCTATCAAATATTTCATCTTGATGTATCATTATGCAATCATGAATCTCTCTGATCAAACAAATCAAACAATTTATGTTTCCGTATAAACAATTTACTTTTAGATTGAAAATTATCAGACTTTTGAAAATGAAAGTATTTGCAAGTCAATTTAAAATCAGAAAACTGACAAATGTATTCATTTGTGTACTTTAGTTGTAGATATGCACTGACATGGTTACATTTATGCACTTATATCTCTATGCGTGTATATGTTCTTACACTAGAACTTATGTAGATGATTAGCTATATGTGACATTTATAGATTCCTTCATACAATTGGATGGCGGGGTGTACTTGCGTCAGGCCGGTGGCTTTCTCCGGGTACTTCGGTTTCCTCCACCAATAAAACTGACTGCCACGGTATAACTGAAATAGTATTGAAATTGTTGCACGGACCCAGACCAAGACCTAGGTGTTTGGATTGTTAGAGTAGAATGAAATATATTTTGGTAGCAAATGATGACAATCACTTTTTTCGACTATTGAATTGTCAAAGATAATACTATGTGATATTTACAATCATGTGCTGAATTATTTGAGTGTCTTGTTTGGATTTCTCTAGAAAACAAAACTCAGACTTGAAAACTCCAGCAAATGCATTTCTTGAAGAAAACAAACCGAGAGCTTAATTTACTTTAGCTCAGCAACATTGCTGTTATCCAATAACAAACAAAGCCGCTAACCAAAAACCAACATTACTGTTACCCAATAACCAACATTATTATGCTTTCTGTAAATTTCTTCTGTAATATAAGTTCATACGATATTTTGGCATATATCACAAAGAATTATATAGCGTTGATATACTATGCGAAAATAGTACATCTGCTATGCCAGTTTCACGCGGGGAAGGTTGGGTTTTCAGCTGTCTGTCAAGCTATATATAGCTAGTCCACGAACAAGGGGGCTGATCCAATCTGTCAATCTATCATAGTCGTCTAAGCGTTTTTTAATACTTGTTATTGTTGTTAATTAAATTTCAAACTTCAAAAATCTTTATATTTTTAAAGCCTTAAATGAAACAAAGAATATTCTCACACTTTCAAGACTATCTGATCCAATATATTAGTCACCAATATCAGGACCTCCTTTATTGTAATAGTTCTCAATATATTTTGTCTACATATAACAGTCAGCATAATAATAATAATAATGTTATGTTAGCAATGACTATGCCATATAGTGTTCAGGGTTGAAGACATAGTGCACTCCCCTTCGAGTCGTGCACTATGTCTTCAACCCTGACCACTATATTGGCATAGTCATTGCTAACACAACATTATTATATAAATATCGCCTACGTTATTGCGCTATGTGGTCAAAACGATCTGATATATGTGTTATCAAACCAAACGAATATCCCTAAAAAAAATTCCCCATATTTCGTAATCTGTTGTGTGCTGTTTATTTTGTGCTTTGTAACTTTCAATATGCGTCTAGCTAAAATATGGAAACCACAGAACTCATTAACCTGACTACATCTGTAGTAATTGATATATTACCGTGTATACTAGTTCTAAAAATGAATTATTTTATTTAATTGCACGCAACATGATTGTATATATTTCAGAATACAATTTAGCTTTTAGATTTCTTCGAATCGGAAGTAGAATTAGTCTCTATTATTGTATCTATTTAAGATATTATTGATGGCATTCAAACTCCTACTCTCCGAATTAAATTATTAAATCGTTTCCTGTAATGATCATTATTATGATTCTAATAATATTATTGACAAAATATCAATAAGAAAATATGATTCCTATGTCAAGGAATAATAGGGGAAAGTACGAGACAGGTCAGGTACAATACATTATCATTATGTAGGTATAAGATACAACTAAGCTAAATTTATTAAAAAACCAGAATTCGTACAAAATAACCGGAAGTGTAAACCAGATATTCTAAGCAAAGTTTAAAGATACCAAAAGGGCAATCGGAATCTATAAATAGAAAGCCAGACAGGACAATGGTTTAGTAAAAATGACAAAACAACAAAAAGTGATCTACAAAACACTACATAGAAAACTACAGATTGAGCAACACGAACCTCAATAAATAAAAAACCTAGCGTGAACTTAGGTGCTCGGAATGGGAAGCAGTATATGTTCCACTGGTGGAACCGTCGTGTAAAGTAGTCCATACCAGCTTGTAATAAGCTATATCTTACATAAAAGTTTGAATGTGATCACCTTCGTCTGCAAGCTTTTCAAATATTGATATCATCCCTGGTTATAAAACTGGAAAAATAAATCTGAATATTATTTTTTTTTATCTTTTTTTATTTTTTTGTCTTGTGGGTTTTACACTTCGTTTCCACCATATGTTTTTCAAGATTCGCTCACGTATGAGTTACATATGAGCACAATGGTCTTGATTTTAAGTTGATTAATTTTCTGTAATCACTATTTTCTAATTTTAATACATAAGGTACTTAGCTGACCTTGAGGTGTGCTCGATTTGTGGGGTAGGTGAATATGTTTACTAGGTACTTATTTACATTATATAGTGTCCCCCATCCCACAACTAAATCTGGTAGTCAATGCTACGGTGCAAGTGACAGTCTTATCATTCACTTGTATCTGCCTCCCAAGTTAAATTGCCATGGTTACCTAGTTTATAGATGTACATGATAAAATAAGAATACTCAAGACAAAATGCATTTTGAAATAAAGGGACGGTCGGAATACAACAACAACAACAACAGGACATGTAAAACACATCAGAAGAACAAGTGGTTGAACTACTACAAAACCTTACAATTAGATCGCTCCGAAATGGTATGGTGCTAAGACCTAGTCTGAAGTTCAATTATCTACATTTTAAAAAGTCATCTTTCTGCCTTTATGTCTGTTTTTTTTCTCTCACATCTCTTCTTACCGGATTGTCTCCAATAGCATTAAAGTATCATAACAGCGTCTTATTGCTTTGATAATGTTGAACAACATTCACACTTCTTTCATTTCTTTTATTTCCTACGATCGATCCCATTAGTAATATAGAAATTCTGGCTGGGTGGTCAGCTGCAATAAGACAAAAATAGTGATATGAATTCAGAGGTCAATGTTTTGTCATTGGATTGTCACCTTTTCCCCTTTGCAAAACTTAATTAGTTGCCTTTGTTCTTATTTTCTAAGCCATGTCACTATGTGTCCATATATATGACAACACTCCCACAATTTATTCAAATGCCATTCATAGCATACAAGAGTTATGCAATAAAAGATAAATTTGATGATTGATAATATTTTGTTTTCGCTGTATATATTTTCTAGATCTCGACTATATAGCCAAGGACATATACTTCTTGTTTGTTTGTTTTTTAGTATAAGTACTGATAACATTATCGATATTCTAATTGAATGTACTTCATAACATTTCAGTGAAGCACACATCACACACACCAACGAGGTCGGTTTTCACCGAGTGGAGTACCCGGTTTCCTTCACCAATGAAACTGACCGCGACAATATAACTGAAATATTATTGAAAGTGGCGTTAAGCACCATCAACCAAACCAACCCAAACTATGCACCAACCCAATCTGAAATCCTCTCGTACTATTTAGACATTTGACTAACATATTTTTATTAAGATCAACCGTGATAATATGCCATTTGACAGACGATGCAGCTTGGTCTTTAGATTATCATGAACATTTAGAATTGGTAATTCTTTCATGTATTTGTAAGTATGTGAAGGAATTGTTTTTTATGCATAGGATATCACAGAGCGTATTGTGAGTTGAATATTTTATGGTGATGAATATTACTGATCTTTGTTTGCAAATTTTGTACTTTGAAGATGTGACGTCCAATATCATCGTCCATGATTACCTATGTATATTATAAGGGTTTTCTTATATTTATGATGCACTTTATCACACAATATAGATTTTTTTTTAAATATTCACAGTTGATTACGTATTCATATGGTTTCGTTAGAGAACCATTATATTTTACGTAGATATTATGACTTACCTACGTTTTGACGTTTAGCTTTATCTTTGTTTTGTCTGACTTTGTAAGTATGTTGTTACTTTTATTACCATTATGTGCGGTCCTAATTAAAGTTTCTAAAGTTTCTGTGATGACTGATTATTTAACTCAGTAAGGATCTTAAACTTATTTTGTTTTTCATTAAATACCACTAGATTTATCTACAGCTAATACATTTTATATTTCCATTTGATCTTTGACATGTACAATCAAAAGCATTAAAAGACAAAAGCGCAATACTTCAATGAGAAATCTCATAAAAAAGGGATTTTGAAGGTTTGTAATTATTTTTTTTGTTAATTTTTTTTTTTTAAATTATCTCTATAACTGATTAATTATTGGTATTTTTTACATTTTTATCTCAAAAACATATTTATGTTGTGATAAACTGAATTTAAACAATTAAACACCACAATGCAGAACATTCAACGATAATGAATTAAAGAGTGAAAACACAATAAAACAAAACAAAATACAGTTGTACAACATATATTAGCAGCACGGTATTACTTCTTCAAATGTTGCATGACCTGAACTTCTGAGAAATCAATAACAAGAGAGAAGAATGTTAATGGAATATATCTGTAACTTATAGTAAATATTGCATTTTAATGTCACTTTAAATAGTCATAAATCTCTCTGATCAAGAAAGTCGACATATACAATTCCCATCTAAGTAATTCTATCTACTCTAAATTGAAAATGATTAGACGTTAGATTAAGTAATAGTTTGGAAATTTAAGATAAAAAAAAAAGATGTAGGACACTACATGGAGAACGCTTAAAACGTCTTTTCGTAAGCCAAAAAAAATACTTAATGATCACCTGAATGATTATGTACAAAGCTTACATTTTGTGTTGATCGGACATCCATCGATACAAACGTAGATATCTAAATTAGTGCGTACGAAAGTGGATAAAATGAATGTTTCAGGAACTGCAAACTGCGAGACTGAACATGAATGAACTTTGGTTGGTACTATTATTACCTTAACTATGGTGATCATGCTGGGACTGTACGTGGTAGTAATAGAAAATTTCAGAAACTACGATATTAAACACAAACCACATAAATGATCATTAAATGAGAAAACAAATAATGTATAGCCATATGAAGGATACATGTATATGTCTAGCTTTCTGTTTTAATAATTGATCTGTTGTATCTATAAGAACTATTTGGTTTTAGAGAGAGAAAACAATTTGGCTGAAATAGTTAGAGAAATCTTACCGCTTCTAGGTTAAAAGATACGAAATTTCATCATAGACTAACCTGTTGTTTCAAAGTTAGTGGGTTCGTGTTACTCGATCTTTAGTTTTATGTGTATGTCTTGTAGATCGTTGTTTGTCCTTTTGTACCTTTTCTTTTGGCCATTGTGTTGTCTGTTCTTCGATATACGGATTCTGATTGCCCCTTTGGTACCTTCAATCGTAGAACAGATTATAGTTAGGCGGTGCATTATGGTTATTCAACAGCAGATGATAATTTGGTGATTAGGCAATACTTGTGATATTTAGCTTCCATCAGTCTAGGAACTTTCTTATCATTATTGATAGCATTATATATGCACATGATACAACATGCAGTTAAATAGCAGGTAGCCATTTAGTTCATTCAAGATACTTATTAAGTTTCCAGGAACTATTCGCTGAACATCGACAAAACGTTGGATTGATAAATTGAACCATGGCTTAATGAATAGACGATTGTTCATAGGGAAATATATCATATATAAATTACGTGTTATTTTGCCTTGTAAAGAAGAGATAATGAATATAAAACAATATCCAAATATAATGCAACGAACAGGTATTCCGTATGCCATACTATGATTGGTGGTGCCTTTGTAGCATTGGAAAACAGCAAAAAGTAGATTGGGTCAATCTAATTTCATTACTTTAAGCATATATCATTACTACAATAACAAATGAATGCGATTAATAACAATTTACACGATCCTTTCTCCAGATAATAATGAATTAACACGGTGTAATCAAGCAGACTGCAAGTTGCAACAATTATTTTTTATTCGATCCATTTTCGTACAAGCAATGATTCTAATTCATGTAATCCGTTTACATCTGTCTAGTTTGGTACTCACGAACAATATGTGTCTGATTGAAATAGATGAAATAACGTTTCTGAATCCATGACATAAAACTCATCAACCTGGCTGTATCATTCTGGCAGTAGATATTAATGGCATCATTCAAACCTCTAAAACTTCTATCCTAATATATTTCCTGTAGTGTTGACTCAGAAGTTGTTATTTTAAAAGGAAGTGGATTCGCTATATTAAGCAGAAAACTACGAATACAAATGGCATGCTCCAAATATAATATGAAATCGCGAGCGCCTAGACAAGAACATTATCGAAAATTATTTAAAAAAAAAACCCAAATGCAGGTATGTTATGCAAGTATCTGTTAGATTTCTTGTCAGGTGTGCTAAATCCAAACAGTTTCTTCCTAAAATTACATAACAGTACTCTGTTGTAATTGAGTATGGTCATGTATACAATATATTTACTATTATGATTTAGAAGAATGAAGAATTCCGAAAATTCAGAAGTTCAAAGAAAAGGCTTCGTGAAAGGTGGCTTAGCACACATTGTGACACTGAATAGAGATTAATCGTTTTCTTTTTTAGTACATTGTAGTGTTATCGTGTTGCTCTGCTTTCCTCCTTCTATTAACTGTAATATAAGCACCAAATACTCAGGAATTCAAGAATGACTTGTGGACAGTTTATAATATCGTTGTCCTATTGTTGTGACTACAGTGTATCTGATATATTCTTTTCTAACCTTAATGGACTAAAAAATGTAGATATCACACTTAGTGCGAACGACGCGTTAGTTAGCTTTCCAAAACAATTCTGATCTTGAGAATATCAAACGCTTATAATTAGTCTGCTGCTATTTAAAGCAGAGCAAATAATAGGCAATTTTTTACTTAATGAATGATTGTTGATTTGGGAAATCAGTTCCGCTTGACAAGCACTATGGCGGCTTCATATATAACTATTGATGAGAGAGTAATGGATTGTGTCTTTATTGTAGTGTTTCCATCATTAACTTATCCGCCACATTGTAGTCTAGTCTGATTGTGGGTATGCTGTAGCCTTTTAGTATTAAAGCAGCGAGTAGCAAACGAGTTCACCCACCGGTCTTAAAGGAGTTCGTGTTGCTCAATCATTAGTTTTCTGTGTAGTGATTTGTAGATAATTGTTTGTTTGTCTTGTTTCTTTTGACCATTGTAATGTATGTTCTTCTTTCATTTATAGCATCTGATTACACCTTTGATGATATCTTTAAGCTGTTCTTCTTACACCTACCCCCTATTATTTACTTATGTTTTCTATTCTCTGATACACCACAGCCAAGCATATCGTTATCTTCTCATTTGGTTAGTTTTTCCAGTAGTTTATCATTTAATACACCTCCGGTTTTTAGAGGGGTTCATGTTGTTCACTTTTAAGTATTCTGTGTCGTGTTTTGTAGATCGTTCTTTGTCCTTTTGACCATGGTGTTGTCTGTCTTTCTGCGATATACAGATTCTGATTACCCCTTTGGTATCATTTGACCATTGTGTTGTCTGTCTTTCTGCGATTTACGGATTCTGATTACCCATTTGGTATCTTTTGACCATTGTATTGTCTGTCTTTCTGTGATTTACGGATTCTGATTACCCTTTTGGTATATTTTGGTCATTGTGTTGTCTGTCTTTCTGCGATTTACGGATTCTGATTACACCTTTGGTATCTTTTGACCATTGTGTTGTTTGTCTTTCTGCAATTTACGGATTCTGATTACCCCTTTGGTATCTGTTGACCATTGTGTTGTCTGTCTTTCTGCCATTTACGGATTCTGATTACCCTTTTGGTATCTTTTGTCCATTGTGTTGTCTGTCTTTCTGTGATTTACAGATTCTGATTAGCCTTTTGGTATCTTCAAACTCTTCTTATTCGATCAATTTAAAACTTTTTCCGAGAAAAAATATGAATTTTATATACTCTTGCCATGATATAGATGATAATAATTCCATGACCTTTTGGTGTTACTCAATAAGTACTTTATATTGATCTCATATTTTTATATATCCAATATGACAATAACAACTATATCAATATATGGCAAGTTCAAAGGTCATTTCTAATATCATAAATCTTAGTTTGAGTTTATTTTCTATCAATATGGTTTATTTATTTACGAGAAAATATGTTTTAGCCAAATGAAACTGTCCGTGGTAAAAGGGTCATGAATATCATATGAAATGGCCGAAAACACAATACTGTGTAACCTTTTCAAAATGGGTGAGAAATGGTAATTACTCACCGCGTTCTATCGAACCATTTTGACAGATTTAATTCTACAATAATTTCTCCTTCATGTTCCGTGTTTGACGAGAAGCGAGTCAATGGCATCCTTATGTAGATATAGTATTGCATATTTTGCCATTGCCCGTCTCTTAGTACCAGAAGGAAGTATTTGCTGTTTACATCATCATCAATTGTTAACATTAATGTACGTTAGCCAATCAAATATGCTCTTTTTATTATGTAAGATTATGTGCCATTTGTATTACAAGCCCATCAAGCTTAGCTATACTGTTTAGGCCCTTTGAATTTCTTGCTTCCAAAGACTTTTAAATTATTTTTCCTTCCATTCCTTCGATTTTGAACATACCCGATGACGATTAGTGTGCACTATTTTAGATATCTACGCTTTTATTGTTGACACTCTGTGTTGAAAGTGAACTTCTTTTCAAGATTTTCTGTGTATATATGTAATTTAAATGACATACAGTGTTTCTATAATGAATGCAAATTAAAATGTAGCAGGTGCGCTTAGATATCTAGGACCCTCCTGGACAATATCAGCCTAGCATTTTCGTGCAATAACTGAATTTTCCTTGAACGCATTTCCGCATACACACAAAGAGTCAATAAGATTGATAATTATAATTATTGTTTAGCAACGCGTTTAGTATTTACCAAAATGAGTATCATTACACAGTTTAAATTCAAAATGTGAATTGGGTTTTCATAAACATCGGAGATGCCTATAACAGTTATCTGTATTTAACGTCTTTTATGGAGTTCCCACACAAAAGTTAGAAATCCGGCTTTGCATAGCATACATTATTTTTATTATTAAAATTTAGTATTACTGTATTAGTAACAACTAATTTCATCCCAGCATGTAGTCAAACAAAAACCTTCTAGAATAGCGCATTGATTTGTGATATAAATAACTAGGTGGACCAGGAAGATGGATACTCGAGAACGGAAATTTTGCTGTAGGGAATTCGATATAATCACGTATATCATAAATCTTGTAACGTTCCTGTCAATATATATGCATAAGTTTGAATACGAGCGAATGTATCAACATCATCAATAGAGTTAAAACTTTAAATTATTTGGCTTTCCAATCTTTTTATTTTGAGCTACCTAAAGAAGGTTATTCCAGAAAAGCGTCGTACGCATTAAATTCGATATCTACGTTTCTTATTATGGTGTACCTACAACAGACTCTACCTTCTTACCTAGTAACAGGCCTCTTAATTCATAAACATCAGGTGGGTTATCAATATTCATTTTCTAATATACTCCTCTTCCTCTGTTTCTTGTATTTTGGATAATTTCAAATTTCTAATGCATTTATATAATTGACCAACATTGCTTATTGCTTATAATGGCGTTAATATATTTATGTATACAGTTTTGTATGTGGGTTAGGGGTTAAGGTTATAAAGTTTAACGCCACTTTCAACAATATGTCAGCTATATCGTGGCGGTCAGTTTTATTGATGGAGGAAACCGGAGTACCCAGAGAAAACCACCGACCTGCCGCAAGTAACTGACAAACTTTATCACATAATGTTGTATCGAGTACATCTCTTCTGAGCGGGATTCGAACTCACAACGTTAGTGGTGATAGGCACTGATTGCATAGGTAGGTAGAAACCCAACTACAATACGATCAAGACCATCACGGCCCCCTTTTTCAAATGTACTCCTCCTCTCTTTTGTTTCAATTAACCTCCTTGTATTTTTGATGTGTTCAAATATTCACATTTCTAATGCAGTCAGATTATTGACCATCATTGCTCATTGTTTGCAATGGCATTGATATATTTAAAAAAAAATGTATTTCTATTTCTAGTGCAACTAAATGCTCAACGTTAATTTTGCTTGGCTATTCTTGTAATCTCCAAATCGTTTAATATCTCCAATTACATGTCAAGCTGTCTTCAATTTATTTAAGCATCTGTCAGTATTTGCATATGCGCAAAATGAATGTCAGTTGTGCAATACTTTATTCATAAATACTTCATTAACAAAACTATTTTATTGCTGACAAAAGGATGTATTTCTCTAGTCTGTAATATATATAAATAGATAGCGTTATTTTGTATGCGGTATAACAAGTCATTTAGAGATATAATTTGCTTAGTTGGTATGAAGTTATGGGTAATAAAATTGAAGGGAGACGTTTAATGATCATTGAAACTGACTATCTAATTGTGGGAGAACAATAAAAAGATTAGGACAAATCAATAGCATACTCGTTTTCTAGTAAAGTCATAATAGAAAGTCTACTTACTTTCCGTTCTTTTTTTTTATTGTAAAATGTTTTTTTTTTGCCATAGTGTATCAATCTGATATAATGAAAGGTTATAATTTATATATTTACAACATCGGCAACATTTCTGCAAAACCACAATACATGGAAGCCTGGTAATTGCCAACCGATTCATGCCAATCATGGTAATAAACATTCCACTGCATATGGAATAAACCACTATCGGAACAGTTCCGAACTCCATCTGAAAAATAATCGTAGATAAAGACCTCTATCTAATCGATACCTCTATCACACATTACGGTTTTCACAGTTTTCCGGTTGTTGACTGATTTTGTCTGTTTATATACTTATGAGTTTTGACTTTCCTTTTGTATGATTGTTCAGAGTTCGGTAATTTTGTTATTACCCTTATATACATTTCTGCTGACTTTCATGGCTTTGTGCCGACACTTCAAGAAGGTGGTAATATAGTACATAGATATCAAGATTCCACATTGAGCACAAACAACACAATATCATTTTTGATAGCTTTGTTTTCTAGTGTATTTGTTATTTTGTGTTCTGTCCTCGCGAGATGTGATCAAAGTTACAATGAAAATTCAGAAAGGCTTGGTAAAAAAAAACAAAATTACACAAGTGCACTCTAGGTTGTACTCTAGGTTTGTAAACATGTTATATTTAGCATGTCTGTTATTCTACTTTCATTTTGTGATCAGTTGTTGGTAATTGCCAACATATATTTATAGACATTGGCACAAAGTAGCATGTATATCTATTATCTTCTTGTTATTTATTAGCAATTGCTATTACAGAGTTCGTTTAATGTGGTGCATTCTTTCAGCATGCTACGAATATATTGTAAAAGTAACCCGTACACGTTATTTATGTCATGTATATTTGAATAATATATTCCGACGTTGTACCGAACCGGCGCCTGTACTCTGAATTATCTGCCATTACACCGTGACGTGTTTTCTGGTGCGCATGCACAAAGATGACGGAATATGACCTTTAACAAAAAATTCCAATCTCATTGTGTTTCACCAAATCCGTTTGGAAACATACTTTTCCGTATCAGCAATGCATAGCAATAAAGCAGGGAATACGGCTATATTCAATATATTCCAGAATGGAAAATCACACCTCCATTTCCCTTTTGACTCTGATATCTACTATCATAGTAGTACCGCTTACATGTGCACTTTGGAGTTCCTGTGCAGTTTTAAAGATATAGAAATTATATATTTCCCCTTTATTTATATCGAAAGAAAATTTGAGAAAGGGAGAATCAATTGTACGAAAAATGTTTCTTCATTAGAATAATCTTCAGTGAATAAGTTCATTTTAGTAGCTACATGTAGCTAATGTAAAATATATAGATATTTTCCAATGGAATATTAACAAATACATCACACTCGACCGACAGTTTTGTCGTCAAGATTTGCTTTAATTTCCGGCTTCTTTGATATAATTCAGTGAGAGGGGGAAATGAATGCAAAACGGGATGTGTTGAGTTTTATTACAACAAATTGGACTAAGCTCTTTATGTTGTCAAGAATAACATGTAATTATTTATTTTCCTAATCCCCAGTAATTCACTGCATTTCAAGATGAAGTAACAAAAATACTTTAATTAAAATATATGTTTTGATGAAATATTATTCAATATCGTCCCTCTTCAACAGATTTTATTTAATTGATGAAGAGACATTAACAACCCGTAGTGACATCAGTGTGAAGTACATTATTGATACAGAACTACATAAAACTAATAGTCAATATGATATTAATAGTAACCAATAATACTATACCACCAACACACAAGAAAACACATTGTTAGGAACATACAAGGACTCTGCTTATCAATACAGCTTATTTTCCCAATTGGAATTATTAATAAATGTTTATGATTGGAATGATTAAGATATCATGATTGGATTTGTTTATAGATATTACGATTGGGATTATTAAATTGGAGTAAGCAGTTCATGTTCCACTAGTTAAACCCGTCGTGTTACTGTTTTTTTAGCGACACGAACATCATATGCAGTGCCGGATTTACCATTGTGCTTAGGTGTGCTTGAGCACAGGGCCCTATTGGCCAGGTGACCATCTTCCTGCCAAAAACCATGGATGATGTAATTTTAAATTTGATGGCGTTTTGTTTCGTAGCGATTCCAGACATAATGATAGAGTTGACTGCCTGTGTAGGCCTACCGGATCTACCTCCTTCAGGGCCCCAGTAAGGGGCCTCATAACTTAACTAGCACAGGGCCTCATTTGACCTAATATCGGCACTGATCATATAATATGGAAATCACGTTGGACACAAGAATACGAAATAAATACAAATAACTTATTAGATTTTCTAGTAATGGGCGGATAACTTTTCGCTTTTGATTGACAATTACTATGAATAAAATACGATAATATTTTCGTCACAATCATGAGAGTGTTCGCGTTAACCATTTCCTTTTCTAAGACCATTCCAAATTTTAATGAAAATATGTTGCTAAATAAGTAAACACACGCATTAGATCAATATGATTTTAAAATCCATTAGAAATATTCCAATAGTTTGTAGTCAAGTTGATTGGTTAGTTTATGGTGCTTAACTCCACTTTCAACAATATTTCAGTTATATCGTGGTGGTCAGTTTTATTGGTGGAGGAAAACTGAGTACCCGGAGAATACCACCGACATGTCGCAAGTTACTGACAAACTTTATCAACTTTAGTGGTGATAGGCACTGAATGTACATGTAGTTGGAATTCGAGCTACCATACGATCACGTCTACGACGCTCCCTAGTCAAGTTGGTGATGACACAATGTTGGACTAATGAGCAACAATCTAACCATCCCTACAGTGACCATTTGAAAATTTCGAAATCTGCATATACACCACATATATTCGCGATTTGTTTTAGGGATAGTACAGTCAAACCTGCCCACGAGGTCATCTCTATTAAGCAGTCACCAGTATTAAAAGGTCAAATGTTTCTTGTCCTGTCATGGAAAATTTCATATGAATTGAATCTTTTAAGAGGTCACCTGTCTTATGGGGCCACTTATTCTGTGTCGCAGAGGTGACTTTTTAATACAGGTTTGACTGTATTCTGTTAGTTGTCATAAATGAATGGAGTGTTATATTGTGTGTATTTTTCAACAGAACTATGACTGGTAGAACATATTCTACATTATAAGAATGACATGATAATGTCTGTCAGGAACATGATGCCCAACGTTATTATTTCATCAATTATTCAGTCAAATTGATTTATAAATATTGTATGGGTTATAACTGTTTAATACGATTGCCGAGTAGTGACATTTCAAGTCTTATTGTGTTGATCCTACTAGTGCGTTGGAACAAAAAACCAAGTATTGGAGAAATAATTACTTTGTCATCTTTGTACATTGAAGGGAAATATGAGATAAAAATGTTTGTGCACTTTGTGTATGTTCTCTGTCCTGTAGGATTCGATTATTTACTTTTTACAGTTCTCTAACTGTCAGCTTATGTGAAAATCTTCACCGGGTTAATCGCCTTTGTTTTATTCCATATTTTTATCACGCAATTCGACAATCTCAAGGGAATCGAATACCAACTATTCTCTACTAAGCACATAATTTTGATTAAACCTAGAAATTTTGCCCACTTTACGATTAACTGTAATGGGAGATGATGCGGCAAATAATTGAGAATTACTGTTTTGTTTCTTGATTAACTGTGATATTGTCAGCCTGTCGAGAAGGTACTATATTTGATAACTCATATTTTTGTCTTAGGAAATGAGAAAATGGAACAAGAGTGTCATTTCTTTTTGTTTGTCTGTGAGGTTAATTTCAATATTACTCCGAATCCCGCTCAGGCGAGGTGTACTCGATACAACATTTTGTGATAGAGTTTGTAAGTGACTTGCGGCAGGTCGGTGGTTTTCTCCGGGTACTCGGGTTTCCTCCAACAATAAAACTGACCACCACGATATGACTGAAATATTGTTGAAAGTGGCGTTAAAGACCATAACCCTAACCTTTTTATCAGTTAATATTAACCTGTTCCCTATACACCCGAAAAAAAGTAATCTCTTATTTTGATTGAACACGATGAGATTATAATGTGGAAAGAATGTTGTGAACACTCGTATACCCAAACATAATACTTTGATCATGTAGAATTATTATTTTATCACGAATAAGGCGACAGAGGATTGAAGAATACTGATATTATAGAATATGCAAATAAGAAAAGTTTGAAGATACCCACGCGGTAATCAGAAGTCGTAAATCGGAGGAAGTGGACAAACAGACAAACAGACAAACACTGGTGCACAAAACACTACACAGAATAACTAAAGATTCAGCAACACAAATCTACAAAAGAATCAGCATAATAATATAGATATTTTAAATATTTTGGCTATTTCTTTTGTCATTTACAGTATATGTGATGCTAGGAAAATCTTATGAGTTTATTGGACTGATGGATCATTTGGAGGACAAAGGACTTCTAGAAACAGGGGAATATTTTGTTGTTGGTGTAGATTTAGAACAGTATGATCCCCTGACACCGCATGAGTATCTAGAAGGTAAGAATATATCTGCTTATGATTGCTTGGTAAATGAAAGATTGACCACATCATTTAACTAATAGGGGAGGTTTGGTTCCCACGAAACTGGCTTAGCTCGCCATTTTTTATTGAAGCATTAGTACCAAGTCAGGAAAGTGAACTGTTATACATATGTATGCTAACACAAAACTTCAAACTTGCATCAATGTTTGACACATCCCTTTCTTTTAACGCGAATTGTTATCTACGACTTTATAAATTAACACTGTCATGTGTGGTCGACCACTAACAGATGGGGAATCACATTGAAGAACCGAATAAAAATTATAATACCACATGTGAGGAACCACACCTTAGTTTTATAATATTTTTTAATGTTTGTAATTTCTATGAAAAAAAGATTAAAATTGTTTTACAATGTTTACTATAATAAGATATGTTTTCAAATATGTCTTAACCGTAGCGTAATAGTTAGCGTGCTCGCCTCGAGACATGTCTATCCCGAGGGATGTTTTGATTTCAGAGAGCAAGTAAAACAAAAAATCAGCTAACCATGTTGGTCTAATGCAAAGCTGACATCATCATTATCTCATCGTAATGTAATGTATTCTCACTATGATAGAGCTTTAAAATTGCTTACTTGGCGTTAAGCAACAATCATTCTCTCATTCAATTAAATATTTTGTTTTTTGTTTCAGGAATCTTTGATAAAAATGTATCAGATTCAAGTGTGAAAGCTTTTCAACATTTTATTGGAGTGGTTCCATCTCCACCTGTGTACCCAGATTATCAAAACTTCACAGATATTGTTAACCATTACCTCGAATTACCTCCATTCAATTTTACAAATCCCCTGAAGGAATTTGGGGTAACGAAAATTGTAAGTTATTTTTGTTTTGTTTTAATAATTAATAAAAACGTCATA
Source organism: Bathymodiolus septemdierum (assembly GCA_963383655.1). Classification (NCBI taxonomy): domain Eukaryota; kingdom Metazoa; phylum Mollusca; class Bivalvia; order Mytilida; family Modiolidae; genus Bathymodiolus; species Bathymodiolus septemdierum. The sequence goes on along the minus strand of OY726522.1, from coordinate 24,058,583 downwards.
GAAACATGAACATTATTGAACATCGGTTACAATCTTTCGACTTTGAGCGTACTTGATGAAGGTTATTCCGGAAACGCCTCGTGCTCACTAAATTTGATATATACGTTTCATAAGTTACAATTTAGTTTTTGTCAGACAATGTCAGAGCATCGCACAAGTAATTTGCATAGACCGTCTAGCGATTTTAAGAAATAACGTCTAATAGATTGTCAACGAAGTCAAATAATTGTAAATTTAAAGAGAATTAAACGAGAATGAAACGAGCAAGAACAAGAATAAAATAAAAGGCGCAATCAAAGAAAATTAAGGATCCCTTTTTACGTTATGGTATTTAATGTTTTACCATTCTGATTATATATCATACAATAACAATAACAATGGTTAAGCTGTTTTACCAGACAATTATTTGATAAAAATAAACGCCTTATTCATTATTATATCAATTCAAAATGGCTGTTTGTGTTGTTGAAGTAATGTTTATTGTTAATGTTGTGATCTTAGAAGTCGATGTTCAAGACTACCATTTCTGGTATTCCAATCAACAAAAATAATGGTTCATAGCAACTCATAAGACAACATATGAGTTCAGATGGTTCAGAGGGGTTAGTATTTACTGTTAATCTATTGGGCAAATTCTGTCCAAGAGTTTTCAATATCTACCGGAAGTTAAAACATAGCCTCTGAACCACTTAGATCAACTGATAATAGATAGTCGTCGTCGATTACACCTACACGCAACATGGCGTGTAAGTAACCATAAGATTTACAAAAAATAGTATGATCAAAGAGTCTACAAATTGTCATAAATCACTCGAATAAATCTCACTATAAGGTGGAATTTGAATTTAATTATTAAAATCATATCAATATAATACCACCTTTTCAATATGTATATGGTCTTTAGATTCAAAGCGCATCACCCTGTTCATATAATTCATTGCACATATTATTTTGTCAACATATACCTGATATTTTGGTTCGTTACACATTCTCCATTACTCTACATGTAAATTTATTAAAACAATAAGGTAAAACGTTAAGAAAATTATCATAATTTTTTTTACATTGCCAATATTTTTATTATTGCTATCTATCGTGTGATCCATTAATTAACATTATTGATACCTTTCAATATTTTAGGATACATCGGGGAATTGACATTCTCAAATTAATTATATTGATTGGATATATTTAGTACAATAATGAGACAATTTCTGTTGTTATCGTTCACGTTTTACATTTCTCTACAGATAAAATCAGAGGCGGCATTTTTATACGATGCGGTTTGGTTATATTCACGTGCAGCTGACGTCACGATCAAAGAAGGCAACGATATTTACAATGGAACTTATATATTCAGTAAACTAGTTGGACAAAGATATAAAAGTAGGTTTAATAATTAAAAACCCTATAGTGAATTATGGTTAATTCATAAATATTTCATCCACATGCTTGACCTAATCATGAACCATGAACTTATAAATAAGAAAATACTTTTGGTTGCATGATGGAACTGTTCAGCTCGTATAAAATAAAGCAATCAAAAATAACAAACAAACAAACAAAAACAAAAACGGGTGTAAATCGACGTCCTTCCTATATGTACTATATTGGATCAAAAGGTTTTTGGAAGACCAATAGAACAATTAAGTGCAACAATACATATAATCAAACTTATTTTTATCATCATTATTTTAATCCTCCATTTGGTCAAACATGGTTATTACAGTGTCAAGACGGTGACCACTAGTAGGGGAGGACCTGGTTTCCCTTCCGGAGCACTTGAGTTCACCCCCGGGTTTTAGTGGGGTTCGTGTTACTCGACCTTTAGTTTTATGTGTATGTTTTGTAGATTGTTGTTTGTCCCTTTGTTCTTTTTCTTTTGGTCATTGTGTTGTCTGTACTTCTTCTTCTTCTTCTTCGTCTGCATCAGTTTTGGACTTATACCTCAAATTCGACGACAGTGGTCAACTCAGTACTAAAATTTATGATAAACGGGACGACTTCAATTTTAAAATCATAAATTTTCCAAATATGTGCAGCAATATACCAGCTTCTCCTGCATATGGTGTTTACATCTCGCAATTGATTCGCTATGCAAGGGCCAGTAGCAATTATTCTGATTTCCTGAAACGTCATCTTCATCTGAGAAACAGGCTACTGGACCAGGGCTATGAAAATATTCGCTTTATTCGATCTCTTGAAAAGTTTATATTCCGATACCAAGATCTTGTCGAAATATATTCCGTCTCTGCAGAGACGATAATAAGCGATGCATTTTCATATAGTGAAAATGTATAAAGATAAGGAAGTCAACAAAAATGTCAAAAATATTTTGCTTATCAATGTGTGACGTAAAAGTGTTTTTGACATTTACTTCACTGAACTTGGTACTGCTTTGTCAACTATTTTACCTATTTTGTTCCAGTATTGTTATAAATACTGTTATAGTGACAGCCGGAACCTTTGAGCCGCAATACAAGCGGGAGGTTTGGCGCTTTAAAATCTGATTCAACCCACCATTTCTTTAGAAATGCCTGTACCAAGTCAGGGTCATTACGGTTTTCACAGTTTTCCGGTTGTTGACTGATTTTGTCTGTTTATATACTTATGAGTTTTGACTTTCCCTTTGTAAGATTGTTCGGAGTTCGGTAATTTTGTTATTACCCTTATTTACAGATTCTGATTACCCCTTTGGTATCTTCAAAGTCTTCTTAGTATGTAAATATATTCTAAGAGAATGTCATTTTGATGTTGGTTTGTATTACACCTATCAGTTAGAGCCTATCAACAGATAAAATATACGATTTCAACCCAGTCCAAGTGCATACCCTGTAAAGTGTTAGATAATCAAATTGTGTCAGTTACTATCAGAATGTGGATGTTCTCGCTGCGTACTCCGGTGTTACTCCAATGCTATGACAAAAGACTATGATAACCGTTCTGATTAGATTTTTTTTATTTATAATAGGACCACATTACTATCATGATCCCCAGAGCGATTGTTGTCATGTCATGTTAAGCAGAAAATATAATTTATAATATGATAGTCCGGGACATCAATGAAATCTGTCAAAGCCGGTAAACGAAACATGTTTGTAACTGGTTCAGATATGGTCACAATATCGAGCTTCGGTTATTATAAATAGATATCTGAAGATTCTTCAAGAACTCTAGCCGATTCTAGAGGATTTACATCATTTTATCCAAGAAAAACTGAGAGCCACGATATTAAATGTAACATTGTTGAAAGTGGTATTAAACACCGCAAAAAAACAAGCAATTCTCAATCGATATCAAGCGTGAATAAAAATAATTTGTACAAAAAATGAATTCAGCTTGTTGTAATCATTTTAAAATGTTTACGCTTAACTAATATGAGGCACCTGATTAAGATCCATCTTACTATATTGATGTAGTAATAAGTAAGTATTATTGGTTTGGGTCCATAAAACTAGCTTAATCCCGCCACTTTTTATTGGGGTGTCTGTACCAAGCCAGGAAAATGGATGGTCATTTATTGGTGTGTTAGGGGTATCGATTTTGCCTCTTTCGACGATTTTGATATTTGAATTTGGAATTGTCCCGATAGTGTGATATTCTTTGTTTTCCTTTTATTGTTAAGGCTCAATGAAAGCAGGAGCTTTGGCGTCGTAAAATCTGATTCAACCCACCATTTCTTTGAAAATGCCTGTATCAAGTCAGGGTCATTACGGTTTTCCCAGTTTTCCGGTTGTTGACAGATTTTGTCTGTTTATATACTTATGAGTTTTGACTTTCCCTTTGGAAGATTGCTCGGAGTTCGGTTATTTTGTTATTACCCTTAATTGATATTTAAGACAACAAGCACTTGTCTAATATAGTAGCGTGCACTATGTTAATTTTAGAACAGCACAATATATTTTATTGTATGCTTTGTAGTCGTATTTCTAAAACTAATGTATACAGTGTACTATAAGCAAATAATGCGTTTTTCAAATTGGTTCATGCAGATGTAGTAATGTTGTATATTACTTCGACGCGACTTCCAATTATCATGAAATTGATCTATAATAATTAAAATGATGACTAGTTTTCTTATTACAATTACCAATGGCACGAAACATTTTTCTAAATTAGCATGGTGTAAATGCTTTATATAGCGATAATAACTACTGTTACGTAACTATCTATTGTATAGGTGCCATGGGATACATCAATAGAATTAATGCTGCTGGCGATGCAGAAGGAAACTTTACACTGGTTGCCAGAAAACTTGGAAGCAATGGTAGATGGGGACTTCATCCTGTTGGAGTATTTCAACTTAATGAAGACACGCAAACTCTTGTACTCCCTGTAAGCATATCTATTTTAATCAGCAAGTTAGATGTTTCTGTAAACTATTGTTATTTCAAGCGATACACACAAACTCTTGTACTCCCTGTAAGCATATCTATTTTAATCAGCAGGTTAGCTGTTTCTGTAAACTATTGTTATTTCAAGCGATACACGCAAACTCTTGTACTCCCTGTAAGCATATCTATTTTAATCAGCACGTCAGCTGTTTCCGTAAACTATTGTTATTTCAAGCGATACACGCAAACTCTTGTACTCCCTGTAAGCATATCTAACTATAATCAGCACGTTAGATGTTTCTTCTATAAACTATTGTTATTTCAAGCGATGGATATGATGCTATAAAATACAGTATTGGGAATGACATGGAGAAAATCATATGGTTCAGATTTAACGAAATGTCTAGGGAAATGCATTGATGTGTATAATGAAGCAAACATTGTAAGGGACAACTGCAAATAATTACCACTATTGTCATGGGAAAAGACATGCCGATTTCAACATGCATACTTTGTAAATGTTTCAGGGTCGCTTGAGATATTAGATGATCGTAATTAGTTGCAGTTCCGTTTGCACATTTACAATAATGATGTTCTAGTTTGGAATATCTTGTATTACTTAACACTGAATGATTAATTCATTTATTTGCATGCAAAAACAACTATAGAGTCTGTAGGCCGAGGTGAATGTCATATTACTTACTTAACCGACATAAAGTGACAAAAGGTGTACTAATTGGTGCGAATAACCGATATATAGTCACACAAGGTTAACTACTGGGTGGGGAAATAAATCGAACAACACTAAATGCATTTGTTTCCAAATATTGCATTGTCAAAGGTGAAGGTTAAAAAAAGCATTACATAAGTTGTTATGGGAACAACAAATGAATTACGCATGCTAAAACGGACAAAGTGTACTTCCACTTCATGTCTCAATAAGTGATGCAAAACACCATGATTACTTCTCGACAAATTATAAAAGCATTTTCCAACAAACAAAACAGCTGAAATCGTAGTAAAAGATAATCTTAGGTTTCTTTCGAGGCATGGATAAAATTACTAAAATGATTCTCAAACTTAATGTTACAGTTTGTACATGACAAGCTTACAATTTAGTACCCCGTTTCTTCGATTTTGCGGATATATTTTAATCTGTTCGAAAAGTGTGGTATCTTTTGTATTTCATCTTATTATTGTCCTGCAAGCAATCAAGGGCAGGCTTGTCTTAAAATAAGGATAAGTTACCCAGTTTTAAAGCTATATGACAATATCAGTTTACGATACAATCGATTTAAATAAAACTCTAAAGGCAGGAACTAAATGATAATAAATACACCCCAATAATTTGACAAAATATTATGATAACCGTTGAAATTAGATTTTTGCTTTATAAGAGAAACACATTACTATCATGCTCCTTAGGGTGATTGTTGTCATGTCATGTTAAACAAAAAATATAATTTTATAACACGACAGTCCGGGGCATGAGTATGGACATCAATGACATCTGTCAAAGTCGGTAAATGAAACATGTCTGCAACCAGTTCAGATAGGGTGACAATATCGAGCTTCGGTTGTTATAAATAGATCTCTGACTATCCCTAGAGTACTCTAGCAGACACTAGAGGGTTTATATCATTTTGACTTATAGAATCGGGACCGATGAAGCAGACTGTGTTACTATGGATGATTTAAGCTACATGATATCTTCTTATATCACAAAGTTGATAAAAAGAAATATAAGATGCATAGAGTTATTGACAGAATAATTAATAAATTTGACATATTATTTTATCTATATAGATTATATCAGTACGATGACGTCTTCCTGCAACTTATTTATATGATCTTTTAATTAACAGTCTGCCCCTGACTCTTAAACTGTATGGTAATATAATATACAGGTCTCTATGGTGAGTTTGATGGACTGGGTAACTTTAATAGAACTCTTTTAATGAACTGAAACAATTTCATATAGTTTCTTTCAACCGATACTAAAATAGTAGATTTTTTTGTCAACAAAATGTATAAAACTTGTTTTGGTGACATAAATGGTGAGCATGGGTATATTTTGTTAGACTTTCAGTATAGTAACAGGAAAGTCACAAACAGTATAATTACCATACTCAATGAGTTATGTTTTTATTGCCACTGACTTTAAAGAAATAAGTATTTTGATTTCAGAAATTTTCCTTCTACACTAATGAGAAAATAGTTTGGCCAAGTGGAAGGATACCCATTGATGAACCTGAATGTGGATTCCGCGGACAGCTGTGTATAAAACCAATAAGTAAGTTGTCTAATATCTTGAACAACTACACGATCGTTTAAACGCTTATGAACCACTTATGCTGTATTAATATTTCTATGCTCGTCATAATTAAGCGTGGGCATCTAAATTAGTGCGCATGACGAATTTCTGGATACACTCAGCCAAAAGTTTGGAAAGTCAACTAATTTCAAAGTCTTTGGGAGCAAGAAAACCAAAGAGTCATAAACAAGACAACAACATTCGGCTAAGGTCAACTAAACCTGAGGGAGAAGAACCTTAGTTCTGATAATTAAATTATTTAAGAACTGTAAATTTCAATAAAAATGTATCTTATAAACCATGTGATAATGTGTACCGATTTGTTATGTTGTATTACAGTTGACATTTATGTGCAATAAACTTTCCGTTCAATAGGTTGTAATTGCTGCGTTGATGAGAACAAATGTATTTCAAATTCATAATTTGATTTAACCGAAAGTGTCATAATAATTTTGATTTGTCTGTAAACAAATGCTTAAAGATAATTACAACAAGTCCTTGGCTATTCAGTAATGAACACCATTAATAGTGCAAACATTTGTGCATAGTTTGCAGATCAAACATACAGAAGTCTATTAACGGTCAAATACATGTACTTTATAATTAAGTGAGGTCTGATATTGGTTGTCATATATCTTAAAATCCTGAGGGATTTGTGTTTAGACAATATTAACACTAAATTCTATTAGACATATTAAACCTTGTGTGACACCATACAAATTCATTACTGAAGGATTGATTAACGTATTTCTTGTATCGCATGTCTCCTATTTTAACATGAAATATCAATTGTGATGGGGGATAATTGGTTAGAAGCAGTTAACGTATTGTGATATTGTAAACACATATGAACTTTATCTTTACATACTGAAACAAAAGCATTTTTTCGTCATATGATATGTACTTGTATGTCGTTTATGGAGTGTTATATTTATATACAGCTTTTGATTACCCCTTTGGTATCTTCAAACTCTTCTTTTGACACTTTGATAATAAGAAAATAAAAGTATATACATTTGAAACAAGAAAGAGCAATTGCAGGCAGTGTCACGTGGTAGAACACACCTGAAGCAACAGGTGGGAGGATTTTTTTCATGCACAAACATAATTAAGTGTCTAGTGTAAGATAAAACGAAAGACACAAACATGTGATTGGACTAATCCAGTTAATGTTACTGACGACGTTTGTGTGCAAACAGATGAGGCACCATTATTCCGTTTCGAAGTAAAATTGGATGACACCTACATATTTTTAACATTATACCCATCAAGAATAATTGAATTTAAGAAATGAAGCAAAATATAGTAAAAACAAAACTCACTATTCATGAGATAACCTCAAATAAAAATAGAACAAACCCCATAATCCAAATGTAAGCTACACAACGGCTTTAAGGTACACACACGACAAGAATGACGATATATAGATCCAGTGGGACAGATATATTGTATGGTTGTCACTTGCTTCGACGTTTGTATAATATACTTTATTTCCTGTGACTGTATAATGAATTCTTCATTTTCCTATACAATATATTAAAAATTGCTGAATTAGATTGCTGTCAAATTATAATATTAAGTATATATGTACCATCTACACACGCTTATACACATGTCTTACGTCTATCCCTAGATTTGCCTTACGAGAAAAGGTAACACTACGATTATTGAAGCTCATTTTTTACGGAGTGGATGTGGTCGAGTGGTCTAGGGCGCTGGACGTAAGGGTAAGCGAATGGTGCTGCAGTGCATCAATGGTGTGGATTCAAATCCCGTCGAGGGAAGAACAAAAATTGTACAGCTCTAAAATCTAATTCTAACACTGTTTGGTTTCATTTTCAGACGTATATATATATATATATATATATATATATATATATATATATATACAACACTACGAAACAAAAAGTAGAATTAAACGGTATAAAACTGAATCAACAATCCTGATATACAATTAAATGAAGAAATAAAACACGAAAAACACATTCCAAATATCAAAACTACACGACACAAGTAAAATAAAACAAAAACAACCAACAACACTACGTAAATTAGAGCTAAAATCATGATGTAAACCTCATTCTGACGAAGCAAAGGTAAAACAAACAGCAAAGCGAAACAAAGACAGAATAAAACAAAAATAACAAATGTGAAATAAACTACACATCGAAACAAAAGCGGAATAAAGGAAATGCCATGCTCCAGATATAAACTACACGACAAATTTAATTAAACAAAAACCACAATTCAGATACAAGCTACAAAGGTAAAGTAAATAGAGCAAACTTTTATGAAAAAAGTCTTTGAATTCCGTAATTAAATAATATTACACGAGTGTACAGTTTCATATAGCCCAATGAGGTTTGTAGTATAACGTGTCCTTTGACAAAATATAAGAATTCATAGCGCAATTTTATGTTTGATATTTGTAACTATTCCTAGAAGTGTTTTACATCTACAGTCAAACCTCTCCATGTGGTCACCTTTATTAAACAGTCACCTGTATTTAAAGGTCACATGTTATTGTCCTGTCAGATAACTTTCATATGAATTGCACCTCTTTGAAGAGGTCACCTGTCTTATCAGGCCACTTTTTCTATATCCAAAGGTGACCACTTAATACAGGTTTGACTGTATTTGCTTTTTTCAGACACTACACGAATATACGCTATCGAAAACATTCATTGATTGGTGTTTAGTGCCAACTTTAGACTTATTTACCTGTTTGAACGTTGACGACACGTGGTACAAATAGAACAAAAGCAAACTAGTGAAAGGAAAGAAAAGTCCATAGATATAGAATATTAAAATATAGTACAACACGAATGTCCACGGTCCACACCAGGGGTTTAAGAAAATCTACTTCTCTTGTTCTTCCTTGCATGACACTCGCAATCAAAATAAAGTGTTTGTTGCTCTTAGGCCTGAATTCGCATGTATGGAATACTGTTTGCATTGTTAATGATAGTTTTCATAGTATTTTGTCGGGAAATATGTACACCGTGAAGATAAAATATCATGCAAATACAGGACATTATTTATATATGGAAACGAACACCTAAGTCTTAGAATAATATACAAAACTATTACTTTGCAGTTATCTGAATACTTTCGTGCCTTGATCTTATCATTGTGTACTGTTTTCTTGCTTGTAAACAATAATCATATTTCTACATCACAAAGTTGTAGTAGACTGGTTGTATTTCAATTATCGGATAAATACGATAAAATGAAAACAAAACACCACACTGTCGAAACAGTTCCACAATCTAATCGAAGAAAAGTTGAAGATACCAAATAAAATCGTAGAGAGGCCAAATCAAAACACATGACACATATACACATGAACGATCACTTTCCTGGCTGACTACAGACACTTCAATAATAATAAGTGGCGGAGTTAAACTATCTTTATTGACCCAAACCTCCCATCTTAATGCAATGATGCGGTCATGTTAGTAATTGATTGGTATCCATTTTTTAAAATACAAATACTATTATATTTTTTTTAGTTCTTTTAATCTAAAGAACAACAAACACTTATAAAAGAAGCATGCATTTAACTGATTTGTTTTATTATTCAGCGCATACATCTGAGATTTTGTTTGGTGTGGCTGGGGGAGTGTGTCTTATTACCTTGATCATTGCTGTTCTGATATACAGGTATAGATCTTAAACATAAGAGACTGGACATTATTTGCAAGGTTGAAATGCTCAGAAATGTAATAATCACCTTGAAGCTGATCGTCTACATATTTCTATGCTTAGGATTAGGGTTATGGAGTTTAACTCCACTTTCAACAATATTTCAGATAGCCGTCAGTTTTATTGGTGGAGGAAGCCGGAGTACCAGCAGAAAACCACCAACCTACCGAAATTCACTGACAAATTGCATTAAATAATGTTGTATCGAGTACACCTCGCCATGAGCGGGATTCGAGCTCACAACGGAATGGAATATTTACAATTGTTATTGGTGATCCTTACATGTGTCTAAATATTTTATATTTAAGATATGCAGCAGTCAACTGAAGACCTACGTAACCTCTTTTTCATCCTGTAAACAAACTTTATTAATATGATAGTGTTGTATCAGTAGCATTAGTGTACATATATGATTTTAATAGCATGTACCAAGATAGTCCAAAGAATTATTTTTTCTGAATAAATATTTGGATGTTTTAGGAACTGGAGATATGAACAAGAGTTGGCAAGTCTCTTGTGGAAGCTTGAATGTCGAGATATAGTACTACATAATCATTGTGGGATCCCAAAGTCAGTTCTAGCAAATGGAAATATTTCATGGGTAAGGACTGTTAGAAAACTTTAAATAACGGAATCCGTAATTTAAAGAAGCAGAGACAATACAATGACCAGCAGCAAAGGAATATTAAGACAAACAATATGTTACAGAGCACTACACAGAAGACAAAAAAACACGAACACCACAAAACACGAGGGTATCTCTGGAATGGTAGGCAATCCCTTCTCCACTATTGGCGCACATCATATTATGCGTATCTGGTCAGTCCTGGTCAACACAACCAATTTGTGATTTCTGAAGTTGTGTGGACCAATAAAAGTGTAACTAACAAAAACCAACGAAGGACTCTCAAGTCTAATCTAGTTAATGGGAAAATACCATTTAACAGGACAAACATACAATGTAATGTCAAACAGTTAAGCTATATTTTATTCATTTGTTTAGAATTTATTTGATTAATAAGATAATCAGTTGACAAATAAACAGTGATTGTCAGCAATCATACCAGTCACAACACACGAACTTCAGTTTGTGTTAGAACTCTTTTGATTTACCAAAGGGGTAATCGGAAGCCATAAATAGTAGAAGCACAGACAAGATAATGGCGGAAAGAAAAAGACAAAATGACAAACAATGATCCACAAAACACTAATCAGAAAACCACGCGAAGCCCACTTAGCTATATACATACAGAACATGTTAATATTTGTATTTGTAAATTGTCATTCATCCTGATTAATCAACATGTATTTCTGATGTGCTTGATTTTAACGGGAAATAATTTTCTTTCAGAGGAACTCTTTAATCAGGGCAACTAGCCAGCTGTCCCTTGGATCACAGGGAGAAACAGACCATAGACAGTTCTTTGCTTGTGTTGGAACCTACAAAGGAGCCATTGTTGCCGTAAAAACAGTCAACAAGAAAAACGTGGAAATAACGAGAAACATACAAAAAGAACTGAAATTAGTAGGTTTCTTTGACCTTGTTATTTTGATTAATTTGCTGCTGTTTAATGCCACGTGGGCATTTATATTTCGTGAATTAGCATACATACAATACCATTGAAAAATTAAAAAAAAAAAGATGGTAGTGTGAAGGTAATATGGTGGTTGTTTTGATTGCTGTAAAATATTATATGATGGATATTATGTATTAGCTGATTTTGACTATCCTGTTTAGGCCCTTTGGTTTTATTGCTCCCAAAACTTTAAATTATTTGGCTATCCAATCTTTCGATTGTGAAGGTAACTGGTGGCGGTTATTACAGAAACGCGTTGTGCGCACTATATTTGATATCTACGTTTTTTGTTTGTCTTGTAACGAACTAAGTACATGTTTGTATATTAGCAATACTGTAAACCCAGAGGACACCACAATACGAGCGGACGAAGTAGCCATACCTTAAATCAACACTCGTGGGTTCCCTGTTTTTTTTCTGGATTTTTTTTTGGTGGGGAGGTTTCTTCAATTTATCTCCATTATTCTATGATGATTTGGAAATTTATAATTGGTAGTTTAAAAACATAAATACAAACAGTACTTGCATCTGACATTTCTGAAGATTACTCTCGCGATAATTATTCCACACAGTCTCGTTGTGATTTTGAAAGAATTGAACATTTCTTCCTTTTCTGATGATAATTTGACAAACTGTTTTAAATGTTTGCTTTTTTTTTATATTTATTCTAAAGTATATGCTTTCTTCTTTACTTAGATGAGAGAACTACGTCATGATAATATAAACCCATTTTTAGGGGCGTGTATAGACAGTCCGGTCATTATGATTGTTACAGCATACTGTTCCAAGGGAAGTTTACAGGTATATATTTTGTATTAGGCATATTAAGATATATTGCCAAATAGGTTAGTGTCCATTCTGGTGTTTTTTTTAATGATCTTTAGAAAAAGTTTGAAGAAGCCAAGCGATAAATCAGAGGCCGTAAATTGAAGAGGGAAAGAATATTTACAATAACCAAAAGAAAAAGGACAAGTATAGAAACAATTGTTGACAAAGAACTACACTGATCAAGCAACGCAAATCCCACTTCATCCCATACCTTCTATTGGCTCTGCATTATAATGGAAGATTTCATCAATATATGAGAACCAAAAACAATATCTCATTATGAAGAAAACTCAAGATACATGTATTTCATCATTCATAATAATATTCATTTCTATTAAAGCCGTTTCTAATTATGACAACAACTCTCTTTTTTGAAGGATGTTCTAGAAAATGACGATATACAACTGGATTCTATGTTCGTTGCCTCTATTGTGTTTGACATCATCCGGGTAAGTTGAAATTATTTTATTATAAAAATAAATCTACATTATAAAGTGGATCGCCTAATATAGCCTCTTAAGTCCTGACATAATGGTGAACATTTTTTAGCTTATTCTAACCACTTGAGTATTTTATCTGCAGTTTCTTCCAACAGAAAAAAAAAAGTGCCACTATTTGGCTGAAAGCTGCTGAACATTGTGTGGTCTAAACAGATCATCCATATATTAATATTTTATGTTGTTGATCTATGTTAATACAAAGGTACTCTGTCACCAGAATACACGTGTAACCATAGTAATCTTAACTCACTGTTCTCAACTAAGTTCGTAAAGACATTGATAAACTTGACGTATAGCTTGAAAAGAACAACACATAGAATGACTTTGACGCGTTTTTTGTAAACCTTTGGGATTTCTGCAGTTACAAAAACTGGTTTATATAAAGCTTTTATGTCTTATAAACCAACTGTTTCAATTATCAGAATCCTTAGCTCAATCTTTAGTATGCATTACGCAAGCATCAATTCAATTACAGGAAGTCAAAGGTATATTTTTATTTTGCACTGGAATTGATCTCTGTAACAATTCATAGAAATGCACTTTGCTTTGTGCTATAATAATTTCATTATGTTCAACACAATATTTGACTATCTTAATTATTCAAATGTAATTGGTTTAATATAGCACCATGGTGAAGATGTCGTATGATTAATTGATGGTTCGTTCGCTGATAATAAGAAATCAAAAGAAATTAAACATTTTTAAATTTAAATGAGAAAACTGTTATTTGTTTTTAAAAAGGTATCAATAATCGAAAATATATACATTTGTTCATTTTTGTGGTAATAACACAGGCAACAATATTATTTTAAGCATAATCACTATTTTGAGCATAATTATGTGCACTCATTACATGAACTGGTTTCAAGTGCAAGAATTCAATTTCAAACATTAATTTGCAATCATCGCCATCAAACTTCTTTTTTTAATTTTTAGACATGAACATCCGTATTAAACTTGTAACGGGTTTAACGTTGAAATGATGTGATTATATGATCAAAATGCGCAAAGGAATTTAAATGAACGAGTTGTATTCCATTTATTAATTGTGTCTTTCTTTACTTGTAAATTCAAGCATTTCCTCTGGTTAATTGACATTATGGAACTTCATTCTTTTTTACATTTTGGAAAACCAGCTGTGAGAAGTTGATTAAAATGTTTCCATGATGGCTTCTTTATTTTATCGATTTTATATTTTAAATGAAAATGTGTTGTAATAACCATAAAAAGATAACTGCAAAACATTTAAAAAGCCACTGAGTTATCTGAAGTATGAACATATTTATTAAATGTTTTCATTGTAATAATCACAAGACTTCTGAAAATGCAAATCTTTCATCAAATAAGAAAAAACAAATATTGACATTTTATTACTGTTGAAGTCCTTGTATCAAGCCCGGGAAGTGAGCGGTCATGTATTTGTGTGCTAAGGGTATCGATTTTGCATCTTTCTATGATTTTTCTATTGGTTTGTTGGACCTGGTCAGACAGAGTGTTATTTCTCCCCTTTTATTCTAACAAATTTACAGAACCCTGAACTTCAATTGAATTGAGTGCAGAGCATTACTACCAGCAAACAAGTCTTGAGAGCGTAACAATTTGGAACTAGAACTCCAAAGTGTTTTACATTCTAAGTCAGGGTAAAAGACAGAGAGGTATCACTTTAGTAAAATGACGAATATTTGCCACTCATTTGTTACACGTGTTTTGAAAAATCAAACTGTCTCCCTCAAAATAGATCGGAATATAAATAATATATTTTTCATTCTACACCTTAAGCATCTCCTATATTGAACAGATATATCATACTTGAGAGGGGTATTTGCGAAAAATACCAGTCGAGAGATGAAAAATTTCCCGAGCCGAAAGGCGAGGGAAATTTAGTCTCAAGACTGGTATTTTTCGCAAATACCCCTCACAATATGATATATCTGTTTAATTACACCGAATATTATTTATAATTACACCTTATATAAGAATGCTGGATTCTGATTGGTTAACAGCCGTGATATTTTTTTACGAATTCAGGCCTTGCATTGTGAATTTGCAGAATTTTTGCTTCATGTAAGTGTATTTACATAAGATTTAACTTTTTTTTCATGGTATTTGCAAAATCGTATTTGCCGTTTTTACCCTTCACCGAGATGCTTGTAGCAAAATTTGTAAAACATTATCAGTTGTGCGTTTTATGTATAGCATCATAATGGTAATTGACATAGACAGTAAACAGCATTGTGTAATAGTTTAAATTGTTACTGAACTCCATAAATGTCATTAGAAATGAGGATTAATTACTCGGGAAGTCTTAGTAAGCAACAACTGATTCTCTGTGTTATATGTCCGTGGTTTATTTTCTGGAATATTTTACTCTAATTTCCTTCAATAATTCACAATATTAACTGTTATATGACATTGCGAATTAATATCCATGCCTGTCATATTTACAATTATTGAACTGTTATGCAGAAGCTAATAAGCTTTGCCAAGGAACGATCTAGAGTTTATTCTGCGTCTTATTTACGTCAACAATGCTAATTGATGTGATTGGATTCACCCTATTGACAAAGAGTAGGACTTACTCTTTGAGATTCGTTTAATTACAAAGGAAATGGAACTTTCCTTACCAACTTTACCATCCTAGTACTAATTATTGCTCTAATCATTCGTAAACATGATTCTATTATTTATAGAGAAAGAATATTTTCTGTATTCAGGGTAACTGGCTATCAATAATAAACTTATATGACGACATATTTCTACAATGGATATGTAACATTATATATATAATGCAAAATGTCACAAATACTTGATACATTTTAACGTAGATATCTAATTTAAGGTAACTATTATCAAAACTAAGGTTCTCCTCCCTCAGGCATAGGCGATCTTAGCCGATTTTGGCTAACCTGTTTAGGCCTTTTGTTTTATTGCTCCCAAACACTTTTAAATTATTTGGCTTTCCAATTTTTCGGTTTTGAGAGTACCCGATGAAGGTTATTCCAGAAAAATTAGATATCTATGTTTTTTATTAATGCCAAAGGGGTGCTTTTGGAATAACTGTCATCAGGGACGCTCAAAGTCAAACAGATTGGAGAGCCAAATAATTTAAAACTCTTTGTGAGAAAGAAAGCAAAGGGGCGTAAACATGATAGCCAAAATTTGTTAAGGTCGCCTATGCCTGAGGGAGGAGAACCTTAGTTTTAATATTAGTTACATTATTTAGGAAGTGTAAGTTTCAACAATAGATGTATTTAAAAAAAAACTTTATCAGTGCGGAAACAGTGACTACTGGGTGGTTGATACACTCGGGGGCCAATATTCCACCAGCAGACGTATCGACCCAGTGGTTATAGTAAATACGTAGATTTATTAATTAACTTTGATTTATTAGCCTTTATATGATCAAATCTGTCAATACAATTATAAAAACTGCCATTGGGCCAATACGACAAACACCAGTCCAATACGGATATTTTCCGTATTGACCCGATTCCAGTCAGTCCAATAACAGCTAGATCGGAATCCGCTAGACGTATCGACAATTGCAAGGAAAAGTCCTGAGAGATATTGGACTGGTTAATTAATAAAGGTATCATTACGTGATGTTTTTCATATTGGCCTAGTTATAGGTCCTCTGTCTGTTGTATTGGCGTTCGGCTGCGCCTCAGGTCAATACAGCATGCCTCGGACCTATAACTAGGCCAGTATGAAAAATATCACGTAATAATACTATAATATAATTTAGTTCACACGACGCGCTTCTGGAATAACATTCAAAATCAAAAGATTGGAAAGCCAAATAAGCTTTTAATCTATATACTGTGAGATTGACAGGAATTCATATTCAATTCACACTGATATTGCAACTTTGGCCTTAAGGTGATGTTCGATATCATATTTTGTTTATTCATTGTTCGATTTATATACATTTTTTGTACTGGAAATAATCTGTTGTACCAAACTAATGACTTAATTGCATAGTTATGTATGTGTAACTATGTAAATCATATAATTATGTAAATATTTAAAGTCATAATTCCGTTAATCATTTCTGTTACAATAGTTTTTGACAGTAGTTTTTGATACTGTAGAAAGTCGTGCCGGGAAATACAAAGAGAAAAACATTTTATTATGTAAGTCGTGCCGGGAAACACAAAAGAGAAAAACATTTTATTATGTAAGTCGTGCCGGGAAACACAAAAGAGAAAAACATTTTATTATGTAAGTCGTGCCGGGAAACACAAAAGAGAAAAACATTTTATTAACTACATAATAAAATGTTTTTCTCTTTGTGTTTCCCGGCACGACTTTCGGATAGTATTGCTAGTTTTCAATTCAACGTCTATCATCTTAGTTACGAACATAATTTTGACAAGGAAGAACACACTATACTTGCAATTTGATATTCTATTCTTAACTTGGGTTTTCTTTGGGAGGGGTTTTCAGTTTTATTTTTTAATCTGATTTTTTATTTATTTGTTGTTTGTTGTTTTTTTTCTAAACGAATATAATTTACTGTTGTGAGCTAGTAATGTTTAAATATGCAACTCATTCTTAGCAAAGCATATTTGTCACATTTTAGTAAAACATTAGCATTGCTTGTCTTTCATTGCAGGGCTTAATGTACTTACACAGCACTGAGATTAAGTCACATGGTAGATTGAAGTCTTCTAATTGTTTGGTAGATAGTCGATGGGTGGTAAAAATATCAGATTTTGGAATGTGTGAATTTCTTAATGGTGCAGTCGAAGATCTGGAGGAGTATGCATACTGCAGAAGTGAGTTTTCTACAGTACATTGTATTTTACACATCTATATAATTTCATTAAGATGGGAGGTATGTGCCCATATAACTGGTATATTCCCGCCACCTTTTATTGAAGATCTGGAGGAGTATGCATGCTTCAGAAGTGAGTTATCTAAATTACGTTCTATTATTTTTTCTATATGATTTCATTAAGATGGGAGGTGTGGGCCAATATAACTAGTCAACTCCGTTACTTTTTATTGAAATGCCTGTACCAAGCCATGAAAGTGAGGGGTTATGTGTGTTAGGATATCGATTTTTGCGATGTATCGATTAGATTTTGGAACAGTTCCGATAGTGTGGTATTTTTTTTTCATTTCATTAATTTCAATATTATTCTACGATTCAAGACATTACCAAATATCAATTTACACCATTGCTCTCCACGTATCCTGGCTTAACAATTATATTATTTTGTCTACTGCTCCCATCCGTAGTGCAACACATACACACATATGTTATTTATCCGTTAACGGTTTTAACAAACTGTCCTTATATTCCCACGGATATGTTCCACTTGTCGTAAATACTTCCCGGTCCTTTCCTCATTCATGACTTATCACCGGGTTTGTAATCAGATTAACACGGCGGGTGCCAGTAGTGGAGCAGGAACTGCCTACCCTTGCGGATCCCTGAGTTCAATCCCGGTTTTTAGTGGGGTTCGTGTTACTCGATCTTTAGTTTTACGTGTAAGATTTGTAGATCGTTGTTTGTCCTTTTGTCTTTTTTCTTTTGACCATTGTGTTGTCTGTTCTTCTTTGATTTGCGGATTCTGATTACCCCTTTGGTATCTTTAAGCTTTTCTTACAGCAATGGAAATAACAAATATGCAACATACAATAGTGATCGCAATATCACAATATATGGCTCCACTATAATCTTAAGAATATCGGCTTCCGTTTCTAGCTTTGATGATAAGGACCACACCATATGAGTCATTAATTGTACATGAACAGTCCATTCTTCCGGACATCTGGTCTTGCCACCGGTCGTTTTTCCGCTTCTGTTTGTTTTGTTGTTGTTTATGAATTCATAGAGTTCCTTCACTTTAAAGTCTCTTTGAAAACTTATCTGTATCCGATAGCATTTTAAATATTAGGGAAAAAACATATGTTTGATGGCTTTGATAATGTAAACTTCAGAACTAGTCTGGTTGTTTATCATACTTATTTGCGGAGAAACAAGTATGTGTCAATCTGACGAGAATGGCATTTTATATGATTATGAGTTGCTGTAGTTTTTGTCGACTTAATTTGCTATTGCTAAAGCCACACACAATCACAATACATATTCTGAATGTTAATTTGTGGACACGTATTTTGTCATACCTCGATCATAGCCATGTATATGTTACATATTGCATTCGTCGGTATGTTCCAGATCGCATGCCAATCTTTCATATTAAACGAAATCTACATAGATCGTCAACTTTCATGTACTTCATCATGACTCTGCAATAAAGCATTAGGGTCGTCCAAAGGAATGACAAAGATGGGTCATCGGCGGCGACGATTAAACAACGATAACAGTCTTCTACGTGTAGTGATTTTCATAGTGTGATACACGTTGATGTATAGAAAGGCTAAAAATAGTAGATAATTGAACTAAGTACATACTGATGAATAAAAAAAAAATCGACGCTTTGTAAACACGTTCCGTGTAACACACTAATTTATAACACACTCCACTAATGAAGATCTTCTTAACATAAAGCGCAAAGGTGATCCTAAGTCTCGTACCCTCTCTCGTACGTCCGATATCACTGAAACCCGGAAACCGTGTGCTATAAAAGTCATTTTGTTACCTTGTTTTACTTATATTGATATTTTTTAATTTATTAAATCTCTTCTGACATACTGACAAGAATTTTGGTTTCTACGCGGAAGTTAACTTTTGAGATTTCGTAAGGAACGACAGCTCGATTGAATGAGACTAGATTCGGCCCTAATAAAAAGTCATCCCCGTTATATCTCGGCCCAAAAAATCTCGACACTTTTTGATGCACTGGATGAGCGTGAAATTGCCAGATAATTTTCAGATTCGCAAGCATTTATGGCCGTAGCGGTTTCATATTAAGCTCGCGAAGAGAGCTATTTATGACTGAAGCATGGTCAAATTAAATCAATAAAGGAATAATGACGAATACCATTTACTTTGACTAGAATACCATTAACTTTGACTAAAACAGAAATCCTTATCATCCATACACTATACCTATGAAAAAGCTTCAACACATCCGGGTTACCGCTTTTCGAGAACCCTTGAGAATTTACGAAAGAGACATGAAAGGTATTGAAGAGCAGAGCATCCGGTCCAATCGTAACTACTCGGCTATTCTCGCTACGCCTAGTGTAGCGGAAATTGTCGAGTAGTCACGATTGATTTCGGTTTCACGAGCTTTTCAGGCGGTGCCTGTTTCATATTAAAATAATGCTGTTTTAAAGGAAAACGCCATGGTCTTAACAAGTTAGCGTGAAAATTTGAATGACAGTAAATAAAAAACATTTGTGTTAATGAATGTTAAAAATAGTATACCGTAAGGTAGAATTTGGCCATTGAAGTTGCATGTAGCACCAAATAATGGGGATCGCCATTTTTCGTAACTCTTCGATGTGAGGAGACAAAAGGCATATTCCATTCTCAGATTATACTTGCAACTAAAGATCTTCCGAAAGAGCCGTGACGTCATGCAATCGGTATCGTATATTATAGCAGCATTGCTCAGTTGCAATTTTATTATTAAAAATTATGTAAATCGTAAAATAGCGTCGTATATTTATCTTTTGATATTTACAAAATCACTATGACTTCATGTCAAACATTTTATTGCACTAACGAAAAGGGAAAGTGTGAGAAGAATTTTTTTTTGTAATTACCGATCAGGACTACCCTAATTAACACATCGACCAGTGACCACGAAAAATACGAGAGAGTACGACAGCATTGGCGACAAAAAAGAAAAAAGCATATGTACGCATAAAACGAGTTACAAGTGACAGTTATTTATCCTACGGCCAATCATGTAAAACATTGAATTATATGTAGATCCCCCCCCCCCCTCCCCAATTCAAATAAACACATTTGTTTTATGAAAATGTAACATGGAATTAGGACGATATACAAATTGTTAACATTGTATTGCAATTGATCTGATATTAAAACATAACCAAAAGGGCTCGATGTTGGGAAGAGTCAAAATTTATTTATTTATTCAACTAACATGATCTGTCTCCGTGACGTCACATGAAGAGGTGTCGTGGCCGCTTACACTACCACAGGCAATTCCAAATATTCATATTACTAATTGGGTATATTAATGTTAATAAAGGTGTTTTTTTATTTAATAATTAGTTATTTACGAACAAAAAGTTACAATGTATTGAATTATAACAATTGTTCAACTGACTGGAGTTTTCTCTTAGGACAATTTTAATCTACTATTCAGGCATATACGATCATTTATTCTTGCATATGCTATTTGTTGATTTGCCGATATCACGTATGAATGATTTAATCAGTGTTATGTTTGTACTGACAAATATTATCAGACGTAATAATCCAGACGTTATTGGCTGTTGTGTTCATGATAAATTGGTTCTATCATTCCTATGGTGTTATTTCAATCGTTTTTATTTATTTAGTTTGTTTATTTTGTTGTGTAACATGTAAATGAATTGACAGAACTAATTTCGTAGCAATATCATTCAACAAATAAACATAAAACATATTTACATTTTACATAGACTACTACTGATTAAATCAGATCAGAACAGACTTTTTATAATTAACTTAGCCATAGCGTGTTAATTTCTACATAGGGGTTAATAACTTCCTCAATCATTTGCATACAACGGTCTGTTTAAAGTACACGGTCACAATGGCCTAATTATTATTATTACACACTCTTATATTAAGAACCAATGAAAAATTAGAGTTGATACCACATGATTTAGTTTTATTTTAAACTAATGCACTCATTTGAATGAAATCCATGCCTTATAGTGCATTAGTCCTGGAACTAGTGCACGGACGTCATCAATGACGTCATATAACGCCGCATTTGAAAAATTTGTTTCTTTTTTAATATTATAAATAAACATTGATAAATAGGCAAGATTACTGTAAACTTTAATACACGAAAATACATTATCACAATGTTATAAATACATTATAGAAATATTGTTTGATTGGTTTTATTGAATAAAAAAAGAAAAAAAAAAACCAACAACACGGAAGCGATTTTGGAACTTATATCTCTCGGAACTCAGAACAAAATTAATTGATGACAAAAGAGAAGAAGAACATTTAAATGTATACGAGATAAATTTCCAATTTATACTCTTTTGGTTATTGTACTGTCCGTTCGTGACTTACTTCTTTTTACTTATTCGTTGGTATCTTCAAACCTTTCTATTGTGATATGATTTTTTTCTTGGTACTCATTTGCGGCCTTCTATAATTATATTTTTCTTACAGTTTGTAAAAGTTACAACGAAACTTTATATCCGGTGTTTCGTCTGTGCCATAATAACTTACTCGAATGAACTATCACAATAAATTCGCGTCAATTGTTCTAGTATTCATAGACACCAAACTATGCATCACACTTAGCGTTAGAGAGTACCGAAGGGGCAATCAAATATGAACGTCCAGAGAAACTGGCAACATAGGTTACACAAGACGAAGACAAACAAATCAAAAACACACACCCTATGATATTGTGGGGGAAAAAATATTTACTTCCTATGTCTATATAATATATCCATATATTATTTTTGTTTAATTTATGTCGTTTCTTTTAACTTATATTCTGATATTTATTGTTTTAGATTTATTATGGTGTGCACCAGAGCTTTTGCGAATGAAGAATAGACCCAGATGTGGTACACTTGAAGGTGATATTTATTCATTTGCCATCATCTTATACGAGATACATGGCCGTAAAGGTCCATATGGTGATATGGACACACCACCTCAAGGTACAGTTATTACTTACAATAGATAGCTTAATTTATTATTTTCCTGGAAAACAATACAAGCAATAATATCTCAATTTATTGATAACCATGTAATTTACAATCCCGAGGGATATCGAACAATACGAACTCCCAAAATGTTGTTCGAAATGTAATTGTTAGCTTCTCGCATTCTTGAATAAATAGATTATAAGCTTATCAGTAAGCGACAATCAGTACACCAAGCACGGTATACAGATCAAATTACAAAAGGGGGGATAAAGCTGATTGAAAACGAGCATGGACATTTCTGCCTTAAAAAAATAAGGTTAAGCAGTACATGGTAGACAATAAAACCACTCACCACAATACAAATAACTTCCACTGCAAAAAGTTAAACATTTAAACACAGAAAATGTCATTAAATGGAATTTGAATGTATGACCAGCCTTAGGAAATACACAAAAATGTGGAGGGGTGAAAACGGTCATGGGGATTCCGATATCCCCCTTCATTATATCTAGACATCCAATGGCAACTCAAAAATAAACAAAAACATGCAAATTAGCTTCAATTCTTAATGGGACCGAATTCTTATTTGTTGATAAATTGATTTGAAAAAAATTATAACTTCATGTTTATTCAGATTATGAACAATCTTATAAAATTACACAGAAAATTGTCTCTCTTAGATATAATTACCAAAGTGATTAATGGTGACAGTGACATACCTTTCCGTCCACGTCTGGCAGAGCTAGATACCACTCCTAAGTTTGTCACAGAAGTCATCAAAGATTGCTGGGATGAAATTCCAGAAAAACGTCCAGATCTTAAAACTATACGAGCACGGTTGAAGACACTACAAAAGGGCATGTGAGTTATGATAATATTTTATTTGCAAAACCTTAGGCTTGTTGCACAAATATTTCATGCATTCTCAGATATATTTACGGATTTTATTGACACTCAAGCCTTGCAAAAATAAAAATCTGATATAATTGCACAAAATGTAATTATTATTAACTACTCATGTATAAATGATCCCTTGTTTCTCTACAATAATAATGGGTTATTTTCGTTTTTTTGTTAATGTAACTCGTACAATGTTAAAACATTGCTATTTTGCATTGTATCACTAAACGTTAGTGAAAACGGAAGGACCAATAAAGAATTGACAGTCCAGAGACACGGGTATCATTAGGCACAAGTCACAGAACGAAAACAAATATAACCCAAAAGAAAACGCAATACAGAAAATTAGAAAAATTAGCCGTACGGACCCCACCAAAAACACAATATACGTACATACTCCATTTCCACTCGCTGTCATACAGGATAGAAAAGGCTCGCTTTTCTGTCTGTTTCTATAGCTCGTACAAATATATTTAATATTTTCCAATAATGTACGTATATTGCCTATTTAATTATACTAAATGTTCAATCATATATATGTTTCATATTCGGTTAAACAAATTCATGTACAAGTATGGGTTTTTTTTCATAAGGAAGCCAAATATCTTCGACAATATGATAGCTATAATGGAAAAATATGCTAGTAATTTAGAGGTGTTGGTGGAAGAAAGGACAGACCTGTTAATAGAAGAAAAGAAAAAGACGGAAGAATTACTTCAACAGATGCTACCAAAGTACTATATTTTCTCCTTTGTATCCAATTTGTTATGTAAATGTCTCTGTTCGATTATGTCTTATCTAAGCTCACTCTTATTTTAACCCATTAATCACACGTGCAAGGAAATGATTCGTTAGATTGGCCACCAATTTATTCTGTTTGCAATTTACGAGAGAAATTAAATTTTGTGGCAAAATCTATTTTGGCGGACCCCGGAAGTCAGATATTGTAATATCTAAAAAAAAAAAAAAAAACGCACATGACACATAAAAATATAACCTTTCATTTCGTTACCATGCGAGTATGACAACAAAATGGTTGGGGTTAGGGTTAACGCTATTGTTAGGGCCCGCTAATGTAGAAATACTCCAAATTTTGTTGTTTTTTTGTTTTTTTTGCATAATCCATTTTTATTGCCGAGTTTGTTTTGGGATCATGTTTTATAATACATGTTGTCCGGTATTACGAAAAATTACATTCCAGATAAACAAAACGACACCAATTAAACATAAAATGAAAATAGATAAAATAAGAAAAAAATGGACAATGTCATGCAATAAAAATGGAAATTAGACTATTTGTTGTATGTAGTTATACTTGATCCAAACTCTTATCTGACAATTTTAGTAACATGAATCTTTTCTGACAAATTTTTCAATTCATATTACGAAATGTCTACACTATTATCATCACTTCAGAAATTATATTATCGCTATCATCAATTTGTTCATTAATATGAATGAATCAGAATTAGGATGATTTTTAGTGTTTATAGAGAGCTGACCAAACGTGAATCATGTGAAAAGTACAAATAATATATGTAAACGGATCCGCTCCCTCTGTTACCAGTGGATTATGATATTCAATGTATCTCCATTCAGGAGTCATTTTTATTTTTTATTTTAAAGCCCGTTGTATATAAAAATGATTGCTGATGTTTGTATTTATGCTGTGTTATTTTATATGGTCCCTGTTGATAATTTTTAATTATTTATAACAGAACAAAATGACCAAAATATAGTTCTTACAGTAGATATGTATCTTTGGGAGTAGCACATACTATCAATTTATCTGGGCGAAATCCTGAAATACTCATCTTCATGAGTGAGTGATTGATGTATAACGCCTAGTGTGCAATCTTTCAGCTATATCATGGCGAGAAAAAGTTACATTCCGATGAGACGATGATATTGTCCGCTTTGTACTAAACCATCACACTGTGTTGGATCCTTACACTGAAACAACAGTCCACAGATAGACATGTCGGCTTACTTGGACATCCTGATTCCGAACCAATCACTCGTTGCTCTTGTTTGTTAATACTGCGTGCTTGTCTTGTTGGGGAAACATCAAATACCAATATTTCAGTCTTTAGTTTGAACCAACCATGGCTCGATCCCATGATCTACCACGCTCATGGCGAGCATGCTAATCATTGCATTGCCAATGCGGTTTCCATCTTCATAATGATAAGAGTATATTAAACCGACAATTTTTCTTTGACCAAGTATGATGTTTAGGTAAAATTGCATTGAAATTTAGATTCTCTTCATCAATAAGGCGTCATTATGATGAACGATAATAGTTAATGTAGGTTCCTGAGATTACATGTTTTTGAAGACATTACGCTGTTATTGTAGGGTTGTAGCCGAACAGCTAAAGAGGGGAAAGGAGGTCGAGGCTGAATCGTTTGATTCTGTCACGATATATTTTAGTGATATTTGTGGATTTACTGCCATGTCATCAGAAAGTACTCCAATACAGGTAGTTAATTTACTAAGTCATTAGCTTCTTAAGATACCAAAGTTATAATCAGCAGTCGTAAATCGATGGGCAGACAATTCAATGTCTAAACGAAAAAATATAAAAAGACAAATAATGATCTACAATACACTAAACAAAAAAAGGGATTTAGCAACACAACCCCCACAATAAGTTGTGATTGACTTCAGGTGATCTTTAAGGATAAGTAATTCCTGCTCCATTATTTCACGCGTTAAGCTTCAGTAGTTATTTGATTTTAGTTTATTATGTTGGTGTACTAACACAATTTTCAATTAAATTAAAATATCTATGAAGGAAGGACAGTCCATCTAATTTTGTTTTCTTTCTAAATACAGATATGTTCAATGTGCACTTCAAGCATGTTTTCGCTCTTGCTTTGAAAATACTTAATAAAATGTTCACAATACGAAACTAACGTTGAAAATATTATCCCTTTCAGTCAAATTTTGTATCGTTGATATAAAACCATATTTGAACTTGGAGTGAATGTTGTTCGGTAACATATTATGCAGATATATCATTGATGACAACAAAGTCAATTTAGAAAACGCACTTCACTGAAATAATTCTATGTACAATTTACCACATATTATTCTGACTCTCAACATGGATAATCATGTGTCTTTGCTTGCTTAGCATTTTATTTGAAGACTGAACTGTGAAAGAGAGATAACCCAAAGTTCATGATATGTTAATAAGAAATCATTCGGAACTATTGAAACGGGGTATTAAAAAAGAATTATGATAATAAAAAGCTTTAATCACAATCTATATTATACAAACCATTCTTGTTTACCTATATTAGCTGATTTTGGCTATCCTGTTTAGGCCCTTTCGCTTAGTAGGTTCCAAAGACTTCTAAAATGTGAGAATTTCTAATCGTTTGACATTGAGCTTACCTGATGAAGGTTATTACAATCGTTTGACCTTGAGCTTACCTGATGAAGGTTATTACAATCGTTTGACTTTGAGCTTACCTGATGAAGGTTATTACAATCGTTTGACCTTGAGCTTACCTGATGAAGGTTATTACAATAACACAACAAACACAAATGTAATACACAAGAAAAAAGGAACGAGCGAAAGATTGATACATACATTGATAAATAGCATACTATAGTATGAAGTTATAGAGGGCTATAGTGTATAACGTCAACTTTCAACAATATTTCAGTTATTTCGTGGCGGTCATTTTTATTGGTGGAGGAAAGCGGAGTACCAGGTGAAAACCACCGTCCTGCCGCAAATCACTGAAAAACTTTATCACATAATGTTGTATCGATTGCACCTCGCCATGAGCGGGATTTCAACTCACCACTTTAGTGGTGATAGGCACTGATTCCACGTGCAGTTGTAAATACAACAACCATACGATTAAAACCACGACTGCCCCTTATGAAGTTTTAAATTAGACACACTCCCTATAATATTCTACATAGGAACAATTTTAACTATAGCTTATTTGTTTTAGGTTGTCAATTTACTGAATGACCTATATACACTCTTTGACTCAATCATCGAAAGCTATGATGTGTATAAAGTTGAAACCATTGGCGATGCCTACATGGTAGTTAGTGGACTTCCGAAAAGAAACGGGATCAATCATGCTGGAGAAATAGCATCAATGTCGTTACACTTGTTAAACGCCATTAAACAGTTCAGAATTAGACATAGACCTGATGATTTGATTAAATTACGTATAGGCATACACTCTGGGTCATGTGTTGCTGGAGTTGTTGGACTTAAAATGCCAAGATATTGTTTATTTGGTGACACTGTTAACACAACTTCTAGAATGGAATCCAACGGTCAACGTAAGTATATGTTTAGTAATAAAGTTAACGCTGTAAAACATGCAACGGGTATTTCGAATAATAAAGTACTTTACAAGGAAAGGTCCGTGATTTCGCGATCTACTGCATTATTCTGCTGCAATTATAATCGGTTACGTGAGTTCAACAGTTTTATACACTGCATTTTTGTTAAAGATATACTCTTGATTGAGTATGTGGTACATACGTATTTCTAATGAAGTACCCGGATGATATGCAAGCATTACATTCGTCGTGATTCTCTCATTTGTATAAGCAGTATATAATAAAACTCCATTGAAAGGAGAACATTTTATAATTTTACACGGGGAACATTTAGTACACTGAAGTCAGTACTCACAGCTTATTGATGGTGGTAGATGGTCCAAGAATTGTGGAAGGTTATAAGGATATCAAAGGGTATGTTTTGCTTTTTATTGCAGCTTTGAAAATCCATTGTTCATCCCAATGTCAGAAATATCTCGATGAGCTTGGTGGATATATCTTGGAAGAAAGAGGATTGGTTTCTATGAAGGTAAAATTTGTTGAGGGAGTGATACTTTCCAGTGATGTCATCTGCTTTAGAGTGTTTCATTTAGTAATCTTTTATAGTTATTTTCTAACAAAATATATTATTTAATAAAGTTAGATTAGTAAAACAGGATTTATATACATATGAGACTATCCAACATTACACTTAAATACAAATTAAGGTAAAGGATAACCGTTAGAGATTACAGAACGGTCAATCAAAAATGGACAATCAAGAGAATCTGACAACATAATGTACACAAGACGAAGGAAAACAAAACAAAAATACAACACAATATGTGTTGGAAACCAGTGCACGCGCAAACAAAATATTTACGTTTTTATTGTTGTTCTACATTTCACAGTCATATAACTATATTTCTTTCAAATTTCCATTTCTTTTTATTATTTTCATGTTCGTAATTTTCTTCTTTTTTTATTAATTTTTATACGGTCTTTCTTCCCTCGACACATATATGTTTCATGCAGTCATCTTCATAGAGACATTTGGTGAATGTGAATATTTTAAATCAAGCGGATTGTCCACTATGCATCCTAAACCTTGATTATTTTATATTCTATACAGGGAAAAGGTGAAATTCTAACATATTGGTTGACTGGCGAAGACAAAGTTTGTCGCATGAAACGAATTTCACAATCAGAACAAGGTCAGGATTCTACCTGGTTGAATTATAGGAACAATAACTACGAAAGAATTGGATCTGTAAACCAAAATTCCTCGCATTCGAATTTAATTTCTGATGATTGTTATAAACAAAATGGAATTGTGCCTTCTCCAATTCACAGAGGAAGTAGTTTAAGACATAACTGGAAGGGAGATAAATCTTCTCCAAGTTTGACGTCAAAACATGTTGATTTTCGTGATAGAGATTATGGTTCTGCTGATACATCATTAGATATGGGAAAATCGTTCGAATTATCTCCCTTAATTGCACCTTCACAGAAACTGTCGCCTAGCTACGAGCATGCACCTCTGACGCTAAACATAGAAGACGAATAATCATTTTGCATTGTATATATATTTTGTGACAGTGTAAAAAAAAATATTTTAAAAATGGTCCGACAATCCGAATTATAATTATCTTGTATATATTGTGTATTTGTTTCTGTTCTGCTTTGTGGTTGTCATAGTAATGCACTGATTCATTATTAAAATGTTAATGATAAAATATGTGTCCGCAAAAAAACATGGAAATTAATACAACTTTAATGAACATTCCATTCTATTTTCTTTTGTATGTATAAATTATTGCATTAGAGTTTCCCGCTCTTTTTATTCTTTGGTAGGGGTCAAGCAATTAAGTTTTTTTGTACCTATTTACAAATTGTGTCATTTAAACCGTCGAAACTTGTACTAAAACATGGACATTTGCTATGTTGATTGCCTTTTTCCAATGGAATTTGCTTCCTATCTTATCTATTTCCCACAAAATATTCAACACAATCTGGTTAAAATCAACTGGTATAATATGCTACGTTCTACTAACATCTGACACAACTCGATTAGAGGTCATGTCCAGATCAACTCATGATTAGCCAATGAAAATGCAGTTGACATAATCATAACAGCGCCTTTTGACCTTGTTATTATCGCGTCGCAAATGTTAAGCTCTCTGATTGGTATATTTTTCTAACAAATATACATATACTAAAGTTCATCTGGAAATTACCACTAACTGGGTTATGTCAGGTGTTAGGTGGTGCAGTGTATTATAACAGCTGATTGTAAACAGATTGTATCCAACACAATGTTAACTGATTTATATTTTATTTGTTGTAACAATTTGAAGACATTTTAAATGTAAACAATTGAAGTGACATATCTATTATTAAAGCTAAAAGGGATTTATACCTATTAACAAGCTTGTGTGTTGTTGATTTTTTTTTATAATTACTGATTCCAAATTTACAACAAGACAGCAACTATTTATAGTACATAAAAATATGGCGTTTTTATGTTATTTTTCAATTCAAGTGAAATTGGTTTGAATGGTGCTATCATGCATTTCAAGATGATAATGTTCTCATTTTTAATCACATGACAGTTTTAACGGGATCTCAAAATCTTTGTTCGTGACAAATTAAACGGATATAAAATAAAGACATACATAGAACTGCCATGTATAAGTTTGACACACACATTTGTTTCTGTAAAATACACATAGTTAATTACGCGCTACGTACGACGTGACAAAGACGACTTTAATAATATTACCATTCAAACCAGAGGCTCCCAAGAGCCAGTATTGATCACCTGATTTACATAGACAATCATTTGTGCATAATTTGGTTAAATAAAATGAAAAACAAAAAATATCACGCTGATGGAACAGTTCCATAATCAAATAGACATATCGTAGAAAAACCTGACTTGATACGGGAACTTCGATAACGATGTCAAATGGTATATATATATATATACTAAGTTCTGTGGTGGCGACCATCTTTGATTTTGCATCGACCTCGTAGAGAACAATCTAGGAAATTCTAAGCGGTTTCTTTGAAGACCAATTTTGAACTTTCAGATAGCATTAATGATCCTGGCAGCTATATTGAATGTCCAAGCAGCTTCAAAAACTTTAACTTTGTAAACTACAGACACATGAATAGTCCTGTCTACTGTTTATGATTTCTTAATGGTTTGTGTCATAGTCAGTCTCTAATTGTCATATTCAGCAAAAATAGGCAGAGAGAACCATGGAATAATAACTATGTAAATGTTTATCATGAACCTACACTATTTAGAATTTCCATCTTAAAAGAAAGAAAGTTCTGCATATTTAAAGAAATACATATTTTAGTAACAATAGTTATCGTGAATAGAGTTGTGCGTCCGATGAAAACAATTCAGAAATTAAGTACCCAATCACCATGCCAGTAAGATTTTGCTTAATTTGTCCCGTTCATTACGATTTTTTAAAGATAAAATCAACTTAATTTCATATTCAACAAATATCGGGAAACAATAAATTTCACAGAACCTTGAAAACTATTCTATAAAATATAATTACAGCTTAAGAAAAGCTTGAAGATCTCTCAAAAGAACAAACAACGATCTACAAAATATTACACAAAAAACTAAAGATTGAACAACTCGAACCTTAGTAAAAACCGGGGGTGAACTCTGGTGCTTCGGAAGGGTTAGCAGTTCCTGCACCAGCTTAAAATAAACATGTTTTACTTATTTGAAGTTATTTACCTCTATGTTTTTGATCATTTGTTGAAATGGATTGAATAGCTGTAACGTGTGCTACATTATTAGTAATTATTTATAAGTAATAGTAATTTTTTCGACCTACAAAGGGGAATATGTTAGACAAAACACATTAATGTCAAATATACCGTTTTGAAAATATAAAATAAAAATATGTTTTACTTATTACTTAAAAACATCACCCGAAAATCGTTTCTGTCATCACGACAATATGTCATTCAAATTAATGGTTAGTTTATGGTGTTTAACGCCACTTTCAACAATATTTCCATTATACCGTGATGGTTAGTATTATTGGTGGAGGAAACCAGAGTACCTGGAGAAAACCACAGACCTGTCGCAAGTAATTGACAAACCTTATCACATAATGTTGTATCGAGTATACCTCGCCATGAATGGAGTTCGAACTCACAATGCAAATTAATGTCGCTCTTCGCTTGGTGCTATGAAAATGATGGGGCACCGGCATGAACGTTAGTTGAAGTTAATGGACTAACTAATGGTTCTTAGATGAAGAGCTATGAATGTGTGTTGAATTGAATGCTTTGTTGCTAATGTTTGTTATACCAGTCTACGATAGTTCGGTGGAACTTTTTATCTGATTATCAACAGTCACAATGTAGTGCTTCTCTATAAGATGGTGTTTCTGTGAAGTGGTGATTCTCCATTTTGTTAGCGTCTGATTGCTAATAATATCTTTTTTAATAAATTCATCATGGTTCGTGCAGTGATTTGTTAATACTGTAGTACTTTGCTTTGTAAATTGTAAGTATGCATTCATATTAATACCTTCTTCTGATAAAGTACACTTTTCTTTAAGGTTGATGTTTTTGTTTGTTGCTTATTGTTCAGACGAGAACAAAGACAGTGTCAAGATACCAAAGGGGTACTCAGAATCCGTAAATCGAAGAACAGATAATACAATGGCCACAAGAAAAAGGACAAAGGGACATTGATTAATAAAACACTACACAGAAAAATAAAGATTAAGTAACACGAACCCCACGAAAAGCACGGGATGAACTCGCGCGTTCCGGGAGGATAAGCAGTTTCTGCTCCGCTAGAATCACTCGTCGTGTTACTCATGTAGCAAATTCAAATTGTAGACACTTTAGGTGTCAATGGTACAGTAATGCTCCATGTCAAATGTAATTGTTGATTTTAATGAAGAAAATGTAATGGTTTTCCCTATTAACAGCAATAAAAGAAATACAACAATATCATAAAACTGAAATGATTGATGAATGTAGAAACCGGGAAAACTGTTGTTGACTTGCACTATAAAAGGTATGGAGAGTTCCATTGTAGTGGTTACAGTGTATGGAGAGTTGGGTAGGGATAGAACATTATTCCATTGTAGTGGCTACAATGTATGGAGAGTTGGGTAAGGATAGAACATTATTCCATTGTAGTGGCTACAATGTATGGAGAGTTGGTAGGGATAGAACATTATTCCATTGTAGTGGCTACAATGTATGGAGAGTTGGGTAGGGATAGAACATTATTCCATTGTAGTGGCTACAATGTATGGAGAGTTCGGTAGAGATAGAACATTATTCCATTGTAGTGGCTACAATGTATGGAGAGTTGGGTAGAGATAGAACATTATTCCATTGTAGTGGCTACAATGTATAGAGAGTTGGGTAGAGATAGAACATTATTCCATTGTAGTGGCTACAATGTATGGAGAGTTCGGTAGGGATAAAACATTATTCCATTGTAGTGGCTACAATGTGTGGAGAGTTGGGTAGGGATAGAACATTATTCCATTGTAGTGGCTACAATGTATGGAGAGTTGGGTAGGGATAGAACATTATTCCATTGTAGTGGCTACAATGTATGGAAAGTTGGGTAGGGATAGAACATTATTCCATTGTAGTGGCTACAATGTATGGAGAGTTCGGTAGGGATAGAACATTATTCCATTGTAGTGGCTACAATGTATGGAGAGTTGGGTAGGGATAGAACATTATTCCATTGTAGTGGCTACAATGTATGGAGAGTTGGGTAGAGATAGAACATTATTCCATTGTAGTGGCTACAATGTATGGAGAGTTCGGTAGAGATAGAACATTATTCCATTGTAGTGGCTACAATGTATAGAGAGTTGGGTAGGGATAGAACATTATTCCATTGTAGTGGCTACAATGTATGGAGAGTTGGGTAGAGATAGAACATTATTCCATTGTAGTGGCTACAATGTATGGAGAGTTGGGTAGAGATAGAACATTATTCCATTGTAGTGGCTACAATGTATGGAGAGTTGGGTAGGGATAGAACATTATTCCATTGTAGTGGCTACAATGTATAGAGAGTTGGGTAGAGATAGAACATTATTCCATTGTAGTGGCTACAATGTATGGAGAGTTCGGTAGGGATAAAACATTATTCCATTGTAGTGGCTACAATGTATGGAGAGTTGGGTAGGGATAGAACATTATTCCATTGTAGTGGCTACAATGTATGGAGAGTTGGGTAGGGATAGAACATTATTCCATTGTAGTGGCTACAATGTATGGAGAGTTGGGTAAGGATAGAACATTATTCCATTGTAGTGGCTACAATGTATGGAGAGTTGGGTAGGGATAGAACATTATTCCATTGTAGTGGCTACAATGTATGGAGAGTAGGGTAGGGATAGAACATTATTCCATTGTAGTGGCTACAATGTATGGAGAGTTGGGTAAGGATAGAACATTATTCCATTGTAGTGGCTACAATGTATGGAGAGTTGGGTAGGGATAGAACATTATTCCATTGTAGTGGCTACAATGTATGGAGAGTTGGTAGGGATAGAACATTATTCCATTGTATTGGCTACACTGTATGGAGAGTTGGGTAGGGATAGAACATTATTCCATTGTAGTGGCTACAATGTATGGAGAGTTCGGTAGGGATAGAACATTATTCCATTGTAGTGGCTACAATGTATGGAGAGTTGGGTAGGGATAGAACATTATTCCATTGTAGTGGCTACAATGTATGGAGAGTTGGTAGGGATAGAACATTATTCCATTGTATTGGCTACAATGTATGGAGAGTTGGGTAGGGATAGAACATTATTCCATTGTAGTGGCTACAATGTATGGAGAGTTGGGTAGGGATAGAACATTATTCCATTGTAGTGGCTACAATGTATGGAGAGTTGGGTAGGGATAGAACATTATTCCATTGTATTGGCTACACTGTATGGAGAGTTGGGTAGGGATAGAACATTATTCCATTGTAGTGGCTACAATGTATGGAGAGTTCGGTAGGGATAGAACATTATTCCATTGTAGTGGCTACAATGTATGGAGAGTTGGGTAGGGATAGAACATTATTCCATTGTAGTGGCTACAATGTATGGAGAGTTCGGTAGAGATAGAACATTATTCCATTGTAGTGGCTACAATGTATGGAGAGTTGGGTAGGGATAGAACATTATTCCATTGTAGTGGCTACAATGTATGGAGAGTTGGTAGGGATAGAACATTATTCCATTGTAGTGGCTACAATGTGTGGAGAGTTGGGTAGAGATAGAACATTATTCCATTGTAGTGGCTACAATGTATGGAGAGTTGGGTAGGGATAGAACATTATTCCATTGTAGTGGCTACAATGTATAGAGAGTTGGGTAGAGATAGAACATTATTCCATTGTAGTGGCTACAATGTATGGAGAGTTCGGTAGGGATAAAACATTATTCCATTGTAGTGGCTACAATGTATGGAGAGTTCGGTAGGGATAGAACATTATTCCATTGTAGTGGCTACAATGTATGGAGAGTTGGGTAGGGATAGAACATTATTCCATTGTAGTGGCTACAATGTATGGAGAGTTCGGTAGGGATAAAACATTATTCCATTGTAGTGGCTACAATGTATGGAGAGTTGGGTAGGGATAGAACATTATTCCATTGTAGTGGCTACAATGTATGGAGAGTTGGGTAGGGATAGAACATTATTCCATTGTAGTGGCTACAATGCGCCTACTCTATTTTGAAATTTGCAAAAGACTACTTTAACGTGTAGGGAGACAAGCACACTCCAGGCACGTTGCCTACTGCGTGTAGAGAAACAAGCACACCCTAAGCACGTTACCTACTATGGTCCACGGTCAAGCTTTCGTATTATAACCAGATAACACAAACTGAGAGCGAATCTCCCTGGGGACGCACTGGATAGCTATGCATGTCGATACATGAGATCATCACATGTACCAGTTAGTTTCATCGGAATACGATATAAGGGAGATAACTGAAACATACCAAATTAGATTGAGATTTGAATGTACAACTTTTTTTAAATCTATTTGAAATTATCACCTCACTGTACATCTATTTCTCATTCGTCCATGTAAACATTTGTATTTTCTTTTTATCATTACAATAGTTGTAAATGTGACTGCAACGACTTATCAAGGGGGCATATTGTAAATATGTTACAAAGTTGTGTCTTAATAAAAACGTAGACATCTATTTTAATGCACATAACGCGTTTCTGTTAAAACCTTCACCATGCATGCTCAATCAAAAGATATGAAG
Source organism: Bathymodiolus septemdierum (assembly GCA_963383655.1). Lineage (NCBI taxonomy): Eukaryota > Metazoa > Mollusca > Bivalvia > Mytilida > Modiolidae > Bathymodiolus > Bathymodiolus septemdierum. Next base: position 24,022,046 of record OY726522.1, on the reverse strand, counting down.
CCCAATATTTTTTTTAATCTTTGGAAACTATAAACCCGAACGGCCTAAACAGGTTCGCCAAAATTGGTTAAACCTATGCCTGACTGAGGATAACCCTAGTTTTAATAATAGTGACAATTTTCAGGAACTGGTCTTCAGAAGCAACAATAGAAATGCAGCAATATTTTAATTGAAGCGTCATTGTGGTGATTTGATTTAATTTGATTTATTGTGCTTAACGCCACTTTCAGCAATATTTCAGCTATATCATGGCGATCAGTTTTAGTGGTGGAAGAAGGCGGAGTAACCGGAGAGAACGACCGACCATGGGCAAGCAACTGGTAAACTTTATCATTTGCGGCTGCGAGTCGAGTGCACCCTTTTTGTAATTTACAAAGTCGGGCGCAAACCTACGCCGTATTGGTGATAGACTTGTATGAGTTGTTAGGTAATCCATCTACCTAACTCATTGAGCCATCCGAGCGCCCTTCATTGTGGTGAGTAGATTAATATTTACATATATGAGCTACACATATGTCTATACCTTAGCATATTTTATTGTCTAATAAACAAAAATTATGATTGCGCATAAGTTAGTTATAAAACTTTGTATTGTCGTCTGCTCTACATGATTCAAATTATGCGGATAGTGTGACAAAGGTTGACCTTGTGAAAAGTTTTATCATATTGCAATGGATAGCTTATTAAACAGAATAATCTTAATCATTGATATACGATGTAGAATCGTCTTTGCAGAATTGAACAACTTCGTCTATGAGATTCACTGATCATAAGGTACACTATAAGAATCAGAATATTTATTAACATAATTAAAGGCTCAAAGTCAGTCATATGAGTGGGCCAAAATGAGTGGCACACATTTATCAATACATGTATGCTGCAATCATACACCAAACACACTGATTTAGACCGATTCGATACTATATATTGCAATATACTACATGCAGGGCGGCCCTTAAGCTAATTTGGCCAATTACTCCTAATTGTTTCCCGCGCTGGAGTTATCTACTCCTAATTGTTTCCCGCGATAGAGTTATCTACTCCTAATTGTTTCCCGCGCTGGAGTTATCTACTCTTGGCTGTTCAAGTACATATAACAACACACTGCAGGTTTTACAGAAAACAACAATAGGGTCCGCACCTCTTAATTCCGGCCCTTGACTACATGGATATATATATGTATGTATCATGCAACATCAGTATATATTAGTCAAGTACAAATTAAAGAATCGTGTTCTGTGGAAGTCAGCAGGGAATACGTCTACATTTTCTTCATTAGAACTAGCAATTACACATGACATGAAGAGTCAATGTACTATTGAATACCCCAAGGATCTTCGTGTTTAATTTTTCCAGTGTCTAAAATTCAATTTAAAACAAATGAAAACCCAACTTATATTACAAAAATATTAATGCGTCAGGATTCACATATAAAAACAAATTGGTTTTTTCTAGTGATCAAATTATTATTCTCTTATGGGAAATACCAAAATAATAACCGGTTATCCGAAAGATCATTCTGCTATTGTTTTGCAGAAATTGTGTCTGAATAATTAGCTCATTTGGGCATTATTACAAGATTAATTTTGTCACAATATGTTTTTACGTGAATAATTATAGATATCTACCTAAATTAAATTTTACGCATTATATAATCTAATATATGTTCTTACTCTGTTGACGTTTAAGCTAAAGCTGATGTAAATCTGACTTCATGATACCAATCTGTTAAAAATCATATCTCTCACTTGTTCCCATTTACTGATTTTTCGCGGCGTGGGAGATCTGATGAAACACCATTACGTGTCACATGCGAGTGACCCTATGTACCATCCAATGAAAATGACAATTGCGAGAATATGAAAGTGTTGCTAAATTACTTTGCATGCTGCGAACAACCCGTTTGGTTTAAAAGGTAATAGTTGTGTTTTTCATATCATATCATTATATATTCATGACATAAGGTCGCTCGTATGTGACCTGCCATGGCGTTTCCTCAAACACCCTTGCCGCGACATATCACACAAATTTGTAATAATACTGACACATAAATAACATAAGTGTTCATACACACAAATGTATAATATAGAACCTTTCCTACATTATTTCAGATTTAAAAGACGAAGCTTGACAGATTTTAAGCTGTCGTGGTTGCGAGTGTGTGGTACTTAATTTTGCATATACCATGCCATCAGTGCATAACACTACTACATTTCTGTGTTCTATTCCAGTTCATGACGAGGTGTATACTCTATGCAATTTTATTTGATACAAGTTATCAGTGAGCTTGCTGCAGGTCAGTGGTTTTCTCCGCCTACAGGTTTCCACACTAGTATATTTTCCCACGAAGCTGATATTGTTGAAAGTGGTGTTAGACAATACATCAATGTCAAGGATACTCTGAAAAAGCTTACCCAACAAGTGATTAGAATCAGCTTGTATATCAGAATAAGTCATGTCTATTTTCGTATTTGTATTATTGTGGGCAACAATAGGTACACTGAAGATGATATTTTCAAAAAATTGAATATAGGCAGGAGAGCATATTTGTCGAGTTTTATGAGAGTACTTTTCAACCATTTTGACATTCAAATGAAAAAACGTATACCACTATGTGTTATTTTTTTTAAATATATACCTGAGACGCAGAACTTATGAGCGAAATATTTAGAGCAAAATCTCATTTGATATTTCTTCTTACGACCAATGTTGGTATACTACCGACTGCATATTATTGTCCATTATTATGCTTTCTGTAAATTTCTTCTGTAATATAAGTTCATACAATATTTTGGCATATATCACAAAGAATTATATAGCGTTGATATGCTATGCGAAAATAGTATATCTACTATGCCAGTTTCACGCGGGGAAGGTTGGGTTTTCAGCTGTCTGTCAAGCTATATATAGCTAGTCCATGTGCAAGGGGGCGGATCCAATCTGTCAATCTATCATAGTGGCCACCAACATTATTATTCATGTTACTGTTTTTTAATACTTGTTATTGTTGTTAATTAAATTTCAAACTTCAAAAATCTTTATATTTTTAAAGCCTTAAATGAAACAAAGAATATTCTCACACTTTCAAGACTATCTGATCCAATATATTAGTCACCAATATCAGGACCTCCTTTATTGTAATAGTTCTCAATATATTTTGTCTACATATAACAGTCAGTATAATAATAATAATATTGTTGTGTTAGCAATGACTATGGCATGTAGTGGTCAGGGTTGAAGACATAGTTCCATCCCCTTCGGGTCGTTATATAAATAAGTGTTACGATAAACCAAAATATAATTATTTCTACATGTATCCCATCATTACTATTATGAATTGATTGATCAGTACGGAATTTTCGTGTCTCTACATTAGAGTTAGGCTTAGGGTGTTTAACGCCACTTTCAACAACATTTTAGTTATATTGTGGCGATCAGTTTTATTGGTGGAGGAAACAGGAGTACCCGGAGAAAACCACAGACCTGTCGCAAGTTAGTGACAAAATTGATCACATAATGTTGTATCGAATACACCTCGCCTGACGTCAGTGGTGATATGCACTGATTGCATAGGCAGTTATAAATCCAACTACCATACGATCATGACCACGACGACCCTTTCAACTTTAGATTTGATGACTTCACGACAGTGTGTCAGTTATGACAGTTTGGAAGAGTTTATGATGTCCGAGATTCTGTTTTTTTTTCTTTACTTTTGTATTATCTGTATGGTTGTTTGTTGTGACTTTTTGTATACTGGCTGTCTACTTTCTTTCCGTCGGTCATTATAATCATAATGTGTATTTACTTATGTACACATTCAGATACACATACGTTGACATATAGTTATGCTTACTTGTGCCTCGGCTGTAATCACAATCCGGTCTTTCCATCATTCATGACTTATCACCAGCTTTGTAACACGAGTAACACGTCGGGTACAGGAACTACTAACCCTTCCGGAGTACCTGATTACACCCCGGGTTTTAGTGGTGATCTTGTTGCTTACTCCTAGTTTTCTGTATTATGTCTTGCAGATCATTGCATGTTCTTTTGTATTTTTCTTTTGGCCATTGCATTGTCTGACCGTCTTCGACTTACGGCTTCTGATTACCCCTTTTGTATCTTCAAACGTTTTGTAAGGTATTTATCTACCCCTTAGAATGAACTATAAGTAAGCTACAAGCATAAAACAATTGCAAATTACTCTAGCCTGGTTCTTATTTACTGTTGTGTTCTCGTTTACCATGTCTCGGGTATTTCGAAAAATACAATTAACAGACATATTCAGTTGTCATTTAGCATTTCTCGGAAAAATTGGAAAATACAAGTAATTGACATATATTTTATTATAAATAAAGTAACAAATCATATATATTAATAATAAGTCATTAAACAAAACATAATACTGTTGGCCGGCTGACCTCTATCTGTTTATAACTAAGATTAAAAGATCAGGCTTGCTTAGATATATATAATATATATATATCTATATTATCTGTCAGGATAAATAATATCAGCATTAAATTAGCATACAGTGGATCATAGACACATGAAATGAATAAAAATATATAATTTTAACAGTGCCTGGTTTGGTAAATTTCATCATTACATTTTCTCATAGTTCTAATAATAAAACCCTAAATGCTCGCTTACTCGCAAGGGTTATAACGGGATGTCATTACACGTAATGGAGCAGCCGCCGAGATTTTTTGCGCTCGCTTACAGAGCTTCTGACGCCTGCATTTATCAATAATAAGACATAACCTTTCCTTTTGCCCATAATTATAACAAGTTTTTATCACCTACCAGTATTTTAGAATATAATTCCCACAAAATAAAAAACTTCTCTCTGAACATTTTGAATTTCGTCATATCCGGCCTCACTATTTGGATGTCGATACCATATTTGGCGATTTAGGCGTGAATGTTTACATCAGCGTGTAGTAAGAAATACCATATTTAGAAAAGCTCCGCCTTCCGTAGTTTCCGGTTATGGAAAACGATCGATAAATTTGAACAAGGTTGTTGCTACCTTTGAAAAGCATATATTTCCCAGCCAAACCGATTTAACAAGGACTGGGATCATCAGTAATAGTTATAATGAAATGTTTGAAGCGTAAATAGTGAGTTTTTATGTTTCAACTGCAACTTTTTTTTTGCTCCATTGTGACGAATGGGACCGCGTTTGTCACAGGAGCTACATTATTGCAGCTAATTTCCTCATTGTTTTCATATTGTTTATAAATTAGTGTACATATATATTTGAATAATATAAAGTTCAAGATTATGATTTTTACGTCACGATAACTGATGGTCACGTGAAAATCTGATTTGAGACGCTGATGAAGCTTGTCGGTCAAGCGAAATATGAAATATCCGTCAATTTGATTATAACTATAGTCTTTTTGTAGACTTATAGTTATTTTTGTTATATTTTAACATCTTTATTGATGTTGTTCTGCTACATTTTAGACGTTTATTATAAACGTCTAAAATGGTTTGTAAAACAACACCAAGTACCCAAAACAAAGGGATAAAGAAGTAAACACTTTGTTGAATGACAAAATTTTCGTCCCACCAAAGGGACTTTATCAATGTTTAATTGAATAAAATGTCGAACCAATATGGCGACTTTACAATTTCAAAGAAAGGTTTTGATGGTCGATGTGCAGGACAAAAGAACCAGATGTTACTCATATGAAAATACATACATAAAAGAATTAAAATCCCACATATGAATAAATAAAAGTACAACAACAATAATATAAATACACAATAGGGCTACACATTTAAATAAATGTTTAATTAGAAATAAAAATAAAAATGAGACATTACTGGTTAATGTATCAAAGAAGCACTGTCAAACATATTTTTGAAAACGGCATGATACCCAAACTCATTCAAAAAACGGCCCACCAGTGTGGAATATATACTTTGGGCCAATTGAGCAAACTGTATGTCCTAATACGACTGAGGTAGACCAACAAAAATAGGAGTCCAGAGAGGATATTACTTTTTCTCATTGATTCCATTCGGTGATATGGTCTAATGTTTTCTAATCCAGAAGCTTTCCCTTTCCTGTCTGCTTTTATCATCCCACTTGGGGTTATTGTCAATTATGGTGACCTTCAGTTTGCCGAAATGCTTGAATGGCCACAGAAGCGATGCAAACTGCAACCCTGACCTTCCACTCAGCAGACATCTCAGATCAACGGGCCACCATGATTCTTTCGGCAAACTGAATGTCACCATAATTGACTATATCCCCAAGTGGGATGATAAAAGCAGACGGGAAAGGGAAAGCTTCTGGATTAGAAAACTTGAGACCTTATCACCGAATGGAATCAATGAGAAAAAGTAATATCCTCTCTTGACTCCTATTTTTGCTGGTCTACCCCAGTCGTATTAGGACATACAGTTTGCTCAATTGGTCCAAAGTATATATTCCACACTGTGGTGGGGCGTTTTTTGAATGAGTTTGGGTATCATACTGTTTTCAAAAATATTTTTGACAGTGCTGTTTGATACATTAACCAGTAATGTCTCATTTTTATTTTTATTTCTAATTAAACATTTATTTAAATGTGTAACCCTATTGTGTATTTATATTATTGTTGTTGTACTTTTATTTATTTATATGTGGGATATTTATTTTTTTATGTATGTATTTTCATATGAGTAACATCTGGTTCTTTTGTCCCGCACATTGCACATTGACCGTCAAAAACTTTTTTTGAAATTGTAAAGTCGCCATATTGGTTCGACATTTTATTCAATTAGACATTGATAAAGTCCCTCGGTGGGACGAAAATTTTGTCATTCAACAAAGTGTTTACTTCTTTATCACTTTGTTTTGTGTACTTGGTGTTGTTTTACAAACCACTTTAGACGTTTATAATTTATTTTACTTGTATAGTATCGTTATACCGTAACGATCCAACACCCCGTAAGATTGATCGTTGACTGGATATATATCATTGTACAATGCAGTGACATTATTGTTTGTGCACAATTGTTTTTCACAGATTAATCAGTACCGGTAATAAATTTCTATCACATAGAGCAGAGAGATCAAAATCTGAATTATTATATATTGTATTATCAATGGTTATTTGGAGAAGTGTGCTAATAAAATATACTAAATGATAACCAAATGATGTTTGGAATAATACATTAGCACCTATGATTTCACAATACGCAATTTGAAATACATGTATTCGTATCCATTCATTCCTTTACACACACAGTTCATAATTATTATTGATGAAAACAACTGCTAGTATTCTGGCTTCGTTATATTGCATGATGAAGAAATACTGCTACAAACTGCAGAGTATTAGATATGTTAGAACAGAGGGCATCTTTGTTGTGGATTCATTGGACTGTTGACTGGACACTTAAATGCTTCTGCAAATCCTCTGGTATTGGACATCATTCCTTTAATTCTGGAAAATATTAAGATTTGGAATGGAAGAGACGGAAATACATATTATCATGTCCGAAACACTAAATTGAATTGGCTCATTATTATATTATTAGAGTACTAATGGTGTATTTTACAAGTCAAATATTTTATAGTATTGTTTAATAAAGTTACGCTTCATCTTACTTGATAAATAAAACCACATACGAGTTCACAATATGCAATTTGTAATACATGTATTGTATCCATTCATTTCTTTACACACATAGTTAACAGTTTGTTTTGTTGATATTGGTGGAATTGATAACCATCACTGTTTAAACTTTAAATCACTGTACATCTGAACTCAAATTGTACTAAACATAACAAGTAACGCTTTGTATTAAAACTTTCAAAAATTAAAGAACTTGAAAATATCAAGAGTACATGACAGTCGTTTCTACAATACAAATTGTATGTTTGTTTGTTTGTTTGATGGTGCTTAACGCCACTTTCAACAATATTACAGTTATATCGTGGTGGTCAGTTTTATTGGTGAAGGAAACCGGAGGACCCAGAGAAAAACACCGGACCTGTCGCAAGTCACTGACAAACTTTATCACATACGTTCTGATCGAGATTTGAACTCACAACATCATTGTAAAACAATATCATCAAGATTACCTGAATTCATTGGGTAATGGCGTCTTACTTTCTTCGTTGTTGACATAATATTGCTGTATCCCTTTTGGGGTTATTTTCTCACAGAAAAGCTAGAATGGAAGAAATAGTTAATCAGAATACTGTATTCAACATCTATGGTGCTCTAACTGGACAATATTTATACTTCTACTGTAAAGTTGTAATAAGGTAACCTCGGGTGCTACTAAACGAAACCTAAATCCTACTGTTGACAGCTGCCTGGTTATATTTTTGTGAGTTGCATTCTTATTGTCACTTATAATAATAAAAACATAATCTTAGTTTAAAGTTTACATTAATTAGATTGTGTACTACTGGTATCTACTATTTAAATGATTCATGAGGCCTTATTATACATAAGACAACTTTTGTGTCTCGAAGATTAAATATATTATTATACCTCATATGTTAATGACCATAAATAGATTAATTTGATTGGACAATGGGTACAAATCAGGATACGTGATCATACAGGACAAAAATCATATTCCGTGAAATAAAAATCATATTCCACCCCCTCGGAAGCCAGAGTTATCGTTCTTTGACAGGAAAACGTCAGAGGCACTCGGAACGCATCACTTGCAGGCGACCGTTACAATGGATGTGGTTTTTAAATGTCTGAGACAACGTTCCAGTGAACTTAAAATGTGTTTGCCAGCAGTATTTTACATGTATGTGTTTTCTTGGTTTCATTCGGTATAATAAAACATTTATAGCATGCGTGTTCAGGGAATATGAAAATTTATTCACCCACGAGTATCATATTCCCCTCGGGCGTTGCCCTCAGGGAATATGATACTCTTGGGTGAATAAATTTTCATATTTCCCTCACCACCATGCAATAAATGTATATTATGAACATTGTATAAAATTCCAAGTTCGATTGCAGCTCGCCCAGTTAAATGTGAGGTTTGGCAATTTACTCACATGTGGTAAACACTTATATGATTGAATCATTTCACTATCAAGGGAGAGTAAGCCTATAAAACTAGTTTAATCCCGCCATTTTTTTTATTGAAGTGCCTGTTACAAGCCAGGAAAGTGTACAGTTATGTATGTGTGTTGGGCGTATCAATTTTGCCTCTGTTTCTACGATTTTTCGATGATATTTTAGATCTGTTCCGACAGTGTGTTTGTTTTTCATTTTATTACAGCATGATCAATGATCTTAAATTATTTTTTCCCACGTTGGCATAGTTTGCGATCTGTTATTACAACCAGAAAACATGGTGTATTATAACCATTACTACTACAAACCTGTGCATAAGATATGAAAAATATTTGGCTGTTTGTATAATTTACACCGGGTAACTCTGGAAATTTACCTAACGGAAGACTTTTCTGAAATGTCTGGAAAAAAAACAAATAATACATATTATTAAGTTCAACTGTTAGTTGTTAGTTTCAATAAAATTACAGATAATAAAGGTTATAGAAAACGGAAGGGGCAATCAAGAATGGACAACCCAGAGAAACTATAAATAAACGTTAGAGAATACCGAAGGGGCAATCAAGAATGGACAATCCAGAGACACGGTCAGTGTTGAGCACAAGACAGAGAACTAAAATGTTTTAGAAATACCAGCGACTATTTAATACTTCCCCATGCCTTTCACATTCACTATTGCTTTGAGTTCTACACCCTATTTTTCCTAATTATTAATACATAGATTGCATATTATTTATATACAATGCTTATCTCGAATACCTCAAACCAGCATGCCAAATATTACTGCATGGGGTGTTTATCTGAAAGACGTGAGGTTGATACCTGTGTGATGTCAACCAGTAGATCACCATTCTTAACAAATATCTTATTCTTCTCATCTTATTTTGATACCGAGATTTACCGATTTCCTGGCAAGCATACCAATCATTATGGTTGCTTTGTGTCATCAAGACACCACAGGAACATTATCATCCTAGAGGCCAATAACTTCGCATGAAATGTATATGTATACACTGTATTTGTATATTGCGACAGGTCGGTGGTTTTCTCCGAGTCCTCCGGTTTCCTCCACCAATAAAATAGACCACCACTGAATCCGTTCCATGGTTTTACACACGCAACTAGTTAGTGAAATAGGCCGATAATTCGACGGTTCGGAATGGTCTTTACCAGGTTTTGGAATATGAATGACATTAGCTAATTTCCAAATTGACGGCAAGTCGCCTGTTTACCGATTTCCGGAAGATGTTTAAGAAGCTGGTAATGGATATCGTCGGGGCCACATGCAGTGTCATGCGCCTTATCCAACGATTTTCTCAATTCATCTAACGAAAACCTACGATTGTATTCCTCCAATTTCTTTGACTTAAAATTCAATTTAGTTTTTTCCTTTTGCTTTTTAGATTTTTGAAATTCTAGATGGTAATTTTGGGTAGAAGAATTATTTGGAAAAGCTTGGCCTGATTTATTTGAGATATCCTGTTCAGATGTTAAAGTGTCTTGTCCATCTTTTAAATGATGGACGTTTGTTTTATTATTTTTGCCTTTAATTTTTTGTACCATATTCCAAACCTTATTCATCGGTGTATGATAATTTAATTTAGAAATAAAATTACACCAGGAAGCGCGCCGATTTTGTTTCAAAGTTCTTCTAGTTTTCGCCCTGAAGATGCGGCAATTACCGAGGTTGTCCGATGTTGGATGTTTTCCGAACCGTCGTTCGGCCTTTTTGCGATTTTTGATGGCATCTTTGCATTCATCATTAAACCATGGTTTACCTGGGTGTTTTGTATTTGTCGAGGTCTGTGGTATAGTGTCATCAGCTATTGATATTACTGTTTCAATAAACCTCAAAATTGGATCGGTGGCCGTTCGGATCATTTCCGTTTGAAGTTGTTCTCTGCACATCTGTTCGTACAGGGGCCAGTCAGCTCTGTCAAATTTATACCGTGTAGGTCTTTCACCTACAGTTGAATTTAAGCTTTCTAGAATAATGGGGAAATGATCACTTCCACAGAAATCGTCATGGACTTTCCATGAGAAATCTAGAAGAAGAGATGGATCAGTAACAATAAGATCAATAGCTGAATAAGACACATTCCCAGGATGTAAATATGTATCAGTACCGTCGTTAAAGATACATAATCCTTCCTGGGAGAGAAAGTCTTCCAAGTTGTTTGCCTTTGTTGGTGGTTGTTTTACTACCCCACAAGGGATTATGTCCATTTAAGTCGCCCATGATGATGAACGGGGTAGGTAATTGATCAGCCAAATGTTTGAGTTGGACTAAACCGAGTGCTGAATTTGGTGGTATGTAAACCGAACATAAGGTTATCGTTTTATCTAAAGTGATGGTACAGCAACAGCCTGCAGATCTGTTTTCAGATTAACATAACTATGTAAAATGTTATCTCGAACCAGGATTGTTGAGCCGCCTGCAGCTCGTTCATCCTCATCTACATAAGTGCTGTACATGGAATAATTTTTAAGATTAATATTATCACTTTTTTTTTAATGTGACTCTTGAGGACAAAATGCAATTGGTAGAAAGGCTTGAACCAGAAAGGTAATTTCAATAACATTAACCTTCAGACCTCGACAAAGACATTGGATGATCGGAGCCATCATGGGTGTCTGATCTGGGAAAAGCTTTGCTTCCGTTGGGAACCTTTCCGCCGACCCTCCTTCGAAGATCTACTAGGATATTTCATCGTTTCCGATGGCGACTCATCCGGAGGAAGATTCCATGCGGATTCATCCTCCGAATCCTCAAGATGTCCATATTTATTGTGGATCTGGACAGGGTCCTTTGTCAATTTTCCATGGTTCTGTGGAGGACCTTTGGAATGTTGACTTTTTGAAGATTTGTTGAGATTTTTTTTCTTAGTAGAACATGGAGAAGAAACTGAAGTTTTCACTGTATTTGAAGTGGTGGCAATTTGATAAGAACGAGATTTCTTTGTTGATGGAGTAATAATCTTTTCCTTTGGTTTAACAGTCAGTCGAGTTGGTTTTTCCGTGTCTTCAATCCAGGTGAACATTGTATGAGTTTCAACTGTATTGAAAACACGCTTAGCGACACTGGCATATGTTTTTGTGCAGGTCAATCATTCGCTACAGAGACGAATCTGCGTGCCTCAGCGTATGAAATGTTTTTTTTCTGATTTGATTTTTTGGATTTCTTTTTCTTTGAGAAAATATTGACAATCTTTAGATGACGTCATGTGAGGTTGATCACAATTGGAGCACTTCGGATTGTTATTACAATCGAAGCCCTCGTCGTCTTCCTCTCCACACTTAAAACATCTAAGTTTCCCTTTACACTGGCCTTTGCCATGTCCGAATTTCTGACACTTAAATCATCGTATTGGATTCGGGACATATGGACTGACTTTAACTTTGTAAAGGCCCATGCGGATTGATATGATTGTGGGAAAATTACATGTAATAAGGTAGGTGTTAAGATTTATTTGCTGACCATTTCTTTTCGATATAAACCGTTTCATATGAGTAACACCCTGAGGTGCTGGTTCAGCGCAGATTTCATCATCAGTGAGATCGTCCAAATCTTCGCCTCTGTATCGAATGTTTCCTCGACTGGTGTTTAGAGTTCTATGAGGAGTGGAAGATATAGCATTATTATGAATCTGTTTTAGCGATAGCAGGTTTAATGATTGTTGCTTTCGTTGGCATTCAATCATCAAACCGCCAGATTTCAGTTTGGTGACATTTTTCACTTCTCCTGCACAGCTCTTAATATTTTTGTTCAATAACAAAAGGCGATAATTTAGTGAGTGGTATGCCACCTTCACTACTTTTTAAAACAATACATTTCTTCTTCAAGTCTACTTTCCTTTTTCCTTTTTTAGGATTTGGTAAATTTGGAGTCTGTTTTGAACACAAAGGGGCATCCATTTTGCCATGTATAAAAGTTCACCATCCTTGTCCCCACTCACCACGGAGTGCCAACATGGACGATACTTGAATTCCAAGGATCTCCATCGGAAAATACCAGGAATTCCAAGGATGGTATCCTCGAACAGTATAATTTCTCTATGAACGCAAGCTTCGTATTAGGGCTGGTTCCCCAATGAAACAACCGTTCGAAATATCAACTACTCGATTGATCCATTAGCCACCGCCTTCTTTAACGATCCCTTCTCTTCATTCTTTGGGGCAAAACATTATAATTGTTCTGTTTAGTCCTGCTGCCTTTGCAAGATCCCTTTGAAATTCAAGGTGCCATGCACAATGGCCCACCATCCCTTCCTTCCCACCACGGAGTGTCATTACGGACGACACCTGAATTCAGAGGATCTCCGTCAGATAGCTACAGGAATACACTCGAACAGTGTTAACAGGATCAGTTAAAGGGCATGACGTGACCCGCCGATTGATCGAATCGGGTCAATTCGACCTCACGTCTAGGTGACGTAAGGGTCAAAGAAGTGTGTTTCAACCACCAGGATCCCGTACTCCACCATTACGGATCGCAACACACGGCAAGCGTGTCGCCTCATTTAGTCTGACTTCTACGACAAGCAAGAGGGTGTTGTGAACCTATTCGTAGTACCCCGAACCCACACAGGGCTAATACAATCATTGTTAGTTGGTTTTCATTAGATTGTGTAGGGGCCGTCGTGGACGTGATCGTATAGCAGGTGAATTTAAAACTACCTATGCAATCAGTGCCTATCGAATCTCGATCAGGGCGAGGGTACAACATTATGTGATAAAGTTTGTCAGTGACTTGTGACAGGTCGGTGGTTTTCTCCGGGTCCTCCGGTTTCCTCCACCAATAAAACTGATCGCCACGATATAACTGAAATATTGTTGAAAGTGGCGTTAAACTCCATAAAGCCAACCAACCAAATTCATTAGATTGTGTGGTAACAAAAGATTATTTTTGAATTAATGAATCAATACTGTTAATATATTCCAAGTCAACATCTTATACAACTTACTCTCTGTGCCAAATGTATGGAAAGAATATCTCTGAAATTACTACTTTTTGTTAAATCTCCACGAACCTGTAACGAAAAAAAAAAAAATTTGTTTTGTATTTATCAATCATTATGATACATGCTCAATTTGATACAATACATAATTTAATACAATACATATTTTTATACAGAAATAATGGCATTCATATTAAAGCAATTTATAAGTGATATAGAAATTTGAAATTCAATATTTAAAATTGATAAATCTCTAAATTACTGTTAATCTGCTAATCGATGACATTAGGTTGTGGGATTATACTTACATGGATTGTCGTTCCTTGATCGTTAGAATATTTGTAGGAATTGTAGAAATCAACTAAACACTGGAAATGGTGGGCGAATGTAAATGCTACTGTTTGATCTATGGTTCCACTCAGAAAATGAGACAAAAGAGCTGGAAAAAAAACAATGTCAAAATTGTATCATTAATATGTATTGTCAATAAGATATAGTCAAACCTGCCCAGCGGTCACCTCTATTAAGCAGTCACCTGTATTAAAAGGTCACATAATTATTGTCCTATCATAAACAAGTTCATATGAACTGAACCTCATTTAAGAGTCACCTGTCTTGTATGGCCACTTTTTCTTTCCCCTAAAGGTGACTTCTTAATACAGGTTTGACTGTATTACTATATATTCTTAGATTTCTAGATATATTAGTGACCGTTCCTAGAGCATCCGATTAAGTACATAGAGCATCTTTTTGAAGCATTAAAAATTAACATTAAAACTACTAATCCTACAATGAAAGATACTGAGATCCGACATCAGATAATACATCATACGATACATCAAAGAAGATCAAAGATAAAAAAAAATAACATTAGTGACAATAGCTACTAAAAAGATTACTAAATCGATTTTTCTCCCTGTAAGATTGTAGTCAATCATCTAAAACACCTTTCATGTGAGCAATTTATCAAGTTACAACGGAGACACCCAATATGTAACAAAATTGTTAAGTAATATTTCAAGCCAGTACAAACAGCATTTTTTTCGTGAATAAATATAATATATAGAGCTATGCCTTCCTTTTGTTATAATGTATTAGCTGAGTCAGTATGTACCTCCGAGAATAGACAGTTTCCCTTTTCATAAAATATTATGTATAAACCAAGTGAAGACAGCTTACATTTTATTATTTTGTTTCAGCTTAGTTTTCTATAAAATATCTAGCCTGCAACTCTAACTGTTCGGTAGTGTAAGGCTTACCCTGTTCGCCTAGAGTGTGATAGACACAGGATCGATAAATGGTCAGGTCAAACCAAGCAATAAAATGTGCATTGTTGCTGCAGAGCACACAACATTAATGGACAAGACCAAATACATATATACTTAAAGTGCGCAAAAGTAAATTGTTCTATTCACAATATTGCCCACAATTGCTAACTTGCAATTAAACATCGATCAATCGCTGCAACTCAATCATTGACCACTAAGACAATGGCTATATTTTTGGGGGTTACTGTCTTAAATTATATAATTTTAAGCATCAACCCTTTCAGAGATAAAAATGTTACACCAGATTTAATATTATTATATGTGAAAAGTCATGAGCCAAAGGGTATTATTCCACTCTATAATATTTATTCTACTTATATAGAAATTCGATTGGTCGAAACAATCCCACGTGACAATTATCAAAACATCGTATTTCCCTTATTCGAAATTCTCAAGATTTAACGCTTTGATCATATAACGGTATAACTCCAGAGATGTTCCGAAATATTAATCTTGTAAACAAAGATGGCCAAAAGATTTCATTTGGCAGAATTCACCAAAACGTTGGCCTGGTGGAATAAAACATTCATTTCTCTTGCATAAAGGGAGATATGAAAATGTGTTCACCCTCGAAATAATCCTCGGGAAATTTGACTTTTCTCTGGTGAACAAATCTTCATATCTCCCTTATGCAAGGGAAATAAATGTATATTATTACCCCAATGTCAGTAAGGTTTGCAAAAATATTTAATACACATGGTAGAATCATTTGTGGACATTCTCAATATGAGTTTTTCATACTATTGTTTTAATTGTCCTGTGAGCAGGGCCGGATTATCCTATAGGCTAGAATAGCCTGCAGCCTATGGCCCCTAAATGATGGGGGGGGGGGGGGGCCTCAAGCCTATGTAATTGTCCAATAAAATATATCATGAGTAAAAAATATCGTATCGAAGACGGGTGTGGGCAAATTAGAGTGTGGCTCCGTCTGAGGGGCCCCATAATTGCATTAGCTTAGTGGCCCCAAAAAGTCATAATCCGGTCCTTTCCATGAGTAATGTTTGTTATATTTATTTGACTTTTGTATGTATTCTTACCTTTTATGTCAAAGACTTCAGCTATAGCTTGAGATATTATTCCTCCTACTGAACCATAAAGTATCGTTTCAGCCGACGAATTATAAAATACAGGACTTTGTAAACTTAACGAAGATATATCTAAAATAAAATATCATAATATGTGTGTCCTTTAGTAAATATCATAATATGTGTGTCCTTTAGTAAATATCATAATATGTGTGTCCTTTAGTAAATATCATAATATGTGTGTCCTTTTAGTAAATATCATAATATGTGTGTCCTTTAGTAAATATCATAATATGTGTGTCCTTTTAGTAAATATCATAATATGTGTGTCCTTTAGTAAATATCATAATATGTGTGTCCTTTAGTAAATATCATAATATGTGTGTCCTTTAGTAAATATCATAATATGTGTGTCCTTTAGTAAATATCATAATATGTGTGTCCTTTTAGTAAATATCATAATATGTGTGTCCTTTAGTAAATATCATAATATGTGTGTCCTTTAGTAAATATCATAATATGTGTGTCCTTTAGTAAATATCATAATATGTGTGTCCTTTAGTAAATATCATAATATGTGTGTCCTTTAGTAATGGTAATTTGGTAGTTTACATTCAACTATAAAATAAAGCAAAAGATGGAAATTATAATTTTCATTTTCAAATATGTATGATATTTATTTTGTGTAAATGTGTAAGAAATTTACATTGCATAAATATGAATGCTATCTACTTTGTATGAATAAGCGCCTGAGTTCACATCGGTTTTTTTGTGAGGTTCGTGTTGCTCAATCTCTTTTCAATATTTTGTGTAGTCTTTTTTTTGTGTGTGGACTTTTTGTCCTCTTTTGACATTGCACTGTCTGTCTTCTTCGCTTTGTTTATGTTTATGTCTTTGGTATGTTTAAGCGTTTAATGTATATATTTATTTTGTATAAATGTATAGGATATTTATTTTGCATAGATATATCTGCTATTTATTCAGTATGAAAATACAATTATATTTATTTTGCATAAATAGTGCATTGTATCAATTCTATACAAATGTATGATTTAATTGAATTTGAATGTTATTTAAAAAAAAACATTTTCCATTTAAATCAAATTCCAAAGTAATGTATATTGCGCCATCGACGGGATGTCATTAGCTGTTAGTTCATTGCCAAAAATAGTTTTTAAAAAGGGGGGTCCAACAAACATCTAATTTCAAATAGACAGCGATATTAGTTAACTTTTGTTTCTTTTCTTACTACAATAACTTACCTATTTCACTATTCCATGAATTGAATGATGAAACACTTTGATCAAAAGGTGACACAATATGAATTCCTTTCATATCTGATATATGTTTACTCTCTATAGATCCAATAATATTTTCTTCAACATCATTTGTCATATAGGTATAGTCTTGGAAGAAATTTTTATTCCAACTAAAAGACAGATTAACGAGTTGTGTATGTGTAATTATGTTACTCCGCTGTAGTTCTGGGATCCAGTACAATCCCTGTATTGTCTGTACCAGCGAGTCTTTAATATTTAAAAACAATCTCTTGGAAAGAGTCTCAAAATAAGAACTATGATGTGATAAAAATATTGATGATAGTGGAAAGTACTTGGATAAAAATGAAATACAGTAGGAATCATTGTTTTCTGGTGTTTTATAAACACTTGTTGATTTAAGAAATTTAGGGAAATGTCTATACACATATTTATATAAATCAGTATTGATAAAAGTATGAGTTAAAATATAACTTGTTATTAATTCTATTTTAGCCTCTGATATTACAGAAGAGATATCGGAAACTAAGTCAGCGTGACAAATTTCGAAACTTTCATCCACTGTTTTATCCAACAGAATTGAAAAGAATAAAATCCAGTTTATTTTATATCCAGGATACGTTCTCTGTAATGTTAATATACTCATTCTATTTTTACAAAATGAGATTTCTTCTGAGTAGTTGACTCCACCATCTGAGTACCAAACCTGTAAATTAATTAATACAAAAATAAGTGTTACAGAGTAAAGCTCGTGTTGTAATAAAAACGTATATCTCTAATTTAGCGCGCACAGTACGTTTTTGGAATAACATATCATAGTAAAAAGAAGGGAAAGCCAAATAATCTACAAAATCTTTGGGAGCAAGTAAACAGAATAGGCAAGTCGGCAAAGGTTACCTATGCTGGAGGGAGATTGGCTTTAGCTACAATAAATAACATTGTTTAGGAACTGTAAATTTCATACATAAATGTATATAATATATAATAACTGTACAATGTTTAGACCTATAGTTTTACTTTATATTCCTATATATTAGTAAGTATTCATCGATATTATGACGCCTTGAAAAATGTCTTAAGAAATAACGAAATACACGTGATTACGGTTGGTATAATTATAGAGGTTACCTATTGAATGTCATGCCAAATATAGTATTTATTAACATTAAAATCCACCTGTGATGTAAATTTATTGTCAAAACTCTCCATTATTTTTAAGGAATGGAGAGTTATTGTTCTCTTTGTACTTTTAAGGTCCCACAAGGGGCAAACAATTTAATACTTTGTACTTTAGATACTACATGTATACACAGACTTTTTTTTGATACAACATTAATAATTAATAAAATTAATAAAGTACAATGGGTGGATTTTAAGTTGGAGAATGTCCTCGTATCTCTCCATTCCTTAAAAACAATGGGCTTCGGCCCCCTTCGGGTCCTCGGCTTCATTATTTTTTAAGGAATGGAGAGTTACTTGGACATTCTCCTATACAGAACAAGGCAGCACTGTTAAACTACAGGTTAGAGACGTTTCTCATTCGTATGATGATGCGTGTTATGCTACAAACTGTCAATTCATAAGTAACTGCCACACGATGAACAGCAATTAAGGTCTATTCGTGAACCTAAGTTTTTAACACATGTGTAAAATGATATTTTTTCTCATGTTCATTCACATCATATTTTGAGAATTCAATGTAAGTAGTTTACAATAGATGTGCATATTTTATTGATAATTTATTGAAACTTGCTTCTTCTACTACAACACTGTCCAATGACCACCTGCCATCATCTACTTCTACTACAACACTCTGTCCAATGACCACCTGCCATCATCTACTTCTACTACAACACTCTGTTCAATGACTACCTGCATTCATCTACTTCTAGTACAAGTATTCCGAGATATGACATTAACTTTTCAATTAATTAAATTAAATGGAATTATCCTAATTATTCTAGTCAACCCTAATTACACTATTATCAATAAAGTGATGTGATTAATACTTATAAATAATTAAATACCTGATTTAAAGATAATTCAAACTGGTACACTTCACTAGCTGAAAGGAGTAGAGAATCGACATCTGGGTTGTATGTAGCATTACCAAACACAGACATTAACGAATTAGACAAGAAGTATTCATATGCATGCATCACCTGAAAATAACCAGGTATTATAAAAATAAGAAAGGTGGCATTTATATAAATAAAAAAATAATAAGAATATTATAGAAATACAAAATGTAATAAAAGGGACGATCTATAGAAATAACAAAATGGAAAAAAAAATATAAAAATACAGATTTATTTCCACCGAAAATAAGAGAAAGAATTTATAGAAATAAAGGCCACAACATCTGAAGCTAGCAGACGAAGGAATCTCTCTCTCTCTCTCTCTCTCTCTCTCTCTCAAGTCAATTTTTAAACTTAAATCAATCAGAGACATATAATTTTATGTCTCTGAATCAATCAATTATTTGCTATGCTGCATATTCAAGGAATATGTTAATTCCAAACTATGCATAAACGGGCTGCAAGAATTATTCTAGATGAGCACGATTTTAAAAAACAATCTAGTGAACTATTTCGGGAATGTAGGATTGTTCCAATTATTAAAATAATACTTTATCACAAAGCTTTATCAATTATTAATGTATAAATCTAAAAATGAATTAGCCCCGGAATATTTATCAAATCTTATTGTTTCTGCAAATAACAAGGAGTCATACGATATTAGATTTTCATCATCAGATAATTACCTTGTTCCGAAACCAAAAACTGAATTGTACAAATCAAGTTTTTCTTTTAGTGGGCCAAAAGTATGGAACTCATTACCAAATGAAATTAAAACCTCGAAAACTGTATTTGAATTCAAAAACTCTTACAAATTATTAAATTTTTGATAAATTGATTTTTATTTTATTTATTTTTAAATATTTGCGTTATATTATTTAAAATATGTGAATATGTTATTGTGTTATATATACTTTGCTGATATCTATGTCCATGTACTTATGTATTGTTTTCAGAGAGCCTTATTGAAAATTGGTATAATCCAAATAAGTTACTCTCTCTAAATAAAGATTTTTATTTATTTATTTATTTATTTATTTATTTATACACCTTAACTCGGCCGTTTTGAACCAACATTTAGCGTGTGATTCATATTAATTCTAGTTAACTATTTGGAAATGAACAAAGCGAGGGTTCCTTGTTGTTTTATTGATAAAATAAAAAATAAAAAGTTCTATGTTGGGTTCGTGTCAACTTCTAATTTGTCATAGTAATCCATATTATGATGTCAAGCTATCCCAACTTTCATTTGTCTTATTTCATGTGAACAGTTGATGTATGGCTACTTCGTATTAGCAAGTCCACATTGAGCTTTCTTTTGTACAGAAGAAGATGTACCCAATTTTCTATTACACTTATAGCAGGTGCTTTCTGTTTAATTAATTGTATTAGTCTCTCCCCAACAGAATATGTATCTTGAAGTCACTAGAGTATTTTGATACTCGTGTTATTTACATGTTTGTATTTTCATACTGGTGGGAACTGTGTAATCAATAAGACAAAATAAAATAAAGCTGACCATTATACAGCACGTTAAAATCATAGGACATGCTAAAATGACGTCGTTTTTGGTGTTAGTTTCCATTAAAAAAAATATATTTGATATGACGATGGGAATTAATACAGCATGTTAAAATCATAGTAGGACATGCTAAAATGAGGTCGTTTTTGGTGTTAGTTTCCATTAAAAAAAATCTATTTCATTTGACGATGGGAATTTTGACCTCATGGACTACATTTAACGTTCTAAAGAATTATTTTTCAAGCAATTACATAAATACAAACATCACAAATTACAATAAATGAGAATTCATTTGAGTTATCCATTTCATTGGTAAACTAGTATATTTGTAAGCACGCTTTGATATATCAATTGATCATGATTTTTCAAATATATGTATAATAAAAAAAAAAAAAACTATTGTTGGTGTACAGTAACTTAACAAAAACATTTTAAATCTTTCATCTGTGGTTTTTTTCTGGGTTGGGATATCGGGTATTATATTACTCGGCGTAGTCTCTAGTTTAGTTTAGTTTATTGAGAAAACACCCAGACGTGTAACATGAGGTCAAATATAACAAAATAATGTTAATTAACATGACATAATAAACAAATGACAAACAGTATAGTTAATACAAACATGCTCCATAAAAGTTATGGCAGATATTCTTTATACATATAATACACAAATTCATAAAAAAAAAATGCAATTTTTCTTATAAACATTGAAACTTTTTTGTATAATTGAGAGTTAACAAAATTCCATTACCTTGTCTGTAGATGGATATCTAAAGTAAAAGTCAGCTGGCATTAAGTACCGGAAACTCGGGATTTCTACCCCATGGTCAAATAATTCTCCAATCAAATCATTGGAATATCTGTTGGTTATCTGAAAGAGATACAATGTAGGAAATATAATAGCATACGTGAAGTAAGTTGATTCTTTGTGAAATACATTTTTGTACAATGTATATCTTTTAAATACATTTTAGATCCATCGTAAGTATTCAGTCCCCAACCAGCAGATTGATAGTCTACCACCATTTCAAAAATCATTTTAGGCGACTTTGCTTACTATATAGTCCAACTTTTCAACAATACAGTCTTACACTCAAAACTAGCAGAAATAACAATACAAGCAAATATTGTCGATTTTCTTAGTACTACTTCTATTCTAAACCTTCTACAATAATAAAAATTTGCTGTGTTTTTATCTTATCATAACTTCTATCTATCATTAAACTTGTTTTACTTGATGTGCATTACATGGTATTCTCCTACGTTAGAACGCGTGCCTCGTCCTTGTAAACTTGTTTTACTCGACGTACGTCACAAGGTGTTCGCTTTTATTAAAATGTCCGTTTCGG
This sequence comes from Bathymodiolus septemdierum, assembly GCA_963383655.1. NCBI lineage: Eukaryota > Metazoa > Mollusca > Bivalvia > Mytilida > Modiolidae > Bathymodiolus > Bathymodiolus septemdierum. The sequence goes on along the minus strand of OY726522.1, from coordinate 23,999,456 downwards.
TCTTTTAAACTTGTCATACTTGAGATAGATTGAAGGTATTGGCCTTCACTAGAATTCCTGTTTCGACCTTGTAAACGTGTTATACTCCAGATAGATTGAAGGTATTGGCCTTCACTAGAATGCCTGTTTCGGCCGTGTAAACTTGTTATGCTCTAGATAGATTGAAAGTATTGGCCTGCACTAGAATGCCTGTTTCGGCCGTGTAAACCTGTTATACTCCAGATAGATTGAAGGTATTGGCCTGCACTAGAATGCCTGTTTTAACCTTGTAAACTTGTTATACTCTAGATAGATTGAAGGTATTGGCCTTCACTAGAATGCCTGTTTCGGCCGTGTAAACTTGTTATGCTCTAGATAGATTGAAGGTATTGGCCTGCACTAGAATGCCTGTTTTAGCCTTGTAAACTTGTTATGCTCTAGATAGATTGAAGGTATTGGCCTTCACTAGAATGCCTGTTTCGGCCGTGTAAACTTGTTATGCTCTAGATAGATTGAAGGTATTGGCCTGCACTAGAATGCCTGTTTTAGCCTTGTAAACTTGTTATACTCTAGATAGATTGAAGGTATTGGCCTTCACTAGAATGCCTGTTTTAACCTTGTGAACCTGTTATACTCCAGATAGATTGAAGGTATTGGCCTTCATTAAAATGCCCGTTTCGTCCTTGTAAGCTTGCTGTTCTCGAGATAGATTCAAGGAATTGGACTTCATTACAATGCCCGTTTCGGCCTATTAACCTTGTTTTACTTGACAACAAGCTAATAATGACTTTTATATTACAGACAAATGATATAAATTTGTAATAAAGGAAACTCTATATCATTTCTAACTCCTAGTTAACGATTTCTCTTATTCTCTTTGTTTTCTTTGTCAGTAGGATTTGTGAAATACTTTATTATCAATTTAAAGCCTATATATTTATTGATGAAGATTGAAATTGTATCTAAAGTGTTAATTATAGTACAACTATGCTGGAATATTGAATAGAATGCCCATATCAATATATCGTTGTCACGGTGGACCTGTGTTGCAAACTGTTTAGCTTGAACAGCAAAAACACGATCTTTCAAATGTTGTCGAGCACAATGACAAGAATAATACCCAATAAACAATCAGACTCGTTTATAATGCAAATTCAGATATAACAAAAAAAGAAATGAATAAGGATGTATGAATATAAATTAAAAAATCAAGAATTCTGATGACTTATAAATTATAATACGTGCCAACACTATAGGCGGTCATTACCAGAGAGTTCGATTCCGGATGTACAACAATCCGATTCTATAATTATCAATGATTTCCAGGATTTACTATCATAAATGTCGGATATTTCAATTATGAAATTGAATATTAAATGGAATCATTATATTGGTGACAAAGTATTGGATACAACACACGTCAGCTTAAGGAAATAAATCCATTCTTTCGAGTTTGTATTCCAATGTTAAATGGACAAATATTGACACTGTCATAGAATTACAAAACAGGCTCACATTATGAGTGCATCACAATTATTAACAATACAATTTGATTTGGAAATGAATTATATTTAAATGGAAGCGAGAAAATAAAACACAGCAAAAATATGAAGAAAGCATTAAGTGCACATATGATCGCATGGGAACAAATTGTCAAGAGTATTGGGGTTCAAAGATAAATTTTCTTTCAACTTCTGTGTCTGTAAGATAATGGAATACACTGGTAAAATACAAATATGTTGTTTAAGAAATAATTCATGGAAGCCATAGTTTGTATCCAGTTTTAACATGGATATTATTATTTTCGTAAATATTTTATCACTAATGACAGCGTGGGATAAAATGCAACGAAAATAATATTACCCATGTTAAACCGTTATACAAACTATGGCTTCCATGAATTATTTCGATTCTAGTTGGAATAATCTAACAAATAATTTGAAGTGGAAGTCAGCAATAATCCATAATCCATTCTAAATTTCTAAGTTTAAACTATACCAGACCTCCTTGACCTATGCCAGAGCCTTAAATTGACCAGATTGTGCTGCAAAATATACTGCATTACTTCATAACCATTAGAAGAGGCTCATATTTATTTTGTTTTACACCCCCTCCTAAATTAAATGTTTTTCAACACATTTTCAGACTTAAATACAGACAATGTTGAATGAAATGCGAGTTCAGCAGAGTAGATATCAATGTTAAATGTGTTTTCATCTACGTACAGCATATCGAATTTCACTCCTTTCGATTATCTTGCTCCCGAAGCTTTAAATTATTTGGATTTCCAATTTTTTGAGCGTACATGATGCAGTTTATTCCAGAAATGCGTCGTGTGCACTAAATTTGATATCTACGTTTTTCTTTTAATTGCATACTTAATTATTAGTCCTTTGAGCTCCTTTCGAACATGACTGCTTATAATATAGACACGTTCTTCAACTTTTACAAATACTGACTGCATTCAACAAGTTGAAGATTGTGTAAACGGTTGTACATAACGATTAATAAAAAATATTCGATTGTTTTTAGAGATTTAAAGAATTAATATTGGATTTGCAAAGAGCAGTTTTGAATGCTTCAATCGACCTACTATTATCTTTTCTTTGGTCGCTTGTTCCTATTTGCAGAGATTTAGCTTCGCCTTACTATGAGTAATTATAAATTATTAGAAGCGCATATGGCATATGGTTGTTAAAGTAATTAAGTACTCATTTATCGTTTCTTTTTACCATTATATACAACAATAACAAGTGTAGGTAAAGTGACAGAAATCAAATATTCAAAATACGACCTGATTTTAGGACAATATTAATGAAGGTCATCGTCACCAAAAAAATTATATTGCCATTTTTAACCCTTTATTGTAATCCTGAACAGAAAAGATGAAATTGAATTAACCCAGTTCCGTAGTTCTCTTCGAATGCAGCCACAATCCGGATATAATAAAGAAAACAAAAAATATTAAAAGTTCGGTGAAGAACGAACTAGGCGCTTTAGAAGGCTTTACTTTTCCTGCTGTATCAATTGCACCTGTCGTGTACAGGCCTGGCCGAATTGGAAATGATGTATAATGTGGTTATTGCAAACGACTTAAAGCATTACTGGATTTCAGATATTATTATTGAAAGCCCAAATACATTTACGAAAAACAATGAAAGTTTTACAGTCATCACACTGTCTACAAAGTGTAGACAACGAGAACATTGTTCTTTTCAAATGTTCATTTTCAGTATTTTCTACAGATCCGACAGAGTGTTTATTTCTTCATTTTCTACGCTGTTCAATAAACATGAAAATATTTACAAACCATAAAAAAATAAAAATGCATAACATGTTATATTCCCCTAAGGATTTCCTCTCCTCAATAGGATTGTTCACAAGAAACAGTCATTGTAAGAATGTGCATATTGGAAAATGTGAGAACGTTTGTTTCTTTTTACTGACACTGGAAGTATACCATTGACGGCTTATAATAATTGTAATGATAACCTGTATGTTAAGTAGAGACAGGTAATACCAGAGTGGCAGTTCATTAGTATTATTGTAGAAATGTTTTAATAAATAATGTACGTTATATGATTGACAGTTCTTCTTCAAGTGTTATATTTCATTTGACATAATGCCAAGAGAACCATATTGTTAAAGCTTTAGAATTATTTGATCAAATGGCTCATAGCAGCAGCTGATATATATATATACAAATAAATACTCCAAACTTGTACTAGTAACTAATACCATTGATCTGCACCTGCTTGAAGCAATGACATTCTAGTAGGGAAAAAACAGGAAATTCCAAAAGTATCACATGTTGCGAGGTAGAATTTTAAAATCGATGTTCAATAATCTCCTTTAATCGTATTATTTAAACAATGATCAGATAATTGTCAAAATGTTATCATAATGGATTTTTTATCCATTTCCCATAGATTTATTTTAATGTATTAACAGAACGCTTTTTTAAACGTTAAAAGACGTGAACATTTTAAATAACATGCTGTAATATTTCATTTTTTGATCGATTTTTATTCTCGTGGGATAACGTCTCTTACTTTCACACAATCCTATTGTTAAATTTACATATATTGCAAAAAAAGATTAGCTTCTGTCGGAATTGGTGTGTAACTGATATGCCTTCGTGGTTGTGTTAATTTAGTCATTTGCATAAATGTCGGCTTTCAAACATTATATACTCTTTACACAAATCTTCAATTAATTATCAATGAACTTATCAATGAAGTGAGTCATACAACTCAACTCACCTTTTTGTAAATTATATTAAAAACGGGAAACGGATTCAGAAAACATCACTCGATCAAACATGGATACTTTGTGATCGTTGCTTTTGAAACCTTAACACCAGATTAAGATAACATTGCCTTATTAAAACGAGCACTTTCCATGTGTTTTTTCATACAAGCATTTAAAGCAGTAACACTTTTGATTCCAGGAAGAAGAATCGTTGCTTTTGAAACCTTATCACCAGATTAAGATAACATTGCCTTATTAAAAACGAGCACTTTCCACGTGTTTCGTACAAGTATCTAATGTAGTAAAACTTTTGATTCCAGGATGAAGAAGCATTAATTTTATTATTGCATTGAGATTGATGCCGTGTCTTTGGGGATAACATTATTTTTCATTATTGATCTTACCATTTTGTGATCTGTTTTTTGCTGTTAGATATGTCGACAGATATCCATTTATGATATTAAGTTAAAACAATAATTGCATTTTTAGTTCTTCGTAGATCATTGTAGAAAATCTTAATAAAGTTAAAGCTATGTTAAGGTTGTAATTTCTTGGCCCTTTCGCGTGTATGAAATGTTCTTTCTTAATATAGTTCAATATTATTTTTATCGCCGTGAGATATGCGTGCAGACTGTATAGGCAGTAAATGACACGGTCTTGTACTTTTTAATAAATTTCCTTTGAAGTTTGTTATTTTTATTTGTATGATTGTTCAATATATTAGCCTTATATGAGCGTGTGTCTTATGCTGATGCGGGATGCGTCGATTAATTATCCCTGATTAGAAGCAACGTTCTGATAAAGAATTTGAGAAATCAAATTAGTAGTTTCCTGTAAAGGCAAATTGATTCTTGTTATATTACTGGAAGTTTACGTTTAGAGATCTAGATCTAGAATTTTTCAAAAATAAACATAATCTTTTTGCAAGACAATAATAGTCAGTCAAGTCCTGGTGATATTAATAGATTTGACTTAAATATTAAAATATATTAAAGCACGAAGTTACTAGCCCGTTTGGAAATAATGAAGTAATGAAGTAATGAAGATTAAAATGTTTTAGTAACTATCTCTGGTTAAAGAGGAAAGATTAGACATTTTGACATTCAACATCTTGAGTGTTTTAGTCGTCTTTCTGAGATATTTGAAAATATTGTGTGTTCTTGTTCTTACAGTGTTACTGTGTTTTGTATAATTTAAAAGAATGACTTTGATGGTTTCTATTTTGACGTGTAATGTTGATGATATCAGATTCAGTTGGGAATTTTTTTCCAACTGCGACTCCTTGATATTCTAAATAGTTCCAAAATATAAGAAAACGTTCTACATTCTAACCCCTCCCCAACCTTGTTGCAGATTGGGTAATATTCAGCAAATTTACATATATATAGTACTAATACATAGAGCTTGAAAAAGAGAATATATACATGGCGCATTCAAAAGAAGTGTCTAGATCTATAGTAATTGTAGGAATGTGCATATTGGAAAATATGAGAACATTTGTTTCTTTTGACTGACACTGCAAGTATACCATTGACAGCTTATCATAATTGTAATGGTAACCTGTATATGAAGTAGAGACAGCTAATGCCAGAGTAACAGTTCATTAGGATTATGTCTGAAATGTTTTAAGAATGATGTTGCGTCCTATGATTTACAGTTCTTCTTATATTTCATTTTGTCCATCTTCCCAGGGGTGGGGGTCTCGTGTCCCCTGGTTTGCGTAGGTGGGTTATTTGTGTTTATGATCACTTTCAGTTTTTTTCCAAATCCCAAGTCTTGAGTAGGCGTCTGAGAACCTTAACACTTGTGGTGAACATCAGGGAGCGAACCTATGTCAGTGGTGTTAGGCCCGTGGACAGAAGTCAACGATCTTAACCACTTGATCATTAAGGCCCTTGGGTGTCCATGGAAAAATTGTCACATAGTTTTAACAATGTTGAGATCAATACAAAAATGTCAAGTATCTTACATTTAAATTCCAACCACTATTTCGGAAATTAATAAAAAAAAAAAATTGTCACGTAGTTTTAACAATGTTGAGTTCAATACAAAAATTTCAAGTATCTTACATTTAAAATTCCAACCACTATTTCGGAAATTAATAGATATTTCATTTGAGAAAGTAGGGCCTATTGTAAAACTAACGTTTATATTCCTATTGTTCTCTGTACTTCAGTGTTTGGTATTGTAACATTTCAAACTATTTGGAGACAACCACAACTAAAAAAAAAAAAATATGCGCATCGGAGCAATAAATTAATATTGGTATTTGATTGAATAGTCCTACAACCCACGAGCAGATCAAAATATGGAACGTTGTCATATTTTTTTTTTTTTTTTTCTTGTACATACGATTATTGTGAAAAAAACCCGTCAGTATTAAAGTGAAGTGATACTTTTCTTAAAATTTGTTTTAGTTAGTAGAAATGTTGAATAGATGGTTAATGTCTTTTTATCACTAACGTTCTATAAAACCACTTATCTCTATATCCCTCGTTTTTTTCATAAATTTTAAAACAGAATTCCAAAACCATCAAGCGATTCCTATTGTTTAACGAAACGTAACATTTCTTTCCATTCTTTTGATTCCGTGTTTCATCTTTATTGACTGGGTGTTAAATTGAAATCTAGTAAATCATTAACCTTTAATTTGTAAATTGAAATGAATTTCAACCTGTCACGCAATTATTGTCTTGTCAAGCCACATTTAATGCAATTGCTTTTAATTTAAAATACATAAAGTAATTTCACTATATGATCAATGTAAACACGGTAATATGCTGCAATTCACATTTGATCTCATCCTAATTTTTGTTGCTTTTTTCAAATCTTTTTTTTTTTTGTTTGTCATTTTTCCTTTGCAATTTTAATGCTGGTGTCTCGTTACTTTGTTAGAAATTAACAAAATACCGACAAAATTCTGCAACCTAAAACATCACTTATTGATTTCAAATATTGTAAAAGGGTTAAATTATTGACTATTTTCCCTTTGTAAATTGAGATGAACTTAACTTTGGCACATTTAGTATTTTATTACATTTTAATCCAATTTCCGCCATCAGTAACCATTACATTCTAGTTACCATTTAGTAGGCAGTTTTATCTGTCTTCAGTTCTATAAAATTCGTCACAATCCCCATTAGAAGGAAGTCATCTTGACTTCAACTTGTAAAATGCTTTAGTGTCTACAATATACCTATCAAATACTAGTCTTATTTGATTGTTTTCGGTGTTTTGTTTTCGTGTTGTTTCCAGCACCACCTAACTCATAAATCTTATAGTCCACTTAAGCATAAAAGACAACATTTATTGAAATTTAAGACATTTAAAACTGAAACATGAAATTCTTCTTTAATGTCTTAAGATTACACTTACAGTTATATCACCATTCTTTTTTACAATTACTTTAAAGAATGGAGTAGCTCCATATTTCTTCATGACTACAGCCAGCAGCCTGGTAACGTAGGCTTGTGTATCATTCTTCATGTTCAGACCATTATTGGACTTCAAACTAACAAGGAGATGCCTCACTGTAACAGCAGGAAATAACACAAATAAATAAAGTCCTATGACGAGACCTCATCAATAATTGAACAAATCTTATTTTTTTTTTGGAATAAATACTTATTAGTTGACAAATTGTTCGATCGAACCATTTTTGTCAAAGTTGTTTGTCAAAGTCAAGTGGAGGTGTCAGTAAAGACAAATATCATTATTTTGTTAATAAATACTCGTTTACTACTCAAGTTATATTCAGGAAATTTTCGATGTTGATGGGTTATGTCAAATTACTACCAATAAGGACAAAACCCAACTCAAAAGGAATAAATATTCGTTTTCTACATAATTTCTTTTTGCCATTTATATTCAAGGTGATACTAGAGGTTAATGTCTGTTGTCAAAATAAGAATGGCTATTTTTGGCGCGTTTCTTGTTCACTAATTACAGACGACATTTATCTGAATTGTAGACTTAACACTATAGTATCAAGACAAACGAAATGTGATAATTTCTATACAAGAAACGAAATTGCTCTGATCAATAACAATGTCACTGCCTTGGAGAAATCCATTTTATTTAATTATATCAACAAATCTAATGTCGGAATCTCCCTAATTCCTAAAATCGTGTTCCGTGCCTTCACTTTAAAAAGACAGATTTCCAAATAATTCCATCACATTACAGTACATTTTAACGACAGTTTAATGACTTTAAAAGCTAGATCAAAACTTTTCTACATAAAAAAAATGGGATCTACATACATTTGTCTTATGCTGTAGACAGTGTTGAAACTTTCATAAAAAGGTGTTCACTACACGTACGGTAGTTGGATTTACAACTACCTATGCAATCAGCGCCTATCACCACTGATGTATGTTGTGAGTTCGAATCTCGATTAGGTCGAGGTGTACAACATTATGTGATAAAGTTTGTCAATGAATTGCGACAGGTCGGTGGTTTTCTCAGGTTTCGTCCGGTTTCCTCCACCAATGAAACTGACCGCCACGATATAACTGAAATATTGTTGAAAGTGACGTTAAACACCATCAAACAAACAAACAAAACAATTGTCTCTGTCTCGTGCTGTAGTCAATGATTGAAAATAAGATCTTCACAACACTTCTCACATGCTGTAACAAATGTTCAAACTTTTTTAAAAGCAAGATATATACGTACATTTTTCCTGCGTTGTAACTAATGTTCCTTTTTGGTCCTTACAATCTCTGTACAAACTTTTTACAGTTCTACTGGCTATTGGTTCACTTGGAGAAATCGGTGTAGACAAAGAATCTACAAATGGAAATCGTTTTTTTTTATAAGGATAAGTATTCAAAATACCGGTATGCATCAGACCATCATTAACAGTCAGGACCGGTCTTATGGGGTGCGGGGCCTAATTGTTCTCTGTAAAACCTGCAGTGTGTTGTATGTACTTGAACAGCCGAGAGTAAATATCTTCAACTCGGGGCCCAATTTGGAGCAACCTCAACGGAAACAACATCAAACGCTGGACAGTCACGAGAAAATGGTTCATTTGACATAAATTGTTTTTCTTTATTAATAACTTGGGATAGTATCACGTGGGTATTATAAATTAATGTCTGATAGTTCCATTAATACTTCAAAATTCTTTAATGGCATTAAGAAGATGCTTTTTTGTTTATTTTTTTAAACCTTAAACTACATATCAACGTAGTGTCACATTTGATCTGAGTATTCTATTTAACACAGAACAAAATGTTCACAGATAAATGGCTTCCGAAGTGTATATTCTATTTATGTGAGAGAGAAAGTGTCACAGAAAAGTAGAATCCGAACTGAATATCCTATTTAACAGTCAACAAAATTTTCATAAAACAACATCATTTGATTTGGCTTTCTAGGATTCGAACTTCGCAATGAGTGCCGTTAATAGGGAGGGGGGGGGGGGGGGTAGATGCTAACCCGTCGGTGCCATTTTCGTCTGTGATATTTCTATTCATCTTGAAAATATAATAATAATAATAATCTATGACAACAACCATAATACTGTCTGGAAAAGGAGTCTTTTGTAGGCGTTGGTTTCAAACAAACAGGTTCATCCACAGTAAAAAAGGGTGAGCAGGTTTGATCAACTTTCTTGTTTAGGGAATATTTAGGAAGGCCTCAAAACATAGTGGCGCCTCGGTGAGCGAGTTGTTAAGGTCGTTGATTTCTGTCCAAATGTCTAACACCACTGAGACGAGTTCGTACCTCGAGTGTTAAAGTTTCAAGACTCAGTTCGCTGTAACTCTTCGAGTTTTCCACCCCAATAAGTTTGATAGGCATAAAATAGCTGAAAAGTGACGATTTAACATCCTTGCAAAGCAATCAAATTATACATGCTATACAATAGCACGCATATTCTTTCCAGTAAAATGATATTAAGCATCAAAGGAGGTAAAAATCAATGTTAGGGATCATAAAAATCACAAATCCGGATACACAAAATAACCAGTAAAACATAAAATCATTTATAATCAATGTAGCCGAATGCAAGAGAAAGCCATATTTTCTTATCTATCCAACCCAACATTGGATATCATGTAGTAGATACATCGAGTCTAACCAAAAAAGTGTCTATCCAAGAAATTTTAGTTTAAACAAGCAATATATCAATATTCATACTGGATGAATTTAACACGAAGTAATATGACTTTTAAGTTAAAAAAAAAACTAAATAAAATCCACCCGAAACTCTGATAAAAAATCAAAAGTTAATGACAAATTAATTGTTGTTCTGCATCTCAATGTCACTTTATAGTCTCAATCGGCGAACCTTGTGTTCTGTTACCAGGCAAAATGTTCATACCCAGCCATCAATTCCCCGCATCCATGTTGCGATAAAAACATCCGTCCATAGATCCTTCCCAGTGCTGCACTCCTAAGATGGAGGAACGGAATCGGTCGAGTTGTGACGAGTGTGTAAAGTCTTCAATTAACGAATACCCCCCGAAATAAATACGAGACGACTACTGGCCTGTAAATGAGCAGTACTTTCAACTTCTACACAATAAACACTACTTCTAACAGATATGGGGGTATCAGAATGATGATTAAATATGGATGAAGTAATCTTACAAATATTGTCATTGGTGTCATAAACATACTCCCGAAGGTGGTGTTCCATGCCAGTGTGATACGAAACAATTGTACACTTGGCACTTTGGAGGGGAAGGTAAATGAATAATTCATGTTTGGGGAAACATGATGGTAAGAGTTGTTGTTCGTCTTCTGTTACCAGGCAAAATTTTCATACAACCAACAATCATTTCCCTGTTTCCTTATGACGTTAAACAGCAATCAATCAATAGATAATTGCCCATTGAATCTTTAAACAAATAGGGTATAATATTCATATCATTATATATAAATTATAACACCTTTTTAGTTTATTAAACCGATAAATCTGAGTGGTCGCGATATGAAACGTTTTAAACTGCCAAGGGGTAATCAGAAGCCATAATATAATTGAATGGAGTACATTTGTGTGTTCACATTAAAGCCCTCTTTTTATATTATTACAACTAAGTGCAGATATACTGCATACAAGGTAACCACATGTAAAATATAAATGGTTTGTTTTAGAGGGAGATATTTATTGATTGATCGATTGGTGTTTAACGCCAACTTAGAATTATTTCAGCTATATCGTGGCTTTAGAGGGGCAGAGTGTGATATAGCTTGTTCGGTATATATTACCTTCTAGATAAGATCCAAACCTCTCACGTAAGACGTCTGGAACTTCACGAACTCTTTGACTTTCCCATGACAGGTGAGATTGATGATGGAATCCACCACATGCAAATTCGTAGAAATCCTGATTGAAATTGAAAAAAAATCAAAATTGTAATATTTGGTATAATATATTTATTACAGTATGTATCTACAAGGGATGCAATTTCATATTTTTGCTAATAAATTTAATCAAGAAATAGAGTTTTTGTCTATAAAGCTTAGGCAACCAAGAAATTACATGTCTGAGAAATATTGGAAAAAATTCTTACATTTTATCCATATCACTGAATTTCAATCAATTCATCAATCTGTTAACTCTGTTTCCATTATTAACTTTATAAATAAAATCATAATATAATTGACAAGATCATTTATGATATAGTCCTGATGCAAATTTCAATACACAGGGCGTTAAAAGGCTTGTTTGTTGTCAAGTTTAATATTCTGTTTACTGCGCGTTTTGAATTGTAAATGAATAAAGTGGAATATGTCAATACAAACGTATTTTACAAATCCAAAATAACATCATTGATGTTTATACAATTTTGCTTAACAGTCTTATAATGAAGGAGAGCTATAAATTAAATTGAAAATGTCTCTTTTCAAATGAATTCTACGTTAAAATTTCATTTACTAAAAAAATTAATTCAAGCAGAAGTTTATTATTATACCAACAAAAGGTTGATTATTGCTTCCGAATGACGAGAGAAAATTTGAGATGTTGTGTAAGAAAATGTTGTACTTGCTTTGAAAGATAAAGGTATCATGTGTGACAAAACATTATTTTACATCCAGAAGCGTTTTTTCCTAAGATTTAATACCCTTAATACGACGATTAGTTGACGCTAATCAATATATGACCAGTAAAAACTATTATTTGAAACAACAGTGTTTGTCTATCTGATAATATATATTTGCCCTTTGTATGCACGAAAGCGCTATATTTAACCGTTGACAAGTCTGGTGAGAAATCCAATTTATCATAGAATTCCTTGCTGACCATCGCAGCGCGCACTTCACAGCAGACGTTAATATAACTGGTCAAGAGTTTTGATTGGGTGACGAAGATAATTACCTCACACGGGTTTACGTTCGTATTCATCCGTGATAACACAGACGCTGCTTGGTGTATACAATCAGCCGTCTCACAAATCTACAAAACATACAATCAATCAAGGACAGTGTTAATATTCAATGTCCTAAGATAACTTTATTACATGCTAATTTTCTCTAATAACATTTGTGCATTATTAGCTTATGATACCCAACTAATGAATTGTTAAATAGATTAATGAATAAAAAATGCCTGGTCTTTGTCACCTGACATAAAGGTTTAGTCATGATCAAAACTAATCTTCACAATTATACTGTTGGGTTCATTTGTTAAAACATTAATCTTTTTTTTTGTACATGGCAGTGTCGTCCGCCAAGATCCAGATAATTTCCCAAATCTGATTTAAAAAAGGTCTTCCTGACATCGTCGTCAAAACATTATGTTTGTGTCCTGGCCACGACATAACCACCCACATGACATGTTGGCTGCTAGAACCTAACAATAAAATTGAAATAAGTTTGTATTTAATTTCAAAATTGCACATCAAAGTCCGTTCATGTTATGAAACGAAAATGTAAAAAGTGATGAACAAAGTGGCTATCTATGTAAATACAAATGTATATGTTCTTACTGCTATGCGCGTTGATAATGGCGGACTTCACTTTTCATAACTGTTTGTTCTTGTGAATGTGACTTAACATCTATATACATTTTGTATAATTATCATTATAAGCACATGTTTCTAATCTCGTCCAGTCGAGGTGTACTCGATACAACATGTTATGATAAAGTTTGTCAGGGACTTGCGGCAGGCCGATGGTTTTCTCCGGTTTCCTCCGCCAATAAAACTGACAGCCACGATATAACTGAAATATTGTTGAAAGTGGTGTTAAACACCATCAAGCAAACAAACAAACTGGTGAAGCACGAACTGTTTTAAACCCTTCAGGAGCACATGAGTCACTCCTAGTTTTTAATTTGCTGTGTACTTTTATTTTAGGCCATTGTTTGTCGTTTGCCCTTCTTCTTTTTCCCATTGTATTGCCTGTACTTCTGCGGTGAACGGCTTTTACTATATATTTTAATTTTAGCTTTTTTAATTATTAATTATTAATATTTCATAAAGTATATACAGATTTTGGAAATGTATTAGAAATAATAATAAAAAAAATAATTATAAATAATGAAGTTAATATTGGTAACAAGGGAATTTGAAGCAGTCTCATCTTACTCCATATAATCAATACCCTTTATAAAAACCCGTTTTAATGAAATATCGCTGAATCCTTTTGCTTTGACTTCTTCTATGGTAATATAATTACTCGCTGATTGAAAAAATAAATTTTCTCAATGGAACTACTTTATTTTCTGCATTAAACCTTCGAAGCATGTCCGGATATCTGCAGTACGAGTTCATGTTATCAAAATTTTCATCGATTTGGTTGAACTTGTAATTAAAATAATCAGTGGTTTTTTTTTTGTATTCGTGGTATTTCAGAAGCTACACAATCTATGTTTTCGTAAATAATTAGATTCTTTCATCTACACAAATTAATAGGTCGACGAAATAGGTTTCGGAGAATGAAATGTCGGTAATGAATTCTGGGAATACCTGAAAACCTATATCGAAGCAGAATTTGAATATGAAAATTTTTTAAAATCTCAATTTTGTTTTTCCTTTTCTTTCGTCTATTACATACCGCGAAAATCTGTTTACTTTATAAAATCTACTTACTTTTGTTATTGTACCCATTATGACGAGCGCTTAATAGTATTTATAAACATTTCCTAAATTTCCAGAATTTAATGAACCATTTCATCATTCAAGCCAACAATTGAAAGCTCTACTACAAACATTCTTGTATACTCATCGTTTCATTACAGGCCGAGTTGCATCTATAGGCTTAGCGTTTGGTGAATTCATGATGTGCGGTTCGGCGGACGTGTGGCATACTTTTCATATCTTGATTTTAATAGCATCTTCACTCCTTGACAGATTCAACTCAAATTTATACACAAGCAAGCTATACATGGACACCATAATTTAGCGTTCAGAATTTTAATGTTTATATACGAGTACATTGTTACTTCATTGTTAACGGGTAAACGCAGTGTTGTTATATACAATGACGTTAATTGGTATTTCTACTGCAATCAGTACATTTACTGACTGTTAAAGGTGTACAAACTTTTGCTTTATATGCTTATATTATTATACGTTTACTAAATGTATAAAGTCTCCTGGTTCCCAGCGTCTTATGTAACTTGCGAATCGAATAGACACTTTTCAAACACTGATCGCGCTGTTGACACCCAATAAGAAATACAATCAAAATATTCAATGTTTCTTTTTGTGTGTAAATTTAATAATGTTTGCATAAATGATATTGCAGTATAAACACAATATACGTACACTGTTAGAAAATATAAAATTCATTTGTACTCGCCTCCAAGCAAGAAAGAAAAGCTGACCAGAGGTTCGCTTCTTATCGTTTTCCTAAACCTCGTATACATATATTTTATAGTAGCCAACATTAAGTAAACATGATGACAGGATTTAGAAGTACGTATATTGTCTATTTATTATATGGTGTATTTGTGAACTTGTACAAGGATTCCTGAGCCTTATTATTTACGAGTATAAGTAAAGTTATAAATATCTATCAGATAACATATCGAATTGTGTGACAACATCAAAGTGACAATTACTCTACTCATAAATTTGTACACTTTAAGGTGGCCACTTTGTCAACGTTAATGGTCGCCCTATCTCACTAAAACATATGACTCGTGTAACCGTATATTATTTGTGCTACAGAATAGTTTATTTTAGCTCAACTGACCCATTTCAAAATTTCTCCTCTGAACCCACTAGACCAAATCAAACCAGTACAGTATATGGTTCCTGGGATTGTCCTCTGCTATGATTTTTGCTCGATCAGAAATCCGCCACCTTCAAAACAAGAAGCTCCAATATGCCAAAAATTGTGCTTACTGTTTCTTCTATGTGAAGCGTTTATGTTTGAACCAACTTCGATGTTTGTTTTTACTTTTTGTTCCTTATAAGAAGAGTTTGAAGAACTAGAATTAGAATTAGAATCCGTACATTGAAGAAGAACTGACAACTTAATGGATAAACGCACTAACAACAATCTGTAAAACACTACATGTAAAGCTAAAGCTCGAGAAACACGAACCCCACTAAAACTGGGGGTGAACTCAGGTACCCAGGAAGGATAAAATCATTTTTCTCCATGTAATCCGGTTTCTTCTACCAATAACACAGCCATAAAATATCAGAATGGTTAAAAGTGGCGTAAAAATTCCATAACCCAAAATACAATATATTAATATGTGAATGTGCATTGAATAAAATGTAATATCTAATAGACAACACTTGGTACTGGTAAAGGTTTCCGGGGCTCAAACCCACAGAACTGCTCAGCGCGTCCCCGAGTGGTGGATCTGGGGAGCCATCCTGATGGGTGTTGTAAGGTTATAATATATCTAATAGACAACACTTGGTACTGGTAAAGGTTTCCGGGACTCAAACCCACAGAACTGCTCAGCGCGTCCCCGAGTGGTGGATCTGGGGAGCCATCCTGATGGGGGTTGTAAGGTTATAATACGGAAAACCTGACCATGGGCCATAGTGGGTAACGTGTTTGGAGAGTTCTATTCTCCTTGGACACTAATGACCACTTTAGTATATTTCTAAATAGTCCTTGACCGGTTAATCCATCCCTTTCCTCATTTCTACATAGTTTTTATGTACATGTAAAGTCAAACCTGCACATGTGGTCACCTCTATTAAGCAGCCACCTGCATTAAAAGAACACCTTTTGCTTGTCCGGTCATAGAGCATTTCATATAAATTGAACCTCTTTAAAGAGGTCACCTGTCTTATAAGGCCACTTTTTCTTTGTCCCAAAGGTGACCTCTTAATACAGGTTTGACTGTATTCGATCAATCATCAATCAATCATTCAACAAAAAGATACAAATTTGTATTATTAATTTGTCTTGAAAATAAACAAGGAAAACCTTGTATAACAGAACAAACACTAAAGGAAGATAAAAAGATACTAATTAAAAACAAGGAATGTACATGAATATATATGTTGACATGTGTCAAATTCGTCTATAACACACACAAGTACGGTATTGCATAAACAAATGACATTAGTTTACTTATCTATATACATATTATTGTACTTAAGAGTACATACATTTTCTATTCATGTAGTTTGTTTGTAATCTACTTGATAAACACGTTTGGCTTCTTAATTATATTTACATTTTATAGTTAATCCAACTTTATTTCCATGTTCAAATTTTGTTAGTATCAAATGGTTATAAACGAATAATCGGGCCGTTATTTTTTGTGTGATTTTGCAAACCCAATACTAAGCTGTTACGATCGTACTATAAGCAAATACATCTTAAAGGTAGAATTGTACACCTAACAAAAGGTTTGTTATTGGAGTAGAAATTAAGATTTGTCCATTCAAGTATATTTTTCTTGATATAATATACATATAATGTTATTCTATAGAAAACAGGAGTTATTAATTAATCATGGACTACATCTCAACCGTTTTAAATATTACTTTTGACGTTTTAATAAATTTTGTTTTGTATACAAATATCTGAATTATAAAAAGAAGGTTTAACCAGTGCTTGCCAACAATTCCACCAAAATGAACAAAACTAACACCCAACTACGTCTACCTCTCACTTCAAACTAACACCCAACTACGTCTACCTCTCACTTCAAAAGAACAACCAACTACGTCTACCTCTCACTTCAAACTAACACACAACTACGTCTACCTCTCACTTCAAACTAACACCCAACTACATCTACCTCTCACTTCAAACTAGCAACAAACTATGTCTACCTCTCACTTCAAACGAACAACCAACTACGTCTACCTCTCACTTCAAACTAACACCCAACTACGTCTACCTCTCACTTCAAACTAACACCCAACTACGTCTACCTCTCACTTCAAACGAACAACCAACTACGTCTACCTCTCACTTCAAACTAACACCCAACTACGTCTACCTCTCACTTCAAACTAACAACCAACTACGTCTACCTCTCACTTCAAACTAACAACCAACTACGTCTACCTCTCACTTCAAACTAACAACCAACTACGTCTACCTCTCACTTCAAACTAACAACCAACTACGTCTACCTCTCACTTCAAACTAACAACCAACTACGTCTACCTCTCACTTCAAACTAACACCCAACTACGTCTACCTCTCACTTCAAACTAACACCCAACTACGTCTACCTCTCACTTCAAACTAACACCCAACTACGTCTACCTCTCACTTCAAACTAACACCCAACTACGTCTACCTCTCACTTCAAACTAACAACCAACTACGTCTACCTCTCACTTCAAACTAACACCCAACTACGTCTACCTCTCACTTCAAACTAACAACCAACTACGTCTACCTCTCACTTCAAATCATAGAACACAATAAAAAATACCATACTTTCACAATAATGGACGACAACATAAACATACAATGACAGAATCCGTGAATGCTCGTAGTTACCTGTCTATATTAGTTAAGAAGATATATATGTTTTTGCTATATGTTTATTTGGTTTGGTTTATGGTGTTTCACGCCACTTTCAACACTATTTCAGTTATATCGTGCCGGTCAGGACCTACTAGTTCTACCAGCAAGATTTTAAAGATTCTTTATTTCTCATAAAACCATAGTTGAAACAGTGGTACAGAGAAATGGTAGATTGTCTTTATTTTTAGCAAAGAAACCTGTTTCAAAGAGTAGCAAAGAAATCTGCCTCATATAGCAGCAAAGAAACCTGCCTCAAAGAGTAGCAAAGAAACATGCCTCATATAGCAGCAAAGAAACCTGCCTCAAAGAGTAGCAAGGAAACCTGCCTCATATAGCAGTAAAGAAACCTGCCTCAAAGAGAAGCAAAGATGCATGCCTCATATAGCAGTAAAGAAACCTGCCTCAAAGAGTAGCAAGGAAACCTGCCTCATAGAGCAAAAAAGAAACCTGCTTCAAAGAGTAGCAAAGAAACATGCCTCATATAGCAGCAAAGAAACCTGCCTCAAAGAGTAGCAAGGAAACCTGTCTCATATAGCAGTAAAGAAACCTGCTTCAAAGAGTAGCAAGGAAACCTGCCTCATATAGCAGTAAAGAAACCTGCCTCAAAGAGAAGCAAAGATGCATGCCTCATATAGCAGCAAAGAAACCTGCCTCAAAGAGTAGCAAGGAAACCTGCCTCATATAGCAGCAAAGAAACCTGCTTCAAAGAGTAGCAAAGAAACATGCCTCATATAGCAGCAAAGAAACCTGCTTCAAAGAGTAGCAAAGAAACATGCCTCATATAGCAGCAAAGAAACCTGCCTCAAAGAGTAGCAAGGAAACCTGCCTCATATAGCAGCAAAGAAACCTGCCTCAAAGAGTAGCAAGGAAACCTGCCTCATATAGCAGCAAAGAAACCTGCTTCAAAGAGTAGCAAAGAAACATGCCTCATATAGCAGCAAAGAAACCTGCCTCAAAGAGTAGCAAGGAAACCTGCCTCATATAGCAGCAAAGAAACATGCCTCAAAGAGTAGCAAGGAAACCTGCCTCATATAGCAGCAAAGAAACCTGCTTCAAAGAGTAGCAAAGAAACATGCCTCATATAGCAGCAAAGAAACCTGCCTCAAAGAGTAGCAAGAAAACCTGCCTCATATAACAGCAAAGAAACCTGCCTCAAAGAGTAGCAAGGAAACCTGCCTCATATAGCAGCAAAGAAACCTGCCTCAAAGAGTAGCAAGGAAACCTGCCTCATATAGCAGCAAAGAAACCTGCTTCAAAGAGTAGCAAAGAAACATGCCTCATATAGCAGCAAAGAAACCTGCTTCAAAGAGTAGCAAAGAAACATGCCTCATATAGCAGCAAAGAAACCTGCCTCAAAGAGTAGCAAGGAAACCTGCCTCATATAGCAGTAAAGAAACCTGCCTCAAAGAGAAGCAAAGATACATGCCTCATATAGCAGCAAAGAAACCTGCCTCAAAGAGTAGCAAGGAAAGCTGCCTCATATAGCAGCAAAGAAACCTGCCTCAAAGAGTAGCAAGGAAACCTGCCTCATATAGCAGTAAAGAAACCTGCCTCAAAGAGAAGCAAAGATGCATGCCTCATATAGCAGTAAAGAAACCTGCCTCAAAGAGTAGCAAGGAAACCTGCCTCATATAGCAAAAAAGAAACCTGCTTCAAAAAGTAGCAAAGAAACATGCCTCATATAGCAGCAAAGAAACCTGCCTCAAAGAGTAGCAAGGAAACCTGCCTCATACAGCAGTAAAGAAACCTGCTTCAAAGAGTAGCAAGGAAACCTGCCTCATATAGCAGTAAAGAAACCTGCCTCAAAGAGAAGCAAAGATGCATGCCTCATATAGCAGCAAAGAACCCTGCCTCAAAGAGTAGCAAGGAAACCTGCCTCATACAGCAGCAAAGAAACCTGCTTCAAAGAGTAGCAAAGAAACATGCCTCATATAGCAGCAAAGAAACCTGCCTCAAAGAGTAGCAAGGAAACCTGCCTCATATAGCAGCAAAGAAACCTGCCTCAAAGAGTAGCAAGGAAACCTGCCTCATATAGCAGCAAAGAAACCTGCTTCAAAGAGTAGCAAAGAAACATGCCTCATATAGCAGCAAAGAAACCTGCCTCAAAGAGTAGCAAGGAAACCTGCCTCATATAGCAGCAAAGAAACCTGCCTCAAAGAGTAGCAAGGAAACCTGCCTCATATAGCAGCAAAGAAACCTGCCTCAAAGAGTAGCAAGGAAACCTGCCTCATATAGCAGCAAAGAAACCTGCTTCAAAGAGTAGCAAAGAAACCTGCCTCATATAGCAGCAAAGAAACCTGCCTCAAAGAGTAGCAAAGAAACATGGCTCATATAGCAGCAAAGAAACCTGCTTCAAAGAGTAGCAAAGAAACCTGCCTCATATAGCAGCAAAGAAACCTGCTTCAAAGAGTAGCAAAGAAACATGCCTCATATAGCAGCAAAGAAACCTGCCTCAAAGAGTAGCAAGGAAACCTGCCTCATATAGCAGTAAAGAAACCTGCTTCAAAGAGAAGCAAAGATACATGCCTCATATAGCAGCAAAGAAACCTGCCTCAAAGAGTAGCAAGGAAATCTGCCTCATATAGCAGCAAAGAAACCTGCCTCAAAGAGTAGCAAAGAAACCTGCCTCATATAGCAGCAAAGAAACCTGCCTCAAAGAGTAGCAAGGAAACCTGCCTCATATAGCAGCAAAGAAACCTGCCTCAAAGAGTAGCAAAGAAACATGCCTCATATAGCAGCAAAGAAACCTGCTTCAAAGAGTAGCAAAGAAACATGCCTCATACAGCAGCAAAGAAACCTGCCTCAAAGAGTAGCAAGGAAACCTGCATCATATAGCAGTAAAGAAACCCGCCTCAAAGAGAAGCAAAGATACATGCCTCATATAGCAGCAAAGAAACCTGCCTCAAAGAGTAGCAAGGAAACCTGCCTCATATAGCAGCAAAGAAACCTGCCTCAAAGAGTAGCAAGGAAACCTGCCTCATATAGCAGTAAAGAAACCTGCCTCAAAGAGAAGCAAAGATGCATGCCTCATATAGCAGCAAAGAAACCTGCCTCAAAGAGTAGCAAAGAAACATGCCTCATATAGCAGCAAAGAAACCTGCCTCAAAGAGTAGCAAGGAAACCTGCCTCATATAGCAGCAAAGAAACCCGCCTCAAAGAGTAGCAAAGAAACCTGCCTCATATAGCAGCAAAGAAACCTGCTTCAAAGAGTAGCAAAGAAACATGCCTCATATAGCAGCAAAGAAACCTGCCTCAAAGAGTAGCAAGGAAACCTGCCTCATATAGCAGCAAAGAAACCTGCCTCAAAGAGTAGTAAGGAAACCTGCCTCATATAGCAGCAAAGAAACATGCCTCAAAGAGTCAACTATAGTTGTTAAATTATAGTCTTTACAAATAAGATGTTTCAATGATTTTACACGTTGAGATGTGTCAGACTTGAACTGTTTGGCTTTATTAATAAGGTCACTATAGAAACATGGATGGGAAATACCTTTTTGATCAGATGCCCATATGTATAATTGTATTTACATGTATATAAATGAGATTTACAGTGGTAATAAAACATGGTGATAGTTTGCAATACTGTATGAAACTATGGTGTACAAATGTTCCGTCATTACGACATGGCGGTCATTTAAGTCCGAATTTGGAACAGGTTTCCTGAATTAATATACACGTAAATTTAAAGCGGAACGAGAATGGACAGGAAAATTTCTACTAAAAACTTAATATATATATTTTTTTAATTTTAGAAAATCAAAATATTACATTGAAATATTTGATTTCAGCATTTTATATTTAATCGATTGAACGTGAAATTGTATCTATTTTTTTTTTGGAGGGGGGGGGGGAGGGGCATGTTTAATATTTCTGGGCCATGTTTACTATTTGTGGGCCATGTTTAATATTCTTCATGTGTAAGTTGTAGATATCTACAGTCATTAACATGTTGTTATGTCATGTTAAGTTTGATCTTTCCACACATTAGCCCACTCATTCTTATTGGAACAGAATTAGATATTTTACTACCACTCCAAGCTTTTTTGACAAATTATATTTGATGTAATTATATCTGAAATGAAACATAATCGTTTTTGTCTTCAGCAGAACAGTAATAAGGAATTCCCTTGTTGTCGGCATCGAACTGCTTTCTCTTTTGTATGAAAGATCCGATTGTTCTAAATCATGAAACATGTACGCCATAAAAAAACAAGTATGTTTTATCCAAAAAATCAAACAATTAGACAATAGTGATATCTGAGTGTAATTACATAATGACAACATTTCAATTCATCGTAAATTAGTCCTTTACACATTTAGTAATGTAGTACTTGTCACTCAAAAAACACAAATTCATGTGAGGTCATTTGTCTTAAGGGTATATCCGTTACAAATTGGTGCCTGTGGTAAAAGGAAAATTGTCTTGTAATTATTATGATCAAAAGTTTCTAATTATGTCAAAAAACATGACCTAATGCGCTGTGGAATATTTCTTGAAGGAAAGAATTCATGTTCGTTTCCGTGTTTTAGCTTGGTTTTGGTTTTATGGTGTTTAGCGCCACTTTCAACAATATTTCAGTTATATCATGGCGGTCAGTTTTATTGGTGGAGGAAACCGGGAAAAAGCACCGACCTGTCGCAAGTCACTGACAAACTTTATCACATAATGTTCTACATCTCCCTGATCGGGATTCGAACTCACAAAAATATTTTTCATAAAATATGAAGATAATTACACGATCCATAAGCATGAAATTATGGTTATACTGACACGCCTGACACTTATTAAACCCATGATTTTGTCTGGTCCGTGTGGAGATAAGATTGTAACAAGCTTGTTTAGAGATATTCTTTTTATCACGTAAATAGAATCAAATCAAGATTACATTAAAAGGACCTTAATTAAGCATTTAACTTTAGATTTATTCATATTATCTTTTGCAATTACGCAATGACGACATTTAAATCATAATCGTTTTGTATTATTGTAATGCTATGAGTAGACTTCCCCTTGCTACTTCATTTTATAGTATATAACGATTTCTGTGGAGATTTCTTCCACTCGCTGTCAATGCAAATGAAACTGTTTTTAAGTAATTTAACGGGTCAATTTCATGATTTATTAGAGATTTTTCAAACCTGACAGAATTACTCAGAAGTCCAAATTCAATAAATTGGATTTTCCTTTACTGCAATGTGATTTTATAAAGAGTATTTGGCTCACACACTTCAGATCTTTTCTAACAGTCATTTATCACTACAGATCATTCACCATGATAAGTATTTTACAGCAATTCGGAGTAGTTACAAGAGCTATTAATGCATTAAGACAAATTAGTCTATCAATATATTTAATGACTCAAGCACTAATCATTATAACATGTATAACAATTTGACGGATTGGAAAAGAGAGGGTTGATGCCATTTTAATTAAAGACAAATAGTATTTCACATCGACAAATACCATAACGAGAAGCTATAAATTCAAATGGTTAACAAAACAACTAGAGTTTACTCAATATTGAATTTCTACGCGATGTAAAAACAGAGGTAAATACATTGTGTATTCCCCATTTAAGCTACAAATTATTTATATGTAAACACAATAACCTTGTCGTCTGTCATTAAATCGTTGTCAATTTGAAGTTTGAATATTTACATTGCACTCGTAACTATTTGCATATCATTAAAAACCAATTAAAATATACAAGTATTTTTGTAATTATCTTACCTGTCTAATATCACCAGGTGTAGGCGAAACAGTGCTTGATGTCGTATCTGTAGATGACGAAGTTTTATTGTCGTCTGACAAGGAAGATTTTAATGTTTGGTAATCTTTATAAGTAATGACGAACACTGTTATTAAAGCTGCTAGTACTATGATGAGTAAAGTGTTCCATAAACAACAACATTTTCTCCGTAGTGACACTTTCTGTCCCCAATGTGAACTAGATTCATAAGAAACGGACCGCAGCCTGCCATTACCGTTCTTCTTTAGATCGGTCCTTTCTTGTAAAGAAACGTGTTCGGGATCACGAAACACAATTTGTCCATCCTCTAATCCTGAACTACTGCAAGTATCCTCATTATCCAAGGTATACACCACATATTTTTCCGAGGAAGGACTCCCTACTGGCATGTTTAACACCTCTGCCGATCACCGTGTCATTCTGTCAACTGATTGATGATAGTGGAGAGATCCTAATATCTAAACATAACTGGCCATCCATGAAGTAATATACCAACCTTATTGTAGCGATAAACTCATCCGTTCTTGTTTATTGATATCATAGAAATCTATTAAATAGATATCTTGTTCAGGTTCATAATACATTAATGCTACTGGGTAACATTTCATTGAATGATATTGCGTCATAAAACGTCATTTTCCAATTATGTTTTTGTCAACTTGTACAAGACACAAATATATTTATCATTTATTTTTACAAACTGATGTCAGTCTATTTAACTTCGATAAAAACTATTGTATGTTCAATTAGATGTGAAAGATTTCGTGAGTAGAATATATGAATTAGATCAATTGTGAAGATCTGCCGACACGAATTCGGTATTAGGTTATCACATTTTTTGTTTGATCGCCTCTAATAATCGCTAACTAACTGTTTTAAGAATAACTTAAATCCAAACAAAATTCCCCAGTTTGGGATTAGGTTCGTTAAGTCCAACGATTTACAAACGAATGATCTTCCTACATGCTTTGAATAATAACAGATGCTGACCAATTTATATCGATTGCTTAATTATTTTTGTTTCACCTATATCTCTAATATATCATCAAGGAAACCCATACTATAATACTTGAATGATAGCTAGGTCCAGTCAGTAATTTACAACAGTTAAAGTCCAACTGAATGGACGATAAACACTTCTTAAGATATATTTGTTAGCTTTCCTACAAAAGGTGACTTCCAATTAAATGCTGTATTGTCCTTGTCAGTCTATAAAGCTACAATTATGGATGTGTATTGGCGAGGCGGACGCACCTGCTTCCGCAGTGATTGGACTCAACGTAATCAATGTAATTGACGCCAATCAGAGTGACGGACAATGGAAGATTCTTTCTCCTTGATTTACCAAGGAAATTAAAATTTATCTCTGATAATGGAACCAGTTATATCTTTGTTTCAAGCTGTATTTGGTATCAATGTAAAAACACGGTGATGCTACACTGAGCTAAACATAAGCCTATTCCAGGCCTCGAAAGTTAATCTAAGTCCATAAAAATCAATGAAATTAATGAAAATTAAACCTGACTTTCAATATTGGTGGAAGATAACAGCATTCTAATCCCAGAAAAAAAAAGATTAAGCTTTTTTTTGTTTCACAATTTTTTTCCCCCGTCATTTATTGATCTTGACTGTTTACTGTGTGTGGTTTCACTAAACTTGAAGCGTGTTAGAATCTTGTCACTTTTTCTCGAGATTCTTTAAATAATACCCATTGCAGCGTGTTCATCATCTCAACCATGTAATGAATTTCCTTTCACAATTTGTAAATTAGATTCTACATTACATGGGAATCTTTTCCCTTAAGTTTTCTTCTTTAATTAAATTGTTATCCGACTTTTAACTCCATATCATTTTAACACGGACACGGCGTAACCAGTCTATAATGGATTGATATACGGCATAACGCTATAACGTCATTGAAAAACTATATTGTCAATAGAATTGTATGCTTTTTATATTCTGATTCTTATGGAATCATAATTCTTTCCGTGAAATACGAGAACTGACTACGCACTGGAGCCATTTGCTTCAGATTAGCATACCAAATTGCAACAAGGATAAAGAAATAAATCCTAATTTAAAGCACCAGCAGATCAGGCCTCCATTAGGTGTTTATGTGTTCTGGTTGTCACATTACCATACAAATAAACAGCATTTCTTTCCAACTATCGATAAAAAAAATAAGACAGCAAATTCTGTTTTAAGCAGGAAATAAGTATCTTAAAATGAGAGATTGGCTGTTTATCTGGGTTTTTGTTAATATCTTTTAACTTTCAATTATAATATCACTTGTTCCTTTTTTCTTTGCTAATAAAATACATTCGAAAAGGGGGAAATCAATAGGAAAGAAAATATTTATTAATTAATCAAATTATTGGACATATTGTTTTTTTGTTTATTTGTTTTTTTTACAAGAATTCAATTTATGATGAGGATTTGTCTTTCTTCTTGTGTATAATACTCAATGCACCTTTTATCGTGAAAAACATAAAATTTACCTAAAAACTACGTTTACTATATTAACTTTCTATATTGAAATCAAACATCCAAGAATTATACGTTTCTTAATATTTATATATTATTATCGTCTAAGACCATGAAACACACACACACATTTGTGTCTGTGCCAAACCAGGACCTGGATTTCCAACGCCATATGCTGTGCTTTTGTGTTCAATGATTTGAGGTGAGAGATGGTTATTCGTTTTAGTTGATTTTGGTTGGAATAGTTGACCATCAATGTTGAACTTTCTTTTCAAAATTTTAAGTGCACGATAGGAATATCCATGAAGTTTGCTTCACACGAATAAAGTAACATGTCGGATGGAAGTTGAACACAGTCGGTACTAATAGAAATAGTCTGTTGTATAACACGTTCACCAAACGTATCACGATGTGTGCCCCTAGTGGAGCAGGAACTACTACCCTTCCGGAGCACCTGCGTTTTAGTGGGGTTCGTGTTACTCGTTCTTTAGTTTTATATGTATGTTTTGTAGATCGTTGTTTGTCCTTTTGTACTTTTTCTTTTAGCAATTGTGTTGTCTATTCTTTTTCGATATAATATGGATTCTGATTACCCGTTTTTAATACATTTTTGTATATCTTTTCGCTTAGAGTGACGAATAGTTGTGCAAAAGACAGAGAAGTCAAATGTTTTAATGCTATTGCATAAGTACAGGGTCTTTGATTGTTTGTATTCTAATAGATCTTTAGAATTGTCAGAACCATATCTGATGCACACCACCCCTTGAGTGGCTATTGTGTCACAGTAACTCTGAAGCTCTGGATTGACCGCTTTTTAAAATAGATGTTATTAATTTGGAAAGAATTTTCGTGGATCATTTGGCAAGACTGGCAATATACATTTGTAATGCTGTTTGTAAGGATACTTGTGTAATTTAGGAATTTATTAGAGTGGGGGAATATCCAGCTCATCATCTTTGGTTGAAATTCCAAAGAAGCACGAATCAGAATTATGATTGTCCACGATTTCCGCTTTCGTTAAATGTCGCCGGTGTATATATTGGGTTGTCAAGTAAAATGTCAATACCTAATTCATTTATCATGCAGTATGCAAACAACTGTACAATGAATCCATTTTTGAAAGGGGTAGTGAATATGATTTCGTTCGATTTTGATGCATACCAAGCGGCATCAGTATAAATAATAGAAGATATCATTTATTGAAACGTCTATGTGGCGGAGCGGGGTTGCTTCACAGTTATTGAATGGTCAGGTTGATTGAAATGTTGATAAACAATATCATGAGCATTGATATTGCATTGTCTGATCTTTGACCGTACATCCGTTTGTGTAGTTTAACTTTCAATATTCACTGACATATACCAATCTGCAAACGTTTCTCTAATCAATTTTGAAAGGTCACTAGATCAATGCATCTTCAATTAAATTTGTACATGTAGACACTGGTATTTGTATTTAGTCTTGGGAAGAAAAGAAAGGTCACAAGTCGTGAACTACGTCGATTCAGGCAGAAATACATCACAGATGACAGCGTAAACATTCTTTGCTTTCTGGTCGAAACATATGTAGATCACACACAAATATTGGTAATCCCATATTTAAGGTCACGAACTGTATGCTTCTATTGGCCTATTTGTTTTAATCGCATGTCTCACTCTCGCAGTTTACCGGTATGCTAGTCCAAGATGTTATTCTTTACTTTTTCTTTGTTACTTTATGGCTTTTATAAGAAGAGTTTGAAGATACCAAAGGTGTAATCAGAATCCATCAATCGAATATGGACAGACAATACAATGACCAAAAGAAAAAAGACAAGCAACGATCTACAAAACACTACACAGAAAACTATAGATCGAGCAACACGAACCCTACTAAAAACCAGGGGTGAACTCATGTGCTCCGGAAGGGTTAGCAGTTTATGCCGTTTCTGTGCTCGAATGTTTTTGGTACTCTCCAATCTTCAAGGATACATTTTTATCCCAACTTTGATCTTCTTCGCAGTAAACAATATACATTTTCTGACATGTGTTCTCCATATTTAACACCACGCACCGAGGACTCGGCTTCCGGGAAGTAATTAATTATTAAAAAAAAACATTGCTGGTTACAAAAATGTGTGTTTATATATACATGTAGTATTTGAATTCTGGAAGCTAACAAAATATATGTGTGTTTTGTATATTTTCGCAAAACATAAAGTTGTACATGCTGGTTTGATGTTGTTGTCACAGCACTTAATGGTGTTGGACAAATCAATGTTTTACAAATAAGGGTAATAACAAAATTACCGAACTCCGAACAATCTTACAAAGAGAAAGTCAAAACTCATAAGTATATAAACAGACAAAATCAGTCAACAACCGGAAAACTGTGAAAACTGTAATGACCCTGACTTGGTACAGGCATTTCTAAAGAAATGGTGGGTTGAATCAGATTTTAAACCTAACTATTCAATATCTGTATTAATGAATTGCCTATAATTTCTCTTTTTCACCACATGAGTTCATTTTGTGTAGTAAATAATGGCAAATCTCTGTGTTAAACTTTTTAAAAGCTTTAGAAAAGTCACACAAAAACAAATAATTTCCTCGTTATAAAAAGACTAAAGAGCTGTTGAATGTTTTGGTATAAAACCTGACTGATATTCATAGATCAATTTATTCATTTGCAGATGGTTATAAACATGTTTATATACAACTCTCTCCATTTATTTATCCACACAACTGATAAGTGATATTATAGAAAATAACGAACATATGCCCATTTCCAATCGGAAGTATATATGCATCGCTGTAGAGATTTATTACAGATAATTTACGACACTCACGAAAGAGGAAATCCAGGACAGCCATAAGTCTGTTGTGTGTTCATTTGGATCCCCGTCACTCTACTGGATGCAGGAATTAAACAAGTGTCTTAGAGAAAATACAGAATAGCCAAAAGTGTGCTGTGTTCATTTGGACCCCCCGTCACTCTAATGGATGCATAAATTAAACAAGTGTCCTTTCAAACAATGATATCTTGCTGGGTCTTCCAATGCTCAATTAAACCTCTTCCTTGATTATTAACATTTAAACTATCACATGTCAATCCCGGGCTTCATAGTTATTGTTTAGCTACTCAGATGCGGATTCTGAAATATTCTAAAGTTCTGTTAAGAGTATATACAATCAATGTCGCTCTCTTCATGCGTTAGCATTACAACATTTGACTTCACTATTCTCTACACAACTATTCCCCATTCCAAACTAAAGGACAGATTAATGGATTTAATGCGACTGTGTTTCATAAAAAAGGAATTGCCAACGTAGATACAAATACTTTGTTCTAGGAAGGGGGCGAATCTTATTTTGCTTAAACAAACACTATGATTCCAACAAAAAGTTATCTAAAACTTATTTCACCAAAATGCTTGAGTTTTTTTTTTATTAACATATCTGCTAAGTTTGGAGGACGTTTTTTCAACGGACAGTCCCCATTGTAATGAGAACCAACTGTGCTATTTTTTCTCGTCGACTTTATACAGGATCTTCTAAGAAAAACAAAAAGAAGCTAGCCCGATTCTTTAATTTCACATTCCGCTATATATTATATAATGTTCTTTCACTAAATAATTCTAAGGTTGGTGATTATGTTGATCGGATCTATCTCAGGGCTGGTCTAGAACGAAACTTTACGACAAAAGAGATGATTTCAATTTTCCCATTGTGAACTTTCCATTTACATTAGTATATGTAACAATATTCCAGCAGCGCCTGTATATGGAGTATATATTTCTCAGTCGATACGGTATTCCAGTGTTTGTGGCTCCTATGGGTTTCTACTAACAGAGAAATTACTAAGTTGAAGTCATCACTTCGAAAAATTTATCGACGCTAACATGACTTGGTTAACGGTTGCGGAATATCTGTATCACAAATGACCATGGATATGTTCCGTTTGTCCTAATCACAATCCCATCCTTTCCTTATTCGTGACTTATCGAATTTAAAAGCTCGTTAGAGCTTGTGTTATGCTTGTTGTATATGCTTCGACTTTAAATAAAACATATTTATTTATTTATTATTATTTATCACGGGGTTTGTAACAAAAGTTACGCGACAGGTACCACTAGTGAAGCAATAACTGCTTACACTTCCGGAGTACCTGAATTCATCCCAGTTTTTTTTTTGTCGCGTTCGTTTTGCTCAATCTTTGGTTTTCTGTGTGGTGTTTTGTAGATCATTGTTTGTCCTTTTATTGTCTGTCCTTTGATTTACGATTTCTGAGTACATTGTACCACTTTGGTATCTCCAAATATTTGCTGTAGTGTGAATTATATTTTTGCATGACCTACTTATCGCATTAGCTATTTTCTTTATTTCTACACTTATACTATTTGTATTTTTTAAACAAAATTAAATAGAGGAACATTTTCTTCTCCCAGTTTAGATACAAGGATAAACTATTTATTCAGATGTTCACGTCTTTCTTTGTTTTCTAAATCTTTTACTATTATTTGGAGCAACAGGATATTATAACACTTATTTCATTAAGATTTTCATTATTTTCCTATATATTTTCAGGTTCGAGGAGTATTGTCCAAATTGTTTTTCGAATTTTGTTTGGGGATATATATTTTTTAATTGTTCACCTTATTTCATTCTTTCTTGTACCTTTGAACGTCAACATGTCTATTATATTTTAAGATTTTTCTTATAATTTGATATCGGACACTGCATCTATTTCCGTAGTGAATGTAAACCATGAATTGTCATTATTATGTACTTTAATAATCTTAGTTGAAATACACTCGTAAATATTACACACATAATTAGAATCCACATTTCTATCGTTGATAATTTTCTTCTACTTCTTCCAACACACTTCTGTCCACCATCTGACGTATTACCAAGCTGATTCAAGGTGCAGACAAATCCTTCATCTACAGATTAGTTACATATGGGTTAAACAGATCACAGCCAGTTGTTAACGCAGTTTGATGTTCTTCTACTCATTCTTGTTGTTGATTGTATAGCAGGCTTTGATGGATTGTTTTAAAGGTGTAAAGTGTCCTTGAAGAAGTAATACTGTTTTATCTTGCCCTCTCACTGTTGTCATTCTTGGAATCAAGTAATGTATTGCTATAGAAACAAAGTTGTTGACTATGCGATGCCAGGGGTGGATCCAGGATTTCAAGTTAGGGGGGGGGGGGGGGGGGGGGACGCGATTTTACGCCAAAAAATCATATTTTTTCCAATTGCGGAGGGAGGTGCGAAAATGTTTGGGGTATTTCGTGTGAAAAATCACGATTTTACGCCAAAAAATAATATTTTTTCCAATTGCGAGGGAG
Source organism: Bathymodiolus septemdierum (assembly GCA_963383655.1). Taxonomy (NCBI): domain Eukaryota; kingdom Metazoa; phylum Mollusca; class Bivalvia; order Mytilida; family Modiolidae; genus Bathymodiolus; species Bathymodiolus septemdierum. The sequence continues at coordinate 23,967,740 of OY726522.1, read as the reverse complement.
GCGCGAAAATTTTTGGGGTATTTCGTGTGAAAAATCACGATTTTACGCCAAAAAATCATATTTTTTCCAATTGCGGAGGGAGGCGCGAAAATTGTTGGGGTATTTCGTGTGAAAAATCACGATTTTACGCCAAAAAATCATATTTGTTTCCAATTTGGGGGGGATCCGGGTGCGCCTCCCCTGGATCCGCCCCTGGATGCCGTCACAGTGACTTTCTTTGAGACTCGTTGTTCTTGTCAGGTTGATCACTACTGCTACTGTAATATTCTGGTAACTGTACTAGTTTGATGATATTCACCTGTTACGGACCAGTGGAACCTACGTTGTATCATCTCCAAGTTGTTAATATTATTGACAATTTGCGTGTCAAAATATAATGTGGTCTTATCAGAGCTTTGTAATGGAGTTCCTTTGTCTTACTTGAGTACTGGTAGATGTTCTTTTCAAGAAATCCCCATCTCCTGATTTATATGAATGTTCCAGTTTAGTTTGTTGTGAATGTTCATTTTTAATTATTTTATCGATATCATCTCCTCTAAGACATGACCATGGATAGCATATAATTGTTTTTTTTTCTGATTATCTCTTCTCGGTAATGTGCAGGACCTAGTATTTATGGTGTGTAAGGAAGAGTATTACTGCTAACAAGTTTGAGGAAGCTATCGGTGCCAGAGTTGATATGGTAAAGTTGAAGTCATCACTTCGAAAGTCCTATGAAGTTAATCTGATGGATTGATCGATGCTTATATTATTGTTTCAAAAAGAACAATAGCATCTAAAATTCGACATGCAAGATAATGGTTATAATGTTGTCTTATATTATATCAGTATGTAAATCGGTAGTTGGCGAAAACATTGGCGCTCTTTAATTTTAGAGGTAAAATAAAATTATGGCGGGAAATCCAAAGAAATGAACAGCAACAAATCAGTTGAAAATTCTCACTTATCACAAACTCCCGTGAAAACAGGAATAAATGTACCTGTGGGTCATTTAATTGTTAATCCAAAATGGAGAAATTCAGATTTAACAACAACTCTGCAAAGTATAATATATAACTCGTTGAGATTAGGATTCCGAAAAAAAAATCTGTCTGATATCCTCGTATGTCCACTTTTCGTGGACCTAAGCATTATCGTGGAAATAACAATAAAATCAACAAATAAAATAAAATATGGAATTGCTTACCCTTAACATTGATATCTCATCCTTTTATCCACATATCCTCAGAAAAATGCATGTTCAATTTAATACAATGCATACCTGTTAACCTCTGGGAACTGCTAGGGGGGAGATCTCCCCCCATACCAACTCTTCTAAGGTCCTTAGTAAGGGGGAGATTTTGTGTGTCGCCTTTAAATGCACAAAATTGTACCTTGTAGTTGCATACATGTGATAAGAGTTGCTATGCTACAACTGGAGATTTGTAAATTTTTGGCTGGAGATTTGGTCTCGTAACTGGAGATTTTTTATCGACGTATTTGATGCATGTTTTTATTGTTAATTGATGTTTTCTTTTTGTTTGTTTCAGTATTGAACCAACTGCATCCCATTTCAATATATATTGTTTACATTTCTGTCTTATTAGTAGTGTTTCATATGATGAATGAAGGATAAAAACTGTATTTATAATTTATTCATAATCATTCATAATCATAAGGTTATAACAAAGCAATAACAATGAAGACAGAATGCTCTGAACAATAAAGTCACAGAGCACTAAAGTTAAAAAGTCACTTTGCTGCTGGTGCGTTGGGTGATAGCATACGTTTTGGCATTTTTGTGGTTTATCAATTCCATCCTGGAACTTAGTCCTTCAATAATACTTTGATCGGCTTTGGTCCCAAACAAGCCATAGCAACTCAATCCGAGATGAATTCATTGCACGTTTGATCGAAATAAGAAGTTTTCCTCGGCATCAAAGGTTGTCCGACTCCTGTTTGCACAACGGTTTATAACTATTTTTAATTGCCGCTATCACACTTCTAATCATCTAAGCGTGTGCCACAAACCCACTTCCTTATCCCCAATTAACTGTCAATCAGTGGATAATTGTTGTATAATCATCAACACCTTAATTAATCTCCATGACCCAATATACCTGTAAAGGTGTCAAACAGATCAATAACCGGATATCATTTAAACACCTTTACCATTTGTATCTCTCGGCGTTTTTCATCAGCGCACAAGTTCCAAATGGGGAATTTCCAGAAATATTGATCGCAAAATATAGGTCAAGATTTTATTGTACTTGATTTTTTTGTTGGGGGGAGATCGTGCGGGAGGAAAAGGTGTGTGCGGGAGATTAATGTCTCCTGCGCATGAGACCCAGTCCATGCGGGAGATAAGGCTCTTACGCGGGAGATTCCCGCGAAAAGGGGGAGGGTTAACAGGTATGCAATGAATAATAAACGATAATAGTGAAGCCGTATAAACAAAATTGGGGGACCGGAAGAGTCCACTTTCGTGGGTATGTATCAAACTGTTCTTTAAGGCCAAGAAAATCACAAAAATAGCCTTGACCTCAAAGTTGTATGACGTTATACAGTGTTTAAAAATATGCATGCACGCTTACAGATGTGAACCTCAGAATTTTTACTGCACTTTCTTTCTTCAGGTATGAACCGCCATTCTTTTATGTCGGCACACTCCTACGTATTACGGCAGGATAGTGGTAAAAACATTATATACACCCGCACCCATTAAAAATTGTGCTGCATTTAAAAATGTGTGCATCCACCAATGCGTGCAAAAATGTGTTTATATGTACATTGTGAGAACTCGATTCTATACAAATTTTTACATAGTAAGTAAAAGAAAACAGAATGATCAATTCAGCTTAAAAGGTCTTAAATTATTTTTCTTCAGTGTAAAAAAATAACACTTTAAGCACTAATCGGATGAAATAGACTATAATATGCTTAAAAGGTAAAAGAATGCTATAGCACTGTGCAATCATTGCTGTTCGATAAAAATGATAAAATTAGCACTGTTTGTCACTATTACTTGTCACCCGGCTACTCCTTACCCACCATCTACCACAGTCTGCTGACATGCATATCATAGCAGAAGATCCTACTTAGGCTTTCCATTTCCATATACTGTTTTTGTTTAATACGAATTCCATAGTTTATTTCTTGACTTGTACAATCCATCAAGAGCTGGACCAGCATACCTGCATCCTGTATATCCTGATATAATCCATTTCTTTAACTATCCAGGTATTCTTGTATTTTCTGGAGGTGCCTTTCCCGTATACTTTTCAGACTAGAGCAGACCGACAAGAAATGATATATGTCCTCATCTCCTGTTTCACAGAGTGTACAAATGGAGGAGATATTGTTGTTGTGTCTTGATTTTATGTTTTGTAGCAAGTTTGCTCTTTATCTCTCCAGACTTTATACTGATTGGGTCATTTCCTGTACTCTGCCATATATTATGTGGCTTTGATATAGGCTTATCCTGTATTTGTAGATACTGCAATGATTTTTTCTCAAGCTGGTCTGCTTTACATCGCTCATGCCAATAAATATTCTGATGGAGTTTCACTATTCGCTCTTTCGACTTTGGTTGTTCCATAAGCTTTTCAACTGGTTCGAGTTTGTATTATTGTATTACTTCTTGTATCCTATTTATAAATGTATGATCTTTCTTGTTACGCATTGCAAGTTGGCGCATAAGGATTTTATATTCAACTGTAGTGTTGTTTCTTAAGCTTGATTTCTGGATGATTAAGCATAGGCAAAATTTGGTAATAGTAAAATTTGTTAAAAAATCATAGTTGTGATAAAATTATAAGTAAATTTACGTGTTTTGACCGCATATTGTACAGCAAATGTAAATAAACACCAGCGACATTCCACTTCCTAGTTACAGCTAAAACACTTGTAAATGTGACTTCACGATCCAAATCTCGAGACTTCCTGACAATCCACGAAAAGAGAACCCCCCACGAAAACTGGACCTTGTACAATACAGACAGAAAATTTCTTCGGAATCCTAATCTCAACGAGATTACACTTTAACTTAAGCTTCAGAGAAGAAGTTCAAGTGAGGTTCGTGTTGATGCATACAGAGCTGCCCTAAAATGACCTTGGATTAAGGAGTGATTATTGTTTGACGCCAACTCAGCAATTTTTAGCTCGCCTGTACGAAGTACAGAAGAGCTTATGTCGTCACCTGTGCGTCGTCGTTGGTGTCGGCATCCAATGTTAACGTTTGCGTTTAAGTCCAATGTAGACAAATTACTTGGCCCAGGTTGATGAAGCTTCACATGTGAGTTTGTCGTGGACAGTTAAAAACACTGCACACAAATGGAGGTCACCAAGACCTACTATTTCTGCCTGAATGACTTCGACATTTTTGCGTTAACGTTTGCATTTAGGTCCAATGTAGACAAACTACTTGGTCCAGGTTGATGAAACTTCACATGTGAGTTTGTCGTAGACAGTTAAAAACACCGCACACAAATATAGATCACCGTGACCTACTATTTCTGCCTGAATGACTTCAACATTTTTGCGTTTAGGTCCAATGTAGACAAACTACTTGGTCCAGGTTGATGAAACTTCACATGTGAGTTTGCCTGAATGACTTCGACATTTTTGTTTAGACCTGTTTTACTATTACATTTATATGTCCATTTTGAATACCATTAAATGGTTTTCTTTTGGCCAAACTGAAGTATTGTTCTTAACCAAATTAAACACTAACCACATGGTTATGACATTCACATGTAACTATAGATTGCACAGGCGAGCTGGATGGTCTGCCTTGCAACCAACTATTTTTCAGCTTTATCATGGGGTGAGAACAAGGTAATTTTCACTGAGATGATAATGAGGCCCGTTTTCCTTTGTACTACTAGACCAACATGCTTATTTGTATTTGAAACAACAGTCTGTGGATAGTTACACTTTTGTATGTCGCCCCACTCGCACACTTTATCTTGATTTCGAACCAACTTAGCTAATCTTTGCCCTTTCTCCTTAACTCTGTGTGTTTAGTGGAGAAGCAACAAATACCAATTTTGTAGTCTTTGGTTTGAACCGGTCAGGGCTCGAACCCAGGATTTACCATACTCGAGGCAAGCACGCTAACCATTACACCACCAATGTTGAATTAATTTTACCTGATTTTTATACCGACTAGAGCAAAGACAATGCCCAAATCACATGCACTAGACATTATATCAATATTTATTCCTTAAGATCAATGATAAAAATAGATTTTTAATGGTGATATAAAAGATAAGGCTTCCAATGGAAAAATGTTAACAAATCCTTAATTTTTTTGTGAATGAATTTAAATTTACAATTGTATTTGTTGATGCAGGACTACCTAATGGTTTGTCTGCTACATGATTTATATACAGACAATTACATATAACCAAGGATTTGCATAGTAGAAAGGATACCAATCCCGTATTTCCTTGCGTGGCGATGTTTTATGCTACATGTACAATAGAGCAAAAATTAATTCATTCATTTTGAAATGCCTTGAGAATTCGTAGGAAAATCAACCAATTACACCAAAGTTCGTTCTATGCATCGTCTATATACTACACTACACAAAATAATCCTTGGATTTGCCGATATAGGTTCAATAGAAAAGTTTTTTTTATTTTATCTGTATCACCCCTCGTACACGTAAAATTAAAAAAAGTACAGTAGAGTTTCATATATCTAAAAACATATTAAAAATGATAAAACAAAGCAACCAATCACGCCAAGTTTTGTTCTATATATCGAATACACTCTAAACTACACATTTATACACTTTGGTACATGTATGTGGATTTCATGTAAAGGAAGTTTATTGATTTCTAAATAGGCCACCCCCATTTCCGCCCAGAACGCCTCTATTTTGACAAATGATGGTAAGCAATCCTTAATAAATACAAATCGGGAGCACTGTTTTCAATAAAACTCCTATACATTGGCAAATATTTATATTATCACAAAAATGACTGCTCTGCTTCAATATTCGGTATGATGAGAGAAGAGATGAGTTTGAAATTTAAATTTGAGTCTTGACCGCCCATAATAGGCGGAATTATGAAGGTCAAAAGGGCAAATCGATTAATGTCAATTATTGATGAAATATGGGTGATACATCTACAAAAAGTCGATACTTTATTAATGATTGGTATTTAGAACAAATATTTTGACTTTATACCTGTAATTATGGTTTTATATATTTACAAATACTGGTTTAAAATGTTGAAGCGATGAAAATTTCCACCATTATATAATCAAGCAGGGCTCCCACTACTTTCAAATTAGAGGGAGAAGTGACTTCTCTTTCAGAAAGCTCACAGGGAGAAGTGGGAGACAACAGAGAGAAGTGGGGAGACTTCTGGGAGAAGTTAATTGCGATTAATCGAAACATTGTTTCGCGACCCCTCTGACGTTACCCTGCCCAAATTTAGTAAATAGTTAAAAAGCTGTCTGAACTGATTTGTTCTGGGTTTTTTTTTTATTCATAACTACCTTAAGGACATCTATTCAATGTCACATTTTTATTTCTGTCTACCTTGACTATTGGAGTCTTGCATACCAGTGATTTTTATATGTACCCCCCTTCTTTTTTTCCTTTTGAAATATTACTGTGTTGTGATCCAATTCCAATACCACACATATTGTAATAACTCGTATTTGTGTGATCTTCAGCAGAAGAACGATGTCTCTGTCAATTTGCTCAATGGTCCAACTATATATAGGAGTACAGTACAGTAGGGAATGAAAATATAGCACAAACGTAAATTGCCACTGATAGTCAAAAACTGAAGAAAGTAAAGGCTGTAATTATTATTTGCCAGACCTCAAATCAGATTGCAACAACGGAAGAAAGCTACTGTAGTTCAAAGTTTATTTTTTAATTGGATATGTGTTAACGCTTGTAAACACATGTCTGTATGTAAATAAACAGTTTGATAGATCGTATTATTAACCCGGTGTTGAGTATAAAATACCAATGCGGATGGATAAATATCTGAAGCGTCTACGTGCATTTCAACGAATTTTGAATTGCAATCTCCGCATATATGAACATATTCGATATGAGAACTATGATTTTATGTCACAGAAATGAGAAAAAAATAAGTCAAAAGTTTGTTTTGTTGAAAGTAGCTTCGGACAAAAAGTTCAGTCAACATTTCCTGTAGCACAGTACCGCATTGCGTCCCCTTACCAAAATGGCACCATTGTTGTTTGTTTACAAAAAACAAATACAAATAGTTTTATTTTAAGCCGGGCATATATAAACAATAAACAAAACCTCTAATGAACGAAATTAAAGTTTCTATAAACCGTAATGGATTATTTTCCAAGAAAATCACTTTCAAAATACTTAATAACGGATACAATAAACACGTACACAATATCAACATTTTCATAAATGACAAGTGGAAAAAATATGCGGGCGGCGACATAGGGCGACTCTTCAAAATTACAAGGCAACTTGAACTTCGCTTTTGACCAACGAGAAAGCGAAGTCAACCTTCACAAGGTGACTTCTCCCGAATCGCCCTCCAACGTGAGCCCTGAATCAAGGCACGTGCATCGTCAACGAATTGCACTACGGGTAATCTCACTTGTTCTCACCACGCAACATACTTACATACAATCTATGTTAGATCTCGCGAGATTCATATCCTTTCTACTATACAAATCCTTGATATAACACATGCAACTTCTGCCATGCTGCTGTTCTGCCAGCTTCCACCAGAAGGCATCATGAAGCAGCCATGATTATCCTTCAATTTTCTTCAGTCCTAAATATACAAATGTTGCCGAACGAATTACTTGGGAAGCATAGAAAATTCTTTAAAATACTTTAAATACAATATCTGTATCCAGTTTCATTGAGTTTCAATCAAATTTTGCATCTATTTGTCAATTTATGGGGTCATATTTCATTTTATTTTTTCAAATAATTTGCATAAAAGATAAGTAGAAAAATTACGTTAACTTTGTACCTCTGTACCTATTTTCTGAATCTAATGACCTTTTTGTTTTTCTCTTATCAGCTATGATCACATTTATGCAAACAAATATTTTGTAGTTTAAAAAAACAACTGTCAGACCTCCCAAATATATAAGGAGGCCTGTCAAGATTCTCACATATTGGGCTTGAGAATGGAAATTTGTACTCCACATTTCTGGAAAATATCTTTTAATGTTTTATAATTTTTCTTGCATAAATTTTGCAAAATCTCACAAAATTAGATTTCGAAAACTTGACATCACTATATAGTAAAGCACAGGAATCAGTAATTTTATAAATGAAGCATCTCATTCACTGTAATTTACTATCCACATATGTTTACTACTCAATGCATATAAAAGATGAACAGTTAAGTGGACATATAGTATGGATTGTGTCTGTTGTCCATCTGTAGAGACAATGGATTAATTCTAGTTGATCAAACCTTCTGAAAATTTAACCCAATGATCCTGAGCACAGCATAAAGGGATATATTTGAGAGATTCTAAACCTACATGTTTCCAAGCTACAGGCCTCAAGGTGCCAAAAAGGGTACATGTGTTTTCTGTTGTTGTATGTGTAGGGTTTACTTTTCAATCAATTTTGAACTGCATGGCTGGCATAATGGTTAGCATGCTCGTCTCGAGTGCAGTAGATCGTGGGTTTGAACCCGGGTCGGGTCAAACCAAAGACTAAAATTGGTATTTGTTGCTTCTCCGCTAAGCACGCATCATTCAGGAGAAAGAGCAAAGACTGGTTTAAAACGGGATAATGTATCCGAGTGGACCGACATGTCTACTCGCGGGACTGTTGTTTCAGTGAGCTAGCACTATAAAAATCCAACTCAGCGTGTTGGTCTAGTACAAAGCGGACCTCATCATCATATCATTGGAAATTAACTTGTTCTCGCCATGATATAGCTGAAAAATTGCTGAGTTGGCGTTAAGCAATAATCACTCTCTCATTCAATCAATTTTGAATTTTTATGTTGTGTTCCTTGTAAAATTCTTTTCGTGCATAATGCCATAAGGCTTTTGCTGTTTTCAAGATCATTAATGGGGCCAACAGCAAAATTTTGAATTTTATATTTTAAGTTTGATTTTGATAGAGATTTTTTTCTTTAAATTCCATATGAAATTTCCTGCCAGTATGATTTCAACAGAATTGACCTACCTCTTATGGTTTACAGGACAAAAAGAGTCAAAATATACCCATGCTCAAAATAATAACTTTTATTTTAGTTTAATTTGTATGAACTTTTCTGAAGTGTTCCAAACAGATTTGTTGTAGCTCTTACTGTTTCCAAGATATGGGGTAAAAGGGATAAATGCCCAAAATGTTTTTTTTAATTATTTAATTCTGATTTTTTTCTAATTCCTTATGAAATTTCTTTCTGCACTTTTCAAACAGATTCTACATTGTGATGACATTTGCTTGGCCATAGTATTATTTTCAGTAAAGCTTAGACCAAGAAAAAAATTATCTCTGTTACTGCTAACATTCTTGAAAAGAAAACGGTTGCCTTGGTAGGTAGGTAGGCAAAACTTTTATTTCTTTCCAGATTATAGAGGACAATGATATAGTATTTAACAATGCTTGTCCAAAAATGGTAATAACTTTAGGGTATGAACTAAAAATTATAGTCGGTAGGCTTAGCAGACACACAGGTAATAATACCCCCGCAGCGAAGTTGTAGGGGGGTATACTGGTTTCACCATGTCCGTTCGTCCATCTGTAGACAAATCTTATGTCGTACGATAACTTGAGTTACGTTTCTTAGAATCTTTTAAAATTTTATCAACTGTTTACTGGTGAAGAGAGGAGGATCCCTTTCTTTTTTGATGATTTTCACTATTGCCGTTCCAGAGTTATTGGACTTGATATGGCGGAAAATAGGATTTTTACCCTATGTCGTATGATAACTTGAGTAGTGTTTCTCAGAATGTTTTGAAATCTTATCAGCAGCTTACCGGTGAAGAGAGGAGGATCCCTATCATTTTTGATGATTTTCACTTTTGCCGTTCCAGAGTTATTGGACTTGATATGACGGAAAATAGGATTTTTACCCTATGTCGTATGATAACTTGAGTAGTGTTTCTCAGAATGTTTTGAAATTTTATCAGCAGCTTACCGGTGAAGAGAGGAGGGTCCCTCTCATTTTTGGTCGGAACAATCGGTAATGTTTTGGTTATGGAAATAGGTTGGACAGATGTGGGGAGCGGGGGGTTTATCTTAGTGAGCTGTGCTCACAGTAATACTATTTTTTTTTTGGGCCTGGTATGCATCATGTTTTATTACGAATAATAAAATTAATATTACTTTGTTTGTTCGCCCATAGCATCCTTAATTTTACATGGTCTAATTTTAGTAATTATGCTCTGATTATTTTTCAGGTAGTGTGCAAGTTTTATATGATGACAACCTGGGATTGGTTGATTTCTATCCTTCGTCAACAAACGGAGTAGTCTATATTACAGAAGCTGAATTAGCATCAAACAACTACAGAAGGAGACTTGCTAAGTTGAGAAAGGTCAAGTATGGGGATTTTGATATTAAAGCTGTTTCTTTAGTGAGCCCAGCTGGTATACTCATATCTTTTACATGACAAAAAGACAAAAAAAATATTTGATATTGTCTTTGAAATATAAATGAATTAGGAATATAAACAGAAAATTACATTTCCAAACTTTTTAAAGGTTAAAATAATGCTCATTGTAATGAACCTGTCCTTGACAGTGATATTTATGGTTGTTTTTTTTTTAAAACAATTAATCAGTTCAGCTTTTTCTTGTTATTGGATATAACTTCATTTGAATTGGAAGTCCCACATTTTTCATGGTAGCTGGGTTTTAATCATTCAAATGTTTCACGTCTGCTATAAAATTCCACAATTTTTGTAATATCAGTAACAAATGTTAACAATTGAAAGATTTTATATTTCAAATGTTCTCTATTTAAGATGCTTGTCTGCCATATTTTTATGCTTCATTTAATTGTCTGGGGAAAAAAGTAGATCTAATCCAGTGAAATGATGAGTTACATTTCCAGCATACACATTCATATTATATGAGGTATTAGGAAAAAAAGTCTGAATACATATTAAAAAAATTATATCAATACAAAATATATGGTTATATATTGTGTCTGTAGTCTATTACCAGTATCTGGATCAGGGAGAGGTGTACAACATTATGTGGTAAAGTTTGTCGGGGGCTTGCGACAGGTCGGTGGTTTTCTCTAGGTCCTCCGGTTTCCTCCACCAATAAAACTGACCGCCACGATATACCTGAAATATTGTTGAAAGTGGCATTAAACACCATCAAACAAACAAACAAACAAACAAACCAGTAACCAGACAATCCTTCTAGTAATAGTTAAACATTGACAAATGATTGTACTGTTTATTACATATATTTTACACTTTTTGTTTGCTGTAATAAAACGTTCAAAAAAGGAACCTATTGAACGCTCGATGATATTTTCGATTTTGACGATGTTGGTACTGTGACAACATGCAGTGAAATGCAGGTTTTTCTTTCACTTTAGAAGTAAAATAATTTTAATATTACTGGTTTAAACTGTAGAATATTCTGCTTTTTAGCCGAGTTGCAACTTCATTGCAGTCGGCTTATGTTTTGGCGAAAGGCGGGCAGGCGTATGTTAGTATGTAAAATCATGTCTTTTTTTTGATAGAGAATTTGAGAATTACACATTTCTCTGAAACTACAAAAGATAGAAACTTAATATTTGGTATGGGTGGAGATGCCAATGTGAAGTTGTGCATTCAACATTTTTTATCCCTGAGGCTCAGCCCCACCCCACTGGGGAATCTGTTTAAAAAAATGTAACCGAGATCCCCACCCTAAGCCATATATATTTATGATCAGGGTGACTAGGCAAATTAAATGCCTTATAGCTCAGGCCCCGGGGGTCATACCCCACCCCCTACCTGAAGTGAACTTTATAATGGTTGAGATCCCCACCCCTAAACCATATATATTTATGATCAGGGTTGAATAGACAAATTAAATGCCCCAAGAGTTGAGGCCCGGGATCATCCCCATCCCCTACCGGAAGTTTTTTTTTGAGAATTACACATATCTCTGAAACCATTTTGTTAATTTTAATCAAACTTTGCCCAAATGTTCCTTGGGTGATCCTCTTCCAAAGTTATGTTCGATATGTCTGGGGTCCAAAGAAGGGCCCAAGAGGGGGCCTAAAATGATTAATTATTTTAATATTTAAAAATCATACATGCATGACTTGTTTATTCTTTAGTTTCTTACTTATTTATAAAACAAGACCAAATGATTTTGACTTGCAACTCGGCTGTTGCATCTCTGATGCTTTCTCGATTTTAATGATTCTTATTTCATGTAAATGGAATGAGAAACAAACCCTTGAGAACATTTTAAAGAAAGTGTTTTATATAAGATATTTAAAAAAATATATAAATATATTTGGCACAGTAGGGTATATGAAATAAAGTTTCATTAAATACATATTTGCTGAAGCTGAAACTTATATAAAAAAAATAAAAAATCAACTAAATCTACTGATAAAAAAAATTGTGGTAAACCCTACACATATATTATTATATTTAGATTATAATTGTCTCCCCTTTTTACAAGCAAACAAGATACTCATTGTAGTGATAGGGGTGAGAACTGGTACTAGTAATCAGTACTTATTATAATTGTCTCCCTTTTTTACAGGCAAACAAGATACCCATTGTAGTGATAGGGGAGAGAACTAGTACTAGTAGTCAGTACTTACTATAATTGTCTCCCCTTTTTACAGGCAAACCAGATACCCATTGTAGTGATAGGGGTGAGAACTGGTACTAGTAATCAGTACTTATTATAATTGTCTCCCCTTTTTACAGGCAAACTTAGAAATTTTTCTAAGTAAAATTTACTTTTATTAAATAAATACTTACCACTATAAATTCTGAGACGCTCCCACAAGCGACCTTCACCCACAGTAGTTGAAAACCACCATCAAAATAACATTGAGATACTCCCTCAACACCGGATATATTCCAACAATTCACCCATAAACCTCATTCCATTTCCCAAAGAGAAGCCTCAACAGGGGATGAAGGGGAGGAACGGGTGGGACCTATAATTTATAGTGGTAAGTATTTATTTAATAAAAGTAAATTTTACTTAGAAAAATTTCTAATTTTATAGCAATAAATAGCTTACCACTATAAATTCTGAGAAACTCAGAATCTAACAGACAGCTGAATCCCCTGATCTCTCAGAAACCAAAGGAACACTGACATGTTGAGCAGCAACTATAGGTCCAAGTGAAAAAAGACTGTCTGCTTGTGCAGACATAGATCTAAGATAAAAGGAAGTAAAAGAATCCTGACATCTCCAAAACCCAGCTGACAAAACCTCTGAAATAGAGGCTGAATTAAAAAGTGCCCAGGAAGAAGCAAGGGCACAAACTTCATGAGCTTTAACCGAGTGGCGGTTAAGAAATTTTCCCCCTGAAGACTCGTAAGCCAGAAGAATAGTACGACAAATCCAAGAGGAAATAGTCTTGGCAGAGATGTCAGAAATTCCCTTTTTCAAAGGAAGAAAAAGCCTAGTATTCTTGGCAGGACGAGAATTCTTAGTTCTATCTAGATATATGCTAAGGATTCTGATTGGGCAAGACAACCTAGAAGAAGCATCTTCTGGCAAAGCTGGAATAATGACTGGTTCAGCACCCCTATCTGGAATCTGATTCTTTCCAAGGAAACAAGGATCTGTTAACAGGGTAACAGAAGATTTGTTTCTGTTGAAACGTAGACAAGAGTCAGAAACAGAAAAAGCATGAATCTTACTTCTCCTTCTGCCAGAAGCTAAAGCAAGCAAGAAACAGCACTTGTAGTAGAGAAAACGTAAATCTACTTCCTCTGCTGGTTCAAAAGGGGGAGAGTTTAGGGCAGCTAAGACTAACCCTAAATTCCACTGAGGAACCAACTTATTCTGTTTAGGTCTCTCCAGACTAAAACTTCTAACCAGTAAAGAAATGTATTCATTTTGCCCAAAATCAGGTCCACCAAGTAAAGATATAGTTCTGCCAATAGCTGATCTGTACCCCTTAATAGTAGAGGGTACTAACCGTTTAAACTAGAAAATCAGCTAGCTGTTGAACAGTGACTCGGACTGGATCAATATCCCGTCCACTACACCAATCACAGAAGATTGCCCACTTGGCTTCATACACGATCCCTGTAGACTGTCTGACAGACTTAGAGATGTGCGAGGTTGCTCCTTCAGAAAAGCCTTTCTGACGGAGTCCCTCCCTGAGAGTAGCCAAGCGTGAAGATGAAGAGACTCTGGCCTTGGATGTACCACTTTTCCCTTGAACTGAGACAGAAGATCTCGTCTGAAAGGAAGTTTCAGAGGCCTGGCACAAGACAGAAGCAGAAGTTCTGGAAACCATGCTTGTCTTGGCCAGGCTGGTGCAATAAGAATGATCTTGCAATCTGATTGCTTGATCTTGAGAAGCACTTGAAGAAGAAAGCGGAATGGAGGAAAGGCATAAGCGAACATTCCGTCCCAAGAGAGAGACATGGCGTCTACTGCGAAGGACAGAGGGTCTGGAACTGGAGATATAAAGGTTTCCAGTTTGTGATTCAGACTGGTAGCAAAGAGATCTACATGAGGACGATCCCACCGCAAAACAACTGAGTCGAACACTACTTGCCGTAGTTCCCATTCTGTGTTGACTGGATTGTGGAAGTGAGACAGACAATCTGCCAGTACATTGAAGGTCCCTGGAATATGCCTGACTACCAGATGAATGTGTGATAGAAGACAAAGAAGAAGAATTTCTTTGCAAAGAAGAAAGAGAGCATAACAGCGAGTTCCTCCTTGATTCTGCAAGTAGGCCACTACTGTTGTATTGTCCGTCGCTAGCACTACTGCTTTCGAAACTAGAAGAGTCTTGAAATGTTGTAACGCTAATAGGACAGCTCTCATCTCTAACAAATTGATGTGTTCTTGTTGCTGAACAAGAGACCACACTCCCGACACAGACTTTCCCTCTAGAAAAGCTCCCCATCCTTGGAAGACTGGAATCTGTATACAGAGTTAGAGAAGGAACTGGGTGAAGCAAAGCTACACCTGTCAAAACATTTTCCCTGTGAGTCCACCAATCTAGGTGAGGTAGTAAGACAGGAAGAATAGGTACTAGAGCCTCCCAAACTTGAGAAGTGGAGTCCCAATGTTCCTGAAGAAAGAACTGGAGAGGTTGAATGTGAAGGCGACCTAGAGGAACCACATCGGCTAGAGAATTCAGAAAGCCCAGTAGTTGAGAGAATTGTCGAGCCATGACTGAAAGACTGTTGCTGAAAAAAAGAATTTTCTGACAAAGTGACTGAAATTTTTCCTCTGGGGGAAAAATCAGACCTAAATCTGTCCTGTAATGTTCCCCCAAAAACAGGAAGTCTTGGGAAGGAAGTATCTGAGACTTTTTCCAAGAAATAAAGAAGCCTAGGTCCAGAAGAAGTCTGATAAACAGGAAAGTATGACGAGAAAGAATTTCTGAATCGAATTCCTTCAGAAGAGAATCGTCCAGATAAGAATGAGCTTGAATCGACAGAGTATGCAGGTGAGCTATAATCGTCTGAAAAACCAGAGTAAAAACCTGTGGTGCAACGCCAGGCCAAACGGGACCGCCAGAAATTGGTAAACCTTGTTGGAGAAATTTCCTGGAAGCCAAAGAAATTGGGATATGGAAATAAGCATCCGAAAGGTCCAGTTTGGTGGTCAACATACCTGGAAGAATACAAGCTCTGATAGATCTGTTGGTCTCCATTTTGAAATGGGGAACAGAAAGATAACTGTTCAGAATAGAGAGATCTATCACAGGTCTCATTCCCCCAGTTTTCTTGGGAACCAAGAAGAGACGAGAATAAAACCCTGGTGTCGACTGAGTTGGAGGAATTTCCTCTATTACTCTTTTCAGTAATAGAGATTGAACTTCCTCGGACAGAAGACGGAACTTCTTGTCTGAGGTCTGAGACATAGGAATCGGACTGTCCGACAAAGGAGGGCATTCCTGAAACACAATATCCAATCCCCCTCGAATTACTGACAAAACCCACACATCTGCGGTGAACTTCTCCCAATGATGTAGAAACTGGGTAAGTCTCCCTCCCACTGGAACAGAAGGAAGAGGAAGAGGAAACTGTTCCTCTCCTAAGGGAGGTGTCAGCAACATACAAGAGGGCAACAACCTATTTACGAGACCCAGGCTTCTTGGCACCTTTAAAACCTCCTTTCTGATGGGGTTTCTTAGGACCAGAAGCCTTGGGAACAAACGTTTTCCTCCTCTTGTCACTACCCGTTGGGGCAGAAGAAGAAACAGAAGCTGACCTCTTACCATTAGTCAATTGCACATTGACCCTAAGAGGCTGAGGTGTCTTATTGACCTCCTCCTGAACCTTCTGTAAAGATAAACCAAAAACCTTATCAGAAAGAGGAGAACGAAGTAAGGAGTCCTGAAGAATTTCATTGACAGAAGACTTCTCAAGTATTTCACGCCTTTTAGAAAGAGTGAAATTGGCTAGTGTGCCCATGAGAAGGCACTGAGAGGACCCAAGGGCCTGATCTACTTGCAGAAGAAGAGACTTTACCTCTGCTAGATCATCACCTTCTTTGCCCTGAAGCAAAGCACCGACTGCTGAAAGAAAGAACTCAGCAGTACCCAGAACATGTGAAGCACTACGGAGCAAGTTCTCCGATTTGGCCCATCAACTGGTTTGGCCCCAAGAAGTTGTGAAAAAGACTTATCACAAACTGGGGCCGTTTTCCCGATAGAAGAGTCATGGATTTCAAAATCTTTACTCTTAAAATTACCGGTAAAAGAACTGGCATCAAACCCAGAAAAAGAAGAACCCTGAGAAGACTTGTCATTAGCCTTCACTGAAAGACAGTTATTCACAAACTGAAGTGCAGAAGAAGCATGATTAGATTCAGGAAAAGAACCAAAAGTATTAGGTTTTTCCTGAACCAAACCGCAAGAAAGAGCTAGTCTTCTTAAGTCTAGGAGGAGAAGACAGGGGCACATGAGCAACTTCTCGCAAGAGAGAGTAAACTCTAGACCTCAACTGGTCTTTAGAAGACACAGAAGAATCCTCTGCCACCGATTCCCTAGGGGAACCAACATCCGTAGATGTAATAGACTTAGTCCGACCAGCCAAAGGAACCTTATCAGAAACTCTAGCCATTGAAGACTCACCTTCCTCGTGCTCATCTTCACTGAGGAAGGTAGCTTCTTGACTGCCTGGTGCCATGGAAATTAGATCGGATACTTCCTCACAAGGAGTGGGAAAAGAGACCCGATGTCCAGCTTCCAAAGAAGAAATCCTGGAAGAAATGGTAGCCAAATCAACCGACATTGACTTCTTAAAGTCAGATAAAACCTCCTTAAAAGAACTAACCAACTCTGAATTCTGTAAGACAGAAGAAGAGTTAGACTGACTACAAGTAGCCGGAGTCCTAAAGGTATCCTGACTGAAAGGAACTGGCTGAGGCCAGTAAGCAAAGGGATTAACACCCTGAGAGCCAGGATAAGACTGGGTGGGTACAGCCCATGGTGGACGAGCCCAAGTCTGCACAGGAGGTATGGAAGGACCCGGTAAGCAGTATCCATATGAAAAAACTGGTAGTCTAGAACCAGGAAGGTTCAAACCCATAGAAGAACCAGGTGCTGAAGAAAAAGACCCTGTAGTGTTTACTGGTCTGGAAACAGTATGGGTAACAGTGGACAAGGTTGGTATACCCACCCTTGGTCTTGACGGAACTGGGCCCGCAAGACTGCCGACTCTCGCACCTGCTCCCGAAGGCTCAGGCATAATGGAAGAGGCGGACTTGGTTGGGCTACCAACCGACACTAAAGGATTAGGCACAGACCCATCCCAGAAACAATCTCTACCCGTTATACTAATTGCCTCGAAGGGCAAAGTATCACTTACACTACTAGTCACACTATGTAAGTTATCAAAATCCATAACTTACCAGTTAAATACTCACTATTTTACCTCGGTAAAAGCAGTAATAATCAAATTAAATACTAATATATATATAGTATTAAGCAACAAATTTAAAATTTAAGCAATGATAAAAGTTATCTTTGGTTTCTGTAAATCCGCTGCTGCACGAAATTAACGTGTGTGTTGTATCGCAGTAGGAAATGGAATGAGGTTTATGGGTGAATTGTTGGGATATATCCGGTGTTGAGGGAGTATCTCAATGTTATTTTGATGGTGGTTTTCAACTACTGTGGGTGAAGGTCGCTTGTGGGAGCGTCTCAGAATTTATAGTGGTAAGCTATTTATTGCTATAAAAAAGATACTCATTGTAGTGATAGGGGAGAGAACTGGTACTAGTAGTCAGTGCTTATTATAATTATCTCCCCTTTTTACAGGCAAACAAGATACCCATTGTAGTGATAGGGGAGAGAACTAGTACTAGTAGTCAGTACTTACTATAATTGTCTCCCCTTTTTACAGGCAAACAAGATACCCATTGTAGTGATAGGAGAGAGAACTGGTACTAGTAGTCAGTACTTTGCTAGTCTTCAAAAGTTTTGTGTTATGGAGCTTGGATTTTCATTGGTACCAGTCCCGTCACAGAGAGAGGCAGGAACATTCCTAGCTCAGATGGTTTGTGAAAATGCTGATAATTGTTTTAAGAAATGTTTGTGAAATAGATTATTTGGTGGAACAGTGATATTCACCATTTTCTGCAACCTATGCAAAAACTATTAAAAAGACCTACAAAATTGGAGACAAAAACTGTGCTCCATTATCAGCTAATATGTTTACAATAGTCAAATCTGCCTTAAAGGCCACCTGTATATAGCAAATCACTGTCAATAAAGGAGTTTCATTTTCTCCATTTAATGAATAGTGCATATAATTTGAACCTGTATAAAAAGGGCAAATTTACATTATTTAATGCTCTTTATATACAGGTGTGACTGCATTTGACAGCATCTAATCAGATAATTGCTAGATGCTTTTACACACAATGAAAATGTGTATCATTGTGTGATTTGGTAAAAGACATTTATCAAAATGTTTATCATATTCCTCGTCCTGAATATGCATGAAATATTTGCCGTTGGATATTTAAGAAATAAATCGTGGAAGCCAGAATGTGTTTTGAGTTTTAACATGGGTTGGCGAATATTAGTATTTTATCCTGAGCCAGAGGCAAGGGATAAAATTTACTAATATCCGCCAACCCATGTTAAAACTCAAAGCACATTCTGGCTTCCATGAATTATTTCGATTCTGATGTACTTTGATTGGAAGACGGTAATTTATATTTACGTTTGCAGACAATGTCGCACACAATTTATGCTGCCAAATTCGAGCAGACGATAATTCATCAACATGTACATTTACGATGGAAAAGTCAGTCATATGCACCGGCGCATGTGCTAATGAGATTATACCCAATCGATAAATCGCTCGTTGGTTTACAAAGCGAAAGAAGGACGTCATGTTAGAATAAGCGACAAACAATCAATAAATAATAATATTCCATACGATCAAACTTTGTCATATTTTAGCAAAATGCTCATTAGAGGGTATACATTTAATTACATATATAAAACAGAATCCTGTAAAAACTGAACTTCTAATGAAATCGCAATGTAGGAAACCTTTGTTAATTTAACCTATATAAAGTGAACACCTGTCTATTACAAAAGCAAAGGTTGGTTCCAAGAATGTTTGGTTTAGACAGGTTCCACTGTACTAATTTTTTAGTGTTTGTATTTTGTAAATACAGTTTCTACTGTGATGACTATATTATTATTCGTGGCATGCCAATTTTCATGGATTTCAAGATTTGTATAAGAATTTGACAAATATCTTTGGCACCTTTTTTTGGTATACCGTATAGCGGGTTATTTTCGTGGGTCTAAGATTCGCGATTTTGAGGGGCAAAGGTATGGTACAAATTTTCACGGATTGAACAAAACTATATTTTATTTTGCCGGTAAAAAATGAGTAAAAAAGTACAAGAAATTGTGGTTCATTTTGTTATTTCTTACCACAAATAAGTCGGTAAATTGATAGAAACAAGTACACAAACAACAATTTTATTTACAAATTGCAAATCAAGATCAGACAACTCAAAATCACATAGAGTTACGAAATATCTACATAAACTGTATCACATGTATTACACAGTTGTCTATTCTCAGGAGACTTTTGACAACATCATCTTCCAGACTCTCCGTCATTTTTACAGGCGGTTGAACCTCTGCGTTTCACAAAGTTCATTCTTTTCAGAAGCGATTTGGCCCAGGTTTTGGAAATGTCAATTGAGCCACCATTTTCAGCTAACAGGGTTTTGTCATTTCCTATTATTATACCCTTCGCTGCCGCAATTACAATTTGTGATTTAATCACAGCTCCGTTATCTCTCTGAACACGGTTATATACTTTTGAACTTTGGTATCCAGTTCAGTACCTACTAGTAACGGTCTTCCACACTTTTTTGGATGTAATTCAGTAATGTCACCTTCAAAGTCCAATTTTCGTTTTTTCAAGTTTAAAGACTCATACTTCTTTTTCATTCCACACACTACTTTCGTTTAAATTTGGGAACATTTCTTTATATTTTCTCACCGTTGATGCAGGTCCATGCTGAGAACAATATTTTCCAATGTCAGCACGATCTTTCGGTGAATAAGTAATATATTTTCCTCTCGTAACTGATGCCGGTGTTTTTGGCGAATTCTGTACTTTAGTTGGACTTCCAATAATTTTTAAAACACTCTCATTTGCTTCATTTAGTACAGACGGCCCAAGCAAATTGGCAATTTCAGAATTTTCGGATGGTACAATTTGTTTTGGCTTGAAATAATTAAAGATGCTCATCTTGGGCATTCAAACTAACATTTAATTCGATAAAATAAAAGTGAACTGAAAATCAGTTATGAAAATTCACACACAATGCCATTGGGCACGTTTCTACAATATTGATTAACGATCATCGACCGTTATAGATCTGTTCAACGTAAATAGAAGAAACATTCCCAAATCTAAATCGGAAGTACAGATTTTGTATAAATATTTCATGGAATTTATTTTGGCGATTTACATTTGACCGTGAAAATAAGCGAAAATAACCTGCTATACGGTAATATCAGTTGTAGTTGGCACTTTATGAGATTAACACTCATTGTTGTGTGATTTACTGTAATAAACTGATACTTTACAGTCTTCGTGCTAACCCACTTGCCCGAAGCAGGGGACAAATAAAACTGGATTCAAATGAGTGAAAATTATGAAAGAATTTGTTTGAATAAATAGAAAAAATTTCTGAATGTGTGAAAAAAAAATAAGGCAAAGACTGCTTTATAATTTTTAATTTGAGACACTGTCCATATTTTGTTGAAGTGAGGAATTGTTGAATGAAAGGTGACAGAAACATGTTTTCATTGTTTCTCAACTTTATTTCTGTATTTGTTTTTTGTTAAGTAATATGGTGATTTTAGGAATAGGAATATGACCTGTTAAAATCAACACATTACTAAGCAAAAACAAAAGCCAGAAAAAAAGTTCAGAAACACTGAAAACACATTTTGTGCATATATATGATAGACTCAGATCGATGTCCAGTCTCTAATCGACGTCCACTCCTCAAATCGGCGTCCACTAACGTCATTATCTCAAATCACGGTCCAATTTTAGGATATTCTCAAATCGACGTCCTTTCCAAACTCTCATATCTATAGGCTCGTTTACACGATCAAAGTTTGCCATCAAAAATAATTGTAGCGATAGTTTTTATTTTTATTTATTTTTATTTTTGTGTGTGTGTGTGTGTTTTTTAAGCATTTTCCCATTCTTTAATATTATCAATAGGGGTAGAATCTACTTAAAAAAATGGCGGACCACAGAAGTCAGATATTGTAATAAGCAAAGCGCATAACCCATAACCTTTCATTTTGATACCATGCAGATATGACAACAAAAGGGTTAGGTTTAGGGTTAGGGTTAGGTTTAAGGTTAAGGTTAGGGTTAGGATTAGAGTTACGGTTACGGTTAAGGTTAGGGTTAGGGCTAGGGTGAAGGTTACGGCTAGGGTTAGGGTCCGCTAAAGTAGAAGTACTCCTAAAACACAATAGGATTTTATCTACAGTAACTATGAAATACATGGGCATTTTTGTCATCAAGAACCCCTCATCTGGAATCTGGTCTTATCCGTTCTCCATCATTGCTTCAAAAACATTCCCTAACGGGTGTGACGTCATTTGAAGTATACGTCAGTGGCGTCATTGTACGTCGATTTGAGAAAGTGAAAAACGGCCATATATTTGAGAATTGGACGCCAATTTGAGGATTGGACGTCGATTAGAGACTGGACGTCAATCTGAGTCTTACATATATATATATATTATTTGTAACACATTAATTATTTTCTTCTAAATTGAACAAATTTAAGGGCGGAACTGTAAACATTGTAAGCTTGCTACTGTGCTTTCTTGTTGTAACAAATTATCAGCTCACTAAGCAAATTTATTTACACATCAATGGTGTTAATTATATATATTATGTCAATGAAGTAAATAACAATATTTTCAAAGAAAGTAATGATAGCACTGTAACATAACAACCTACACATATTAGCAATCACTAATATTTCTATGCACGTTTTCTACCACGATTATGAGGACAAAAGACACAAAATGTTTTTCTTTTCTACTGACTAAGATGATAACTTGAAATGGAGCTCATAAGAAGAAGGAATATGCTCCGGTCAAACTTCCTGATTGATTGAACCAGCTTAACAGAACGAAGACCAACAAATAAGAATGTATTATTCATTTATTTTTTAGCTGCAATAAATGTAACACTAAGAGTATGAATGCTATTTATGCAGCCATATATATGTGCCTACACGAATTATACCAAGATTTGTTAAAGATCATTTCGCTGTAAAAAATGTATTATGTTCTACATGTAGATGGGGATCCATGAATCAACACATCCAGGAAAATGCAATTTTTCTACAAACTACGAAATTAGGTATCCATGAATTCACAGCATAATTTTGCATCTTTATTTGATTTCGTTTGGTTCGGTTTATGGTGTTTAATGCCACTTTAACCAAATTTCGGTTATATCGTGGCGGTCAGTTTTATTGTGGAGGTACCCGGAGAAAACCAGTCGCAAGTCACTGACAAACTTAATGTTGTAACGAGTACACCTTGCCATGAATGGGGTTCGAACTCACAACTTTAGTGGTGATAGGCACTGATTGCACAGGTAGTTGTAAATCCAACTACCATACGATCACGACCATGACGGCCTCTCATCTTTATTTTATGATTATGTGTAATGATATAATACACACTACATTTTTCCTCAGTAAGACTTACACACTTTACTACATTTTTGTGTATTAAGCAAATAATACTTTATTCTAACTTATATATTTAGGTACATGTTGAAGGACACAGAGAAACAAATCCATTTACTAAGAAAAAAAAACCAACACCACAGGACCAAGCTTTACTCGCAACTGTCAAGAGTATACCTAAGCTAGGAGAAGTTAAATCAAGAATACTGCTTGAAAAATTTGGAAGTATGTGGTTTTTGCTCACCTTGCCAAAGGTTTTTTTTTATCACACGTTTATTTTTGGAATAGGTCTTTTAAAGTATTCTTGACATAATTAATGAACGACTTGAACTTAGCCTTGAGACCAGAAATATTACAGGACAGTTCTTTGATTTAATAACTGCTAATTGAAAATCTAGTATGGCCGTTAATTAGGTTGATCATCAAGATTAGATTCTATAGGGAAATGGTTTATATAAAATCTTGTCAAAGACTTGTTCCATTACTTTGAAATTTGACTTCATAAGAATAATTGTCTGGTAATTGCCTGTGTCGACTCTGTTTGTTTAGAAATATGAATTCATACAACAAGAATATAATTATCAAATATAGGTCAATCAGATATCAAAGATGGCCGACATTGATGTCGACGAAGGATTAAAAAAAGTTTTGTCAAAAGCCACCATGGAATTGGATTTGAAAAGTTCTATAAATTTTTGTAATGAAGTTGTTACTATGTAATTCAGTAACAAGACAACCTCTGTTTGATTGACATAAAATTTTGCAAGTATTAAATAAAACAACGATTTTATCGATGTACTTACTGTTAGCATTTATTTGGAGGGTTAGGGTTAGGGTTAGGTTAATGGTGTTTAACGCCACTTTCAATAATATTTCAGTTATATCATGGCGGTCAGTTTTATTGATGTAGGAAATCAGGAGTACCCAGAGAAAACCACTGACATGTGGCAAGTCACTGACAAACTTTATCACATAATGTTGTATCTAGTACACCTCGCAGTGAGGGGGATTCAAACTCACAACTTTAGTGGTGATGGACACTGATTGCACAGGTAGTTATAAATCCAACTACCATGATCACGACCATGATGGCCCCCATTTACATGGACATAATGCTGGTAATTATTAGTAGGAACAGTGATACATGTACATGTATGTAGCTTTTGAAGTTATCGTTGACAGTCGAACTGTCATCAGTCTTATTTTTTTTACAGGTCTCAAAGCCATAAGTAAAGCTTCTGTACAAGTAAGTTTCCTATAAAACCAATAATTCAATCAATTTATCTATTACAAATAATTTTTAATTAATCCAGAATTCACTATCAAGAAAATGTCTACACTTAAACAATTTGATTACAGTAAACCTGTTTTATATAATGAACTTGGATGGTCGTCCATGTAGGCTATTATCATCATCTGGTGTCTGTCGTCTGTTAACTTTTTACACTTTAGTCATCATTATGGAACAACTGAACCATTTGAAAGAAAGCTTGACTGAATTATTCACTGTATTTTTTTTTTTTTTTTAAATATCTTAATTTTAAAAACAATTCTGAAATAACTTGAAAACAAAATTGATAGGAATCTTCCTTGGACAAATTATTGTGGTTTTTTCCAAGATAGCTGTCACTTCATGACTTGGACAAAATTACTGTGTATTTTTTGTATTGTTATGAAATCCAAGATAGATGTCATCTCATGACAAAGTTTAACATAGAATCATATGACCATATGGGGTTGTGTTTCATGGATTTTGTGTTATTTCTTTTTCAAAATAAAATGTGAACTTTGATAAAAGATGGCATCATTTTTTTTACTACAAATAATCATGTCCACCAAAATATAAACTTGGTGACAATTTTAACATGTCTGTGAAAAAACCCCCCAAAAAACATGGTTAGCATTTCACAAAAGAAACTTCAGTTACAAGCTTACCAGCTGTGTTTTCCAATAAAAAAAAACTTGACCTCTAAGATTTACGTGATAATCTGATGTGAACGTTTCCCAGATAAATAAAGGTACATATCAGGGGAATAGTATTATGATATAGAAGGGTATTATAGCTCTTGATAATTTAGAAAAGGGATGGGAGGTTTTGGACAAGCATGACAAATCTTAATAGTGAACTGAACTTTAGATTTTAATATTATACCACTTGAAATGTATTTTTAGAAATAAACTGCATTGAATTTGAAGATATTACCGTTTATGTTTTCTTTTATAACGAATAATATTTATATAGAGCAAATTTCATTGGTCCTCTGTAGTTTGTTATGTAGAAAACAATCATAGCTGTATTGTTGGTGTAGTACTTTAATTTATTGACCTCCACGATATAACTGAAATATTGTTGAATGTGGCCTTAAACACCATAACCCCCTTTAATTTATTGAAGAAAAAAACAACATCTTATTGTATCTACACTCACTTTGTTATGTTTGTACTAATGTATTGCTATTGTAACAAGCTCTGTAGGTGGAGCCCTTTATTTTCCCTTCACCAACGAAGTTGCGTAGGGATATAGTAACGCTACTGTCCTTCCATAACATCCTTGTGAACACTCTAGAATCAACATCCTTCAATGGATTTTGACCAAACTTGGTACACACTTAGTCCTTAAGAATATCTGGAACCCTATTGATTTTCAAGATCAAAGGTCAAGGTCACTGCGTCAAGTTTTTAGGCAAGGGGATACGCCACGCTTTGCGTTGCCCTTGTTTTAATAGCATTAAAATATATTTTACATTTTTTGTTTGTTTCAGGAATTAACAGACGTAGTTGGTAAAGCTAGTGCTATACATATAAGAACATTCCTTGATGCTCCTACTTGAATCTCACATTTTCTTTAGTGGAGTGATCTTTAACTGTTGGTCCAAGACCACATAACAGAATTACTGGACAGAGAATGCATACTGCAGCAATCAAGAGAGAAATAAACTTATATTTAATTCTTTATTTATTTATCGAAGATTGCTGAAAGCAAATGGCTATGAGTGGTTTTCCTCAAACTTTTATAAACTTATAGAAATGCTAACTTATTAAAAATAACTGATATTTTCAGTAATAAATGATGTATACATATAGCAACTATATAGATAAAGTTTTGTTTACTGACATATGTATCATTCATGACTATTCAATTTTTAGCTCGCCATGGCCAAATGTCCATGTGAGATATTGTCATCATTTTGTGGCCTTCATCGTCTGTCATCCATAAACTTTCCACATTTCAATCTTTCTCTCACAAACCCAAAAAGGAAATGGAACTAAAGTTGGCAAATATGCTATTGTACTTGGATGGTTTTCAACATTTTAAGATTTTTGTTTTATTTTTGAAATTCAGTATGACTGCTACTGTCAATTATGATTTCTGATTGGCAGAATTTTCAAATCTCCTCTTCTCGTGTACAAAATTTTCATTTCTTATGTGGATCAGACATCCAACATGGCTGCCAATGCATAACAATTTATTTTAATGAAAGACTCTGAGAAAATGAATTAATAATATTTTCAGAAACCACAAATTTGATTGAACCCAAACTATACGTGAATAATCATTTGTCATTTTAATTTTTTTGTAGATCGGAAATCAAAGATTGCCTCCACTAATGCCCAGAGGATAAATTTAACATACCAATAGGTCTCTATGGGAAAAAAAAATATAATTATTCTATGCATTCTATAGAAACCAATGAAGTATTTGAAAGCAATCTTAGCTGGAATGTTCCTTGGGCATGTTGGGTGGTTCTCTGTCAAATTTGTGTGGGTGTGTTGATCGGAAATGCAAGATGGCTACACACAACTGCAAGACAAAATTTTAGCATGTTGTAAATTGATTTATTATACTATATGTTTGAACCGCATCGGTGGTGTAATGGTTAGCGTGTTCACCTCGAGTACGGTAGATCATGGGTTTGAGCCCTGTTCCAGTCAAACCAAAGACTATAAAATTGATATTTGTTGCTTCTCCGCTAAGCACGCAGAATTAAGGAGAAAGAGCAAAGACTGGTTAGCTCGGAATCAGGATAATGTGTCCGAGTGGAGTGACATCTCTATCCGTGAACTGTTGTTTCAGTGAGCTAGCACTATAAAAATCCAGCTAAGCGTGTTGGTCTAGTACAAAGCAGACATCATCATCATTTTATTGAAAATTAACTTGTTCTTCTCATATTATAGCTGAAAAATGGCCGAGTTGGCGTTAAACAACAATCACTCTCTATACTGTGTTTGTTTTAACAATAAAGGTTGATATTTGCTTCTTTGAAATCTGCTACCTCGATCACTGGTCAGAATTGACCAATCTAAAATTCAAATCCAAAAAAAGTCAGTTTCTTAAGATGGAAATTAATGTATACCTAAAATTCACATTCATTCCAGACAAAGTATGTAAAGAAATAGAAATAATGATATTTTTAGTTGAAATAAAATACTGTCAGATTTGATGGTAAATATTGATTTTAATTAAAAATAAAACCTGAAGCAGTCATGCTGCAGACATTTTAATGAATGTTTTATTTGCTTTATTCAAAATCATTTATACTCATTCAAGAGTTAAAAGTCACAGATGATATGTTTAAATCATATTACATGTACCTATATAATAGTTGCTTATTTTGAGGTCAATATCAGATTTATTGACTGCCCAAGGGCCAGGATATGGACTGAAATTGTTTTTATGGGTGGAGCTGAAGGCGTGGCTATATCAAAATTTCAGTTCATATCCTGGCCCAAGGGCAGTCCCTAAATCTTGTTATTATACCTCATATATTAATTACCATAAATAGATTAATTTGATTGGACAATGGGTAAAAATCAGAACACGTGATCACACAGGACAAAAATCATATTCCACCCCCTCGGAAGCCTGGCGGGTCTTCCCGCCAGATTTATCGTTGTTTGACAGGAAAACGTCAGAGGCACTCGGAACGTATCATTTGCAGGCGACCGTTAATGTGGTTTTTAAATATCTGAGACAACGTTCCAATGGACTTAAAATATGTTTGCCAGCAGTATTTTACATATATGTGTTTTCTTGGTTTCATTCAGTATAATAAAACATTTTTATCCTGCAATGACAGCATTTACCGACCAATATAGCCTGCCCAATATTTTTTTTGATATTGTTCAGTTATAAATAGAACATACAAATGTAAGCTCTGCCCACATCGGGGGATATTGTTTTCAAATACATACACAAAATTATTTCAAATACTTTTATCATCGTCCAGTAAACGTTTATTTACGATTTAAAATTGCAGGATAAATGCAATACATGTGCACTGTCGAAGCATATAGGTAAATATGTGTATTCGGCGCGAAACGCGGGAAAATAAATGTATAATATTGCCCCCTAAATAAGTAACTATTGTTTTTATTGCATTGAACACAGTAAACTTACAATGAGGCATATTTTTTCAGATTATATTGCTTTAAAAATCTGATATTGTATTTTGAGGTTTGCATATTCACCCTTTGTTAAAAATCTGATATTGTATTTTGAGGTTTGCATATTCACCCTTTGTTAAAAAAAAGGGGGCAGAGGGTACTATAATTTGTATTAAGATTTACTATTTGATATAAATTATATAAAAAAATTGTGTTCATAGTGCTTCTTTAACATGATATTATAAGAATACTTTTAGATACTTGTGTACAGTAGATTTACCCTGTCTATTTTTTGTTCTCTCAAGCAGCAACCTGAGTTTTTATTATTAGTTCACCTGGCCAAAGATCGCATTTAAATCTTTTCCTCTGAAACCGCTGAACCAAAATAAACCAAATTTGGCAGGGATGGTCTTTGGGTAGTCCCATTTCAACATTGTGCCTGACAGCTCCGCCCTCCATTCAAGATAGCTGCTGTTATTCAAAATAGAAATTTCTTCAATTGCTGCTTTATTATAAATCAAAATGAGCTCAAATATTAACTGCAGCTACATGACAATGAGTAGATTAACATATATTCTGGGTTTTTCTGTGAAATTTTTCATTCAACCGATTTATACCAATTATACAAATTAGACATATTTTGATAAAACATCACATTAAAATCTTCTCCTCTAAAACCGCTGAACCAAATTAAAGCAAATTTGGCTGGGATGGTCCTTGGGTGGTCCCCTTTCAATATTGTGTCTGACAGTCCCGCCCTCCATTCAAAATGGCTGCTGTTACTAAAAATATAAATTTCTTTAGTTGTCAATTTCTGCTTTATTACAAATCAAAATGAACTCAAATTTTAACTGCAGCTACATGGCAATGAGTAGTTTAACATATATTCTGGGTTTTTCTGTGAGATTTTTTCAGCCAGTTTATTCCGTTTAGGAATATTACGAGATAAAAATCACATCAAAATCTTTTGCCCAGAAATTTGAGTTGAAATGATCTTTGGGTGGCCCACATTCAAAATTATGTGTAACACTCCCATTTTCTATCAACTTTAGATGTCAATTTGAAAACCAGGTGAGTGATTACAGGCTCCTGGGAGCCTCTAGTTTTTTCTTTGTTATTTTCTTTATGTGATCAAACAAAAACATGTTTATCATAAACGTTTAATACATTATTTGTTGTCGTATGCTACTTTTAATCTGGATCATTTTTGTGTTTTATTAAAGGGGACATAACTCTATCATTGTAGAGCTAGTCCAAATTATGCTACACAGCCTGGTGTGTGTGTGTGATTGTTCTTTAACATGGCGAGAACAAGTTAATTTTCAATGAAATGATGATGAGGTCCGATTTATACTAGACCAACACGCTGAGTTGGATTTTTATAGTGCTAGCTCACTGAAACAACAGTCCCTGGATAGACATGTCGCCCCACTCGGGCACATTATCCTGATTTATCATAGAATAAAACACCCCATGTGACTGCCACATAACCAATTAGAATACCTATTACAAATCTGATATGCAATAATTAATAATATGTTTACAGCAGCTAACATAATCAAAGGCAGGTGTCAAACATCGGCTTGCACCACGAATGGCTTTTCCAAGTGATCAACACAATGGACCTCAGTATCAGATTGAATTAAAGATCAATAAATACATTATAATTGACAAAGATAAAGCAATTACATTTTGTGAGGGGCCGTCGTGATCGTATGGTAGTTGGATTTATAACTACCTAATCCGTGCCTATAAACACTAACGTTGTGAGTTCGAACCCCACTCAGACGAGGTGAACTTAATACAACATTATGTGATAAAGTAGTCAGTGACTTGTGACAGGTCTGTGGTTTTTTTCTGAGTTCTCCAGTTTCCTCCACCAATAAAACTGACCACCACGATAAAAAAAAGCAAAATACCAATTTTATAGTTTTTGGCTTGACCCAGTCTACCGCACTCGAGGCAGGCATGCTAACCATTACACCACCGATACAGTTCACAGGACTGGTATAGTTGCCCATTGCCAAGATTGAGCATAAACTGTTCCAAAATAGTAAACACTAACCATATGTCATGTACTAAAATCATATTATGCTGAAGATTGACAATACAGATAATACTGTTGGAAACTTTCCAAATGTGAGAAATGTTTAAAATCTGCCTAATCTGAATATAAATGAGAATTCCAATGGAAGTAAGTTTTTACCAGTTTCTCTGTACAATCAAATCTGTATTAAGCAGTCAGTCAGGGGATCATTAAAAAGTATTGACCACATAAGAGAGGTGACTGCATAAATAAGAATACTTTGTAAAATTATTTGTGATCACTGGGACCATGAAATGGTCGCCTTTTTAGCTCACCTTGCCAAAGGCAATGTGAGCTTTTGCCATCACTTGTTGTCCGTTAACTTTTCACAATTTAATCTTCCCCTCTGAAACCCCTCGGCCAAATGAACTGAAACTTGGTAGGAAGCATCTATAGAAGGTCCTCACTAAAGATTGCACATTTTGTCCCGACCCATTAACAAACATGGCAGCCACAGGCAATTCTTGTTTCTGATTGGCCAATTTTTTTTAATCTACTTCTCTGAAACCGCTTGGCCAAATGAACCGAAACTTTGTAGGAAGCATCTATGGAAGGTCCTCTAAAAAGAATGCTCATTTTGTCCCGATGGGTTAACAAACATGGCCAAGAAAGATAACTCTTGCCATCCCTTAGAAATTAACTAATGCTGATATAGTGTAACAGGTTTATTCTATACATTACAAGTAGGTATTCACATTTTAATATTCTTTTTAGCAAACTTGGCCAAAGGCAATATGAGCTTTTGCCATCACTTAGTGTCTGTCGTCTGTCATCTGTTTACATTTCACATTTTAATCTTCTCCTCTGAAAACCCTCTGCCAAATGAACTGAAACTTGGTAGGAAGCATCTATGGAATGTCCTCTCTAAAGAGTGCACATTTTGTTATGATCCATTACCAAACATGGCCACCGCAGGCAATTCTTGTTTCTGATTGGCCGATTTAAAAAAACTTTTCCCCTGAAACTGCTTGGCCAAATGAACTGAAACTTGGTAGGAAGCATCTATGGAATGTCCTCTATGAAGATTAATAGGTTCTTGGGAAAGACCGGGTGATCTTCCAAGAGTGATAGAAATTATATGTCTTCGTGAGTTTTGTGCAGCGAAACGAGTGAAAAGAAACAAAAAAAACCCAGAAGATCACCCGGGCTTTCCCAACAACGCATGTAAGTACCTATTTCTTCCGTACACCAACAACTTTCACTATCGCCATTGATCAGTAACTAATT
Organism: Bathymodiolus septemdierum; assembly: GCA_963383655.1. Taxonomy (NCBI): domain Eukaryota; kingdom Metazoa; phylum Mollusca; class Bivalvia; order Mytilida; family Modiolidae; genus Bathymodiolus; species Bathymodiolus septemdierum. The sequence continues at coordinate 23,935,669 of OY726522.1, read as the reverse complement.
TGCATAAATTATCAGATCAATATCATTGAGCGTTATGAAATACACATCACATAAAATTGACATTTGTGACACCGATTGATAAACTAAGTAGCTTTCTACCGATATTTGAGCTTTTCTCACTAATATTTTATTGAAAGTACAGTATTTTCCTTCATGAGACACCCCATTTATGAAATATGACGTGACACATATTTTGACGCCATTGAAGAATGACGTCAAAGGTACGGAAAAGGACATCTAGAAATACGAAAAAATGAAAATAAAAGACACAAATATATTTAATACGGTTGGAGTCTGTATTTGAAAAAAAAAAACAATGGTTAAATCCGTATTATATCTGTTATTCAGCTATCAGACAGGGTATATAATGTGACATTCCCGGCTTAGGATATATATTTAAGCAATTTTTTTCTTGTTGGAGGCGTTCTGATTGGATGTCACAACAAGTAGAGACGAGTGCACGTGCACTCGTCTCAACCCGAAAACGTACATTTACGGAAGAATGCTTATTTCGTCCCATTCGGTTAACAAACATGGCTACCACCGAAACTTGGTAGGAATCATCTATGGAATGTCTTCTATGAAGATTGCTCATTTCGTACCGATCGGTTAACAAACATGGCTACCACCGAAACTTGGTAGGAAGCATCTATGGAATGTCCTTGTGTGAAGATGCTCATTTCGTCCCGATCTGTTAGCAAACATGGCCACCACATGCAATTCTTGTTTCTGATTGGTCGATTTCTAAAAAATCTTCTCCTTTGAAACTGCTTAGCCATATGAACTGAAACTTGGTAGGAAGCATCTACATGTATGAAAGGTTCTGTATAAAGTTTCCTCAAAAGCAGAATGAAAGGTGAGCGACACAGGCTGAGCCTCTAGTGTTTAAAGTTATTGCTAAATAGAGGTAGCCACGTGGCAGGTTTAACTGTATATACAGTTCAGTAACATGCACTGGTTACCATGACAATCAATATGAACCACAGGACATTAGTTACCATAAGAATTGGTGACAAAACAATTTATTATTTGTAGGAAACCACATCAAACCAATGAAGCTTTGATCTTCCTAACTATGCACATCAGAGATATTGGTCCCAAGTCTGACGATGCAGTTGAGGTCATGATCGTATGGTAGTTGGTTTTTACAACTTCCTACGCAATCAGTGCCTATCACCACTGAAGTTGTGAGTTCAAATCACGTTCATTGTGAGGTGTACTCGATACAACATTATGTGATAAAGTTTGTCAGTGACTTGCGACAGGTTGGTGGTTTTCTCTGGGTACTCCAGTTTCCTCCACCAATAAGACTGCTACGATATAACTGAAATATTGTTGAAAGTAGTGTTAAACACCCCAACCCTAACCCCAATGTTTTAAAGTTATAAAGACGAAAACAAATTATTTTTCATTATTTTTCTTTAATATAGTGAATTACTTTTTATACAAATAAATGGTTTGCTCAAATGTCAACAACATGTATCAACTTTTGGGAGTATAAAATATAACCATGCTCCAGATCACAAGCTCCACCTGAGATTTGAGCATAATAATAAATAACAATGACTCCCTGATCTCTCTCACTCATAACAATAACATCTCTCTCACACATAACGTTAATGTGCCCACTCGTAACTTTGTATGATGAATCTATCCCTCCTACTGAGGCAACATTATAGATATAAATAAAACACTCACTCACAGAGACTAATAATAATATTGATGAATATTTACAAGAAATATTAAAAATGATATGAAGTGAACATCCATTTCATGGAATCAATATTGATATCTAATTTTTAAAAATGTTCTACGTGCCAATCAAACTGTACAACTTCTACTGTTTCTTTATTCCTTAATTATGATCAATGAAATGGATCATACTGACAATTTAATTGATACAATCGGTTTTTTTCCCTAAAAGGATTATATTGGTGTGGGGGAGGGTTTGCTGTGAATATATATTTTTATATATGTCACTTCTAATATAAATGGGTTTTCTTTCTATTTATAACTAAATACACTACATTTACCATCTAAAAACTCACATAAAAAAAGTGTTGAAAATATACTTGGTTAGATAATTAATGGATAAAATGGTGACCATTTCATTTCTAAGTGAATAAATGGTATATGTATTAAAACTGAAACTGATTGATTGGTGTTTAATGCCAACATTAGCAGTATTTCAGCTATATCGTGGCGTAAAACAAAACCTGTCACTTTACTGGGGAAAATATGAAACAAAATATTGTCTGTACAATGTAATTATGCTGAAATGATTTCATTTTGACCACCTTTCATGAATTAAATGAAGCTGGATTTCATTTTATACAAGGCCCTAAGAATAAGAAATTAGGAATATTAATAACATACCCTATATTCTTACACAGGAAATTATAAAGCTAAAGAAATTCATTTACAATTGTATTGTCAAATAAAATGACAAAACGGGAAGTTTGTCAATGTCATATTATTTAAATTTATTGAGCTGACATTTTAAATTTGAATTAATGTATTGCTATAATTTTATATCATAAAACCTAGAAATTGTATTACTCTGATCATGATTTTCAAAATTAATTAGTTATAAATGTTTCCTCTTAAAATTGTGGAATGCTAATTTTTTTTAATAAAATAAAAAAAAAACATTTAAACATAAATGTAAAAATAAAGTTGATTTTTTCAGTTTTCCCTATTAACGGAAATTGTACTCAAGACACATTAAATCGTAACAAGCTTAATGTATTTATCTATGAAAATGATAATAAATACCCAATATCAGTAGACATTTTAACCCTATTGTGATTTTTGACACTATCCTAGAATTGCCATGATTACATGAAAATCTTTCTACTAATAAGGGTAATAACAATCAATATATAGGTTTTGTACAGTATATATTTGCAAGACCCTACATTTGTGAAAATCTTAAAATATCACATTGCAAATATATATTGTAGCCAATATTATTCAAAAACAATATTTGCAATGACGGATTTTAACAGATTTTCACAAATGTGAAGTCTTGCAAATATTCCTTCAGAACAAATTTACAAATCAACATAACAAATATTTTTTGACCATATACATGTCTCAGGACATTCTGTCAAACAGAAAGTGTGCATCTGCATGACAGACATTAACAATAATTCATTATTAGAAGTCTTCTATTAAGTAAATATACAGCTATATTTAGTAATGCTCTTATACCCAGATTAATTCTATTTATATCACAGACAAGTAGATCTATAAACAACTAAAGCTTTATAAATTACTCATAACCAAGATGTATACATGGTTTTCAAAAATACTGCATAAACTTCAGATAAAAAAAAATAGGCTAATTATTCTCCTATAATGTTCTTCAGTATAAAAATATTTTCCTTACTAAAGCCTTAAATATTTAATATTGTTCATCACACATGTAATATTAGGTATATACATAGCATTCCTCTCTTTGTATATCTTTGCATGCAACAGTGATTTTTTTTATTGAGCTCATTTTCACATATTTCTTCTTTTTTTTTTGTATACACAAAACATAAACAGTTATATCAATCAAAACAGTTTATAAGACCACTGAAAGACGATAAAGATTCAATACAATATATCAAGCAGTATCTAAATTTTGAAAAAAAAAAAAAAAAAAGCTAAATAAAATCAGAAAATAAATAAATATATTATTATTTTAAGTCATTTTTGTAAAAAAAAAATAATAATCATACTCTCAAAATGGTCAATGTTGGGTCATAAAACTCAACTATTTTCTACCAATATATATATATACATATTTAACAACTGATTTGTTTTGTGAGAATTGATTTCTCAGAGCAATATCACATCGAAGATGAAGCACAAGATGTCCCTTTGAGCAAAACATATCAACGATAGTATGTTTATGAAATTATCTGAGATTTGTCAAGGGGAAGTCAGTGAAACAAATAGAAATCAACTATAGTTTTTCATATCATTTTTTAGCTTGACAATAGATATTATCCTGTGTAAAGATCAAAGAGAAAATTTACAAATCATTGATAAATTATAACCAATATGTCGTGGATAAATAAAAACTATAGAGATCTACTGAAACTTGAAAGAGAATGCTAATAAAATATCTAAAAGAAGTAAAGTAAAAAAATGACAGTGCATTTCCTACCAAAATAACATTTATTAATGGAAGACTTGGTCAATTTCTTTGCATACATAAATATATATAAAAAAATATGTAGAAAAGTCTTTAAAGCACTGAATGAAAGGTCAATAATGAGGTTGATGATGTCACCATTCTGTCATCTTGTCGTCTCTCTTTCACAGGGCTCAGCTTCATGCATACTTGTCTAATGTCTAATGTACAATTTACATTAACTTGGTTGCTCGTTGAAATCACCATATTTTTCAAATATCCCCTCTACATAATTTGTTAAATTAAAGTCTGAGGTTTCAGCTTTTTTAATAAATGGATGATCTAAGAGTTCTATGTAATTTGCCCTTTTCTGTACATCTTTGCATAAACTGAAAATTAAAAAAAATTAAATCCATATTAAACATAGTTCTGACAATTGTAATTTTGAATACCTCTAGTTTGGTATGATCCTTGCTACCCTCTTTATTCAAGTAAAAAGAACAGTACTTCAAGACTGCCTTTTGCATACTACTCATGCAATTTGTAAAATAATGTCATTGTGACTGTGAAATGTAGAACAGCAATAAAAGCACTGTTTTTTTACTTTAATTTGTGTCTTAAGTGTAATGTTGGATAGTCTCTCATGATCATTTACATCCATATCCTTTCTTACTATAAGCTGTTCCTTTATAATTTGTGTCCAAGTGTAATGTTGGATAGTCTCTCATGATCATTTACATCCATATCCTTTCTTACTATAAGCTGTTCCTTTATAATTTGTGTCTAAGTGTAATGTTGGATAATCACTCGTGTTCATTTACATCCATATCCTTTCTTACTATAAGCTGTTCCTTTATAATTTGTGTCTAAGTGTAATGTTGGATAATCACTCATGTTCATTTACATCCATATCCTTTCTTACTATAAGCTGATCCTTTACTTTAATTTGTGTCTTAAGTGTAATGTTGGATAGTCTCATGTTCATTTACATCCATACCCTTTCTTACTACAACCTGTTCCTTTACTTTAATTTGTGTCTTAAGTGTAATGTTGGATAGTCTCATGTTCATTTACATCCATATCCTTTCTTACTATAAGCTGTTCCTTTACTTTAATTTGTGTCTAAGTGTAATGTTGGATAATCTCTCATGTTCATTTACATCCATAACCTTTCTTACTATAAGCTGTTCCTTCACTTTAATTTGTGTCTAAGTGTAATGTTGGATAGTTTCTCATGTTCTTTTACATCCATAACCTTTCTTACTATAAGCTGTTCCTTTACTTTAATTTGTGTTTAAGTGTAATGTTGGATAATCTCTCATGTTCATTTACATCCATATCCTTTCTTACTATAAGCTGCTCCTCTACGTTAATTTGTGCTTAACTAAGTGTAATGTTGGATAGTCTCTCATTAGACCAGCGGTAGAAAATCAAAAAATAAAATGCAATGAACCCATGGGCTACACACCTATATCATATGTCATTGGAAAGAGGAATGACGGGACTCTCAGAATAATGATGCCGTAAAAGTCGGAAGTGGTCACGTTTTTGCATAATTAAGGTCAAAGGTCAAGAAAAATTTGTTTTTCGCTTTCGACTTTCATTTGAAAAGTGCATTTTCCTTAAAAATGAAATTCAATTCGACACGTTTGATGGTTTTTATTTGATGGACCACATATTAAATTAGATTATTGAACCAAAATTCAGAAATGAATGACGTCAATTGACGTCGAAATGACTGTTTTTGGATGGGAATGTGATTTTTCAATGTAAGTGACTCGTATTTGCTTCCATAAAACAATGACGTTGATCCAAGGTTTTTTTTTTTTTTAACGTAATAATGACGTTTATTTATGTTTCATTATATTTTGTGTACATACTGTTCGATACAAGGAAGTAAATCAAAACATACCCGATTCGCCCAACACAGGTATTTTTTTGTAAGTCTGTATTTTGTCAGTCCCTAAATAGCTATGAGCATTGTACATCTCATGTGAACCCTTGTAGTTTTTTTTTTATTAAAGTGATTCATAAATAAAAACACCCTTTTAGACATTTTGAACGTTTAAAACGTAAATATACATGCTGCATTCACCATCGTAATCTGAAACCCAATTATTATCAGAAAAATTTAGTGTTTGGATAATGCATTTGATCTGGTCAATCGCATATGGAGATATTCAGGGAATCAAATAAATACAGTTGTTTTTATGATTTGTTTAAAAAAAGAACTCTTGTGTGCTTACGCATCGTCATCTTCAATATCAGTCCTGTGTGTAATCACATTGTGACAGAGGTCTAATGCTTGGCAAGGACAAAGTTCTGTGCAAGACAAATTCTGTTAAAACAAACACAACCTTTACTACAAACGGATCTTCCGTTGCATACAAGGTCCTGCAAAAGGTCAGATGACATTTGATCTTCAAACAATATTGGTTCAAGACCAAACTTTCCATCTTTGCAACCATGCTCAAGAGGTGATCCAACTGCTGGCTTTGGAATATGTGCAATTAACCATATTTTTGTTTGGTACGAAGATCTAAGAACATGCTGTTTAAATGTGTCTTCACTCGGAGAAAGTCTCACCAAAGTAGAATCTTTGACAGTTTGCAATTTTACCCGCAATTTGTTCAGATCGATATGGCATCGTTTCGACTTTCCCTACGGATCATACAGCCTTGATATTAGTTTTCGGCTTAGATCGACTGAATCATTCTATTCGAGACAAATCACTAAACTGATTGGGTGGCTCTTTCAGAGCTTTGAACATAGAGTTCTTCCCGATACCAAAGAATGAAGAAGTTGTATCACACCCAGTTAGAGCATGATCAGCTGGCAAGATCTCACACACAATGGAGCTCAATGACTTACATAACTCGTGTATAGGGATATAACATCTACAATCCTTAGTGCTCGTAATAAGTCCTGTTTGAAACCAAAGCTTACTTGTGTTTTTCATATTTGGAAAATAATGTACTAAAAGGACAAGAACGTTCGTATTTGGGGATTTCACAACGATGCGACCTTGAACGTTATTCTCTTGATACAGTTTGTCAGAATACAGTGCATGCAAAATTATGCGGGTATCTGCCTCTTCTTGTGTGCTTGCCAAACAACTGCAATCTAACATACCATTCTGATTCAACATTTTAACTGTTTCAGGATTAGAAAATAAACCGGCCAGGTAAAGTGATTGCCCTTCTTGGAGAGAACTGTTCTGACGAATATGTTTGGCAATGTAATCGCCGAGAAATCTAATAATATTTTCACCAGAACTAATAAACTTTTTCCAGTCAGGATAACCCTACCTTCAATCAAATGCAGTGAAAACAGACTTGGATTGACGGTCCCGTTCTGCCTTTTTGATAGAGTTTTGAATGTCATATCTATCAAAGATATCGACGACAACGGATGTAAACTGAAAACAAGAGATCTGATTTTTTACAAAATCAACGGCGCCATCTCACCAAAGGTTCTAAACCTTTTTGCATTTATTGACTGCAACAAAGGCATGTCATCTCTGATCAGAGTTGTTCTGGAAATATCAAAAAATGGGCAGTGTTTGTATTATAGAAACGTTCTGTTCCAGTTGATGTACAAGATCTGCTTTACTGGTTTTGCGCATTGTGCCATCGTCGTGAAACAATTATATTGGAATCGGACCAATTGGAAAAGACAAAACCTTTTCAACAGTAACGTCCTCGCGACAATTTGCAAGAACCAGTTCCCGACGAAAAACTAGCTCAGGATTCACTGTGTCCCCAGAACGACACTTCAGCTTAGTTTTGCGAGTCATATCTTCGAATGACTTCAACTTGGACCGTGTACTAGGATTGTAGAAACTACGAGACTGGCCCTCAGACAAAGAACCATCAACAAGTGATGTGACCATTTTTGTACCTTCTTCAACACAATTCAATAATGATTCTTGAACTTCCCTAGATGGAAGAAGTTTAAGTTGGCTACCAAACTGTGCCATTTTCCGGAAAACACTCACAACAGTTCCGACAAATGATTTTCTAACAACTTGGAAACATTATATAAATTCTCTACAAACAATATTTCAAACCATCTTTTGTAACTAAAATGTTACAATTAAAAACAGCAAATGTTAACAATGAAGGGTGACAACAATTAAATACAGATAACACAAGAATATAAGTAATTATTAAGAAAATATGCTTTGGTCTCGATGCAATAAGATTTGATCGGACTGAGGATTATAATTTTAAAAAGTCACGGGTAAAATATCCGGAATCATTTTCTACTTTCGATGTGTTGATGTGCATTTAAAAACGGTCCAAACCTCTTAAACTAGTAGAAATTGGTGCTATAATGATAATGTTTTATGTAAACTATTTTTACACTTTTGTTTTTAAAAAAGTTTAAGATCAATTTAATGAAAGCATTTCTTCTGACATAATTTTAAAAGTGACCGTTAAAATATTTAACACATCTGCTGGTTTCAAAGAAGCCAAACTGATGAAATAAAAGTTATTTTAATAAGATATTTTGAATTATTTTATTTATTTAAGTTAGATTCAAAAACTACAAGTGCAACAAATTGCCGAAGATGCATAAATCATGTATAATATTGATTTTACTGAGTATGATCGGACTTTCTCCAAAAACGCAGTAATCCTAGAAAAATGTAGTTTTCGTGATAACGTGACCATACGATTGTATTACGGCATGTTAAATTTATTAGCTAAAAGCATAATCTAGCGTTTGAAAGTATATTTAGGTGTGTAGTCGATGGGTTGATTTAACTCTTTAAATAAGCGACTTTTTAGATTTCGCCGCTGGCCTACATGTTCCTTTACATCCATAACCTTTCTTACTACAAGCTGTTCCTTTACTTTTTTTGTGTCTTAAGTGTAATGTTGGAGTCTCATGTTCATTTACATCCATAACTTTTCTTTCTAAATGGACATGTTTTAGATTGATGCTTTCATAATCTCTGATTCACTAGCGGTCGCTAGCCTGGATGTATACATACACATCATCCATACATGATGTACAATTTGTGGTTTAAATATTCAATCTGTATTAAAAAATGATTAAATATTCTTATTTATCCACTATCATAGACAAACAAATATCAATAATACACTCACCAATTTGTTATAAAATCTTCAAATTCTGAGGAGAATTTTCCTGGAGGAAGTTTAGGAGGAGGGTCTTGTACCACTTGTTTAAGTTGTTCAAATGGGGTTTTCCATTTTTTGTATGGATAACTTCCTGTTGCTAATTCAATCTGAAAAGATGTGAAAAATTGTTCGTTAAAATAAAAATTGTCACATAACATGGATTACTAATTTGGATTGGATGCTGCTTCAAGTTAAGGGGGTTTAATAAATGATTACATCAAAAATCTTGAACACCAGCATTTAAAAAAAATATAATTAATAATTGTAGTAGAATATAAATATTATTAATCGTAATATATTTAAATAGTCAATCTAAAGTTGTACTGTCATAATTACACATATTAATGGTTTCTCATAATTTTACTTGTAACAGTATATTCAATGATTGACATCATCAAATATCCAAATACAATAGTTATTCTTTAATTTCAATACTAAAAATGTTATTTAATGTGCATAAAATGTTTCACAACGGAAGTGGAAAATTAACACATTTCAAATACTCTGAAAGTACTTTTCTTCATGGCCATCAATTTTCGTGGCTTGGTTAAAAATTACAAGTTCATGGATTCGTAAATTCGTGGATTTTGTATTTGTACCAAAATAAAATTTGCTGATTTTATATTTTGAACATAATAAGTTTTGCTGGGTATCAAAATTTCGAGAAAGCTTCAATATATTAGACAGAATAGCCGTAGAATGATGTAATAGGAAGTGGATATTAACGTGTACATTTTCTCTATTTTTTTTATACATATATCAACTTAGAATCGGAACAAAATCAGCTTTTGAATTTCATAATTATAGATTAGTGCAGATCAGTATTATTTTCTCGAATTTGAAAATTCAAAAAAATCATCTGAAATTATTTTATGAGAACATACATTAGCAATTTCCATCAATATATATTATTTTGTTTTTATGTTTTACAAATATTTAATCTCCATCTTATTTTCGATCTTTTATTACCCTTTATCTCAGATTGAAACCACTCGTAGTCGTGTCGCAAGATTAATCCTGATCCTGGGCCAAATGTAGTTAACTTATTCTTAATTGAATTGTTTAAAGAAAAGTGATCACATATGTTAATTGAAGCCAATTTGCAGGGTGTCATAATTCAATAGAGAAATGTTTATACAACACTTAGAAGTGTGTCATCGTTAGTGTATAGTTTTGGAGTAAATTTTATTACCGGAAGTTGTTAAAATCTTTTCATAAATACACATGTCTGTCGTTTTTACACCTGCATTCAAAATCAAATCATTCACAAACATGTTCATGTGAATTATAACCCATTAAAAAGTATGCTCGTACTTATTTCGTCATTAAAATTGTTAACTGTACCCTATGCAGCCGGTCCAGAAAGTTGAGGTGACTCGAGGACATCATATGGCTATATATCAATATCAAACTGATTACCAAGTTTCATTGTTCGTTGGATTCTTAATTTCGTGTATCAGCCTACCCACGAAAATTGGTACCCCATGAATAAAATTGATTTCACAGTATACGATCTTAAATCAATTATAAACTAATTCTGCATTTCTGAATATTCAAATAACATTAAAAAGTCACAGAAGTTGTAAACAGTTCTGCACAGATTTGTTTTCCTTACCATAGTGATTCCTAAACTCCATACATCAGCCTTTATATCATAGCCTGCCTGTCCCTCTGGTGGATTGATTCTTTCAGGCTTTAAAGAGAAAAAAAACATGGTAATTACAGCAGCAGTATTATTTTCAGTTCATAACTATTTTTTAGTAATAGAAATGAAACTATTTTTAGACAAAAAAATCTTTTCCCACATATAATAATAATAATAATAAATTCTTTATTTATAGAGGGTTATACATATCTATAAAGGATCTGAAAATCAAGAACATATAATTCAATTAACATCCAGAACCATATGAAAATATTTTTGTAAAAAAATAAGAGTTATCTCCCTTGCATCAATGGGCAAACTTGTTTTTGTGTTTTTCTAGGAAGGTATATATATTCATTCTACAACTGACCAAAATTCACCTTAACTAAAATATTCTAATTTTTCAGTGTATTGTGCATGCTGTTAATTAATCATAAATAAACTTACTGCCATATAAGGTTTACAGCCAACATCTACTGTCTTTGCTATTGAATCTACTAACTGACCAGAAATACCAAAATCACAGATTTTAACCTCAGCTTTCCTATTGATTAATATATTTGATGGCTTTACATCTCGATGCATTACTTTCAAGTCTGTCTTCAAATAATGTAAAGCTTTCACTACCTGGAAAATATAGATATAAGTTAATTATAGACTGTAACTAAATATTTAATCCAAAGAGGTTAAAAACACATTTCTATAATACTATGCTGCTGAGGTCTAAAAATTGGAAAGCTCTTTTATTCCACACTTGACCAAAACTTGTCAACCTTTAACAATAAATTTAAGATATAAACTGAAGAAATTTTCTATTATAACGAAATAATAATTTTGCTAGAGGTACTCTCAACAAATATTTTTATTCTCAGGACTTGCACAGAACAAAGGATTATATACAAGATTTTTGGAGAAAGCATTCATAATGGCAGCTTGATTTTATCCAAGAATAATAATAGATAACTTCTTTATATGTATACTTATATCTTATCAAGACAATTATATCTTTATAACTTACTGATAATGTAATAATTCCTAAAACTGTTTCTGGTATGATTTGGCCATCTTCATATATTTTTTTGTAGAATTTATCCAACGAAGTATCCATAACTTCCATACATATCCACACATCACCCTGTAAATAAAGTAGATAAATACAATTATCCATAATTTGTAAATTTTCACAAATGATAATATACAATTATAGTCTTCTGTTGAGGTCAATACGAGTTTTTATGACCTTAAAAACGATATTCACCGAAGCCTTTAGGCTGAGGTGAATATTGATTTCTAAGGTCCATAAAAACTCGTATTGACCGATACAAAAGACTGTAATTGTTTTATTACATTAAAATGAAAAGTGAAAGTGAAACCAAGTCTCCGAGATTTCTGCAAATCTGTTTGACTTCTGCAAGCCCATCGCCTGCGTCGGACATGATGTTTACTTGTTCATTCTAAAGTAACGCTAATATGACGATCCTGATTGGACGAAATTTCACATTACCTTTATGTCCATTGGTCGAATAGAAATAGAATTCACGTGATTCTTTTTATAGATTTTGTTAGAAAACGAAAGTGAAACCAAAATCGAAAGTGAAACCAAGTCAATACGAGTTTTAATCAAACAATATCAAATTTTACGGAATGTCAGGTAACAGCATGATAGCCAATAAAATCATTATGTAATAATATCTATAATCAAGCGACAAGCGTGATAGTTTACACATATTTTATTTGCCAATTAAACAAGACAAAATGGATTAGACACAAGTAATACATACTTATGAAGTCTTCTCCAAATTACAATTTGTTACAGTAAAGAAGAACATAAAAGGCATGCATTACTATATGTAGCACTAATAACGAATCAATGATGATATTCACAAAAAAATTGATTTTTTTTTTTTTAAGATGGATTCATATGATGTGCATGTTCACCCAATTCAATTCCAGTTATACGATAAGGAATCTTTTTGAACATTTAATATAATCAAAAACATATTTAAATATAATACAATTTTGTTCATAAGCTAAATTATCATTGCCACATGTCAGAAATTCAATGTCTAGAGTGTAGCAGGTTGTAACCCTGTTGATATTACCTACCAATGTAATTCTGGCTTGTATGTATATAGGACAATCCAAAAAGAAATGTTTAAAATTTTCAAAGGCAGCTTCACATCAACAAGATGGGTCAGATACGATTCCAACTCGAAATAAATCAAAATTCAAAAACGAGGCTGAACTTCTTAGCTGTGTTAAAATAATATTTAATTTCCGAGTACCACTGAAAAAATGCTTAGGGACAGGATGATTTTCAGTTTCATCGATTTTCTTTAATTCTGATTTGAATTTTGATAAGGTATCAACATTTCGAATTTTGTTATTTAAACTATTCCACATTTCTATTGTGGAGGGGATAAAAGAATCACTAGTCGAAGACAGTCTACAGAAAGGTAAAATAATATCATTTCCATTTCTCAACGGATACACTGAGGTACTTTGTATGGTGAGGGGAATCAAAGTACAAAGATAATTAGAGGTATTTTTATTAACTATATTATAAAAAAGTTGAAGCTTCCTTCTCTTCCATCTCACAGATAATAATTCCCAACCTGTCTCTTTATATAAAATTTCAGTTTTTGTTTATATAGGTAAGCCTGTAACTATTCTGGCAGCTTCCAGTTGAAGTTGTTCCCGTTTTTGTGAATTTCCAATCCCACAGTTATCCCATAATTCACAAGCATGGTACACACATATTATAGGTGATTTCTATTTTGATGGGATGTCATGGCCGTGATCGTATTTGATTTACAACTACTTATGTAATCAGTGCCTATTGCCATAATGTTGTGAGTTCGAATCCCACTCATGGCGAGGTGTACTTGCTACAACATTATGTGATAATGTTTGTCAGTGACTTGCGGCAGGTCGGTGGTTTTCTCCAGTTTCTTCTACCAATAAAACTTACCTCCACAATATAACTGAAATATTGTTGAAAGTGGGGTTAAACACCATAACTCTTGATGGGACATGTTTAATGAAGAAACTATTTGACTAATGATGAAACAAACAAAAAAAGATTGTACTAATGTTGTACTTATTAATCTGAAAATTAGAGCAAAATACATAACAACAGGAATTCATTTTTAATTTCAGTGCTAGAACTCTAAGGGGTATGTTCACTAACTATCAAAATTGTCCTCACATTTTGTAGAAAAATGAAAAGTCTTTGTTAATACAATTTGTGTGATATTTTACTAGGACACACCTTACCCTTTCTTAAAATGATAGTATTTAATTTATTACATAACTTGCTTGTTTTTGTTTTATAGATTTCCCACCCAATCACACCGTTGTACAACAAGTCAAATCACAGCATATTTCATAAATTTCTGGTCATTTCACCAGAAAAATCAACATCAGCAAAAGTCATCGACAATCGTAATATTTGAGCTATAAAATCCCCAGAATGAGTACTTTGATGCATTTAAATATCTAAGTTGTCAAGGACTACAAACTAGTTTTAGTGACTGATACATTGGTTGTCGAGGCTGCGTATTTGTTGTGGAGTGATTCCTATAGAATATCTTCAGAATTTTAGAAGATATACAAATTGCAAAAATATATCCAAACCTATAATAGGCTCAAGCAACGATGATTACCTCTCTGAATAAAGCACCATAAAACTGGACAGTGTAAGGACAAGACCCACTTCTCATAGATACATCCAAGTCCATTAATAATCTCTTCTGTTCCTCATTATTTACTGTTACTGGGATTCTCTACAAAAAAATAAAAATTAAATCAAAATAAGGAATGAAATGTTTGAACATAACATCAATTACAAAGTATAATACACAAAGCATTGTAATCTGACTGACATGTGCTGGCTCACCACATATGGTAACAAGAAATGTGTGCATCACAAAATACGCCCGTCTATATAAATTATCAAACGGTATAATGGTAATTCAGTCAAACAACTAATCATGTGAGCAGGAAAATTAAGTCCTTTGAGGTTAGCAATTTGTGGCATTCCACCACTTTTGTGCCATTAGGTTTGTCAAAAATTCTATTTACAGCTATGGTGAGCTTTGGCCTAACAACCCCAAAATAAATAGGGTTTTTCCCCTTCCACAGGGGAATCATGTGGCCAAGTTTGGTCAAAATCCAATATACAGAACAAAAGTTATTGTGCGGCAACGATCCTGTTGTTAGAAATTCTATTTATAGTAATGGTGACCTTGACCTTTGACCTAATGAACCCAAAATAAATAGGGTTCTTCCCCTTCCACAGGGGAATCATGTGGCCAAGTTTGGTAAAGATCCAATATACAGAACTAAAGTTATTAGGCGGAAACGACCCTGTTGTCAAAAATTCTATTTATAGTAACGGTGACATTGACCTTTGACCCAATGACCCCAAAATAAATAGGGTTCTTCCCCTTCCACACGGGAATCATGTGGCCAAGTTTGTTAAATATCCAATATACAGAACTAAAGTTATCATGTGGAAACAACCCTGTTGTCAAAAATTCTATTTATAGTAACGGTGACCTTGATCTTTGACCTAATGACCCCAAAATATATAGGGTTCTTCCCCTTCCACAGGACAATCATGTGATCAAGTTTGGTAAAGATCCAATATACAGAACTAAAGTTATTGTGCGGAAACCTGTGTGGACGCCCGCTCGCCATACCCAATGACATAATACGGCCCGTCTCGAGACAGGCGTATAAAAACCGGCCACAGGGCGACATGACTTCCCTCTCAGTTAAAGGGTGAAGCGAGGGAAAATCTGGGAGACTTTCACATATTTCAATGTTTCTTTCCCCACTACTGCATTTCCCCCCTACCTTTCACAAAACAAACGTGCTGCATATATTGAATATCAAACCTTGAATAAGTCAAATTTCAGGAACATGGAGCTCCTTATCAATGAATATTGAAGAAAAAGTATGGTTATTCGTAAAAAGATACGGACTTCCAAAGACTGACGGAAACTAAAACTTTGTCTTATGGCGGCAAAATTTCATTGAAATAAGGGTGAAAAAGTCATTCACTATTCCTGGTTTGTTGATCCATGCATGCATACCGTAACCTGTCTGACATGTTTACAGTGATCTTACTAACATATGTAAGGAAACCTGACTGATGTGTACTGTAACCTAACTGACATGTGTACTGTGTTTTCTTTAATTAATAACATTTTGCAAGTTCCTTTTTTAAAGCATGACACCTACCTTTACTGCCAAAATAGCTCCACTGGTTCTATGCATCATTTTATCCACAATACCATTTGCTCCATGACCTAAATTTTGGATCAGTTGTAGGTCATTTGCTTCTATTTCAAACTCTTGGTCATTAATTTTTATGGTGGCATGTGAATCCAAATTTCTTGGTGGTCTGAAATAAATAAGACAATTTTAATCACACATTTACAATTGAAGAACACAAGTCTTTCTTTGGTCAGGTAACATTATCTTATATGAACATCATGATTTGGGTTATGGTGTTTATCGCCACTTTCAACAATATTTCAGTTATATCGTGGCGGTCAAATTTATTGGTGGAGGAAACTGGAGTACCAGGAGAAAACCACAGACCTGCCGCAACTCTCTGACAAACTTTATCATATAATATTGCAGTGTTCTAGCTAGGATTTAAGAATGGCAGGGTGCAAAATTTAAAAGGGGTAATTTTATGCATGCGACCTGTGAATAAAAGGGCAATATGTATGAACAAGGACAGACAAATTTATTAAACCAGAGGCTCTCAAGAGCCTGTATCGTTCACCTGGTTATTAAAAAAAACAATTGGTCCTATGTAAAAACTATGTCCTGCAGTGGTAGTCATCTTGGAATTACGATCAACATAAAAAACACAAAGTTTGTAAAGGACCTTCCAATGATTGATGCACAGTTTAGGTTCAATCAGTGCAATAGCTTCAGAGAAGAAGATATTTCTGTATTTTCCCGATATGGTCCTGTGTTAATACTATGACCTGTGGTGGCAGCCATCTTGGATTTCCGATCGGCATAAAAAACAGAGGACCTTCCAATGATCATTCCTGGGCAGTTTGGTTTCAGAGAAGAAGCGTTTTGAAATATTTTCCCCATAGGGTCCAATGTTAAACAAGTCCTGCCGTAGCCGCCATTTTGAATTTCATATCAGAACAAAAAACGTAAAGTTTGTAGAGGACCATCCAATGAACATTCATGTACAGTTTGGCTTTAATCATATTTGTAGTTTCTGAGAAGAAGGCATTTGAACATTTTCCCATAGAATCCAATGCTAATCTATGTCCTGCGATAGTGGCCATCTTGGATATCCGATCGGCATAAAAAACACACACCTTGTAGAGGACCTTCCAATGATCATTCCTGGGCAGTTTGGTTTCAACTGTCCTAGTGGTTTCAGAGAAGAAGCGTTTTGAAACATTTTCCCCATAGGGTCCAATGTTAAACTAAATCCTGCCGTAGCCGCCATTTTGAATTTCATATCAGAACAAAAAACGTAAAATTTGTAGAGGACCATCCAATGAACATTCATGTACAGTTTGGCTTTAATAATATTTGTAGTTTCTGAGAAGAAGGCATTTGAACATTTTCCCATAGGGTCCAATGTTAATCTATGTATTGCGGTGGTGGCCATCTTGGATTTCCGATCGGCATAAAAAACATAAAATTTGTAGAGGACCTTCCAATGATCATTCCTGGGAAGTTGGGTTTCAACTGTCCTAGTGGTTTCAGAGAAGAAGCGTTTTGAAACATTTTCCTCATAGGGTCCAATGTTAAACTAAGTCCTGCCGTAGTCGCCATTTTGAATTTCATATCGGAACAAAAAACGTAAAGTTTGTAGAGGACCATCCAATGAACATTCATGTACAGTTTGGCTTTAATCATATTTGTAGTTTCTGAGAAGAAGGCATTTGAACATTTTCCCATAGGGTCCAATGTTAATCTATGTCCTGCGGTGGTGGCCATCTAGGATTTCCAATCGACATAAAAAACACACACCTTGTAGAGGACCTTCCAATGATCATTCCTGGGCAGTTTGGTTTCAATTATCCAAGTGGTTTCAGAGAAGAAGCGTTTTGAAACATTTTTCCCATAGGGTCCAATGTTAAACTAAGTCCTGCCGTAGCCGCCATTTTGAATTTCATACCAGAACAAAAAACGTAAAGTTTGTAGAGGACCATCTAATGAACATTCATGTACAGTTTGGCTTTAATCATATTTGTAGTTTCTGAGAAGAAGGCATTTGAATATTTTCCCATAGGGTCCAATATTAATCTATGTCCTGTGGTGGCGGCCATCTTGAATTTTCGATCGGCATAAAAAAAACATAAACTTTGTAGAGGACCTTCCAATTACTATTCCTGGGCAGTTTGGTTTCAATTGTCCCAGTGGTTTCAGAGAAGAAGCATTTTGAAACATTTTCCCCATAGGGTCCAATGTTAAACTAAGTCATGCCGTAGCCGCCATTTTGAATTTCATATCGGAACAAAAAACGTAAAGTTTGTAGAGGACCATCCAATGAACATTCATGTACAGTTTGGCTTTAATCATATTTGTAGTTTCTGAGAAGAAGGCATTTGAACATTTTCCCATAGAATCCAATGCTAATCTATGTCCTGCGATAGTGGCCATCTTGGATATCCGATCGGCATAAAAAACACACACCTTGTAGAGGACCTTCCAATGATCATTCCTGGGCAGTTTGGTTTCAACTGTCCTAGTGGTTTCAGAGAAGAAGCGTTTTGAAACATTTTCCCCATAGGGTCCAATGTTAAACTAAATCCTGCCGTAGCCGCCATTTTGAATTTCATATCAGAACAAAAAACGTAAAATTTGTAGAGGACCATCCAATGAACATTCATGTACAGTTTGGCTTTAATAATATTTGTAGTTTCTGAGAAGAAGGCATTTGAACATTTTCCCATAGGGTCCAATGTTAATCTATGTATTGCGGTGGTGGCCATCTTGGATTTCCGATCGGCATAAAAAACATAAAATTTGTAGAGGACCTTCCAATGATCATTCCTGGGAAGTTGGGGTTTCAACTGTCCTAGTGGTTTCAGAGAAGAAGCGTTTTGAAACATTTTCCTCATAGGGTCCAATGTTAAACTAAGTCCTGCCGTAGTCGCCATTTTGAATTTCATATCGGAACAAAAAACGTAAAGTTTGTAGAGGACCATCCAATGAACATTCATGTACAGTTTGGCTTTAATCATATTTGTAGTTTCTGAGAAGAAGGCATTTGAACATTTTCCCATAGGGTCCAATGTTAATCTATGTCCTGCGGTGGTGGCCATCTAGGATTTCCAATCGACATAAAAAACACACACCTTGTAGAGGACCTTCCAATGATCATTCCTGGGCAGTTTGGTTTCAATTATCCAAGTGGTTTCAGAGAAGAAGCGTTTTGAAACATTTTTCCCATAGGGTCCAATGTTAAACTAAGTACTGCCGTAGCCGCCATTTTGAATTTCATACCAGAACAAAAAACGTAAAGTTTGTAGAGGACCATCTAATGAACATTCATGTACAGTTTGGCTTTAATCATATTTGTAGTTTCTGAGAAGAAGGCATTTGAATATTTTCCGATAGGGTCCAATATTAATCTATGTCCTGTGGTGGCGGCCATCTTGAATTTTCGATCGGCATAAAAAAAACATAAACTTTGTAGAGGACCTTCCAATTACTATTCCTGGGCAGTTTGGTTTCAATTGTCCAAGTGGTTTCAGAGAAGAAGCATTTTGAAACATTTTCCCCATAGGGTCCAATGTTAAACTAAGTCATGCCGTAGCCGCCATTTTGAATTTCATATCGGAACAAAAAACCTTGAGATTGTAGAGGACCGTCCAATGAACATTCATGTACAGTTTGGCTTTAATCATATTTGTAGTTTCTGAGAAGAAGGCATTTGAACATTTTCCCATAGGGTCCAATGTTAATCTATGTCCTGCAATGGCGGCCATCTTGGATTTCCGATAGGCATAAAAAACAGAAACTTGGTAAAGGACATTCCAATGATCATTCATTTACAGTTTGGGTTCAGTCAGTTCATTAGTTTCAGAGAAGAAGATCTTTGAAATTTCAGCCAATCAGAGCATATTATTGGCCCTGGCAGCCATATTGAATATCCGACTGGAACGAAAAACAGTAACTTTGTAGAGGACCATCCAAGGAACATTCCTAAGAAGCTTGAAATGTGAAAAGTTTACAGACGACAGACAACAAACGATGGACGCCAAGTGATGGCAATAGTTCACCTGGACCAAAGGTCCAGGTGAACTAAAAATGAGTTTTTTCAAATTGTCACCACCAAGTTCTACTATTAAATCCACTAAACTTGAAAATAAATCTAAAGGGATATTATTCTGAACCATGAAATACAGTACATTTATGGCATCATCTATTGCATTCTGTGCTTCGTTATTCATGTTTTCAGTACATTTTGTTGCATTTGTTTTGATCAGCTTCTATAGTTACAGAGTTAATATGGTCAGTACTATAATAATAATAATAATAATAATAATAATAATTTTATTGTTCCAATTAAGGGCCCCCGATGATTCAATGTACATATAACAATACAACATTTTATGCTGGACAGAGTACCTGATTCGTGCTCTTTAATTTGATCTAGTCTAAGTGACACACATGCTGTTGTAGCCCATACATTTTTCATATTGTGTGTGTCTGGTACACAAGAAACACTTCATACTATTTTCAACACACTCAAGCCATGGTCGATTTAACTTTCAATTATTATCAAAGCCCACTTTGTGACCACTACTATGTCTTTTTCTAGGAGTGTCAGGGGGGTCTTCTATTGCGTATTCCAATAATTGAAATTTTGCTTCCTGGACAAAAATTCATTTCGACCCTTTTAAGTGATATTTTAACGATATTAGGGATTATATGGGCGTGCAAAGTATTTTTGGATTGTTTTTACAATTAATTTGAAAAGAAACAACCTTCGTCACGAGTTGAAAAAATATATGTTAAAACGAACTTTAATATCCCTTTAAATATTTCCGTCCTTTGTGGGTGAAATTAAAAAAAAAAAAATTATATTAAATGATCAAGTTTTTTACTTTCTTTCAACAGCTATTGCTATCTTAATTGACATCATAATTAGAATTAATCATTATGATTAGAAGAATGAAATTTCCTGACAAAACGTTAAAATTCAACTTCAATCACTCGCCAAAAGCTATAAATAGCCTAATCACACAATCAGCATGTGTTTACCTTGATCTGTTACCGTGCGTTAAACGAATGTTGACAGAAATATATGCTGGGAACCAGTACTTCATAATTCAATAATTTTCAAAATCACGATTATTTATTTATAAAACTGAAAGATTAAAACGATATTTTCTATAGTAAGCAATTTTAAATATTTAATATAAATAAGAAATAAACCCAAATAAACCAAAACAACAATAATAAATCACAATAATGCTAATCATGACTATGCATTTAATATGAAAAATCTATTATTATGAACTAGTAACAGGTATGGAAAAAGACATCCACGTTAGTCACAAAGGGCAGGCGCTGTGCCCTGTAAAAACGGGCTAGCGAGAACACTGTATTGTATCAAGTACACCTCGCCCGAGCGGGATTCGATAATGTTAGTAGTGATAGGCACTAATTGCATAGGTAGTTATAAATCCAACTACCATACGATCACGACTATGATGTCCCTTGTATGAATATCAAAATATAGTTGATTTCAGAGGTACAACCAAGACTGCATAGTAAAACTAAATTCATATGAACACTCCACTGTAAACATGGTAAAGGTCACTTGGTATTCACATTTCATAGACCCCTTGGGTGGTTCTATGTAACCAGAACCTTTCGCAGGCATCTTTGTCCATTGTTTGTGGTTACAATCATGAATGAAAACCAATTTGTAAATTTTTGTATTACAGTATCTAACTCGGCAAGGAACGTCACACTGAAAAATCTAATAAATCGTGTTATATCGTCCTGTTTTTCGCTAGTAAGTAAGTACAGTTTCAGTAGAATTATCATTGCTATCAAGTCAAAAATGCTTACATAAAACTTATTATTTTGCAAATTTTTAAGAGAGCAATTCATGTATACTTATACCACTTTTTAACTGATGGATGTAAACAATAAGTAGTTTATTGTATACATCAGTTTTTAGAACCACACATATAACAGGCTTATATATACAATGTACATGTATGAAGTGTCCATAGATAAGATAAAAAAAATACCTCAGTACAATTATCATACTTCATGAGTCTACAAGTACACCATTTTGTATTAAGAGGTCATCTTTGGGAAAAATAACTATAAGCCCCACTAAGCTTGTGTCGCTCACCTTTCATTTTGCTTTGAGGAAACTTGATACAGAACCCAGACTTTTTGAAATTCGTCAGACCGAGCGGGCAGAAAATCACAAGGACTGGCAATACTGCCAAGTATGCCGGTCCGGGTGTCCGACAAAAATTTTTGTTTGTGTATTTTGTTTTGCTCGGAATTAGATTCTGCTTCAAATGACATTTACTTCTTAAACATGCAACTGTTTCCATGGTAATTCTATTAATCATTGTATTTTTATAGTTTAAACTGGCTGTGATGCATCAATGCGACCATTTCGTGTGTTTATATTTGAAAACATGGCTGATCAGGTTTTTATTGTTCCCATCACCGATTCCGTTGAAATTTTAGAATTTTGTAAATTCCGGTCCTGCACAATTTCAGTAGATCCTGCAGAAAATTATTGGGTGCAGGACCTATAGATGTCCTGCATATTGAATTTTTTTTTCTCCAAAAGTCTGAGAACCTTCCATTCTTAAGAAATCGACCAATCAGAAACAAGAATTGCATGTGGTGGCCATGTTTGTTAACCGATCGCGACGAAATGAGCAATCTTCATAGAGGACGTTCCATAGATGATTCCTACCAAGTTTTGGTGGTAGCCATGTTTGCTAACCGATCGGGACAAAATGAGCAATCTTTATAGAGCACCTTCCATAGATGCTTCCTACCAAGTTTCGGTTCATTTGGCCAAGCGGTTTCAGAGGAGAAGAATTTTTTAAATCGGTCAATCAGAAACAAGAATTGCCTGTGGCGGCCATGTTTGTTAATGGATCAGGAAGAAATGAGCAATCTTTATAGAGGACCTTCCATAGACGCTTCCCACCAAGTTTCAGATCAATTGGCTTTGCAGTTTCAGAGGAGAAGATTAAAATGTGAAAAGTTAATGGATGACAGATGCCAAGTAATGGCAAAAGCTCACATTGCCTTTGGCAAGGTGAGCTAAAAAGTGTTTTTTTAAGACAGGTGACCTCTTAAAAGAGTTTCAATTCACATGAATGTTTCACTTTTTTCTTCCATAAAAAGTGGTATGTACTCTTGCAGTACATGACGTACTGTCTACATGAATGTCTTGTCACACTGGTCAGAAGCTCAGTAGCTTATTCACAACCAGGTATTAGTCAACAAGAGATGTATTTTTAGGAAGGTATATATGCATGCTGAGGGAATGTACAGTATTTAGTTATTCATCAGAGAGGTATATGAAACACTAGTTAATTTAGGAATGCTTATATGCAGGGAATAATAGTATATACTGCACAAAAAGAGAACTTAATTTTCCAATCAAACAATGTAATTTGCACCATTTCTTTTATGATCAAAGTAATTTGAGAGAAGTGCACGCACAGACATGTTAACCCTAGATAATTATAAGTAACAAGTATCCTGTAATTGTTCATTATGCAGATAATAATATCATGTATAAATAGGTTGGAGGTTTTTTATGAATAGACATTTTTCTATGTTGCCCACATGCATGTTGTAATTCTGACTAATTATACATGTGTGTAGAATCATATAATAATTATAGTATATACATAGATAATAAATGTGGCTATATTGGAACATACGTAGATGACCTGATTACCAGGTGATTTTGATGACCTGGTTCAATTACAAAAAAAAGTAGGTGATTTTAATGACCTGATTATTCAGAAAGTAGGTGATTTTGGTGACCTTGTTATACAGAAAGACTGTAGACGATTTTGTTGACCTGATTATATAGAAAGTATAAGTACCTAATTTCAATGTCAGTAACCTGTTAATCTAAGAGAGGTATATATGGATCTAGTGTGCAGACTCTGAGTGTAAAATTGGTAAAAAATGATAATCTAGGTCAAACAGACAATTTATTTTAATGACATTAATTCATTATTTATGAGCAAGCAAGGTAAATCTTTGTCTCCTGTTCAAAGTCAGTGCATAAACTTAATTTAAAGAACATTTTCAATTATAGGGAGACATTATTGTCAACATATCCAATATCTCTGTTCAAAGTGCAAAAAGGTAATTTGAAGAACATTTTCAATATAGAAAGACATTATTGTCAAAGTTTCAATAGGTAGACATTATTGTCAATGCATATCAAATATAACTAAGTGATTTATGTGGTGTGACAAGGACAATTATATTGGACATCAAACAAAGTGACAGATGTTCAACTGATGAAGGGGGAGTTAAGCCATTTGATTATTTGTTTAAACAACAATCTCTCAAAACATGTCAACAGTGTTACTATAATAAAACTAGATTTGTACATCACTTTCAAAACAAAAAATCTAGATACTTACGTACTATCAAATCAAGCCATAGTTAAGTTAGATTCAATTATCCCAGTGTATAGTTAGGTTTCTGTTATTGTCAACGGTCATTTACTTAATGTATCTTGTCAATTATGAATTTATTTTTATCCTAAAGTTTGTCAATATTTACTGCTATAAATTACTAAAATGCTAGAATGAAATAAAGATATAAATATAAGGTTGATTTAATGACTGAATGGCTGCAATGCTTTTCATTAATTATGGCGACCAGGTTGTAGTACATGTAGTTAAGAAAGCTGGAATACATGTACTTACATGTACTTAATGAAATCGACTAAGCCAGAAAAATAACCTGGTCAACATAAGGTATAAGTTGACCTGGTCGTGAACTTAAAACCTTCGTCCTGCAGAGTTGCAGATAAAAAAAAAATTCTGTCAGACATTGGGTCCTGCAAGTAAGAGAGTTTTGCCAGACCTATCAACTTTTTGCCAGACCTACTTTTTTTTTTAGAATTTTTCTTAATATTTCACTTTCAATACAGTATGATTAAAGCAGTCCATAGATTTACCCAAAAACACCCCAAAACACAATAAAACGACAATATGAAATCAGTGGACAGATGAAAAAAATATGCATTTGTGGACATTTGTTTAATTCTAGTGGAGGGTAGTGTGCGGATCGGAGCTGGTAACTGTCTAACTCGAATAATACTGCGCCCTCTATCGCTGGATAGTTTTTTTCTAAAAAAATATTCTGATTCCCATTGTAGCTGAAAAAAATATTCTGATTTTGGTGGAGAAAAGAAAAATAATCTGATTCAGAGTTTTTGTCATTATAGCCTAATGTCTGTCGTATTCTGGAAAAAAATTTCGCACTTTGCATGACAAAAAAAAATAAATTCTAACTCTCGTGTTGTTCGAAAAAAAAAATTCTGAACGAAACAAAAACCATAACCCCCCCCCCCCCCCCCCTTTCAAGTTAAATGGTCGGTCCCTTAGTAATGAGTATTTCGATATCAAGTCGTCATTTGTTTGTTCATTTTGTCCTTCCATTTTCGATTAAAGGACCGCCCCGGTCGCCTCTCCTTTTCATATGCCGACCTTTTGGCTTTTTTATTCTCTGTAGATAAATCGATAGGTAGTGGGTGCTTTTTTCCATATTTAGACCCCTCCGTAAACTTAATTGGCCATGCAGCCATAACGGAAATGATCAAATTACAACTTACAACGATTACCGATAGGATATGAAATAAAATCCGGAATGGGAACTGGTTCCCGAAATTTAACATAAACAGAAAGGAACAGAAATTTTTACGACTTTTGACTTTATTAACGATAATCAAAGATCCTTCGCTTAGGGGTCGAAGAAGTAACCAGGACCGACATAAATTTGATTTTTGACAGCCCCAAGCAGTAAAAATGTTTGCCGTCATTAGGTCTGACACAAAGACGTCATTTGCCGGACCCTCTAAAATTCTGCCCCCTATGTCCGACAGGGCCGACGGTTAGCTGCATCTCTGGTCCTGAGATGATAATAGTCTTTTGTTCGACAACTAGATTACTGCACCCCAAATAAACATGTATGTTGATAAACATTTAATAAACTGAATGAAGAAAGTAAAATTGTTATTTAGACCAGTGGCTCTTCAAACCATGTATCACTCTTATAACAGACTTATAACAGAATTAATAAAAATGATAGTTACACATAGGGCAATACAACAGTCAAACCTGTTTATAAAGGTTACTCAAGGGAATCCAAAAATGTACCCTTTATATACAGGTTAAAATTATATGCAATATACATTAAATGGGGAAAAATGAGGCTAAGGAAAAAAAAAAAACAACAACAGAAAATAGATAAAGGGCCATCCTATGTACATGCAAGTATTTAGATTCTAACACTTCAGTAGTTTCTGAAAAGATTTTTAAACTATGTTCCTTAGTGACTGCCAATTTGCAGTACAGTTGTATATGTTGTCACCAACCATTCGTCTTTATTAGCTGTCGATTTTAAGATTTTTGTTCAAATTAATCAAGGGGCTGTCGTGGTCATGATCGTATGGTAGTTGGATTTACCAGTGCAATCAGTGCCTATCACCACCAACATTGTGAGTTCGAACCCCGTTCATGGCTAGGTGTACTCTGTACAACGTTATGTGATAAAGTTTGTCAGTGACTTTCGACATGTCGGTGGTTTTCTCCGGGTACTCCAGTTTCCTCCATCAATAAAACTGACTGCCACGATGAAACTGAAATATTGATGAAAGTGGCATTAAACACCACAGACCTAAGCCAAACATATAACATGTACATGTACCAGTAATTATGTAAGCACTCCTTACAAAATATCATTATCATCTATGATTGTAGTGTAAATTTTCTAACAGAGTGATGTCATAAAATTTTAACAAGAAGAGCAAATTCATTTCCTTGCAGGGAAAACAATATGGGAAATTCTATATTTAAAGGGGGAAATTCCAACAATATTATTTATAAATATAACTTACGCTGGACTTCTTGGTGGTGTTGCAGTTTGATTTGGAATTTTCAATCCTGGTGGCACCCTTAATCTTCTGACACCCTTATTCGCTGAAAATAAAAAAATAAAGTTAATACATTTTGTAAATACATGTTATTTGCATCCTTCTTTTTGTAACATTTAGTCAAGGGTCTCAGTGAATGCTTAGTGTATACATTAACTGTGATACTTTCTTTAAATCAAATATACCAGCATATGCTTGCATTTATTTATACACATTGGATCACTGTCGATTGTGATGCATCTTGGTTTACCACAGTACTATATGTCATCAGCAGATGCTGGTCAGTTTCAAACTTTTGAATGTTTGGTTGGTTTATGGTGTTAAATGCCACTTTCAACAATATTTCAGTTATATCGTGACGGTCAGTTTTATTGGTGGAGGAAACTGGAGTACCCGGTGAAAACCAGCAACCTGTCGCATATCACTGACAAACTTGATCACATAATGTTGTATCGAGTACACCTCACCTAAGCGGGGTTCTAACTTATGTTAGTGGTGATATATAGGCAATTGTAAATCCAACTACCATACGATCACGACAGCCCTATATATACTGGTACACATAATAATATGCATATTGTGTTGGTACAACTGTTTATATTATGTCAAGTCAGTTAAGTAAAGCGTATCATTATGTAAGGTGTACACATTTGACAAAACATGATGTAAATAATTGTACCAACACATTTATGTAAATTATAATATGCTTATCTAACATTTTCATCGGACAATGGATGGTAGTAACAGTCCTCGAAATGAAAATTTGAATTTACTGGTTCGAATCAAATTCTTGAATATATTTTTATATACATATACATGTATAATGCTAAATAAAAACTGAAAAATGTACTGGTCTTAGGCCGGAGGACCTGTACTCATTTTGAGGACTGTAGTACTATTCGGTTTCTATTCCAATCTGATGAGGTCACACAAGACGTAGAGCTGACTAAAGTACATCTTGTATCACATACATTTGTACATATATGGGTGGGATTTTTTAATTTTTTTTCTCACTTTTTTTCACCCCCACCTCCCCCCAAAAAAAGTTTTTCAAACAATCATCAGAACTAAAACTGGTGGTTGTCTAGATATCAAGACTTAAATAATAAATAACAAAGCACTGAATGACATATAGCAAGGATTGTTTTACAGGACATGTTTACTAGTCTGCATTGAAGTGCATTAAACTTCTGTATATAGCCATTAAGGTTAATGTAAAAATCAATGTTGTCTACTTTATTATTGCTAAAAAATCTAAATTCTTTGAAGTACAGGTAAATATTTTTGAAACTGATCCAGATTCTACACTTTACCTTTTAATTATATAACCTTGATCATATAATTATAACTTAATAACAAATATTTAAAGTCATCATCATCTAAAATAACTCAAGGTCTAACAAGTGTTTGATGATATTGCAAATAAACTGTTTTTGAAGCAGTGCATCATGAATCATGATAATATGACACATACTCTTTAGACTTTACCAAAACATCTTGCATGTAAATTAGTAATACCCTAAAATGAACTTACTGGTCATCTTTACAGTACCAAAGTATCAAAAAAAAAAAACATAACTCTATTAATAGACATGACCAAATATCTCAGATAGTAAGTTCTTTGTTAGGTTAAAGTTGACCTACTTGACAGTAGTGTAGGTAGGTACCAGGATCCTACATCTGGGTCATAGCTAGAGGATGAACAGCCTACTGTTCTCTAACTAAGTCATTACGTTAATAAATACTACAAAAAAAAACATGCCTTTCCTGTTTTGTTTTAAATATTTCCTGTATCTACTTGAACTGTTTATGTCTAAAGCTTATATATTAAATTGATCTTTAAAATCAATATATTTTTTCCCTTTAATTTTCCTGACCAAAAGGTTATACCTATATATGCATGTTAAAAAATCAGGGAAATCTATGGGTTTTCAAATTATTTCACACATGGTAATTCACAAAAAATTTTATAATGTACAGGGATTTTCAGAATGCATTATGGAAACACATACATGTACATGTATATATAACCTAGTATGGACTTTATGAACACCTGAAGATGCATGTACAAAGTACATAAAGGCATTAATTAAAATATTTTTCAAATAGCAGCATAAAATAAGTTAATTTAAATGTCTTTATTTGTTTCTGTCAAATCTAATAGTCATACAATAGAAAAGGTCATGTTTGGCGATTGATTGATTATTTATATTGTAAGACAGGTAATGACCTTTTCTTAATTAAGGGAGTTACAATTTTATGATGTAAATATTTTGCAGAATGAAAATACCCGTAATCAATAAACTCAGAGGTGTCCCTTTCTATGCTTTTTAGTACAAGATATCAGCATAAGGAATGTATCTGCCAATGCAGGCATGTTTCTAATTATCAGATAACAGTGTATTTTTAACAACCTACATACAAGGATGAAAATAGAATGACTTATTTACAATATAAACATATACATCAATAAATCATCATGAGAATTAAAACATAAAATGAAATACACCAGTTCTTTTATGCATTCTTGACAAGTCAAGTTTCTACGCACACCCATTTAAAATTGAATCAAGACACATGGTCAGACTAGAGCATTCAATGGCAGTAAACGAGTCAATATAGTGTATTGATTTTCAAACATGCAGGTGATACCTTATTAATTTGCAAAAAAAAAAGAAGACTTTAATTAAAAATAAGCTTACCTTTATTGTTTACCTGTGGGGTAGGAACCATTCCCAAATTGCCAGGTAAATTCACCTGAATGGGATTAGCCATCATTTTGTAAAATCTTAATCCAAAAATCAAATATTTGTCCAATTTCTAAATGGATGTTGTTTCAACAAATTGTACAGAACAATGCACAAGGTATGAAATAAAAAAATTGTCACCAACAAAACCCCAGATATTTTGTTTTCCTGTTGTATTCTTGGAATTCCTAGTGCAATACTACAAATCACAAGTTCACATTTCCCAAGATTCACACAAACATGAATCATCACTTGTGATTGGCTGGATGTAAACAGGTCAATAATTAGGTCATAGGTAATTCATTCATACAGTTGTGAGTCAGTATCAGCCAGGGACAGTCCATTGGATGATTATAAGTCATGAATAATAATGAGGGAATACCCTGACAGCTACCTTTGTTAAAACGTGACTAAGCTATTTACTATATCTGGCTCACTATATATAAATTAAAATCAAGTAGAATTGGTGGTATTTAAATGTGTCTCCTCCAAATAAATACAAATACTTTAACAAAGAATATAAATGTATCTGTACAATGTACATAAATGACTAAACTTTCTTCTCATTTTTACTGCAAGATCTAATATAAATTGTAGTGTTTGCTTTCATCTCTCTGGTCTTTTTAACATGATAAACCAGAGGCTCAATGGAACCTCTTTATACTGTATATAGTTAACATTTTCCTTCAATTTGCTTAATTAGGAAATATTGTCATGACAGAGATATTCTGAATTTGTGCAAAACAACCAACAAAGAATTTGAGATACATTTTATGCTTTTTTTAATTATCTATCTACACCGGGTCCAGTATGATATAACCACAGCAATGCCAAGTGCTCCGGGGCTTTCTATTTCATCAGTTTTACTACAATTAACCATAACTGATAAAGGAAATCCACCAGAATACTACAAGAAGCCCTTGTCACAATCAATTCAAAGAAAATAATGCACCAAACATGTAAAAATTGGGCGATTTGATTTTGATATTTTTGGTGTTTTAAAGCCACTTTTAGCAATATTTCAGCTATATCATGGCGACCAGTTTTAGTGGTGGAGGAAGTGTACCCGGAGAAAACCACCGACCATGGGCAAGCAACTGGTAAACTTTATAACTTGCGGCTGCGAGTCGAGTGCACCCTTTTTTGCAACTTACAAAGCCGGGTGCGAACCCACGCCGTATTGGTGATAGGCTTGTATGAGCTGTTAGATCCAGCGACCTAACTCATTGAGCCACCCGGGCCCCCAAAAATTGGATGAAAAATGTAAATTGTGTAAATCTTTCAAATACATGCACATCTAACCTGTTATGGGAAATTTCAAAATTTGAGTCCCTTTTAGACCCCTTATCGATATAAAATAGCTAATTTTTTTAAGGTCCATCATTTACCTTTCAAGATGTTCATCATGCAATAAACTGCATTAAAATTGGATGAAAAAAAAAAAACATTAAAATTTTGGAAATTGGCATTCTTTAATCTTTTTCAGTCTAATTTATCTCAGAAACCGTAAGAGATTGAGGAAATCTGTCAACATACGAATGGAACCTCTCAGCATGATCAACTCAAAGAAAACACAACATTAAAATTGGATGAAAAAAAAATCTATCTACTTCCCAAATATCCGAAAGTTCTGAATTTGGGTCCCTTGTATACCTTTCGAAATAAAATACCTGGTAGATAAATGTTTTCAATGGCACACCATAATCTCATCAAGTCATACAAGATGATCAATTTGCAAAAACCTGCATTAAAAATGGCATCTTTGCCAGACTAGGTTATGATCCACCTCCCCTTCTCTTCAAATTTTTTTTCCAAGAGTCAAAAATAATTAAGAGACATTAAAGAGATTACCTCCCTTGCTTAATTTCTTTTTATTACATATAAAACAGTATAAAATGTACTTGTAACAATTTCCTTAAATTTAAGATATACTGATTTCCTCTATATGTGCAAAAAAACTGCATACTGGCCATTTCTTCAATTTGCAAATTTAAGGAAAGTGGTTGCAGGTTACTGGTCATAAAGACTCTGATCTAATTTTCATTTATTTGCATAAAATGAAAACAAATTTTATGTATGAATGAAAGTAATTATTGTTATTTCACTTTCAATTTAGCCTAGGTATGTAATGAAACTCACAAAAAATAGAAATAATACTCTGACTCTACTATCATACAACAAAAAATATGCCCTGGAAAGCATGTGGTTGCTCAACAGAGATGTTTGACAAAAAGTCTCTTTTGAAAGGAAATTGTGAGAGCAAACGTCCTGTATATTATCCATTTAAAGCTACTTTTAAAATTCTAAATTGATGAAATAACCAGCTGGACTTAAGATAACATACAGAAACTAACAAGTGTAGACACAGATCCATGTCTTGCCTGCCATTGCAAATTGTGTGTGAAATTTTGTAAAAAAAAATCTGACACACCAAAGGACCAGGGAAATGGTGGAATACTCAGGTTTTATTTTAGTTAACAGAAATACTTTGGGACCATAAATTTTTGTCGGATGTCATAGGATATCGGGAAAACTCAGGTGTCGGATTGCACAAGTTTACTGCACCATCAACATTAACTGATATTAAGTTCAGGTGACATATGCGTAAATATTGTTAATGTATGGACCAAATATGGTGAACCTAAACGTAGGTTGTATGGCAATATGGAGAAACTGATCTACAACGTAATTATGAAAACTTAAACATAAATTTAACAGTCAGTAAACTGTTAAAATGAGGTTACGATCAGGTGACACATGTATGTCTGTCTGACATACATGCATACCCACCATGATCAAAGTGTGGACCAAATGGTGAGTCTAGGTGGCATGGTAATGAAAAAACTAATCCAATCATGAAAACTTTATGACTGACGTAAATTCAACAAATTCTGTAGACCATGAAAATGAGGTCATGGGCAGGTGAAAAATGCTAGCCGACATGTACCCCCCCCCCCCCCCCCCCCCCTCTCCCATTAATGTGTAGACCAAATATGGTGATCATAAGCCTACTCAGCCTATGTTTTATGGTAATAGAGAAATTGACCTATATGTAATCACAAAAACTTGTCAATGCATAATAAATGGATATGACTCTGGAACGATAAAATTCAGAAACCTCTAAATCTAGCCTGACCTGTATTTTTATTAATCTAAATGTAACTTTTATTATGTTATTTCAAAATATTAGTTAAATCGGATGTCAGAAACTTAAGATAATGCTCGAAAACCAAAATTTGCATAATCAACCGTGGCTGCCATCTTGGATAACTGACAGGGTCAACAGACAAAATTTTGGAAGGGAACGGTTCTGATTTCATTCCATTCAGTGGTTCTGAAGAAGAGGATTTTTAATTTTCAATCAGAAGCCATCTTGAACGTATGGCAAGGTCACAGGATATGATTTTGAAAGACGATCATCCAAGGAGTATCACATCTAAGTTTGGTTCATTTTAACACAGTGGTTCTCGAAAAGAAGATCGAAATGTGAAAAGTTAACGGACGACGGACGCAAAGTGATGGGAAAAACTCACTCGAGCCTTTGGCTCTACTGGTGAGCTAACAGAGATGAACAAATGAGTGCCATATATTATTAAAAAATCAGGTTTTTGAACTTGTCTAATACAATTTTTGTTATGGATGGTTTGAATCTGTTGAACTATTTTTGTTAATGTGCTAACAAGAACATTTTCACACTTTCTATACTTGCATCTTCATGGTCCAAACCAGTTTACGTATTTACATGTAGACAAACATCTAACTTATTATTTGACCTTTAATTAACCTAACCGCACACTGTACCTAGGATAAAGTAGGAAGCCATATCATGGGTTTTGGTGTCATTACCCTATCATTGAATTAATCAACACCATTGGATAAGGTTAATTCATTCAATGAGAGACTATAGGATAAATAGGTTATCATCATTTGTCAGGGGAAATCCTACACTTTTATCAAAACCTTCTCGTCATACACCCACTTAAAACATATGTATCAATTATAAACTGATTTTTGGGTCAAAGGTTTAAATTTTTTAAATTCTCTTATTTAATTGTCTCCCACACTTACAATTTAAATGATTGATAACTAAAATAGGAAGGAAACAAATTAATATATAATTCAGGTCATGACACAATTGCCTATAGATCCTTGTTAATAAAATAAACTTGATGTAAATAATAGCTCAAGATGATTGTCAGAGCATGCCTTATATTGTTCAAACTTTTCCACCATTTAAATTTTTTTAAATTGAATGCAGAAATTGCAACATTAACATCAATGTCATAAAAAAATATAGCTGAAATATTGCTAAAGTTGGCGTAAAACACCAATCAATACAAAATATATTTATCTTGCTGTGAACATAAACTCTTGTGAGATCACAAGCATGGACCAAGGTATATGGCAGCTTGATGTAAACTTGGAATTGTGAATGTCAGTCAATGTTTCCTGTCAATCTACAAAGGTACTGAAATGTATATGCATTGTTTTTAAAAGTCAAGATTTTTTTATGACATCTTATCCACTTTTTTGTATGTGACCACATGTCAATGGAATGTTCTATTTTGCAATATCATGTACTTGAAAAAAAAAATTCTAAAAATTTCAAAATGGCCGAACTGTGAACATTTTGATGACATTTTATTGACGTTTTTGTATATGGATATCTGTAACGTCATTTGAGATCATGATCATGAGCTATTATTTTATATGGAAGTCGTGCACAATGAAGGGTTGATGCCTGATGCAGGAGAAATATTATTTCCCAATGCTCCTTTCCGTTATTCAGGGCGTAAAAAATCATTTGTAAATCCTATTGTGGTAACCCTTGGTACAACTGTTGATCTCTGCTTGTACAAGTCCAATATAATGAAAAATTGAATATATATAGTGCAACAAAAATATACCTTACATAATACATATTTATCATCTTATTGACTATACTCCAAATCAAATTCTAAGCCAAAACAACATAATTTGATATGCATATTTAATTATTTTCAACTTAAATGAACAAAAGGAGTACCAGTACCAATATTCCAGTTACATCTGGCAGTCAATTTTATTGGTGGAGGAAACCGGAGTACCCAGAGAAAACCACCGACCTGTCACAATTCACTGACAAAATTTATCACATAATGTTGTATTGAGTACACCTCGCCATGAGCATGATTTGAACTCACAACTTTAGTGGTGATAGGCAATGATTGCACAGGTAGTTGTAAATCCATCTACTTTACGGTCACAACCATGATGGCCCCTGTAATGATAATGATAACGTGTAATGTCATATGCTAATGTAAGTCACAGAATCATATTATTAATCCAGACAAATGATGGACACCAGGTGAACGTTCTATGAGTATGATTTTTCATGCACAGTTTCAGTTCAACAAAAAGTATAGTTTTTGAGGAGAAAAAAAACTATTACATTAATTTTTACAGAGGTTCCAATGTTAAACTATGTCGCAACCATCTTGGATTTCTGATCAATACAAACTACATGAGGAACATTCCAGTCAAGTTTGATTGGTTTCAGAAAAGAATAATTTATCAATTATTTTTCCCTTGACATTTAACCTCTTGGAGTTTCTGTCTTTGTAACATTTTTAAATTGTCTTATACAGTAAGTATCTAACACACAGTTTCTGTCACTCAATTGTCTTATACAGTAAGTATCTAACACACAGTTTCTGTCACTCAATTGTCTTATACAGTAAGTATCTAACACACAGTTTCTGTCACTCAATTGTCTTATAGAGTAAGTATCTATCACACAGTTTCTGTCACTCAATTGTCTTATACAGTAAGTATCCAACACACAGTTTCTGTCACTCAATTGTCTTATACAGTAAGTATCCAACACACAGTTTCCGTCACTCAATTGTCTTATACAGTAAGTATCTAACACACAGTTTCCGTCACTCAATTGTCTTATACAGTAAGTATCTAACACACAGTTTCTGTCACTCAATTGTCTTATACAGTAAGTATCCAACACACAGTTTCCGTCACTCAATTGTCTTATACAGTAAGTATCCAACACACAGTTTCTGTCACTCAATTGCAATCAGCTAGAGTAAACCGAAGAAAATTTTACTCTTTCCAAATTACAATTTGAAGTCCTAACAGGATTTGAAATTGTAAGATTGGCTGAGCAATTGTAAAACTGAGGTGACAATTGAACGGGGACTGTATAAATGTTCCTATTTAGTCATCAGTTTGGAAAACTGATCATCAGGCAATATGTTTACATGGAGGTAAAAGGTTTTAGTAGCTAGAGGCACAATTATTAGTTATATATGGCTTAATAGTTTCTCAAAAATATTTGTTACATCACACTGCAGCCATCTTAACATTACATTGGCACAAAAAACACAAATTAGGTAAAGTTCTATCAAAGGAAGTTAATGGTAAAATATTTCTTTTCTCAAGGTTACTGATTGAAGAGAAAATTGACACCTAAATAAAAATGGCAGCAATTACAAAACCTAAAAAAAAAAAGTTGCTGTGAAACAAGTAATGACTTTTTATATTGATCTGTGTTGCTATAGCATCATTTACTTGACAGTATTACATATGTACCAGTGTAAGTAGAGTTTGAAGATACCAAAGGGGTAATCAGAAGCTGTAAATTGAGGAGGGACAGACAATACAATGGCTAAAAGGAAAAACAATATAAGTAGCTGAATGCAAATTTCAAATATTGGGAGCCATTTTCAAAAGAAATTAGGCAAGCCTGGGAGCTGCCTGTAAATATTGCTAAAACAAAATCCAGTTAACTGTAAAAAGTATAAAAATAATGATAAATGTAGTCATCTGTGACCTCCCATTTTTACCCTCTCCAAAATCCCTACAAATATATTTATCCCTTTGCAACACCTTTCAAAAATAAAATTGGACAGGGTTTCCCGATATTAATAATTATGGTCTAATTACAAACATTCAAAGCTGAAAACAAATCCAAATAATTATAAATGCAAGTTTCAATTTAACTCAGATGACAAGCAATCAAAGAAAGATAACCCACACTTCACCATTGCAATTGCATATTTAATTTATAAATACAAACAAATAGCAGCTATTTCGTGCCAGGACATGAGGTCAACAGACATCATTTGCAAAAGGGACTTCTCAAATATTTTTTGTACAAAATTTAATTTAATTTTTTTCAGTGGAATATGAAGAAAATAATTTTTGCTTGAATTTTTTCCAGAAAACTCTGCTACTGGTAATTTATATTAATTTGCATAATCGACCATGACAACCATTTAGGTGAATGGATGTGTTCAACGAACACGATTTTGGAAGGGGACTTACTAAAGGACTATCTGGTTTCATTCCATCCAGTGGTTCTGAAGAACAATGATTTTGAATTTTCACACAATCAGAAGCCTGGGCAGCCATCTTGGATGTCAGCCCGGATGCAATTAGTTTTTAAATCTTAGGGCCATGTGGACCCCTGAAGTGAGCAAAACTTGGAGTTCAGAGTAAAATTCAAGGACCCACAAAGTTTTCAGATATATGTACATTTTTATAAGAGCTATAAATATATCAAATAAAGTTTGAAGAATAACAAGTATAGAGTGTAGAAACAGATCTATGTCACACCTGGCCCCTGCATATCATTTGTGTGTTATACTAATATTTCTCAGAAAATAAACAAAATTATGTACCATGCAACTGAAATTAAAGGGGGGGGGGGGTAGAGTTATGGTGTTTAACACCACTTTCAATAATATTTCAGTTATAATTGTGGAAGTCCATTTTATTGGTTGAAGAAACCGTAGTCTCTGGAGAAAACCACTGACCTGACAAACTTTATCATGTAATGTTGTATCATATGAAATTAAGGTAAGGTGACATAATCACGAATATGAATATGCATCCTCCATGATCAATATGTGGACCAACTATGGGGATCCTATGCTGTATATACCATGGTACATGTACAATGTAATAGAGAATCTGACCTACAATGTAATCATGATAACTTGATGTAAATTTAACAGTCGTTAAAGACAGTGAAAATGAGGTCAAGGTCAGGTGACACATGCCTGACTGACATACATGTATGCCCTCCATGATCAATGTATGGACCAACTATGGCAAGCATACATTTGAAGGTTGTATGGTAATAGAGGAACTGACCTAATAAAAAAAAACTTGGCATAAATTTAACAAGGTCAGTAGACCATGAATATGAGGTCAATCTCAGATGACACTGGCCTGACTGATGTGACTGTACACACCATGGTGAGCCTTGGTTGTATGGTAATGGAGAAAATGATCTAATCATAAAATTTTACATTGTTAATCATGCTGTAGCCACATGTGAGACAGCAAAAAACATTCTATGAACTATTGTAAACAGGTGACTAAATTAAGATCACTCAGTCATACAGCATTAATTCCTTCTAATCTCAATCAACCTTCGACACCCAGACTACTTCACTGTCAGATTCAATTTCATGATTTGATTTATTGTGTTTAATGCCACTTTCAGCATTATTTCAGCTATATCATTCATGGTGACCAGTTTTAGTGGTGGAAGAAGCCGGAGTATCCAGAGAGAACCACCGACCATGGGCAATCAACAGGTAAACTTTATCACTTGCGACTGCGAGTCGAGTGCACCCTTTGTAAACAACAAAGCCGGGCGTGAACCCACGCCGTATTGATGATAGGTTTGTATGACTACCTAACTCACTGAGCCACCCGGGCCCTGGATTCAATTTCAAATTCACCATCAAAACATTATGCATCTTGAAGTACACAAATGTACTCAATTTTGTCTTTATTAATTTTTATGTCTGGTTGGTGGTGGAGGAGGTGGGGGGTTTCAACACCCTCCAATAAAATGCTGCATGACCTATGCCTCTGATGTATTTCTTTGGCAAATGTACGAGACTTTGCGAGAAAATAACATTGTCACTAAAATTAAAGTGACGTTAGGGTAAAATCTAAATTTCCTATGAGTATCAACTATCATATCATATCTCATTTTGATCCAATTTGGCCAAGTGGTTCTTGGTAGTCAAATATTCTCTGTCTCAGTTTTGGACGTTTATATCCAGATTTCAATAACATCCAATATTTAGAGGCATTTCAGAGATCCTTGCAACTCGCCTAGACTCACCATTGTCAGTTGGGACTCATCAAATTCTTCAAATTTTAGATTCTTACAATGGTGGGACTCATCAAAATTTTCAGAAATGATTACAAGTATCCCTGCATTTTAAAGATTTGTGTAATATTGATGAAGAAGAATGATCCAAATTTTGTGAAGCACCGATCAAATAGGATGCAAATTCAAAATATACATACAAGCATACCCAGTAATTTATCTGGAAACCTGCCAACAATCAACTATTCAATCTTACAGAATGTTAGATCGCCAATGCATATATACATTATCATAAATGTAGCACATGCATGTATATATTCCTAAAGAGGGAGTCTGCAACACAGAAAAACATACAGAAATAAGAGTTTTTGCTATAATAAATTAAGAGATTTTGCATGTATATATATGGGTAGGGTTATGGTGTTTAACGTCACTTTCAACAACAGTTCAGCTATATCGTGGCAGTTAGTTTAATTAGTGGAGGATATGCATATTTAATTATTTTCAACTTAAATGAACAAATGGAGTACCAGTTCCAATATTCCAGTTACATCTGGCAGTCACTTTTATTGGTGGAGGAAACCGGAGTACCCGGAGAAAACCACTGACCTGCTGCAAGTCACTGACAAACTTTATCACATACTGTTATATCAAGTACACCTCGCTTGGGTGTGATTCGAACTCACTAGTGGTGATAGGCACTGATTGCATAGGTTAATAATAATATACATTCAACTATCATACGATCAAGACCTGTATTTATAGTTATTTCATTAGTTACTTCCTGTAAGTAAGTCAGAACCAGTTGTACATTGTATATATAGACACTATATGATCTACAGTATATCTTTGCTTTTGTATTTAAATGTCTTTATTGGTTACCTATCCTCCAATCAGCAATAACAGATTAAATTTATACCTATCTACCAGGTAGTATATTTTTTTTAATTACACTTTTCCTTGATCATGTTAATACTACATGCATAAAAAAAAATGCAAGAAAACTTTGCTCCTATTTTGGGTTTCAATGCAATCTTCATATTATAGATCATATTATAGAAATTCCCATCTACATTTATATGACACTACTAACTCTCTAGCTGGGGTCATCATGTCGTATGGTTTGCATTTACAACTACCTGTGCAATCAGTGCCTATCACTACTAAAGTTGTGAGCTTGAATCCCGCTCCGGTGAGGTGTACTCGTTAGAACATTATGTGATAAAGTTTGTCAGTGACTTGCGTCAGGTCAGTGGTTCCTCCTGGTACTTCAATTATCAAATGCCAGGATGTTCAGACAAGAGAAGTCTGCAATTTATTTCCTTGTAATTTAACCCTTTTTACATCATTATCACACGATCTGTGACACCCATGTAGTAAGAGTTGCATCAAATTCAAAAATTAAAACGTTGCACATGCACAGATTAATATAAAAAAAATTGTGCATAAACTTTTATATAATTATATTTATCTGTAAAATACTCATACATAAAATGTAGTTAAGAGAAATAAAGTGTTTCTACAGGTCGTTTTCTTCATTTTGTGCCATGATAAAATGAAAATACTAAAATTAATTTAAGAATGCAACAGATTCACATATCAACGATGTCTGGTCTTGTTGTAAATCAAAGTCCAAACCATTTAATAGATCAAAGTCCAAACCATTTAATGTTTGAATGTCTAAAAAAATATTTTAAGAGCATAAGCACTCCAATGCAAGGGAACTGACTTTGTACATTGAATTCTTTCTGTTCACAGCAAAAATATGTAAATTGTATGTTTGCATATAATGGATAACTGGAACATGACAAAACGGGAATGTTCAAATATAAGCATGTTATTTTTTTAGTTATGGATACACTGTCTCGTGCTTTATTTTAAAGTTAAAAGGTCATTTACCTATTATATATCAATAAAGACATTCACGATTTTATATGCAATTGTTGCTCCATATTAAGCAATGCTTTCCTTTAGTTGATGGCATGTTTTCCGTGTTATTATCTACAATTATGATTTGATATATTTATTTAAGTAAAAAAGCAAACATATCTGATGCATACCTGACATTTTTGTCTTTTGCAGAAGTTGCAAGGTGTATCACTTTCTAGGCCAAGGTCTTCGACTTGCTGAAAATTGCTCGACGATCAGTTAGATATTTTGCGATTCGGAGGTTGCTCTCATCTAATTTACATATCGATTCGTGATCACTGGTTATTGGTGAATTCAACAGCTAATGCACAAATTTCGTCTTTGTAGCAATGTTTCAAAATTCGAGTTGCGAAACGGATGCCTCTCACTGTCGAGGGAAACCCGCTTACGTCATTGATGAGTCACGTTTGTTGGGCTTGCCTTGAGTTGGTCCTAGGAAACAATCTAAACAAAACTTGCATCCGAACATGAAAATATTTGAGCCTTTTCTGAATATTTTTGTTTGATAAGAGCTAAACCCTTAATTTACGCCTTGTCGTGTGTAATTAATTTTATTTCCGCGATTTAAGACCAGTCACGTGATAGTCCAGTGAGAAAGTCAAAATGGCGGATGTCTCATGACAATTTTTGTACACACAAAGTGTAAATAAACAGCATTTGTAAAGTTGAAAAAGTGCTTTCACAAGAAGCACTGAACATTTCAAAATGAATTTAGACGGAAGGGAATGGATAACGAACTTTTTACACTCGTTTCCCCATTTAACTTTCTCATTTGAATTAACCAACTCAACTTTCAACCCAGAAGATAGCCATTACAGAGAGGTAAATGATTTTTTTTTAAACAAAATTTTCTATAGTATTATCAATATTTACGTTATTAGAAGAATGGGCGTTCGATTACACTGTTAGACAATATGTTATTGTCATGTTCAGAAAGCCAGCATACTCGGTCCTTGAAATGAAAATTTGAATTTACTCGTCCAAATCAAATTCTTGAATTTATTTTTATATACTATATTTCTAAATAAAAACTGACTAATTGATTTGTCTGGGTTCGAAGCACCGGTGCTAATCATGAGGACTGTGTCATGTCTCG
Organism: Bathymodiolus septemdierum; assembly: GCA_963383655.1. Taxonomy (NCBI): domain Eukaryota; kingdom Metazoa; phylum Mollusca; class Bivalvia; order Mytilida; family Modiolidae; genus Bathymodiolus; species Bathymodiolus septemdierum. Next base: position 23,893,666 of record OY726522.1, on the reverse strand, counting down.
TGCAGTCATGAGCATTGCCAATACTGTTCGTGTATAGGACGATCCTATGACTATGACTGAGTACAAAAACTACAATGTATGGTCAGTGTATGGAACTATGCCAAAAAAATGTACTAATAGGTTCTATAATACTGTTAATTCATATGCTATTCCAACCAATTTTTGCGACCATTTTCTAAATTTACCAACCATGTTACCATAGGACCCTAATAATTGTCAAATACATCTACATGTACATGTATACTAGATCAAGTCAAATTGAAAGATACATATGTACAAAACGTATACACAAATATAATTATTATGCTTTTCTATAGTAACTGAGAAATAAATAACTGTTATTTTACTTTTTTTTTGTCAGTGTCAAGCAATAACTAATTACTCAGGTGACATACTGCACTTGAAACTCACATATATAGTAAAATATAGGTATCAAATTTATCGGGTATGCTTGAAAGTCGAAAGATTGGAACACTAATTAGTTTAATAACTGTTAGAGAATATGCACATGTGTATATTTTTAGATATATCTTAAAATTATGGTTATTTTCCTTTTTAATCTATCTATTGGTGTTGTTTTTATTTTCAGTCTGTTATTTCCATGTCACATATCTACTTGTGTTGTTTTTATTTTCAGTCTATTATTTTCCTAGCCATTTATCCACTGGTGTTGTTTGTGTTATTCCTGTTGATCAGTTTGTGTTGTACTTGTTATCAGTGTAAAAAACAACGTCCACAGAAGAGGGTTAAATCATGCTGTCCTGCTGGTATTATTGGTATTGTCATATTTGTTGCAGTGTAAGTTTATGTACACAATATAGTAGGTTTGTAAGGCAGTAGACTGTTTGCACATTTCCAAATTTTATTCTGAAATGATATGCTTTATGGCAGGAAAAGTTCAATGAAAATAACGTATAGCTTTTCCTATAATCTGTACATGTTCAAAATTTAAATGATGTAATAACATGTGAATTTTCTATTTACTAGAAAATTATCTTCTGATTTTTTACAAGATAAAATTTTTACAAATTAAGAGAAAATTATTTTCAAATTTGTTGCCCTTTCCACTGCTCTTGCTAGACTGCGTATCATTTTGCAAGTCACAAGGGAAATAACTTTAGAATCAAATTGGGAATGTGCAATAGCTCTATTCAGCCTGTAGACTTGTACTAAAATATAAGTATATTACAATGCAAAGGCTGCAATGTTTTTAACTCTTAAATGGGGATGGAACAGACCAAAAAATCACTAAGAATAAAAAAAAACAGATATGGCCTCTATGTATCCTCCTATGCAATAATAAACTGCTGTTTAGTAGAAGTGCATGTAGGACCTAAAATAATATATTAATTATTAATTGGCAAAAAAAACAAAAAAAACAGTCAACCATAGAGACTATTAATAGACCTTAAAAACTGGTATAATCACTAATTTATTGTAAAATTTTGTATCAGAAACAAGTTTTCAAATCATCTATATACATATAATTAATCATTTCTGTGGTGTAGTGTGCTCTACTCATGGAGTCTAGAACCATGGTTGGATTAAACCAAACAAATAATTGAGTTATATTTTTTGTTCTATAAAAATCTGGTTCAAATTGCATTTGTACTAAATAATCTAGTGAAAGTATACCTTAGACAAATATGGTATGACACATAATATTCATTTAATTTGTTATCGCCATGATATAGATGAAAACTTAATTGGTTGTTGTTTAGCCATATTAGCACTCAATTTAACTGTCATTGTGCTTATATTATTGTACAAAAATGTACTTGTGTATTAAATAGTATATTGATTGATTGATTGATAGTGTTCAATGCCACTTTTCAGCTATATCACGGTGACCAGTTTTAGTGATGGCAGAACCCGGAGATAACCACTGACCATGGGCAAGCAACTGGTAAATTGTATCACTTGCGGCTGCTAGTTGAGTGCACCCTTTTCTGTAATATACAAAGCCAGACGCGAACCCACACCGTATTGGTGATAGGCTTGTATGAGTTATTAGGTAATCCAACTACTTAACTCATTGAGCCACCCGAGCCCCTATTAAATAGTATATGATTTGTACAAAATGAATTTGTCTATTTCAGAGCTGCAGCTGGTGTTGGTTTATATGGAAATGAGAAAACAAATAATGGGGTAGAAAACTTTGATAATGCTGTTAGAGATATTAATTCTACATTAAATGAAGCCTTGGGAACAGTATGTAACTTATGTACTAATAAATAAATACCGGTACATAGATATTTCTTCTATACAGGTTAGGGTTATGGTGTTTAATGCCACTTTCGACAATATTTCAGTTATATCCTGGCTGTCAATTTTATTGGTGGAGAAAACCACAGAACTGCCACAAGTCACTGACAAACTTTATCACATAATGTTGTATCAAGTACACCTTGCCTGAGCAGGACTCACAATGTTTTGTTAGTGGTGATAGGTACTGATTGCATAGGTAGTTACAAATCAAACTTCCATACGATCACGACCGGGACAATCACTTCTTCTATACAAGTCCTGCTACCCATAGTTAAGATGATACTCCATATTTTTTTACCACGCCTTGTCAATATAAAATGAATAAACCTCAGGTGCTCTGGAATTATAAATACTAAATAGTGCTTGTTCCTCTAATCTTTAAGGTACATTTGTATAACAGTATAAGTATGCTGTTAAATTTGTTTTTGATTTTATTTTCTTGTATAATTTTCTGAGACTGCCGTAAAGCAGTCTTTTCTTCAGGGCATCAGTATCAGTAAGTGTTGAGTTTGATTTTTTTTTTATTTTATTTACTTTGGTAATTATTAAGGTGATCATCAAATTATATAGATAAGCCATGTTATCTGTAAAGAAAATGTTGAAAAAGCTGTATTTTTAAGCATTTTTGATTTGTTAAAATCTGTTAGAGTTATGTCCCTTCTACTGTATAAAATGTATTACTACAATGTAGTAAGAAAGTCAGTGCATGTTCAATTTAATTAATCTGAATTTTTGAACTGGTACATTTATAAACTTTATTATAATTTAAGGTTTTTAGATTTTTTTTTATCTAATTTTTTTTTTTCTACTTTCAGATTAGCACAATGGATGTCATTGTCACTAATTTAACAGATGAAAGCATTACAGAATTACAGCATGTGTTGAATATATCTATTTTAAACATAACAGCAAGAACAAAAATAGGGCAATTTGCGAAGACAATGCTGGATAAGTCAAATCAAGCCAAATCTGACATCAAAAAAATTATGTCATTTACTCCAAATGTCAGTCTTGATTTTATTATTAATAAGACAATAGATGCAGAATTTATCAGGTAAATGTGATTGATGTTTTGTTTGTTTGATGGTGTTTAATGCCACTTTCAACAATATTTCAGTTTATCGTTGCGGTCAGTTTTATTGGTGGAGGAAACAGGAGTACCCAGAGAAAACCACTGACAGACTTTATCACATTATGTTGTACACCTCGCCCTGATCGAGATTCAAACTCATAACATCAATGGTGACAGCATATGTAGTTGTAAATCCAATTCCCATACGATCACGCCATGACGGCCTCTTAAATGCAATTTATGAAACAATAAATAATGAGTGATTGGTGAGTGATTGTTGTTTAAGGCCATGGGAGCAAGTTTTCTGCATTACCATGAGGAGAACTAGTTACATTTGGATGACATGATGATGATGATATCTGCATTGTAATAGACCAACACCCTTATTTGGATTTTTATTATACTAGCCAATTGAAACGGTCAGCGGGTAGATGTGTCGCTCCACTCTGACACGTTATATCTTGATTCCGAGCCAACCAATATTTGCTTTTAATCCTTAATACTTTCTGCTAAATGGAGATGCAGCAAGCACCAATTTTATAGTCTTTGGTTTGACCTGACCTGGGTTAACCCTATGAACTACCACATTCAAGGTGAGCATGCTAATCATTACACCGCAGATCCGTTTAAATGATCATTTTATAAAAAGTCAACTTCATGACAGGTTAAAAAAACCTGTGTAATTGTTGCATGATAACAGATACTATCATGTGTAAAAAAACCTGTGTAATTGTTGCATGATAACAGATACTATCATGTGTAAAAAAAACCTGTGTAATTGTTGTATGATAACAGATACTATCATGTGTAAAAAGAACTGTCTAATTGTTGTATGATAACAGATACTATCATGTGTAAAAAAAACCTGTGTAATTGTTGCATGATAACAGATACTATCATGTGTAAAAAAACCTGTGTAATTGTTGCATGATAACAGATACTATCATGTGTAAAAAAACCTGTGTAATTGTTGCATGATAACAGATACTATCATGTGTAAAAAAACCTGTGTAATTGTTGCATGATAACATACTATCATGTGTAAAAAAAACCTGTGTAATTGTTGTATGATAACAGATACTATCATGTGTAAAAAAACCTGTGTAATTGTTGCATGATAACAGATACTATCATGTGTAAAAAAACCTGTGTAATTGTTGCATGATAACAGATACTATCATGTGTAAAAAAACCTGTGTAATTGTTGCATGATAACAGATACTATCATGTGTAAAAAAAACTGTCTAATTGTTGCATGATAACAGATACTATCATGTGTAAAAAAACCTGTGTAATTGTTGCATGATAACAGATACTATCATGTGTAAAAAAACCTGTGTAATTGTTGCATGATAACAGATACTATCATGTGTAAAAAAAACTGTCTAATTGTTGCATGATAACAGATACTATCATGTGTAAAGATCAAAGGTAAAATTTGCAAATCATCAATAAATAAATATAAAGTGACATGTCTATTTCAGATGGACAACCACAGTAGTTGTATTGTCAGTGATTTTATTATAGCCCCGCTCCCCGAAGGGGGAGGGGGGTATACTGTTTTACCTCTATCCTTCCGTCCGTCCAAGATATTTTTCGTCACATTTTTCTCAGTAACTGTTGATGGCAGAAATCTGGTATTTGGTCACAAACATCATATAGGTATACCATATTGTGGGTAGCGTTTTTGGACCCGTCAGATTCCTACTTCCTGTTTGCCGACTTAGTTGGTTTTTATACACATTTTTCGTCACATTTTTCTCAGCAACTGTTGATGACAGAAATCTGATATTTGGTCACAAGCTTCATATAGGTATCCCATATTGTGGGAAGCGTTTTTGGACCCATCAGATTCCTACTTCCTGTTTGCCGATTTTGTTGATTTTTATACACATTTAACATACATTTGTATTATGCACATTTTTCGTCACATTTTTCTAAGCAACTATTGACAACAAGAATCTGATATTTGGTCACAAGCTTCATATAGGTATGCCATATTGTGGGAAGCGTTTTTGGTCCCGTCAGATTCCTACTTCCTAATTGCCGACTTAGTTGGTTTTTATACACATTGAACATATATGCACATTTTTCGTCCCATTTTTCTCAGCAACTATTGATGGCAGAGATCTGATATTTGGTCACAAGCTTCATATAGGTACCCCATATCGTGGGAAGCGTTTTTGGACCCATCAGATTCCTACTTCCTGTTTGCCGACTTTGTTGATTTTTATACACATTTAACATACATTTTGTATATGCCCATTTTTTATTTAGTCACATTTTTCTCAGCAACTATTGATGGCAGAAATCTGATATTTGGTCACAATCTTCATATAGGTACCCCATATCGTGGGAGCGTTTTTGGACCTATCAGATTCCTACTTCCTGTTTGCCGCAGAGCAGGGGTATCATAAGTGAGCATTAGCTCACAGTTCATCTTGTTTTGCCTGGCTGTGTAACTCTGTGGATAAATAAATATAAAATGACATGTCTATTTCAGATGGACAACCACAGTAGTTGTATTGTCAGTGATTTTATTTTGTCTGGCTGTGTAACTCTGTGGATAAATAAATATAAAATGACATGTTTATTTCAGATGGACAACCACAGTAGTTGTATTGTCAGTGATTTGATTTTGTCTGGCTGTGTAACTCTGTGGATAAATAAATATAAAATGACATGTCTATTTCAGATGGACAGCCACAATAGTTGTATTGTCAGTGATTTTATTTTGCCTGGCTGTGTCACTCTGTGGATGCTTTAACAGATCTAGATGTTTATTATCCAGGTAATTTTGTGTATATTTCAAAACTCAAAAAATCATTCATATATTCAGAGGAACAGGGCCACCATTGAAGTGATTGTAATGGGCCACCATTGCAGTGTTCATAAGGGGCCACCATTGCAGTGTTCACAAAGGCCCCCAAAAGCAATGATTGTAATATAGATGGATTTATTCTACTGTGGCTTGTGAATTTGGCTCTCATTTTGTGGTAATGTGTTTTGTTATAGTCTTAAAAAGCCAGTTTTCAAAGCAACAATTTTTTTTCTAGATGTTTATTAATAATATGATATATACGAACTCTGACAATTAATTTAATTTTTTTTTTTCCATTATTAAAAAAGTTTATTATTTTTTCTGAAGTGTAAAAATCTGGATGGAGTGAGTACATATAACAGACTACCATGTGACATAGGACATTTGAATATTAAAGAACATCAATAACAATTGACCATCACCTTAATGGTCAGTTATTGAGCAGCCTTTTAATATTTAAATGTCCTATGTCACATGGTACCAAAAAATATACATTGAAAACACATGTCAGTTATTTTGATTTGATGGTTGGGCTCTTACACTATTTGTACTCACTCCATGCAGAATTTCAGACTTCAGAAAATAAAATGAACAATTAATAATGGACCAAAATGTTTTAAATTAATTGTCAGAGTTCGTAATCTTATATTAATAAACATCTAGAAAAAAATTGTTGATTTGAAAACTGGATTTTTAAGAATTTTTTTCTGAAGATTTATAGAAGTCAAACGGACTATGCTTATAGTGACCTAGTCAGTATATTATGAAAGGTCAAAGGTTATCTCATGATACCTTGATCTTCACCATCTATAAAACTTACCACCATGGATGATTTAACTTGAATATTTTTTAATTACAATGTAAATATTCTATTTTTTTAATTCTATTTTCAGAAGAAATTCAAACTTAAGCTGAAAAGTATAATCAGACTTGTCTTATTGACCCTTTCATGTTATTCATATCTTCCCACAATTTAATTGGATACCATGTATTGCCAGGATTGGTTTAATTAACTAGATTTTATCATACCAACAAAAAAACCCCATAAAAACTGGCATCGAAAGTATAATAATAAATGTTTACATTATATACCATAGCAAATGTTGATGAATTGAAGTATTGAAACAGTAAAAAATGTAATTTATTAGGAGATAAATATATTGTATTTGAAAATTTCATGCCATCAATTGGAGATTTGATGGCCACCAATTGAGTTTACTGGTGACGCATTAGCAGAGCCAGTAAACAGATATTTGCGACCATGAAATCGACAATTGATGCCATGAAATTTTCAAATACAGTACAGTTATCTCCATTCTAATGCAATACTGAACATAAAATGTATTCTTGCATATCACTGGGTCTAACAATCACACAAATTAATATTGCATGAAATGTTGTTGATGACTTTGGCACATAAACAACATGACGTTATATGAAGTCTTCCAGTTTAAAATGTAAAGATCAGACGTTTTTTGGTTTCGTGTACACTTCAATTTTGAGAAATTGTAAGCTAAAATAAGTTTGCAAGGTAGAGATATTAATTATTTTTGTGTATTGTTGTAAATGTGACATGTAGAATTTCACATTTCAAGATGGTGGATCCTTTCAGCTGAACCCCTTAGTTACGACTTTTAGATTGAGAATTTTACATAGAATAGTAACCAATCAAATCCGACAATACAAACAAATTGCATTTAGAATACGGAACATGTTGGACATTATTTTTTTGTTCTAAATAAATGTTTGGATAAGCTAGGTTAAATTCGTAAAAATTCCATATATAGAAAGTAAATTTGAGGGTTAAGGTTATGGTGTTTAATGCCACTTTCAACAATATTCCAGTTATATCGTGGCGGAGTCAATTTGATATCTGTTTAACACATGATTATCTTTATATGAATGTATATGAATTTTGATTTAATTTCAGTGCTATTTGTTTTGGATTCTTTGGTTTGTTATTCACTTGGATAACATTTGGAATCTATCTGGGAGGGAGTGTTGTAAGTATAGCTATCTATATCATATACATGTACTTATTGTTTTGCCATTAATTGGAAAATGTACATGAACACAATTTGTTTGGACAGTGTTAAAAGAAAAGAAAAGTGGTACGAGGGGGTGATCATGCATGCAAAACTTTGTTCGATTGGTTAAAATAAGTGAGAGAATTTACACTTGTTAAAGATGATTGCTTGATTGATTGATTTTTGGTGTTTAACGCCACTTTCAGCAATATTCCAGCTATATCATGGCGACCAGTTTTAGTGGTGTAAGAAGCCAGAGTACATGGAGAGAACCACCGACCATAAAGAGAAACTTGAGTATTCCAAAAATGCCCTGTACTATCCGACACATTTCACTTGTCCCTTGGTGTGTCAGATTAGACAGGTTCCCCTGTACATACTTGTTGACTTGACATTAAAAATGATTGTGTACATGAGTGAGAGGGATTGTTGTTTAACGCCTACTCAGCAAATTTTTGGCTATATCATGGCGAGAACAAGTTAATTGTCAATGAGATGATGATGAGGTCCGCTTTGTACTAGTCCAACATACTTAGTTAGAATTTTATAGTGCAAGTTCACTGAAACAAAAATCTATGGATAGACATGTCACCCCACTTGGACACATTAACCTGATTTCAAACCAACCAGTCTTTGGTCTTTCTTTTTAATGCTGTGTGCTCGAACCCACGATTTATTGAACTTGATGTGAGCACTAACCATTTTATCACCAATGCAGTTTTGTGTACAAGAAAATTTTGTAAAGATTGTAAATATTTTAACTGAAAGAAGATGATTAGAGTATTTTTATATTCGTTATATTCATTTCTGGTTTACACACTGCGTTTTAGCCAAAATACTACTGGTAAAATAGGAAACATTTATAAACCTTGATAAATGTCATGATAAAATTCATAGAAGGTACAAATCACATCTAAGACAGATATAGAAATTGACTGAATTATTCTTTTTTAAGGTGTAGATGATTGAATTATTAGACCACCCCTTCAACAATGAAAAAGTGGCCTTTCTTCAGGAGGGCGATTTACTAAGAGGGGTGGCCTTCATGGAAGTGGCCTTATAATAGGGTAGGCCTTCATGGAAGTGGCCTTATAAGAGAGGTGACCTTCATGGAAGTGGCCTTATAAGAGGAGTGGCCTTCGTGGAAGTGGCCTTATAAGAGGGGTGACCTTCATGGAAGTGGCCTTATAAGAGGGGTGGCCTTTATGGAAGTGGCCTTATAAGAGTGGTGACCTTCATGGAAGTGGCCTTATAAGAGAGGTGGCCTTCATGGAAGTGGCCTTATAAGAGGAGTGGCCTTCATGGAAGTGGCCTTATAAGAGGGGTGGTCTTCATGGAAGTGGCCTTATAAGAGGGGTGGCCTTCATGGAAGTGGCCTTATAAGAGGTGTGGCCTTCATGGAAGTGGCCTTATAAGAGGAGTGGCCTTCGTGGAAGTGACCTTATAAGAGAGGTGGCCTTCATGAAAGTGGCCTTATAAGAGGGGTGACCTTCATGGAAGTGGCCTTATAAGAGGGGTGGCCTTCATGGAAGTGGCCTTATAAGAGGGGTGGCATTCATGGAAGTGGCCTTATAAAAGGAGTGGCCTTCATGGAAGTGGCCTTATAAGAGGAGTGGCCTTTGTGGAAGTGGCCTTATAAGAGGGGTGGCCTTCATGGAAGTGGCCTTATAAGAGAGGTGGCCTTCATGGAAGTGGCCTTATAAGAGGGGTGGCCTTCATGGAAGTGGCCTTTTAAGAGGGGTGGCCTGATAAGAGGGGTGGCCTTTGTTGAAGTGGCCTAATAAGAGTGAGACTACTGTATTAAAAGGACTAACATTTTAATTGTCATTCTATCCTTAGTCTAAGGTACACCCATTATTGACAATAATGTCATTCCTGATTTATGTGTAGAAACCAACAATTATTAACTGTGACATTCCATATTGTTGATGCATTGTAATTTGTAATCTATGGAGCCATATTTTGTTTTCAGACAAATGCTGATTTATGTATGGATCCAGACAGTTTTATAGAAGACATAGTTAAGAACAGAGTAGAAAAAGGTTGGTCTGAGTAAAAACAAAAACAATAAAAGTGGTCTTTAACATTACAGATACAGTACTACCTTCTTAACTGGTAGTTAGTTAATTCATTGATTCATAGAGCATTCATTGATAGTGTGTTCTCTTTTTTAGTGGAATTTAATCTGTGCAGGTTTCTTTATATTTGCATTGTTATTTTTCATTACCTTCCTTTGTTTTCATCAGGATACAAAAAAAACTTTCGTAGATAAATGTAATAAAATAATCTAGTTTTTTAACATTTATATACACTATATAAACATGCCTGTTTTACTTACAGAGTATAAACGATCATAAGAATGAAATAATAACACTTTTTATTCTGTTAACTGGTTTAACCACACCACATTCTTGAGCCTGTCCTATCATGTATATACCTAGATTAACTGATTTCAATCAATTTCTGCCATTGTCTCTTTTGTATTTTGTATTACAGTAGTTTAAGGTGAGTTATGCTATTGTCTGCCATCGCCATTTAATTATGTCTCCCCTTCGAACGAAGGGAGACATATTGTTTTAGTCTGATTTTTTCTTCCGCTTCTTCTCAGCGAAGCTTGTCTGTACCATAACTTTTTTGTCTTTCGAGATAGGTCAATGATATTTCGTATGTGGGTGCATGACCATAAGGCAGTGTGTCGCATACCGTAATGGCCTTCGTTGGACCTTGACCTTTGAACTCAAGGTCAAATAATTGTTTTTTTAAATAGTATTTTCTTGTCCGTTCCATAACATTTTTGTCTTTCGAGATAGGTCAATGATATTTGGTATGTGGGTGCATGACCATAAGGCGGTGTGTTGCATACCGTAATGGCCTTCGTTGGACCTTGACCTTTGACCTCAAGGTCAAATAATTGTTTTTTTAAATAGTATTTTCTTGTCCGTTCCATAACATTTTTGTCTTTCGAGATAGGTCAATGATATTTGGTATGTGGGTGCATGACCATAAGGCGGTGTGTTGCATACCGTAATGGCCTTCGTTGGACCTTGACCTTTGACCTCAAGGTCAAATAATTGTTTTTTTAAATAGTATTTTCTTGTCCGTTCCATAACATTTTTGTCTTTCGAGATAGGTCAATGATATTTGGTATGTGGGTGCATGGCCATAAGGCGGTGTGTCGCGTACCATTATAATGACCTTCATGGGACCTTGACCATGGACCTCAAGGTCAAATAATTGTTTTTTAAATAGTATTTTGTTGTCCAGGCCATAACATTTTTGTCTTTCGAGATAGGTCAATGATATTTGGTATGTGGGTGCGTGACCATAAGGCGGTGTGTCGTGTACTGTAATGACTTTTGTGGGACCTTGACCTTTGACCTCAAGGATAAATAATGATTTTTTAAATAGTATTTTCTTGTCTGAGCCATAACATTTTTGTCTTTCGAGATAGGTTGTTGTACAGATGGCCGCATTAAGGGGAGACATAAGTTTTAGGTATCTAAAACAGTTCATCCTAGTTTTTCTATTTAAATCCTGTTTTCCATCTCTTTATATTTATGATAGTGATTATAAACATAATTTGAGTTGTATTTTTACTCAAAAAATTGAACTGAGATTTGAAAGAGAAAAAAATGTATGATTGTATTTTTTTTTTTTATCTTTTCAGATATGATCAAAGTCTATGTGGAATGTAAGGAAGGAATAGATATGAAATATACTAAGGTCAGAAATAGTCACAAAAATAGCTTAATAAAATATATTTGTTACAATTTTCAATTAGCAGATAACACAGGAGTGAGTTATTGATGTATTTAAATATTGAGATATTAGTTTCAAGTAATAAAGAGTGAGAGAGTGATTGATTGTTGTTTAATGCCAAATATGTAATTTTTCAGCTATATCATGGTGAGAACAAGTTACATTCAATGAGATGATAATGATATCCATTTTGTACTAGACAAACACGCTTTGTTGGATTTTTATAGTGCTAGCTCACTGAAACAACAGTTCGTGGGAGACATGTCCCCCCGCCCCCCCACTTAGACACATTATCCTGATCCAGAGCCAATCAGCCATTGCTTTTTTTCCTTAATGCTGCGTGCTTTGCAGAAAAGCAACAAATACCAAATTTTATAGTCTTTGGTTTGAACACACGATCTACCGCACTCAAGACAAACATGCTAACAATTACACCACCAATGCTGTTCAAGTAATAAAGAGATTTGGATTCATGTTATTTAATAGAAAAAAATTATTGTAAAAGTTATGATATAAAAATAAAAAGTAGCAATATAGAAACGATATCGATATTAAAACATACCTTAGAAAGTATGTCTGCATAGAAATTTTTAATGATGTCATTTCACATACATGTATACTTACGGGGGCCGTCATGGACGTGATTGTTTGGTAGTTGGATTTACAACTACCTATGCAGTCAGTGCTTATCACCACTGATGTTGTGAATTTGAATCTCGATCAGGGCGAGGTGTACAACATTATGTGATAAAGTTTGTCAGTGACTTGCGACAGATCTGTGGTTTTCTCCGGGTACTCCAGTTTCCTCTACCCATAAAACTGACTGCCACGATATAACTGAAATATTGTTGAAAGTGGCGTTAAACACCATCAAACAAACATATGTATACTTACAATTCTTTGTTTTTAATTTTCTAGAATATTAATGATGCCTTGACTGCAGTAACCTTAGCTAACACTAGTTTATCAATGATTTCAAATGACAGCCATAAATTGGGAATATTTGATAAAGTAAGTTAAATTAATGTATTTTATTAAAATGCATAAAAAGAGTCTTAATACAGAGGAAATGCTATCAAAAGTCATGTTAAAGACAAAATGTAAATACAGAGGAAATACAATTAAAAGTCATAGGAAGCCAAAGTCATGATAAAGATGATGTGTTGATACAGAAGAAATACACCCAAAAGTCATAGGAAGCCAAAGTCATGGTAAAGATGATGTGTTGATACAGAAGAAATACACCCAAAAGTCATAGGAAGCCAAAGTCATGTTAAGAACAATATGTTGATACAGAAGAAATACCAAAAATGTACTATCAAATGTTATGTTAAATAGAAACTGTTAATACAGGAGACGTACAGTGAAATGTCAAATGAGCAATTTTTCAGCTATATCATCACAAAAATTAGTTACATTTCCATGAGATAATGATGTTGGCTTTGTACTAGACCAACACACACTCGAACAAGCATGCTAACCATGACACAATCGATGCGGTTCTATACTTCGAGTATTTGATTTATATTTTGGATATAGAACATATTACTGATTCGATAGAACATTAAATTCACATTTCCAAGTTTGTGAAAACAAGGTTAAATTTAAAGTGTTTTTTTTTTATAAATAGAAGAATTTTTGTTGTAGGTAAAAGGACCAATATTAAAAGTTAGAACACAGTTAACCTATGGTTTTGATAATCTGACTGCATTAGATGGTGTTTTTGAATGTGAAAGAACACATGAAAACTACCTATTAATCAAAGATGCCATATGTAATAAAGTTTTGTAAGTACTATTGTAGTCAATGTTTCTAGTAAATTAGTAAGAAAGGATATGGGTGTAATTGGTTGGTTGGTTGGTTGGTTGGTTTATGGTGTTTAACACCACTTTCAACAATATTTTATGTTATTTCGTGGCGGTCAGTTTTACTGGTGGAGGAAACTGGAGAAAACCACCGACCTGTCGCAAGTGACTGACAAACTTTGTCACATAATGTTGTATCAAGTACACCTCGCCATGAATGGGGTTCAAACTCACAATTTTAGTGGTGATAAGTACTGATTGCATAGGTAGTTGTTAATCCAACTACTACACGACCATGACAGCCCCTTGGATGTAATCGAAAGAGAGACTTTCATTACTCATGTAAATGAACATGAGAGACTATCCAACATTACACTTAGACACAAATTAAAGTAAAGTACAGCACTTCACCACTCATGTAAATGAACGTGAGAAACTATCCAACATTACACTCTAAAGACACAAATTTAAGTAAAGTACAGCACTTTCACCACTCATGTAAATGAATGTGAGAGACTATCCAACATTACACTTAGACACAAATTAAAGTAAAGTACAGCACTTTCACCACTCATATAAATGAACGTGAGAGACTATCCAACATTACACTTAGACACAAATTAAAGTAAAGTACAGCACTTTCACCACTCATATAAATGAACATGAGAGACTATCCAACATTACACTTAGACACAAATTAAAGTAAAGTACAACACTTTCACTACTCATGTAAATGAACATGAGAGACTATCCAACATTACACTTAGACACAAATTAAAGTAAAGTACAGCACTTTCACCACTCATATAAATGAACATGAGAGACTATCCAACATTACACTTAGACACAAATTAAAGTAAAGTACAACACTTTCACTACTCATGTAAATGAACATGAGAGACTATCCAACATTACACTTAGACACAAATTAAAGTAAAGTACAGCATTTTCACTACTCATGTAAATGAACGTGAGAGACTATCCAACATTACACTTAGACACAAATTAAAGTAAAGTACAGCACTTTCACCACTCATATAAATGAACATGAGAGACTATCCAACATTACACTTAGACACAAATTAAAGTAAAGTACAACACTTTCACTACTCATGTAAATGAACATGAGAGACTATCCAACATTACACTTAGACACAAATTAAAGTAAAGTACAGCACTTTCACCACTCATATAAATGAACATGAGAGACTATCCAACATTACACTTAGACACAAATTAAAGTAAAGTACAACACTTTCACTACTCATGTAAATGAACATGAGAGACTATCCAACATTACACTTAGACACAAATTAAAGTAAAGTACAGCACTTTCACCACTCATGTAAATGAACGTGAGAGACTATCCAACATTACACTTAGACACAAATTAAAGTAAAGTACAACACTTTCACTACTCATGTAAATGAACGTGAGAGACTATCCAACATTACACTTAGACACAAATTAAAGTAAAGTACAACACTTTCACCACTCATGTAAATGAACATGAGAGACTATCCAACATTACACTTAGACACAAATTAAAGTAAAGTACAACACTTTCACTACTCATGTAAATGAACATGAGAGACTATCCAACATTACACTTAGACACAAATTAAAGTAAAGTACAGCACTTTCACCACTCATATAAATGAACATGAGAGACTATCCAACATTACACTTAGACACAAATTAAAGTAAAGTACAGCATTTTCACTACTCATGTAAATGAACGTGAGAGACTATCCAACATTACACTTAGACACAAATTAAAGTAAAGTACAGCACTTTCACCACTCATATAAATGAACATGAGAGACTATCCAACATTACACTTAGACACAAATTAAAGTAAAGTACAGCACTTTCACCACTCATATAAATGAACATGAGAGACTATCCAACATTACACTTAGACACAAATTAAAGTAAAGTACAACATTTTCACTACTCATGTAAATGAACGTGAGAGACTATCCAACATTACACTTAGACACAAATTAAAGTAAAGTACAACACTTTCACTACTCATGTAAATGAACGTGAGAGACTATCCAACATTACACTTAGACACAAATCAAAGTAAAGTACAACACTTTCACCACTCATGTAAATGAACATGAGAGACTATCCAACATTACACTTAGACACAAATTAAAAGTAAAGTACAACACTTTCACTACTCATGTAAATGAACGTGAGAGACTATCCAACATTACACTTAGACACAAATTAAAGTAAAGTACAGCACTTTCACCACTCATATAAATGAACATGAGAGACTATCCAACATTACACTTAGACACAAATTAAAGTAAAGTACAGCATTTTCACTACTCATGTAAATGAACGTGAGAGACTATCCAACATTACACTTAGACACAAATTAAAGTAAAGTACAGCACTTCACCACTCATGTAAATGAACGTGAGAAACTATCCAACATTACACTCTAAAGACACAAATTTAAGTAAAGTACAGCACTTTCACCACTCATGTAAATGAATGTGAGAGACTATCCAACATTACACTTAGACACAAATTAAAGTAAAGTACAGCACTTTCACCACTCATATAAATGAACGTGAGAGACTATCCAACATTACACTTAGACACAAATTAAAGTAAAGTACAGCACTTTCACCACTCATATAAATGAACATGAGAGACTATCCAACATTACACTTAGACACAAATTAAAGTAAAGTACAACACTTTCACTACTCATGTAAATGAACATGAGAGACTATCCAACATTACACTTAGACACAAATTAAAGTAAAGTACAGCACTTCACCACTCATGTAAATGAACGTGAGAAACTATCCAACATTACACTCTAAAGACACAAATTTAAGTAAAGTACAGCACTTTCACCACTCATGTAAATGAATGTGAGAGACTATCCAACATTACACTTAGACACAAATTAAAGTAAAGTACAGCACTTTCACCACTCATATAAATGAACGTGAGAGACTATCCAACATTACACTTAGACACAAATTAAAGTAAAGTACAGCACTTTCACCACTCATATAAATGAACATGAGAGACTATCCAACATTACACTTAGACACAAATTAAAGTAAAGTACAACACTTTCACTACTCATGTAAATGAACATGAGAGACTATCCAACATTACACTTAGACACAAATTAAAGTAAAGTACAGCACTTTCACCACTCATATAAATGAACATGAGAGACTATCCAACATTACACTTAGACACAAATTAAAGTAAAGTACAACACTTTCACTACTCATGTAAATGAACATGAGAGACTATCCAACATTACACTTAGACACAAATTAAAGTAAAGTACAACACTTTCACTACTCATGTAAATGAACGTGAGAGACTATCCAACATTACACTTAGACACAAATTAAAGTAAAGTACAACACTTTCACTACTCATGTAAATGAACGTGAGAGACTATCCAACATTACACTTAGACACAAATTAAAGTAAAGTACAACACTTTCACTACTCATGTAAATGAACATGAGAGACTATCCAACATTACACTTAGACACA
Organism: Bathymodiolus septemdierum; assembly: GCA_963383655.1. Classification (NCBI taxonomy): domain Eukaryota; kingdom Metazoa; phylum Mollusca; class Bivalvia; order Mytilida; family Modiolidae; genus Bathymodiolus; species Bathymodiolus septemdierum. The sequence goes on along the minus strand of OY726522.1, from coordinate 23,876,365 downwards.
AATTAAAGTAAAGTACAACACTCACTACTCATGTAAATGAACGTGAGAGACTATCCAACATTACACTTAGACACAAATTAAAGTAAAGTACAACACTTTCACCACTCATGTAAATGAACGTGAGAGACTATCCAACATTACACTTAGACACAAATTAAAGTAAAGTACAACACTTTCACTACTCATGTGAATGAACGTGAGAGACTATCCAACATTACACTTAGACACAAATTAAAGTAAAGTACAACACTTTCACCACTCATGTAAATGAACGTGAGAGACTATCCAACATTACACTTAGACACAAATTAAAGTAAAGTACAACACTTTCACTACTCATGTAAATGAACGTGAGAGACTATCCAACATTACACTTAGACACAAATTAAAGTAAAGTACAACACTTTCACCACTCATGTAAATGAACGTGAGAGACTATCCAACATTACACTTAGACACAAATTAAAGTAAAGTACAACACTTTCACTACTCATGTAAATGAACGTGAGAGACTATCCAACATTACACTTAGACACAAATTAAAGTAAAGTACAACACTTTCACCACTCATGTAAATGAACGTGAGAGACTATCCAACATTACACTTAGACACAAATTAAAGTAAAATACAGCACTTTCACTACTCATGTAAATGAACGTGAGAGACTATCCAACATTACACTTAGACACAAATTAAAGTAAAGTACAACACTTTCACTACTCATGTAAATGAACGTGAGAGACTATCCAACATTACACTTAGACACAAATTAAAGTAAAGTACAACACTTTCACCACTCATGTAAATGAACATGAGAGACTATCCAACATTACACTTAGACACAAATTAAAGTAAAATACAGCACTTTCACTACTCATGTAAATGAACGTGAGAGACTATCCAACATTACACTTAGACACAAATTAAAGTAAAGTACAACACTTTCACTACTCATGTAAATGAACGTGAGAGACTATCCAACATTACACTTAGACACAAATTAAAGTAAAGTACAACACTTTCACTACTCATGTAAATGAACGTGAGAGACTATCCAACATTACACTTAGACACAAATTAAAGTAAAGTACAGCACTTTCACTACTCATGTAAATGAATGTGAGAGACTATCCAACATTACACTTAGACACAAATTAAAGTAAAGTACAGCACTTTCACTACTCATGTAAATGAACATGAGAGATTATCCAACATTACACTTAGACACAAATTAAAGTAAAGTACAACACTTTCACTACTCATGTAAATGAACGTGAGAGACTATCCAACATTACACTTAGACACAAATTAAAGTAAAGTACAGCACTTTCACTACTCATGTAAATGAACATGAGAGACTATCCAACATTACACTTAGACACAAATTAAAGTAAAGTACAACACTTTCACTACTCATGTAAATGAACATGAGAGACTATCCAACATTACACTTAGACACAAATTAAAGTAAAGTACAACACTTTCACTACTCATGTAAATGAACGTGAGAGACTATCCAACATTACACTTAGACACAAATTAAAGTAAAGTACAGCACTTTCACTACTCATGTAAATGAACATGAGAGACTATCCAACATTACACTTAGACACAAATTAAAGTAAAGTACAACACTTTCACTACTCATGTAAATGAACGTGAGAGACTATCCAACATTACACTTAGACACAAATTAAAGTAAAGTACAGCACTTTCACTACTCATGTAAAGGAACGTGAGAGACTATCCAACATTACACTTAGACACAAATTAAAGTAAAGTACAGCACTTTCACCACTCATATAAATGAACGTGAGAGACTATCCAACATTACACTTAGACACAAATTAAAGTAAAGTACAACACTTTCACTACTCATGTAAATGAACATGAGAGACTATCCAACATTACACTTAGACACAAATTAAAGTAAAGTACAGCACTTTCACTACTCATGTAAATGAATGTGAGAGACTATCCAACATTACACTTAGACACAAATTAAAGTAAAGTACAGCACTTTCACTACTCATGTAAATGAACATGAGAGACTATCCAACATTACACTTAGACACAAATTAAAGTAAAATACAGCACTTTCACTACTCATGTAAATGAACGTGAGAGACTATCCAACATTACACTTAGACACAAATTAAAGTAAAGTACAACACTTTCACTACTCATGTAAATGAACATGAGAGACTATCCAACATTACACTTAGACACAAATTAAAGTAAAATACAGCACTTTCACTACTCATGTAAATGAACGTGAGAGACTATCCAACATTACACTTAGACACAAATTAAAGTAAAGTACAGCACTTTCACCACTCATGTAAATGAACGTGACAGACTATCCAACATTACACTTAGACACAAATTAAAGTAAAGTACAGCACTTTCACTACTCATGTAAATGAACGTGAGAGACTATCCAACATTACACTTAGACACAAATTAAAGTAAAGTACAGCACTTTCACTACTCATGTAAATGAACGTGAGAGACTATCCAACATTACACTTAGACACAAATTAAAGTAAAGTACAGCACTTTCACCACTCATATAAATGAACATGAGAGACTATCCAACATTACACTTAGACACAAATTAAAGTAAAGTACAACACTTTCACCACTCATGTAAATGAAGATGAGAGACTATCCAACATTACACTTAGACACAAATTAAAGTAAAATACAGCACTTTCACTACTCATGTAAATGAACGTGAGAGACTATCCAACATTACACTTAGACACAAATTAAAGTAAAGTACAGCACTTTCACCACTCATATAAATGAACATGAGAGACTATCCAACATTACACTTAGACACAAATTAAAGTAAAGTACAGCACTTTCACTACTCATGTAAATGAACATGAGAGACTATCCAACATTACACTTAGACACAAATTAAAGTAAAGTACAACACTTTCACCACTCATATAAATGAACATGAGAGACTATCCAACATTACACTTAGACACAAATTAAAGTAAAGTACAGCACTTTCACCACTCATATAAATGAACATGAGAGACTATCCAACATTACACTTAGACACAAATTAAAGTAAAGTACAGCACTTTCACCACTCATATAAATGAACATGAGAGACTATCCAACATTACACTTAGACACAAATTAAAGTAAAGTACAACACTTTCACTACTCATGTAAATGAACATGAGAGACTATCCAACATTACACTTAGACACAAATTAAAGTAAAGTACAACACTTTCACTACTCATGTAAATGAACGTGAGAGACTATCCAACATTACACTTAGACACAAATTAAAGTAAAGTACAACACTTTCACTACTCATGTAAATGAACATGAGAGACTATCCAACATTACACTTAGACACAAATTAAAGTAAAGTACAGCACTTTCACTACTCATGTAAATGAACGTGAGAGACTATCCAACATTACACTTAGACACAAATTAAAGTAAAGTACAACACTTTCACTACTCATGTAAATGAACGTGAGAGACTATCCAACATTACACTTAGACACAAATTAAAGTAAAGTACAACACTTTCACTACTCATGTAAATGAACGTGAGAGACTATCCAACATTACACTTAGACACAAATTAAAGTAAAGTACAGCACTTTCACTACTCATGTAAATGAACGTGAGAGACTATCCAACATTACACTTAGACACAAATTAAAGTAAAGTACAACACTTTCACTACTCATGTAAATGAACGTGAGAGACTATCCAACATTACACTTAGACACAAATTAAAGTAAAGTACAACACTTTCACTACTCATGTAAATGAACGTGAGAGACTATCCAACATTACACTTAGACACAAATTAAAGTAAAGTACAGCACTTTCACTACTCATGTAAATGAACGTGAGAGACTATCCAACATTACACTTAGACACAAATTAAAGTAAAGTACAACACTTTCACTACTCATGTAAATGAACATGAGAGACTATCCAACATTACACTTAGACACAAATTAAAGTAAAGTACAACACTTTCACTACTCATGTAAATGAACGTGAGAGACTATCCAACATTACACTTAGACACAAATTAAAGTAAAGTACAACACTTTCACTACTCATGTAAATGAACGTGAGAGACTATCCAACATTACACTTAGACACAAATTAAAGTAAAGTACAACACTTTCACTACTCATGTAAATGAACATGAGAGACTATCCAACATTACACTTAGACACAAATTAAAGTAAAGTACAGCACTTTCACCACTCATATAAATGAACATGAGAGACTATCCAACATTACACTTAGACACAAATTAAAGTAAAGTACAACACTTTCACTACTCATGTAAATGAACGTGAGAGACTATCCAACATTACACTTACACACAAATTAAAGTAAAGTACAACACTTTCACTACTCATGTAAATGAACATGAGAGACTATCCAACATTACACTTAGACACAAATTAAAGTAAAGTACAACACTTTCACTACTCATGTAAATGAACGTGAGAGACTATCCAACATTACACTTAGACACAAATTAAAGTAAAGTACAGCACTTTCACTACTCATGTAAATGAACGTGAGAGACTATCCAACATTACACTTAGACACAAATTAAAGTAAAGTACAACACTTTCACCACTCATGTAAATGAACATGAGAGACTATCCAACATTACACTTAGACACAAATTAAAGTAAAGTACAGCACTTTCACCACTCATGTAAATGAACATGAGAGACTATCCAACATTACACTTAGACACAAATTAAAGTAAAGTACAGCACTTTCACCACTCATGTAAATGAACATGAGAGACTATCCAACATTACACTTAGACACAAATTAAAGTAAAGTACAACACTTTCACTACTCATGTAAATGAACATGAGAGACTATCCAACATTACACTTAGACACAAATTAAAGTAAAATACAGCACTTTCACTACTCATGTAAATGAACGTGAGAGACTATCCAACATTACACTTAGACACAAATTAAAGTAAAGTACAGCACTTTCACCACTCATATAAATGAACATGAGAGACTATCCAACATTACACTTAGACACAAATTAAAGTAAAGTACAGCACTTTCACCACTCATGTAAATGAACATGAGAGACTATCCAACATTACACTTAGACACAAATTAAAGTAAAGTACAGCACTTTCACCACTCATGTAAATGAACATGAGAGACTATCCAACATTACACTTAGACACAAATTAAAGTAAAATACAGCACTTTCACTACTCATGTAAATGAACATGAGAGACTATCCAACATTACACTTAGACACAAATTAAAGTAAAGTACAGCACTTTCACTACTCATGTAAATGAACGTGAGAGACTATCCAACATTACACTTAGACACAAATTAAAGTAAAGTACAACACTTTCACTACTCATGTAAATGAACATGAGAGACTATCCAACATTACACTTAGACACAAATTAAAGTAAAGTACAACACTTTCACTACTCATGTAAATGAACGTGAGAGACTATCCAACATTACACTTAGACACAAATTAAAGTAAAGTACAACACTTTCACTACTCATGTAAATGAACGTGAGAGACTATCCAACATTACACTTAGACACAAATTAAAGTAAAGTACAACACTTTCACTACTCATGTAAATGAACATGAGAGACTATCCAACATTACACTTAGACACAAATTAAAGTAAAGTACAGCACTTTCACCACTCATATAAATGAACATGAGAGACTATCCAACATTACACTTAGACACAAATTAAAGTAAAGTACAACACTTTCACTACTCATGTAAATGAACGTGAGAGACTATCCAACATTACACTTAGACACAAATTAAAGTAAAGTACAACACTTTCACTACTCATGTAAATGAACATGAGAGACTATCCAACATTACACTTAGACACAAATTAAAGTAAAGTACAGCACTTTCACTACTCATGTAAATGAACGTGAGAGACTATCCAACATTACACTTAGACACAAATTAAAGTAAAGTACAACACTTTCACCACTCATGTAAATGAACATGAGAGACTATCCAACATTACACTTAGACACAAATTAAAGTAAAGTACAGCACTTTCACCACTCATGTAAATGAACATGAGAGACTATCCAACATTACACTTAGACACAAATTAAAGTAAAGTACAGCACTTTCACCACTCATGTAAATGAACATGAGAGACTATCCAACATTACACTTAGACACAAATTAAAGTAAAGTACAACACTTTCACTACTCATGTAAATGAACATGAGAGACTATCCAACATTACACTTAGACACAAATTAAAGTAAAATACAGCACTTTCACTACTCATGTAAATGAACGTGAGAGACTATCCAACATTACACTTAGACACAAATTAAAGTAAAGTACAGCACTTTCACCACTCATATAAATGAACATGAGAGACTATCCAACATTACACTTAGACACAAATTAAAGTAAAGTACAGCACTTTCACCACTCATGTAAATGAACATGAGAGACTATCCAACATTACACTTAGACACAAATTAAAGTAAAGTACAGCACTTTCACCACTCATGTAAATGAACATGAGAGACTATCCAACATTACACTTAGACACAAATTAAAGTAAAATACAGCACTTTCACTACTCATGTAAATGAACGTGAGAGACTATCCAACATTACACTTAGACACAAATTAAAGTAAAGTACAACACTTTCACTACTCATGTAAATGAACATGAGAGACTATCCAACATTACACTTAGACACAAATTAAAGTAAAATACAGCACTTTCACTACTCATGTAAATGAACGTGAGAGACTATCCAACATTACACTTAGACACAAATTAAAGTAAAATACAGCACTTTCACTACTCATGTAAATGAACGTGAGAGACTATCCAACATTACACTTAGACACAAATTAAAGTAAAGTACAGCACTTTCACCACTCATATAAATGAACATGAGAGACTATCCAACATTACACTTAGACACAAATTAAAGTAAAGTACAACACTTTCACCACTCATGTAAATGAACATGAGAGACTATCCAACATTACACTTAGACACAAATTAAAGTAAAGTACAGCACTTTCACCACTCATGTAAATGAACATGAGAGACTATCCAACATTACACTTAGACACAAATTAAAGTAAAATACAGCACTTTCACTACTCATGTAAATGAACGTGAGAGACTATCCAACATTACACTTAGACACAAATTAAAGTAAAGTACAGCACTTTCACCACTCATATAAATGAACATGAGAGACTATCCAACATTACACTTAGACACAAATTAAAGTAAAGTACAGCACTTTCACCACTCATGTAAATGAACATGAGAGACTATCCAACATTACACTTAGACACAAATTAAAGTAAAGTACAGCACTTTCACCACTCATGTAAATGAACATGAGAGACTATCCAACATTACACTTAGACACAAATTAAAGTAAAATACAGCACTTTCACTACTCATGTAAATGAACGTGAGAGACTATCCAACATTACACTTAGACACAAATTAAAGTAAAGTACAACACTTTCACTACTCATGTAAATGAACATGAGAGACTATCCAACATTACACTTAGACACAAATTAAAGTAAAATACAGCACTTTCACTACTCATGTAAATGAACGTGAGAGACTATCCAACATTACACTTAGACACAAATTAAAGTAAAATACAGCACTTTCACTACTCATGTAAATGAACGTGAGAGACTATCCAACATTACACTTAGACACAAATTAAAGTAAAGTACAGCACTTTCACCACTCATATAAATGAACATGAGAGACTATCCAACATTACACTTAGACACAAATTAAAGTAAAGTACAACACTTTCACTACTCATGTAAATGAACATGAGAGACTATCCAACATTACACTTAGACACAAATTAAAGTAAAGTACAGCATTTTCACTACTCATGTAAATGAACGTGAGAGACTATCCAACATTACACTTAGACACAAATTAAAGTAAAGTACAACACTTTCACTACTCATGTAAATGAACGTGAGAGACTATCCAACATTACACTTAGACACAAATTAAAGTAAAGTACAACACTTTCACCACTCATGTAAATGAACATGAGAGACTATCCAACATTACACTTAGACACAAATTAAAGTAAAGTACAACACTTTCACTACTCATGTAAATGAACGTGAGAGACTATCCAACATTACACTTAGACACAAATTAAAGTAAAGTACAGCACTTTCACCACTCATATAAATGAACATGAGAGACTATCCAACATTACACTTAGACACAAATTAAAGTAAAGTACAGCATTTTCACTACTCATGTAAATGAACGTGAGAGACTATCCAACATTACACTTAGACACAAATTAAAGTAAAGTACAGCACTTTCACCACTCATATAAATGAACATGAGAGACTATCCAACATTACACTTAGACACAAATTAAAGTAAAGTACAGCACTTTCACCACTCATATAAATGAACATGAGAGACTATCCAACATTACACTTAGACACAAATTAAAGTAAAGTACAACATTTTCACTACTCATGTAAATGAACGTGAGAGACTATCCAACATTACACTTAGACACAAATTAAAGTAAAGTACAACACTTTCACTACTCATGTAAATGAACGTGAGAGACTATCCAACATTACACTTAGACACAAATCAAAGTAAAGTACAACACTTTCACCACTCATGTAAATGAACATGAGAGACTATCCAACATTACACTTAGACACAAATTAAAAGTAAAGTACAACACTTTCACTACTCATGTAAATGAACGTGAGAGACTATCCAACATTACACTTAGACACAAATTAAAGTAAAGTACAGCACTTTCACCACTCATATAAATGAACATGAGAGACTATCCAACATTACACTTAGACACAAATTAAAGTAAAGTACAGCATTTTCACTACTCATGTAAATGAACGTGAGAGACTATCCAACATTACACTTAGACACAAATTAAAGTAAAGTACAGCACTTCACCACTCATGTAAATGAACGTGAGAAACTATCCAACATTACACTCTAAAGACACAAATTTAAGTAAAGTACAGCACTTTCACCACTCATGTAAATGAATGTGAGAGACTATCCAACATTACACTTAGACACAAATTAAAGTAAAGTACAGCACTTTCACCACTCATATAAATGAACGTGAGAGACTATCCAACATTACACTTAGACACAAATTAAAGTAAAGTACAGCACTTTCACCACTCATATAAATGAACATGAGAGACTATCCAACATTACACTTAGACACAAATTAAAGTAAAGTACAACACTTTCACTACTCATGTAAATGAACATGAGAGACTATCCAACATTACACTTAGACACAAATTAAAGTAAAGTACAGCACTTCACCACTCATGTAAATGAACGTGAGAAACTATCCAACATTACACTCTAAAGACACAAATTTAAGTAAAGTACAGCACTTTCACCACTCATGTAAATGAATGTGAGAGACTATCCAACATTACACTTAGACACAAATTAAAGTAAAGTACAGCACTTTCACCACTCATATAAATGAACGTGAGAGACTATCCAACATTACACTTAGACACAAATTAAAGTAAAGTACAGCACTTTCACCACTCATATAAATGAACATGAGAGACTATCCAACATTACACTTAGACACAAATTAAAGTAAAGTACAACACTTTCACTACTCATGTAAATGAACATGAGAGACTATCCAACATTACACTTAGACACAAATTAAAGTAAAGTACAACACTTTCACTACTCATGTAAATGAACATGAGAGACTATCCAACATTACACTTAGACACAAATTAAAGTAAAGTACAACACTTTCACTACTCATGTAAATGAACGTGAGAGACTATCCAACATTACACTTAGACACAAATTAAAGTAAAGTACAACACTTTCACTACTCATGTAAATGAACGTGAGAGACTCTCCAACATTACACTTAGACACAAATTAAAGTAAAGTACAACACTTTCACTACTCATGTAAATGAACATGAGAGACTATCCAACATTACACTTAGACACAAATTAAAGTAAAGTACAACACTTTCACTACTCATGTAAATGAACGTGAGAGACTATCCAACATTACACTTAGACACAAATTAAAGTAAAGTACAACACTTTCACCACTCATGTAAATGAACTTGAGAGACTATCCAACATTACACTTAGACACAAATTAAAGTAAAGTACAACACTTTCACTACTCATGTAAATGAACGTGAGAGACTATCCAACATTACACTTAGACACAAATTAAAGTAAAGTACAACACTTTCACCACTCATGTAAATGAACGTGAGAGACTATCCAACATTACACTTAGACACAAATTAAAGTAAAATACAGCACTTTCACTACTCATGTAAATGAATGTGAGAGACTATCCAACATTACACTTAGACACAAATTAATGTAAAGTACAACACTTTCACTACTCATGTAAATGAACGTGAGAGACTATCCAACATTACACTTAGACACAAATTAAAGTAAAGTACAACACTTTCACCACTCATGTAAATGAACATGAGAGACTATCCAACATTACACTTAGACACAAATTAAAGTAAAATACAGCACTTTCACTACTCATGTAAATGAACGTGAGAGACTATCCAACATTACACTTAGACACAAATTAAAGTAAAGTACAACACTTTCACTACTCATGTAAATGAACGTGAGAGACTATCCAACATTACACTTAGACACAAATTAAAGTAAAGTACAACACTTTCACTACTCATGTAAATGAACGTGAGAGACTATCCAACATTACACTTAGACACAAATTAAAGTAAAGTACAGCACTTTCACTACTCATGTAAATGAACGTGAGAGACTATCCAACATTACACTTAGACACAAATTAAAGTAAAGTACAGCACTTTCACTACTCATGTAAATGAACATGAGAGACTATCCAACATTACACTTAGACACAAATTAAAGTAAAGTACAACACTTTCACTACTCATGTAAATGAACGTGAGAGACTATCCAACATTACACTTAGACACAAATTAAAGTAAAGTACAGCACTTTCACTACTCATGTAAATGAACATGAGAGACTATCCAACATTACACTTAGACACAAATTAAAGTAAAGTACAACACTTTCACTACTCATGTAAATGAACATGAGAGACTATCCAACATTACACTTAGACACAAATTAAAGTAAAGTACAACACTTTCACTACTCATGTAAATGAACGTGAGAGACTATCCAACATTACACTTAGACACAAATTAAAGTAAAGTACAGCACTTTCACTACTCATGTAAATGAACATGAGAGACTATCCAACATTACACTTAGACACAAATTAAAGTAAAGTACAACACTTTCACTACTCATGTAAATGAACGTGAGAGACTATCCAACATTACACTTAGACACAAATTAAAGTAAAGTACAGCACTTTCACTACTCATGTAAATGAACGTGAGAGACTATCCAACATTACACTTAGACACAAATTAAAGTAAAGTACAGCACTTTCACCACTCATATAAATGAACGTGAGAGACTATCCAACATTACACTTAGACACAAATTAAAGTAAAGTACAACACTTTCACTACTCATGTAAATGAACATGAGAGACTATCCAACATTACACTTAGACACAAATTAAAGTAAAGTACAGCACTTTCACTACTCATGTAAATGAATGTGAGAGACTATCCAACATTACACTTAGACACAAATTAAAGTAAAGTACAGCACTTTCACTACTCATGTAAATGAACATGAGAGACTATCCAACATTACACTTAGACACAAATTAAAGTAAAATACAACACTTTCACTACTCATGTAAATGAACGTGAGAGACTATCCAACATTACACTTAGACACAAATTAAAGTAAAGTACAACACTTTCACTACTCATGTAAATGAACATGAGAGACTATCCAACATTACACTTAGACACAAATTAAAGTAAAATACAGCACTTTCACTACTCATGTAAATGAACGTGAGAGACTATCCAACATTACACTTAGACACAAATTAAAGTAAAGTACAGCACTTTCACCACTCATGTAAATGAACGTGACAGACTATCCAACATTACACTTAGACACAAATTAAAGTAAAGTACAGCACTTTCACTACTCATGTAAATGAACGTGAGAGACTATCCAACATTACACTTAGACACAAATTAAAGTAAAGTACAGCACTTTCACTACTCATGTAAATGAACGTGAGAGACTATCCAACATTACACTTAGACACAAATTAAAGTAAAGTACAGCACTTTCACCACTCATATAAATGAACATGAGAGACTATCCAACATTACACTTAGACACAAATTAAAGTAAAGTACAACACTTTCACCACTCATGTAAATGAACATGAGAGACTATCCAACATTACACTTAGACACAAATTAAAGTAAAATACAGCACTTTCACTACTCATGTAAATGAACGTGAGAGACTATCCAACATTACACTTAGACACAAATTAAAGTAAAGTACAGCACTTTCACCACTCATATAAATGAACATGAGAGACTATCCAACATTACACTTAGACACAAATTAAAGTAAAGTACAGCACTTTCACTACTCATGTAAATGAACATGAGAGACTATCCAACATTACACTTAGACACAAATTAAAGTAAAGTACAGCACTTTCACTACTCATGTAAATGAACATGAGAGACTATCCAACATTACACTTAGACACAAATTAAAGTAAAGTACAACACTTTCACTACTCATGTAAATGAACGTGAGAGACTATCCAACATTACACTTAGACACAAATTAAAGTAAAGTACAGCACTTTCACTACTCATGTAAATGAACATGAGAGACTATCCAACATTACACTTAGACACAAATTAAAGTAAAGTACAGCATTTTCACTACTCATGTAAATGAACGTGAGAGACTATCCAACATTACACTTAGACACAAATTAAAGTAAAGTACAGCACTTTCACCACTCATATAAATGAACATGAGAGACTATCCAACATTACACTTAGACACAAATTAAAGTAAAGTACAGCACTTTCACCACTCATATAAATGAACATGAGAGACTATCCAACATTACACTTAGACACAAATTAAAGTAAAGTACAACATTTTCACTACTCATGTAAATGAACGTGAGAGACTATCCAACATTACACTTAGACACAAATTAAAGTAAAGTACAACACTTTCACTACTCATGTAAATGAACGTGAGAGACTATCCAACATTACACTTAGACACAAATCAAAGTAAAGTACAACACTTTCACCACTCATGTAAATGAACATGAGAGACTATCCAACATTACACTTAGACACAAATTAAAAGTAAAGTACAACACTTTCACTACTCATGTAAATGAACGTGAGAGACTATCCAACATTACACTTAGACACAAATTAAAGTAAAGTACAGCACTTTCACCACTCATATAAATGAACATGAGAGACTATCCAACATTACACTTAGACACAAATTAAAGTAAAGTACAGCATTTTCACTACTCATGTAAATGAACGTGAGAGACTATCCAACATTACACTTAGACACAAATTAAAGTAAAGTACAGCACTTCACCACTCATGTAAATGAACGTGAGAAACTATCCAACATTACACTCTAAAGACACAAATTTAAGTAAAGTACAGCACTTTCACCACTCATGTAAATGAATGTGAGAGACTATCCAACATTACACTTAGACACAAATTAAAGTAAAGTACAGCACTTTCACCACTCATATAAATGAACGTGAGAGACTATCCAACATTACACTTGGACACAAATTAAAGTAAAGTACAGCACTTTCACCACTCATATAAATGAACATGAGAGACTATCCAACATTACACTTAGACACAAATTAAAGTAAAGTACAACACTTTCACTACTCATGTAAATGAACATGAGAGACTATCCAACATTACACTTAGACACAAATTAAAGTAAAGTACAGCACTTCACCACTCATGTAAATGAACGTGAGAAACTATCCAACATTACACTCTAAAGACACAAATTTAAGTAAAGTACAGCACTTTCACCACTCATGTAAATGAATGTGAGAGACTATCCAACATTACACTTAGACACAAATTAAAGTAAAGTACAGCACTTTCACCACTCATATAAATGAACGTGAGAGACTATCCAACATCACAACTAGACACAAATTAAAGTAAAGTACAGCACTTTCACCACTCATATAAATGAACATGAGAGACTATCCAACATTACACTTAGACACAAATTAAAGTAAAGTACAACACTTTCACTACTCATGTAAATGAACATGAGAGACTATCCAACATTACACTTAGACACAAATTAAAGTAAAGTACAACACTTTCACTACTCATGTAAATGAACATGAGAGACTATCCAACATTACACTTAGACACAAATTAAAGTAAAGTACAACACTTTCACTACTCATGTAAATGAACGTGAGAGACTATCCAACATTACACTTAGACACAAATTAAAGTAAAGTACAGCACTTTCACTACTCATGTAAATGAACATGAGAGACTATCCAACATTACACTTAGACACAAATTAAAGTAAAATACAGCACTTTCACTACTCATGTAAATGAACGTGAGAGACTATCCAACATTACACTTAGACACAAATTAAAGTAAAGTACAACACTTTCACTACTCATGTAAATGAACATGAGAGACTATCCAACATTACACTTAGACACAAATTAAAGTAAAATACAGCACTTTCACTACTCATGTAAATGAACGTGAGAGACTATCCAACATTACACTTAGACACAAATTAAAGTAAAGTACAGCACTTTCACCACTCATGTAAATGAACGTGACAGACTATCCAACATTACACTTAGACACAAATTAAAGTAAAGTACAGCACTTTCACTACTCATGTAAATGAACGTGAGAGACTATCCAACATTACACTTAGACACAAATTAAAGTAAAGTACAGCACTTTCACTACTCATGTAAATGAACGTGAGAGACTATCCAACATTACACTTAGACACAAATTAAAGTAAAGTACAGCACTTTCACCACTCATATAAATGAACATGAGAGACTATCCAACATTACACTTAGACACAAATTAAAGTAAAGTACAACACTTTCACCACTCATGTAAATGAACATGAGAGACTATCCAACATTACACTTAGACACAAATTAAAGTAAAATACAGCACTTTCACTACTCATGTAAATGAACGTGAGAGACTATCCAACATTACACTTAGACACAAATTAAAGTAAAGTACAGCACTTTCACCACTCATATAAATGAACATGAGAGACTATCCAACATTACACTTAGACACAAATTAAAGTAAAGTACAGCACTTTCACTACTCATGTAAATGAACATGAGAGACTATCCAACATTACACTTAGACACAAATTAAAGTAAAGTACAGCACTTTCACTACTCATGTAAATGAACATGAGAGACTATCCAACATTACACTTAGACACAAATTAAAGTAAAGTACAACACTTTCACTACTCATGTAAATGAACGTGAGAGACTATCCAACATTACACTTAGACACAAATTAAAGTAAAGTACAGCACTTTCACTACTCATGTAAATGAACATGAGAGACTATCCAACATTACACTTAGACACAAATTAAAGTAAAGTACAGCATTTTCACTACTCATGTAAATGAACGTGAGAGACTATCCAACATTACACTTAGACACAAATTAAAGTAAAGTACAGCACTTTCACCACTCATATAAATGAACATGAGAGACTATCCAACATTACACTTAGACACAAATTAAAGTAAAGTACAGCACTTTCACCACTCATATAAATGAACATGAGAGACTATCCAACATTACACTTAGACACAAATTAAAGTAAAGTACAACATTTTCACTACTCATGTAAATGAACGTGAGAGACTATCCAACATTACACTTAGACACAAATTAAAGTAAAGTACAACACTTTCACTACTCATGTAAATGAACGTGAGAGACTATCCAACATTACACTTAGACACAAATCAAAGTAAAGTACAACACTTTCACCACTCATGTAAATGAACATGAGAGACTATCCAACATTACACTTAGACACAAATTAAAAGTAAAGTACAACACTTTCACTACTCATGTAAATGAACGTGAGAGACTATCCAACATTACACTTAGACACAAATTAAAGTAAAGTACAGCACTTTCACCACTCATATAAATGAACATGAGAGACTATCCAACATTACACTTAGACACAAATTAAAGTAAAGTACAGCATTTTCACTACTCATGTAAATGAACGTGAGAGACTATCCAACATTACACTTAGACACAAATTAAAGTAAAGTACAGCACTTCACCACTCATGTAAATGAACGTGAGAAACTATCCAACATTACACTCTAAAGACACAAATTTAAGTAAAGTACAGCACTTTCACCACTCATGTAAATGAATGTGAGAGACTATCCAACATTACACTTAGACACAAATTAAAGTAAAGTACAGCACTTTCACCACTCATATAAATGAACGTGAGAGACTATCCAACATTACACTTGGACACAAATTAAAGTAAAGTACAGCACTTTCACCACTCATATAAATGAACATGAGAGACTATCCAACATTACACTTAGACACAAATTAAAGTAAAGTACAACACTTTCACTACTCATGTAAATGAACATGAGAGACTATCCAACATTACACTTAGACACAAATTAAAGTAAAGTACAGCACTTCACCACTCATGTAAATGAACGTGAGAAACCATCCAACATTACACTCTAAAGACACAAATTTAAGTAAAGTACAGCACTTTCACCACTCATGTAAATGAATGTGAGAGACTATCCAACATTACACTTAGACACAAATTAAAGTAAAGTACAGCACTTTCACCACTCATATAAATGAACGTGAGAGACTATCCAACATTACACTTAGACACAAATTAAAGTAAAGTACAGCACTTTCACCACTCATATAAATGTACATGAGAGACTATCCAACATTACACTTAGACACAAATTAAAGTAAAGTACAACACTTTCACTACTCATGTAAATGAACATGAGAGACTATCCAACATTACACTTAGACACAAATTAAAGTAAAGTACAACACTTTCACTACTCATGTAAATGAACATGAGAGACTATCCAACATTACACTTAGACACAAATTAAAGTAAAGTACAACACTTTTACTACTCATGTAAATGAACGTGAGAGACTATCCAACATTACACTTAGACACAAATTAAAGTAAAGTACAACACTTTCACTACTCATGTAAATGAACGTGAGAGACTCTCCAACATTACACTTAGACACAAATTAAAGTAAAGTACAACACTTTCACTACTCATGTAAATGAACATGAGAGACTATCCAACATTACACTTAGACACAAATTAAAGTAAAGTACAACACTTTCACTACTCATGTAAATGAACGTGAGAGACTATCCAACATTACACTTAGACACAAATTAAAGTAAAGTACAACACTTTCACCACTCATGTAAATGAACGTGAGAGACTATCCAACATTACACTTAGACACAAATTAAAGTAAAGTACAACACTTTCACTACTCATGTAAATGAACGTGAGAGACTATCCAACATTACACTTAGACACAAATTAAAGTAAAGTACAACACTTTCACCACTCATGTAAATGAACGTGAGAGACTATCCAACATTACACTTAGACACAAATTAAAGTAAAATACAGCACTTTCACTACTCATGTAAATGAATGTGAGAGACTATCCAACATTACACTTAGACACAAATTAATGTAAAGTACAACACTTTCACTACTCATGTAAATGAACGTGAGAGACTATCCAACATTACACTTAGACACAAATTAAAGTAAAGTACAACACTTTCACCACTCATGTAAATGAACATGAGAGACTATCCAACATTACACTTAGACACAAATTAAAGTAAAATACAGCACTTTCACTACTCATGTAAATGAACGTGAGAGACTATCCAACATTACACTTAGACACAAATTAAAGTAAAGTACAACACTTTCACTACTCATGTAAATGAACGTGAGAGACTATCCAACATTACACTTAGACACAAATTAAAGTAAAGTACAACACTTTCACTACTCATGTAAATGAACGTGAGAGACTATCCAACATTACACTTAGACACAAATTAAAGTAAAGTACAGCACTTTCACTACTCATGTAAATGAACGTGAGAGACTATCCAACATTACACTTAGACACAAATTAAAGTAAAGTACAGCACTTTCACTACTCATGTAAATGAACATGAGAGACTATCCAACATTACACTTAGACACAAATTAAAGTAAAGTACAACACTTTCACTACTCATGTAAATGAACGTGAGAGACTATCCAACATTACACTTAGACACAAATTAAAGTAAAGTACAGCACTTTCACTACTCATGTAAATGAACATGAGAGACTATCCAACATTACACTTAGACACAAATTAAAGTAAAGTACAACACTTTCACTACTCATGTAAATGAACATGAGAGACTATCCAACATTACACTTAGACACAAATTAAAGTAAAGTACAACACTTTCACTACTCATGTAAATGAACGTGAGAGACTATCCAACATTACACTTAGACACAAATTAAAGTAAAGTACAGCACTTTCACTACTCATGTAAATGAACATGAGAGACTATCCAACATTACACTTAGACACAAATTAAAGTAAAGTACAACACTTTCACTACTCATGTAAATGAACGTGAGAGACTATCCAACATTACACTTAGACACAAATTAAAGTAAAGTACAGCACTTTCACTACTCATGTAAATGAACGTGAGAGACTATCCAACATTACACTTAGACACAAATTAAAGTAAAGTACAGCACTTTCACCACTCATATAAATGAACGTGAGAGACTATCCAACATTACACTTAGACACAAATTAAAGTAAAGTACAACACTTTCACTACTCATGTAAATGAACATGAGAGACTATCCAACATTACACTTAGACACAAATTAAAGTAAAGTACAGCACTTTCACTACTCATGTAAATGAATGTGAGAGACTATCCAACATTACACTTAGACACAAATTAAAGTAAAGTACAGCACTTTCACTACTCATGTAAATGAACATGAGAGACTATCCAACATTACACTTAGACACAAATTAAAGTAAAATACAGCACTTTCACTACTCATGTAAATGAACGTGAGAGACTATCCAACATTACACTTAGACACAAATTAAAGTAAAGTACAACACTTTCACTACTCATGTAAATGAACATGAGAGACTATCCAACATTACACTTAGACACAAATTAAAGTAAAATACAGCACTTTCACTACTCATGTAAATGAACGTGAGAGACTATCCAACATTACACTTAGACACAAATTAAAGTAAAGTACAGCACTTTCACCACTCATGTAAATGAACGTGACAGACTATCCAACATTACACTTAGACACAAATTAAAGTAAAGTACAGCACTTTCACTACTCATGTAAATGAACGTGAGAGACTATCCAACATTACACTTAGACACAAATTAAAGTAAAGTACAGCACTTTCACTACTCATGTAAATGAACGTGAGAGACTATCCAACATTACACTTAGACACAAATTAAAGTAAAGTACAGCACTTTCACCACTCATATAAATGAACATGAGAGACTATCCAACATTACACTTAGACACAAATTAAAGTAAAGTACAACACTTTCACCACTCATGTAAATGAACATGAGAGACTATCCAACATTACACTTAGACACAAATTAAAGTAAAATACAGCACTTTCACTACTCATGTAAATGAACGTGAGAGACTATCCAACATTACACTTAGACACAAATTAAAGTAAAGTACAGCACTTTCACCACTCATATAAATGAACATGAGAGACTATCCAACATTACACTTAGACACAAATTAAAGTAAAGCACAGCACTTTCACTACTTATGTAAATGAACATGAGAGACTATCCAACATTACACTTAGACACAAATTAAAGTAAAGTACAACACTTTCACCACTCATATAAATGAACATGAGAGACTATCCAACATTACACTTAGACACAAATTAAAGTAAAGTACAGCACTTTCACCACTCATATAAATGAACATGAGAGACTATCCAACATTACACTTAGACACAAATTAAAGTAGAGTACAGCACTTTCACCACTCATATAAATGAACATGAGAGACTATCCAACATTACACTTAGACACAAATTAAAGTAAAGTACAACACTTTCACTACTCATGTAAATGAACATGAGAGACTATCCAACATTACACTTAGACACAAATTAAAGTAAAGTACAACACTTTCACTACTCATGTAAATGAACGTGAGAGACTATCCAACATTACACTTAGACACAAATTAAAGTAAAGTACAACACTTTCACTACTCATGTAAATGAACGTGAGAGACTATCCAACATTACACTTAGACACAAATTAAAGTAAAGTACAACACTTTCACTACTCATGTAAATGAACGTGAGAGACTATCCAACATTACACTTAGACACAAATTAAAGTAAAGTACAGCACTTTCACTACTCATGTAAATGAACGTGAGAGACTATCCAACATTACACTTAGACACAAATTAAAGTAAAGTACAACACTTTCACTACTCATGTAAATGAACGTGAGAGACTATCCAACATTACACTTAGACACAAATTAAAGTAAAGTACAACACTTTCACTACTCATGTAAATGAACGTGAGAGACTATCCAACATTACACTTAGACACAAATTAAAGTAAAGTACAGCACTTTCACTACTCATGTAAATGAACGTGAGAGACTATCCAACATTACACTTAGACACAAATTAAAGTAAAGTACAACACTTTCACTACTCATGTAAATGAACGTGAGAGACTATCCAACATTACACTTAGACACAAATTAAAGTAAAGTACAACACTTTCACTACTCATGTAAATGAACGTGAGAGACTATCCAACATTACACTTAGACACAAATTAAAGTAAAGTACAGCACTTTCACTACTCATGTAAATGAACGTGAGAGACTATCCAACATTACACTTAGACACAAATTAATGTAAAGTACAACACTTTCACTACTCATGTAAATGAACGTGAGAGACTATCCAACATTACACTTAGACACAAATTAAAGTAAAGTACAACACTTTCACCACTCATGTAAATGAACATGAGAGACTATCCAACATTACACTTAGACACAAATTAAAGTAAAATACAGCACTTTCACTACTCATGTAAATGAACGTGAGAGACTATCCAACATTACACTTAGACACAAATTAAAGTAAAGTACAACACTTTCACTACTCATGTAAATGAACGTGAGAGACTATCCAACATTACACTTAGACACAAATTAAAGTAAAGTACAACACTTTCACTACTCATGTAAATGAACGTGAGAGACTATCCAACATTACACTTAGACACAAATTAAAGTAAAGTACAGCACTTTCACTACTCATGTAAATGAACGTGAGAGACTATCCAACATTACACTTAGACACAAATTAAAGTAAAGTACAGCACTTTCACTACTCATGTAAATGAACATGAGAGACTATCCAACATTACACTTAAACACAAATTAAAGTAAAGTACAACACTTTCACTACTCATGTAAATGAACGTGAGAGACTATCCAACATTACACTTAGACACAAATTAAAGTAAAGTACAGCACTTTCACTACTCATGTAAATGAACATGAGAGACTATCCAACATTACACTTAGACACAAATTAAAGTAAAGTACAACACTTTCACTACTCATGTAAATGAACATGAGAGACTATCCAACATTACACTTAGACACAAATTAAAGTAAAGTACAACACTTTCACTACTCATGTAAATGAACGTGAGAGACTATCCAACATTACACTTAGACACAAATTAAAGTAAAGTACAGCACTTTCACTACTCATGTAAATGAACATGAGAGACTATCCAACATTACACTTAGACACAAATTAAAGTAAAGTACAACACTTTCACTACTCATGTAAATGAACGTGAGAGACTATCCAACATTACACTTAGACACAAATTAAAGTAAAGTACAGCACTTTCACTACTCATGTAAATGAACGTGAGAGACTATCCAACATTACACTTAGACACAAATTAAAGTAAAGTACAGCACTTTCACCACTCATATAAATGAACGTGAGAGACTATCCAACATTACACTTAGACACAAATTAAAGTAAAGTACAACACTTTCACTACTCATGTAAATGAACATGAGAGACTATCCAACATTACACTTAGACACAAATTAAAGTAAAGTACAGCACTTTCACTACTCATGTAAATGAATGTGAGAGACTATCCAACATTACACTTAGACACAAATTAAAGTAAAGTACAGCACTTTCACTACTCATGTAAATGAACATGAGAGACTATCCAACATTACACTTAGACACAAATTAAAGTAAAATACAGCACTTTCACTACTCATGTAAATGAACGTGAGAGACTATCCAACATTACACTTAGACACAAATTAAAGTAAAGTACAACACTTTCACTACTCATGTAAATGAACATGAGAGACTATCCAACATTACACTTAGACACAAATTAAAGTAAAATACAGCACTTTCACTACTCATGTAAATGAACGTGAGAGACTATCCAACATTACACTTAGACACAAATTAAAGTAAAGTACAGCACTTTCACCACTCATGTAAATGAACGTGACAGACTATCCAACATTACACTTAGACACAAATTAAAGTAAAGTACAGCACTTTCACTACTCATGTAAATGAACGTGAGAGACTATCCAACATTACACTTAGACACAAATTAAAGTAAAGTACAGCACTTTCACTACTCATGTAAATGAACGTGAGAGACTATCCAACATTACACTTAGACACAAATTAAAGTAAAGTACAGCACTTTCACCACTCATATAAATGAACATGAGAGACTATCCAACATTACACTTAGACACAAATTAAAGTAAAGTACAACACTTTCACCACTCATGTAAATGAACATGAGAGACTATCCAACATTACACTTAGACACAAATTAAAGTAAAGTACAGCACTTTCACCACTCATATAAATGAACATGAGAGACTATCCAACATTACACTTAGACACAAATTAAAGTAAAGCACAGCACTTTCACTACTCATGTAAATGAACATGAGAGACTATCCAACATTACACTTAGACACAAATTAAAGTAAAGTACAACACTTTCACCACTCATATAAATGAACATGAGAGACTATCCAACATTACACTTAGACACAAATTAAAGTAAAGTACAGCACTTTCACCACTCATATAAATGAACATGAGAGACTATCCAACATTACACTTAGACACAAATTAAAGTAGAGTACAGCACTTTCACCACTCATATAAATGAACATGAGAGACTATCCAACATTACACTTAGACACAAATTAAAGTAAAGTACAACACTTTCACTACTCATGTAAATGAACATGAGAGACTATCCAACATTACACTTAGACACAAATTAAAGTAAAGTACAACACTTTCACTACTCATGTAAATGAACGTGAGAGACTATCCAACATTACACTTAGACACAAATTAAAGTAAAGTACAACACTTTCACTACTCATGTAAATGAACGTGAGAGACTATCCAACATTACACTTAGACACAAATTAAAGTAAAGTACAACACTTTCACTACTCATGTAAATGAACGTGAGAGACTATCCAACATTACACTTAGACACAAATTAAAGTAAAGTACAGCACTTTCACTACTCATGTAAATGAACGTGAGAGACTATCCAACATTACACTTAGACACAAATTAAAGTAAAGTACAACACTTTCACTACTCATGTAAATGAACGTGAGAGACTATCCAACATTACACTTAGACACAAATTAAAGTAAAGTACAACACTTTCACTACTCATGTAAATGAACGTGAGAGACTATCCAACATTACACTTAGACACAAATTAAAGTAAAGTACAGCACTTTCACTACTCATGTAAATGAACGTGAGAGACTATCCAACATTACACTTAGACACAAATTAAAGTAAAGTACAACACTTTCACTACTCATGTAAATGAACGTGAGAGACTATCCAACATTACACTTAGACACAAATTAAAGTAAAGTACAACACTTTCACTACTCATGTAAATGAACGTGAGAGACTATCCAACATTACACTTAGACACAAATTAAAGTAAAGTACAGCACTTTCACTACTCATGTAAATGAACGTGAGAGACTATCCAACATTACACTTAGACACAAATTAAAGTAAAGTACAACACTTTCACTACTCATGTAAATGAACATGAGAGACTATCCAACATTACACTTAGACACAAATTAAAGTAAAGTACAACACTTTCACTACTCATGTAAATGAACGTGAGAGACTATCCAACATTACACTTAGACACAAATTAAAGTAAAGTACAACACTTTCACTACTCATGTAAATGAACGTGAGAGACTATCCAACATTACACTTAGACACAAATTAAAGTAAAGTACAACACTTTCACTACTCATGTAAATGAACGTGAGAGACTATCCAACATTACACTTAGACACAAATTAAAGTAAAGTACAGCACTTTCACTACTCATGTAAATGAACATGAGAGACTATCCAACATTACACTTAGACACAAATTAAAGTAAAGTACAACACTTTCACTACTCATGTAAATGAACGTGAGAGACTATCCAACATTACACTTAGACACAAATTAAAGTAAAGTACAGCACTTTCACTACTCATGTAAATGAACGTGAGAGACTATCCAACATTACACTTAGACACAAATTAAAGTAAAGTACAGCACTTTCACCACTCATATAAATGAACGTGAGAGACTATCCAACATTACACTTAGACACAAATTAAAGTAAAGTACAACACTTTCACTACTCATGTAAATGAACATGAGAGACTATCCAACATTACACTTAGACACAAATTAAAGTAAAGTACAGCACTTTCACTACTCATGTAAATGAATGTGAGAGACTATCCAACATTACACTTAGACACAAATTAAAGTAAAATACAGCACTTTCACTACTCATGTAAATGAACGTGAGAGACTATCCAACATTACACTTAGACACAAATTAAAGTAAAGTACAACACTTTCACTACTCATGTAAATGAACGTGAGAGACTATCCAACATTACACTTAGACACAAATTAAAGTAAAATACAGCACTTTCACTACTCATGTAAATGAACGTGAGAGACTATCCAACATTACACTTAGACACAAATTAAAGTAAAGTACAGCACTTTCACCACTCATGTAAATGAACGTGACAGACTATCCAACATTACACTTAGACACAAATTAAAGTAAAGTACAGCACTTTCACTACTCATGTAAATGAACGTGAGAGACTATCCAACATTACACTTAGACACAAATTAAAGTAAAGTACAGCACTTTCACTACTCATGTAAATGAACGTGAGAGACTATCCAACATTACACTTAGACACAAATTAAAGTAAAGTACAGCACTTTCACCACTCATATAAATGAACATGAGAGACTATCCAACATTACACTTAGACACAAATTAAAGTAAAGTACAACACTTTCACCACTCATGTAAATGAACATGAGAGACTATCCAACATTACACTTAGACACAAATTAAAGTAAAGTACAACACTTTCACTACTCATGTAAATGAACATGAGAGACTAACCAACATTACACTTAGACACAAATTAAAGTAAAATACAGCACTTTCACTACTCATGTAAATGAACGTGAGAGACTATCCAACATTACACTTAGACACAAATTAAAGTAAAGTACAGCACTTTCACCACTCATGTAAATGAACGTGACAGACTATCCAACATTACACTTAGACACAAATTAAAGTAAAGTACAGCACTTTCACTACTCATGTAAATGAACGTGAGAGACTATCCAACATTACACTTAGACACAAATTAAAGTAAAGTACAGCACTTTCACTACTCATGTAAATGAACGTGAGAGACTATCCAACATTACACTTAGACACAAATTAAAGTAAAGTACAGCACTTTCACCACTCATATAAATGAACATGAGAGACTATCCAACATTACACTTAGACACAAATTAAAGTAAAGTACAACACTTTCACCACTCATGTAAATGAACATGAGAGACTATCCAACATTACACTTAGACACAAATTAAAGTAAAATACAGCACTTTCACTACTCATGTAAATGAACGTGAGAGACTATCCAACATTACACTTAGACACAAATTAAAGTAAAGTACAGCACTTTCACCACTCATATAAATGAACATGAGAGACTATCCAACATTACACTTAGACACAAATTAAAGTAAAGTACAGCACTTTCACTACTCATGTAAATGAACATGAGAGACTATCCAACATTACACTTAGACACAAATTAAAGTAAAGTACAACACTTTCACCACTCATATAAATGAACATGAGAGACTATCCAACATTACACTTAGACACAAATTAAAGTAAAGTACAGCACTTTCACCACTCATATAAATGAACATGAGAGACTATCCAACATTACACTTAGACACAAATTAAAGTAAAGTACAGCACTTTCACCACTCATATAAATGAACATGAGAGACTATCCAACATTACACTTAGACACAAATTAAAGTAAAGTACAACACTTTCACTACTCATGTAAATGAACATGAGAGACTATCCAACATTACACTTAGACACAAATTAAAGTAAAGTACAACACTTTCACTACTCATGTAAATGAACGTGAGAGACTATCCAACATTACACTTAGACACAAATTAAAGTAAAGTACAACACTTTCACTACTCATGTAAATGAACGTGAGAGACTATCCAACATTACACTTAGACACAAATTAAAGTAAAGTACAACACTTTCACTACTCATGTAAATGAACGTGAGAGACTATCCAACATTACACTTAGACACAAATTAAAGTAAAGTACAGCACTTTCACTACTCATGTAAATGAACGTGAGAGACTATCCAACATTACACTTAGACACAAATTAAAGTAAAGTACAACACTTTCACTACTCATGTAAATGAACGTGAGAGACTATCCAACATTACACTTAGACACAAATTAAAGTAAAGTACAACACTTTCACTACTCATGTAAATGAACGTGAGAGACTATCCAACATTACACTTAGACACAAATTAAAGTAAAGTACAGCACTTTCACTACTCATGTAAATGAACGTGAGAGACTATCCAACATTACACTTAGACACAAATTAAAGTAAAGTACAACACTTTCACTACTCATGTAAATGAACGTGAGAGACTATCCAACATTACACTTAGACACAAATTAAAGTAAAGTACAACACTTTCACTACTCATGTAAATGAACGTGAGAGACTATCCAACATTACACTTAGACACAAATTAAAGTAAAGTACAGCACTTTCACTACTCATGTAAATGAACGTGAGAGACTATCCAACATTACACTTAGACACAAATTAAAGTAAAGTACAACACTTTCACTACTCATGTAAATGAACATGAGAGACTATCCAACATTACACTTAGACACAAATTAAAGTAAAGTACAACACTTTCACTACTCATGTAAATGAACGTGAGAGACTATCCAACATTACACTTAGACACAAATTAAAGTAAAGTACAACACTTTCACTACTCATGTAAATGAACGTGAGAGACTATCCAACATTACACTTAGACACAAATTAAAGTAAAGTACAACACTTTCACTACTCATGTAAATGAACATGAGAGACTATCCAACATTACACTTAGACACAAATTAAAGTAAAGTACAGCACTTTCACCACTCATATAAATGAACATGAGAGACTATCCAACATTACACTTAGACACAAATTAAAGTAAAGTACAACACTTTCACTACTCATGTAAATGAACGTGAGAGACTATCCAACATTACACTTAGACACAAATTAAAGTAAAGTACAACACTTTCACTACTCATGTAAATGAACATGAGAGACTATCCAACATTACACTTAGACACAAATTAAAGTAAAGTACAACACTTTCACTACTCATGTAAATGAACGTGAGAGACTATCCAACATTACACTTAGACACAAATTAAAGTAAAGTACAGCACTTTCACTACTCATGTAAATGAACGTGAGAGACTATCCAACATTACACTCAGACACAAATTAAAGTAAAGTACAACACTTTCACTACTCATGTAAATGAACATGAGAGACTATCCAACATTACACTTAGACACAAATTAAAGTAAAGTACAGCACTTTCACTACTCATGTAAATGAACGTGAGAGACTATCCAACATTACACTTAGACACAAATTAAAGTAATATACAGCACTTTCACTACTCATGTAAATGAACGTGAGAGACTATCCAACATTACACTTAGACACAAATTAAAGTAAAATACAGCACTTTCACTACTCATGTAAATGAACGTGAGAGACTATCCAACATTACACTTAGACACAAATTAAAGTAAAGTACAGCACTTTCACCACTCATATAAATGAACATGAGAGACTATCCAACATTACACTTAGACACAAATTAAAGTAAAGTACAACACTTTCACCACTCATGTAAATGAACATGAGAGACTATCCAACATTACACTTAGACACAAATTAAAGTAAAGTACAGCACTTTCACCACTCATGTAAATGAACATGAGAGACTATCCAACATTACACTTAGACACAAATTAAAGTAAAGTACAACACTTTCACTACTCATGTAAATGAACATGAGAGACTATCCAACATTACACTTAGACACAAATTAAAGTAAAATACAGCACTTTCACTACTCATGTAAATGAACGTGAGAGACTATCCAACATTACACTTAGACACAAATTAAAGTAAAGTACAGCACTTTCACCACTCATATAAATGAACATGAGAGACTATCCAACATTACACTTAGACACAAATTAAAGTAAAGTACAGCACTTTCACCACTCATGTAAATGAACATGAGAGACTATCCAACATTACACTTAGACACAAATTAAAGTAAAGTACAGCACTTTCACCACTCATGTAAATGAACATGAGAGACTATCCAACATTACACTTAGACACAAATTAAAGTAAAATACAGCACTTTCACTACTCATGTAAATGAACGTGAGAGACTATCCAACATTACACTTAGACACAAATTAAAGTAAAGTACAACACTTTCACTACTCATGTAAATGAACATGAGAGACTATCCAACATTACACTTAGACACAAATTAAAGTAAAATACAGCACTTTCACTACTCATGTAAATGAACGTGAGAGACTATCCAACATTACACTTAGACACAAATTAAAGTAAAGTACAGCACTTTCACCACTCATGTAAATGAACGTGACAGACTATCCAACATTACACTTAGACACAAATTAAAGTAAAGTACAGCACTTTCACCACTCATATAAATGAACATGAGAGACTATCCAACATTACACTTAGACACAAATTAAAGTAAAGTACAGCACTTTCACCACTCATATAAATGAACATGAGAGACTATCCAACATTACACTTAGACACAAATTAAAGTAAAGTACAGCACTTTCACTACTCATGTAAATGAACGTGAGAGACTATCCAACATTACACTTAGACACAAATTAAAGTAAAGTACAACACTTTCACTACTCATGTAAATGAACGTGAGAGACTATCCAACATTACACTTAGACACAAATTAAAGTAAAGTACAACACTTTCACTACTCATGTAAATGAACGTGAGAGACTATCCAACATTACACTTAGACACAAATTAAAGTAAAGTACAGCACTTTCACTACTCATGTAAATGAACGTGAGAGACTATCCAACATTACACTTAGACACAAATTAAAGTAAAGTACAACACTTTCACTACTCATGTAAATGAACGTGAGAGACTATCCAACATTACACTTAGACACAAATTAAAGTAAAGTACAACACTTTCACTACTCATGTAAATGAACGTGAGAGACTATCCAACATTACACTTAGACACAAATTAAAGTAAAGTACAGCACTTTCACTACTCATGTAAATGAACGTGAGAGACTATCCAACATTACACTTAGACACAAATTAAAGTAAAGTACAACACTTTCACTACTCATGTAAATGAACGTGAGAGACTATCCAACATTACACTTAGACACAAATTAAAGTAAAGTACAACACTTTCACTACTCATGTAAATGAACGTGAGAGACTATCCAACATTACACTTAGACACAAATTAAAGTAAAGTACAGCACTTTCACTACTCATGTAAATGAACGTGAGAGACTATCCAACATTACACTTAGACACAAATTAAAGTAAAGTACAACACTTTCACTACTCATGTAAATGAACGTGAGAGACTATCCAACATTACACTTAGACACAAATTAAAGTAAAGTACAACACTTTCACTACTCATGTAAATGAACGTGAGAGACTATCCAACATTACACTTAGACACAAATTAAAGTAAAGTACAACACTTTCACTACTCATGTAAATGAACGTGAGAGACTATCCAACATTACACTTAGACACAAATTAAAGTAAAGTACAACACTTTCACTACTCATGTAAATGAACATGAGAGACTATCCAACATTACACTTAGACACAAATTAAAGTAAAGTACAGCACTTTCACCACTCATATAAATGAACATGAGAGACTATCCAACATTACACTTAGACACAAATTAAAGTAAAGTACAACACTTTCACTACTCATGTAAATGAACGTGAGAGACTATCCAACATTACACTTAGACACAAATTAAAGTAAAGTACAACACTTTCACTACTCATGTAAATGAACATGAGAGACTATCCAACATTACACTTAGACACAAATTAAAGTAAAGTACAACACTTTCACTACTCATGTAAATGAACGTGAGAGACTATCCAACATTACACTTAGACACAAATTAAAGTAAAGTACAGCACTTTCACTACTCATGTAAATGAACGTGAGAGACTATCCAACATTACACTCAGACACAAATTAAAGTAAAGTACAACACTTTCACTACTCATGTAAATGAACATGAGAGACTATCCAACATTACACTTAGACACAAATTAAAGTAAAGTACAGCACTTTCACCACTCATATAAATGAACATGAGAGACTATCCAACATTACACTTAGACACAAATTAAAGTAAAGTACAGCACTTTCACCACTCATATAAATGAACATGAGAGACTATCCAACATTACACTTAGACACAAATTAAAGTAAAGTACAGCACTTTCACCACTCATATAAATGAACATGAGAGACTATCCAACATTACACTTAGACACAAATTAAAGTAAAGTACAACACTTTCACTACTCATGTAAATGAACATGAGAGACTATCCAACATTACACTTAGACACAAATTAAAGTAAAGTACAACACTTTCACTACTCATGTAAATGAACGTGAGAGACTATCCAACATTACACTTAGACACAAATTAAAGTAAAGTACAGCACTTTCACTACTCATGTAAATGAACGTGAGAGACTATCCAACATTACACTCAGACACAAATTAAAGTAAAGTACAACACTTTCACTACTCATGTAAATGAACATGAGAGACTATCCAACATTACACTTAGACACAAATTAAAGTAAAGTACAGCACTTTCACCACTCATATAAATGAACATGAGAGACTATCCAACATTACACTTAGACACAAATTAAAGTAAAGTACAGCACTTTCACCACTCATATAAATGAACATGAGAGACTATCCAACATTACACTTAGACACAAATTAAAGTAAAGTACAGCACTTTCACTACTCATGTAAATGAACGTGAGAGACTATCCAACATTACACTTAGACACAAATTAAAGTAAAGTACAACACTTTCACTACTCATGTAAATGAACGTGAGAGACTATCCAACATTACACTTAGACACAAATTAAAGTAAAGTACAACACTTTCACTACTCATGTAAATGAACGTGAGAGACTATCCAACATTACACTTAGACACAAATTAAAGTAAAGTACAGCACTTTCACTACTCATGTAAATGAACGTGAGAGACTATCCAACATTACACTTAGACACAAATTAAAGTAAAGTACAACACTTTCACTACTCATGTAAATGAACGTGAGAGACTATCCAACATTACACTTAGACACAAATTAAAGTAAAGTACAACACTTTCACTACTCATGTAAATGAACGTGAGAGACTATCCAACATTACACTTAGACACAAATTAAAGTAAAGTACAGCACTTTCACTACTCATGTAAATGAACGTGAGAGACTATCCAACATTACACTTAGACACAAATTAAAGTAAAGTACAACACTTTCACTACTCATGTAAATGAACGTGAGAGACTATCCAACATTACACTTAGACACAAATTAAAGTAAAGTACAACACTTTCACTACTCATGTAAATGAACGTGAGAGACTATCCAACATTACACTTAGACACAAATTAAAGTAAAGTACAGCACTTTCACTACTCATGTAAATGAACGTGAGAGACTATCCAACATTACACTTAGACACAAATTAAAGTAAAGTACAACACTTTCACTACTCATGTAAATGAACGTGAGAGACTATCCAACATTACACTTAGACACAAATTAAAGTAAAGTACAACACTTTCACTACTCATGTAAATGAACGTGAGAGACTATCCAACATTACACTTAGACACAAATTAAAGTAAAGTACAACACTTTCACTACTCATGTAAATGAACGTGAGAGACTATCCAACATTACACTTAGACACAAATTAAAGTAAAGTACAACACTTTCACTACTCATGTAAATGAACATGAGAGACTATCCAACATTACACTTAGACACAAATTAAAGTAAAGTACAGCACTTTCACCACTCATATAAATGAACATGAGAGACTATCCAACATTACACTTAGACACAAATTAAAGTAAAGTACAACACTTTCACTACTCATGTAAATGAACGTGAGAGACTATCCAACATTACACTTAGACACAAATTAAAGTAAAGTACAACACTTTCACTACTCATGTAAATGAACATGAGAGACTATCCAACATTACACTTAGACACAAATTAAAGTAAAGTACAACACTTTCACTACTCATGTAAATGAACGTGAGAGACTATCCAACATTACACTTAGACACAAATTAAAGTAAAGTACAGCACTTTCACTACTCATGTAAATGAACGTGAGAGACTATCCAACATTACACTCAGACACAAATTAAAGTAAAGTACAACACTTTCACTACTCATGTAAATGAACATGAGAGACTATCCAACATTACACTTAGACACAAATTAAAGTAAAGTACAGCACTTTCACTACTCATGTAAATGAACGTGAGAGACTATCCAACATTACACTTAGACACAAATTAAAGTAATATACAGCACTTTCACTACTCATGTAAATGAACGTGAGAGACTATCCAACATTACACTTAGACACAAATTAAAGTAAAATACAGCACTTTCACTACTCATGTAAATGAACGTGAGAGACTATCCAACATTACACTTAGACACAAATTAAAGTAAAGTACAGCACTTTCACCACTCATATAAATGAACATGAGAGACTATCCAACATTACACTTAGACACAAATTAAAGTAAAGTACAACACTTTCACCACTCATGTAAATGAACATGAGAGACTATCCAACATTACACTTAGACACAAATTAAAGTAAAGTACATCACTTTCACCACTCATGTAAATGAACATGAGAGACTATCCAACATTACACTTAGACACAAATTAAAGTAAAGTACAACACTTTCACTACTCATGTAAATGAACATGAGAGACTATCCAACATTACACTTAGACACAAATTAAAGTAAAATACAGCACTTTCACTACTCATGTAAATGAACGTGAGAGACTATCCAACATTACACTTAGACACAAATTAAAGTAAAGTACAGCACTTTCACCACTCATATAAATGAACATGAGAGACTATCCAACATTACACTTAGACACAAATTAAAGTAAAGTACAGCACTTTCACCACTCATGTAAATGAACATGAGAGACTATCCAACATTACACTTAGACACAAATTAAAGTAAAGTACAGCACTTTCACCACTCATGTAAATGAACATGAGAGACTATCCAACATTACACTTAGACACAAATTAAAGTAAAATACAGCACTTTCACTACTCATGTAAATGAACGTGAGAGACTATCCAACATTACACTTAGACACAAATTAAAGTAAAGTACAACACTTTCACTACTCATGTAAATGAACATGAGAGACTATCCAACATTACACTTAGACACAAATTAAAGTAAAATACAGCACTTTCACTACTCATGTAAATGAACGTGAGAGACTATCCAACATTACACTTAGACACAAATTAAAGTAAAGTACAGCACTTTCACCACTCATGTAAATGAACGTGACAGACTATCCAACATTACACTTAGACACAAATTAAAGTAAAGTACAGCACTTTCACCACTCATATAAATGAACATGAGAGACTATCCAACATTACACTTAGACACAAATTAAAGTAAAGTACAGCACTTTCACCACTCATATAAATGAACATGAGAGACTATCCAACATTACACTTAGACACAAATTAAAGTAAAGTACAGCACTTTCACTACTCATGTAAATGAACGTGAGAGACTATCCAACATTACACTTAGACACAAATTAAAGTAAAGTACAACACTTTCACTACTCATGTAAATGAACATGAGAGACTATCCAACATTACACTTAGACACAAATTAAAGTAAAATACAGCACTTTCACTACTCATGTAAATGAACGTGAGAGACTATCCAACATTACACTTAGACACAAATTAAAGTAAAGTACAGCACTTTCACTACTCATGTAAATGAACATGAGAGACTATCCAACATTACACTTAGACACAAATTAAAGTAAAGTACAGCACTTTCACTACTCATGTAAATGAACGTGAGAGACTATCCAATATTACACTTAGACACAAATTAAAGTAAAGTACAGCACTTTTATTGCTGTTCTACATTTCACAGTAACTGTGGAAGTGGATTGGAATTTTGATGACAGAACATTTTAGTATGTAACTTATAAAAAATAAAAACAATACCCGTACTTTTTATATGTTCTAAATTGTACAACTCCGAACAATGTGTGGTCATGTAATGGAATGGCATCATAATCGATTGAAGGTTGAATTCTATACACTTTTGGGACTGTCGTAGTCTTGATCGTATGGTAGTTGGATTTACAACTACCTGTGCAATCGGTGCCCATCACCACTAAAGCGTGAGTTCAAACACACTGATGGTGAGGTGTACTTGATACAACTCTATGTGATAAAGTTCATCAGTGACTTTTGGCATGTTGGTGGTTTTCTCCTGGTACTCCAGTTTCCTCCACCAATAAAACTGACTGCTAAAATATTGTTGAAAGTGGCGTTAAACCCCCAATGATAAAATTTTAAGATGATAATAATTTTTATCAAAGTACAGATTCCTATTTTATTTCCAAATTGAATAGCAAACAAATAAAAACAATGCGCTATTTAGCTCACCTGGCCATAGGTAAGTGTTCGTCCGTCCGTCCGTTAGCTTTTCACATTTAAATCTTCTTCTCTGAAACCGCTGAACCGATTTCAACCAAACTTACCAGAAATGTTCACTGGATGGTCCTCTACCAGATTTGTGTTTTTGGTGCTGATTTGAAATCCAACATGGCTGCCAGGGTCCATAATGTGTTCTCATTGGCTGAAATTTTAAAAATCTTCTTGTCAGAAACCACGAAGTCAATTGAATTGTGACTTTGCAGAAATGATCATTGGGTGGTCCTGTACTAAAATTGAGAATCGTTTGCCGATCGGAAATTCAAGATGGCCACCATGACTCGACTTAGTTTAACATAGGACCCTATGGGAATTTCACATTTTCATCTTTTTTTCTGAAACCACAAAACAGATTTGAACCAAACTTGGCAGAAATGTTCATTGGATGGTCATATACAAGATTTTTGTTTTTGGCGCTGATCGGAAATCCAACATGGCTGCCAGGGCCCATAATGTGTTCTGATTGGTCGAAATTTTAAAAATCTTCTTGTTAGAAACCACTAAGCCAATTGAATTGTGACTTTGCAGGAATGATCATTGGGTGGTCCTGTACTAAACTTGTGAATCGTTTGCCGATCGGAAATTCAAGATGGCCGCCATGACTCGACTTAGTTTAACATAGGACCCTATGGGAATTTCACATTTTCATCTTTTTTTCTGAAACCACATAACAGATTTGAATCAAACTTGGCAGAAATGTTCATTGTATGGTCATATACAAGATTTGTGTTTTTGGTGCTGATCGGAAATCCAACATGGCTGCCAGGGCCCATAATGTGTTCTGATTGGTCGAAATTTTAAAAATCTTCTTGTTAGAAACCACTAAGCCAATTGAATTGTGACTTTGCAGGAATGATCATTGGGTGGTCCTGTACTAAACTTGTGAATCGTTTGCCAATCGGAAATTCAAGATGGCCACCATGACTCAACTCACATTAACATTGGACCCTATGGGAATTTCACATTTTCATCTTTTTTTCTGAAACCACAAAAAGATTTGAACCAAACTTGGCAGAAATGTTCATTGGATGATCATATACAAGATTTGTGTTTTTGGTGCTGATCGGAAATCCAACATGGCTGCCAGGGCCCATAATGTGTTCTGATTGGTCGAAATTTTAAAAATCTTCTTGTTAGAAACCACTAAGCCAATTGAATTGTGACTTTGCAGGAATGATCATTGGGTGGTCCTGTACTAAACTTGTGAATCGTTTGCCAATCGGAAATTCAAGATGGCCACCATGACTCAACTCACATTAACATTGGACCCTATGGGAATTTCACATTTTCATCTTTTTTTCTGAAACCACAAAAAGATTTGAACCAAACTTGGCAGAAATGTTCATTGGATGGTCATATACAAGATTTGTGTTTTTGGTGCTGATCGGAAATCCAACATGGCTGCCAGGGCCCATAATGTGTTCTGATTGGTCGAAATTTAAAAAATCTTCTTGTTAGAAACCACTAAGCCAATTGAATTGTGACTTTGCAGGAATGATCATTGGGTGGTCCTGTACTAAACTTGTGAATCGTTTGCCAATCGGAAATTCAAGATGGCCACCATGACTCAACTCACATTAACATTGGACCCTATGGGAATTTCACATTTTCATCTTTTTTTCTGAAACCACAAAAAGATTTGAACCAAACTTGGCAGAAATGTTCATTGGATGATCATATACAAGATTTGTGTTTTTGGTGCTGATCGGAAATCCAACATGGCTGCCAGGGCCCATAATGTGTTCTGATTGGTCGAAATTTTAAAAATCTTCTTGTTAGAAACCACTAAGCCAATTGAATTGTGACTTTGCAGGAATGATCATTGGGTGGTCCTGTACTAAACTTGTGAATCGTTTGCCAATCGGAAATTCAAGATGGCCACCATGACTCGACTTAGTTTAACATAGGACCCTATGGGAATTTCACATTTTCATCTTTTTTTCTGAAACCACAAAACAGATTTGAACCAAACTTGGCAGAAATGTTCATTGGATGGTCATATACAAGATTTTTGTTTTTGGCGCTGATCGGAAATCCAACATGGCTGCCAGGGCCCATAATGTGTTCTGATTGGTCGAAATTTTAAAAATCTTCTTGTTAGAAACCACTAAGCCAATTGAATTGTGACTTTGCAGGAATGATCATTGGGTGGTCCTGTACTAAACTTGTGAATCGTTTGCCGATCGGAAATTCAAGATGGCCGCCATGACTCGACTTAGTTTAACATAGGACCCTATGGGAATTTCACATTTTCATCTTTTTTTCTGAAACCACATAACAGATTTGAATCAAACTTGGCAGAAATGTTCATTGTATGGTCATATACAAGATTTGTGTTTTTGGTGCTGATCGGAAATCCAACATGGCTGCCAGGGCCCATAATGTGTTCTGATTGGTCGAAATTTTAAAAATCTTCTTGTTAGAAACCACTAAGCCAATTGAATTGTGACTTTGCAGGAATGATCATTGGGTGGTCCTGTACTAAACTTGTGAATCGTTTGCCAATCGGAAATTCAAGATGGCCACCATGACTCAACTCACATTAACATTGGACCCTATGGGAATTTCACATTTTCATCTTTTTTTCTGAAACCACAAAAAGATTTGAACCAAACTTGGCAGAAATGTTCATTGGATGATCATATACAAGATTTGTGTTTTTGGTGCTGATCGGAAATCCAACATGGCTGCCAGGGCCCATAATGTGTTCTGATTGGTCGAAATTTTAAAAATCTTCTTGTTAGAAACCACTAAGCCAATTGAATTGTGACTTTGCAGGAATGATCATTGGGTGGTCCTGTACTAAACTTGTGAATCGTTTGCCAATCGGAAATTCAAGATGGCCACCATGACTCAACTCACATTAACATTGGACCCTATGGGAATTTCACATTTTCATCTTTTTTTCTGAAACCACAAAAAGATTTGAACCAAACTTGGCAGAAATGTTCATTGGATGGTCATATACAAGATTTGTGTTTTTGGTGCTGATCGGAAATCCAACATGGCTGCCAGGGCCCATAATGTGTTCTGATTGGTCGAAATTTAAAAAATCTTCTTGTTAGAAACCACTAAGCCAATTGAATTGTGACTTTGCAGGAATGATCATTGGGTGGTCCTGTACTAAACTTGTGAATCGTTTGCCAATCGGAAATTCAAGATGGCCACCATGACTCAACTCACATTAACATTGGACCCTATGGGAATTTCACATTTTCATCTTTTTTTCTGAAACCACAAAAAGATTTGAACCAAACTTGGCAGAAATGTTCATTGGATGATCATATACAAGATTTGTGTTTTTGGTGCTGATCGGAAATCCAACATGGCTGCCAGGGCCCATAATGTGTTCTGATTGGTCGAAATTTTAAAAATCTTCTTGTTAGAAACCACTAAGCCAATTGAATTGTGACTTTGCAGGAATGATCATTGGGTGGTCCTGTACTAAACTTGTGAATCGTTTGCCAATCGGAAATTCAAGATGGCCACCATGACTCAACTCACATTAACATTGGACCCTATGGGAATTTCACATTTTCATCTTTTTTTCTGAAACCACAAAAAGATTTGAACCAAACTTGGCAGAAATGTTCATTGGATGGTCATATACAAGATTTGTGTTTTTGGTGCTGATCGGAAATCCAACATGGCTGCCAGGGCCCATAATGTGTTCTGATTGGTCGAAATTTAAAAAATCTTCTTGTTAGAAACCACTAAGCCAATTGAATTGTGACTTTGCAGGAATGATCATTGGGTGGTCCTGTACTAAACTTGTGAATCGTTTGCCAATCGGAAATTCAAGATGGCCACCATGACTCAACTCACATTAACATTGGACCCTATGGGAATTTCACATTTTCATCTTTTTTTCTGAAACCACAAAAAGATTTGAACCAAACTTGGCAGAAATGTTCATTGGATGGTCATATACAAGATTTGTGTTTTTGGTGCTGATCGGAAATCCAACATGGCTGCCAGGGCCCATAATGTGTTCTGATTGGTCGAAATTTTAAAAATCTTCTTGTTAGAAACCACTAAGCCAATTGAATTGTGGCTTGCAGGAATGATCATTGGGTGGTCCTGTACTAAATTTGTGAATCATTTGCTGATCGGAAATTCAAGATGGCCACCATGACTCAACTTAATTTTAACATAGGACCCTATGGAAAAAATGTTTAAAAGTCTTCTCCTCTGAAACCAGTAAGTCAGTTTAAAGCAAACATGGCATGAATGGTCCTTAGGTGGTCAACTTTCAAAATTATGTCCTGTGACCCCGACCTCCATCCAAGATGGCCACCATCAGCAAACATATTTTTAACATAGGACCCTATGGGAAAAATGTTTAAAGAAGATTTCCTCTGAAATCAGTAAGCCAATTTAAAGCAAACATGGCATGAATGGTCCTTAAATGGTCAACTTTCAAAATTATATCCAGTGACCCAAAACTCCATCAGTGGACATAGTTTTAACATAGGACCCTATGGGAAATATGTTTAAAAATCTTCTTCTCTGAAACCAGTAAGCCAATTTAAAGCAAACATGGCATGGATGGTCCTTAAGTGGTCAATTTTCAAAATTGTGTCCAGTGACCCTGACCTCCATCCAAGATGGCCGCCTTCAACGGACATACTGTAGTTTTAAAATAGGACCCTATGGGAAATAATGTTTTAAAATCTTCTCCTCTGAAACCAGTAAGCCAATATAGCAAACATGTCATCGATGGTCCTAAGGTGGTCAACTTCCAAAATTGTGTTCAGTGATCCCGATCTCGATTCAAAATGGCCACCGTCAGCAGACATAGTTTTAACATAGGACCCTATGGGAAAATTGTTTAAAAGTCTTCTCTTCTGAAACCAGTCAGCCAATTTAAAGCAAACATGGCATGGATGGTCCTTGGGTAGTATACTTTCAAAATTGTGTTCGGTGACCACGACCTCCATCCAAGATGGCAGCCATGAGCAGACATAGTTTTAACATAGAACCCTATGGCAGTATGGGATTTGAATAGTAACTTAGATGTATTCGGCATGCAGACATTCTTAAGAGGACTTATTTATGTCAGGTGAGCGATACAGGCTCACCAGAGCCTCTAGTTTTTAAAAGTACTGCACTGAAACCTGTCTAAACCAATGTCCTATGGAGGTTATGTTTATGTTTCACTGTATGTATATTTGCAGTATTAACTTGTAAGTCCTGATATAACAACAGTTGGTTGAAACTATATAGTATTGAGGATTTAGGATTAATTTGATATTTAATACATGTATATAGGACCCTCAATTCATGTCACAACTTTAAAAATCCTTGTAAATCTGACCTACATGTAAATAATATGTTTACCTGTCTATACTGAACAACAAAACTGATCCTAAGATATTCATAATTGACAGGCTTCACTGTTGTAGTATTTGATAGGAGGGTAAAATTTTGATTTTCTTTTTCAGATTTAACATGTTTATTCTGTTGTCAGCATTTGTTCTTTTGTCTCTGATGCTGCCATTACTACAGTGCCTTCTGCCTAAAATGTGGCATACTAGTTACAAAAGGTAATTTAATTTGTTGTCCATTCGTGGCATCTTAGTAAAAAGATAAGTTTATTCTAGGGCTAAAATGTGGCATTTCAGTTATGAGAGATAAGTTTATACTAGGACAAAAATGTGGCATTTTACATTCACAGCCCATTGATAATGTTCAATTTGTGGCCAGTTTTAGTTGCATTCTATATTCTTCACTAACTAATTAAGAAATAGTTCATGGAAGCCAGAAGTTATTGGGGATTCTAACTTTGAGTAACATTATTTTCGTCAAAAATTTATACTGAGGAATAGGGAGTGATAAAATTCAACAAAAATAATATTACCCATGTTTAAATGTCATACACACTTTGGCTTCCATCAATTATTTTGATTCTGATAGTAAAGAGATTTTTTTAGTGCCAGACAGTATTGGAAATACATCTCTAACAAAATCCACTAGCTTCTTGTATATACATGTAGTTGTTGTATCTATATAACCAAATACTCTTGAGTTCCAATTATCTTAATGAATTTTTACAATTTGATGGCATTTTGATTTTAGCAATTTCAACAAATAAAGTGCTCAAAAAAGTGTAGAATAAATCAGTAGTCAGGTGTCAATGTCACAAGCGTTCCTTATATAAGTTATAAATAATGTCACCAGACGATGACAATTTACAAAAGTCAAAATCAATAGATGGTTATTTTTAATATTTTATCCAGACAAAATGAATATGTAATGAAGCAAAACAAACATTTTAAAGTTTGTATGCAATACATGAAATCACTCAAAATAATTCCATAATTTGTCTGGCAGTACACATGTACAAAGTAAAATTTATTGAGAATTTTATAATGACATTGTTTATATAGCCAATGAAGTGGCCAGGATGAGAGTCATGTTGGAGTGACTTAATGGCTATTACATGTTGTTATTTCTGTGAGTGACCAGGATGAGAGTCAAATTATTGTGTCCTGGTGGGCTGACAATCACATGTTTACTGCAGGCTGTTATTTCTATGAGCTATTATCATAGAACAAATCTAGTTCATTATGCTTGTTTAATAGAACAGAATACATTCAATCACATTCATTTTTTACTGATATTTAGAGAAAAAAAACTTTTTTTTTATGCTTATTTAGTTCAACCAAGCTTAATATTTCCAATAGTTCACATGGGCAATCGTGGCGGTGGTCATGTGGTAGTTGGATTTACAACTACCTATACAATAGGTGCCTATAACCACTGATGTTGTGGGTTCGACTCCCACTCAGGGCGAGGTGTACAACATTATGTGATAAAGTTTGTCAGTGACTTGCGGCAGGTCGGTGGTTTTCTCCGGATACTCTGTT
Organism: Bathymodiolus septemdierum; assembly: GCA_963383655.1. NCBI lineage: Eukaryota > Metazoa > Mollusca > Bivalvia > Mytilida > Modiolidae > Bathymodiolus > Bathymodiolus septemdierum. Next base: position 23,833,678 of record OY726522.1, on the reverse strand, counting down.
GACCACCACGATATAACTGAAATATTGTTGAAAGTGGCATTAAACACCATAAAACCAAGCAATCAAAATGAAACAATAACATTGTATGATTTTTAATTCATTGATGTACAATGTATAACATTTGTTGAGTAAGAAAAACCTTTTTTTTTAATAGAAAAGGAACTGGATACAGACCCGTTGATGATACCGATCCATTTGTTCCACGTCCTCCTCCATACCAGGATTATGGATCATTGTATGGTACAGGTTCTCCATTGGGACCCTCACAGTGAGTACATTTTGTTCTCACATTGTGAGAAGTATTATATAATACATTATTTTTATTTATCAAGTCTTCATCAATTTAAATTTGAGTGATTTAGATGAGCAGTTTAAGGTTACATGTATCAATTTCAAATGATAGGAATTTTCTTCAGATATTATTAAGATCTATTCAACTCTGACAAATTCAATGTTTGAGCATGATATTTTTCCATTTTGAGCATATGTACATGATTACGGTTATTCCAGAAACATCTCATGCACACAAAATTAGATATATACTTTTTTAATCCATCAGTATAATACATCTGTAAGACATTTCTTTCAGAAATTCAACAACTTTTTTAGCCTGTTATTTCTTTATGGTTTATATCAGATTATTGTACATTTAAAAACATTTTTGTTTATTACTAAATTTAACAGAAATCATTCTTACATTTGTATTTTTTTAATTTTATTTATAACAGTGATCCAATCAACTTGATAGGTTGGCCTCCTTTAGATTCACCACCACCAGCTGTAAGTATTATTAGAAAGTCAATCATATTAATCATCTATGATGTTCTGATAATTGTAAAACAGTCTTATTATTGAAAAGAAAGTTTAAACAGTGATGTTTAACAATTTCACTAATATTAACAAAGCGAACAATCACCTTTCACCTAAAATCACTGAGCACAAAAGAGACCACTACTTTTGTGTTCACTGCAGACATGCTTGACCATAGTTTTATATGTACTATATATTGACCCTTATGTAGTGAGTGTTCTTAGTTTTATATGTACTATATTTTGACCCTAATGTAGTGAGTGTTCTTCAACTGAATTGATATTGATAATAGTTTTTCGTTTGTGACCCTGATTTTTGCATGGGGACTTGATGACTGTCGATGTAGGAAAATGATTATCAACAGGAAAAATAAATGACTATTATCTGCACTAATACACATTCATGGATAGTCGTTCTTCTCATTGATAATCTTTTTCCTACTTTGACATGTAATGAGCTATTATAAAGTGCTTCCTCTGGACTGCTCTGCAGTATTTCCATAGCCACGCTTATAGTCTTTTTTATTTAGAATTTTGAAAACAGAAAATTGTCCTATTATGTTTTTTTTCGTTTTCCTATTTTTGACCTTTTTGTTATGAATATAAATTTAGAAAAAGCAATAGAGACAAACTATCTTGAAGCATTCATTAGTGAGAAAAAAAAATCCCATTTTGTCAAATTTTACCTGTTTTCCACAAGTGTATGGGTAATATTTTATTAATTTTGAGTCAAGTCTTATATGTAAATTTAACAATTTCACATGTTTTGATTACAACTTTAGAAAATTAAATCACAATATTGCTGATGCTTTGTACTGTGGTGGTGGTTGGCCTATGGTCTTGTGTTCAATGCTTTAATTTTTATATTTTTTGCATTTGAACCATAATTAAGGGGATACTTTTTATCCTTGTATGAATTCCCCTTGATAATTTGTCAAATGATAGACATACATGTATGAATATTCAGTTATTTAATGGTTGTGGGTGCAATAGACTGGAATATTTGCCCTGAGGTCCTGGGAATCACCAAAGGGCAAATGTTCCAGTCTATCGCACCTGAAACCATTAAATAACAGATTTATTACCTAATACCTTACCAAGAAAGTGTTTTTCTTTATGTCAGCAAAACATTACCAAGTCGTTGACAATATCAAAGTTTCTGAGTTTCAATATGTGCCTCTGTATCGCATAGCGAATGTTGACCATGGATTTTTTGGAATAATATTCACCTTTCTACGATCTCATAGCTGCATAGAAGGCTTTCAGTGTTTCACACATTTCCTCTTTTGTTGATTGTTCGAATTCCTCAAATAATATTTCTCTCTGCACACAAACGTCATGCAGTATCCTTAGTCCATATTTGATGACATTTTTTGTGTTATTAGCATCCCTGGCTTCAAGGAGAGCATCCAGATCGGCATCATTTATGGACGGAAACCTGTCTGCTTCATGTAGTATGAATGTCAAGAACTATTATATCATCCCTGAAGGGGAATATCTTACACATAATCATGCTTAAAAAATTAGTGTAATCACACTTCATACATAAATATTTTTATCTTTCACGCATCTTTCTTATTCTGTATGCCTATATGGACTTAAATTTCAGAATTAAGTATAGTCATCAGTTGTCTTACAACAAGGTCACAGAAACTTGCCTTCAGGATACATATAAATGGTGCAAGCAAAAATTGTTGTGGTTAAAAAATAGATCTCAACCGAACCGCAACTGGTATTTTATTCATCAGCAAATATATTGTACATATGATATGGCATTCTAGTCAAGAAGTGAAAGCAGGGAAAAAAACATATAATTTCTGTTTTTTGCATATCACCCTTCCAAAAATGTCCCTTCACGGATCATGTTTAGACCCCTATCAGAACCACATTAAGTTAAAAATACATTTCTTTTAATCATTCCAACCATCATTATTGTTTTCTATCTGATAAATATGTTATAACTAGTACTACTTTATATCATACAATGCTTGACATTTTCTGAATGATAAAAGTGAAACATATAAATTTCTGATAAATTCTGAATATACGAAATGCATCCAAACAAGATATGAAATACATCCAAACTATTCTTTTAATAATTACAGGGTATTAATTAAATCTGGAAATTTAAGTAAGTTTTTAGATTTATATGTAATGACATTTCAACCGTTGCTACAAGACCAGCTATAATTCCCATGTAGAAGCACTTGCTTACAATGCTACGGTTAGTTCTTCTCTCACTACTGCTAATCCATGCCCAATATTTAGTAAATCCACGATCCCTGAATGAAGTTCTCAATCACAGTCAAAAGTTTTCCTCTTGTCAACGGACTTCCTCTTTTTAAAGCAAATTATTTTGAAATAAAAAATTTGTCAGACTTGGTCCAAACAACCAGAATAAAAAGTATAGGGGCACTGTTTAGAGGTATCCTCTTTTTCCACCAGTGAGCACTTTCCTCTCTGTAATAACTAAGTGATGTGTTTTTGGGGGAATATCTTGCACCAATTTAGATTAAAAACTTAACTGTTCCATTTGATGATAGTGCAGTTACATTTTTTTTTGCATGCTAGAATTCTCCAAACATGAGGTAGGCAGGCATTTAATGTCTTCTTCCATGAATGTGGGTTGTGTATATTACATCATGCACAATTTACAGATGTTTCTTCAGGAGGGTTTATAACCAGCAACCCATAGAAGCTAGATCCTGTTTATATTCTATACCTAGAGATTCCTTGTGGGAATTGCAATTGATCAATCTAACACAATGTTTAAGATATATTTTCTTAAAATATAATTCATTCAATAATTGCTATACACGTGGCCCTGACTGGACAATAACTGTTTACCAGGGTTGCTTAACGGTTCACTGGACTGTTAAATAAATAGTTAACCGTGAAGAAAGTACAATCAATTTAAGCTACTTTCATATTTTAAATTACTTTTACTACTTTCACTTTGGGGCCGTCGTGATCGTATGGTAGCTGGATTTTCAACTACCTGTTCAATCAGTGCCCATCACCACTGAAGTTGTGAGTTCGAACCCCGTTCATGGCGAGGTGTACTCGATACAACATTATGTGATAAAGTTTGTCATTGACTTGTGACAGGTCGGTGATTTTCTCCAGGTACTCCGGTTTCCTCCACCAATAAAACTGACTGCCACGATATAGCTGAAGCATTGTTGAAAGTGGAGTTAAACACCACAAATCCATCCAATGTATGTTATACTTGTTTCTCCCATCATCCCATGTAGAGCAACAATCAAAGATTTTTCTACCTTGCAAAGCATGATTGGTTTAAATGCATCATGTGATCCAAAACTTCAAATTTTGTGTATTTTACCATAAAATTATGATTTTGAAATGCAAAAATATAATATGTCTTTGTGAAACATTAACAACCAACAATTTTTTTTTTTATTTAAATGACTAGTTAATTTTTTTATTTATTTTTTTATAAATTACTTAATTATATAAATCTTGATGTTTTTGTTTGTGACTTTTCCTCCATTTTATTCTTCCACGTATATTTTAGCATTCCATTTATTTTAGTTATAAGCAATGTCCTTTTGATGTTGAGTTGCATTGTAAATTTATCTTATAAATGTCTTGAAGAGACTAAACCCTGTCATTGTTTGTACAATGTATTTATTATTATACCCCCGCTCCCCGAAGGGGGAGAAGGGTATACTGTTTTACCTCTGTCCATCTGTCTGTCCTTCTGTCCGTTCGTCCGTCCAAGATATTTTTCGTCACATTTTTCTCAGTAACTGTTGATGGCAGAAATCTTATATTTGGTCATAAGCTTCATATAGGTATGCCATATTGTGGGTAGCGTTTTTAGACCCGTCAGATTCCTACTTCCTGTTTGCCGACTTAGTTGGTTTTTATACACATTGAACGTCACATTTTTCTCAGCAACTATTGATGGCAGAAATCTGATATTTGGTCACAAGGTTCATATAGGTACCCCATTTCGTGGGAACCATTTTTGGATCCATTAGATCCCTACTTCCTGATTGCCGACTGTTGATTTTGATACACATTGAACATATATGCTCATTTTTCGTCGCATTTTTCTCAGCAACTATTGATGGCAGAAATCTGATATTTGGTCACAAGCTTCATATAGGTACCCCATATCGTGGGAACCGTTTTTGGACCCATCAGATTCCTACTTCCTGTTTGCCGAATTTGTTGATTTTTATACACATTTAACATACATTTGTTATGCACATTTTTCGTCGCATTTTTCTAAGCAACTATTGATGACAGGAATCTTATATTTGGTCACAAGCTTCATATAGATATGCCATATTGTGGGAAGCGTTTTTGGACCCGTCAGATTCCTACTTCCTGTTTGCCGACTTAGTTGGTTTTTATACACATTGAACATATATGCACATTTTTCGTCACATTTTTCTCAGCAACTATTGATGGCAGAAATCTGATATTTGGTCACAGGCTTCATATTGGTACCCCATATTGTGGGAAGTGTTTTTTGACCCGTCAGATTCCTACTTCCTGTTTGCCGAAGAGCGGGGGTATCATAGGTGAGCATTAACTCACAGTTCATCTTGTTTGGTTAAGATGTCAGTCATATTAATGAGAGTTTTGTAAGATAACATTCCCAATATTTATTATATCTTTGTGATAGCTACACATATGTGAGCATAATAATAGGTGTATAACTACACATGTGAGCATAATAACACATGTATAACTACACATATGTGAGCATAATAACAGATGTATATCTACTTATCTGTGAACATAATAACACATGTATATCTACATATCTGAGAGCATAACAGATATTATAGCTACGCATCTGTTAGCCTAGCACATGCATAGTTACATCTCTGTGAGCATAATAACAAATGTATAACTACACATGTGAGCATAATAACACATGTATAGCTACACATCTGTCAGCCTAGCACATGTTTAGTTACATATCTGTGAGCATAATAACACATGTATAACTACACATGTGAGCATAATAACACATGTATAGCTACACATATGTGAGCATAATAACACATGTATAGCTACACATATGTGAGCATAATAACACATGTATAGCTACTTGTCTGTGATCATAATGACACAGATATATAGCTAAATATCGGTGAGCATAACACATGTATAGCTTGCACATCTTTGAGCATAATAGCAAAAGTATAGCTACACATCTTTGAGCATAAAACATATATATGACTACATATCTGTGAGCATAATAACACACATATAGCTACATATCCGTGAGCATAAAAACACATGTATAGCTACTTATATGTGAGCATAACACATGTATAGCTACATATCTGTGAGCATAACACATATATAACTACACGTATGTGAGCATAATAACACATGTATAACTACACATATGTGAGCATAATTACACATGTATAGCTACATATCTGTGAGCATAATAACACATGTATACCTACATATCTGAGAGCATAACAGATATTATAGCTACGCATCTATTAGCCTAGCACATGCATAGTTACATCTCTGTGAGCATAATAACAAATGTATAACTACACATGTGAGCATAATAACACATGTATAGCTACACATCTGTCAGCCTAGCACATGTTTAGTTACATATCTGTGAGCATAATAACACATGTATAACTACACATGTGAGCATAATAACACATGTATAACTACACATATGTGAGCATAATAACACATGTATAGCTACACATATGTGAGCATAATAACACATGTATTGCTACTTGTCTGTGATCATAATGACACAGATATATAGCTAAATATCGGTGAGCATAACACATGTATAGCTTGCACATCTTTGAGCATAATAGCAAAAGTATAGCTACACATCTTTGAGCATTAAACATATATATGACTACATATCTGTGAGCATAATAACACACATATAGCTACATATCTGTGAGCATAAAAACACATGTATAGCTACTTATATGTGAGCATAGCACATATATAGCTACATATCTGTGAGCATAACACATGTATAGCTACACATCTGTTAGCCTAGCTCATGTATAGTTACATATCTGTGAGCATAACACATGTATAACTACACGTATGTGAGCATAATAACACATGTATAACTACACATATGTGAGCATAATTACACATGTATAGCTACATATCTGTGAGCATAATAACACATGTATAACTACACATATGTGAGCATAATAACACAGATACATAGTTACATATCTTTGAGCATAAAGCAGATGTATAGCTACATATCTGTGTGCATTATAACACAGATGTAGCATTTATTTGTTAAAAGTTAAGACTATCACTCATCTGCAAGCAAGAGGATGCCATTCCTGAATTTTATGCTCTTTTATTTCTCAAAATGATTAATTGTGTACTCTATTGTCTATTTCAGTATTCTGTTCATGGTTTTAAATACACACATCACAGATCAATGAGTGAAACCTCAAGTGAAGCATGATCTCAACAGTATTGACTAATACCTGTAGATAATCGTCACTACATTGATATGTTAATGTCCACGATACAGTCTGTACTGTCTCAACACTATAACACATGGAGGATTGTACCATGGCATATGTGTGGTAACAGCAGCGGGTTGCATCAAGATATTGACAGATATATAAGCAATCTCTGAAATAGAGGCTACATTATTCCTTCATTAGAATTTCACGTCTGCCATGTGTCATCCTCCATTTTGAATAAACTCCGCCTTTTTATATAAGCAGGACTTTCAATATTTTTCAAGTCTACCAGTACTTCACTATTTACAGGCAGTACTTTTTATTGAAATTTGAACAATTTTCATGAATATCTTGTACAACACTCTTTAAAATCAAGAGATACCAAAGACCAATTTAGGTGGGTAAAAGTACCTGGTTCCTGGTATCTCCCCTTATTGAAAGGCCTGATAAACGAGGAACTTTCTTTTACTCCCTGTCATAAGTTTTCAAATTTGTAGTTGGTTTGGTTTTAATTAAAAATTTTCTTCAAAATTTAATTTGGTGAAATGTTGGTCATACATGTAAACATCCATTTTGTTTTCCCATAATTCCGATTTACTGAACTCTGTGACCTATTATGTCCGCCATTAGGAAAACCTCTACTTCCGATGTACTCTAAGGGGAAGTAATATAGCCTCTATTTTAGAGGTTAATATACAAGACAAGGGCTTTCAATATAATATGTATTTTGTATTGTTGACATTGTTTCTTGTAATATACGTTCTTGATACATATTCATGTATTATTTCATACTTAATTTGTGTCAATTTTGTTTTTTGTGATCACTCACTAGTTTTGTGTATAACACAAATTGTGTTTGTTTTTGTTGCTATACGTGTGAATTAAATATGTCACATGAGATTATATGTGCTTTGAATACTCAAATCACATGTGTACTAAATCATATTTGTTAATTGTATTCTAAGGTCATAAAATGATATTGAAAATAAATAGGGAAACTTGCTACTGTAAATATTTTTTGACTTGATATTATAATTTTTATTTTGTACCAAAAACGTGTAAATAGTGTGCTTATTAAAATATCTCTATATGTTGTCACCACGAAGAGACTGTCAAGCAAAGATGATCGATCATCTTTTTTTCCCATGATGTACTAGTTAACATATATTCCTTCTTTTATGTTTTTCAGCATTTATAGGGAGTTGGTATATTTTTTTTTTTGGTGGGGGTGGGGTTTATGGATTTGTCCTTACGAATTGTGGTGATTACATTTGATTTTAGAACAGATGTGAAATAATTATTGTTTGTAGATTTTCATATGTAATTTGCTATTTTGATTTGAATAAAAAGGGACATAACTCTTTACTTTTTCGGCTCGTTTTACATTATGAAAATCATGTAATAATATTTTAAACATACCATATTTTGTACTGTATTTGGCTTCCGTTTTTCTTTTTTTCATTTTTTATTAAAGGTGAACTTGAAAATAATACATGTATTGTGATTTATTGAGACTTGTTTTCATGGATTGTTACAAACAGGGTTCTTTTTCATGGTTTTGATATTTTCCTTTTTTTTCAAATAATATTTGCAAAACCAATTGTTGATATTGTTAAGTCTAGAGAGATTAAAGACAATATTTTAATTTTATCATACAGAAAACCACAAAAGTCAACAGCTGTGATGAGAAATTGTTTTTAGTGATTAAAATAAAAATTAACTATGATTGTTAACTCAATATTAGATCTGGATTAATTTTATTTCACGGTGTAAGATGCTAAGATGTTTTCTTTCTATTTGTTTTCTATTAATAGATACCAACCAATAAAAGAAAATTTACATGTAACGTTTATAATGCTACAAACTTTATATGCTACATGATATGTGGCTGTCGGGGTCTTGATCGCATGGTAGTTGGATTACAACTACCTGTGCAATCATTGCCAATCACTGCTAAAGTTGTGAGTTCGAACCCCGTTCATGGTGAGGTGTACTCGATACAACATTATGTGAAAAAGTTTGTCAGTGACTTGCGACAGGTCAGTGGTTTTCTCCGGGTACTCCGGTTTCCTCCACAAATAAAACTGACAGCCACGATATAGCTGAAATATAGTTGAAAGTGGCATTAAACACCATAAACCAAACCATCTATTTGTTTCCTATTAATAGATACCAACCAATAAAAGAAATTTCACACGTAACGTTTATAATGTTACAAACTTTATCTGCTTTCATGATTCCTTGTCATAATATCAAGATATCCTTTAGATTTAAAATATTGAATTTTCAAAATGGTATGAGAAAAGTATTTTATAATAATTGTTTTCAAATTAATGACATTGAAAGCTTAGTATGTTGAACAGACTCTTTTAGTATTATCTTACCTTGCTTATAAGAGCCTGTACATTTTCAGTCACATGCGAGTCTAATGATCTTTACACAATACAAGATGCAAAATAGCGAAATATTTAGTTTTAATTTTTGAAGTCAAATGTTTTTTGCTAAATTTATAATATCAAATAACATGTTATGGTTGTATGTACAATGCAATATGCAAATTGGTGAAATAGATACATTTGTAGTTTGAATTTCTCAAATAAAATATTGTATTTTTTCTAAATATTTAATATTGTAATACATGTACCTCTGAAATAACAACATAGTAAGGTTGTATATGAGTGACTGTGATAATTGTTTATTTGATCTAATACCGGTCCATGCACCTTTAAATGCAAGTTTTTGTATTAAACCAGTAAATAGTGCATGATTTTTATTGTTGTTTTGAGGTTGTTGTACAGATCCAACAATTTTTTGTCACATTTTTCAGAAAACAGTAATGTTAATTTTATCGTCATCATTTTTGTGGTAGAATTTTTTCCACAGTAAATACTTATAGGATTTAGAAAAAAAACAGTATATATAATAATATCATGACAATTTTTGTTGTTATATTTTAGTAAACTCAATCTCAGGTTGACTCTTTCTCAGTCTCCCAATGAAATGAACCCAATATGATGATAACTTTAGGAATTGATATAAAATCATAAATCAGATTTCTAGATTTTGGGTATTGTTAATACATGTAGTTTTTGTGCCTTATTGTTTTTAAATTATTATTGTTCTCCCAATGCATGAAAGATTATAGCAAGATGAAAGATAGGCTTTTGTATATTGTGTGCTAAGTTACCAGAAAATAATCTAACAGAGCCTGGCTTTAGTGTATTTTGTAGCCAGGTACCAGAAAATAATCTAACAGAGCCTGGCTTTAGTGTATTTTGTAGCCAGGTACCAGAAAATAATCTAATTGAGCTTGGCTTTAGTATATTTTGTATTTAGGTACCAGAAAATAATCTAATTGAGCCTTGCTTCAGTATATATTTTGTATATGGTGTTTAATGCCACTTTCAACAATATTTCAGTTATATTGTAGCAGTCAGTTATATTGATGGAGGAAACCAGAGTCCCCAGTGAAAACCACCGACCTGCCATAAGTCACTGACAAACTTGCGAACATAAACATGAATATTGGGAGCATTTGTCAGCTACTTTATTCTGATTTGTGCCTTGTCAATAAGTTTTATTTATTATATCACTTTAAGGTTCTTTAGGGACTTTCCATTAAATGGTAGGAAGTGCTTTAATATTTATGTCAAAAGTTGTGACACATTGTTGTTTTTTTCGTGTGTCCTTGATAATAACCAGTAACAGGGGGAAAAGTATTGTTGATTATGTATTAATATTTTAAGGAGGCCTATGGTGTTTAACACCACTTAATATCTAAATGGAATAACCCTATTTAATATATGCTTAAAATTCCAAATTGTAATATTGTCTCAATTTTTGTCTGCAATTTTTTTATATATGCATCAGATGTACTGTATATATAAAAAATAACCTACATTATAATCTATGCAAATATGTAAATATTTTATGTCAAGTTAAGATATAGTGCTTTGATAGCAGTCTGCTTTCAGTAAAAATCTTATAAGGTCACACAATCTTGACAGTATTATGGTTTCAAATGCTAAGTCATTAAATATATATAATATTTATTCAAGTTGGCTGCTCTAATGAGAACTGTACTAAAATGTTAATGTTTTCTTGTGTTAAATAATGTATTAAATTATGTACTTATGTTTTATTTACAAACATCTCCTTAGTCAAATTACTGTCTTAAAACCTTACTTCAAAGAGTGCCTCTTTTTTATCTTGACTTATACTATTTAACAAAATAGTTTTACAACTTAATTAATACTTTGGCCTGTGAAGTGGCTTGTATTGGCCTTTTTTTTAATTTTAAATCTTAGAAAACCAAAAAATACCTTTGTGTTGAATGTATTTACTAGTAAAAAATTTCGTATCAAATCCTAGTTCAGAGTTATCTCCCCTTTCTATGACAAATCCCACACAACCTAATTTGAGCTTGTAGAGTTATGATAGCAAATTGTAATAATTTTACAGATTTATTTTTTATTTTTTGGCCAGTAGGCTATGGGAATCTCATAACAGTTTTGTCTTTTCTTATAAACAAAACAACAAAAACATATTAAACCAAATAAGGACAAGTACCACACTTAAAACTAGACGAGTCCTTCGTTGTAATTACTAAAATTAAGATGTAAAGTATAAAGATTGGCTACACTTGGACCAACAGAATAGCATTCCACCATGACAAATGTTAAATGGAGGGAATAGATTTGAAACAATATGTCTTGTGTAAATGTTTACACTTTTTGGATCTTTGTATACATGTATTTAAAAAAAATACCCATTTGTAGATATACTTTTATTTATAACAGTGCCAGATTTAAGGCCAGTTTTAGGTTGTGCCCTTATATGAAAATTAAATCCATTCTGCTTTTTCAATCTTGGGATATGGAACATGTGTTACACACAAGATAAGAAGTGGCCAATTATCTATATCTATGTGATGCAGTCCACATCATTAAACGTTCATCAATCATAGTGTAATGAAACCAGTTTACTTATCATGGACAGGGATCTTTGTTTATTATGTCACTGTTTGAAAATTCATCTTGCACCATAACTTGACTAATTCAAATCAAAGTACTGTTTCAGTTAACTGTTAATGGGTAAAAAAGCCAAGGTCAATCTGGTCCAATATGTAATGGAACTCTCTTCATAGTAATGCTCATAGCATTAAGTTTGTTAGTGGGACAGTACCTTATTCATTGTTGAATTAGCCAGTCTGAGAGTATCATAGTATTTGAACTGGTGTCAACATTAATGTTGCTTTTTAAAACGAATGGTTTTGGCATCCTGAGTGAGGGGTTGTAAGGTCAAATTGAATACATTACTTATTTTGAATCATGAATCCATTACTTATTTTTGAATCATGAATCCATGTGTAGGTATAAAAAATTATTCCCTTGTTTAATTTTTTGATTACACGATCACAAAAAAATTGTGTGTTATGGTGGCGTCGTCGTCCAACAAATGACTCTTTCCAGCATACATGTATTACTGTGTCCAACACATTGTGTACAACACTACTGTGTCAAGCAAAATACTATCTCCACACTTATTTTTAATATACACTTGTTCAACTTTCCCTTGTCGACTTGCTGTGGTTGTACCATGCAATCGTTTTGCATAGCCCTTTATTATTTGTATTTTTTTTTTTAATTTGATGAATTTTGTTTGATACATTATTATGGAAAATGCATGATCTTTTTTTATATCTCACTTATAGATATTTAATTATGTTATAATAAACATCTACATTATTTAAAGATGATTTTGTCTTGTGTTTATTTGCATGTCTGATATTTCACATAGCAGACGGCACAAATACATATGTTAGGTTAGTGTTATATTGTGGTGGTCAGTGTTATTGGTGGAGAAAACCAAAGTACACCCAGAAATCCACTGACCTGCCACAAGTCACTGACAAACTTTATCACATAATGTTGTATCCAGTACACCTTGCCATGAGTGAGATTCAAACTCACAACGTTAGTGATGATAGACAGTGATTGCAGAGGTAGTTGGAAATCCAGCTACTATTTGATCATGATCATGACGGCCCCAAATACATTTGTATTACTACCTTAAGAAGTCAGTCATGGTTAGAGGTCGTAGGTCATTTTTTCACAATCTGCATAGACTACATTATGTTCCCCTACAGTACATATCTAACCAGTAATGAAGGATGCATTAACTTAATATGTTAACTGGCAATTGATAGACATAAATCTCTAGCTCTTAGGTACTGGGTCAACCAAAATTTATTACCGTGTATTCAAATCTTGTCCTTTCCTTTTCAATTAAATCACTAACAAATGTGAGATTTAAACCGACTGTCCCAAGCCACGACCTGGATTTCCAGCCAGGTCTTTTTTTATGTACATCGAGTTGAGGTGAAAAGTGATTGTTCGTTTTATTGATAATGGTGGAATAGTTAACCATCGCAGTTTAAATTTTCTATTCATATACTATGTGTCACTAGAACCATTTTTTCCAAAATATAGTACATGTACTTTTTTTTATATGCCCATTCCTTAAACTTTTGCATTGAAAATCAAATACTATACTCCATCACAAGGTCAATGGTCCATGTTTTATATTCTCTCTTGACAATTTAAATGAATGAATACATTCTAGACTTTCTCTACGGAAATTTAACATTACATGGTTGCCATCTTTCTCTACGGAGATCTAACATTACATGGTTGCCATCTTTCTCTAATGGTACGCCTGAGTTGTTTACCTCACTTCTTTAATTTGCCTCTTACATTTTCAATGACAACTTTTAGTGTATGTTAAGGCATGTCCGAGGTTTGTTTCTGAGTTAAATATGACAATTTTGTCTTTCATTGTCTGCCAATGTTTTGTTTTCATTGAGGACATCTGACCAAATGCACCCAGGTTGCACTTCCGGTACAAACAATGGCTGAAAAGTCCATGATATATCTTCTATGACACACAAATAAACGCAAAGTTATTCAAATGAAGGATATGTCATTGTGGAATTTAAATTGCACAAAATTTTACCTCTCAGATGTGCCAAAATTTGGTGCAACGATGTAAGCAGTTTTCATTTCCGATCATTTCAACAGATTTGAAACTCGGTGACACAAGAGTATAGGTTCACCATATTTGGTCCACATATTGTTGATGGAGGGTACATGTGAATATTTATGTATGTCACCTTCATTTAATTTCAAATTCATGATACTTTGATTGAGTTTATTTTCTGAAAAATATTCACATACACAATTTGCAGGGTGCAAGAGAACATATATCTGTGTCTGCACTTGTTTTGTTCTAACTTCAGTTGCTCTTGGCCAAATATATTGATTTAAAAAAAACTTATAATCTGTCTCTATCTATATTCATCTCGTATTACTTCATTCTGGTTTTTTATGTTTTACTGAAAAACAAAACTGTGCATAGGCTGACGACATACATGTTTATTATGACATATTTACTGTGTATGGGGGCTGAACACCTTACAAACAAAAGACAACATACTTATCATTGAAAACAATACCTATATTTGCGTCTTGTCTTCCATGATCAACAAAACAAAAGTGAGCGATGATTTGTTTAAAATGTCTATAATGAGAATGTTAGATGAATAACTATGTGAAGATATCATTTATTCCACAATAAAAACTTGGATCTGTATAAAAGTAAATAGATACTTATACTGTTTATCCAGTCAAACATACCAGTCTATTATGACATAAACAAGTAAACAATTGGTTTATTTAAAGATATCAGTGTTTATTAGCCAGATAAACATACCAGTCTATTATGACATAAACAAGTAAACAATTGGTTTATTTAAAGATATCAGTGTTTATTAGTCAGATAAACATACCAGTCTATTATGACATAAACAAGTAAACAATTGGTTTATTTAAAGATATCAGTGTTTATTAGTCAGATAAACATACCAGTCTAGTATGACATAAACAAGTAAACAATTGGTTTATTTCAAGGTATCAGTGTTTATTAGTCAGATAAACATACCAGTCTATTATGACATAAACAAGTAAACAATTGCTTTATTTAAAGATATCAGTGTTTATTAGTCAGATAAACATACCAGTCTATTATGACATAAACAAGTAAACAATTGGTTTATTTAAAGATATCAGTGTTTATTAGTCAGATAAACATACCAGTCTATTATGACATAAACAAGTAAACAATTGGTTTATTTAAAGATATCAGTGTTTATTAGTCAGATAAACATACCAGTCTATTATGACATAAACAAGTAAACAATTGGTTTATTTAAAGATATCAGTGTTTATTAGTCAGATAAACATACCAGTCTATTATGACATAAACAAGTAAACAATTGGTTTATTTAAAGATATCAGTGTTTATTAGTCAGATAAACATACCAGTCTATTATGACATAAACAAGTAAACAATTGTTTTTTTTAAAGGTATCAGTGTTTATTAGTCAGATAAACATACCAGTCTATTATGACATAAACAAGTAAACAATTGGTTTATTTAAAGATATCAGTGTTTATTAGTCAGATAAACATACCAGTCTATTATGACATAAACAAGTAAACAATTGGTTTATTTAGAGGTATCAGTGTTTATTAGTCAGATAAACATACCAGTCTATTATGACATAAACAAGTAAACAATTGGTTTATTTAAAGATATCAGTGTTTATTAGTCAGATAAACATACCAGTCTATTATGACATAAACAAGTAAACAATTGGTTTATTTAAAGATATCAGTGTTTATTAGTCAGATAAACATACCAGTCTATTATGACATAAACAAGAAAACAATTGGTTTATTTAAAGATATCAGTGTTTATTAGTCAGATAAACATACCAGTCTATTATGACATAAACAAGTAAACAATTGGTTTATTTAAAGATATCAGTGTTTATTAGTCAGATAAACATACCAGTCTATTATGACATAAACAAGTAAACAATTGGTTTATTTAAAGATATCAGTGTTTATTAGTCAGATAAACATACCAGTCTATTATGACATAAACAAGTAAACAATTGGTTTATTTAAAGGTATCAGTGTTTATTAGTCAGATAAACATACCAGTCTATTATGACATAAACAAGTAAACAATTGGTTTATTTAAAGGTATCAGTGTTTATTAGTCAGATAAACATACCAGTCTATTATGACATAAACAAGTAAACAATTGGTTTATTTAAAGATATCAGTGTTTATTAGTCAGATAAACATACCAGTCTATTATGACATAAACAAGTAAACAATTGGTTTATTTAAAGGTATCAGTGTTTATCAGTCAGATAAACATACCAGTCTATTATGACATAAACAAGTAAACAATTGGTTTATTTAAAGATATCAGTGTTTATTAGTCAGATAAACATACCAGTCTATTATGACATAAACAAGTAAACAATTGGTTTATTTAAAGATATCAGTGTTTATTAGTCAGATAAACATACCAGTCTATTATGACATAAACAAGAAAACAATTGGTTTATTTAAAGATATCAGTGTTTATTAGTCAGATAAACATACCAGTCTATTATGACATAAACAAGTAAACAATTGGTTTATTTAAAGATATCAGTGTTTATTAGTCAGATAAACATACCAGTCTATTATGACATAAACAAGTAAACAATTGGTTTATTTAAAGATATCAGTGTTTATTAGTCAGATAAACATACCAGTCTATTATGACATAAACAAGTAAACAATTGGTTTATTTAAAGGTATCAGTGTTTATTAGTCAGATAAACATACCAGTCTATTATGACATAAACAAGTAAACAATTGGTTTATTTAAAGGTATCAGTGTTTATTAGTCAGATAAACATACCAGTCTATTATGACATAAACAAGTAAACAATTGGTTTATTTAAAGATATCAGTGTTTATTAGTCAGATAAACATACCAGTCTATTATGACATATACAAGTAAACAATTGGTTTATTTAAAGATATCAGTGTTTATTAGTCAGATAAACATACCAGTCTATTATGACATAAACAAGTAAACAATTGGTTTATTTAAAGATATCAGTGTTTATTAGTCAGATAAACATACCAGTCTATTATGACATAAACAAGTAAACAATTGGTTTATTTAAAGGTATCAGTGTTTATTAGTCAGATAAACATACCAGTCTATTATGACATAAACAAGTAAACAATTGGTTTATTTAAAGGTATCAGTGTTTATTAGTCAGATAAACATACCAGTCTATTATGACATAAACAAGTAAACAACTGGTTTATTTAAAGATATCAGTGTTTATTAGTCAGATAAACATACCAGTCTATTATGACATAAACAAGTAAACAATTGGTTTATTTAAAGATATCAGTGTTTATTAGTCAGATAAACATACCAGTCTATTATGACATAAACAAGTAAACAATTGGTTTATTTAAAGGTATCAGTGTTTATTAGTCAGATAAACATACCAGTCTATTATGACATAAACAAGTAAACAATTGGTTTATTTAAAGATATCAGTGTTTATTAGTCAGATAAACATACCAGTCTATTATGACATAAACAAATAAACAATTGGTTTATTTAAAGATATCAGTGTTTATTAGTCAGATAAACATACCAGTCTATTATGACATAAATAAGTAAACAATTGGTTTATTTAAAGATATGTGTTTATTAGTCAGATAAACATACCAGTCTATTATGACATAAACAAGTAAACAATTGGTTTATTTAAAGATATCAGTGTTTATTAGTCAGATAAACATACCAGTCCATTATGACATAAACAAGTAAACAATTGGTTTATTTAAAGATATGTGTTTATTAGTCAGATAAACATACCAGTCTATTATGACATAAACAAGTAAACAATTGGTTTATTTAAAGATATCAGTGTTTATTAGTCAGATAAACATACCAGTCTATTATGACATAAACAAGTAAACAATTGGTTTATTTAAAGGTATCAGTGTTTATTAGTCAGATAAACATACCAGTCTATTATGACATAAACAAGTAAACAACTGATTTATTTAAAGATATCAGTGTTTATTAGTCAGATAAACATACCAGTCTATTATGACATAAACAAGTAAACAATTGGTTTATTTAAAGATATCAGTGTTTATTAGTCAGATAAACATACCAGTCTATTATGACATAAACAAGTAAACAATTGGTTTATTTAAAGGTATCAGTGTTTATTAGTCAGATAAACATACCAGTCTATTATGACATAAACAAGTAAACAATTGGTTTATTTAAAGATATCAGTGTTTATTAGTCAGATAAACATACCAGTCTATTATGACATAAACAAATAAACAATTGGTTTATTTAAAGATATCAGTGTTTATTAGTCAGATAAACATACCAGTCTATTATGACATAAATAAGTAAACAATTGGTTTATTTAAAGATATCAGTGTTTATTAGTCAGATAAACATACCAGTCTATTATGACATAAACAAGTAAACAATTGGTTTATTCAAAGATATCAGTGTTTATTAGTCAGATAAACATACCAGTCTATTATGACATAAACAAATAAACAATTGGTTTATTTAAAGATATCAGTGTTTATTAGTCAGATAAACATACCAGTCTATTATGACATAAATAAGTAAACAATTGGTTTATTTAAAGATATGTGTTTATTAGTCAGATAAACATACCAGTCTATTATGACATAAACAAGTAAACAATTGGTTTATTTAAAGATATCAGTGTTTATTAGTCAGATAAACATACCAGTCCATTATGACATAAACAAGTAAACAATTGGTTTATTTAAAGATGTCAGTGTTTATTAGTCAGATAAACATACCAGTCTATTATGACATAAACAAGTAAACAATTGGTTTATTTAAAGGTATCAGTGTTTATTAGTCAGATAAACATACCAGTCTATTATGACATAAACAAGTAAACAATTGGTTTATTTAAAGGTATCAGTGTTTATTAGTCAGATAAACATACCAGTCTATTATGACATAAACAAGTAAACAACTGGTTTATTTAAAGATATCAGTGTTTATTAGTCAGATAAACATACCAGTCTATTATGACATAAACAAGTAAACAATTGGTTTATTTAAAGATATCAGTGTTTATTAGTCAGATAAACATACCAGTCTATTATGACATAAACAAGTAAACAATTGGTTTATTTAAAGGTATCAGTGTTTATTAGTCAGATAAACATACCAGTCTATTATGACATAAACAAGTAAACAATTGGTTTATTTAAAGGTATCAGTGTTTATTAGTCAGATAAACATACCAGTCTATTATGACATAAACAAGTAAACAATTGGTTTATTTAAAGATATCAGTGTTTATTAGTCAGATAAACATACCAGTCTATTATGACATAAACAAATAAACAATTGGTTTATTTAAAGATATCAGTGTTTATTAGTCAGATAAACATACCAGTCTATTATGACATAAATAAGTAAACAATTGGTTTATTTAAAGATATCAGTGTTTATTAGTCAGATAAACATACCAGTCTATTATGACATAAACAAGTAAACAATTGGTTTATTTAAAGATATCAGTGTTTATTAGTCAGATAAACATACCAGTCTATTATGACATAAACAAGTAAACAATTGGTTTATTTAAAGATATCAGTGTTTATTAGTCAGATAAACATACCAGTCTATTATGACATAAACAAGTAAACAATTGGTTTATTTAAAGGTATCAGTGTTTATTAGTCAGATAAACATACCAGTCTATTATGACATAAACAAGTAAACAATTGGTTTATTTAAAGATATCAGTCTTTATTAGTCAGATAAACATACCAGTCTATTATGACATATACAAGTAAACAATTGGTTTATTTAAAGATATCAGTGTTTATTAGTCAGATAAACATACCAGTCTATTATGACATAAACAAGTAAACAATTGGTTTATTTAAAGATATCAGTGTTTATTAGTCAGATAAACATACCAGTCTATTATGACATAAACAAGTAAACAATTGGCTTATTTAAAGATATCAGTGTTTATTAGTCAGATAAACATACCAGTCTATTATGACATAAACAAGTAAACAATTGGTTTATTTAAAGATATCAGTGTTTATTAGTCAGATAAACATACCAGTCTATTATGACATAAACAAGTAAACAATTGGTTTATTTAAAGATATCAGTGTTTATTAGTCAGATAAACATACCAGTCTATTATGACATAAACAAGTAAACAATTGGTTTATTTAAAGATATCAGTGTTTATTAGTCAGATAAACATACCAGTCTATTATGACATAAACAAGTAAACAATTGGTTTATTTAAAGATATCAGTGTTTATTAGTCAGATAAACATACCAGTCTATTATGACATAAACAAGTAAACAATTGGTTTATTTAAAGATATCAGTGTTTATTAGTCAGATAAACATACCAGTCTATTATGACATAAACAAGTAAACAATTGGTTTATTTAAAGATATCAGTGTTTATTAGTCAGATAAACATACCAGTCTATTATGACATAAACAAGTAAACAATTGGTTTATTTAAAGATATCAGTGTTTATTAGTCAGATAAACATACCAGTCTATTATGACATAAACAAGTAAACAATTGGTTTATTTAAAGATATCAGTGTTTATTAGTCAGATAAACATACCAGTCTATTATGACATAAACAAGTAAACAATTGGTTTATTTAAAGATATCAGTGTTTATTAGTCAGATAAACATACCAGTCTATTATGACATAAACAAGTAAACAATTGGTTTATTTAAAGATATCAGTGTTTATTAGTCAGATAAACATACCAGTCTATTATGACATAAACAAGTAAACAATTGGTTTATTTAAAGATATCAGTGTTTATTAGTCAGATAAACATACCAGTCTATTATGACATAAACAAGTAAACAATTGGTTTATTTAAAGATATCAGTGTTTATTAGTCAGATAAACATACTAGTCTATTATGACATAAACAAGTAAACAATTGGTTTATTTAAAGATATCAGTGTTTATCAGTCAGATAAACATACCAGTCTATTATGACATAAACAAGTAAACAATTGGTTTATTTAAAGATATCAGTGTTTATTAGTCAGATAAACATACCAGTCTATTATGACATAAACAAGTAAACAATTGGTTTATTTAAAGGTATCAGTGTTTATTAGTCAGATAAACATACCAGTCTATTATGACATAAACAAGTAAACAATTGGTTTATTTAAAGGTATCAGTGTTTATTAGTCAGATAAACATACCAGTCTATTATGACATAAACAAGTAATCAACTGGTTTATTTAAAGATATCAGTGTTTATTAGCCAGATAAACATACCAGTCTATTATGGCATAAACAAGTAAACAATTGGTTTATTTAAAGATATCAGTGTTTATTAGCCAGATAAACATACCAGTATGTTATGACATAAAAAAGACAACAATCAGTTTATTTAAAAATATGAGTGTTTATTAGTCAGATAAACATACCAGTCTATAATGGCATAAACAAGACAACAACTGGTTTATTTAAAGATATCAGTGTTTATTAGTCAGCATATCAGTCACTACACTTTTCCTCCCTTGTTCAATGGAATTTATCATAAAAAAAACAGAATTTTTTGGGTTTAAACTTAAAATGAATAATTTGTTTGCAAATACCGGAATTAATTTAATTATAATGAGCATTAATTGTCATTTTCTTCAAAGCATGTTTTTTTTTCTCCAAATATATATAACAACAAAGAAAATTGTGCGTTACTCATAATGTTTATTAACTGATAAATGTTACATCGCATGTGATTTTTATCAATAACATCAGAAAGATGATCAAATATAGGTGCAGTTGTCTAACAAGACCTGCTATCAGTATGTCTAAAATAATAACAAATTCACAGCTCGGCAGCACATGGAGTCGTGCTATTAAGAATATCCCCACTTGTTTGTCATGTTTACATTTAATCTGACTGTTACAATGAATTGTTTGTTGATTATTGCAGAAAAGAACTGGAATATGTGTTGCTTTATTGTGTCTTATAAGTTATGGTGTTCTGACATTTGTTGTAAATTTTATTGTTTGAAAATGATTGATTGATTGGTGTTTAATGCCAACTTTATCAATATTTCAGCTATATCGTGGTGTTAATGATAAATCACTCTATACATCCACATACTGATATATGAATGGAATAATTTCAATGCAGGAGTTTGTATGGCAAAGAGAACATAGCTGCAACATAATCAGAATAATATGCAGGAATTATGCTGTTAAAGAAGTTTCTGTGTATGTAAATTTGATCCATTGGTCTAACAAGGAGCCATCATGTTCGTGATCATATAGTAGTTGGATTTATAACTACTTATGCAATCAGTGCCTATCACCACTAACATTGTGAGTTGGAATCCCGCTCAGGCGAGGTGTACTCGATACAACATAATGTGATAAAGTTGTTGGTTTTCTCTGGGTACTCCGATTTCCTCCACCAATAAAATTGACAGTCACGATATCACTGAAATATTGTTGAAAGTGGCGTTAAACACCATAAACCAAACCCAAACCTAAACCTTGATCCACCAGCTCTATGGGTTGTCTTATCTTGACAAGCAAATAATCCATGATAATGGAGAAGTTGTTGTTAAAAAGGATATTTAATTATAACAATATCTGCATGCTCATATCGTTCTACAATATAATACAGAGTATGAATTAGCTCCATCAAAATATAAAAGATTAGTTACCTACACAAGTTTATGTACAAGTTGTTAACTAAAAGGGGCAGTAACTCTTTCATAATTATCAGCAGTCTGTTTGAAAAAATCATCATAATATGTGCATGATCATTTCATATAAAGACATCACACCATAAATGAACAAGTTCCATCAAAACATAAAAGACTACTTGCCTACCCAAGTTTATGGGACATGCATAAAAAGTTGGAAAAGGGACCATAACTCCCATGGAACTGGTGAATTATCTTTAAAAATAGTAATGATATGTGCATATATATATCAAAACAAGACCATATCAAATATGTACTAGTTCAGTTAAATGATAAAAAGACTGGCTTCCTACACAAGACAATGGGACAAAACTGACTGATAAACAGACATACAGACAGACAAATGGATGTACAGACAAGGATAATCCAGTATACTTACACTCTACCAGTGTAGAGGTATAATATAAACACTGATACAACCAAAGGCCTGTCATCAAGATATTAATACAACTTCATCTACCAGTGTAGAGGTATAATATAAACACTGATGCAACCAAAGGCCTGTCATCAAGATATTAATACAACTTCATCTACCAGTGTAGAGGTATAATATAAACACTGATGCAACCAAAGGCCTGTCATCAAGATATTAATACAACTTCATCTACCAGTGTAGAGGTATAATATAAACACTGATGCAACCAAAGGCCTGTCATCAAGATATTAATACAATTTCATCTACCAGTGTAGAGGTATAATATAAACACTGATGCAACCAAAGGCCTGTCATCAAGATATTAATACAACTTCATCTACCAGTGTAGAGGTATAATATAAACACTGATGCAACCAAAGGCCTGTCATCAAGATATTAATACAACTTCAAACAATTAATATTTAATTTAGACTATATTAGAAAAAGAAAAGTTATCACTACTATTAGAAAAAGTTTAGAAAAAAGCATTGTTCATACACTTCACTCGCATATTTGACAGATTTCTTTGATACAGAAAATTTACATCAATTCTTTACACTTCACGAATAAAGCTATACAAAATTAGCACATAAATAAATATAGGGGCCATCGTGGTCATGATGTAAACAGGACTGTTTTTCTTTTCATTTCATGGATCCAGTCTTGACTTAAATAATCTAGAACTAATATCATTCACACAGAATACTTTATCAAGACATAAACATATTCTTCATGTCAAAGTAAAAGGATTTTCATTATTTGAATGTGAAATTGATAATGAAACGTTAACAGCAATGAAGGTCGTACTAGATGTTAGATTCAACAAATTAAATAAAAATAAAATTGCGTCTTTTTTCATATCGCTTATCTTTGGTTATTTGCTAATGTGATTCATTCTAGGTAGAAATAAATTTTCTTTCGTGAAAAGAAAATGTCACATGAGTCTCAAATATGGCCGTGAAATATCAAAATGTGTTTCCTGACATCAAATGTTACACCTATTATCAAATATTGTTTATGATTCACAACTGTGCTGCCTGTTTTATTAAATAAACATGATTGTTGGTTACACAAAAATATATATACATATGTATCACAACAACTATAAAATTATCTCCCTTTAGTAATTATCTCCCCTTAGTGAGATTGCAAAACAGACAAAGCTACTGAGAGAAAATAACAGATTGGATAGCATCTCTTACATGTATCTCTAACTGATATATCTTGTTAAAGAAAAAATACCTTGGAAGAATAATAATTCAGGGAACAATAAGTACTGATTTTCCCTAAATTCCAATTACGGATAATTATTTATAAGATCATAAATGTTTAAAAATAAACATTGTCATAATTCTTCCCTATTTTACATTTTAAGCAATCATTTAGTATATGACAAAAACACCACTATTACTGATAAACACTCATAATTTCCTACATTTACTCGGCATTGTACATTTTGTAGACTTTTGTAGAACCGTTGATCAATATAATATTTTATGTCATCAAAACAGGACCATACAACACAATCTAAGTCAATATATGTACATGTGAACAGTTTCTACTATCTACATTTAGTATCAAATTCCTTTCATTCATCAATCATTTTCCATGACGGAAATCATATACATTTTTTTGTAGTAAAAATAAAAAAATCAATTTGAAAACTTGATACAAGTAGAAAATATGACTTTTCATCACAAAACTTCTACACAAAAAAATTCTACAATCTAATAAATGGTGATAAACATGGAATTATATGATCTTGTATTTATACTATCAAGGTGTGCTTGCTTTGTAATCTTCAGATAACTGTCTTTTTGTTGTTACCTTTTTCTGTGCAAATTCGTCAGCCATGCATGAATCATTGGTACTATACAATGCTAACATTTCTTGGGACATTTCTGAACCTGGTGATTCTGGTTCACTATCCGTGTTTTCCAGAGATCCATCAAATACTTTTACAATATAGTCAAATAAATTAAAGTGCCTAGGATTGTTCCAAGGTTTCCGTAGAACTGTCTCATATCTGTCAATCAATGTCATAATGGTATCTGAATCAAAGAAAAGAATAGTGAGTGAGTGATTGGTGCTTAGCACCAATTCAGCAATTTTTCAGCTATTTCATGGCGAGAACAAGTTAATTTTCAATGGAATGATGATGAGGTCCGCTTTGAATTAGACCAACACGCTTAGTTGGATTTTTATAGTGCTAGCTCACTGAAACAAAAATCCGCGGATAGATATGTTACCCCACTCGGACATATTATCCTGATTATGAGCCACAGTCTTTACTCTTTTTCCTTAATGCTGCGTGCTTAGCACATAAGCCACAAATACAAATTTTATAGTCTTTAGTTTGACCCGACCAGGGCTCAAACCCATGATCTACCACACTTGAGGCGAGCATGCTAACCCTTATGCCACCAATGTGAAAGAATAAGATTACAATTATAGTGTTATATCAGAAATTTGTCATTCAAATATCATAGGATGAAAAAAAACATGTTTTGTTCTTGATTATGGTAATACTGCAATGAGATATAAATTATATGTTATTGAGTTATCTCCCTTTGATATTTTTCATGCAATATATATAGTCAACACTTGTCATGTTGAAGCTAACTCATTTTTCATTAAAAAAAAACCAAGGGCAACGCAAAGCATGGCGTATCCCCTAACCTAAAAATTTGACCCGGTGACCTTGAAAATCAATAGGGTTCCAGATTCTCTTAAGGACTAAGTATGTACAAAAGTTTGGTCAAAATCCATTGAAGGATGTTGACTCTAGTGTTCACAAGGATGTTACATGGTAAAAATCTGATCCGGTGACCTTGACCTTTGACCTTGAAAATCAAAAGGGTTCCAGACTCTCCTAAGGACTAAGTATGTACCAAGTTTGGTCAAAATCAATTGAAGGATGTTGATTCTAGAGTGTTCACAAGGATGTTACGGAAGGACGGACGAACGAACGGACGGTGGCGTTACTATATCCCTTCGCAACTTTGTTGGCGAGGGGATAAAAGTTGAGAAGGGATAATAAATATAAACAATAATCTGTTGAGTAAAATATGGACTCCTTTATTCATAAATTCATTTGACTTGCCTGGCTGAGTAATTACAAACAAGAAGTTAGTGATGCATAAAACTTTTACTCGGATCTGTCAATGAAAGGATCCCGAACAGAAATCAATGATGCATAATAAACTTGTATTAAAATCCATCTATGAGAGAATCCTGTACAGAAATCAGTGATGCATACAACTTGTATTAAAATAGACCAATGAAAGGACCCTGTCCATTTTATATTCATGGACAATTATGATAATCAAGTAATTATAGCTGTCCATTTTATATACATGGCCAATTATGGTAATCAAGTAATCATAGCAGTCTATTTTATCAACAGTAATCACATTACTGAAGCTGAATTAATTTGATAGTTACAAGGATGTATGATATGATGATGTTGATTCATTTGACTGGGTTTGTATCTGATTATAATGGAACACAATCATGGTATTTTCCAATATCCAATAGACAAATGTTAAAGATCTTGAATTTCGGACATATTTACCTATTCCTAAGCGATTCATTACAGTAAGATAGTTGTGTATATTATAGATATCGTCCTTTAACTTATCGTCATCAAAGGTATAATAACATACATCCCTCCTAGCCACTGAGGCTGCCATCAACTGGATTAAAGCTGAAAAATTAATATTTTAATTAAATACATGTTAGTAATTATGTGCACGTCCCAAACCAGGATCTGGATTTCCAACGTCATATGTCGTGGTCTTTTTTGTGTTCAGCAAGTTCAGTTAAGATGAGAGGTGATTGTTCGTTTTGTTTATATTGGTGGAATTGATGACCATCACTGTTTAAACTTTCTTTTCAGTTTTATCTGTTCAAGTTTCTTACTACAGATTTTTTTATTTTGAAGACATAAGAACTATCCAAGTCTACTTTGCTATAATTTAGTGGATTCGAAGGAGAATATGTCCAATTAAATTTTGTCAAATTAGGCTATTTGCCAAAAAAATTGAAGGTCAGAACTATCCCAGCCTTTACTTGTCTTACTTAGTTATTTTTCCATTGTCCAAAAGGAGAACATTGAATACACGTTTGACTGTATTAGCTAAACAACAAATATATTTTATTCCTACTAAAAGTTTGTTTTAATTACATCAAAACATTTATACACCTTTACCTTTTAATCTCTTGTCACCACCAAAGGCACCACACCCCCAATTACCAGTACATACAGCAGGTAAATTGGCTGAAGACTTCACACCTGGTTCCATAAAACCACAAAAGGCCTGTAAAAAGTCACTATTATATACCTACTTGAGCACTTCAATAAGTATAATCAGAAAATTATGTATATTTCTATGGTTTCTCCTCCAACCATCTGTATTTTGTTCTTTTTTGACTTTTTATTTTATTCCACTTTGATAGTTATATCCAATGTTTATCAATTTTTATTAAAAAAGACCTCAAAATTTCTGTCTTAACTTTCCTGTACAGCTGTTACGTCGGGAAAACCACTGACCTGTTGAAAATCTCTCAAACTGTATCACATAGTGTTGTATTGAATACACTTTGCCATGTGTGGGAATTGAACTCCCAGTATTGACCCTGCTATTATACTGCTCATGTTTATTTGTAGTCATTCATTTTTGTGATAGTATGTGGTCTTTTTGAGTGCAAGCGAATCTGTGCTGCAGATTTTTCAAAGTTTATTTATATCTGTATTGCCGTTGGAGATCCAATTTTCAAGAGGGGGGAGGGGGTTTGCTGCCTGCTTATAGGAGAAATCTTCAGTTTTCTGTCTAGTGTTTCGTCGACCAATGTTTGTCTTTTTGTTCTTTTTCTTTTGGACATTGCATTGTCTGTCCTTCAACGATTAATGGCTTCTAATTTGTCGTTTCGTATCTTCAAACTTTTATTCTTTGTCTGAATGAATATAGACTAAAAAACGGACAAATATCTCCATGATTTTTTTCTATTAATACCTTATTCAATTCTCTTTTGACCATATCAGACCTAAATTGTTTATCATAACTATGTATTACTAAGGCATCAATAGCAGTCACATGTGTACAGAGTCTTCCCCAATCATCCCTGCAATTTATACAATATATTGAAAAATAACAAAAATATTCTAACGTCAAAACATCGTCAAAATCAGCTTTGCAACAAGCCCCCAAAAATGTGGACATATTCTAATCCCTCATTTATATATGAATGCGGCTTATAATAAGCAATTTACGGTCCATATACATAAATCAGGTACTGTTGTACCATCTATCTTTTAGATACCAGTATGTGCATGTTTTTATCTAGCAAAAGTTCCGCTACAGTCGAAAACCAAATTTTCCCTGTGATATTATAATATATTCATTATGTACTTTACATACTACTATTCATTAACTGTAAATTTAAAATACAGCTTTACCACATGTTTTTATTCCTTAGATCAATAAACATTGCAATCTGAGTAAAATTCATGGTTTTGTTTGAACTTGTTCTGGAAAGGTATATATTGAAAGTACAGTGAAGCATCGTAATTTTATTCTGAATAAAATTAGATTTTCACTAGTTTTCATTACCTAACTTTGTTGCCTTGCTGTGAGGGAAGGAATAAATAAATAAATTGACACATTGTATTTATTTCTCAAGAGCACATATTGAGAACATATTTTGGAGAGAAATTACTCTACACCTGAGGTGGGGCTGATTTTGGCCCTTAAAGCCACCAGTTCTTTGTCTAGTCACAAATATGTAACAAATCATTACAATGCTGACATAAGAATAAAATGATATTTTCGTCAATTCTTCCTCAAATAAAAATAATCCTTTTCACAGGACTTGAACAAAAATAATTTTAAAAGGCAAGCCTCGTTAGAGAACGATTGAAATCTTACCCTTGGGTGTCGGAAATTTCCCCATCTTGTACTCCCCCCAAGTCTTAGATTCTATAGATTTCTGTATCATTCATTTGTATCTAAACAAACCTTGGTGTTTTGGAATCATCATAGTTTCCTTTCCATTCAAACTTCCTTGCATATCCATCATACAAACTAAATCTTTCACATCCTACAATATTACATAAATTAATTTTATAGTCACATGTCATTTTATACGTGTTTTGATTGGTTTAAAAAGTTGAGGTTATTTGTCAATGAACGGAATCTAAAAATAGACATCGTTCTCAAGACGTCTCGTGCCGTTGTCATCAGGTGATTTTCTTTAAATGAGTCACCTTTGGGGTTATTTAAATTTATTTCCGATTATTTGCCTTATTTGGAAAAAAATATATATATTTTTCAATATCATAACAAAAAAAGTTTGAATTAATTTATAAGGATTGATCGAAATTATTTGTTCGGTTCATTCGAAATAACCTCATTCAGGTTGTACACATCCTTGCGTAACCCGCTCAATCAGGTTGAACATGGTGTGTACAACCTGATTGAGGTTATTTCTTCATGTGCGATCAATCCTTAAGTATGTTAAAATTACAATAAGACATATGTTAAAATTTCAATATTACATATGCAAAAATTTCAATATTACATATGTTAAAATTACTATATTACACATGTTAAAATTTCAATATTAATTAAATGTTTTACATTACAAGATTTTAACATCAAAATTTTTACATTTCAAGAA
Source organism: Bathymodiolus septemdierum (assembly GCA_963383655.1). Classification (NCBI taxonomy): domain Eukaryota; kingdom Metazoa; phylum Mollusca; class Bivalvia; order Mytilida; family Modiolidae; genus Bathymodiolus; species Bathymodiolus septemdierum. The sequence goes on along the minus strand of OY726522.1, from coordinate 23,803,567 downwards.
TATTATGCCCACATTTTTCCATTACAAGAATTTTACACTCACATTTCTACATTACAAAATTTTAGCATCCACATTTTTATATTACAAAATTTTAGCATCCACATTTTATATTACTAGATTTTAACATCCACATTTTTACATTTGATCTGAGAAATCCATTCTCACAAAACAAATCAACGATAGTATATATTTATCTGTAATTTGGACATTATTCCTTTGATCTCACCAAGTGATATTGTCAGTATCAACCTAACTGACTCATTACAACATTACCGATAAAAGCAACAACGTCAGTTTTGAATGTCTCGACCTTCCTAAGTGTTGTTATTCTATATATTGTGTTCATATCAGCTTTATAGTCTGAAATATACCTATAATCAGTGAGTGATGATCAAAGAAAAGTAGGTAAAATAATAAATAAATACCTTTCATTATCAAACTTTCATTTTTCTCTAAGCCCTCTGTAAACAACCTAGATATGATCATTTCTGGACAAATTAAAAATCGGATTTCTTCTTGAACACAACCATGAGTTAAAACACCTCCACCTAAATATTTATTGGCAAAATCAACCTGTAATAAAAATGTATGTAAATCATTGAAGCATGTGTTGTTTTTTCATTGAACCAAAAAAGGTACAAGGCTTGTATATTTTGAAGCATGTGTTGTTTTTTCATTGAACCAAAAAAGGTACAAGGCTAAATACAAATTTCACAAGGGTATGATTGAAGGTCACATCACAGTAAGGCTTAAGCAGATGAAAGTAATACCAGTGAAGATAATAAATCTTGGACAGTCTTGTAACATCATCGGATATGATATCATAGAAAGTCATTGTAAGCAGTCGGAAGTTTCACTTATGATCTTGAATTTCAACCAATATGTAGCATGGATTTGCTATAAGTTAAACGACATACTTGAAACTGTCCCATAAAATCAGGGTATAATGTCATTTAACATCCTGTCATGGTAATCAACATGCTTCCCCTTAAATCTGCCAAGATTAAGATCAAATTTGTTTCCCATGGCGATTTACATCTATACCTCTTCTCTTCAAGATATTTTTCACACATATTAAAATAAAAATGATAAATGTCCATGTAACAATCACAAATATCATTGTAACAATTACAACAAGATATGATTATAATCTAACGATTATGAAGTCTCTCAAACCGGCCACTGACAACCGGTTTAAAAAATAAATTAAAAGCTACCTTTGAAATCGAACAATGTTGAATTTTTGTGGTATTGTGGCGGCCATTTTGAAAATGGAGACCGGTAGAAATTTTTCGATGTCGGGGAATCGATTCAGGAGGTTGAATTCAAACAAAGTTGAATTTGTGTGGTATTATGGCGGCCATTTTGAAAATGGCGACCGGTAGAAATTTTTTGATTTCAGGAATCAATTCGGGACATCATAATCTACCCACATATGAAATGTCATTGAAATCAGACAATGTTGAATTTGTGCAGTATTGTGGTGGCCATTTTGAAAATGGCGACCGGTAGAAATTTTGGGATGTCAGGAATCAATTCGGGACATCATAATCTACCCACATATGAAATGGCGTTGAAATCGGACAATGTTGAATTTGTGCGGTATTGTGGCGGCCATTTTGAAAATGGCGACTGGTAGATGATATCGGACAATGTTGAATTTTGAAAACGCAGAATTGCTGCTCTAATGGTGACCTATCACTATGTCAAATTTTATGTCTCTATCATTATCTATTTAGAAGTTATCAACATTAATGTACGAAATTTCAACTTTCCCATAGGATTCTATAGTAACCCCCACCCCCTTTGAACCCCTCAAAATATGACTTTGACCCCCTTTACCACAAAGCTGAAAACTTTAGGACCAACTAGAAACATATATCTATAATTCCACCAAGTTTCATGAAATTCTGTCCAGTAGTTCCTGAGATCTGCCGTGGACAAGTTCATGTGCCACGGAAAGAAAGAAAGAGGAGAATAATAATAATAATAATAATAAGAAACGGAGCAAAAACAATAAGTCTCCAAACGTTGCTTGGGAGACTTAAATATCATTGTAATAATCATTATTATCATTGTAATAATCATTAATATCATTGCAACAATCACAAATATCATTGTAATAATCATTAATATCATTGTAATAATCACAAATATCATTGTAATAATCACAAAATATTAAATACCCCGTTATCACAAATTTCAATGTAATACTACTGTATTTAGGGTTGCATAATGCGCATTGGTGCATAATGCGCACCCCCTCTTGGCCTTGAAAATCTCCAGAAAAAAACTAGTTCGTGTATATAATGCGCATGGACTTTTGAAAAAAATCGTTATTATCCGAATGTTGTGTAATGGATTTGAAATCTAGTACAGCATCGGTAAATATAAGTTTAAATTCCGGATCTGAACAAAGAAAGGCAAACAATTGTCACTTATTATGACATTGTTGAACATTTTTATGCTTGTGAGGAGTTGTTGAAAATATGGTTGCTACATACATCAAAGAGCGCCGACAATCCGTTATTTTTTTGTATTTTTAAAATTGATCAAATAATTATTGATCATGAATGAACTACAAACAATGCCTTATTATTTAGTGATGAAATAGCATCCAAGCCATTTAATCATAACAGATTGCTATATGTTGTAATTTTGTGTTAATCGGGTTTAACTTCACCTGGGAGCAATCAAGCTATTAGACTTGACATAAAAATTGACAAATACATTTTATTGTTTCTTTTCTTTTTATTTCAATCACTATAATTTTGTGTAAACACAGTCTGAGAGTCTAATTATACACTAAGTAATTATGACACATTTATACTTCCACACACTGACTTATCGGGAAGATTATTGATTATTTTACACATGGCTAGATATAGTCAAGAGTTTATATTTAGTTTATTTTCGTATCTATCAAAGGTAAATATTTACAAGTACAAAACAAAACTGCACTAGACAGTTTTAATTCTTCAATAATTAAAACATAGTAGATGCAATTAATTATTTTGTGGAATAGTGTCCTTTGCATGTTGACAATAGTAAACAAAAAAACATGGCGGACATGTGATTTCCCGGTCTGGGAAAGAATGAAGCACATTGTTCCTGTTTATAATGCGCACACCTCCTACCAAATAAAGAATCTGGGCAAAATCCTGTGCATTATACAACCCTAAATACGGTAATTATAAATGTCCATGCAAGATATGTAACCAGATATCATGGCTCCATTCACATTTGAGTAAGAATGACTTTTATTTTAATCTGTAGTAAAACAAATAACTATACAATTATCTCTGCAGTCATTATTTTAAAATAGTCAATGAATATAAATCCAATTGCTTACCTGTAAAAGACCTACACCATCATCCTCAATTGTTCCCTCAGAAGATACATGTAAATCTCGCAGCGAGAGATCTAATTTACTCCAGTTAGGAAAATCCTTTTGATTTATGCATTGCCTAGTAAATGTGACATTTCCTGTTGGCACTAAAATAAAAGATATTCATATTTACAAAAACTCATTTATCAAACTGATATTTGACAGGAGCCTGTATTAATTCTTTGTCCTTAAGAAAAGGTTTATCAATTCTCAATTTTGTCCTTATTCATAGAACTGTAAATTTAGGTGTTTTCCATTTCAACTTATTTCTGTTAATATTGCACTCTTTAATTGCTCTAAATTCTTAATGTACTAGGAGCATGGCATTTTCTGAAAACGAGATACTCATTTATGTTGCTTCCTCCATGCACATTGTGTGGCTGCATCGGTGGTGCGATTGTCAGTCTGCTCACATATAATGCTTTGTATCATTGGTTCAAGTCAAAGCCGGGTCAAACCAGAGACTATAAAACTGGTAATTGATGCTTCTTTGCTAAGCATGCAGCATTAAGGATTAAGAGAAAAGACTGGCTGGCCGAGAATAAGGATTATTAGATTATTAGTGGAGCGACATGTCTACCAGCAGACAATTGTTCCAGTGAGCTAGCACTATAAAAATCCACCTGAGCATATTGGTCTAGTATAAAGTGTCCCTCATCACCATATCATTGAATGTAACTTATTCTCACCATGATATAGCTGAAAAATTGCTAATTTGGTGTTAAACAACAATCACTCACTAAGGCACATTGTGTTTTGTCGCGTTGTCCTGCACAACCAGAGGACACAATTTTTCGTGGTGTAAAATTTATATAACTCATGGTTCCCTCAGTGGTTATAACAATTGAAATTTATTCTATATTTCCATGCCATCTTCATTGAGCGAGGGGATAATTAACAATAGTGGCAACAGAAAATAATTTACGTTATACTTACTTTTTTCTGTGACTCGTCTGAAGTAATGCATTATACAATGTAACTTTTGTATCTTCACTTGGTCTGGCATACCATCGTATAAACTGTGAAAATTAAATTCTGAATGAAAACATGTGTATCTTGTACAACAAAATGCTATAACACAGGCCTATTTAATCAGATGTAGGTGATTTTCTCAGTGTATTTGTATTTGAATTGTATCCTTTAAAATAGATATTCAAGCTTAATTAACACATCAAAATGCATTACAGTCAAACCTGTCTATAGCGGTCACCTGGGGGAGATTGACAAAATGATCACTATATACAGGAGACCTCTATATGAAGGGTTTTGATTTTTCGACAAAATATTGTACGCTAGTTGTAAATAAACATTTTTCATTACATCTTATGTTTTTAATAATGTTTTACTTGTTATTTTGTTCCTGTCGTAATATTACTCTTGTTTACATTTATTGTTGATGAAATTATCTCAATATGATATGATTTGAATAAAACATACAAATAAATAAATAAAGATATTTAATAAACAAAAGTACAATTTCCATAAGAATGTTCATTATTTGGGTACGACCACCACCCATCTCCTCGCCCACAACTTTTCCCAACATCACAACGATTTATTGCTTTCACTTTGTTGTCTAATTTCAAAGCTTTCCTATTTACGGATGTTGATGATTTTGACATGATGTACTAGATACAAAATATTTTTTCTAAATTCACACATTTTAAAGAAATAATTAACTACAATTTGATTAATTGATTTTTTTTTTTGTGCTTAACGCCACTTTCAGCAATATTTCAGCTATATCATGGCGACCAGTTTTAGTGGTGGGAGAAGCCGGAGAGAACCATCGACCATGAGCAAGCAACTGGTAAACTTTATCACTTGTGGCTGTGAGTCGAGTGCACCCTTTTTTGTAATTTACAAAGCCGGGTGTGAACCCATGCTATATTGGTGATAGGCTTGTATGAGTTGTTAGGTAATCCAACTACCTAACTCATTGAGCCATCTGGGCCCAACTACAATTTGACATTTTAATTAAACATTAAAAGTGTAATTCTAAAAACCAGGGTGGAAATAATATTTACAGGTAAAGGTAATAGTTTCATTTGACTTCAGAAAATTGTGTGAGTCTGCGTAGATATACTTCTTCTTGAAGGTTAAAACTAGAGACCTCATACATTATCGGCTATGTAATAGAATATCAAAACTTACCTATTAAAATTAATACTAGGATAATTGCTAAATTCTGAGTTTCTCCCTTTGGCATTTCTACGAGGATATGTACAAAAGAAGGCATTTGCTAATAAACATGCTATCTGCTGCTGGCTTAGTGTTATACTTTTTGTTTTCCCTCTCTTTAATAATGGAATTGGCTGAAAAATACATTATAAAAGTTATTATACCTGCATAAAAGCTAAATTGCTTTTATTGACAAACAAAATACCAAGTTTATGTCTTAAATTAGGATTTACTGAAAGTAGCATTTGCTTGCAGTACCAAGAGTTGGATAGTAGATTACTTATTGAAATCATAACACTACAATAAAACTCATTTATAAAGATCATGTACAACATTGCTAGGGTTATATCATTTATAAAGATCCTATACAACATTGCTAGGGTTATATCATTTATAAATAATAAAGATCCTGTACAACATTGCTAGGGTCATATAATTTTTATTTGTTTCCCTAAACAATATCTCTAATTGACCTCTAAACTCTGAACAATTTTTTGGTGATCGATAACTCAGTCATTACTAATAAAAAAAAAGATGGTGCTAATTTTTTTTATAGAATTCGACACTTTTTACTTCTTGTAGCAATTTTTTTTTAATTCTGTGACATTTTGTTCCAATGATATAGAGACTGAAAATGTCTAGCATATAACCAATATAACTGTTGTTTCATATCATATAACCAATATAACTGTTGTTTCAGTGATCAAATGTCTATCATATAACCAATATAACTGTTGTTTCAGTGATCTAACACTATAAAAATTCAACTAAGCATGTTTTTCTAGTACAAAGTGGACATCATCATTATTTCATTGAATGTAACTTGTTCCCATCACGATATAGCTGAAAAATTGCTCATTTGGCACTAAACAACATTCACTCACTCCAATATAGTGTTCTGATTGGCCATTTTTAAGCAAAAGTACAAAAATTGTACCAAGAATGTTTTAGTACTAAAATAATTACCTGAGTACATAGATGAGGTAACAATAGGGCTAATTTAAATTACCTGAGTATATAGATGAGGTAACAATAGGGCTACTTTACCTCAGTACATAGATGAGGTAACAATAGGGCTACTTTACCTGAGTATAGATGAGGTAACAATAGGGCTAATTACCTGAGTATATAGATGAGGTAACAATAGGACTAATTACCTGAATATATAGATGAGGTAACAATAGGGCTACTTTACCTCAGTACATAGATGAGGTAACAATAGGGCTAATTACCTGAGTATATAGATGAGGTAACAATAAGGCTAATTTACCTGAGTACATAGATGAGGTAACGATAGGGCTAATTTACCAATCTTTCCTATCACTACATCAAAGAAATGATTCCTTTCTCTATCTGACAGTTCCTACAAATAAAATATAAATGTGGATGTGGCGACTAGAATTTGCATTTATATGAAATATAATATTATCAGAGGAATGGTTTAATTTCAAAACATAATTAGATGGACAATACACTCTTTAAGTTCTATAGTCCATGTTTATGTCTTTTTTGACATTTTATATAGGTTCAAAATATTTTTAGAACATAAGGTTATTGACAAAAAAAAACATATATAGTCATGGTCTTTTTTATATTCAATGATTTGAGATGAGAGATGATTGTTTGTTTTGTTGATATTGATGGAATTGTTGACCATCACTGTTTAAATTCTTTGTTCATAAACAGAAATTACTTCATTTTATATGGAAACTGAAACACACAAAAATAATATTGTAGAAATCAAGAAGATAAAATATATTTAAAAAAATTCTTTTTTTAAATTTCTGATTGGTCAAACCAGAGGAAACTCTCCTATTATCTATGGTATGCATTATCAATAGTTCAAGTGACCAATTGTCATCAATTTCAATGAAAAGATATTCATCTTTTATCCCCTTAGTTATTTTCTAAGTGTTAAATTAGATTTTCCTTCATGTTCATTTACATCTATAAACATTTTTGTATATTATTAAATGACCAATTGTATTCAATTTCAATGAAATATGTCATTCATCTTTCAGTCCCTTAGTTATTTTACAATAATTACTTAGAAAATATGTATGCTATATGACTTTCAGTATAATTAGTCAATGGAGTGGAATTCTTAAGAATTCTTAATTCAACACTCAATAGTTATGAACCACATCGGTGGTGTAATGGTTAGCGTGCTCGCCTCGAGTACGGTAGATCGTGGGTTCAAGCCCCGATTGGGTCAAACCAGACTATAAAATGACTATCCGTGGACTGTTGTTTCAGTGAGCTAGCACTAAGCGTGTTGGTCTAGTACAAAGTGCACTTCATCATCATCTCATTTAAAATTAACCTATTCTCGCCATGAAGTAGCGGAAAAATTGCTGAGTGCATTAAATAACATTATCGCTATTTTATTTACTTTCCCTTTAATGTTTAAAATAATATGTTTCATATCACATAAGCGCTGAGAAGATTCAAATTATAGCTAATTGCTAAGCTTTGTCAAGGACGCTTAGTAATATCGCTGTTTTCTAATATGACGTTATAATGACGTCACATTACCAAATCCTTGCTAAACATACTATCATAGCGATAAAATAATTAAAGATGTTTTTTAAAACTCGAGGACGTTTCTCAGTCATCTCTCATCTCAGGACTTCGCTCACTCACTCCATATTTGTGTCTCCTATTATGGTTATAATCACATTCTATGGAGAGTTTTTTTCTGAATGTACAAGTACCACTTTAAATAGCAATACAAGACAAGAGTATAAAATTATCAGGTATATGCAGCACTGCATGCCAACTTTCATGTTGGCGTATTGATTGATTGATTATTGTTTAAACCAGGACCGTGGGTATAAATAGCTGTGGGTGGAGCGAACATTCAGATTGTTCATTATTTTGACCACGGTTATCTCGAGGAGGAAAAATCAATGATAGATAGTGTCACAGTTACGCTTGGAGCAAAATATTTGACAGGCATGGTTACTAGTGATCCTCCCTACGAAACTTTCAGCTTTATTAAAAAATAATATTCTTCATCAGTCTAAAATCTATAAAAATCAATTTCTGAGGTATGTGACCTTTAGGTCAGCTGGTCATGTGATATACATTTTCATAAATATGCTGTTCATATCAAAGGGGATTTTTGATGATAAGCTCCGCCCACAAATTTTGTCGGTAGGCACTTCCACAAATGCCCCTTTAACGCCAACTTCAGCTGTTGGTGTATTGAATTAGGCGCAATAGCTATACTGGAACTATTCTAATACACATAGTTACCGCCATAAAATATATCTTGAGAGTGTGAAAATCCCATTTTCCAACATATCTTGTGTTATAGTTGAGTATAATTTCCTAAAAAAAGAAATATAAAACCTCTTTATATTCATATTCATCTGTCTTTCTTGTGAAAGATATTGTCAAATAACCTTAATTTAAGATCCAGCATTATGCCACTTTATTATATTGGTTTTCATTAATTATACTATAACTAATTGACGAGTTTAATTATCAAAAATATGTCACGAATTACCAAATAACATAGTAACTCATGAATGCATTCAGTGCATGAATGAGTTACAACATATTTGGAAATGAATGACACATTTTTGATGATGAAATTTGTCAATTAGTTATAGTATCTATCATATAGATAAAAAAAGCTTTGCTTCAAATTTAATATAAAATGAAATGCATTTGCATAGGGAGAGTGAAAATAAATATGATAATTTTACTGTGCATTTATGGTTTTTATTTAACTCAGAAAATTCTGTAACTTACAGCTATCTATATAATAATTAGTTTAAATGTTTAAATCCACTGTATCCCATATGAACCTGTTAATTTTCTGCTGAAGCAGTGGCCATCTTGGATTTCTGATAGACACAAAAAAAATTGTATAGAACCATCCAAAAAACATTTCAACCAAGTTTGTTTTCATATTGCTCCAAGATTTCAAAGAAGAGAAATTTTTAATTAAGTTTTATATTGAGTTGTACGTTACACTATGTTATGTTATGGCACACAGCTTGGATTCAGATTTATTTTAAGAAATCTAAATTCTGCAAGGAACTATCTAATGATAACTCACCACAGCTACTGACGAAAATAGCTCACATGACCCTTTGGACCAGGTGAGATATGAAGGTTTGGCTGGATGACAATAGCTCACATGACCATTTGAACAATGTGAGATATGACAGGGCTCACCACACATAGTAAAAACAGGGCGACTTGACTTCTCTCTCTCTTGACTTAAGGGCAAAGTGAGGGAAAATCTGGGAGACTTTCCGAAAATCGATCCAAATTTTAACGTTTCTTTCCCCACTACCGCATGTTCCCCTACCTTTCACAAAAACGAACGTGCTGCACTATGATCTTAAAAAGGATGTTTGGAATAAAATATTGAACATCAAACCCTGTATGGGTCACATTTCAAGAACATGGGAGCTCCTTTTATGTGAATATTGAAGAAAAAGTATGATTATTGGTGAAAAAAATATGGACTTGAAAAGATTGACGCCCTGACTAAAACTTCGCTTTTTGACAGAAATTGGGCGACTTCATTGAAACCAAGGCGAAAAAGTCGCCCACTTTGCCTGGTTTGGTGAACCCTGGATATGAAGGTTTGGTTGGATGACAATAGCTCACATGACCCATTGGCCCAGGTGAGATATGAAGGTTTGATTGGATGATAGTAGTTCACATGACCCATTGGACCAGGTGAGATATGAAGGTTTGATTGGATGACAATAGCTCACATGACCCATTGGACCAGGTGAGATATGAAGGTTTGAGTGGATGACAGTAGTTCACATGACCCATTAGACCAGGTGAGATATGAAGGTTTGAGTGGATGACAATAGCTCACATGACCCATTGGACCAGGTGAGATATGAAGGTTTGATTGGATGATAGTAGTTCACATGACTCATTGGATCAGGTGAGATATGAAGGTTTGATTGGATGATAGTAGTTCACATGACCCATTGGATCAGGTGAGATATGAAGGTTTGAGTGGATGACAGTAGTTCACATGACCCATTGGATCAGGTGAGATATGAAGGTTTGAGTGGATGACAGTAGTTCACATGACCCATTGGACCAGATGAGATATGAAGGTTTGATTGGATGACAGTAGTTCACATGACCCATTGGATCAGGTGAGATATGAAGGTTTGAGTGGATGACAGTAGTTCACATGACCCATTGGACCAGGTGAGATATGAAGGTTTGATTGGATGACAGTAGTTCACATGACCCTTTGAACAATGTGAGATATGAAGGTTTGATTGGATGACAATAGTTCACCTGACCCATTGGACCAGGTGAGATATGAAGGTTTGAGTGGATGACAGTAGTTCACATGACCCATTGGACCAGGTGAGATATGAAGGTTTGATTGGATGACAATAGCTCACATGACCCTTTGAACAATGTGAGATACTAAGGTTTGATTGGATGACAATAGCTTACTATGTCAACCTATATTTGTTCCCTATAATATTTGTTCATTTAGGAAATAATATTATGGTTATGTTAGTATTTGGGAATAAATAATACATAATAGATTATACCTGTCTATAATATTTATTCTCACATAAAAAAAGAAATTCTATTATAGAAATTTGTATTATACATCAATAATCACACCTATGAATATGCTTAAACATTTTCTTGACTGTGATTTCCATAACCACATGATTGTTTGTTGACCTTGAAATTGAATTAGTTGAAGGTGTGTTTGAGTGCTTGAACATGGAGGCAGAGGAGTATAATAAAATCTTTAATTTCTTAAATGATGGATCCTTCAGCAAAGGTAAGCACAATTGTTTGAGTTGTTATTATATATATGATAGCATAAATTGTAAATGATTTCACAAAAGTCACCCATTAATTTTGAAAAGGAATCATAACCAAAGTGCCATTGTGATACATGTTTACGCCCCTAAATGTAAACATTGAATATATATGTATTCTTAATAATTTATCTAAAAATACATCATATTTTCTGACATCTTATCAATATTATATTTTTTCTCTAATTTTGCATTCTAATTTATTGATATTATATACATATCAAAACTTTTAAAAAATGTTAAAAATCATACTATAATATTATGGGAATAAGCATAACATAATATTATGGGAATCACCCTTTCATAATATTATGGGAATATTATGAGAAAACACCATATAAATATTATGGGAATCATAATATGGAATTCATCATATAATATTATTGGAATCACCATACCATAATAATATGGGAACTATCATGTCATAATATTATGGGAATTATCATGTCATAATATTATGGAGACTATCGTATCATAATACTATGGAGACTATCGTAGCATAATATTATTGAAATTATCATAGCATGCATAATGTTATGGGGATTATTATTTCATATCACTATGCATGAAATGTTCATTAGAATCTAGAGTATATTATCTAGAGATATTTTGCATAGACAAATCTTCATTCAAAGTAATAAAACAAAAATGCAGTCTTGTTTCATCATGAAATTCATGACATATGCAATAACATTTTAAAAGATTCGAGTGACATATTCATTATGCCTTCCTACCTTTTGAAATATTTTCACATAAAAGATGAAAAAATAAATATAATGGGTATAATATCATAATATTATGGAAATCTTCTTATCATAATATTATGGGAGTCACCATGTCATAAGATAAGACATGTAAAGTTGCTTGCATTTTCAAATATTGTATTGATTAAAGAAATTTTGTATTAGAACTAATTTGAATGTTTAAATCAAATGCCATATACTTTTACATCCAGTTTGTCATATTTGTGTTTGTATTAGTTCATCATAATATTTGTTCCTCAGAACTTTTTTTATGTAATAATTGTTCCTAAAGAACTTTGTTTTATGTAATATTTCATTCCTGTCATGGCTACTTTTATTATGAAAAAGGAAAAATATTACATAAAACAAAGTCCTTTAGGAACAATTATTACATAACAAAAGTTCCGAGGAACAAATATTATGAAGGAACAAATAGCACATGACAACATGACTCTTTGGACCATGTGAGATATGAAGGTTTTCTTTGTATTTTTGTTACCTCTAATTTATCTGGATCAGGTATTATACAACATAGTGATTCTTCTACAATCTCCCATCTCTTTCTTACTCTCTGTTTCCTGTCCTGGAAAAGACACAGTTAAATATTACCAGTAAGCCTTCCCTCTTTCATTATTATTCCATAATTAAAACAATATTTTACATATACACTTCTAAATTTCCAATTCATTACAATTCAAAATCATTTAAACAGATATTTAACCAATATCTACATGAATATAACATTAGGCTTGGTCACTTCTTACCTTTCCAATAAAAAAATACACATTCTGTGGTGAGCATGGCACATTAAGATCTTACCATAATTACTCTAATTTTTCGACTATAAAAAAACACACCTTTTTAGTAAATTTTACTAGAGGCTCAGTGGGCTGAGCCTGTGTCGCTCACCTTTCATTCTGCTTTGAGGAAACTTAATACAGAACCTTCCATACATGTAGATGCTTCCTACCAAGTTTCGGTTCATATGGCTAAGCAGTTTCAAAGGAGAAGATTTTTTAGAAATCGACCAATCAGAGACAAGAATTGCATGTGGTGGCCATGTTTGCTAACCGATCGGGACGAAATGAGCACTCTTCATAGAGGACATTCCATAGATGTTTCCTACCAAGTTTCAGAGGTAGTCATGTTTGCTAACCAATCGGGACGAAATGAGCAATCTTCATAGAGGACATTCCATAGATGATTTCTACCAAGTTTAGGTGGTAACCGTGTTTGTTAACCAATCTGGACGAAATGAGCATCTTCATAGAGGACATTCCATAGATGCTTCCTACCAAGTTTCGGTTCATTTGATCAAGCGGTTTCAGAGGAGAAGATTTTTTTTAAATCGTCCAATCAGAAACAAGAATTGCCTGTGGTGGCCATGTTTGTTAATGGATCGAGACAAAATGTGCAATCTTTAGAGAGGACTTTCGATAGATGCTTCCTACTAAGTTTCAGTTCATTTGGCTGAGGGGTTTCAGAGGAGAAGATTAAAATGTGAAAAGTTAACGGACGACGGATGCCAAGTGATGGCAAAAGCTCACATTACCTTTGGCAAGGTGGGCTAAAAAAAGTGACAAAAAATAAGATTGCAACTGAAGCAGGTGAAAAATCCACAAAAAATGTCATCCAACTGATGAACCATCACAATTTTGAAGGTCAGTATATTAGATTTGAATTAAAATTTTTATCAACATTTATAAATTCTAGATGTGTGTATTTTTAAATTAATAAAATGCATTACAACATGTGCAATGTGTTACTTTATTATTGTGTACGAGAACCACCACCACCACATGATGAATTTTATTGTCCCTGATAAGAAGTCAATTTTATGGTTGACTGCATTTATTTGACCTGTTAAATGTTATGAAAACAATGCTAATCAGCCCCACTGAGTGACACCAATCAATGATTTATTACTTTGTGTTCCTGTACCAAGCTGACTGATTCATAGCAGCGGGACCATTGCAACTTTTTATTTTATAAATTTATTCTTCTGGTGTTGAACACTTTTCTATTTGTGGATTGTGTTACACAATGGGATATACTTAAGAAATAAATCATAGAAGCCAGAATGTGTTGGGAGTTTTAACATGGGATGGCAGATATTAGTATTTTATCCCGAGCCAGAAGCTACTAATATCCACCAACCCATGTTAAAACTCAAAACACATTCTGGCTTCCATGATTTATTTTGATTCTGATATGTCTAAGAGTACAAATACGTTAGTATACTGTGATTGGAAGACGGTAATTTATATTTACGTTTGTGGAAAATGTCGTACACAATTTATGCTGCCAATGGAAAAGTCAGTCACATTCACCTGCACATGTGCGAATAAGAGATTATACCATCGATAAATCGCTCGTTTGTCTACAAAGCGAAAGAAGGATGCCATGGAAGTAAAATGATATTGAAAACAAAATAAACAAGAGGAGAGAGAAAAAATGGACAAAGGGTAACTGGAGAACTGAATATAGGGTCACTCAGGATTATATAGGGTCACTCAGGATTATATAGGGTAAACATTGGTATTCTTGTTTATTACACTTATCCATCACAGACTCAGCCTGGAAGGTTTGAAAAAGTAGTTGATGGTTCATTTCATTTTGAAACTTATTAATTTATCTATCACATTTTATTTCCAAAATAATTTTTTTTGCAATCAAATGATGTATAATACCCTCGGTTACTCCTCACATCCGATTTAATACTGATCAATCAAAACAATTGTTTTCAACAAGTTTTCACAATTGAGTAAACAAACATTGGGTTCTAAAAACATGTGCAAAATGTTACCTGTAAACTTACCAATCTGGTGAATGCTTTTGTTTTCCAATTGGGATGTTAATAGATCAATCAAAGATAACAGTTTCAATCAAAAAGGTATAAACAAGAATAACTCAAAACATGTACCTGTTTGTGTAATATTTACACACACCTGACTTTCGCTTCTTAATTCCATACTTAGCTTAACAGAAATAAAAATCCAACTCGTATGATTTTCCCACGATTTTCATCAATAAATAAATTATTTATTGTATCCCAACTGTTTAAATCACTAATATTCGAAAAATAAGATGATTTAAAAAGTTGGGAAATCTCAAAAAATTAAAATCATCGAAATATTAGGCTGACAAAAAATTGAACTAATTACGGTACCTTTCCAAAATAAGGATATTCATTCTGTGGTGAGCATGGCATTTTAACATGATCATTGTCCCATCCATCTTTGTATTGTTGTGGATGAGGTGATGGAGGATTCTTTGGGTCATACGTGTACTGAAAAAAGAAAAAAAAAAAGATATATATATATATACGTCTGAAAATTAAACCAAACAGTGTTAGAATTAGATTTTAGAGCCGTCAAATTTTTGTTCTTCCCTCGACGGGATTTGAACCCACACCATTGATACACTGCAGCACCATTCGCTTAGCCTTACGTCCAGCGCCCTAGACCACATCCACTCCCTATATATATAATTACCACTGATTACTTATTTCAAATTTCGCTATCGATATAAAATTTAAAAATTGTAAATTTATTTCTGTTTATTTCTTATTTTTTTTATACTGAAAAGATTTCAAAATGAGCTGTTACCGTGAGTTTTAGAATTGAACAACAACAATAAGACATATATATATACAGTGAAACCTGTCTAAACAGAACATGGTACAAGCCAAAATCCTTTATAAAAGAAACTTTAGATCAAGTCCCAAATTAGTAAATCTTTGCTGAAATAAATTGTATAAATCAGATTGGCTTAGACAGGTTTAATTGTAGCTATAAAAATTGTCAACAGTAATTATTAATTTTTGTGATATTATGTCGTCTTTTTGACTGATTGATTGATTGGTGTTGAATGGGAGTGAATATGTGCAGGTTTTTTTTATCATTTGCTAATATCTATTACCATTGGAGATCTATTTATCAACAGGGGAAGGTTGGAATCCCCTTAACCGGTTTAACCCAGCCACACTTATGTGCCTGTCCCAAGCCAGGACACGGATTACAAATGTCATAGGTTATTTTTGTGTGCTAAATGATTTGAAGTGAGAGATAATCATTTATTGATATTGGTGGAATTGTTTCCCCATCACTGTTTCTGTCCATAAAAACTGCTGACTTGCAGTTAATCAACAGTTACGGCAATCAATCATAAAGAGCACACAAGATACTATCATAACTTAAGATAATAATGCTAGCTAGTTAGTGATTGTTGTTTAACGCCAACTCAGCAATTTTTCAGCTATATCATGGCGAGAACAAGTTAATTTTCAATGTAATGATGAAGAGGTCCACTTTGTACTAGACCAACACGTCTAACTGGATTTTTATAGTGTTAGCTCACTGAAACAACAGTTCACGCTTAGACATGTCGCTCATTCGGACACATTATCCTGATTCCGAGACATCCAGTCTTTGCACTTTCTCCTTAATGCTGTGTGCTTAGTGGAGAAGCAACAAATACCAATTTTATAGTCTTTTGTTTGTCCCGATCGGGGATATAACCCGAGATCTACCACACTTGAGGTGAGCACGCTAACCATTACATCATCGATGCGGTTGATAATAATGTTAACGTCCGTATAATGGCTCTATACTGCAAATCAAAATGTGAATGCGATGATTTTATTACAGTTTTATAGTTATAATTAGCAGAGTATTCAAGTTATGAGGTCAAATCTAGATAGCAATTTCAATTCTTACTTAAATTTATCCTAGAAAATTATCTATAATATCCAAGTTCAATGTTCGACCGTGAAAGATAAGAAACAGTAACATGATGTTTTATTGATATCTGATGTGGAAGCTAGGATACAACAATTTACCAAAAATAGCTAGCAACAGGAAAGTAATACATGTACCTATTTTGCTTCTTCATTCAACGAAAATAGCAGAAGAGACAAAAAGAGGAAAAAATACACCATTGTGTATGTATGTATTAGGTTCGATAGTGTATATCTTACCGGAACTTTAATCAAAACTGTATGATTTTCTGTGGAATGAAGATGTTGAAATTTTTCCATACAATCTGGTAATTTGTTCAACTGAGCTAAGCCTTTACCCTAAAACACAAAAATACATGGTAAATCAATAAGGAAGATCAAATATATATTGATATATCAAGTGACACAATGCTAAAATTTAAACCCGATACAACATTATGTGATAAAGTTTGTCAGTGACTTGCGGCAGGTCGGTAGAGATGCTATGAATGAAGATAAGTCACTTGTATCTTTATTAAGTGAGTGAGTGATTGTTGTTTAATGCCAACTCAGCAATTTTTCAGCTATATCATGGCAAGAACAAGCTATTTGTCAATGAGATGATGATGAGATCGGCAATGTGCTAGATCAACACGCTTAGTTGGATTTTCATAGTGCTAGCTAACTGAAACAACAGCCTGCGGATAGACATGTCGCCCCACATTATCCCGATTCCGAGCCAACCAGTCTTTGCTCTTCCTCTTTAATGCTGCGTGCTTAGCAGAGAAGCAACAAATACCAATTTTATAGTTTTTGGTTTGACGCGATTGGGGCTCGAGCCACGATCTACTGCACTCAAGGCAATCATGCTAGCAATTACACCACTGGTATGGTTGTGTATGTTTAGGAAATTTCAAGTAGAGCTCTTTTCAGGTGATCCAATATAATTAATTGAAGAATTGTAAGTTGTAAAAGTTACATGTATATAAACACACTTGTATTAATAAGTTTTATAAAAAGTCCACAAATCTTAATGAGAAATATATTTCTTCTTTAAGTCACATGACAGATGTTTTATACAATCATAAAATGTACCAACCTTCCAATCAGAATTAGGTTTTCTTTGACTTGGTTTTTTAGTTGGTATATCTGGTTTTATACTATCACCACCCTGTGAGTTTTGTGAGTCTGTCATTTCAGAACTGAAAGATGAACATATGCATAGTGATCTAATCCTTGCATTACATTTCAAGATAACTATCCAACAGAGTCTTAATATAAATAATAATCTTATAACTGAGAATGGATCCTTAATTCTCCAAAAGAAAAGACTTAAAACTTGCATTTTGATTTTACAATCCACAGCAAATGTTATTTTTTATAATATATTCTAGCTTTCGGTTGGTCGAATTCAACAAAGTTTTCACTCATAAATTACAGTCTTTCTTCAATGTGCACTACCATATTTGTACCGTTAAGACATATTAGAAACAACATAATTCATGGAAGACACAATTTGTTGGAAGTTTTAACATACAAACAATGTATCCTGCCATCCCATGTTAAAACTCCCAACAAATTATCGGTTCCATGAAATATTTCTTAAACAAACCTTAATTGTAAACAACATATACGAGGGCTGTCCGTAAAGTTCGTGGACAATCTCTGTAATTTTGTTATTTAATTTGTTGAAAAAAAGAAATTGCAATTTTCATTTACAGTAGAGTTTACTCGATAAGTGAGCGAAATTTTGTAAATAAAAATGAACTACAAGTATGAATTTTTCTCGACCTTATAAATAAGCATACTCACACCTGGAGCACAGTGGTAAAAGTTTTTGACGTTAACCGACGTCAAACGCTCAAACCAATTTAACTTTTTTCGACGTAGTCACCTTTAAGTTCCACACATTTCTTGTGTTGTCTTACCCAGTCATAAAAAATTCCGGGATGTACATATTTTTTCCTAAAGATTTTGTCACTTTTGCTTTTTTTGACCGAGGAGAGTCAACATTTTTCCATTGACCTGATTTTTGCTTTGTTTCCAGGTCATAGTAGTGAAACCATGTTTCATCTGTGGTTATTATTCTATCCAGAAATCCAATTCCGCTCTGGCTAAACTTTCTAAGAAATTGTCTTGATGCCTCAGTTCTGTTTGTCATATTTTCTTCTGATAACATTCTGGGTACCCATCGTGCACAAATGCGATTCATGTGTAGTTCTTGAACTAAAATTTCATGTACCGTTGTCTTTGATATAACGCACTTGTCCGCAACTTCACGTACAGTTAAACGTCTGTCACCGTCAATAACGTCGCGTACTTCATTTTTCACATCTTAAAAAATGGTCTCCCCTCGCATTTATCATCCATTAAACTATCTCTACCGTCAGAAAATCTCTTATTCCACTTAAACACTAACGAGCGACTAACATTGGAATGTGTTACTGACCGTTTGATGAATTTATGCGTTTCAGTTGGCGTTTTTCCTATGTCGATACAAAATTTTATAACGGCCCTCTATTTGAAAACGTAGTTTTTTCCGATGAAGAAGGTTTCATCTTCAAGGTTTGAAAACTGGACTCCGCAGCCATCTGAGAGTACTTCCGATTCAAATTTTACAGATGTGACATAGAGAGCACTATCAACGTCACAGTACAAGTTTCATTCAAATTTGCGAGATAAAATGAAAAAAAATCATGGCCAACCACAAGTAAGTACATAAAAGTTACACATAATTTATACTGTGCTCCAGGTGCCCTATGACAGACATTACAAAATCGATTTAATTAAGCTAGGAAATTAAAATCTGATACAGATTTTTTATATCTAGCATCGCATTTGATTAAGGAATACAGGCATCACTAAAAAATTTGAAAAACACATTGTTTTTTTAGGAAAATTGGGACCTGTCCACGAACTTTACGGACAGCTCTCGTATATGGAAGAAATCAAACATAATTGTATAATTTATTATTTGAACATCTAAAGCTATATATTGTAAAACTTTTATGAAACCATCTCAAAAGCAATTAATTAATTGTAAGTGTATTTTATACCAATGAAAACTTGAACAATATGAGAGGGAGTTAGAGATTATTATTTAACACCAAATGAGCTATTTTTCAGCTGTATTATGACGAGAACAAGTTACATTCTATGAGATGATGATGACGTCAACTTTGTACTAGACAAATACACAGGAAGACATGTCGCTCCACTCCGGCACATTAATACGATTTAGAGTCAAGCAGTCTTTGCTTTTACTCCTCAATGCTGTGGGCTTAGCGGAGAAGCAGCAAATACCAGTTTTATAGTCCTTGGTTTAATCTGACCTTGGGCTCAAACACACGATCTACTGCATTGGAGACGAGCATGCCTAACCATTACACCACTGATACGGTTAACAATATGAGAAGAAGAATGAAAATACAGAATGTTAATTCTATATAACCTGCACGTGAAAATAAAATAATCAATAAATAGAAAAGTTTTCCAATGTTTCACAGATATCAATTTAAATATAAATAAAAATTATTCTTATTACACTTCAATTGGTTTCTCAAAAATGTCCATTAAAAGTTTTGGATTGCCATGGAAAATAAATTTTAATGTTCTTAAAACTGTAAGAATTAAAGGCTTCGGTTTTTTTCAATGTGTAAACTTGAGCACCAAAACAAAAACTTTATTTTTTAAGCTTAATTTGCAAATGAGGCAATTAAATTCATGCAATGATAATCTAATAAAATTAAACTTTTAAACTTTAACTATTAAAGCTTTTAATTCTTACTCCATATTGTATTCCAAAGTCTCATCATATTTCATTGTGTCTCCAAATAACATGTTTCCTGAAATGAAAAAAAAAATATACATTTATTAGAGTGAGTGAGTGAGTGATTGTTATTTAATGCCAAATGAGCAATTTTTCAGCTATATCATGGCAGAACAAGTTACATTTTGATGAGATGATGTCACTTTGTAGGAGGGTTCATGTCTTATTTATTTTATTTATATTTGGACTACTGCAAGCTAAGGTTGCACTTTTAGTGGCCACTTAGGGTGAAAAATGAAATACCTTTAATCATTCCAAATTTTAATTGTTTTTGAACACAAACATCATACCTACAAGATTCCAACTGATCAGGGATAGTTTCCATCATTTTGATTGGAAAAATATATTTAAAGATAATGCTGTCAAAAAATCTGTACGTATGGGACAATCACTTATGATTATTAATTTTGTTCCCTCTAAAGACTTTATCAATTGTTTTATTATATTTTGAAATCAGAACTAACTTGCTTTCAACTCTATAGAACAACCAGGGTTTTCTGGTAAGATATCTTTTTATAATTTTCCCATTTTTCAAGCTGCCTCAAAATAATTGAAAAAATTGTTGATTTTTTCTCTTTAAAAATCACACAAGCTAAACTATTTTTCATTTAACATAGTGATTATGAAATTTTACTATTCTTTTAACCAATAAAAAAATTATTAAGATATCTGATACATAAAATTCACAATATACTATTCTTAAAATGTCTGATTTTCCATATTCTTGTACCTACGTAAGATTTAATTGACCATGTTTAGTAAAATTAAATGAAACAATAACATTCTATATTAAAATCTACCAATTATTTCAAAGAAATAAGGTGATGAAAATTGTAGACTAAACCTTTTACATAAATTTGATATAAAAATGATCAGAAAGAATCACCAATAAATCTTTTTTTTTCCTTAAAAGAAACGACACATATATATTAACTCCTGAATAAACTGATTAAATTATGACATCTACATTTTGTATAGTGGTCAGAATTAAAATTGGAGCATTTGACTCATTCTTATAAGTATAAAATAATACTTTTTACAATTATGTTCCACACGTAAGATTTTATAGCCTATATATAGAAGTAAAATTAAATAATCCAGAAACATCATATTTAAATCTTCCAAGTGTTTCAGAGTAGTAAGGTGGTAGAAATAATATACTAGACCATTTAAGCTTTATATTTTATATGAAACAATCAGCATTGGATCACCAGACAGCTATTTTTTTTCCTAAAAAGAAGCAAATATAAATACCAATTCTTGTTTCTTGCCAAAAATAAACAAATTTTAGACTGACTATAAAGCTGATTTAACTAAGTAGTCAACACATTGTATAGTATTCAGAATTAAAATTATAGCATTTGACACATTCTTACCAGAATAACTTGATATTTGTTGTCACATATAGGACTATATAGTGTAATCCCAACATCTTACATATGGTACAAAAGTTTACAATATTTATTTTGTTGTGGATTTCACTCACATTTAATTTAGAAAGTAATGAAATGTTGTCTGACTTTTTAGTTTTCTACTTTTTTACAAATGTGACTGTTTATTTAGCTTATTCTTGACAAAATGGGAATATTTTGTTAAGTTTGGGAAGAAAGAGCAAACACTCTTACATCTCTATAAACAACTTTGTGGATGGATATAAGGAGTTAATCCCATGCTTATGTAGTCATCATTGTATTAGAAATGTAATGATGCAAAGAATGCAAGTCAGTAAAGGAATTTAAGAGAACATTTTCTACCTTACGTATGGGACATTTCAAATTGACTTTGATGTCTTGTCTTGTTTTGTCTACATAAATTGGTGATAGTCAAAACCAAAGTTATTTATACTTAGGTACCTTGATACCATTCAAGTTAAAAGTAAGATCTTATATTTCAAGTATGTACTTTTCATGGAAATATGGCTTGCCGCATGGGTTTCGGAAAATATCTTTTCAAACTTTGAAGACTTGAATTAAAAAAATGATCAGAATTCTTTCCATACTCTCAACAAAAGAATAACTGTATATAATGTAGATAAATAAGAAGATGACCCCATATAATTCCTTGTTAATCTTGTGAATGACTATTTTGTTAAAAACGATAACATGCCATCATATTTCGGTTTACATCTTCTCTGATAAGGATATTACATTGAAGTGCTACATGTTATATACCAAAAGAAACTAGAGAAAATTCTCTATAAACTGAAGCTGACCTTAACTTTGTTATTCCTTAGAGAAAAATGTATTACACTTTTAAACCAGAGGCTCTCAAGAGCCTGTATCGTTCACCTGGTTATAAAAAAAAACAATTGGTCCTATGTAAAAACTATGTCCTGCAGTGGTAGTCATCTTGGAATTACGATCAACATAAAAAACACAAAGTTTGTAAAGGACCTTCCAAAGATTGATGCACAGTTTAGGTTCAATCAGTGCAATAGCTTCAGAGAAGAAGATATTTCTGTATTTTCCTGATATGGTCCTGTGTTAATACTATGACTTGTGGTGGAGCCATCTTGGATTTCCGATCGACATAAAAAACATAAAATTTGTAGATCATTCCTGGACAGTTTGGTTTCAACTGTCCTAGTGGTTTCAGAGAAGAAGCGTTTTGAAATATTTTCCTCATAGGGTCCAATGTTAAACTAAGTCCTGCCGTAGCCGCCATTTTGAATTTCATATCGGAACAAAAAACGTAAAGTTTGTAGAGGACCATCCAATGAACATTCATGTACAGTTTGGCTTTAATCATATTTGTAGTTTCTGAGAAGAAGGCATTTGAACATTTTCCCATAGGGTCCAATGTTAATCTATGTCCTGCGGTGGCAATCATCTTGAATTTTCGATCGGCATAAAAAAAAACATATTCTTTGTAGGGGACCTTCCAATGATCATTCCTGGGCAGTTTGGTTTCAATTGTCCAAGTGGTTTCAGAGAAGAAGCGTTTTGAAACATTTTTCCCATAGGGTCCAATGTTAAACTAAGTCCTGCCGTAGCCGCCATTTTGAATTTCATATCGGAACAAAAAACGTACAGTTTGTAGAGGACCATCCAATGAACATTCATGTACAGTTTGGCTTTAATAATATTTGTAGTTTCTGAGAAGAAGGCATTTGAACATTTTCCCATAGGGTCCAATGTTAATCTATGTATTGCGGTGGTGGCCATCTTGGATTTCCGATCGACATAAAAAACATAAAATTTGTAGAGGACCTTCCAATGATCATTCCTGGGCAGTTTGGTTTCAATTGTCCAAGTGGTTTCAGAGAAGAAGCATTTTGAAACATTTTTCCCATAGGGTCCAATGTTAAACTAAGTCCTGCCGTAGCCGCCATTTTGAATTTCATATCGGAACAAAAAACCTTGAGATTATAGAGGACCATCCAATGAACATTCCTGTACAGTTTGGCTTTAATAATATTTGTAGTTTCTGAGAAGAAGGCATTTGAACATTTTCCCATAGGGTCCAATGTTAATCTCTGTATTGCGGTGGTGGCCATCTTGGATTTCCGATCGACATAAAAAACATAAAATTTGTAGAGGACCTTCCAATGATCATTCCTGGGCAGTTTGGTTTCAATTGTCCAAGTGGTTTCAGAGAAGAAGCATTTTGAAACATTTTTCCCATAGGGTCCAATGTTAAACTAAGTCCTGCCATAGCCGCCATTTTGAATTTCATATCGGAACAAAACACCTTGAGATTATAGAGGACCATCCAATGAACATTCATGTACAGTTTGGCTTTAATCATATTTGTAGTTTCTGAGAAGAAGGCATTTGAACATTTTCCCATAGGGTCCAATGTTAATCTATGTCCTGCGATGGCGGCCATCTTGGATTTCCGATCGGCATAAAAAACTGAAACTTGGTAATGGACATTCCAATGATCATTCATTTACAGTTTGGGTTCAGTCAGTTCATTAGTTTCAGAGAAGAAGATCTTTGAAATTTCAGCCAATCAGAGCATATTATTGGCCCTGGCAGCCATATTGAATATCCGACTGGAACGAAAAACAGTAACTTTGTAGAGGACCATCCAAGGAACATTCCTGCTAAGCTTGGTTCCAATCGGCCCAGTGGTTTCAAAGAAGAAGCTTGAAATGTGAAAAGTTTACAGACGACAGACAACAGACAACAGACGACGGACGCCAAGTGATGGCAATAGTTCACCTGGACCTTTGGTCCAGGTGAACTAAAAAGGGGGAAATATGAAGTGGCCACTCGTTACAGGCATTTTTGGGCAATTTTTTGGGGTATGTATGAGCATGTATTTCCATAATCGATCATAATAGACCACTGAAAGTTATCTATTGTTTAGACCACATAATGGACCAAGCTTAAACATATCATTCATTTATATTATATTACAACATATCATTTGCTGATCAATTACGCAATATCCTTTAAAAAGTGCAACCTTAGCTTGCAGTAGTCCGTTTGTTGGCGTATATTGTGTTTTTGTTTTGTTTTTCTTTGTCTTGTGTACCCTATGACTTTAGTTTCTCTGGATTGTCCTTTTTTTGATTGCCCTTTCGGTATTCTCTAACATTTATTGTACTAGATCAACATGCTTAGTTGGATCTTTATATCGGTAACTCACAGAAACAACAGTTCGCTGGTACACATGTTGCTCCACTCAGACACATTATCCTGATTCAGAGCCCATCAGTCTTTACTTTTATTCCTTAGTGCTGTGTGCATAGTGGAGAAGCAGCAAACCAATTACATAGTCTGGTTTGACTCAACTGGGGCTTGTACCAACAATCTACCGCACTCGAGGCGAGCACGCTAACCATTACATCACCAATGCGGTTACATTTATTAGAGCTAAATTTACATACATGTATATTCTTAGGCTAGTACAATATTGTATTTTGTATACACCCATTTGTTACTTACATTATGTGAAAAATCAGTAAGATACAAAAAGATAAGTTATATGATATATTCATCACGAAACACTTTACTGTTCTCCTCCCTCAGGCATAGGTGACCTTACCTGATTTTGGCAATCCTGTTTAGGCCCTTTGGTTTTATTGTTCCCAAAACTCTTAGTTTTTTTGGTTTTCCAATCTTTCGATTTTGAGCATACCTGATGAAGGTTATTCCAGAAACTAAATTTGATATCTACGTTTTTATTACAGTAATTGTCTCATCTCACATTAATGGCATTCACTGATTATTTTTTTTCACATTCTTCACCAAAGAAATCAGACGAATCTCACATTGAATACACCTGTTATACATGTACAATCATGTTAGATATACCCATAACTGAATACTACAGTGACTGACAGATGAAGAACAACAATAAAACAATATTCTATAACGTTTGATATCCTATATTCTACTTGATTTTCAGACAGATTTTCTTTTATGTTTAATTTCATCCAAATCCTTATTTTTTAAATATCTTTAATCTATTAATGTTTAATCAAAGTCCTTGGTCAAAAAAGCAACAACATAAAAGCATCAAAATAATCAGTTTTTAAAATTCATGAATATTCTCCAGTTACTATGAACCAAAAACAAGAGAAGTAACTCTCTAAGACCACATTAAAGATTTCATACTTCCACTGTTTTAAAATGATTGGATAAGAAATTATATCTGACAGCCTCAGCTAATAATTCAACTAGGTATCTGATTCAGAGAACCTCATCAAAAAACATACCGTGTGTTATCTGAGATTTCTCCCAATAAAATAATGTTGGGACGATTCCATTGAGTACCAAGTTATTATATGTATCTTCCAAATATCTTTAGAATGAATTGGTTAAATAACCTGCTTCTTCAAATTTTAAGATTTACCTTTAGTTTTGCCATCCAATGATGCACCCGATTCTATGTCATCTAACGCTTTATGTATTGGATGTACACGACTAGATCTACAAAATAATGAAACAAGGCTGCTTTAATGAATAAGTCATGGAAAAATGGTAAAACGACCTGTCAGAAATTCATCCATGGATCAGTATTCTTTGTGAGTTAATAATTAATGTCACTAGTGAATACATTTGCAGTACATATACAGTGAATGTGCATTATACAACCCTGGTGACGGTATATAAACCAAACCTTCTTGGAACCAGTTTCAGTGTTCGAAATAGACAGATCTTCTGTTTATGGTTTATGGTGATGTTTATGAAGATTTATTTGACAAGGATAAAAGAGAGTAGAAAGTTTTAGAACTGAATAAAGGGCTATGTCAGGCACAGCATGATATGACAACAGCCAGTCGACAAGGGCTTCCTCCTGCACCAAGTTGATTGAAAACGATAATTGTCCACCAAAAGTCATCACTAGGTAGAATCTCTTTGAAAAATTCAGTAAGGAATTTCACTAGGAATTTAGAGAAAAATACTTCAGAGGGAGAATTTTAAATGGAACAGAAAGAACAAAATCATCAAAACTGGTTGAAAAATAAATGCTCCATATACAAAAAATCAAAAAAGCATCCTTTTTGGCATCTTAAGGCCTCTTGTTTAAAAACGGTTAGGCTAGAATCCTCAAAATCAATCCCAATCTTTATTCTGTGCCATGAATTATTGTGTTTATATTAAATTTTATTAGAATTGCTTATACTACAGGGGCTGTCGTGGTCGTGATCGTATGGTAGTTGGATTTACAACTACCTATGCAATCAATGCCCATCACCACTGATGTTGTGAGTTCGAATCTCATTCAGGGCGAGGTGTACAACATTATGTGATAAAGTTTTTCAGTGACTTACGACAGGTCTGTGGTTTTCTCCAGGTCCTCCTGTTTCCTCCACCAATAAAACTGACCGCCACAATATAACTGAAATATATCAGACACAATCAAACAAACAAACAAACATATACTGGTATGTTACAATGTAAAAGTATGTTACTTTGAACTTTTCCCAGGTTCAGCTTCAGCCATATCTACATCAATTACTTCAGCTTCATTCTTTTTATCTTTTACTGTATTAGCTAAAGCAAAAGCACAAATATTTAATGAGGAATTAACAAACACAAACAATATAACACAACTACAAAATAAGGATTTAACAAACACAAAAAAACCTGCAAATATTTAATGAGGAAATAATATACAAAAAAAACCAGCATTAATGTCTTCAATCGGACAAAAACAAAAAGTTGATAGATAGCAGGTGCTCGCCCATATTCAAGTTCCCAACTCTCTAGCTTAACGTAATCATCTAATAATCATTAATTTTGACAACTATATGTCTCTTATAAAATGTTCTGTCAGATAGCAAAACTTCAACAAAGTCAATGAAGTCCAGATCTATATTAAATGTACAATCAATTGTGTCAATCTATTATTAACTCATGATGTATGGTTACTGAGAAATTGATGGGTTAGTGTTATTGGTGTTTTATCAACACTACCACTTATTGAGGTAAGAAAGACCAACAATCTTAACTCCTCACCCACAAATGCCCCTACAATTAAATTTTGTCACCAAATTCTATTGGATCAACAACACATTTTATGCTAAGATGAAAATATTAAAGAATTAGATTGTAAGCATATCCAATTCTGGTCTGTTTCTTTAATACCAAATAATTTAAACCCCCCCCCCCCCCCCCCCCTGACAATGACCATATACCATAAAATGCTTACTATAAGCTGCTACTTTTTTCCCCAAAGAATGTATTTATTTTGAAATGCTTGATATTCAAATGTGATATATATTTTCATGAAATCTCAACTAACATTTTCAAAAGCTATACTCAACATCACAATTAAATAATTCATTTGTATATATATAGTATATGAAAGCAAAAGTGTATTTGTACACCATTTATTAGCATAGTAGTAGTACAACAGATGATTGCAAAATAAATATATATTCATGTTCTAGCAATATACAACACATTTGAACATTTCCAACATGATTCTAAAATTATATGTTCTTATAAGAGTTATTTCCCTTTAAGATGGGCAAAAGGTCCTATTTCATGCAAAGTTCAGTGAAAATAACAATTATCTTTCCCATAATCTGTACAAAATTTTAACGTTTTAACAACATGTGAATTTTCCAATTGCTATAAAATTATCCTCCAATTTTTTACAAGGTTCAAATATCTACAAATTATCCTCACATTCTATGTCACTTCCATTGCTCTTAAATAGAATGGGTACCATTTTGCCAGTCACAAGGGAAATAACGCCTATTAAAAAAATATATATAAAAACGTTGAAATAAAAATTGAAATGTACAAAACGTCTATTCGTAGGACACAAAATTATACATACTATTATCTGATTTTGGTTGTTTCTTTCTGAAAAAGTCTAGAAGTGTTCTTTTCTTCTTCAGAGGGGGTTCACTCATTATATACACAAGATGAACCTGAAATATATCAACCACAATTTATTATTTAATTTAATTTAATAGAAAAAATTATAAAGAAACTGGTGTTACCTTACAGGTGAAAATAAAGTAACTAGAGGCTCACCTGAGTGTGTATGACACACCTTATTATTGATGCACTGTTTGGGTTCCAGTGAGTTTGTAGTTTTATAGAAAAGGCTTTTTATTCATATTCACAACTAAACAATTTATTCAAATTGTATGCAGATTTGAAGTACATAAATTAAACACTTGTATGTGTAGCTTACACGAGTGGTGTGTAGAAACTTGTCTGTGATGTCAACATTCCACTTGAATTTTTTCATGGATTTCACAACACTCATTGATGTTGTATTTTTCTCTTCAATATCAATATCCAGCTTCCTTGCTAACTATTCCATCTTCTTGTAGTTTTTTAAATAAAATTTGAAACAATAAATGCAACTCTGGACCTATTCATAGCATGTGTAACAGGTACACTACATAAGTTTATAGGAACCATAGTAGGTTCATAACCATGATCTGCTACCTGTATTAGTGCAGATCTCCTTTAGCTCAGTTGGCATACAATACTGAGAGGTCCTAGGATTGAATGCTATCTGGAATTTGCATTTTTCAGAAACAGAATAAATGCTCTACTGTTACAGTCACACATAGTTGGAAACATTTACAAAAAAATATATACAAAAAATGTATTGTAGTCTTGTCCAATTAATCTCGTTGAGATTTGACTTCCGAAGAGATGTGGCCTAGATTTACTTTTGGGTCCCAGTATTTTTAGAATTTACTTTAGGGGTCCAAATCCATAAATGCTAACCCTGACCTCAAGACCCTTCTTTTTGCTAAGGTTGTGTTGGGACCCTTAAAGTAAATGAAGGCCAGAAACATTCAGCTCTGTATCTCCAGTCTTCTGTTCTGAAGTCAAAACTCAACAAGATTATCCTTCACTATGAAACTGAAAGCAAATCTGTCTAGTAATAAACTGATACAAAGTAAAATCAGAAACATGTCTCAGGTAAGGAGGATAATTTGATATTATTGTTTAAACTTCGAGACCAATTATTATAAAGAGATATAACAGGGAAACGAATTAATATAAGTTTTTTTTCAAAACTTGTTTTCGAATTGCTTTAATTATTTGTATTATATCATATTGAAATTTATCTAATTGTACAATTATTTATTAATCAATAAAATATGCTTAAACTAGGTAAGGAAGGGATTTGTTGACTAGATAGTAAACAATGTCTTATCATTTTCAAGGTGTCAAACGCCAAACGACGAAACGGTGGATGTGGTGGAAATTCACTGGTTTCAATCAGATCTAGATTGAACACTCATTTATTTCTTCAGAACGTGTTATTTTTCTTAGCTTTTGATTAACTGATTACTTTTAAGAAGTTGCTACAGACAAAACTGTGAAACTGAACTTGTCACATAAATTTCTACTGAAGCAAGCAACTTTCATTTACTTTTTTGTAAAAACCGGAAGTATAAACCGAAACTAACGTGATGCACATTGTGAAAAAAAAAAAAAATCATTTTATACTATATAAAAATAATTTTATTTTAATAAAGCATAGGGTGTGTGTAAATAAAACATTTAAAGTAATTTAAAATATTTTGGAGACAAGAAACTGAATATTTCCCAGATTTGTGCAACTTCCGATTTATGTAGGTCCTTTCTTCCGTCGTCAACAAATTCACCAACATGGTATGAACCGAGTACAAATCAATCGCCTAAAATCGTGCACTATATGGATCATCTATTGATCTTTGTGAATAAAAGAGAAACATAACACTTTTTATTAACATTTAAAATGTATCTTATGTGATTTCGAGTAGAACATTTATTGTTAATTTGTTAAATGAAGTGCCCCCAAGTACTCGCTTGCTATGATGAGAAAATGTACCTATAATAATTGAAATTCAATTATTAATATAATTTGATGAAACAATACATAGTTCTGGAGTTGAATCCTTCAACTGCACTCAATGGTGAACAAGCTGGCTTGTGCGGACAAACTAGTTCAACTTTCAAAATCGATTTTAAACGACGAGGTCGAGCATTGCAGTTGCACATTTTCTGGTGTCTGTTCGTGCACAGTATCTTGACAAGATTTAATGTTACACACTCAAACCGTTGTCTTTGAGTAGTTTGAGTCTAGTGTCGTGACTAGTCCTGTATTTGGAAGAAGACTAAATTGTAATTTGCCTTCTTCCCCACTACATGGGTGGTTTGGTCACTATAACTATAACGCTATGTAGAGATGCCGACTTATCGTTATTTCGGCCGCCATTTTGTTTTCCGGTAGCTGCTGATACATGAAAATGCAATTTTTGATGTCAGATTTTTACAGATAATACTATATAAAGATATAATTTTTTTACATTAATTAATTATCTAAACATTGTTTGAAATCTTTAAAAATTTTGTTTCTTTTAATATGGAATCGTTTAAATATAACGTGTTCGAATCGAAATCGCTGTTTTCGGAATTTTACCATTCGCGGCATGGTTTTTTCACCAGGGTCCCCCATTTCAATGCCTTGCCCGGCATGTTCTTGACGTTATATAGTTCTATAATTATTATCCAATTAAAGCGCAGATTCGTAGCTTGCGCATGGTCACAGTCGCTTCCGATTTCCTGATCATGCTAAACGGAAAATGGTCGTCTCAAAAGTTCCAAGATGAACAAATCAATGAATAATTTGGAGTAGCGTTCTCCGATGGCGATATTTGTATTTTCTGTTACAATATCAACGTAGAAAGCATACCATCTCAACCATATTAGATCGCGAACACGGATGATTTTTAGTATTTAAAACGCCCCTAAACATGTCTGATGGAGAACGTCGTACATCGTTGGAAGTGGAAAGTAAATAGTAACGTCAACGACGCTGGTTGTAACACAGGTGTTATCGTAGGTATGTATAAACCTTCTTCTCAATGTTTTAAACGTACGATTTATTTTTTGCATTGCTTCTTTTCAAGTAGTTTATGAAAAACTTCTTGTCAATTTATAATACTTCCAACTTGCGTTCAAAACAAAAGTAAACAAACCGAAAAGGGGGGATGTAAACAGAGATGAAAGTTTTCCTCTAATCCGCTGATTTCCTCTTTTTTTTAAGGAAAATATTTGGAAATAAAATGTTTCTAGCTTGGTCCAAACAACTAGAAAACGAGGGTATGGGCACTTTCTTCTATACTATAGTCTATGTACAAATTTTTTTTTTTTTTATACTAGACTATAGTCTTCACTCTTCAGAAAGTTAATTCTATTCTTATCATGGTGCTACATTTTTATTTGTATTTGCCAGCTTCCATGGATACTCTACCATGATTGAATATTTACATACTAAATTCAAATAAAAGTAAACAAAATGTTATAACTTATTGCATACATACGTATTTATAGACCAATGAAAAAAAAATACCAGTGTTTCTGCTAATATTCTCGAAAAGGGGAAGGTAGTATAAGTAGACAAAACATATATTTTTACCTAGGTTATACAGAACAAGGATCTGACTTTAACTTTGTCCAAAAATGTCAATAAAAACTTTGGGGTCAATACCAAAAATTTGAAACTATGGTAATTTTTTTTGTCTAAATACATTGTGAATTTATATTTATTATAATGGTAGTTATGAAAGGATAATAAGTACAATGTAGACTAGTTAGAACTGTTTCTTTGTGGTCCCTTCCAGCTTCTGTTGTTTTTTTCCAGTTTACCTGACCTTATGCTTTGCTGGTCAAAGACATGTGTGTGATCCAAGCTGGCCTTGGGATATTACCTGAACTTAGGACTGCAGAATAATATACAGCTGATCATGAGTTCATAATTTATATCATAATGAAATATTTAGTTTTACATGTAGCTGGATTTATTCAGACGACAATACATGTGACAATAGATGATGTATTTCAAAAATGCACCAGATATTTCCTGAATAATAAATGAATGAACTTAATATTTTGGTTGTTTTCATTGAACATGTTTTAAGAAGCAAATTAGAATAGTAATGGGCAAGACTGAAACTTTGACACGGAGAGTAGGGTTAGGGGGTGGGTTATGGTGTTTAATGCCACTTTCAACAATATTTCAATTATATCGTGATGGTCATTTTATTGGTGGAGTAAACTGGAGAAAACCACTGATCTGTTGCAAGTCACTGACGAATTTTATCACACAATAATGTGTTATCAAGTACACCTTAAGTTACCATGAGTGGGATTCGAACGACATGGAGAGTAAGATTGAAACAAATTTACTTGCTCAAATTGTAATAAAGGGAAACCTGAATATAAACAGCATCCTATATAAACAACATAACTTTATTTTAAATAAAGTTCCAGGTTCCAGATGTAGCCTTTTGTAGGAAATGTGTAAACCGTGCAAATAATATCCATCTATTTTAAACACAAGCTGATCTTAAGGAAGTTCAGTTTAGAGGTGTTTCACTATCATGCTTGTTGGGTGGTTGATGCATATACCATCACTTTCAGCAATTGTACAGCTACATTATGATTGCAAGACATTGAGGTAGGAAAACAAAAACACCTACATGTATATCAAGCCGACCAGTTAAATTTTCGGCAAGGGGTAGGTGTCTGGAATCTTCACCCCTTGGGGGGATTACATATTGGTGGTATATATGAAATGAAAAGTATTTAGTTTAAGTTATTAGTTACTTGAGGTTATAGATTTTTAAAATATCTTTAATTTGGTACCTTGATGATCAAATTCTGACTAGAAACGATGGAGTAATCTTAATAAACGTAAATTTACGCAGCAAATTTTAAAGCAATGGCAGCCATTTTGTTTTCAAAATGGCCACCATTATGACAATTATTCCGTAATAAAATGCTAAAGCAAATAAGAGGTCATTGGTACAAACCTACATATCCATTTTTTTTCAGTGATATTAATTATATTGATAAAAAAATTGATCAAATTATCTTGGAACAGGTTCCCTGTCTGAGGAATTTTATGAAAAAATGGCAGCCATTTTGAACAAAATGGCCGCCATTTCTTGTGTCGACAAAAAAACATCACGTCCAACAGAATGTGCACATCACTGTGGTATCGTCTTCAAAATTTTGTACGGATATCATTTTTAGTTTAGGAAATATGAAGCTTTTTGTGTCATTTTTCCATATAACTGCTGTGAAACGGTGCCATTCTCAAATAATGTTGAACACTAATTGCACACCCACCTTTATGGATTCATAATTCCACAAAAAGATGTAAAAGGTGATTCATATGTTATAATTGCACTCAACACAAGTATTTCTACACACAATTTCTTCTATTATGATGTCAGATAAGTTATTTTCTGACAAAATTATGGCAATGTGAGCCATAATGGACCTTTCGGTCAAATTCAAAAGTGGCTCCGACACATTTTGGACAATAAAACAAATGACGAATATTACTTCAAACATGTTCAGTTTCATTTTTCTGACAGAACAACTTATAGTCTATGGAAAAAAACAAAAGTAGAGACATTATCTGCTGTTTGCACAAAAAATCAGAACTCTAAAACAGTCATTAAAACCATTATTGATGGCGGCCATCTTGAGAAAATTATTGACCAAAAATAGGCAATTTCAAATGCTCATAACTTTTGAACCCTTCATCCGATTTTTACAAATGAAGGCTCAAAAGTCTTCTTAGATTGAGCTCTATCTAATGGTTAAAAAACAACAAGCATCCCCTGTAATTGATTTTTGACTGGCATCTCTACGCTATGTTTTAATTGATGTACACAGAAGAAAATGTTAAGAAATCATCAGGTTTTATCATAGACTTGTGAAAGTGTCAATTCATTTAATAGCTACACAACATTTACCAACTCTCTAAAATTTATGTTATTTGGAATGGATGCATGTAAAAATGCCCCCCACTTTTTTTTAAATAAAAGAAGCATTTATATGACCAACACACCCATATTTTTTACTAAGACAATGATCTCATTTTGTAATTCCTACTTGTAAGCACGATTATTGACGCCATCAGGTCAAAACCTTGGAATGGAAGTCTCTTATGATGACTGCATTATGTGGTCAATGTTACCACTTGACTTGATTACAACTAAATAACATTTACTGTCCATGATAAATGGAATGAGTGATTGTTGGTTATAATATAAATTCACACCAAATGAGCAATTTTTCAGTTGTGTCATGTTGAGAAAAAATTTAATTTCAATGACATGATAATGTCCTCTGTACTAGACCAACATTCCCAGCATGCTGTCTGTTGACAGCTTTTATCCATTGTATTTAATTGTGAATATATTTTGTATAGCTTTTGTTATGAAATATCATTGTATTGTATTTCAGAGTGAAGGAGCCACAATTCGTACAAGGAAATTTATGACTAATCGTCTGCTGTGCCGGAAGCAGATGGTAAGTTGTTAGATTTAAAATTTCAAGATTGATTATTGAGCATGATTTCCAAAAACTATGAATACTAGATGAAACTTTGATTTTGTGAATGGTAACTAAATCTTAATCTAATTTTTCCCACTACATTGTTCAAAACATCTTCACTGAATGGTCGCTGAGTTGGTATTGTCAGTCTGGGTTTTTTTGGTCAGAATTTGTTTCCTAAACTTTTGTTATTTTACTGAGGAGTATAGCCTGAAAGGATGATGCAGACTCCATTCCAAAATGGGGAAAAACAGTTAACCAATAAGTTCCACTGTAATTTCAAGTTATAGATTGAACCAGTATTTTGATCTACCTAATAACCAATATTTTGAGTATTTCTGCAAATACAACCAATAAAAATTTTTTACTGCAACAGTAAACCAATTCGAAATTTAGGTCTAATTTTCTTCAATTGTCACCATTTAAATTTCAGATTGTAGATGTTTTACATCCCGGCAAGGCGACGGTTGCCAAAACTGATGTCCGTGAAAAATTGGCAAGAATGTACAAAACCACACCTGATGTCATATTCTGTTTTGGATTCAGGACGAAATTCGGAGGTGGAAAGACCACAGGATTTGGATTGATTTATGACAGTTTAGATTACGCCAAGAAATTTGAACCCAAATACAGACTTATCAGAGTATGAAATTGAAATACGTAATGAGGGAAGGGGAATTTTTATGAATTAAAAAAAATATATGTTTAAATAAATATATTTGTCTCAATTTAACAGACTGCCACATTTTGCAATACATTATACAGAGTTTGGTTTCACATTATATGTAAATTGGCAAATAATAAGAGAGTAAAATACTGAATGGAATTACTTGACATCAGTTACAAGTGAGGCCAAATAGAAAAACATAGTTATAGTTTGTTATATCAAATTAAAAATTATTGTAGGCACTATAGATCAACAAACATCATGAAATGTTGATTAGGTTCATAATCTTGACACTGAAATGAAGCTTTTGGACATCATAGTTTTATTCTACATAAATTTTTGCACATTTTTGAGGGTCATATTTGGATCAAATTAATTTGCATACTTCAAAAATATCTTGGGAATGTATAATAACAAAAGGATCATGAAAAACATTTATTTCAGTGTTTGCTTATAATCCTGTTTGGGGGAGAGTTGATGTTTATTTTCAATGCAATCTCCTGCTATAAGGTGTGAAACCACTAATTAATTTCTTCAAGGTTTTCTACTAAATTTGTGTTTTTTCGAGCCTACCTGGTCATTTTATCTTGAGTTTAACCTTTCCAAGACCATATATTTTCAGAAACGTACATGATTCCTCTACGTTCTGTCAAAATATCAGGGCATGTTTAAAGTCTTGCAGTGAAATGCCATGCTACGGAAAACACCTACTCTAAAAATAGCTCGGTCATCGCCAAGAAATTCAGTATTTATAGGTCATGCATCAAATCCTCCATAAAATACAACTAAGTCCATCAAATTTGGGCTCAAAGTGAAAGGAACTTTTTTCTTGAAAAGGGACTACTTTCGTATATGTTCTAAGCTCTGATTGGTGAATTAGTGGTTTGACACCTATAAGTGCTTTCCGACTTGGGTAATTATTATTTTTTAGTATTGATATCTGTTCACATTTTCATCTACTCATCTAAAACCACTGAGCCAATTCAGCAAATAAATCTTGAACTACAAAAACGTTATATGTATTATATCTTGACAGCATGGTGTGGCTGAAAAGTTACAGAGAGCTGGTAGAAAACAAAGAAAAGAAAGAAAGAACAGACAAAAGAAGGTCAGAGGAACGAAGAAAGCCAAGATTGGAACGGGCAAAAAGGTGAGGATCTGTTTATAAAAAAATGAAGGGTATAAGTACTACATTGTATGCATGCTGGTGTAATTTGTTAATTTAACTACTACAAAATGGAAAATATGGACAAGTAGGTAATAAAGTCTAAGGGATTTATTTTCGATCTTTCATCTTTTTGAAGGAGCTGTCATGGCCATGATCATATGGTAGTTGGATTTACAACTACCTATGCAATCTTACCTATGCCTATCACCACTGATGTTATGAGTTCGAACCTCGATCAGAACAAGGTGTATAGCATTATGTGATAAAGTTTGTCAGTGACTTGTGACAGATTGATGGTTTTCTCCGGGTCCTGCAGTTTCCTCCACCAATAAATCTGACCGCCATGATATAACTG
This sequence comes from Bathymodiolus septemdierum, assembly GCA_963383655.1. Classification (NCBI taxonomy): domain Eukaryota; kingdom Metazoa; phylum Mollusca; class Bivalvia; order Mytilida; family Modiolidae; genus Bathymodiolus; species Bathymodiolus septemdierum. The sequence continues at coordinate 23,765,908 of OY726522.1, read as the reverse complement.
AAATATTGTTGAAAATGGCGTTAAGCACCATAAAACCAACCAACAAATCATTTCTTTGATGGACACAAATATTAATAATTTATTGTAACTATTTTAGTTTTTACTATATCATGCAGTATATCGACTGTTAAGACCAACCTGGTTAACTAATATCTTTGATCTGCCATTATCAATGTGCGCAGAAACTGTCAAATATGATCATTGGATGGTCCATCATCAAGTAACGATTGTGACGGAATATAAATTTAGCACAATTATTGGGGATTTTTTTTAGTTGAACGATCATTGTATGGTTATTTATTGCCTTTTGTGTTTCTGATATTGATAATATTTGGAGACATTCGCCAATGTGGAGCTGTATGGCAAAATTGGTGGAAGTTAATGTTTTTGCATGATAACATATTAATAATAAATGTACTTTTAGATGTCATATAATTAATGTACAGTAATTAATATTTGTATGACAGTTAGATGTTTAGTTGTACCAAAAGCTGAATGCTGTACTTGTTTTGATAGAATAAGAGTTTAAATTGTGGGTTTTTTTCAGGAACATAGATATACTTTTTTTTTTTTATTAACAGTGAACACTGTGTATGGCTACCAGAATTAAAGAATCTCAAATTTTTTTTTTTGTGGAAAATTGGGATTGACATCTTTTGTTTTAATGAGTATAAAAAGAACAACAAGGAATTGTATATCTCTTTCTATCTTGTTTTACATTTTGTAGATATTTTATTTTTCAAAATTTCTATAAAAATCTTTTTGTTTTCTTATTTTAAATGTAACATTAGAGACAATTTTGATGAGTAGCACTGACATAAATTCACGACAATACAGTACTTAAAATAAAGTTTGCTTGTGCAAAGCTAGGAAAGCATTTAAGTGCTTACCAATTTCAATAGTATACTAAACTTCAATTTGATTGTGGTAGTTTCAATGAGAACTGCAACAGTTTTTGAAGCTTTATGAATTATGAATGGAACTGGTAACTTCATATTTCAGAAATAAATATGCAAAGGAATATGGTAAGATTTCGAGTGTACTCTTTATTGCCACATCAGCGTGAATACCTTTATCTATCCACTATTTTAACTTGCAGATAAACACAACTGATAAACAAGTACCCTTTAAATATGCTCATTCATAATGAATTTGTGATCTTTCAGTAGAATAATAAGTAATACAGTTCATGATACATGTTTTGAAAAATGTTTGGAAAATTTAATTCATTAAGGTTAACATTTGACCTCCTGAATTTGGTGTTTATATTTGGGGCTTAACACATCTGGGAAAAAAATATGTTGACATGTATCTGTTGTGAAAAGATTCTAATTTTCAGAAAATAAATATGTCAAAGTTAATCTGGCTGATATTGATTTTGAATGAGCAATTAAAGGTTTTTTCTGTTTGACAGGGTTTGACATGTATGATTATTTTTTTTAGAAAACTATGATATCTCTTTATAGGCATTAGTTAGATCTGTGTAGATGAACTAGGTTGGAAATTAGTGCTTGATTATAATGCTGGATGTTCTGATTAACCTTTTTAGCTCACGTTTCTATAGCCCTAAAGGCTACTGGACATCACTTTTTGTCCATCTTTGACACCAACTTTCATCTGTCGTCTATAACTTCTTTTGTAAAATCACTTGTTCAAACAGAACAGGAATGTGGGGTTTTTTTTCCCTCTATTATTATACCCCCCACAACAAAGTTGTAGGGGGGTATACTGGTTTCACCATGTCTGTCTGTAGACAAATCCTATGTCGTACGATAATTTGAGTTGTGTTTCTTAGAATCTTAAAATTTTATCAGCTGTTTACTGGTGAAGATAGGAGGATCACTTTCATTTTTGACGATTTTCACTTTTGCCGTTCCAGAGTTATTGGACTTGATATGACGGAAAATAGGATTTTGACCCTATGTCGTATGATAACTTGAGTAGTGTTTCTCAGAATGTTTTGAAATTTTATCAGCAGCTTACCGGTGAAGAGAGGAGGATACCTTTCATTTGTGACGATTTTCAATTTTGCCGTTCCAGAGTTATTGGACTTGATATGACGGAAAACAGGATTTTTACCCTATGTCGTATGATAACTTGAGGAATGTTTTGAAATTTTATCAGCAGCTTACCAGTGAAGAGAGGAGGGTCTCTTTCATTTTTGGTCGGAACAATAAGTAATGTTTTGGTTATGGAAATAGGTTGGACAGATAGGGGGAGGGGGGGGTATATCTTAGTGAGCTGTGCTTATAGTAATACTAGTTAAATTTACAGATTTTCTGTAGATGACCATCCTCAAAGATGACCAAATTCAAGCTGTACATAAATGGGCATTGGATAAGCCTTTACAAAGTTTATGTTGTTTTGGGTTGATGATAACTTGTTTAACAAATGGCCCATATAATGGCATATTGAATTTTTCAGAAACTTGAAATCATATCAAACTGAACTTTGAAGGAATGTTCCATGAATAATCTTCCACAAAGTCTGTGTTTTGTTTTCTTTTCCATTTAATATTTGAGATGACTTCCATTACAAAACAAGTTACCTTTCATGATATTTTTTTTTTAATGAATCATTTGAAACTACACAAATAATTGAACCCAACCTATACATGGTTATATACCAAAAATTGTGTTTCAACATTTGTAATGGACTTTCATGTGAGCTTCAGATTTGTATACCAAATTTTTTTTACAAGAATTGTGTCAAACCCTGATTTGAGTAATTTTTCTTGATTGCAATCTGTTGTGTCTATGTAAAGATCTGCTTTGATCAGATTGAAATTCTTATTTTAAAGCCAAAGTATAATTTTTAAAGGGTAAATATTCCCTACCAGTGTAAAGTTGTTGGTATTTTTTGGAAATATTTGACAATATTTTACCAATTATTAGATCTTAGCAGGTCCTTTACCATCTGTAAATAGAAAACCATTCAGAAGTTTGATCAAGCTTTTGATTTCTGTTTTCAGTGTGTGATACCTGAATAATTACACTAATGTTGTGATATTGATTTCGTGTATCTAAATTTTAACATTTTTTAAATGTGTGTGTGAAACCAGAGTTCATGAAATTTGTCCGTCCCGTCGGACATGACCAGCAAAATTTGGGCAGATTTTGCTAAGGACTGACGCCAGATTGGTATTTTGCAATAGGAAATTAATGAAGACTGACATTTTTTTCGCCAATAACATATACAATTTCGTGAACCCTGGTGAAAGAATAAAATTATTAACAAATGATGATAATCCCAGTGTGTTTAAGTTTTAATACTTTATTTCTAATCTTTGAATATAACTGACACATTGGGAAATATTTTATCAGTGAAGGCCATACTTTCTAATTTTAACTAGACAACCTTTAATTAACATTCATTAAAAAAATATTGCATTTACTATCAACATTCTTTTTTCTTCAGCTTTTAATTGTATCTCCTAATCCCTTAATTTAATAGAAATACTGGGACAACCATTTTTAGCTCACTTGGTCAAAGGCCTTATGAGCTTATCCATTAAGGAAAGGAGTTTAATTGAAAGAATTGAAGCCAAAAACCACCATACTTTCTTTCTTGATCTTGAAAGTAATTACTTAAAATGGGACAGAACTAACAATTAACAACGACCTATGGTATAACAGAGAAAATACCTATTTAATGGAATAAGACTTATATCTTACTTTAGAAAACTTCTGTATTTATAAGTGTCAACTTTTAGACAGAGAATCTTTCTGTTCGATTTATTTTTGGAAATAAATACATTTTCAAACTTCAAATAATTAATTTAGATTATTTTTAGAAACATGCAATTTTCAAACTACAAAGAAATAAATTGGATACATGGTTACCTAAAATCATAATTCATAAATCCCTCTTGTTATGAATAAACTATGTTTGTGTGATCTTGTATCGTTTGCTTATTGAAATCAGATTATTACAGTAAAGGGGATAGATACCTTTACTGATATAAATATATCACATGGATAACATACTTTCTGTTGCAGCGGGGGACATATGGCTACAGGTAGCCATCTTGTTTATAGTTAAATTTGTACTATTAACATGCAGCAAGATACATTTTTTTTTTGTATTTTATATCCATCAGCTTCCAAAATGTTGGGCATATTGTTATCACATTTATGTTTGTCTGTCCATAGTCAGTTTGAATTGATATCTCTGAAGGAAATATATTGTAAGCTTCAGTATTATACAATTTAGTTCTTTATTGTGGGTTTCAATGTGTCAAAAAGTAGATGACTACTTCAGAAATAGGTGTGTAATTCAAGTTAGTTCCTGTTATGTGTCTAGTGAGCAATGATATCTTACATGAATTCTAAAAAAAAAAAAAGGAGCAAATCAGTTTTATGAGTAAATTATTGGAAAACGAAATGGTTTGAACTTTATACTTGGTTTATCTTGAAAAATTAATTCATCAAAAAATATATAGTCCTCATGATGAGCACCGGCCCAAAACCAGTAAAACTTTGTTCGGGCCAGTCAATTTTTTAGTTTTTTTTTTTTAGAACTACAAACATACATATTAAAAATAAATTCAAGAATTTGATCTGGACCAGTAAATTCAAATTTTCATTTTGAGGACTGTGTAGATACAAGTTGATTGTTCTCTTTATCATTTCTTTTTTCTTTTCATTTCAGTGATGGACTATTCAGAGAAGGAGGTGGCTACTTTTGGTGTTGCCTGTGTATTTATGTTAATATTAAATACATGTCAATAAGACTTTAATGTGTTGATTTGAAAAGTTTACCTTACTGCTCACTGCAGCTGTTAATTGATTTTATAATGTGAATTAATTAAAGTTAAAAATACTGGTAGTGTGGAGCCATACACCTTTTATACCCGCTGCAACAAAGTTGGGAGGTTGTATGTTGATATCAAAGTGTCTTCTGTCTGTAAACACAATCTTGTGTGTCTCAAATAAAGTAAGGGGCAGTTGTGATTGTTAGGTAGTTGGATTTACAATTACCTATGCAATCAGTGCCTATCGCTACTAATGTTGTGAGTTTGAATCCTGCTCATGACAAGGTGTTCTCGACACAACATTATGTGATAAAAGTTTTTCAGTGACTTGTGACAGGTCACTGGTTTTCTCTGGGTACTACGGCTTCCGCCACCAATAAAACTGACTCGCGATATAACTGAAATATTGTTGAAAGTGACGTTCAAAACCCTAACCCTTATATAAAGTTGAAAGGTCAAGGTCACAAACTTGATTCAACTGAGACTATTCAAATATACAGAACCTCATCAGTGGTGTTATGGTTATACTGCGGTAGATCGTGGGTTAGAGGACTTTGAGCCTCGATCGGGTCAAACCAAAGACTATAAAATTGGTATTTGTTGCTTCTCCGCTAAGCATGCAGCATTAAGGAGAAAGAGCAAAGACTGGTTGGCTCAGAATCTGGATAATGTGTTGGGGTGAAGCAACCTGTCTATCTGCAGACTGTTGTTTCAGTGAACTAGCACTATAAAAATCCAACTAAGCGTGTTGGTCTAGTACAAAGCAGACCTCATGATCATCTCATTGAAAATTAACTTGTTCTTGTCATGAAATAGCTGAAAAATTGCTGAGTTGGTATTAAACAACGATCACTCAGCACATCTTTTCCACTTCAAATTTTGTAATGCCTTGAACAATATAAATGGTGATTGTAACCTATCATTAGAGGGCATTTCCTGAATAAGGCTTTGAAGGTCAAGGTCACAAACTTGTACAACAGTTCAGACCTTATCCAAGTATACAGCACATCTTATCCACTTCAATTTTTTAATGCATTGAAGGATATAAAAAATAATTGTTCCTACCTTATGGAGTAGACCAGGCAGGCAAGTAAATTTTTTATTGCTGGAAGATAGAAAACATGCAATCATTTTGAACGCTTGTTACTAAATCTGGAAGTTTTCACACAAGAATCGGAAATGAATGCTTTTCAAGGAATGAAAAAAAGGTTTTTTGTATACATCAATGTAATTAATTATTTCCTTGAATACCATACATATTCAGTTATGTCATTTTCGTAGTGTTTGTTTTTTAAAATGGCCCAAGTATATACCGGTTGATCGCATCGGTGGTGTAATGGTTGGTATGATTGTGGTATATCATAGGTTCAAGCTCCTATCTGGTCAAACCAAAGGCTATCGATTGGTATTTGCTGCTTCTCCACTAAACGTGCAGCATTAATAAGCAAGATCAAAGACTGGTTGGCTCTGAATCAAGATGGTGGATCGACATGTCTACCTGTGGAGTGGTTTCAGTAAGCCAACGCTTCTAAAAGCCCAACAATGTGCGACTATTACAAAGTGGGCATCATCGCATTCATTTGTTCTCGCCACAATAGTGATATAACTGAAAAATTGCTCACTCCTAGTACATTAATGATAATGCATACAATTTATACCTGGCAACCTCTGAAAGTCTAAATGCAAGTGATGACCTACATTCAGTTGAACAAAATAATCTGGTCATAATAATATGTGCAACTTTTTTCATGTTGTAATATTCTTTAATAGTAATTATAAGTACAAATGTCCACATTGAAAGTATATTGATTATATTTTTTATCCCCTCGCCAACGAAGTTGCGAAGGGATATAGTAACGCTACCGTCCGTCCATCACATCCTTGTGAACACTCTAGGATCAACATCCTTCAATGGATTTTGACTAAACTTGGTACATATTTAGTCCTTAGGAGAATCTGGAACCCTATTGATTTTCAAGGTCAAAGGTCACCAGGTCAAATTTTTACCGCATAACATCCTTGTGAACACTAGAATCAACATTCTTCAATGGATTTTGACTAAACTTGGTACATACTTAGTCCTTATGAGAGTCTGGAATCCTATTGATTTTCAAGGTCAAGGTCACTGGGTAAATTTTTACCGCATAACATCCTTGTGAACACTCCAGAATCAACATTCTTCAATGGATTTTGACTAAACTTGGTACATACTTAGTCTTGGGAGAGTCTGGAACCCTATTGATTTTCAAGGTCACCGGGTCAAATTTTTACCGCATAACATCCTTGTGAACACTAGAATCAACATTCTTCAATGGATTTTGACTAAACTTGGTACATACTTAGTCTTCAGGACAGTCTGGAACCCTGTTGATTTTCAAGGTCACTGGGTAATTTTTTTACCGCATAACATCCTTGTGAACACTCTTAGAATCAACATCCTTCAATGGATTTTGACCAAACTTGGTACATACATAGTCCTTAGGAGAGTATGGAACCCTATTGATTTTCAAGGTCAAAGGTCAAGGGGTCAAATTTTTACTGCATAACATCCTTGTAAACACTCTAGAATCAACATCCTTCAATGGATTTTGACCAAACTTGGTACATACTTAGACCTGAAGAGAATCTGGAACCCTATTGATTTTCAAGGTCACAGGGTCTAATTTTTAGGCGAGGGGATACGCCACGCTTTGCATTGCCCTTGTTTAACTTACTACCTGTACCAGTATTTAATCATCCACAGTATTTTGAACTTGAACACATTAGATGGTTATAAAAAAAGTTGAATACCCAAAATAGAACCACTGTTTAAAAGCAAGCAATCTGGTTTGATTTGGTTTATGGTGTTTAATGCCACTTTGAACAATATTTCAGTTATATTGTGGTGGCAAGTTTTATTGGAGAAAACCACTGACATTAACAAACATCATCAGGTGAAAGGAGCAAGGTTCACCAACATTATACCACAAGATATGAAACATCTTCTAAAAAAACACCTGCAGCACAATGTTTCCAGCAACTGGCGAAAGCAGAACATAACCACTTAAATATAAAGTTTCAAATGACGCATGCCATTGCAAAACATCGCAAGTTTTAGAGATTATAAATTTATTTGTAGACGACCAAGCAAAGAGACAACCCGACTAACCACACCTGTATGTAGATGCAGTTTCTCTAGCCCCTAACGTAGCTTTTTTTTTCCGTTGGATTGAGTGAATGTTCTATTTCATAAGAAATTGTTATTCCAATTGAGGACCTTCCTGCAGACATGAAACTATTCTGCTTCCCTTGAAGTCTCCATATCCCGATGGGAATGTATCTGAAAAGTGGAAAATAGCAACAGTGTTAAGAAACTAGAGGTTCTGTGGGCTGAGCCTATGACACTCGCCTTTCATTCTGCTTTTGAGGAAACTTTATGCAGAACCTACCATAGGTGCTTCCTACCAAATTTTGGTTCATTTGGCTGCACAGTTTCAGAGGAGAAGATTATTTAGAAATCGACCAATCAGAAACAAGAATATCCTAAGGGCATTTCCTTTATGCTATAGTATAATAATGACTAACTTTTTTAATTTGTTTTTACAAACTAATTAACACATTTTTAATAACCTTTAGAAATCAATAAGTCCAGTTTGTAAAGACAGACAATAAACATGTCAAAAGCAGGTCAGAATATGGTTTTAATCACTAAACAAAGGAGGTACAAAGTGAGGATTACAAGTAAAGAATAATTTTCTTAATATTTCTATCAAAATCGATTTTTTTTTTAACAAATATCAATTTTATATATCTGTACATTAACACTATCCATTATTATTTTTTTTCTTTCTGTAAGGCCAATATAGTTATATTTGTATCCATTAAAGATTTTTTATATGCAATTTTGGCCATACATGCAAAACATAAATATCAATTTAGAAGTTTCCTGTACCATTATATTTGCAAATTAAGAGTCAATCTTATTTCCCAGTATTTCCCGCCGTCCTGGGAAATATGAGTATTTCCCGCTTTTTTGCCAATCCTGGTCCTATATACATGTATTAAATATCAAATTAATCCTCAATCCTCAATACTATATAGTTTCAACCAACTGTTGTTATATCAGGACTTGCAAGTTAATACTGCAAATATACATACAGTGAAACATAAACATAACCTCCATAGGGCATTGGTTTAGACAGGTTTCAGTGCAGTACTTTTAAAAGTAGAGGCTCAGTGGGCTGAGCCTGTGTCGCTCATCCTTCATTCTGCTTTGAGGAAACTTAATGCAGAACCTTCCATACATGTAGATGCAGTTTCAAAAGAGGAGATTTAGAAATCAACCAATCAGAAACAAGAATTGCATGTGGTGGCCTTGTTTGCTAACCGATTGGGACGAAATGAGCAATCTTCATAGAGGACATTCCATAGATGCTTCCTACAAAGTTTCGGTGGTAGCCGCCATGTTTGTTAACCGATCGGGACGAAATGAGCAATCTTCATAGAGGACATTCCATAGACAATTCCTACCAAGTTTCGGTGGACGGTGGTAGCCACGATTGTTAGCCGATCGGGACGAAATGAGCAATCTTCATAGAGGACATTCTATAGATGCTTACTTCCAAGTTTCGGTTCATTTGGCCAAGCGGTTTCAGAGAAGATTTTTTTAAATCGGCCAATCAGAAACAAGAATTGCCTGTGGTGGTCATGTTTGGTAATGAATCATAACAAAATGTGCACTCTTTAGAGAGGACCTTCCATAGACGCTTCCTATTAAGTTTCAGTTCATTTGGCTGAAAGTTTTCAGAGGAGAAGATTAAAATGTGAAATGTAAACGGATGACAGACGACGGACAACAAGTGATGGCAAAAGCTCATATTGCCTTTGGCAAGGTGTGCGAAAAAGAATATTAAAATGTGAATACCTACTTGTAATGTATAGAATAAACATGTTACACTATATCAGTATTAGTTAATTTCTAAAGGAGATAATGGCAAGAGTTATCTTTCTTTTAACAGAAGATTTTTTTAGAAATTAACCAATCAGAAACAAGAATTGCCTGTGGCGGCCATGTTTGTTAACGGATTGGGACGAAATGAGCAATCTTTATAGAGGATCTTCCATAGATGCTTCCAACCAGGTTTCGGTTCATTTAGCCAAGTGGTTTCAGAGAAGATTTAAAAAAATCGTCCAATCAGAAACAAGAATTGCCTGTGGTGGTAATCTTTGTTAATGGATCGGGTCAAAATGAGCAATCATTATAGAGGACCTTCCATAGATGCTTTCTACCAAGTTTCAGTTCATTTGGTCAAGAGGTTTCAGAGGAGAAGATTAAAATGTGAAAAGTTAACAGACGACAGATGCCAAGTGATGGCAAAAGCTCACATTCACTGATTGCCTTTGGCAAGGTGAGCTAAAAAAAGGAGGGAAGGGATAGAGCAAGACCGAAGGAAATTGATACCAAAGAGTACACCTTGTATGTATGTACATGTATATACTTGTGGTAGTTGGAATGACTGGAAATAGGCACCTGTCAAATCTGAAGAGGTTGTTGACATTCCAGAATGAAGGGAGCCACTAATGTAACTGGGTCTCCATCTAGAAAAGCGTTACAATCAGATGCCGATTCAAGAATGCATATGAAAAATCCAGCACAAACCGGAAGTGGCTGTATCCGTTTCAATGACTGAAAAGTAGACCAAGCGACGTTCGCTGAATATTCTTGTCCAATTCGTCTGAGGGGAGCCCAGTAGATATATTTAAATGTGGCAGTCGAAAAGAGAAATATCTCGAGAGTGTAACGATATAATTGGGTCAGCAAAAGGATCACAAATAAGCGAAAAATATTGAGGCGAAGTGGGGAAGGGAAAAAGGGCAGATATTTACCGTGAAGTAAGGAAGAGGAGGGGGTATATATTTTTTGAATGAAACAAGTGCCTGTGCTGCAGCACAATGTTTCCAGCAACTGGCGAAAGCAGAACATGACCACTTAAAAAAAAAGTTTCAAACGACGCATGCCATTGTAAAACATCACAAAGTTTTAGTGACCAAGCAAAGAGACAACCTGACAACAACCACGTCTGTAGGTAGATAAAGTTTCTCCAGCCCCTAATGGCATGTGTAGTGTTGCTTTTTTTTTAACAAACCCTGTGACAAGTCAAAATATAACGAGGACATATATTCTTCAAGCCACTTGTAATTTCCACTAACATTTTAGAACTGCAAAAAGTGACAACATTTTTGTTCATTTCATAACATTCAAAATATATAACAAAGGTATGATATTAATGGGGAATTATTCTGTTTCCAAAGTTACGATTAAAGATCTTCCATCTTTATCGTCGGATTGTTCTGTTTTCTAACGATCTTTTCATTCCAGGTGAAACAAAGTCCAATGGTGTTTTCTCTTCCTGAAACAGATCAAATGAAGAATGTATTAACACTATAATTTTTATCAAAATACAGTGAAACCTGTCTAACTAGAACCTCCTTGGGACCAGCTTAGGTGTTTGGAATAGACAGGTGTTCTGTTTCTACAGGTTGAATGAACAAAGGATTTCTGACACTGGGACTTTATTTGTTCAGGATTCGGTTTAGACTGGTTTCACTATAAATTAAACAAAAATTGCTTTATCCTATTTTCCATTACACTATGTATATTTTAGGTGACATCGAGGATGGTGATGAAGTCGTATTGTTATCAGGATAACCCCTATCTGTAACAATATTTAGTCGGAACCTTGCAAGGAACATCACAAACCTGTTTTGTTTTATTTTATTTTATTTGGTCCAGTCATTTCTGATGTCTTTTTATTTCAGACAATTAAAAAATAACAATATCGCCTTAATGGTCAAGTTTGGTTACAAATAGTCTTATGGCTTAAGACAACATGATAAAAATATGAAAAATTAACGATGGATGATTGATATCAGTCGATGGCAAGAGCAAACAAGCTTGTGGGTTATGACAAACCAGAGGCCCTTAATTTATATATAGGTAAACAGACATGCTCTTCAATACCTTAAGATTTTGTAGGTTCTTTTTGATAGCTGGTTTGAAATGTGACTGACCTATGACATAAGGTTAAAGGTCAGAGCTGTGTCAGATTTGTATGGAATGTATCATAATTAACATTTGATTGTATTCAGATTGATTAATATGTTGTGATACTTACCTTGTTCAGTGCAGCTATATCAGCTCCACGATCAACCAACAGTAAGGCAACTTCAGCCCTTTCTTCTTCACATGCCCAATGTCTTATAATAAGAAAAGAAAATGTATTGTTGAATACAAATTTTATTAAGATAAAGAACTTTCAATCAGAAGAAGGGGTGGTCATGGTCATGATCGTACGGTCGTTTGGGTTTACAACTACCTGTGCAATCAGTGCTTATCACCACTAAAGTTGTGAGTTTGAATTCCGTACATGGGGAGGTGTACTCGATACAACATTATGTGAAAAAATTTGTCAGCGATTTGCGACAGGTCATTGGTTTTCTGCGGGTAGTCCGGTTTCCCCCACCAATAAAACTGACCACCACGGTATAACTTAAATGGTGTTGAAACACCATAACACTCCCTCAATCAGAAAATCATGCCTCACAGTCATCAAACTTTTAAGTATGATTTCTGTACATGTACCGGTACCCCAAAATCTACAAATTTAGGTAAACATTATTGTCTCTCTTGGAACACATAATCTCTAAAATTCATATAATATTATACATACTAATAATACTAATTTTATGACTGTATTATCATTTATGCAATTTCTCTACTTTCTCTATAAAATGTTCATGTATTGAACTTTCTTTAGTAAAGAACAAGGGCAACGCAAAGCGTGGCGTATCCCCTCGCCTAAAAATTAGACCCTGTGACCTTGACCTTTGACCTTGAAAATCAATAGGGTTCCAGACTCTCCTAAGGACTACGTATGTACCAAGTTTGGTCAAAATCCATTGAAGGATCTTGATTCTAGAGTGTTCACAAGGATGTTATGCGGTAAAAATTTGACCCTCTGACCTTGACCTTTGACCTTCAAAATCAATAGGGTTCCAGATTCTCTTAAGGACTAAATGTGTACCAAGTTTGGTCAAAATCCATTGAAGGATGCTGATCCTAGAGTGTTCACAAGGATTGTGACAGATGGTAGCGTTACTATATCCCCTCGCAACGATAATTAAAGTTCATGTAATTTGTACATAATGTGTCTTGATATCTAATGTGTTAGCTTAAATACAACAATGATACAATGCCCATAAAAGGTAGTATATATGGGACATACAAATGTTTAAACACCAAAATTTTGTATATATGATATATTTACAAGTAAGAAGATGGAGTTAGAGTTATGGTGTTTAACACCACTTTCAACAATATTTCAGTTATATCTTGGCAGTCAATTTTATTGTTGGAGGAAACCAGAGTATCCGGAGAAAACCACCGACCTGCCGCAAGTCATTGATACACTTTATCACATAATGTTGCATCAAGCACACCTCGCTATGAACGAGGTTTGAACTCAAAACTTTAGTGGTGATAGGCATTGATTGCAACCACAGAGGCCCCTAATATGAAAGGGACAGTCATTACAGAGATTGTATGGTATTTTAATTTACATCATCAATTGCTCATTTCATTACCACTAACTTTATGAAAAGAAAATTTGAACAGTGATTGTCAACAAATCCATCAATATCAACAAAACGAACAATCACATCTCACCTTATCTCACTGAACACAAAAAAAGACCACAACATATGTAGCAGGCCTAAACCTTGTACGTTTGATGCCAACACATGGTGAGGTGTACTTGATGCAACTTTATTTGAAAAAGTTTGTCAGTGACTTGCAGTAGGCCTGTGGTTTTCGACGGTCACTTAATTTTCGGCTACGATAATGAAATATTGTTGAAAGTGGTATTAAACACCCATTATCCTACAGTCTACATAATATCTCAAAACACCTGTAAGCACTAAAAAATCTACATTTTTTCATAAAAGATATCTAATGATACATACAGTGGAGTACTTTTCTGTGAATCTCTATAATTAACATTCACATTAAACTGTAGTAGCAGCTTTACAAGTTTAACATGACCTTTGGATGCTGCTCTGTGTAGTGGGGTATTACTGTACTGGTCTCCTGTATCTGGATCTGCTCCTTTTTGTAATAACAATTCAGCAATCTGAAATAAAAACATTGAACTAAGAATATTTTTAAAGCACTTTCATAGGTCCTGTGTTAAACTATGTCTTGTATAAGTGAACTCCATCTTGGGTTTGGGTTAGTATTATGGGGTTTAATGTCACTTTCAACAATATTTCAGATATATTGTGGCAGTCAGTTTTAATGGTGGAGGTACCCGGAGAACACAACCGACCTCCCGCAAGTCACTGGCAAACTTTATCACATACTTTTGTATCGAGTACACCTCACCATGAGCAGGATTTGAACTCACAACTGCAGTGGCTATAGGCACTGATTGCAACTACAATCACAATTACGACGGCCCTGAATTCTATCTTGGATTTCCAATATAAAAATATTTTGTAAAGGTACATCACATACATTAGGCACATTAAACACAAGTGTTTGTTATTACGTTGAACTGTCATGAGTGAAATATTTTCAATCACCCAAAATCTGCATTAGTCATACTACATTTATATATACAATGTACCAAAAATCTTTAGCCTTTCTTCTTTGACTAGAGGAAAGCTGCCAGTGAACTTTTATGGAACTTGAGCGACCAATCATACAATAAACATTGTATTTAAAACCAAATGCTTAAAGTAACCGAGGCCATCGTGGTCGTGTTCATATGGTAGTTGGATTTACACCTACCTATGCAATCGGTGCCTATCACCACTAATGTTGTGAGTTCAAATCCCACTCAGGCATTACAACGTTATGTGATCAAGTTTGTCAGTGACTTGCGGCAGGTCGGTGATTTTCTCCAGGTACTCTGATTTTCTCCACCAATAAAACTGACCACCACGATATAACTGAAATATTGTTGAAAGTGGTGTTAAATGCCATACCCTAACCTTAAAGTAACCAGCATCCTATCTTTAAACCAAACAGACCTAAAATCAATAGAGTTACCCCTTTAAAATAGGTAAGCGTGCTGCAAGGTTTTATGCCAGTGTTGTAAATGAAACTTTTCACCATCATGGGCAAGACTTAGTTGAACAAAATTCTATTTGCACAGTAAAAGAAGTAAAGACCTTATTTCAATTGGAGTCAAATTCAATACATGATATAGGGGCCGTTGTGGTCATGATCCTATGGTAGTCGGATTTAAAACTACCTATGAAATCAGTGCCATCACCAGTAACATTGTGAGTTCGAATCCCACTCAGGAGGAGGGGGGAATGTATTCGATACAACATTATGTGATAAAAGTTTGTCAGCTACATGTGGCAGGTAGGTGGTTTTCTCCTGGTACTCTGGTTTCTTCCACCAATCAAACTGATAGCCACGAAATAACTCAACTATTGTTGAAAGTGGCATTAAACACCATAAAGCTAACCAATACATGATATCTTCCTTTTCAATCATAGACAATCTTCTTGTAAGGCTTTAGAACTGTGGTACATACATAATTTGAGTTGATATCTAGACATGACTTTGTTGACTTAAGCAACCTTCCAGTAATTCATTTTTATGACCGAGAAAAATATCATAGATTTTGGGTTCTAACAAACGTAAATGTGTGGTTCCCTAAGGAAATTACATTTGTGGTTTCCTTATAAAGGTACACTTTTGTAATAATCTAATTTAATGATAGTCTATCCTGTTTTATCTTATATCTGACTTACATGTATTACACAATACATTTGTATTTTTCTGTAACAAAATAATACTGAATTGCACTACATGTACTAAATATGAGAATTGTCCTGTCATTTTATGGTTCAATACTAACCTCATATCTATTTTTAGATGCTGCATAATGTAATGCACATTGTCCTGTTTGATTAACTGCATTCACTTGTGCACCACAAGTTATCAATATTGACACAATTTGATCTCTACCTGCTGATGCTGCAATCATTAAAGGTGTCCAACCAGTCTGAAATAATATTATTATGATACATTTATGAGCCAATAAATAAATTATGTGTTTCAATGCTAACATACAATGCATAATAAAACTATAGCTGTAAGCAATATAAGGGGGGGGGGGGGGGTAGGGTTATGGTGTTTAAAGCCACTTTCAACAATGTTTCAGCTATATCGTGGCGATCAGTTTTATTGGTGGGGGAAACCGGAGTACTTGGTGAAAACCACTGATCTGCTGCAAGTCACTGACAAACTTCATCATAAGGTTGTATAGAGTACACCTCTCCTAAACAGGATTCAAACACACAACGTTAGTGGTGGTCACTAATTGCATAGGTAGTTGGTACCATACGATCACGACCATGACAATACAAAATCAGAATAAACTTTACAATACCTGCAAATTTGTCACTGTAATCACAATATCAGAAAAAAAGTATTTAAGCCAAAAGTTTAAAATTAGCTCATTTCAAATTACTTCTACAAAATATATGTACCAATATGAATATTATAATAATAAAAACTTGCAGTAACCTTTGTTACCTCATCTCTGGCATCTACTGGTACACCTTGTTTAAGGAGGAATTCTGTTGACATTACACCAGGCTGTTAAAATCTTACCTCATCTCTGGCATCTACTGGTACACCTTGTTTAAGGAAGAATTCTGATGACATTACACCAGGTTGTTAAAATCTTACCTCATCTCTGGCATCTACTGGTACACCTTGCTTAAGGAGGAATTCTATTATCTCTACATGACCACCAGAAGCTGCCCAGTGAAGGGGCATTCTGTGTGTCTAAAAGTATTAATAAAACATGTTTATTTTCAATTTTCATATAAAAGATAATCATACCTTCTTTTTAATTTTTAATCATGGGAGTGTTTACATATTGACTTGCATTGAAATTTGATAAAAAGAAATGCAAAATTTTCTTATAAATGAATTAAAATAAAGAAATTCAACAACACAAAATGAAAGTATCTTACATTGGAATATTATATACAACATCGAAAGAAATAATTATAGAATGGTGTGTGCAATATTGTCATTCATCATACCTGAAGAGGAAAAAGTTGCCAAATATAAACCAGCCAATATTTATTGTGTGATACAGTGTTCAAGATCAACGGTACACTGTATATACCCCACCAACCACCACCCCCTTCCCCCATATACGAAATACAAGAAACCTTATTTCAAGTCTGATCTGATTTATTGGTTAACGAAACTGGATCGCCCTGGGAAAACCACTGACATGTCGAAAGTCACTGACAAACTTTATCACATAATGTTGTATCGAGCATAACTCGCATGAGCTGGTTCCGAACTCACAACGTTAGTGGTGATAGGCACTGATGTAATAGGTAGTTGTAAATCCAACTACTATACGATCACAGCCATGATGGCCCCCAAGCCAGGGACGGTAGGCTCAAAGGGGATCGATTCATTTAAGACAAATATATCAATATAACAGCATCCTATTGCCACTCTCAATTTTTTAATAACAACCTGCAACTGTCATATCTTTTGCATTCCAGATATGTCGGGATTGTCCCTAATATTTGTGCATTGTCATGCCATAAAAAAAGGTATAGTCATGGCCCATGAATGGCATGATTATGAATGTTCCCCCTTTTCTCTCAAGTGTTGCAACTTATAGAATAGTTTGTTTTACCTCATCTTTTGTTGTAGCCAAGTGAGGATTCTCCTTTATTTTGTGCTTTAAGACACCGGTGGTTCCTTCAAAGGCTAACTTGCAAATATCATACTGCTCAGACAATGCCATATTTATGGGATATCATGATACAGGGGAACGAAACTATAAAATGCGTATCAGCTTTACTTTTATTCCCAAATGATTTTTAATAGTATAAAACACGGAATAAGAACATTTTGTACAACTACATCTCAATTGTGTGATAAATTAAGATTTTAGCATAAGAACAAAGGTTGTCTTGACATCTTTTGTTTTAATAATCTTGTCGCTTACTACGTGAGGACAGTATGTTGCTCATAATGCTCTCAAAATGTCACCATTGTAGAGATCATAAGTGTTACACAGCCATGCATGTTTCAACAACATTCGATGCTATTTTATTTCCCGATTGTACATTGGAAATTTAATTTTATCAAGCGCCCATACGACTCGGATACAAAATTGGTCTTTTCGGACCTTCTCTTGAATTTTCATTTTTACGTTTGTTTGTCAACAAATACCAATGCAGTATCAGGAAAAACTGTTAATTTAGCGAAGATGACAACAAATTCGGTGTTTCTAGTGATGGTCGGAGGTCAGATAGAATCAGGAGAAGTAGGTATTTCTTTATGAAATCAAACGAACGGATAAAACGTAGATGTTCTCTATTTAAAACCATTTTGCTGCTGAACAACAAGCCCAATCATGTTGTCAAGCATGCATGTACACTTTTTGTTGCTGAATGGAATTTGCTAAATAAAAATAATCATCTGTCATTACAATTTGTCAATAAAGATTCATGCCATTAGTAATTGAACATTTTTAAAGTACTGTAAACCAGGGATGGGGTAATTGTAATGTGTAATGGTAATTGACTGTATAAATTAATTACAAAATGTCAAGAAATTGAAAGTAATGTGTAATTGGTCCAAAATTCAATTACATGTAATGGTAATTTAATTAATTACTTCCCAAAAATGTGTGTAATTTACAATTACTTTTTAATTACATTCAATTACATTAACAACAATATTGAATAAAATTGAAACTGTTTCTACTGCTATTCAGGAAGCATATTTGGCCAAATTAAGTTTTTTCCGTTTTGAATGTAGATGATCTCTCTGTGTTTGATAGTAATATAAAAATGCAAATCTATATGTTCTTAGTCATCTTGGTAATGAATAAAATAAATACCGTAGATAAATTTAATAATGAAATGACTGATGATGGCCTTAGTACATGTATCTGCTATCTGATTTATGGATAGAAATGAAATATAGATTAATTAAGATGTTTATTGTTTTATTGAAAATTAGTGATTAAAATTTGTTTATAGAATTGACAGTACAAGGCCTAAGGCACTACTGGTTTCTAATCCTTTAATCTTTTGTTTGTTAATTTAACAGCTTGTGTCAGGAGTGATTAACAAGACCTGGTTTGTTGCCTCCAGGTCTTAGATCATCTTTATGTGCACAACTGAGTGCCACCCTTCTCCCTTTAAAAGTGGTCATTGAATTTTAATAATGAAAAGTTTTAACTAACAATTTGACTTGAATTCTGTTGAGGGGTTTTCACTAACAATTTGACTGGGACTGTGTGTTAGTTGAACATACCGATACAACATGTCGGCTCCTAACATGTGTAACAGTAAAAAGATGTAACTTTGTTGTAACTGCATGGACATTCAATGTATAATGTATTAGTTTATTCACTGTCTATATGTATATTCTGAATCATATTGCTATTGCTTACCTGTTCATTCTTATTTTTTCTATGCACATTAAAGCTGTTTTAAAATGTAATTTGTAATTTAATTAATTACATTTGCAAAGTAATTGTAATTTAATTAATTACATTTCAAAATCCCTGCAAGGGTAATGGTAATTTAATTGAAGGTTTTGGCCAAGTAATTGTAATTTAATTAATTACTTTCCTATGTAATTGACCCCATCCCTGCAGTGTAAACCAAGTGTGCAATTTTCAGCAGGTATCGTATGTTCTGGCATCTATGTAGTGTCGGAGTATTCACACTCAAAATTAGTCCACACAGTACTGTGAAGAAGTTTTCATTTTATTTTACAAATATAAAATATAACCACGAAATCCCGGGTCCCAAATAAGAAGTTATTTGTGGAATATGGGACAATCTAGACACAAAAATGTAAAAGAACAAAGCTCAGACAATCTTCGGCCAAAAC
The DNA here is from genome assembly GCA_963383655.1 of Bathymodiolus septemdierum. Taxonomy (NCBI): domain Eukaryota; kingdom Metazoa; phylum Mollusca; class Bivalvia; order Mytilida; family Modiolidae; genus Bathymodiolus; species Bathymodiolus septemdierum. The sequence goes on along the minus strand of OY726522.1, from coordinate 23,746,211 downwards.
CAAGAGCGAGACTAGGTATTCTTTTAGAGTCTGCTTCTTCTGTTCCATATAGAATGTATATACATTTCATGTTAAAAACTGAAATGCAAGGTTGTCATTAACAGCCATTTTCCTTTGGCAAGTTCCACAAGATTTTTTGGGGCAAATTTCAAATGACTTCACACTTTTCATAGTCATAATTCCATCCTTCTTTTCTCATTGATGACTTATCACCAGATTTTTAACTACATGAGTAAAATCTTGACAGGTGTTTTATTACAGTGATTATTGTTTAATGCCAAACAGGCAATTTTCAGCAGATATCTTTGCGAGAACAAGTTACAGTTTGATGAGATTGATGATGATGATGTCCGCTTCGTACTAGACCAACATACAGGTAGACATGTTGCACCACTTGGACACATTATCCTGAATCCGAGCCGACCAGTCTTTACTCTTACTCTTTAGTGCTGCATGCTTGTCGGAGAAGTGACAAATACCAATTTTATAGTCTTTGGTTTGACCCGAACCAGTCTCAAACTCACGATCTACCGCAATTGAGACAAGCATACTAACTATTACACCACCAATGAGGTTTTCTTTGTATGAATCGATACAAGGGATGAATTATTATAAAAAAAAATGTATCTTTTATTAAAAGTTTTAATAAATTTATATTTGTTTTACAGTTTCCAGCATTTGATGACATTTACTGTAAATATTGTTTACACTATGGACCAGATTGGTTAATAACTTCAGTAAGTACACTTTAACCTGTTTCCTTGCAACTCGACTAGATGACTCCTGGATTCACCATCTTCAGTTGGGACTCACCAAAATGTTCAAATCTTAAATTTTTACAATGACAGGACTTACTAAAATGTTCAAATCTTAGATTTTTACACTGGCAGGCCTGGCCTTGCCAAAATTTTCAAATCTTAGATTTTTACAATGGCGGGAATCACCAAAATTTTTAGAAATATCTTCTGGACCCGTCAAAATGGTATCCCTGATGTATATATAATACCTAAAAGACTCCATGTTGAAAGCCAAAGTTGATAAATGTATTGGTTTGTATCCTTGTGCAAATATGTTACATCCCATTGGAACATTCAAATATTAGATTTGAAATTAAAAATAAAAATAAATTAAAATACATGTACTGTATTATGTCATTAAAAATTGTAATACATGTAGTATAAATTTTTTGAAACATCACCTATTTATGATTTTTCTCCTGTTCTTAGTGTGTTTAACTATTTGGTTTCTGTTAAATTTTCATAATATTTGTAATTATCACTTCTGCATGAGAATTCCACCATTTTCCTTTTGACTATCATTAAGATGGAAATTAACAACCTAAAATTATTTTTGACATTTTGGTCATTGGTAAAAACAGAATTTTCAAATTTATTTACCTTGAGTGGAGAAATATCATAATCCACTAGATGGAGAAGAATCTACAGGTATATATCATTGATCATTTAAAACAATGTTTATGATGTACATTGAAAACACACTATGTTTCGGTGTTTTAACATAACACGATTGGCAGGAAAATCGTTTGTTCCTGTGAGGAAACATTTTCCCTGGGAAACTATCTGGTGAGAACATAATACTTCTGCAGACGGTTACATTATTTTCTGTAGCCATTTTATTTACTAGCTTGTCAAAAACATATCACAATCCATGATTTTGTTGAAAACATGGAATTTGTTTTGGAATAGAAGTCTCCCTCTTATAAGGCCGCCCCTTCTTCATTGAACAAAATGGCCTCTTTTGAGGGGGACAGTTTACTAGTATTTTACTTTCTTAGTGCATCTGAAATCTGACCTGATATTAGGGGTGGTCTTTAATTGGTGAAAGAGGCCTTATAAGAGGGGAACTACTGTATTACCAGTAATCAATTTTTGATAGTTTTGTTTTGCATCATGTTTAATCATTCATATTAAATTAAACCACTTGACCATTGTAGGGCTTAGAGGATGGTATTACACAGATGACAAAGAAGAGTAGAGATGAAAGACAACAATTTGTGTGGAATTTTCCTTTAGATGTTACATTTAAAAGTACAAATCCTCATGGCTGTAAGTTGGCATCTTTGAGAGTCTTAGCAATTAACAAGTACTTTTTATTTTTTACATAATTATGGTTTATTCAATTTGTGATGCAAAGGTATCATCAAATTGCAGGACAATGTGTCCGAGTGGAGCAACATGTCTACCAATGGACTGTTGTTTCAGTGAACTAGCACTATTAAAATCCAACTGAGGGTGTTGATCTAGAACAAAGCAGACTTCATCAGCATCTCATCAAAATGTAACAGCCAAAAAGCTGAAAAATGTATCACTTGGCAATAAACAACAATCACACCCTCAAATTGCATGTATGTACATGTAAATTATTCTGTATTTGAAATGTGCATAAACATTTTTTTATCCTGCAATTGGGTTATTTTTTGTCATAATAAATGGGTGGAAATAAACTGTTGCTTTATTATGACAGTGTCATAATAACACTTTTCACATTAGCCTAATAAAGCAATTAAGCCACGCCCCTGTCATAATAACACTTTTCACATTAGCCTAATAAAGCTGTTAAGCTACACCCCTTACCGGAAATACTATTGAGGTATCTATGGGGGTTTCCGTTATATATATTTTCTTTATTAAATTAAATTAAAAAAAAAATTTGGGGAATTTTATTGCAGGATAAATTAAATACAATATTGGTGTATTGATGATAAATATAGAATGTATGTGGCTCGGCATGAAACGAATGGAAATACTCGCTAAAGCTCGTCTTTCCCCCGTTTCTAAGCCTCGCCACATAAATTCTATATTTACCGTCAATACACCAATATTGTATATGTTTGTGAAAATCGTCAGCATAATATTTTTTTAGCATAAAATGGGGTAAGATACCTTGTGATTTAACTTTCACTCCAATTTTTGTAAATCAATTTCTATAATGATGTCCCGAAAATGAACAATTTGTTACAAATATTTGTTTTAATTAAACAGGTCAATAAATAGTTTGTATATGATCTATATATATAGAAAAAAATATATTAAAAAGGTATAAACATAATTGGTGGGAAGAATATATATATATATATATTTGAAAGGAAATGATTGACTTACATTTAAATGTAAATTCATAATGAAATTGTGAAATTACATAAGCCTACAATTATCTCCACTTATATCATAGCTCTATACATACGATTGAGGGATTGTTGTTTAGTGCCACACCATCACTCTTTCAGCTATATCATGGCAAGGATAAGTTCCTTTTCGATGAGATGATGTTGATTTTTGTTTTTGTATTTTAGAAACTATTTAAATATAAAGAAACTGATAAAGAATTGGAATTAATTTTACTTTAAAACTAACAAAGTCATTGCAGAATGTCTTGAGAAAAGTATCATATTTCTACAAGTGTCATTCAAATTGTGTATGTTTTGATATTTCATTGTGCTATTTACAGGGCCACAGTTAATAGTACATGCCTATGGTATAGATTTCCTAGGAAATGATGTCGTGAGAGGGTATGGAGTATGCCACATTCCTATTACACCTGGACTGTAAGTTACTGAAAATAATTTGAATAGAATGATAGATTATATTTATTCAGCTTGAATGATCAAAGAGATGGGGTTAGGATAGTGGTGTTTAATGCCACTTTCAACAATATTTCAGTTATATCGTGGTGGTGTTTTATTGATGGAGGTAACCGTAGTACCAGGAGAAAACCACCGACCTGCCGCAAGTCACTGACAAACTTTATCACATAATGTTGTATCAAGTACACCTCGCCATGAGCAGGATTCGAACTCAGAACTTTGGTAGTGATAGAAACTTATTGCACAGGTAGTTGTAAATCCAACTACCATCACTGATCAATCGGAATACAAGGTTATAGTCATCATTTGGGGGTCAGTCATCTGCCTGTATTCCGTTGTGATTTTTAATTTCCTCTTCTGAAACCGATGGATAAAATTACACCATTACTAAATTTAATAAAAAAACATTTTTTTTTTCAATGTGCGAAATTCTGTTATTGAATGAGCTGTAATTCTTACTAACTTTATGGAGAGTTGTATATGAATTTTTTTACCAAATATTCAAATCAGGTTTATTTGATAAAAATCCATGAAAAAGGTTTTCTTCTGTGAAACTAGAAACCCACTTTATACCAAACATTACTTGGATGATTCTTGCATGAGCAAGCATTGGATGGTTTCTGTAATTGAAAAACAAACTACAATTTAAGTGGAAGTGGTCTGAAATTTTAACCATATTTACGTAATAATGGTTTTATTTAATTTGTTTCTTAGTTTTCAGAAAGATATACCGATCTTCAAAAAATAGTGACTTCTGAAACCAAAAGGACACTAGGATGATCTTTTGATGACTCCTTTTAAGAAATCATCTGACAACCATTTTACCATCCAACGGGTTACTAATAATAGATATCTCTTCAAATGACATAAACATAAATATTTCAAGCAGGGATTTTGGCTGACAATTGGTTGTTTCTTATTACTTCAATTGTTTTATTAGATTCATAGATGAAGTCCTTTATTTACATAATATCTGCATTTTGTATTCACTTTGTATTGAACAAAATATAACTTTTTTTCAGTCACAAAATAAAACTGCCAATGTTCGTGCCCGAGTCAACATCACAACTACAAAAATTTAGAGCTTGGTTTTTAGGAACGCGACCAGAATATGTTGATGTTAAAGTTCTGGGTCAAGGTGAAGGCAGAGAAGGTGAGACATAGATTACTAATGAAAAGAAGGTTTAAACAGTGATGGTCAATAATTCCACCAATATCATAAAAAAAACAATCACCTTTCACCTCAACTCATTGAACACAAGAAAAGACCACATTGTTCGTCCAGATCCTGGCATTGGACAGGCACAAACATGTGGCAGGTTAAACTGGTTCATGGGATCCCAACCCTCTTAATAATTGGATCTCCAACTACAATACAGATATGAACAACAATAAAAAACCTGTACAGATTCTCTTCCACTTAAAAAAAGAGACCACATACTGTCACAAAATGTATGATAACATAAACATTTCTGTTGAAATATATTTTTTCTTGAGTACATCATGATTGTCCCTTTGGTATCTTCAAACTCTTCTTACAATGTACATGTACTTGAAATGTTTCACCAAATTAGGTCGCTCACATACGACAGAACTGCTGTGGAGTTTGATTGATTGAAGTACAAAATCAGTTATGTTTTATGAGTTCAGGGCAATGCTTGGTGGTGGAGGAAGACAGGTTAACTGCAGTAAGCCAAGTATGCATGACAAATATCTGGTAACCTTTATCACACAAGTTAAAAAGTCAAACACACCTTGCCCTAAGCTCTTCTCAAACCTATACCCCATTGTTAAGTCACTAGTAAAGATACTACATTTGTATTGGGATGACCACCTCTCCACCTTGGGGAGTGAATAGAGTGAATCCTGTCTAAACTGAACCTTTTGTGTTTGTAATAAGACAGGTGTTGGGTAGATGCAGGTCAAATTAAGAAAGATTTCCTACATTGGGACATCATGCAAAGTACGATTTATACAAGATTCCGGTTTATTCAAGGTTCGGTTAAGACAGGTTTTGCTATTCAACAATGAGTACATTCATTTTGGAAAACATTTTTTTACTCGTATTATTTACTCAATTTTAAGATATGATTTACTTTTTTAACATTTATGTTTTTGTTTACAGTGACGAGAGTGAGATCACAAGGATTTATTACAGTCTCATTTAATGTTGTGATGAAAGACATGAAAAAATTAGGTTATGATGTAATACCATCTGAAGTCTCGACAACTGTCGTACCTGAAAATGTGGGACTGAAAACACAGGAAGCATCTTAATATATTAGTACTCTTCATTAGAAATTTGTACGCATTCATTGTAAAAGCAGACATTAATTTATAGTTATATTTTATATTGAAAATAAATATAGAACAACATATCATCAAAATAGATTTGTTAGTGTCCTGGGACAATGTTTAATGGTAGATGCATTAAGTTAAGACCTTATCTGTTCAATATATGTACCACATTGATAGTGTAATAGTTAGCGTGCTCACTTCAAGTTCTGTAGATCTTGGGTTTGATCATGGTCAGGTCTAACCCTGAGGTAAAGTTGTGTATTTGATTTGTCCCATACAAATGGTTGATGCCCCTTTAGGAGAGGTTGTACAATGTACCTGGCAGCTCGAGTGCAGTAGATCGTGCTGCTTCTCTGTTAATCGCTAGTGATGGGAATCGGTAACATTTTCAAGATCGATGAACATTATATCAACATCGACCGATGATCGATCATCGGTGACAATTGCCTGCTAAATGTATTTACTGACTATAATTAATCAAATAGCCTTTATTTCAAGAGTATGATTGACAAAAGTAAAGATATGAATAAAATTGTATCATAAATTTATAAACTATAATTTTTCCATTAGTAAACATTAACTTTAAAATAGAACAAAACAAAAGATCGTTTTCCATATGTGTAACACCTAATATAGATAGATAAATAATAGACTAGTCCAACTATGTGTTTGACAAAAGTAAAGATTTGAATAAAATCAAATAATATATTTACAAACTATAATATTTCCATTTGTAAACATTAACTTAGAACAAAACAAAAGATCGTTTTCCATATGTGTAACACCTGATATAAAATGGACTATTCTGGGAAGTAGATAAATAATAGACTAGTCCAAATATGTGTATTGACTGAGTGTCAAAAGTACGCTTGGACAAAATTGCCAGATGTTTGTCAGTATGAGGGCAAAAAAACCCAGCTGGGATAAAACTGCAATATTTTTGTCAGTATGGAGACAGAAAAAAAAACCAACCAAAGAACAAAGTTAAGCATATATATTTTAGACACTAGAATCAGAATCGATCATCCGATCGTATGATGACGTCCGACTGATTAGTCGATGTTTCCGATTATCGGTACACCACTAGTAATCGCACAGCATTAAGGAGTAAGAGCAAAGACTTGTTGGCTCGAAATCAGGATAATGTGTCCATGCGGGTTGACATGTCTACCCAAAGACTTGTTTCAGTAAAATAGCACTATTAAAAACAACTAAGCAGTCATCATCATTTCATTGAATATAACTTGTTCTCACCATGATGTACCTGAAAAATTGCTCATTTGGTATTACATAACAATCACTCATTGACTCACTCTGTACCTGGGAGCTGACACACTACCAGTAGGTCCTATTTCTATTTCACCTTGTTCCCTCAGAAGGGAAAAAAAAAGGGGGGGGGGGGGGTAAAATGAAGAAAAGCAATAACATCAATAAAACATTATTTTCTGAACACTTCATCAGGTTAACCACATTGGTAATGTAATCATAGGCATACTTGCCTCCAGTGCAGTAAATCGTGGGGTCAGGTAAAACCAAAGACTTATAAAATTGATATTCGCTGCTTTTCCTCTGAGCACACAGCAATAAGGAGCAAGGACAAAGACTGGTTGGTTCAGCATCGGGATAATGTGTCTGAGTGGAGCAACATATCTACTCACGGACTGTTGTTTCAGTGAGCTAGCACTATAAAAATCCAACTAAATGTGTTGGTCTAGTACAAACTGGACATCATCTAATCTCATTGAAATGTAACTTGTTCTTGCCATGATATGGCTGAAAAATTGCTCACTTGGAGTTAAACAACAATCACTCACTCACTCAATTAGTCAGTTACATACAGATTAGAAAAAAGAAATCTGCATAGTATAAAATTTATTATAAAACATAATCATAACAATAACAATTTTTTTCAACAAGATAGAGTATATAAATCATTGCACCATTTTTTGTATCGCAATGTGTACTGTTAAATGTCATAGTGACGTTGCTTTGAAATAAAATGAAACTGTACATTGTAAAATGAAGTAATATGTTCATTTGTTACAAAAAAAATGTAAAGATAAAGTAAATCACCAACTAAAGCCTCTATTAAGCAATAACTTGTATTGTGTGACCTTAATTTTTATTTCCCTTCACTATATGCATTCTATATCAGTTAAACCTGTATTAACCGACAACCTGCCTTATGTGACCATATTTCACTGTTCCCTTAGAAGGTAACACAAGACAGGTTTGACTACCAGGTCTCAAGACGGCCATTTTACATTATATGATTGAAATGAAATGCATCTAATTATCACCAGTAAATGATTAAATTCTTAGTGCTATTCAAACTGTTGTTGATTACCATGTTTTCCTACAAATCAAATATCACTAAGCCCACTGGTGGCTATACAGGTTTAAAACCACTAATTTAACCAATCAAAAGCCTGTTGGTGGCAATACAGGTTTTAAACCGCTAATTTAATCAATCACAGCTTCTGATTACCCCTTTGGTATCTTCAAACTCTTCTTATAACATAGTAGCACCAAAAAATATCTAATTAATTGAGGTAAATTTAATTTTTGTAAATAAAAATTTGTTAAGACATTCTGTGTTTTGACAACACTTAGATTATCTATTTATAGATGACCTAAAATACACATTTTATACAAACAAGTGCCTTTTTGGATAAGGAAGGGGTGGGGTACCCCAAGATTCAGGATCTAACTTCAAATTTTAAGTCATATTTTCAACCGACCAATCAATAATGAACCTTCCAAATTTTGAGGTAATAAAATCCAAGATGTCAGTGTCCATGTATAAAACTTTGTTTGAATATTTTTGTTGATTTGTCTGTTTAAAATTTGTGTTGCATCCATGCAAGGTTTACTAATGAACTAATTTATGTGTACATGTATTATAGTGGTTTTTCATCTTTCTATACTAAATTACTTAATTATTTTGTGAAATGGATGTCACTTTGTTTACAATTGAACTGAGCACACGATAAGAGCTGTTGTCTGATTGGTCAATACATTTTTACTATCTTTGATATGATTGGACAGTCAAATGTTATCTAATATGAACCTGGGATGTTGCTAGATGTTAATGTATGACCTTACAAAAGAGACAACAAATATCACGCATATAACAAGCTATAGTTAAATGAAAACAATATAAGTATATTATACATGTATATACCTATTGGAATTTTCAATAGTGTTTTGTTATGAGTATTAAGTATGAGACCATTCAGAATAAATTAATAAAAATATTAATTATTACCCAACCAATGCTTCACACAATACCTAATCAAATGTTTGGCTTGATAAAATATATGAGGTTTGTTAAAATATTGTGTTATAAAATCCAAATTACTTATGAACACATTAACCAATCACAAAAAAAATTGTATTACATTAAAAATATAATACTGATTGTGATAATAATATTCATAATTTAAACTACTTGTATCAAAATGCAAATCATGTGTTCATCAACCAATATCACATATTTGTTCCTCAAATAATGTCAGACATATAGCTCATCTGATATCAAACATTTGTTTACACATGTGTTAAACCAATATCACACATTCATTCCTCAAATAATATCACACATTCATTGATCAACTAATACCACACATGTTCCTCAACCAATATTACACATTTGTTCCTCAACTAATATCACATATTTGTTCCTCAACTTATGTCACACATTTGTTCGTTAACCAATATAACATATGTTCCTCAACTTATGTCACACATTTGTTGATGAACAAATATCACACATGTATTCCTCAACCAATATCACACATTTGTTCGTCAACCAATATAACATATGTTCCTCAACTTATGTCACACATTTGTTAATGAACAAATATCACACATGTATTCCTCAACCAATATCACACAATTTTGATCAACCAAATGAATACGACACATCATTTGTTCCTCAACTTATATCACATGTCATATCATGTTCAACGAATATGTCATGTCATTTTTTTGGCATAACTTTGTGTGTTCTTTTTCTCTATGCTGGTCAACTGACATCAGGGGCAAAATGTTGTAAATTTATAATGACATAAACATGACTTTGCACCCTATACAGTCAAATCTACTTTAAAGGGCACCTCTATATAATAAATCACTGTCTATAAAGAACAGTCACATTTCTCCATTTATGAATAGTGCACATGATTTTAACCTGTGCATAAAGATCACATTTTCAGGTTCCCTTGAGTGGCCTATATATATACAGGTTAGACTATATTTTTCATTTATATTTCTCCATCCAGTTTAACTGACGTGTCAAAGCAAAAGGGTACAAATTTATGACGATACAAATCTCACACTCCTTAATCAAAATTATGATGACACAAATCTCACAGTCCTTAATCAATACACATTTTTACCCAACCAGGCCAACTAGCCAATTATGAACAACATTATACAAAATAAAATACAATATTATAAAGTTCTGTGCTTCTCTTCACACGAGGTCCATAAAAAGTTGACTTATTAATGATTTGTACTCATGAACAGACCTCAAAATGAAAATTTGAATTCACTGTTCCGAATCAAATTCTTCAATTTATTTTTATATAGTTCTTAAAAAAACTGAAAAATTTACTAGTCCAAAACAAATTCTTCAATTCATTTTAATATAGTTCTTAAAAAAAAAATGTAAAATTTACTGGTCCGAACAAAGTTTTACTGGTCTTGGGTCTGAGGCTGAGGACCGGTGCTCATCGTGTGAACTGCATTAAGCCTCTGCAAACAATATATAAGGTACTACAAATCCTTTCTGAAATTATGGAATAGTTTTCAATAAACAGTCTTCTTCAGTAGATTCTGAATCCTCAAAGGATCCGTACGTTAATCTCCTTGTAACAGGACGTCTGCTATCATATTCTCCTGTTTCTGTAAACTGGCTCACCAAATTCTTTACAATTATTGAAAGTTTAGATCTAGTTCTAATATGTGGATGGAAATTAAAATCAGCAACTTCTGTAGGGTGAGACTTCTTACGAACAACCTTTGCTGCATAAACTACAGCCAAAACTGTCACTACAACTCCTAGCACACAAAATGTTATTGGAATCGCTAACAAACTTGATGGATTGTGACCTGAAAAAAAAATATTGTTCTTTGCTTCATGGTTTGAAAATTGGAGATTGTGGCAATCTGTAAAACCACTCAAACCTGTCATTTTTTTTTTATTAGTGACTGTTTTAAAACTGCTGTTATTATCAAGAAAGTGTCATGTACTTATCTTTATTTTTCCCGATTTATTTTGTGAATTAGCAATTTTTGTAAATTTTCCCAGATTTTCAAGGGCCACAACTTTGACAGATAAGATTATATGAGGCAGTACTTGCATAACAACTTCTAGACCCTCCTTCTATTACCACATCAAATAAAAAGTAATCAAATGGTGATTAATTAGATTTACATTTCTAGGGGCATAACTTAAGACCAGGTGCTTCAAGTAGTTTTTTTTAAGACTTGAATTTACAAATCAACAGCATACTAAATTTTAATTTTAATTTCTAATTGATACAGAAGATTTCAACTTGCTGGTAAATAAGTGTAATAATTCAACAAACCTTTGTCAACAACCACTGTAAATGAGGCCTGAGTTTGGACTTTACTAACATCATTGTCTATGGTTATATTCAAGCGATAAGTTCCCTCATGTTTTATGTCTTTTGATGGTAAACTGATAGATAACTTATTACCAAAATTCATTGTAGTACAATTAATTATTGTACTTTCGCTCACATCCAACAGATGCCAACATATATGTGCAGGAGGGCTAAAAATGAAAAAAAAAAGTATAAATAGAAAAATAGGATTGTTGGTGTTTAGCACCACTTTCAATAATATGTTTAAGTTTAATGTGTAATTTATACATTTTATGGCAAGGCTATAGAAACTAATAGACCATTTGCACATTTTCGACTTCGATTCTAAAATTATGTTTTACAAGAGTTATTTCCCTTTAAAGTGGGCAAATGGGTCCCCTTCTATGCATAGTGTAAATGAAAAAATAACATATATTTTTTCTGAATATCTGTTCATAATTGTAATGTTGTAATAACTTGTGAATTTTCTACATGCTTTAAAATTATCGTCTGATTTTTTACAAGGTTATATATATCTACAAATTAGGGAGAAAATTATACACAAACTCATTATCATTTCCATTGCCTTTGCTAGACCGGGTACAATTTTGCACGTCATAAGGGAAATAACTCTTAATAAAAGGAATAATAATGTATAATTTTAGAATCAAATCAGGAATGTGCAAAAAGTCTACTGTATACAGTGATAAAGATTGATCATTGTCACTGAAAATAAATATAACAAATTTGTGGGCTCATAGTAATTTTTCTTAAAAATAACCTAATAACCTAGTCTATAACACTGAAATAAGTGTTATATACCGACACTGAATTGTACAACAGCAATAAAAGTGCTGTTTCTGTACTTGTGTGTAAAAAGCAAGGTTAAAATTTGATAGTCTCTCATGTTCATTTACATCTATATCATTATCCTATAATTGGAACACAAATACCTTGTGTTATTATTGATAACCTAAATATCATTGTAATCTGTTGGTAATTTTCTATAAATATTATTTCAATTTTTATATTTACATGTACTTAGATTGACACACTGATTGGTACAACTGACACAGAACATTATAGGAAATAAATCTAAACTGTATTGAGCCACAAACTGTTCTATGATTCTTGTTAACCATATCTCCCCCCTAAATTGGAAATACATTAATTTAAGGAATGCAGTTCAGCAAAAAACTTGTCCTATGAGAGTTAATAAAGGTTACTTATGCGGAATGTAATTTTATTGACAAGACAACTGTTTTCATAGACGAATACAATAAAGGAGGCAGGTCAGAAATAATGAGATGACATCAGGAAACATATTCAAATACAATTAAAGTGATAACAGAAAATATATTGTGTAATACACTTCTTACTTTCAGTTTGGGCTCACGATGGGATAACATGAGATAAATATAAAGAGAAACAGTTATCAGATTAAATGAAGTCTAAATTAAAAAATAAACGACAAATAACACATAACGTTTATGAGTTAAACAAGACCAATATCGTGCTTGGATCTGCGTCAAAGCAAAACATTCCAGTAATGTATGCATTTTTTTACACTGATATATGCCTGGACACAAAATCTAGATGGACAGACAGACAGATGGACGAGATTCCTTTATACCCCCAGTCTTTATTTGTGGGAGTATAATAACAGGTGAACATCTTCAATATGTATATAAACACTGTGCAAAGTTTGAATAATATTAATTGAACACTTTTTGAGTTTCAGATTACACATACTAGATATCGCCCATGTGATAGAGTGATAAAAAAAAATAACAAGTTCAACATGCAAAAAATCTAAGAAAACATTTGTCAAAACTGTCCATAATAGGAGGTGCATATCTTCAGTATGTCTAAAAACACTATGCAAAGTATGAATAATATTGATCGAACACTTGCAGTTTTAGATTACACCAACTAGGTACAGTCAATGTCATACAGTGATAAAAAATGACCAAGTTCAACATACGGAAAATGTACGAAAACATTTGTCAAATCTGCCCATAATAGGAGGTGCACATCTTCAATATGTACACAAACACTGTGCAAAGTTTAAATACTATTGATTGAACATGGTTAGAGTTTTAGATTACACCAACTAGGTACCGTCCATGACATATAGTGATAAAAAATGACTTAAGTTCAGCATACAAAAAATATATGAACAAAATCTTCAAATCAGCCCATAATAGGATGTGCACATCTTCAATATGTATACAAACACTGTGCAAAGTCTGAATAATATTGATTGAACATTGTTGGAGTTTTAGATTACACCAACTAGGTACCGTCCATGACATATAGTGATAAAAAATGACTAAGTTCAGCATACAGAAAATATATGAAAAAAATCTTCAAATCAGCCCATAATAGGAGGTGCACATCTCCAATATGTATCCAAACACTGTGCAAAGTTTGAATAATATAGATTGAAAACTGTTTGAGTTACAGATTACACTAAGTAAGTACAGCCTTGCTGGGACGGACGGACGGAGAAAGCGATTCCTAGACCTGCTTCCGCCTTCAGCGACGCAGGTAAAAATACAGGTTTGTCTTATGTGAGCTTCCAAGGGAACAGTGAAATATAGTCACATGAGACAGGTGGTCGTTTAATACAGGTTTACTTCATATGAAATACACTGTGAAGGGAAATAAAAATTAAAGTCACATAATACAAATTATTACTTAATAGAACTGGTCACTAAAGCAGGTTTGACTGGAGATATTTTTATTTCAATTATTATGTAGGAATTTGCCCAAATGCATCAAGATATTTTAGTCTTTGTAATTCAATAGCAACAAAAAAAAACTTGTGTCCTGGTAGCATAATGATAAAGAAAATAATGGTACATGCATGTACTCTGAAGTTGAAAAAATCAAAATGAGTCAAGTGGACCAAAGATTAGCTGGTTCAGCCTCAAGATAATATGTCCAAGTGGAACAACATGTCTACCTGTGGACTTTTGTTTCATCTAGTTAGGACTTTAACAATCCAGCTCTGGTTATTAGTCAATTATAAATCATGTACAATGTATCATCATCAACTCATTAAAAACTAACTTGTTCTCATCATGATATATGACTTTAGAACTTATATCCACTTGGTGTTAGACAGACTCTGTCCTTAACCTGACTTAATAACATTCTTTTAGGTTCAATATGCTGATATAAAACATTGTAATCTATTTGAACTTTGTTTTCTGTATATTTTATCTATAGTATACAGGTTACATGTATTTATACAAAACTAACACAGATCACGTTTGCAGTAAAATATTCGACATAAAGTGCCAACCCGTGGTAAAAACAATATAAATATATGTCTACCAGTAATTATTTCTTAATATTGATATACAAAATTATAAATAATAAGTAAGCATTGAAAATTATTCATGAAATTTGTCTAATAATTAATGAAATTTATCTTGCTCATGAAATTTATCTAACAGTTCAAATATGACATCCTTCTTTCGCTTTGCAAACAAACGAGTGATTTCTTTAGATGACAAAATCTGATTAGCACATGTGCAGTGCACATATTTAAGCCAGGTAATAAAATCACACAATAAAACTATTTATACTGTTGTTAACGTTTTAAACATTTATATTCACTGAAAATAATCAACATATCCAAAATTAATAAATATGCGATGTGCAATTAAAACCTGTGAACACAATATTATTTTTACAGATGCTCCATCAATAAGACTGACTTTCCCGTCATAAAAGCACATGTTGATGAGTTATCGTCTGCTCAAATCTAGCAGCATAAATTGTGTGCAACATTGCCCACAAAAGTAAATATAAATTATTGTCTTTTCCATCAAAGTATACTACTGTATTTGGGTGATTTTCAAAAAAATGAAGACTTTTCATTTTCAGAGAATAATTTGAATATTAAAGGATATGAAAGAAAGGTAAATATCTTAAAACAAGCACAATGGTAACAGTTATCTTCATGCAAAGTGTCATGGAGATTGCTCTTCCGTTTAAAAAGTTGTCCTCTAAAAACTGGTCAAATTTGTCAGGAGTGTGACGTTTTAGCATGACAAACTTTAAATTGCCTCAACTTACCTTGATGATAAAAAAAATATAATAAAAAAAATATGAAAGAAAGATGGTATTCTATAATTTTGTACCATTTTACTTCAAATATCTAGAGGTTTTGTGACCCTATGATTATGTAACAAAATATTATTATATTTCTTAAATTGGTGTACGTGAATAAATTTAACTTGGAAAATTGTACAAATGTCAAATCAAACCTTAATAATTTTTCATTGTTGAGACTAATTAGTTCAGAAAAGTAAAAATATGTTGTAAAAAAACATTAGTTATAATAATTTAGTAGTATTAGACTGGATGAATATGATAGTTGTAAAATTGGGCTTGCATAAGGAGAGACACAAAAAACGTCAGGAGTGTGACATTTTATCTTAGTTGTATAGTACTATGTTGAATGCTTTAATAGTTCACAATTTTCTTTATTTTCAAAAAGCTCCAGACCCAATCAAAGACAAAAGTTGGAAATAGCTCTGATATATGACATATCATAGCTAGGAAATCAAAATAACTAATGTCAGGAGTGTGACACTTTTAATAGGCATATCTTTTAAATAAAAATAAAATAAAAACATGCTTCTACAAACTTCCAAAATGTTTTCAATTTAATCACATATAAACAATAAGTAATAATTATAGTATTTTTGTATATTGCATGACACCTTTCTCATAATAAGTGATGATAAAGGGTTATATTTTCTTAAAACATGTGAAAATATGGATTTTTTCTAAATGAAAAATTGATGTATGTTGCTTTAGATAAACAGAATACTTACTTTAATATATCTTGCCTTTCATAAAACATTTCATTCTTTTGATATAGCATTTTTGAAAATTTATCGATAATTTTTCATTCAACAGTAATATGTCACACTCCTGACATAAAAACATTAAATGTCGATTGCAATTGCAGTAGGAAGTTTTTTTGCAGAGTAAATTATTGAGAAACATGGGGCTACTAATTTGAAAACCACTAAAAAGTAATTTTATACTAAGAAAAGATGATCTATTGCTAGTTTTAATCAATTTCAAATCCATTTTAACCATTTTTGATGAGATAAATTCCTAAAGGGCAAATAATTTTGAATCTTCTTTTAATATTTACTGTTAACTGTAAGAAATATAAGCTTTTGAAGAAATATAACTTTTAGTTTGGCAAGAATAAGTTGGTTATATTATTTTCAGCTTGACAGGTTTATTTTCGAGAGGCAGTCAGGAGTATGACAATTTTATTTAAGAAATAGATTATTTTGTAAGCATATAGCCTCCATAAAACTGCTTGTAATTGTCTTGGGGAATTATTTAATTCTCAATAAACACTATACTCTTGAAAAGATGTATAAATGGTTGAAAATTGAGTTGTCATTTTTTATAACTTAGAATATGATAAAATATGATTGAAATAACATCATAACAATGCAAAAATGAAATATATTCAAGGGAAACCTTTTTTCAGTCAAAATAGATTATGTACTACTACTTAAAAAAGTTATTGTGACCAACAATGATTGCATTTAGCTTGATATTTGGTGTATTTATCTATTAGAAAAATGTGTCAGGAGTGTGACAAAACATCAAAAAATGGACAGTATTTTCATTTGGTTACCTCTAGTTTATACCACCAATGATCAACTTAACTTAACTTTTGTTATATTTATTAGGTATATATAAATAATTGATTTACAACTATTAAGCCTCATTATTTCATATTTTTTATGCTTGTATGAAAACTTTAATTACCAGATTTCTTAAAATATACAGTAAAAATAGTGTTTCTTTGATATACTGAAACTGTTTTTTCATGATATATACAAAGTTTGGTACCAAAATGTGTCTTTTTCATATCATTATCAAATGGAAATACATTTAGGTCTTTTACCATACCCAAAAGAAAATGATACCTCTGAGGAAGTAAGTCTGTATTTGTTATCATTTTAACACTTTGCTGCCAATAAAAGTTGAAAAAAAAATTGTTGTCTTCATATATTGCACTGAGCAACTGAATCTGAAAAATATATCATATTGACATTATTTTACGACCAAAATTATGTCAATTTGTCCAATTTGAAATTTCACCCTCTATGTCACACAAAGTCTTCATTTTTTTGAAAATCACCCATTTGTACTATTATACATATCAGAACCGAAATAATTTATGGAAGACATACTGTGTTGTGAGTTTTAACATGGGTTGGCAGATACCAGTATTAGTATTTTATCCGCCAACCCATGTTAAAACTCACAACACAGTATGGCTTCCATGAATTATTTCTTAATTAATGAAATTTATCTTTAAGTATAAAATAGTCACATTTTTTTTTATATCAGTGATATGTCTACCAAACTTACCATAAAATGCAAATATGATGACACTGAAAGGAAACCATGGACTATCCCTACAAAGCTTCAGAGGCGGATCCAGAGACTCTGTTGACGGGGGGGCTCAGCTATGGAGCAATATTTTTAATAATTGATGGAACCAAAAGCGGTTCTGGCGTGTAGGTCGGTAAACCTTGTTTTCATTTCATTTAGCGTACAGTAGAGAAAAGGTACAGTTATTTACTTCCTAAAGTAGTCTTCCGGACTCTGCTTCAACATTATCTCTCATTATTTCAAATTTTGTCTCCCGCATATTCTAGGTTTTTTAACCTCTATGTCTAGCGGTTCACATATTTTAGCACTCCTCTCAAAACACTGGTGGTTGAATTGTTCAACATTTGTTCTCCTGTCTAGTGAGCTCTATTTAAATTTACGCTTTTTAAGGCTCTGCCTATGTCAAGTGATCTCTCTTGTAGTGATCTTGTAGAGGACCTTTGTAAGTTGGAATAACTTGTGTCCGATCCAAATGTTATATAGTTAACAATAAAATAAGTTTAATCTAAATCTAGTGATCTGCTGAGCTCTTTCTTAAAAGCCAGGCACATTTGAACAATAACAATGGTTACGACAAAATCAAAGTTGCAAATGAAATTCAACAAAGAAGTTACATCAGCTTCTGCTGGTCTGGTGTATGTGTGTTTTGGCAATTTTGTAAAGAGCTCAAGGGTTTGAGCAATAGCAGGGAAAAAATCTAATTTAAGTCCCCCCTTGAATCCGCCACTGAGCTTAGTCGAAAATGTCTCTTCTAATCAAAGCCTCTGTTGACCAATATGGAAGTTGGTTAAACCTGCTATACACAATTGAGAAAGAGGCCCGACCACCTAGGGATAATCTCTATTCAGTTAGTCCCATTTGGTGAAACAGCTGAGATATAGAAAATACCTCTGAATAACAACAGTAGTGTAACATGTGATCATTTTGAAATGTTTCGATCAAGTACACTTGGGTACTTATACACTTCTGGGCTATATTTATCATATTACAGCCAGAATAATCCTACCCATATTGTTTTCAATAGTTTCAGTGGTTTTAGAGTTGATAACAATGAAAGTGTAAAATACTTAAAAGGCAGGCAATGATGACTTTAAATGATGATAAATAGCTCACATGGCCCCTTTGGGGGCTGTCGTTATCATGATCGTATGGTAGTTGGATTTACAACTACCAGTTCAATCAGTGCCTATCACCACTAAAGTTGTAAGTTCGAACCCCGCTCAGGTGAGGTGTACTCGATACAATATTATGTGATCAAGTTTGTTCGTGACTTGCAACAGGTCAGTGGTTTCCTCCTGATACTCCTGTTTCCTCCAATAAAACTAACCACAACGAAATAACTGAAATAATGTTGAAAGTGGAGTTAAACACCATAAACCCATCGCCCCTTTCTAGTAGGTGACCTAAATAAAATGCAGAAATTTTATACAATTGCAGTAAGCATTGTAAAAACTTGAATTACCTTCCATTAAATGTAACATTAACAGTAACAGGTTCCCCTTCTTTAACTTGACCAGTACCTGTTATTTTGGTTATGTTTATTTCATCTGGAAAATATAGAAAATTCACTTATTCACAACAGTATTTTCAAAACACTTGCAAAACAGCTTTTCTGGTACATATGTATATCAAAAATATTTAATATACATCTCAAACAAACAATCATAAAATCAATGACTTTTTAAGTTCTTGAAATGAAAATTTGGATTTACTGGTCCAAATAAAAATAATCTAAACAAAAGAGAGATTTAACAGTCAAGTACAGTTTTTACAGATCACATTTGAATTGGAAAAAAATCAAATAGTTTTAAATGTGGTTTTAATAATGTGAAAATTAAAAAAAAAATCAGAAGTATAATATTGACAGAAGATGAAACTTAAACACAACCAATAACACTAAGAGTTGTATATCTTATTTCTTAGTTGTAACATCCAGTGTTTTACTGATATATAATATACAATCAATTTCCCTTTGGAAACAACATGAATAATATATATGCAATTGAAGTTTCTATAAACAAAAATGCATTAACACAGAATTATGAAGCCAACAAATTTCATACGTTTTTATATGTCATATACGTCTCACATGTTTAATATCTGTATCACACATAACGGCTCCAGTGGTGTAATAGTGTACTCACTTTGAGTGTGGTAGATTGTGGGTTCGAACCCTGGTCGAAGGGCCAACACCTAAGACTAAAATTTGTATTTGCTGTTTCTCTGCTAAGCATACAGCATTAAAGACAATGAGCAAAGACTGGTTGGCTCAGAATCAGGATAATGCATCTCAGTGGAGTGACATGTCTATCTGCTGAAAACCAACTAAGCGGGTTGGTCTAGTACAAAGTGGACATCATGTCATCGAATATAACTTGTTCTCACCATGATATAGCAGAAAAATGGCTCATTTGGCGTTAAACGGCAATCACTCACTCATTTTTCCACAATATCCATAGAATGATCCGTCTTTGACATCTAGAATAATATTATAAACAAATTCTTCTACTTTGTTTTAGGGTTGGTTTATAGTGTTTAACGCCACTTTCAACAATATTTCAGTTATATCATGGCGGTCAGTTTTATTGGTGGAGAAACCAGAGTACCCGGAGAAAACCTTTGACCTACCGCAAGTCACTGACAAACTTTATAACATAATGTTGTATCAAGTCATGAACGAGATTCAAACTCACACCTTAGTTACATGTCACTATACCTTATGATCTACATATACTGGTACTTACTTTTTAATTCAATTATTTGTGTATAGACACCCTGTTTATTATACGGAAACGGATCTGTAGGAGAGGCTTTGACACGGAGAGTAATGTTTAAATCTCCTGATATGTTACTGCCAGGATAAATCATATTTCCATTCTGATTCCATCCCATGAATGTATTGTTTGCATACCATATATAGACAAACATGTAACTGTCTTCAAACACATCTGTGATAACTGAACTCAAACTTATTGGTTTCTTCGTAGCAAAAACAAACTTATCTTTCTTGTATTTCAAGCTTTGATTTATATTCAATCTTCCATTTAGATGTTCTACAAAAAGCAAACAAAATTATGTTAGCAAAACAAATATTAAAAATAGTGTTAGGAAAAAACTAAAATAAATCATGTTATCAAAAAAAAAGCTTTATACTATTGGTATCATTCCTAAAGAAATTATCCACACCTAGACCTTCCAAAAGTAACAGTCAAACTTTATCACATAAAGTTGTATCATTTAGCACACCTTGACAAGAAGAGTTTGAAGATACCAAAAGTGCAATCAGACAAAGATTGAAGTAGAACTTTGATGGTGACAGACTGTGAGACATTGATTGTATGGGTAGGTGTAAATCAAGCTATTATATGATCACACCCATTCCTAATCATGAAAAGAAAGGTTAAATAGTGATGGTCAACAATACCGCCAATACATCTAAATCAACAAAACGAACAATCACCTCTTGATCTCACCTCAACTCATTGAACATAAAAAATACTATGACATAAGATGTTGGAAATCCAGGTCCTGGCTTGGAACAGGCACAAAATGTGGCAGGGTTATACTGGATAACAGGATCCTAATCCTTCCCTCTTGATACTTGATAACTGAATCTCCAAATTTTGTTCAAGTAGTATCTTAAATTGATGAGTTTACCGGAAAATGCAAATTTTATTACCAATTCTAGGATGATTTTTTTTTTGGGGGGAGGGGTATAAATAATGGTCAACAGAAACTCAAGTTAAATAAAAGATGAAGTGACATTCACTCCTGAACTTGCAGAACACTTACACAATACACATTAATCTAGACCATGATTCGTTTTACTGAGATAAAGCTTACCAGTAAGATTGAAATATACTGATCCATAAGCTACTTCTATTCTTGGTGCTTTCTTGTATACACGGACTGTCATGCAGTAGATACCAGGATAAATAGACGTACTATGGAAACTTTTTTCATCAATGTCAGACTCATAATTAGCTTCTGTTGACAACAAGTGTTTATTAGCAGAATTCGACCAGCTGTATATGAACAAGGTTTTATTAGTTACCTCCCTTCCTTGGACTAGTAAATTAGCATGGAAATTAATGATGGAGTCTAAAACAGCTGGGCTAGAACTAGCTAAGCTTAGTTTGTATTGTTTGTCTGAAATAAAAAGTAAAGCATTATAAACCAATTGTAAAATAATTATCAGTTTTGTAATGACCAAGATTACCCATATGGATATGAGGAAGAGATTTTATATATAGTTCACATCCATTTCTTGATAACCAAGGACTATTAAAATTAGGATTTCTGCTGAACTATGACTGTTAAAGTCCTGATTTTGACCACTTTTGATCAGTTCACTAAGAGTGGATGTTTGGGTTCCATAAAATTAGTTTAACACAGACATTTTTTATTGAAGAGCCTGTACCATGCCAGGAGATTAAGTGGTAATGTATATGTGTGTTAGGTAAGAATTCCTTTTACATTTTGGGCCTGTTCTGGCAGTGTAGTATGTTTTGCTTTTTCTGCAATTAGTTTTCAATTACTTTGTAGCATATTATTATGGCAAAGGGGGCAATATATAATTTAACTGACTACATTTAATTTCCCATACATTGTTGGAACAGTAAGCACCCGTTTCCCTTTATTTGAACCTAATTGGTATCAATAAGCTTCTTCATATACATATGCATCAACTTGATATTGTTTAAGCCAGAACCTAAAATTGCTATCTGGAAATGATTCCAGTAATGAATGACACAAGTTGAATAGTTTACATTTCCCTCATAAAATTACAATTACCATTACATCTGGTTTTATATGTAGTTGTAATCAATTAAATTACAATTACATTGTCATTGCAATTAATTAAATAACAATGACTTTGTTAATCCAATTAAATTACAATTACATTGTCACTGCAATTAATTAAATTACAATGACATTGTCAATGCAATTTAATTACAATTACATTGTCATTGCAATTAATTAAATAACAATTACTTTGACAATGTAATTAAATTACAATTACACTGTCAATGCAATTAATTAAATTTAAAGTACTGTGTCAATGTAATTAATTAAATTACAATTACATTTCAATTACTTTGGTGTTCAAATCAGACCTGTATAGCTTTTTCCTTTATCAGCTTTGTTAACAAATGTTTTCTGTTTTGAACTTGGTAATATGGAGTTAGCTTTCTGAGGTTAGGGTTATAGTTATGGTGTTTAATGCCACTTTCAACAATATTTCAGTTATATCATGGTGGGAGTTAGTGAGTTAGCTTTCTCCATTAGGTTGTAGAAATACATAATTTCAACAGATATTATGACATCTCCCGCTATGAATGAGGGGTAACTTCCCACTTGGTCTACTCCTATTTGGTCTATTCCCATTTCGTCTATTATTTGACCATTCCCATTTGGTCTATTCCTATTTCGTCTACTGTTGAAAATTTAATAATTCCCATTTCGTCCACTTAATGAAATTTTATGAAATAGAGGTCTATAACATTTTTTAAATTAAAATTATAGTGTATTACTATTAGGGTTGTGATTGTGTATTCTTTTTCTGTTCATGTTTTCATTGTAGCTCTACCTGCATGAAATTAAGATATACTGATGATGATGCAACACTATACCAAAAAAGAATGCATGCGATGTCACGCTAAGTATACCCCCACTCGTAAAGATTTTCACTAAGTCACCATTCCGTCAAACAGGAAGTAGATATTCAACAGACCTGAAAGCAGGAGAGACTGTACAACTAATGTCAAAGTCACATACCAAATATCAAATCATTTGGACCAGTAGAAGTAGAGATAAATGTGACCAAAATTTTTTATGGACAAACAGACGGACAAGGTGATTGCAGTATGTGATGTTGCAACACCATACCAAATACCACTGACCTATCATAAGCAGTTCCAATTAAACTGACCATAGCAGAAAACTTTGTAAGAGAGGAATTATATGTGATGATTATGCAGCCTGATAATGCATTGTTGTTGTCTCATTGACACATTCCCCATTTCAATTCTCTATTCTATGAAATAATGTAAACCGAGTACAATTCTCTGGAATTTCAAAAAGTATTAAATAAAACTTAAATCTACATTTAATTAATCACTCAATGCAAACAATACATTCATAAATAAAATCAAAAATGAATATGCAAACATGTGTAGGTTAAAACATTGTAAACATTTATAGAAAGCACTATAACAATGACAGCACAATAATGTTTCAGCAAAGAAACTAAGCAAGTTAAGCACAGTACATTTCATGAATAACAGTTCAATCAAGTTAGTGTTTTAAGTTCAGACAGTTGACCATCTGCAGAAAGGAAATCACAGAGGCTGATAAGTCCACTGCTGAAACGGTCTTTAAGACGTCTGATACGGATGTCGTTGCGCTCCCAGATCTTCTTTTTGCTGACAATCAGACCACCTGTTTGAATCTGCTGTAGTGTCACAATAGATGCACCATCTTCTTTTTTGATGAGGTCAATCAGTTGGTAGATGTTGGGATGGGGTCTGCCTGCAAGTCAGTTGATATGGTTGTGCCACCCTCAAGTCTGTTGTTGGTTCTCTCTGATGTTGTTTCACAGTGGTTCCACATAACAATCGGAAAGTCTCTCAACCATGTCTGCTGAAAGTATGTGGAGAACTGCTGAACGGACGGCACAGTGTGATCCTGGGCACCACTTATGGAGGCGAAAGCAAGTCGAACATTAGCAGGTGGAAGGAAAGCTAGTGCGGCACAGTTACTGACAAAAGTTCTAATGTTGGATGTGCTTTCCCTGTAGTCGATCGCCAGTCGAGTCTGTATCCAACGGTATAAGCACTGGGTAAAGTGAAAGTAACAACCTTTAATATATGCTACTGGGAACTGAAGTTGAACGGACTGTCGCAAGGCGATTTCAAAGTCAATAAGCACTATTGATGGAGGTAAAGTAAAGTTTAAGTTCTGCATCTGCTCTTTAATTGAAGTAAACATCTTATTGTGAGTTTCTCTGCTTTTGCTGGATAGAAGAGCATAGAGTGCAGGAACCTGTTTACCGTCAACTATAATGTTTATAGTGAACAGCTGGTAAAGATACGTGGACAGGTGCTGAAGGTACCATCCATGTAGAGAGTATCTGCATCTGCAATCAGACGGAGCATGTGGTCAGAAGCAAATATGATGATATTGCTTTGTCTGTCATGATGAAGAAGAAAACGGCTGGAATCAAGTGTCTCTGTCCATTTACCCTCTAGGTTGACGTCACTAGCAGTCTCAGGAATTTCAGGGTAGTTTTTCTGGCGCTGACGGTAGAGTGATGACTTGTAAGAAGAGAAGGTTGGCAGAACTGTTGTCATGGCATCACGGTCGTTATGTTGTGCAACATGTACAACTATATCATTGAAGATTGCTGGAACTGGTTCAGTTGAAGCTTTAGCATTCTCACGAGCAACATGTTTCAGTTGTTCTATGTTGTTGTCTACTTGGTTTGATGGATAGTTATGTGGAGTGGAGCTCAGTACTTGGTCATTCTGGATAGGTAAACGGCCCTTACATTGGCGGTCATGGCATCTCCAAAAGATGTGATCATTGGTACCCCTGCGGTTAATCTGATAACGGAAGCCTTCATAAATGAAGGACTGTACCACCACGAGACGACTTAATGTACTCCATAATGGACTGAATGACTAGTTTAGTTTTCTGACCTTTATATAGCCTATAGAAAGTAATAATTAAGATCTGTTTGATCTGGTAAAAAGACAAAAGAAAAAGGCTCATGTTTGTACTAATTGTCTCAAAAGCATGAACCTTATTTTATGTACATTGATATCAGCTTATGTTGTTAGAGAAGCCACTTTGCTCTATTAATTTTGGCCAAGCTGTAAGATCAAAAATAAAAAAAACATTCTATTGAAAGTATCAAAATTGTTAATCACTGTATAAACAGAGGAATAATTTTTTTTTGTATCACCAAGCTTAAATGTATTTCATACACAACTTTGATTTGTTTTGTGTAATAAATAAATATTTTATACAAAATTCAAAAATAGCTATGTCTTAAAAATAGTTCTACCCTTTAATTAAGAAGGATGACATTGAAATTTTTCATAAATGTGTAACTGTATAAATACATATCATAAAAATTTTAAATTGAAACTTTTAAAATTTCTCTTAAACTTTTCCCATAATAGAGTGAAATTGTTTTTTATATGTTGTTTTTGTATATAAAATTCACAGAGTAGACCAAATGCAACACTATCATATTTCTAGAGTAGACCAAGTGGGAATAGACCAAGTGGGAATAGACCAAATGGGAGTAGACCAAGTGGGAATAGACCAAGTGGGAGTAGACCAAGTGGGAATAGACCAAGTGGGAGTAGACAAAATGGGAATAGACCAAATGGGAATAGACCAAATGGGAGTAAACCGAATGAGGCAAGTGCATTGATTATCTGAATGTTATTGTTTGAAATCAGATTGAGCATATTTTTCATTCCTTGTCTGAAGTTTGTGGTTATTTCTTCTTCTTTTTTGTGTGTGTGTGTCAGAAAGATCTACAAGAATCTAGTAGTAGTTTCTCTGAAAATTATCAAAAAGTTATTGAAAATATTATCACTTGTTATAATATTTTACAAAAATAAATCAGCATGGCTAAAATAATATTATTTTATAAACAGAAAATGTATTATGTTTATACATCTCAAAGTTTATACTGTTTAATTCGGTGACAATTAAATACAAGTGGATACATTTGTATGTATGGTTTTTTGGTGACAATTAAATATAAGTGGATACATTTGTATGTATGGTTTTTTGGTGACAATTAAATACAAGTGGATACATTTGTATGTATGGTTTTTTGGTGACAATTAAATACAAGTGGATACATTTGTATGTATGGTTTTTCGGTGACAATTAAATACAAGTGGATACATTTGTATGTATGGTTTTTTAACACCTACAATGTAGTTTCTTCTTTTATGATAGCAATGCCTACTGGAAAAGATGAACTGTTTAAAAGTGTAATTTAAAAAAACCTTTAGATTTTTTTTTGTTTAATCAGCAATTTTAACACATTAATACTAATAATAGAAATAAAAACTAGAACTTAAGTTATCACATGGAAACCATTCTGTCTACAGACAGATGACAACAACTACGAAAATGTATAGACCGTTTGTACAATCCAAGCTTAATTCTAAAATGATAGGTTTTTATATGACATATTTCCTTATGGCAGGGAAAATGAAACCTGTTTCATGCAAGAGCAATGGAAAGGACAAAGATTTTGAGAAAAAAATTCTGATAATTTGTAGATATTTGAACCCATTTTTTAATATGAGGATAATTTTATAGTAAATAGAAATATTGTACTCATTACTGTAAGTTGTTACAAGTTAACTTAAAAGTTTGTATAGATTATGAAAAAAATATATGTTATTTTCATTGATATTTGCATGACACAGGACCAATCGTAACTACTCGGCCATTCTCGCTACACTGCAAGTTATTTATTTGCTGGGTAGCGAGAATGGCTGAGTAGTTACGATTGGACACAGGACCTTTTACCTCCATTAAAGAGAAATAACTCCTGTAAAATCACATAATTTTAGAATCATGTTGGAAATGTGCAAATGGTCTATTGTAATTTAATTAATAACTACTTTGGAAGGTATGTAATGCACCCCAGTCAGTTATGCTCATTTAAGCATTGAAGACCTTATCAGCAACAGATTTAGAGCCTCCACACCCCATCCACCCCCAAAAAACACACACACAATAATTTGTAAATGATACATGTATTTTATACAGCATTTAATTAATAAAATTACTAATATGAAACAGGCACGGGCATGAATGCTCGCGAATCTGAAAATTATCTGGCAATTTCATGCTCATCCAGTGCATCAAAAAGTGTTGAGATTTTTTGGGCCAAGATATATCGGGGACAACTTTTTTTAGGGCCGAATCTAGTCTCATTCAATCGAACTGTCGTTCCTATGAAATCTCAAAAGTTAACTTCTGCGTAGAAACAAAAATTCTTGTCAGTATGTCAGAAGAGATTTAATAAATTAAAAAATATCAATATAAGTAAAACAAGCTAACAAAATGACTTTTATTACACACGAGTTCCAGGTTTCAGTGATATCGGACGTACGAGAGAGGGTACGAGACTTAGGATCACCTTTGCGCTTTATGTTAAGAAGATCTTCATTAGTTGAGTGTGTTACACGAAACATGTTTACAATGCGTCAAATTTTTTTTTATCCATCAGTATGTGCAGCCATGTTTGTCAAAAAATCCAAGTACACATTGTATACCATAAGGAGCCCGCTGACGCTCGCATATAATAATGGCTGTTCCTTGAACTTCTGGTGTTTCAAGGGGGGTCTCCTCCTGGCCCCCCTACCAGTTTCTACCATGTACCCACTATGGAACCATCGTTTTATATAGGCTCCTTGATTTCACCCCCACCAAAACCCAGATCAGCACAGTCCTAATATGGTGACTGTATGATGGAGAACAACACTACAAGCACTGTTAATCAACTTCCAATAATACCAGAGCTTTAGATTGATTGTCTTTTATTTACAGCCAACTATGTTTTACTTTTAATGCAATGTAAGGACAACATAAATATTTTTTGTACTAATTCTTACCAAATTTCTTCTGTGACTGTCGAAATGGAATATTATGCCTCAATAAATCACAATTCACAGACTCACTTTTCCCAACTGTTTTAGCAGGGTTAATCCCCTTCTGTAATCCATCACAAAAAAGTTCATGGAAACATGTTAGCAATCCAACAAGGAAACATTTATTGAGACTATACATCTTTGAGAGCAAAGTTCTTCCTTAATACTCCTTCTCCCTTTTTGACATTTTTCGAGTTCCGTTTCTTTGAAATCCTACAATTCATTTACTTCTACAAGTATAACTGCTGATATAATTATGAATGTATTGTTATTGCCCCTTGAGGGACCTTAATTGGAATAAAATTGATATATAAATCTTTTCACCAGATTCGTTTATAAATAAGGAAGAAAGTCGTTAAAAAAGTATATATAGTAACCTCTGCTTAAAACATATTCGTGTTTTTCAACTCCAATCATCACCCTGTTTGTTTTGATATGTACTGTACATAAGTATTAAATGACATGCGCATAAACATGTGACTATTTATCAAGTGAAAGGTATCTTTTGTGATTAATGTACAAAGTCTGTGAACATGTAATATGTAAATTAGGATACTTGGATAAAATCAGTCACATCATGCACATTTCACCCTACCACAACATTGTGTTTAATTTCGGAATACTTCTAGGTTCTTAATAGACTTTATAACATACAGCTTAAATCTCTTGGTTCACCGATACTCCTACAATATAATTTTCTTTTAACGTTTTTTTTTTTTGTTTGTTTTTTTCCACACACAATAAACAGTAAACGATTGAAAACGTACGGAGTCTCTATATTGTGGGACCCTATGTTGCTCCCCTTTTTTTTTTTTAAGATGTTGCCCCGCCCCCCCCTTTTTTTTTTTTTTTTTTTTGAACATCGACTTTTTTACATATAAACAACATTTTACAACTTTCTATGTATCACTGTATGACATATATACAATAAATACAATCAAACAGTAGTTTCTATCCATGCCGGTGTCATATGGTATTTTGAACCCCATGGTAAATGGAACCCGGGGTCGATTTACCTATGATATTTTGACCCCGGGTTCAATTTTCCATATGGTACTTTGACCCCGGGGTCAATTTTTTGTCATTTTATTTTGAACCCCCTCATGGTAAATTGAACCCCCCTCATTTCTACCAAAAGAGAGGAGTTCATAATACCATAAGAGAGGGTTTGATATGCCATAGGTAGGGGGGTCAATATACCATGGGTAAGGGGTCGATATACCATGGGTAGGGGGGTCGATATACCATGGGTAGGGGGGTCAATATACCATGGGTAGGGGGTCGATATACCATGGTTAAGGGGGTCAATATACCATGGGTAGGAGGGTCAATATAGCATGGTTAGGGGGGTCGATATACCATGGGTAGGAGGGTCGATATACCATGGGTTGGGGGGTCAATATACCATGGGTAGGGGGGTGGATATACCATGGTTAAGGGGGTCAATATATCATGGGTAGGGGGTCAAAATACCATGGGTTTAATATATATTAATAATTATGGGTAGGAGGGTAATAAAATTTCAAAATTTCCCAAAAATCTAAATTTTCAAAAAAGTTCAAAATTTCGAAATTTTTATAAAATTTCGAAATTTTTATAAAATTTCTAAAAAAATATAAATTAAAATAAAAATTGAAAATTTTTCAAAATGTTTTCAATATTTCAAAATTTTCAAAAAATTACAAAATGTTCATAAAATTTCAAAACTAACATATTTCATAAGATTAAAAAAAATAAAATAAAAAAATTCAAAATTTGTATATCATGAATCTGATATTTTTCTTAACATTGGTTTCGCTGAGATTCCCTATATAAACAAAGGTTTACTTGTTTACTTAGTCTTTTCAATGGGTATGGGGGTCAATATACCATGGATAGGGGGGGGGGGGGGGGGTCGATATACAAACCCATGGTATATCGACCCCCCTACCCATGTTATATCGACCCTCATACCAATGGTATATCGACCCCCCCCCCCCCCTAACCCTATACAATTATTGACTTTTAATGCGGTCTACTCATGACTATCAGGTCCGCATAGTCATGAGTAGACTGAAATTAAAAGTCAATAACTGCTTATTGAATAATAAGGAATTTTTCAAACTTTTCAACACTATATTCAACAAAATAGGCTACAATTGTTTCATCATTTTTCAAGGTTATTTAAATATTAAAATTTTGAAATATGATGAAAATTTTGAAATCTTATCAAACTTTTGAGTTTTTTTTAATTTTTTAATTTTGAAATTTTTTGAAACTTTTGAACTTTAAGTTTTTTGGGGAAAATTTTGACCCCCTACCGATGGTATATCGACCCCCCTACCCATGGAATATTGACCCCCCTACCCATGATATATCGACCCCCCTACCTATGGTATTTTGACCCCCCTACCCATGGTATATTGACCCCCCTACCCATGGTATTTTGACCCCCTATCCATGGTATATTGACCCCCCTACCCATGGTATATTGACCCCCTTACCCATGGTATATCGACCCCCCTACCCATGGTATTTTGACCCCCTATCCATGGTATATTGACCCCCCTACCCATGGTATATTGACCCCCTTACCCATGGTATATCGACCCCCCTACCCATGGTATTTTGACCCCCCTACCCATGGAATATCAAACCCCCTTCCCATGGTATTTTGACCCCCCTACCCATGGTATATTGAACCCCTTACCCATGGTATATCGACCATGGTATTTTGACCCCCCTACCCATAGAATATCGATGATATTTTGATCTTCCTGCATATCTTTTGATTAGAAATGGGGGGGGGGGGGGCGTTCAAAATACCATGGGGGTTCAATTTACCATACAGGGGGGTTCAGTTTTCAATAAGGGGGTTCAATATACCATGGATGTAAATCGACCCCGGGTTCAATTTACCATGGGGTTCAAAATACCATATGACACCGGGTTTCTCACATGATATAAGTTATATCTTAAAAAAAAAATAAAAAAAAAAAATAAGGGAGCAACATAGGGTCCTGTCCACAAGTACCTGTGCCAGGGATTTCATTTTACTGATTTTCCGTGTTAGGCACCAACCATTTTATATGTCTTATAATTTTTATATGTTCAAGTCAGTCTAAACAAAATATTTTATGTCTTATATGTCCAAGTTAGTCTTAAAAAAATATTTCGCTCTATGTCTACAAAAATTAAGTCTGAAAACATCCCCAAAAAA
This sequence comes from Bathymodiolus septemdierum, assembly GCA_963383655.1. Classification (NCBI taxonomy): domain Eukaryota; kingdom Metazoa; phylum Mollusca; class Bivalvia; order Mytilida; family Modiolidae; genus Bathymodiolus; species Bathymodiolus septemdierum. The sequence continues at coordinate 23,714,357 of OY726522.1, read as the reverse complement.
TTGTGTTCAAAAATATAAATTCAATAAAAAAGATCAGAAGAATCTTCAAGAAGTGTATGCAGTGCAGGTCTAGTCTCTAGAAGACAGCCTTGGGGAAAAAACAACTTTATTTAAGGAAAATAACAATGTTTCATGTTAGAGATTATTATAGTAGCAATTATGACATTATGTTTATTCAACTCTAATGGGTCATAAAGACAGACTATATGCAAATATACATTTTTATGAAAAAAACAAGAAGCAACATCACGGCGTATATTCATAACGACTCCTTTCCAATTAAATCGGCGTTCTTGCCTCCTTTCCGAATCAGGAAACGCAACCTTTCGGAGCTATGTTCAGACAACATGCTTTTCAAACTGATTGATATGAAAACAAAAGGTATGTAAGACTTTTCTGAGCAGTTCACGGAACATTTCAATCATCATAGTAACCCAAAATAGCTTGAAAAGAGTTAGTTGACCTATCTTCTGGACGAAATCTGTGACACTGTAAACGGTGAGGTGAGTGTGTCGTACATAAATCATTTTAATGTTCAAAATATGAGACAGACAATTAAATTAACACCCTTATTTTGCAATCTAATACCGTCCTTGTTATACATTCGTATTTTGTCGATTCATTTTTTCAGTAAATTTCCGAAAAATTGGTGATTTAAAAAAATCAAAGAAACGCCTCTTTTCCGATCAGTTGAATATAATATCTATTCTGGAAACGATTCCTTTCAGAAGGTGAATCGATGATGTTTGAACAATATTATCATGATTGTGAAAACATGTAAAAGAACGTGACAAAGTCAAGAAAAAAAGTCAAACAAATAACACAGAACAATTAAAGACAAACCCACAAAGAAAACTAAAATATTAATATGAAAATGAGAGCATCGGACGTGCCCAATGACATGTCTAAAAATGCTAAAAACACCAACTTAATAGGCATACAAAGACGTTAGGGGATATAATAATTTCACTGTAAAGACAGTAAACTCTATTTTCGATATAAATTGTTAGCCCCTCGGTTTATCTGTTGCGTTTAAGGGTAGAATGGTCACTGGGTTTTTCATGATTGATTTCTGTCTCATTTTAGAACTGATTAAACCCAGGGACCATCCCTGCCAGGTTTTGTTTAATTTGGTTCACCAGTTTCAGAGGAGAAGATTTAAATGTGATCTTTTATCAAAAGATGCCTAATTTGCATAATCGGTATAAATCGGCTGAAAGAAAAATTTCACAGAAAAACTCGGAATATATGTTAAACTACTCCCTACCATGTAGCTGCAGTTAAAATTTGAGCTCATTTTGACTTCTACTAAAGCAGCAATGGACAATTAAAATTTCATCCCCCCTTTTTTCTATTTTTAGCTTGGCGGCCATATTGGTTGGAAGTCGTAATCACCGGACACAATTTTGGAAGGGGGCCATCCAATGACCATTCCACCAAAGTTTGGTTGCAATTGGCCCAGTGGTTTCTGAGGAGAAGATTTAAATGTGAAAGTTTACGACGTACGACGGACGTCAAGTGATGGCAAAAAGGGTGCACTCGACTCGCAGTCGCAAGTGATAAAGTTTACCAGTTGCTTGCCCATGGTCGGTGGTTCTCTCCGGGTATTCCGGCTTCCTCCACCACTAAAACTGGTCGCCATGATATAGCTGATATATTGATGAAAGTGGCGTTAAAACATCAAAAATCAAAATAAACAAAATAAATACAAAAATGCACACACTGAAATGTTGTAAAGTAAATCCATGAAATCGTATGCAAGTCGAACAATGAATGGTTATCTGAAAAGAATCGTTTCCATGCTCTTGAAAGGAGGCGTTCTATACTTGTTTTACAATAATCGCACTTTATGTACATGCAAACTTTGATATAAACCTATTATCTATTTCAATGGAACTGTTATTGTATTAAAATTGTTGTGTAATTGGTTTTGATAGACATGTTACTCGAGAAACATCAGGTTTTTTAAATTTTCCTTCTTGGTGTTGCGTAGATATGTAACAAATATTTTTTGTGCGCTAAAAATAAAATCATCATCGCCCAGTGAGATCACGTAGGATCGATCTTATTTCGATTTCTTGTATGTATATTGTGTTCCGTCATCTATGTTTTCAGTCACTAAATATGGCAATTAAAAGATAAATTGACAAAACGTATCATATGGCACAGTTGTTTATTTTGTCATATTCCGATGCTGTTTCTTTCCGTGATATAAGGGGTCACTTAGGGACAATTCCTTCAATCGTAACTTTTTATATATGCGTTTGTCGTAGAAGGCGACTATAGCAGGGTCACCCGTCGGAATCCCGGGGAATAAAAATAAGACTAACCTGTCGTCGGAAGAGACAGAAAAACACGTTCCCGTGTTAAGTGGTTGCCCATGTTGATCCATCCCAGAGTCCCCTCTTTCTGATTTTTTGTTTACAAACTTTTCTCATCCTGAATATGACTGAAATATTGCTTACTGGACCTTAAGCAATCAATCAATCAATTCGCACACATTATTGTATCCAGCTCTATTGATGTGTCGACATTGCTTTTTAACATAAATATTCCATGATAAAGGGCAGGGGACACTGGTACGCTCTTCTTTTTGTCTTTTCCATTTTTTTTGTATTCATTTATTTCATCTTTTTTTCAATAGTGACTTTTCTTGGCTGGACTCGGCTACACGCTACTAAATCCTGAAGTATTCGCTACTAAAACATATACGGGATACTTACACCACCGGTTCATCACGACTGGATCCAGGTTTTTATGGAGTCCGTGTTGTTCATATATGTGTTTTTTGAGTTCTTGTGTGGCCCTGCCAATTGTTTGTCCGTCTATGATATTGTGCTTCCGATGTTCTGGACCTTTCTTTGGTGAGTAAACGGTTCGGTTTCTGGTCCCATATTACACATGTTATAGTGTTAACTTTCAAAGAAATAAAGCATTTGTCGGACTATCGGACTGTCGGATTATAGGTCGGACCCCGTGAAAATAAGTCAAAAGTCGGAATGGAAGCGTTTCCTGATTCGGAAAGGAGGCAAGAACGCCGATTTAATCGGAAAGGAGTCGATATGAATATACACCGTCAACATAAACATTCAAAATGTTTGACATGTTGAAACTAAAACATGACATATTGGAAGGGGGGAGGGGGGTAAGTAAAAGTACTTGTTGTTCTGATTAATGTCTGTAGACTTATCATCTCTTTTTGTAAAGTTTGAACTCTACAAGGGGTCGTTTGATTAATATCTGCTTGAATTTACAAGTAAATCTTTTTTTTTTAATCTTTGAAAAACATTTTTTGTCTCATGTGTATATACAAAAATTTGATCTACCTGAGGGTTGAAAAAAAATTGATTTTCTACTGACACGGTGATAAAATGGTTGGTGCATTACCATACCATCATTTGCTGATGCAGTGAGTGATTGAGTGATTGTTGCTTAACGCCAATTCAGCAATTTTTCAGCTATAGCATGGCGAGAACAAGTTAATGTTCAATAAGATGATGATGATGTTCGCTTTGTACTAGACCAACACGCTGAGTTTGATTGTTATAGTGCTAGCGCACCAAAACAACAGTCCGCGGGTAGGACATGTCACTCCACTCCACATTATTCTGATTCCAAACCAACCAGTCTTTGCTCTTTCTCCTTAATACTGCGTGCTTAGCGAAGAAACAACAAATACCAATTTTCTAGTCTTAGGTTTGACCCGACCGGGGCTCGAACCCACGGTCTACTACACTCGAGGCGAGCATCCTAACTATTACACCACCGATGCGGTTCATATGCTGATGCAAAATAACGCACAGGAGAAATAATATTTTATAAATGAACAATGTCTTTTAACCCCAGTGATAACTGATCGATGACATTAGGAGCCCATAATAATACTGTTTTTGTATATGTAAAATAACATTTCGAAACTGAAAATGCTCCAGACAATTGTTTTGTATTCCGTTTGGGGTTTCAACCATGGATTGATTATCAAGTTGGTTAAAGATCTCTAAAGAGCTCATGTTTTATGTTGTATTTGTATATACATTGTATATTAGGGACCGACCATTTAACTTGAAGGGGGGGTTATGGTTTTTTGTTTCGTTCCAAAAAAAAATTTCGGACAACACAAAAGTTATAGAATATTTATTTTTTTTGTCGCGCGAAGCGCAATTTTTTTTTCTAGAATTCAACATTAGGTTATATGACAAAATCTCTGAATCAGATTTTTTTTTCTTCCTCCACCAATATATTTAGTACTTTCATTTGTTTCTATTATACGTCGTTTTAGCTTCATAGGGTAGTTTTGTCTATAGGACCCAACAAAGCTTAAAATTCACTTGGAAAATCAATATCTTGGTTTAAGGTTCGAGAGTGGTGAAATTGGACATGCTTTTTTAATTCATGATTATTTAACCTGTGTATATACGGGTCTATTACTGTGGGTTAGATATCAGAATATCTCAAAGAGGGTATACACTCAGGTATACATGCTTTTTGTGCAAGTATTCGAAGACTATGCCCGTATTCTGCGGCGGTTTCAGATTTTTGACGTTTCAAATTTCTGAATTCACAAAGGAATGCTACCTCTTTTTCTCGCGGATATACATATACATGTTGCTCGACGATTTGTTTTCTGTGTAATGTTTTGTAGATCAGTGTTTGTCCTTTTTTCCCCTTTTCTTTTGGTAATTGTAGGTGTGTTATTTATAATTGTCTGTCCTTCGATTTACGGCTTCTGATTACCCCTTTTGTATCTTCAAACTTTTCTATATACTCAAGGAACAAGTTATTATGAAAAGACAGTGTCCCATAGATGGCTTAACTGCAGGAAAATTCTACTTCTGTCCTAGCTGCAGAATTAAATGATTCTGAAGATCCTATTGGACTAATAACACCGTCACTATCCCAGCCAAGTTTCCGTCCAAAATCTCATCGTCGTCCTCTGAATCATCGTCTCCTTGTAAATTAACTCTACAAGACTACTACCAACGTGAAGAGCATTCGCCAGTTTGACTTCAATTCCCCTTTGGCATTACTGCAACTACGGATGAATCCTGCCAAACAACTAGTTTGGAATTGCAACCTGTTGTTGTGTCGGAAATTCCAAATGCTAAGGAGGAATTGAAAGCATATTTGAGATTGACCGACTTGGCAAACTCTACAAGAACACCGACTAAGAACTAGGCTCATAATGTTTCACAAAGTAATAAATGAAAATATCGCTATCCCTACACAAAATATATTACTTCAGATCCAGTCTACGACAAGATCTTCCTGGAAAGACTCCTACAGACAAATCCAATGCAATAAAGACAGTTATAAATTTTCTTTCTTTTGTCTAACCATTAAAGACTGGAACAAATTATCCCTCAACATAACCAAAAACACAACTACAGAATCCTTCAAGGGTGCACTCACTCACGATGTGCTCCTTGATAGTTATCCACACCTTAAATAAACAAAAATCATGTTTATATCTGAATAAATGTAAAATAAAAAATAAAAAATGGTAAAATCCAAAATTAAAAGAAAAATTGTAAAAACTGATAATATATAACTAAAAATAATATTAATAACAATTATATCAAACTAATTTACTATGTTTTTTATAAATGTGGAAACATTTTACCAGGCATGCGCAAGAAAATAAACATCAGTACGTTGATGGTTTTCCGTAACCAAAGAAGAAGAAGAAGAAGTAGCTAATTTTCATAGGTAGCTAATTCTTATAGCTCCGCCGTATGAAATTTGCTACCGGAAGTTGGAGGTAGCTAATTTTCATGGGTAGCTAAAATTTTTACGACACCGGCTATTTATATAAATGATAACAATCTACAAGTACGTTACTATATATAGTTTCCTCCGCTATCTTTGGAGAAACTTACGAACACAAGTCGTATGCGGCTGTATGTTATTGAACAAATTTGATTTGTCTGTACAAGGACGTTTATTTAGAATGGAAAATTTTGTTTATTCTCTTTTAAAGACGTAATTTCTATATATATTTGGATGGGCAAATACAAACCTGTTTATCATGGAGCCACCTCCTCCCAAGCGGTCTCTTTTAATTTTGTCCCCTTGGCTCCAACCCCCGCAAATTTTCCAAAGAGACGACCCTCTCGGTCGTTCACCTCTTTGACCAACATCAACTTTTCCTTCTCCGACCAATTCGGCTTCCTTTGTACAGTTTCCATGTTGAAAGCTATTTTTAGCAGACGATATTTTTGTCCCGGAAGTTAGGGGGTTTCCAGGTTTGCCCCTTACGAACATAAGAATTATTCTCAAACTCAAACTCAGTTGAGTTTTTCCAAAGTTTGTTTCGAGAAATGGAATTTTAGAAAAATCTCAGCTGAGATATTTCTTTGAATCTGAGCAAAAACTTAAGTACAGACTTAAGTTTTTTCCGAGAAAGCCAGGCCAGGTAATGAAAAGCACTGAACGACATTTTTCTCAGAATACAGAACGTACGTATCATTGTATTCTAATGCATATCTTAAAAAAAAAAAAAAACGAAACAGAAAAACAAAGTATAATAAAACTCAATAAACAAAGCATAAATTTGACTTAATATGCAATGTGGATTAATTTCAGGAATAAAAACATGTTCCGAAGCTGTATTATGAAATTAAAGTGAACGAATAGTAATGTCGCAACGTCACCAATCCCATTTTCGACGGTCTCCTGTTTTCGACGATTTGTTTCACGTGATAAAATCTCTCATTATTTTGATCGCTTCATTTGTCAGAGGTTATATTATGATGCTGAAATTGCATGAATTATCTCAAGAAATCTTATCTAAAAATGCCATCTTTAAATGCAAGAACTACGTACCACATCTATTATTTCACGTTCAAATTGTATTTGTTCGTAATTCATTTTTTCGTCACCTTAACAAAGCTTTAATCATTTCAAAAATATATCTCATACAGACCAATTTTGGTTTCATCGTCTGCTATGACATTGCTAATGTACATATTGAGGTCATATCAATTCAGAAACTTATTAACATCGATTGTCCTTAAAGAAGTAATAGATAGATTTATTTGGACAATAGAACTTTGTCATATTTGAATTTTTTTTAAACACTTTTTTAACCGTACTTTATTCTTAACGACAACCAACGCAATGATATATTTCAGTACATTTTTACGGACAACCATCATAAATCTATAACAAAAAATATGCCAAGGTGCGGGTTGAGAGAAGTCCAATATTTAAAGATCGCTTTTTTATAATATGGAAATATTTTGGGAAATGGTGTAAAGCAAAATGTTTAATGTGTAACGATTTTAGCTAGGAACCTGTGGGAATTATTTTTGCTTTTTTGATAAGCTGATAACAAGCCTTGGAATCAGATATCCCATGGAAAATGGTTGTCGATAGATAATTGTTTTACAATCAAGTATTTCATATATATTTATGATGAGAACAAGTTTACAACCATATGATTAATCGTGTAGGTAAAATGTGTGTCGCTGCAATGAGTCTATGTATGATTGCTGTAGAAATGTCTGTACCAAGTCAGGGTCATTACGGTTTTCACAGTTTTCCGGTTGTTGACTGATTTTGTCTGTTTGCATAATTATGAGTTTTGACTTTCCCTTTGTAAGATTGTTTGGAGTTCAGTTATTTTGTTATTACCCTTATTGATTGTCACTAGAAAAAGAAGAGATGGTAGATATTATTTTGCTTTGTGACAAAGCAACAACAACACTCCTAATAAACTGTTGCTATCATAATCTGCTGTAAGTTGTATTTTACGTGTAAGGAATGTGTCCTTTACATCCCGCGCTAAGGAATGTATTAAATTCGTTCCTCACAGCTGTCTGGTGTCCCTTTCACATAAAGTCGGCGTTTTCCTAGAGGAAGCCATTTGTTATTTTATGGCACAGGCTACGAATACGACGGAAGCGTATTCGTAGCCTGGGTTCTACAAGTACGACGGGCGGGAGTTATGACTAAATGATCAACCGGTTTCCGGACATGAACACCTATTTTACGGACATTAATCACGTATTGCTAGCATCTAGAGGCTACGAATACGACGGATTTCTCGATTTTCTTAATTCTATTGTTTTTATTTCATTTTTTGAGAGAGACCTTATTGCAACATTTGTCTTCAATTGTTCATTGAGTGTAAGTGATTAGATATATATTTTTTTTTTCATTTCGATGTTTAAAACAGTTAAAAAATAATATCACTGGCCAAATAATGGTTTCACAGTGATATTACAGTCTGCATACAAAATACATATTTTCCTAAAACGCTATTTATAGATATACTTCAAGGAGGGGTGCTCTTCAATTTTTTTTTCTTAATATTTCTGATTTAAATTTTCGCACAAATAAATAATTTTGCCAGTCTTGGGAGAGAAAAAATAATCTGACTAAGGAAAATCAAACAGTATAATAGTTATGTAAAACTGGATATTGAATGGAACATTTCTGATTTCATATGTAAAGAAAAATAAATGATTCCATTCTCCCAAAACTTGTGTCCCATGGTAAAACAATAGCCCCTTTTAGGTTTATTTATACCTTATCGGCGACGGTCGCCCGACCATTGACCGATGGTCGTACAAAAATCGTGCGATTTTCACTTTCTATTGTTTATATTAAATAAGAGAAATGCCTTAGAAAAATCTACTGTATATTAGTTTAACCCCGTCACTTTTTATTGAAGTACCTGAACTAAGCCAGGAGGGGTCATTTATATGTGTGTTAGGGATATCGAATTTACATATTACTACAATTTTTCTATTGACTGTTGGAACTGTTCCGACAGTGTGATATATATTTTTTCATTTTATTATAGGTATTGAAAAAAAACCGGCTGAGTTGCAATTGTTAAGAAAATTATGGTTAAAATCGTCAAAATGAAATACAACCGAATTGATATCAAATCATGACATATTTCAACCTCATTCAAAACATACCTTTAAATTCTTTCAAACTTATACATCACGTTCACGATCTTTTATTACAACACTCAAGTGTGCATTTTTTTCCTGCTCTAGTTAAAGGACTTTATCAAACAGAATCATACAGTTTACATGTAATGTAGTTAATACGCATTTAAACCACAGAAGAATATTTCTATTTTCCACACCTTCTGGTGTGGGTCGCTATTGTGCATGCGAAATATTAATTACAAACCCCATTGACTGGCTATATGCTTTTCCTGTTCTAGTTAAAGGACTTTATCAAACAGAATCATACAGTTTACATGTAATGCAGTTAATACGTATTTAAACCACAGAAGAATATTTCTATTTTCCACACCTTCTGGTGTGAGGTCGCTATTGTGCATGCGAAATATTAATTGTAAACCCCATTGACTGGCTATATGCTGCCTGTCTAGAATATTTTTTTTTCTCGATCGACAGTTCAGAAACTAGAAAACAATATGATGCATATTGTCTGTCATTCATGCAAACAATAACTTATGCACATGACAGAACGCATTTTCAAGGCACTGGATGGATAATTCCCTTTGATTTAAGAGAATGGACCTGATAGAAATTAAAAGTTTAATCTGGGCGCAAAAGGGGAAACTTTGTATAATTTATGAAAAGGTGATGTGAATTTTAGCTATAACTAACTTAGATTTCACCCCCATTTTACACACACATCAGTGGAAGGAAAACTAATTAATCTGTGCATGTCTTATCGACTTGAAATGAAGTTTTTCTTTATCTTAAAGTTGGTGGCAAATCGTGGTTTTCGTTTATAATTAATTAAATAAATAAAAATGTACATGATAGACTGATGTTGTATTATTATACCTCATGAATATTAATAAGGATATACTCGCTTTCTATTGGTTACGCTTTGCTATGCGATTTTATTTTATTTTCCACCAAATCTTCCAAGGAAGTCATTATTTATCACGTGATCTTACACTGACCTGTAAATATTGACCGATTGAAAAAATTAAAATGGCGACCGATTAATCCCGTTTCGATTGAAATATGGAATAGTATACAATTATTGCACTTCATTGAATATATTCAACAATATTTCAGTTATGTCGTGGCGGTCAGTTATATTGGTGGAGGAAGCCGGAGAACCCGGAGAAAACCACCGAGATGTCGCGAGAGGGTAGTATAACAATAATCAAGGTGTAGCTTTTATGATAACATTTCTTTTATTTATTGAATACGTGTATCTAAAGACTGAAGAATGTCCAGATGCATCTCTTCCGGAACAGTAATTGTTTCTAATCTCCTTCGAATTCAGCACAAATGAAATAACAACGTACATAATGATTCTCATAACGTTAACAACGTAAAAATCGCTTAGTGGATAAAACTGCAAGACATTCGGCTTTGCCCCAAAGGACGTTTTAAGAGTAGATACACTTTAAAAAAAAAAATGCTCTGTGTCTCATTCAGTATATGTACTTTTATAGTAAACAACCATTTTTCACAATTTAAACATTTATCTTACAATATGACGTCTTACTATGACAGTTTCGTTACTTGGAATCGTAAAACTTCGACGTTGGACATATTTGCACGACATCCAAAAACAGACGTGCCGCTTTTATGCGTTGGTCCAAAGCTGTGAAAATTTGGTATTTTATACACAATTCTAAGTACTTTTACTTGGTCAAATATCAGAATCGACTGTTTTCTCATTTTTTAATTATTATAAGTCTAACGTGAAGAAATTTACCACTCCTTAGAAACTTGCAGAAGCAAGTGAATTCGGAATTTTCGAAAATGTCCTCTTTTTCTTCAAAACGGCGTATTTTTTCATATGACATCATATAGAAAATATGATGTAAAATTGCTATGCAAAATTTCGCGGGTTTCATGCTTTCTGCAAGAGCGCACCTGTTTTTTGTTTAAGTAAAATGCATGTAGTTTGTTACGTCTTACACGCAAAATTTGACGTTTTAGCTATAATTCATGTCATTTTATTAAATATTCCGGATAATTATGACAAAATTCGATCAATTCGTAGGAGGAGTATAGGTTCACACAAGATTAAAATAAAAAAAATGCATGTTTTGTGTCAACATATTTAACTAGAGACTTCATATTCAGAGAAATGTATAAGATTGTTCATCATTGACGCAATATCGTGCGTAACGTCACACGCATTGTCGTTTGAACTCAAAAGGAATGGAACGCATTCTGAAGTGGTCAATAAACCACAATATCCGATAATAGCCGCAGATCCCTTGTAAATGAATGTATCAATATGAAAATCATAAAAACGAGAAAGGACTACAGAGAAAATTGGAAGTTCTCTATCCTAAAAGAACACTTCTTTGACTCATCATTAGACATCTTATTACTTATTATTTAATCAAAAAAGTTTTTACATTTACGATCTATGCAGGTATATAGTACGTTTGACTTCTATAAATCTCCAGAATAAAAATTCTTAAAGGTTTAAGTAGAAGTAATTTGTAAGTATTTTTGCTAATATTCCGTCGTCTCCGGGAATTAAATATTTCTTTTTTTCTTCATTTGATCAGCTAATCAAGATTTGTGTATTTATGTTTATGTATTCGAATGTAACTAGGTTTGTTTGTGGTTGTACAGTTCTATTTTTTTTTTAATTGATGCATTTAGAAAAATAAAATAATTAACATATTTTTCTGTTTTTTTCCCCCCACATCGTTCCTTCTATGAGCTGATAAACTAACCCCATGTCTAATCGAAATAAAATTCTTGGATAATGACCACGGATATGTTCCACTTGTCGTAAACACTTCCCGGTCCTTTCCTCATTCACGACTTATTACCGGGTTTGTAACTAGATTAACACGACGAGTGCCACTAGTGGAACAGGAACTGCTTACCCTTCCGGAGCACCGGAAGTTCACCCCCGGTTTTTACTGGGGTTCGTGTTACTCGATCTTTAGTTTTATATGTATGCTTTGTAGATCGTTGTTTGTCCTTTTGTACATTTTCTTTTGGCCATTGTATTGTTTGTTTTTCTTCGATATACGGATTCTGATTGCCTCTTTGGTATCTTCAAACTCTTCGTAAGGATATGTTGGATTGTGCCCAAAACATATCTACTCCTTTTGGATCAAACTATTTCACTTCATTTTAGAAGTGGCATCGATATATAGACCATTAAACCTACTTCAGTATCCCGGAAGAAAATATATAATCAATAATTGGGGGCTTATGATAAAAACCTATTTTGAATGAAGTGGTGTTTATTTTATTTTTATCTTATATAACTGTTACGTGTCGACATACCATCGTTTTTTACGGTAAAGATTGCTTCTCAAACATCCGGCAAAACGTCATCTAAGTGCTTGTAATATTTGAACATTTTTCCGTCGTTTTTCAAGAAATTTAAGTTCTCGTGCACTAAAAAAATACGTTGTTTTATTTATTTTAATAATCTGGTAAAATATTTTTCTGGTGCACGACTACGGAGGTGCTTACTTTCTTCGAAAACCGTCGAAATATCGCGGGCAAAATTCCACGAAATACAGAAAACAAATAACGCTCATGACGTCACAATGACGTCAAATACGTATCGATTTTGTTGGAAGCAAGTTTTAACATCAAAAATATGATGTCGTCTATAAAATAAAACACATCAAATTTTAATAAAGTATTTTCTAAGATAATGATTCATTAAATATGGGGCCATTCATATGGCACTTATAGTCCCCAGTTCTTTTTATTTCCTTGGACGCCGGACAGCATGCACTGAGTTTTTCTCCTGGTTTCAATGTACACAAACTGTATTTAAAATAAATACAATTATTTACAGAAACATAAGTTATTTACTGATGAATTTCATTACTTGAAATGAATCATAAAATGTACAGAGATTGTGTATATATACATAATGGTATCATATATACAATCAGAAGAGTGAACATATTGATTTTAAGGGTCTGGCCGAGGTTATAAATAAATCAATATTACACTTTACGTTTTTATTTTCCCTATTTGTCTTTGTTAGCGCAGCCGGTCACTATTTTCGTATATGGACCGGCCAGGTACCTGCATTATTTTAGATACAAAGTATAATATAGCAAATAGTTCATGTCACTTCGGGTCTTCGGTCCATATAATATTTTTTTGGTGACGGACCGGTCCATATACTGCCATATGACCCTCAGTGCCATGAACTATTTGCTATATATTTAACAACACTGAAAATATTTTGATACAATCATTAACCCTCTATACTCAAAACAACTGCTCAATTTGGTGTTGGTGGAAGACTGTGGAGGTATATAAAATAGCTAAAATGTACATTGAATATGTCGTTTATAGTCCATTTTTAGCATTATCCGTATAATTATGATGTCATTATGACGTCATAACGCACCCAATTTCACGGAAAGATATATTTTTTTTAAATTTGTTTATATAACAATTAAATTAGTAAATTGTTTTTATTCTATGTCAAGCATTATTTTTTGATAAAATGTGGGGCCAATTTTGCACCTTAACGCCTCTCCCTCTTTGTATTTATTAACAATCAACTAACATATATATGCTTTAGTACTCTTATATTTCAAACAAAACGGAAAACAGTGTACTATGTGATGATGCTATATGCATATAAGATTGATTTTTAATGGCATTTTTTGTCTTTTGTAGCAAAATGGAAAGCGTGTACCTTTGCTATTATTGCAATGAAAAACACTCATTGGTAATATATCTTAGAAGAGTAAACAAATATTTATACTTCAGCTATACAACTTCCTGCTATCTCTATTTCCTGATACAGTAACAAAGTGATATTTGGTACTATTACAGTTTCATTTCCTGCGCATTCAAAAGGCCATGCGTGAACATAATATTACGTTTTCTTTATTTTGTTTTTTTCCGTATCACATCCTGTATCAACCCAAGACACAAATATCATCTCGAAACCTTTAGCTCAAGGGATGCTATTGGTAGAGGGTAAATACGACATGTGATCGGAAAGAGCCATGTCATATTAAGTTTATCATATGCAGTGTCAAAGTGCTGTTCTGTATCAACTATACCAAACTTTATTGCTAGTATAAATTAACCCACTAGTTTCTCTCGTAAAAGAGCATGGAAGGGTTGATAATGGAATTAGTAACACTTAGGAGATAACAGTATTGTATTTGAAGATTTGCCGGCATTAATTGTAGATTTGATAACCGCAAATTGAGTTTACTGGCGACGCGTAAGCGGAGCAAGTAAACGGGTATTTGCGACCATCAAATCAAAACGGATGTCGCCAAAGCTTCAAAAACAATACTGCTATCTCCATTATAATGTATTCAGAAGAAAACGCAGTTAAAATGAGAAGTTTTAAATCTTTCAGTTTACGTCTGCGCTTGCGTCGTTTCTCCGATGGCATCAACTGTAGAATTGATGCCATGAAAATTTAGACGTCATCCAATCAAAATCGACGTTACAAACGACATTGCATTATAATGAGCAATAGAGAAAGCTCGCGTTTGCTTTAATTCAAAGAAAGGTGAGCTACAAATGGCTTAGGTTCCATTCTGTGGAAACGTTAGGATAGATCTTGTTGGTTCTGTTGATTTTTCAAATAAATATGATTATCTTAATATGTGTGAAAATAAATACACATAATTTTATTCTAGCACTATAGAAGCCTTAAATTTCCTCAATCCGCCTTCATATTACCCTCCCCTTCGGTCGGGTAATATGTCTCTCAGACCTGGGTAATATTTTGGCATATTACCTGGACAAGACCACATTATTATATAACTATGACCTAATGCCAGTATTCTCCAGTATCTGTAAGCACGAATAACACCAGTATTGTAATTTAAAGAAATACCACAAAACCAGTATTGTAACTATATTGGTACCAGTATTATAGTGAAGATACTAGTATTACCAGTATTTTGCTTAACCAATGCTGGATAATACTGGTTATCCCAGTATTGTTAAAAAAAGTATAGTAATGCAAATTACACTAGTATTGCTTAAAATACTGGAATTACTAGTATTGTGTCTGTACAAGACATAGGTATTAGAAGTATTTCCCACTATCTACAATACTGGTATTACCATTATTGTCCCTACAATACTGGTACCAAAATATGTACTAGTATTGCATATAATACTTGTAGTACCAGTATCAGATTGTATTGTTCACTATATCCATCTACTTGTCACCGTAATCATTCATGCCATTTTGACATTTTCTCCATTGCAGTCTATTTTAGTCTTTGATACCCAAGACTTGGGTCTCATGAACCAATGGGTCTTCATTTTTGTGTACTTGAATTTACTATGAGTATTCCTCTAATGTACATTTACCTGTAAAATCACATTACTTTTTGCATTCACAATGGCATTTCTTTTATATATTTTCAGCAAATTATATATGGGAGAGAACTCTCTATATTAAAAGAGCCGTTGTGGCTGTGACTTATGGTAGTTGGATTTACAACTACATGTGCAATCGGTGCCTATCACCACCGATGTTGTGGGTTCGGCTCCTGCTCAGGACAAGGTGTACAACATTATGTGATATAGTTTGTCAGTGACTTATAGCAGGTTGGCGGTTTTCTCCGGTTTCCTCCACAAATAAAACTGACTGTCACGATATAACTGAAATATTGTTGAAAGTGGCATTAAACACCATAAAATCCAACCAACCAATCTATATTATACAACTGTAAAGGAGACATCAAGGTGACAATATCATGAATAGTGATTATTGTTTAATTCCAATGGAGGAATTTTTCAGCTATATCATGGAGAGAATAGATTACATTTTAATGACATGGTAATTATGTCCGCTTTGTACTAGACAAACATGCTGAGTTGGATTTTTATAGTGCTAGCTCTCTGAACAACAGCCTGCGAGAAGTGGGAAGACATGTGGCTCCACTCGGATACACTATTTTGATTCCAAGCCAACCAGTCTTTGCTTCTACTCCTTAATGCTGCGTGCTTAGCAGAGAAGCAGATACCAATTTCATAGTCCTTGGTTTGACTCAACCGTAGTTAAAACCCACGATCTACCGCACTCGAGGCAAGCACGCTATCCATCACAACACCAATACAGTTCAATGTAATAAATATGAATACTAGATTTAAAAAACAGGCTTTTATTTTTGTAAACTTAAGCTACCTAATTAAAAGGTGACTCCTTAAAATATAAAACAATGTGGAATAACATAAAGGTTCAAATCAATCATAATACTTATAATGGTATCTAGTAAAGCCAAGAAAATTGTACATGTGTCTGAAAAAAAGAATTATTTCAAGAAAAGAATAAGACATTTAATTTCTTTACTTGTGAAGTATTACTATAGAATTATGACCCCTTAATTAGGTAGAAATACCTACCAGTACTCCAGAGCTTATTTCAACTCAACTCCCTTTGTTAACTTATCTTGTATCTTTCACTTTCTCCCCTTTTACTGATACATCAGGGAGTGGGAGATCTGAAGAAACTACATTACAGGTCATTTACGAGAGACCCTATGTCTTGAATATTTCATGATATGATACATACGGCATATGACATTTTTGAGCCAATCTGATTGCTCTTAGCAAACAAAGCAATTTAATTCTAAATTTTAACACTTTCATAGTCATAAAACAGCCATTTCATTGGACAGTAAGATATGTCCCACACTGGTGTTTCCTTTGATCTTCCACACTGTGACATATCAGTAAAAGTACGTGAGAGATCTGATTTTAATCAGATTGTTTGTTAACATAAGCAAGTAAGCTTACAATGAAGCCTTTTTATTTTGAAGTTGCCCAAGTTTAACATCAACCCTATAGACATTTAATTATGAGGATATTTAAGGGTTTTGGATTACAAACTGAGGTTACTCAAATTAAAAAATAGTAACCTGAGCTAATATAATCAAAATTTCCGTGATTGTTTTACAAGCAATTGTTATTTTCCCCTTACAAAATTTGTAAGAGTAAGTAATAGTACTAGCTTTTCCTTAGATGCTCTTGTAATCAGCATCTTTGACATCACATCATAGAAATTTAGAAAATATGCTGAAAATTCTGTTTGAAATGTTGACAGTTTTCTATGCAGAAATGTGAATATTAAAAATAATAATATTATAAAAAGATAATGATCATTTAAGCAGTTATGATCAACTTTAAATACCATTAAAGTTTTATTTAAATACATATTGTCTAGTGTAAAAAAAAAAAGTCATTAAAAAAAAAGTCATAAGTATAATTTTCATTGCCTCACGTTGAGCAGACAAGTCTAAAAACAGTGAGTCTAAGATGTCTAAATCAGGATTTGGTTAAGTCCCATAATATCCTCAGCCAATGTTGGTCTAAAATCCCTTTAAGGTTTCAGAAGTGAAGAGTTATATACAGGGCCAGATTATCCTATTGGCTAGTATAGGCTGCAGCCTAAGGCCCCTCAAGCTTTGGGACCCTCAAAATATAGTTATTCTAGTTTATTTAAAGAATTTGCAATAAGTTTACTTCAAGCTATGTAAATGTAGCTAAAATATATCACGAGTCAAAATTATTCAAGACAGGTGCGGTCGAGTTAGAGGGATGTTCTGTTTGAGGGGGCACCATAATTTCATTAATCTAGGGGCCCCAAAAGGTCATAATCCATCCCTGGTTATGTATGATTTGGTTGTATAATACATGTATCAGGCCTAATTTACATAAACTGGACAATTTTAACCAATCAAAAGACATATAAATTAAATGTAGCTGCAGTTTAAATACTACTCCAGTACAGTTCAAACATAAGACACAATAATCATCTGTCAGGTTTGGTTTTAAGTTGGTTTAATATGCAAAGAGTTCTGGATGAATACATGTCAAAATAGACAAATTGCAAAAATAGCACAGTAGTCCTCCCTCTCCTAAAGGCCACTCCCACCAAAGACTATCCCTCTTATGAGGCCACTCCCACCAAAGACTATCCCTCTTGTGAGGTCACTCCCACCAAAGACTATCCCTCTTGTGAGGCCACTCCCACCAAAGACTATCCCTCTTATGAGGCCACTCCCACCAAAGACTATCCCTCTTATGAGGCCACTCCCACCAAAGACTATCCCTCTTGTGAGGCCACTCCCACCAAAGACTCCCTCTTGTGAGGACACTCCCACCAAAGACTATCCCTCTTGTGAGGCCACTCCCACCAAAGACTATCCCTCTTGTGAGGCCACTCCCACCAAAGATATCCCTCTTGTGAGGCCACTCCCACCAAAGACTATCCCTCTTGTGAGGCCAGATTCCATATGCACTGAAATAGTCAAATACAACTAAGTTGTCCTCCTCAAGAAAAACCACCCCTCTTATAATATTACATATTTTTCAGAATACATGTACATTTTTTTTGTATATGCAAAACAAGCCAATATCAGATAGCTACATATTACAATTCTATACATTACTTCTAAGGTATAAAGAAAATGGGGCCAACCAATAATCATTTCAGCTCTAATTTGCTGAAAGAAAAAAATTCCCAGAAAAACTCAGAATTTATGTTAAACTACTCTTGCAATGTAGTGCAGTTAAAATTTGAGCTCATTTGGATTTACAAAAGCAGTAATGGACAATTGAAGAAATGTCTATTTTTAGTAGCAGCAGCCATCTTGAATGTTTTGAAAGGGATCTACCCAATGACCATAACTGCCTGGTTTGGTTCAGTGGTTTCAGAGGAGAAGATTTAAATGTGAAAGTTTATGATGTAGGACTGATGGAAGGATGACAGATGGTAAAAGCTAACATGGCCTTTGGCCAGGTGAGCTAATAAAAAGGGAAGACTTGGTATTACAATGACACATGTTTCATACCATTCATGTCATGTGATACAGAGGTTACACATACACTGTCTGAGATGCATCATATTCCATAATTGCAACAACCCATAGACAATTCTCAACAATCCTAAAATATAACTGTATAAACATAACTTTCAATCACTGTAGTGATATACAAAACATCATATTTATTATGCATCATTTTACACTTTTTACCAGTAATATTGACTGTTGATAGTGTACTGTTGAACAAGCTTAAAAAAGAAAGCACTCAAAAAGAGACAGATGAAAAGAATGTTGACAAGACGACTATATACAAGATAGAATTTATTACAATTTATACAGTAGCCACTCCGACCACAGGACAGCCTTCTTATCGGACCAAATTTCAGATGCACTAATTTAGAAAAGTTCTACTAAAGTGTCCCCCTCAATAGAGACCACCTCTCTTAAAAGGCCGTTTTGTCATTACTCCGACCAAAGGCCACCATCCCTTATCAGGCAAAATTTCAGATGCACTAATTTATTAAAAAAAATACGAAATTGTCCCCCTCAACATAGACCATCTCTCTTAAAAGGCCAATTTGTCATTGCAGAAGGTGTGGCCTTACAAGAGGGGCTACTGTATTCAGAATACCTAAAAAGTTTACAGAATTATTAATATTACTTCTTATAATAATTGAATCATGTTTGTAGATATATCCCTTTGTAAGCTAGTAAATGATTAAATACAGTCAACTCTGCATTAAAGGACACCTCTAGATAATACATCACTGTCTATAAAGGACACCTCTAGATAATACATCACTGTCTATAAAGGACACCTCTAGATAATACATCACTGTCTATAAAGGACACCTCTAGATAATACATCACTGTCTATAAAGGACACCTCTAGATAATACATCACTGTCTATAAAGGACACCTCTAGACAATACATCACTGTCTATAAAGGACACCTCTAGACAATAAATCACTGTCTATAAAGGACACCTCTAGATAATAAATCACTGTCTATAAAGGACACCTCTAGATAATACATCACTGTCTATAAAGGACACCTCTAGATAATACATCACTGTCTATAAAGGACACCTCTAGATAATAAATCACTGTCTATAAAGGACACCTCTAGATAATACATCACTGTCTATAAAGGACACCTCTAGATAATAAATCACTGTCTATAAAGGACACCTCTAGATAATAAATCACTGTCTATAAAGGACACCTCTAGATAATAAATCACTGTCTATAAAGGACACCTCTAGATAATAAATCACTGTCTATAAAGGACACCTCTAGATAATAATCACTGTCTATAAAGGACACCTAGATAATAAATCATTGTCTATAAAGGACACCTCTAGATAATACATTACTGTCTATAAAGGACACCTCTAGATAATAAATCATTGTCTATAAAGGACACCTCTAGATAATACATCACTGTCTATAAAGGACACCTCTAGATAATAAATCACTGTCTATAAAGGACACCTCTAGATAATACATCACTATCTATAAAGGACACCTCTAGATAATAAATCACTGTCTATAAAGGACACCTCTAGATAATAAATCACTGTCTATAAAGGACACCTCTACATAATAAATCAATGTCTATAAAGGACACCTCTAGATAATACATCGCTGTCTATAAAGGACACCTCTAGATAATAAATCATTGTCTATAAAAGACACCTGTAGATAATAAATCACTGTCTATAAAGGACACCTCTAGATAATAAATCAGTCTATAAAGGACACCTCTAGATAATAAGTCACTGTCTATAAAGGACACCTCTAGATAATACATCACTGTCTATAAAGGACACCTCTAGATAATAAATCATTGTCTATAAAGGACACCTCTAGATAATAAATCACTGTCTATAAAGGACACCTCTAGATAATAAATCACTGTCTATAAAGGACACCTCTAGATAATAAATCACTGTCTATAAAGGACACCTCTAGATAATAAATCAATGTCTATAAAGGACACCTCTAGATAATACATCACTGTCTATAAAGGACACCTCTAGGTAATAAATCACTGTCTATAAAGGACACCTCTAGACAATACATCACTGTCTATAAAGGACACCTCTAGATAATACATCACTGTCTATAAAGGACACCTCTAGATAATACATCACTGTCTATAAAGGACACCTCTGGGTAATAAATCACTGTCCATAAAGAACACCTCTAGATAATAAATAACTGTCTATAAAGGACAGCCTCATTGTTCCCATTAATGAATAGTGCATATAATTCTAACCTGTATATAAAGGGCACATTTTCAGGTACCCTTGAGTGTCCTTTATATGTAGGTTTGACTGTATCTATTAAGTTGAGCAGATAAAAATACAAAACTGCTTCAATACAATATATTAGTTCTTTCTGCCAACATGGTGTCATGTTGTTAATTTGAAAAAACTTCAGACAAATGTATTATGACTACAGTAACCCCCCTCTTATGAAGCCACCCCTTCTGTAATGAAAAAGTGGCCTTACAAAAGAGGTGGCATCTCTTGAGGGGGGACAATTTAGTAGTATTTTAAAATCTAAGTACATCTGAAATCTGTCCTTATAAGAAGGGGACTACTGTACTTGACATGTCAAACAAGCATGAATGACATGTCAAACAAACATGAATGACATGTCAAACAAGCATGAATGACATGTCAAACAAGCATGAATGCACCATAAACAATCAGCTGGTAAAACAGTTCATCATGTTCTCAATGCAGGGTCACTCAAAACCATCAAATGTGGCCATGCACATTTAAAATGGAAGGAGAGTGGGGTGTTGGATATATAATTTTGAAAGGGAACAACCGAATAACTAAAACAGCAAAGTTTGGTTTGATTTAGCAAAGTAGTTTCAGATGAAAATATTATAGTATGAAAAGCCATTGAAGAATGACAGATGCTGCATGCTTAATACTGAAGGCTAACGTGGCCTTTGTCAGGGTGAGCTAATAATTAAAGAATTCAATTGTTGAAATAAAAAAAAGGCAATTTGAATTGTATTGTATGAACATTCCATTTCAAAATTAATCCATGAAATTTGTGTTGTGTCTTTTACAAAAATCACACAATTCAATATTGAGTTTATAATATTCCTTCCAGCTTTATAATATTATACTGAAAATAATCCTATGATAAACAGCTTTCAACAAATTGTTGTCAATATCACAAATTTATGTGACTTGAAGGTTCCATAATTTGAAGGACTAAAATAAATGTTGGTAATCTTGATAATTATACAAAGATAATCAAATTGCACCGTTGTTTGAAATACTCGGCGCAAAATGTCCCAATTAGTTTTTATCAGGGAGCCCTGCTCTCGGTGTATTTCACACAAAATGTCTTTTACAAACTGAATACTGTAATATATCATAAATGGTATTTCTATGGTTTCTACTCTACCATTTTTGTGAATATGGATAATCAAATAATTTGCTTGAAAATTATCACAAAGGGAAGCAATTTCTGCTGCAATCGGACAAATCAGTGCCATACACATAATCCAAAAGTGATGTACTGAAAAGCAGTTGTGCAAAAAATAAAGCAACATGTTAATAACCAAAGGATGGGAAGTAAGTCTAGCTTGGGTTGAAAATGTGTTGAAGCAGTGTGTCCATGGTTACCTAGGGTTAAAGTGTATTTTACATTTACACAGAAAATACTGTCTGAGTTCAACAGGAACATCTTGTAAACACAAATCTAGTAAAACCATTATTCATACAATCCCAAATCCTTGTGTGTGTTCTATTGCTAGTATCAATTTGTCCTTTAGTGTTTGTTTTTCCATATATGTGGGGAGATCTAAAATGTTAAAACATGTATGTGCCACTGGAAGAAAGTCTTCTCCTCCTTGAGTTGGCTGTATCACAACCTTTATTGTTTCCATTCCTAAAATAGGAATTCTGTCACTTCCTGTTAAAAACACTGAAAAGGGAAATAAATAAGCTAAAGATTTTGATTATCAACAACTGGATAGGAATGAAAATGAATATGACAGACAATACCTTGTACACTGTTACAATTAAAAAGTAAACATACAACATGTTAATTTATGTTCTTTATCCTTATTTTATGATGACAATGAATCATGCTAAACTCTTCAAGCAGTCCCTAAACAGAATATGAAAATTCCATGCAAGATTAAATTTTCTTTGGAGGGGGGTTCAAATGACAAGTGAATATATGTGAATATTATACAATATTTTAGATTACAGAAAAACCTTTTTAAATCAAACCCTAAATACAAAGAAACTATGTGTATATGGAACAACAAATATTATTCCCAACATATGCCATGGTTTTTTTTTGTGTTTAATTATTTGAGGTGAGAGGTGGATATTCGTTTTGTTGATATTGGTGGATTGTTGATCATTGTTGTTGTTTTCTTTATATAAATACATGTATGTACATACATAACATGTCTACTCTGAATATCTGACTATCTTAACAAAATCTTAATCTTAAATACTGCATCAGTGTTGTAATGGTTAGCGTGCTCGCCTCAAGTTAAATACTGCATCGGTGGTGTATTGGTTAGCGTGCTCGCCTCAAGTGAGGTAGATCATGTGTTCAAACCCTGATCAGGTGAAACCAAAGACTATAAAATTGGTATTTGTTGCTTCTCCGCTAAGCACGCAACATTAAGGAGAAAGAGTAAAGACAGGTTGGCTCGAAATCAGGATAATGTGTCAGAGTGTGGCGACATGTCTATCTGTGGACTGTTGAAAATCTCATTGAAAATTAACCTGTTCTCGCCATGATATAGCTGAAAAATTGCGAGTTGGCTTTAAACAACAATCACTCACTCTGTTCCCATGTATTTCAATTAAATATATAATTTATAACATCTACATAAGGTCTTACATAAAAACTTTTTCTTCTGTTCTAAGGATAAATCATGGAAGACGTCCCAGAATAGTTTAATAGTTGGATGGTACCTATGGAATTCTCCCTTGTATTCTGTATTCTGAAATCAAAATTATAATTTCTGTAATCGTTCTATCAAATTGGCTATAAAAAACATTTGTTACGTTAATTTTTACAATATGAATTAAAAAAAAACATTTTTATAAGTTTCTCTTGACTTATACATGTAAATACTGCTGCAATGATGTACATGTATGACTTGTATTATCATTTAACAGTTAAACAAAGGATAGGACTTAAATTGATTCAGTCGCAAGGTTTTATGGCAAACCACATGTGACCAATCTTATCAGTTCTGTCTGATGTAATTGTTTTTAACATTGACAAGTAAATTAATTCACGATTTCACCAGATACATGTAAACTCATTTCAATTAGGCTACTCTGAAAAAGTAGATTTGGCTTGAATGTAGATTAAATCCGTCAATCATTATGTCACAAATAACAATTAAACTTGCATAGATTTGTAAATTCTTACAACTAAAGCTAGATACAGATATACTACTATCATTTGTGGAATGCCAATTTTCGTGGATTTCGTCTTAATATATAAAATCATGAAATTAAGAATTCAATGAATGTTTGCCACCATATTTATATGTATCTGTACTGACTAAAGCAGGAAATCAATGGGTTCATGTATTGATAAAAATACAATTTTTCTTCAAACCATGAAATCTGGTATCCATCCACATTGTATAAATGAATTTACATTAGTTTATACAGTATTTATTTCATGAAATTTCAACATACAATTATTCCAATATATATACTTAAACAACGATCAATGGGATTCATCAAACTTATGTAAATCTGTCTCCCTAGAATTTACATTAAATGTGAGAGGTTGTTCTTACTTTTTCTAATACATGGAAGTCATAATTTTCATTCCCAATCACCATTGCTTGTAATTCTAAAGGATGAAATAATTCCTGAAAAAAAGCAGAGCAAATATTATTATTATTATATCACGGCTGGTAATCGGCACAAGCAGAACAGTTGGTTCTGCAAAGAAATTCGTGAGGATAACTTCCGGTTTTGGTGGAGGAGAGTTCACGAAGACGCTTCGCAAGGTATGTACATGTCAAAAATTGAAATTTTCTTTTTTACTGCTCGAATATTGCAAAATTAGAGAATGCTATGCTGTGGCGAATGCTTTCACGATTAGAAACATGCATAGTTTATTCTTGTATATGAAGTGTAACTCTCGCAAAATCAATCGTCCCACGAAAAACATGACGAAAATTGTGACACTCTTACATTTCTAAGTTGTTCTTGACAAAGATGCAAGTTAAATTTTCAATATTTTTTCATCATGGGAGTCTAAATGTAATCGGGGATAAATTCCGATTCGTCAGAAGTAAATTGAAGTCTAGATAAATGTACAAACTGTCAATTTTCTCGTTTTCTTGCTTGAGGAGATCGGTTCTGATAGAGCACATTGCGAATGCATGAGGAGATTTTCAAGTTTTGGTAATTGTTTTCTGCAAAATTGATAAATTGACACTTATAAACACAAAACTGATAAATACTCTAATCAAAATAAACTATTCTCTGTCCACTTTCAGGAGATGCCAGGATTCAAGGGAAAGAGGAAAAAGGGACTGACATTGACTCTTTACAAAAAACCATTTCGATATAGATTGTCTGTATCTCTTTCAATTTCAAAATATTTATATCCTTTCAAACGGGTTTCCACATCTATTCGGCGCAACCTTTTTACTAAAGATGACGGAAACTTCACCGCAGATCTACACAAGTTATAATATTACATGATTTCAGCACATGCATAGGTCTAAGGTAAATAAACATTCACTTAGTGCTAGCTAGTCATGAATAAATTAAACACAAGATGTCAATTAAACTGTGGACATATCCTTAAAATCGGTAAAGCGCTTTACATCTTGTAACCACTACTAACAGAGATCTTTTTTATTTACAAGTGTGTACACATAACACACAATAGAAAAACAAACCACAAATTAATATTATTCTCAACTGTATGATATTTAATTTAGAGAGTATCATTTGTATTAGAAATTATAAAGATATGATTCACATTAAGTTTAATTATTCTTGATTATAAAATTATCTTACAGTGCATTTTCAATTTTTTCCAATGTAAGGGAAGTTAATCTTGTGTATCCAATACACAATGGAAGTTGTCACAAACAACAAATGATCAATAATGACAAGCTAAATCATGGGAAGCCGCAGTTACAATTATGAATTGATTCCTTAAATGAAATGTTTCTTTCTAGGTGGACAGCCCATGAATAATGAAATATTACTTTTATACTTTTAAAAACCAGACGGGAAGAAGGGCATCAGTTCGTGAATTTATTACCAGACAGACATGCAAAATTTGTGATTATACAGTGGATTACATGTGTCCTACCAAAACTTGAAAATCTCATGCATTCGCAATATGCTCTATCAGAACCGATCTCCTCAAGCAGGAAAACGAGAAAATTGACAGTTTGTAGATTTATCTAGATTTCAATTTACTTCTGACGAATCGGAATTTATCCCCGATTACATTTAGACTCCCATGATGAAAAAATATTGAAAATTTAACTTGCATCTTTGTCAAGAACAACTTAGAAATGTAAGAGTGTCACAATTTTCGTCATGTTTTTCGCGGGACGATTGATTTTGCGAGAGTTACACTTCATATACAAGAATAAACTATACATGTTTCTAATCGTGAAAGCATTCGCCACAGCATAGCATTCTCTAATTTTGCAATATTCGAGCAGTAAAAAAGAAAATATCAATTTTTAACATGTACATACCTTGCGAAGCGTCTTCGTGAACTCTCCTCCACCAAAACCGGAAGTTATCCTCACGAATTTCTTTGCAGAACCAACTGTTCTGCTTGTGCCGATTACCAGCCGTGTATATGGAAGTTTTAAAAAAAAAAGATGCTAATAATGTCACAAATTTTTTATTTTCATATTCTCATGAGAAATATTTATTATATACAGATATATCATGTTTGGGAGGGGGATTTGTGAAAAATATCAGTCGAGAGACGAAAAATTTCCCGAGCCGAAAGGTGAGGGTAATTAAAGTCTCAAAACTGGTATTTTTTGCAAATACCCCTCCCAAACATGATATATCTGTTTAATTACACCGAATATTATTTAGAACACTGGCTAAATAAATAATACCTTTTGTTTGTCGTTTTCAGGACCTAACATGATGAATCTGTTTAATTCTACCGAATGATGTTACATAAAACGCACAACTGATAACGTTTTACAAATTTTGTTACAAGCGTCTTGGTGAAGGGTAAAAACGGCAAATACAATTTTGCAAATACCATGAAAAAAAGTTAAATCTTATGCAAATACACCTACATGAAGTAAATATTCTGCAAATTCACAATGCAAGGCCTGAATTTGTAAAAAAATATCATGGTTATTAACCAATCAGAATCCAGCATTCTTATATAAGGTGTAATTAATAAAAAAACTAAAAAAAACCCACACACTGGAAGAAAATAATTCAATACAAAAATTGTCCAAAAAATGAAGAATATCATGTGGAGTGGTAACTTGTAAATGAGATCAACTTACCAAAACTTTGCTATCACAAACTTTAAGGAAGCCATCATTGAAGGCTGAAGAATTTTATTATCACATATTCACTGAAGACTTACCAAAACTTTACTATCACAAACTTTAAGGAAGCCATCATTGAAGGCTGTAAATTGTTTCTCTATAGATTCATTAAATATGTAATTAATATACATATCTAAATACTCCTTCCTGCAAAAATAATTATATATAAACATTAACAACAGTATGATATATTGACATCTGTCACAATTTGTTGTATTAACTATGTCATGGGAATTATATTTTCCATTTCAGTTGAATGTGGAAAAAAATGTAAAATAAAAAAAGCATATTCTATACGGACAATATGTCAATAAACAGACTCTTATCTGTCATAATTAAAGGGAAAGAAATCTGCAACAATGTAGTAAAAATATTAAAACATGAAAGGATCTTCTTCTTGTCAATTATAATATGACTTAAAAGAGTATATTGTAATCAAGTAAAAATGATTTTTTCCTTTAATAAAATAATTTTGAAATCTTCTGAAATTTGTTTTTGACATTCTGTTTCGTATACAGTGAAACCTGTCTAAATTGGAATCTGAATAAGGAAGAATTCTATATATCAAACAAACTATAAATAAAGTCCCAATGTAGGAAATCTTTGTTAATTTAACCTGTATTAACCAAACAACTGTCCATTCATAACACAAAAGTTGTCTCCAAGGAGGTTCCATTTAGACATGTTTCCCTGTTCTTACATTGTATTATCGTTCAATCAAATCAACAGATGTTGTGTTACATACCTATTATTTTTTGTTACTGTTTTCTTGGATCCACCTTTAATTAATTCTACTTCTTTGACTTCCCCAAAACTTTCAACAGTAATCTAAAATTAAAGAGGACAAGACATGGCAAAAATGCATACAATAAGAACATTGTGAAAGTAAATAAGTAATATTATTATACCTCATATATTAATTACCATAAATAGATTAATTTGATTGGACAATGGGTACAAATCAGGATACGTGATCATACAGGACAAAAATCATATTCCGTGAAATAAAAATCATATTCCACTCCCTCGGAAGCCTCACAGGTTTTCCCGCCAGAGTTATCGCTCTTTGACATGAAAACGTCAGAGGCACTCGGAACGCATCACTTGCAGGCGACCGTTACAATGGATGTGGTTTTTAAATGTCTGAGACAACGTTCCAGTGGACTTAAAATATGCTTGCCAGCAGTATTTTACATGTATGTGTTTTCTTGGTTTCATTCGGTATAATAAAACATTCATAGCATGTGGGTTCAGGAAATATGAAAATTTTTTCACCCACGAGTATCAAATTCCCCTTGGGCGTTGCCCTCAGGGAATATGATACTCTTGGGTGAATAAATTTTCATATTTTCCTCACCAGCATGCAATAAATGTATAATAGTTTAATCCACATCTTTTATCATTAAAAAAAGTTTGAAGATAAATCAGAAGCCATAAATCGAAAAAGGACAGACAATATAATGGCTAAAAGAAAACTAGAGGCTCAGTGGGCTGAGCCTGTGTCACTCACCTTTCATTCTGCTTTGAGGAAACTTAATACACAACCTTCCATACATGTAGATGCTTCCTACCAAGTTTCGGTTCATTTGGCTAAGCAGTTTCAGAGGAGAAGATTTTTTAGATATCGACCAATCAGAAACAAGAATTGCCTGTGGTGGCCATGTTTGTTAGCCGATCGGAACGAAATGAGGGATCTTCATAGAAGACATACCATAGATGCTTCCTGCCATGTTTCGGTAAATTTGGCAAAGCAGTTTCAGAGGAGGAGATTTAAAAAAATTGGCCAATCAGAAACAAGAATTGCCTGTGGAGGGCCATGTTTGGTAATGGATTATAACAAAATGTGCACTCTTTAGAGAGGAAATTCCATAGATGCTTCCTACTAAGTTTCAGTTCATTTGGCTGATGGGTTTCAGAGGAGAAGATTAAAATGTGAAAAGTTAACAGATGATAGACAACAAACGACGGACGCCAAGTGATGGCAAAAGCTCATATTGCCTTTGGCAAGGTGAGCTAAAAACAATGATATATATGATAGACTCAGATCAACGTCCACTCCTCAAATCGGCGTCCACTGACGTCATTATCTCATATCACGGTCCAATTTTAGGATATTCTCAAATCAGCGTCCTTTCCAAACTCTCATATCTATAGGCCCGTTTACACGATCAAAGCTTGCCATCAAAAATAACTGTAATGACAGTTTTGTTTTGCGTGTTTTTTTTTCCATCTGTTTCTTAAAGTTGTTTTTTGTTGTTGTTTTTGTGTGTGTTTGTTTTTTTAAGCATTTTCCCATTCTTTAATATTAATATTATCAATAAAGGGTAGAATCTACTTTGGCGGACCCCAGATATTGTAATTATCAAAGTGCATGACCCATAACCTTTCATTTTGCTACCATGCAGATATGACAACAAAAGGGATAGGTTTAGGGTTAAGGTTAGGCTTAGGGTTAAGGTTAGGGTTAAGCTTAGGGTTAGGATTAAGGTTAGGATTAAGGTTAGGGTTAAGGTTAGGGTTAAGGTTAAGGTTAAGGTTAGGATTAGGGCTATGGGTAAGTTAGGGTTAAGGTTAGGGTTAGGATTAAGGTTAGGGTTAAGGTTAGGATTAGGGCTAAGGGTAAGTTAGGGTTAGGGTTAGGATTAAGGTTAGGATTAGGGCTAAGGGTAAGTTAGGGTTAGGGTTCACTAAAGTAGAAGTACTCCTAAACACAATATGATTTTATCCACAGTAACTAAAAAATACATAGGCATTTTTGTCATCAAGAACCACTCATCTGGAATCTGGTCTTGCCCCTTTTCCATCATTGTTTCAAAACCATGCCCTAACGGGTGTGATGTCATTTGAAGAATACGTCAGTGACGTAATTGGACGTTGATTTGAGAAAGTGAAAAATCGGCCATATATTTGAGAATTGGACGCTGATTTGTGGATTGGACATCGATTAGAGACTGGACGTCGATCTGAGTCTTACATATATAAAACTCTTCACAACAACTTAAGATTGAGAAACATGAAACCCATAAAAAACCAGGTGCTTTGGAAGGGAAAAAAATATGCTGAGTCACAATAGTGCAAGAGTAGGTCAATAAGTTTTTTTTTATAAATGGATTGTGGGTTGTTTAACATCACTTTTTTAAACAGTAATTCAGTAATATTATAGTGGTCCGAGAAAATAGAAATACCAACAAAAACAAAAACCAATAAACTGCTGCAAGCCACACTTTATCACATAAAGTTATATTGAGGAGACCTCGTCACTGGTGGGAATCAAACTTAAGCTCTAATCGGCATTGATTGCATAATTATATGTAAATCCAACTACTACATAATTGAGGTCACAACCTCTCAACTGAAAAGATGAATATTTTACTGGATTCCGAGAGCAAAAGAATATATTTGGTTTCAACATGTGTCAACAACTACAAACCTCAAAACTGAGAAAGAAGACATCTTCAAAATCATCTTCAGTATATTCCATCATCTGTTCTAGACCTCTGTAAATAGCCAATGTAATCTACTGTAACAATAATGTATAAATAAAAACGTAGATATCAAATTTAGTGTGCACGACATGTCTCTGGAATAACCTTCATCAGGTACACTCCAAATCGAAAGAATGTAATGCCAAATAATTCAAGTCTTTGGGAGCAAGAAAACCAAAGGGTCGAAACAAGATAGACATTATTTTTTTTAGTAAAAAAAAAAGTAATTGAAAATTGCTGTAAAAATTATGAAGACATTAATTTCTATGTTAAAAGTGAAAACAAACAGTTGTTAAAAATACAAGTGGGTGATTGTTGCTTAACACCAAGTAAGCAATTTTTCAGTAATATCATGGCAATAAAAAATATGATTTTTTTTAGAATTACCACACTTTACAATTACTGGTAGATTAAATCAATTCTTTCAGAATTAATACAATTTTTTTTTTTTCTTTGTGTTGTCTTTTCGCTATTGAAAAATATTGTGTTAATAATATCTTTTAACCTTAACTAAGATCTCACAAAATGTTGCTATAAAAGAAACCAGAACCAAACTAGGCAGACCTTTAAAACTAAGCAATAATTTACAAACCTTCCTGTTTCTGGCATCAATTCTTTTAAATCTTCAATATCTGATGCTCTGGAAGTGTATGTAAAACATAATTATTTAGTATCTTTGCAGAAAAATTGGGCTAATTTTATGTTGGCTTTGCAAACATAAATTGTCTGTGGGAAACAAGTATTTCACATATTTGGGATAAATAAGTGTACTGTATATTTCGCAACTATTATTTACTATTGATTCTAACACTTTGTTAACAAACGAGCGAGTTATCCATTCGGTACATGCGCCGGTGAATGTGACTGACTTTTCCATTGGCAGCATAAATTGTGTGCAACATTTTCCGCAAACGTAAATATAAATTACCGTCTTCCAATCAAAGTATGCTACCGTACTCTTAGACATATCAGAATCTAAATAAATCATGGAAGCCAGAATGTGTTTCGAGTTTTAACATGGATTGGCGGATATTAGTAAATTTTATCCCTCGCTACTGGCTCGGGATAAAATACTAATATCCGCCAATCCATGTTAAAACTCCCAACACATTCTGGCTTCCATGATTTATTTCTTAATTATATCATAATTCAATACAACAATTACATTATATAATGTGGTTAAATAATGAGGTAGGGTTATGGTTATGGCGTTTAATGCCACTTTCAACAATATTTCAGTTATATCGTAGTGGTCAGTTTTATTGTTGGAGGAAACCAGAGTACCCAGAGAAAACCATCGACATGTCGCAAGTCACTGTTTACTGACAAACTTTATCACATAATATTGTATCGAGTACACCCCACCATGAGCAGGATTCAAACTTACAACGTTAGTGGTGATTGGAACTGATTGCATAGGTAGTTGTAAATCCAACTACCATACGATCACGACCATGATGACCTCAAGTTAAATAATAGTATATGACAAAAAAACAATAGCGTAATATATACATAAGTACTGCATGCTTTCAACAAATAGTTCAATATTTTATTTGCTATATCATAGGTGACAGTAATTTTATCAATGATAAACATTAGTTGCTGTGATTTAATATCAATGTATCTTCACTATTAAAATGAAGAGTATATTACAATGACTGGGTCTTTTATTAATAAAATTTCTATGGTTTTACTTGCTTTCAATGGCATTTTCTTGCATTTTCATTAAAAGTATCCATAATTAATAGGAATGTTTTGTATATTTAACAGAAGTGTAAAGCTAAGACATCACATCTTTTGTACACACAGTAAAGCTAAGACATCACATCTTTTGTACATACAGTAAAGCTAAGACATCACATCTTTTGTACATACAGTAAAGCTAAGACATCACATCTTTTGTACATACAGTAAAGCTAAGACATCACATCTTTTGTACACACAGTAAAACTAAGACATCACATCTTTTGTACACACAGTAAAGCTAAGACATCACATCTTTTGTACACACAGTAAAGCTAAGACATCACATCTTTTGTACACACAGTAAAACTAAGACATCACATCTTTTGTACACACAGTAAAGCTAAGACATCACATCTTTTGTACACACAGTAAAACTAAGACATCACATCTTTTGTACACACAGTAAAGCTAAGACATCACATCTTTTGTACATACAGTAAAACTAAGACATCACATCTTTTGTACACACAGTAAAGCTAAGACATCACATCTTTTGTACACACAGTAAAGCTAAGACATCACATCTTTTGTACACACAGTAAAGCTAAGACATCACATCTTTTGTACACACAGTAAAGCTAAGACATCACATCTTTTGTACATACAGTAAAGCTAAGACATCACATCTTTTGTACACACAGTAAAGCTAAGACATCACATCTTTTGTACACACAGTAAAGCTAAGACATCACATCTTTTGTACACACAGTAAAGCTAAGACATCACATCTTTTGTACATACAGTAAAGCTAAGACATCACATCTTTTGTACACACAGTAAAGCTAAGACATCACATCTTTTGTACACACAGTAAAGCTAAGACATCACATCTTTTGTACACACAGTAAAGCTAAGACATCACATCTTTTGTACACACAGTAAAGCTAAGACATCACATCTTTTGTACATACAGTAAAGCTAAGACATCACATCTTTTGTACACACAGTAAAACTAAGACATCACATCTTTTGTACACACAGTAAAGCTAAGACATCACATCTTTTGTACACACAGTAAAGCTAAGACATCACATCTTTTGTACATACAGTAAAGCTAAGACATCACATCTTTTGTACACACAGTAAAGCTAAGACAAAACATCTTTTGTACACACAGTAAAGCTAAGACATCACATCTTTTGTACACACAGTAAAGCTAAGACATCACATCTTTTGTACATACAGTAAAGCTAAGACATCACATCTTTTGTAAATACAGTAAAGCTAAGACATCACATCTTTTATACACACAGTAAAGCTAAGACATCACATCTTTTGTACACACAGTAAAGCTAAGACATCACATCTTTTATACACACAGTAAAGCTAAGACATCACATCTTTTGTACACACAGTAAAACTAAGACATCACATCTTTTGTACACACAGTAAAGCTAAGACATCACATCTTTTATACACACAGTAAAGCTAAGACATCACATCTTTTGTACACACAGTAAAACTAAGACATCACATCTTTTTGTACACACAGTAAAGCTAAGACATCACATCTTTTGTACACACAGTAAAGCTAAGACATCACATCTTTTGTACACACAGTAAAGCTAAGACATCACATCTTTTGTAAATACAGTAAAGCTAAGACATCACATCTTTTGTACACACAGTAAAGCTAAGACATCACATCTTTTGTACACACAGTAAAGCTAAGACATCACATCTTTTTGTACACACAGTAAAGCTAAGACATCACATCTTTTGTACACACAGTAAAGCTAAGACACATCTTTTTGTACACACAGTAAAGCCAAGACATCACATCTTTTGTACACACAGTAAAGCTAAGACACATCTTTTTGTACACACAGTAAAGCTAAGACATCACATCTTTTGTACATACAGTAAAGCTAAGACATCACATCTTTTGTACACACAGTAAAACTAAGACATCACATCTTTTGTACACACAGTAAAGCTAAGACATCACATCTTTTGTACACACAGTAAAGCTAAGACATCACATCTTTTGTACACACAGTAAAGCTAAGACATCACATCTTTTGTACATACAGTAAAGCTAAGACATCACATCTTTTATACACACAGTAAAGCTAAGACATCACATCTTTTGTAAATACAGTAAAGCCAAGACATCACATCTTTTGTACACACAGTAAAGCTAAGACACATCTTTTTGTACACACAGTAAAGCCAAGACATCACATCTTTTGTACACACAGTAAAGCTAAGACATCACATCTTTTGTACACACAGTAAAACTAAGACATCACATCTTTTGTACACACAGTAAAGCTAAGACATCACATCTTTTGTACACACAGTAAAGCTAAGACATCACATCTTTTATACACACAGTAAAGCTAAGACATCACATCTTTTGTACACACAGTAAAGCTAAGACATCACATCTTTTGTACATACAGTAAAGCTAAGACATCACATCTTTTGTACACACAGTAAAGCTAAGACATCACATCTTTTGTACATACAGTAAAGCTAAGACATCACATCTTTTGTACACACAGTAAAACTAAGACATCACATCTTTTGTACACACAGTAAAGCTAAGACATCACATCCTTTGTACACACAGTAAAGCTAAGACATCACATCTTTTGTACACACAGTAAAGCTAAGACATCACATCTTTTGTACATACAGTAAAGCTAAGACATCACATCTTTTATACACACAGTAAAACTAAGACATCACATCTTTTGTACACACAGTAAAGCTAAGACATCACATCTTTTATACACACAGTAAAGCTAAGACATCACATCTTTTGTACATACAGTAAAGCTAAGACATCACATCTTTTGTACACACAGTAAAGCTAAGACATCACATCTTTTGTACACACAGTAAAGCTAAGACATCACATCTTTTGTACATACAGTAAAGCTAAGACATCACATCTTTTGTACATACAGTAAAGCTAAGACATCACATCTTTTGTACACACAGTAAAGCTAAGACATCACATCTTTTGTACACACAGTAAAGCTAAGACATCACATCTTTTGTACACACAGTAAAGCTAAGACATCACATCTTTTGTACATACAGTAAAGCTAAGACATCACATCTTTTGTACACACAGTAAAGCTAAGACATCACATCTTTTGTACACACAGTAAAGCTAAGACATCACATCTTTTGTACACACAGTAAAGCTAAGACATCACATCCTTTGTACACACAGTAAAGCTAAGACATCACATCTTTTGTACATACAGTAAAGCTAAGACATCACATCTTTTATACACACAGTAAAGCTAAGACATCACATCTTTTGTACATACAGTAAAGCTAAGACATCACATCTTTTGTACATACAGTAAAACTAAGACATCACATCTTTTGTACACACAGTAAAGCTAAGACATCACATCTTTTGTACACACAGTAAAGCTAAGACATCACATCTTTTATACACACAGTAAAGCTAAGACATCACATCTTTTGTACATACAGTAAAGCTAAGACATCACATCTTTTGTACATACAGTAAAGCTAAGACATCACATCTTTTGTACACACAGTAAAGCTAAGACATCACATCTTTTATACACACAGTAAAACTAAGACATCACATCTTTTGTACACACAGTAAAGCTAAGACATCACATCTTTTATACACACAGTAAAGCTAAGACATCACATCTTTTGTACATACAGTAAAGCTAAGACATCACATCTTTTGTACACACAGTAAAGCTAAGACATCACATCTTTTGTAAATACAGTAAAGCTAAGACATCACATCTTTTGTACACACAGTAAAGCTAAGACATCACATCTTTTGTACACACAGTAAAGCTAAGACATCACATCTTTTGTAAATACAGTAAAGCTAAGACATCACATCTTTTGTACACACAGTAAAGCTAAGACATCACATCTTTTATACACACAGTAAAGCTAAGACATCACATCTTTTGTACACACAGTAAAGCTAAGACATCACATCTTTTGTAAATACAGTAAAGCTAAGACATCACATCTTTTGTACACACAGTAAAGCTAAGACATCACATCTTTTGTACACACAGTAAAGCTAAGACATCACATCTTTTGTACACACAGTAAAGCTAAGACATCACATCTTTTGTACATACAGTAAAGCTAAGACATCACATCTTTTGTACACACAGTAAAGCTAAGACATCACATCTTTTGTACACACAGTAAAGCTAAGACATCACATCTTTTATACACACAGTAAAGCTAAGACATCACATCTTTTGTACATACAGTAAAGCTAAGACATCACATCTTTTATACACACAGTAAAGCTAAGACATCACATCTTTTGTACACACAGTAAAGCTAAGACATCACATCTTTTGTAAATACAGTAAAGCTAAGACATCACATCTTTTGTACACACAGTAAAGCTAAGACATCACATCTTTTGTACACACAGTAAAGCTAAGACATCACATCTTTTGTACACACAGTAAAGCTAAGACATCACATCTTTTGTACATACAGTAAAGCTAAGACATCACATCTTTTGTACATACAGTAAAGCTAAGACATCACATCTTTTGTACACACAGTAAAGCTAAGACATCACATCTTTTGTACACATAGTAAAGCTAAGACATCACATCTTTTGTACACACAGTAAAGCTAAGACATCACATCTTTTGTACACACAGTAAAGCTAAGACATCACATCTTTTGTACACACAGTAAAGCTAAGACATCACATCTTTTGTACATACAGTAAAGCTAAGACATCACATCTTTTGTACACATAGTAAAGCTAAGACATCACATCTTTTGTAAATACAGTAAAGCTAAGACATCACATCTTTTGTACACACAGTAAAGCTAAGACATCACATCTTTTGTACACACAGTAAAGCTAAGACATCACATCTTTTGTACACACAGTAAAGCTAAGACATCACATCTTTTATACACACAGTAAAGCTAAGACATCACATCCTTTATACACACAGTAAAGCTAAGACATCACATCTTTTGTACACACAGTAAAGCTAAGACATCACATCTTTTGTACACACAGTAAAGCTAAGACATCACATCTTTTGTACACACAGTAAAGCTAAGACATCACATCTTTTGTACACACAGTAAAACTAAGACATCACATCTTTTGTACATACAGTAAAGCTAAGACATCACATCTTTTGTACACACAGTAAAGCTAAGACATCACATCTTTTGTACACACAGTAAAGCTAAGACATCACATCTTTTGTACACACAGTAAAACTAAGACATCACATCTTTTGTACATACAGTAAAGCTAAGACATCACATCTTTTGTACATACAGTAAAGCTAAGACATCACATCTTTTGTACACACAGTAAAGCTAAGACATCACATCTTTTGTACACACAGTAAAGCTAAGACATCACATCTTTTGTACATACAGTAAAGCTAAGACATCACATCTTTTGTACACACAGTAAAACTAAGACATCACATCTTTTGTACACACAGTAAAGCTAAGACATCACATCTTTTGTACACACAGTAAAGCTAAGACATCACATCTTTTGTACACACAGTAAAACTAAGACATCACATCTTTTGTACACACAGTAAAACTAAGACATCACATCTTTTGTACACACAGTAAAACTAAGACATCACATCTTTTGTACACACAGTAAAGCTAAGACATCACATCTTTTGTACACACAGTAAAGCTAAGACATCACATCTTTTGTACATACAGTAAAGCTAAGACATCACATCTTTTGTACACACAGTAAAACTAAGACATCACATCTTTTGTACACACAGTAAAGCTAAGACATCACATCTTTTGTACACACAGTAAAGCTAAGACATCACATCTTTTGTACACACAGTAAAACTAAGACATCACATCTTTTGTACACACAGTAAAACTAAGACATCACATCTTTTGTACACACAGTAAAACTAAGACATCACATCTTTTGTACACACAGTAAAGCTAAGACATCACATCTTTTGTACACACAGTAAAACTAAGACATCACATCTTTTGTACATACAGTAAAGCTAAGACATCACATCTTTTGTACACACAGTAAAGCTAAGACATCACATCTTTTGTACACACAGTAAAGCTAAGACATCACATCTTTTGTACATACAGTAAAGCTAAGACATCACATCTTTTGTACACACAGTAAAACTAAGACATCACATCTTTTGTACACACAGTAAAGCTAAGACATCACATCTTTTGTACACACAGTAAAGCTAAGACATCACATCTTTTGTACACACAGTAAAACTAAGACATCACATCTTTTGTACACACAGTAAAACTAAGACATCACATCTTTTGTACACACAGTAAAGCTAAGACATCACATCTTTTGTACACACAGTAAAACTAAGACATCACATCTTTTGTACACACAGTAAAGCTAAGACATCACATCTTTTGTACACACAGTAAAGCTAAGACATCACATCTTTTGTACACACAGTAAAGCTAAGACATCACATCTTTTGTACATACAGTAAAGCTAAGACATCACATCTTTTGTACACACAGTAAAGCTAAGACATCACATCTTTTGTACACACAGTAAAACTAAGACATCACATCTTTTGTACACACAGTAAAACTAAGACATCACATCTTTTGTACACACAGTAAAGCTAAGACATCACATCTTTTGTAAATACAGTAAAGCTAAGACACATCTTTTATACACACAGTAAAGCTAAGACATCACATCTTTTATACACACAGTAAAACTAAGACATCACATCTTTTGTACATACAGTAAAGCTAAGACATCACATCTTTTGTAAATACAGTAAAGCTAAGACACATCTTTTATACACACAGTAAAGCTAAGACATCACATCTTTTATACACACAGTAAAACTAAGACATCACATCTGTTGTACACACAGCATACATTTTAATCATATCGTGAACTTAAAATGTCAAACGCCCTTTATGTTAAAAAAAAGTAGATGATTTCTAAATTTGGCAAAGTAAATTACTGTCATATCAATATCAACAACATACCTTTTTAATAATTTCTTAAATAGTGCCAGAGGGAAGTTCAACGTGATAATTGTAGAATTATAAATGGCTAGTCCGCATAAACAGCCAATCAGATAGAACATCACAGGCTCTTCAAATGACTGAAACAGAATGGTATAATCAATGCAATAAAGGTGTTTCTATTTCATCTGAAATATACCCTTTCCTGATGTAATGTACTACATTATTGAGTGAGTGGTTGTTGATTAACAAGTGACCAATACGCTTAGTTGGAATTTTACAGCTCTAGCTCACTGAAACAACAGTCTGTGGGTAGATATGTCGCTCCACTCGGACATATTATCCTGATTCGGAGTCTTTGCTCGGACTCCTTAATACTGCATGCTAAGGGGAGAAGCAGCATAATACAAATTTTTTAGTCTTTTGTTTGACCTGACCGGGCCTCAAACCCACAATCTGCATTACTCAAGGGTAGCATGGAAACCATTAAACCTGTGATGCACTTTTTACTACAATTAGATTTTTATTTAAAATAATATAGCAATCATCAATAAAATGTTTTTTTATGCAATTTATATAAAACTGTAATAACAGTGAATAAGTATAATGCATATAAAGACACTTTCTTGTTCCATGTTTTATATAACAGAATACATGGCTACAGATGAAATAAGCAATGCCACATGTCAATGAGAAGAAATAAGCCATGTCAAAGGTCAATGAGATGAAATTAGCCATGTCTAAAGTCAATCAGATGAAATAAGCAATGTCAAAGTTCAATGAGAAGAAATAAGCCATGTCAAAGGTCAATGAGATTTGAATTTGATTTTGATTTTTGATGTTTTAATGCCACTTTCAGCAATATTTCAGCTATATCATGGCGACCAGTTTTAGTGGTGGAAGAAGCCGGAGAACCCGGAGAGAACCACCGACCATGGTCAAGCAACTGGTGAACTTTATCACTTGCGGCTGCAAGTCGAGTGCACCCTTTTTGTAATTTACAAAGCCGGGCGCAAACCCACGCCGTATTGGTGATAGGCTTGTACGAGTTGCTAGGTAATCCAACTACCTAACTCAATGAGCCACCCGGGCCCTAAAGTCAATGAGAAGAAATAAGCAAATGTCAAAGGTCAATCAGATGAAATAAGCAATGTCAAAGGTCAATGAGAAGAAATAAGCCATGTCAAAGGTCAATAAGATAAATGCAGCCATGTCAAAGTTTAAGGAATTTGCAAATTAACCGAGCATTCAATCAACTATTATTACACATCTAGAGTCAAACACTGTAATCTTGAAGTTGAAAGCACCAATGATTTTCCTGCAAATTAATTGAGTATTTGAGTTGTATATAGTAAATACAATCAGTTAATCAGGACTAAAAAGAAATCACAATTTCAATCAGACTTATTCAAGAAAATGACTTCTCAGAGATCAAGAAAACAAGGTTAAAATTTATATTGACAAGATAATATTATAAAAAGAATAACAAATCAATATTCTTTACAATATTACCTACCATTTAGAGCAATTCAATATTCCCTTGATTCTAAGAATTTATATCTGAATCAGATGGCCAAAAAATAAAATAATTTCTAATAAGGTACATTGCAATTATATATAATACAGAACAACAAAACCCACTATACATACATTTGCATTGAACCAATCTAATCTCGATTCTTCATAGTGTTTAAACATGCCATATTTGGGATCTAATACTTCTCTTAGCAGAAGCAGGAAAAATTCCTAAAAAAATAAAATCAAAGCATTTACCTGTATTGTCTCATCAAAATCAAAGAATATAGGATCAAAATGAATATAAAAGGAATGAAAATTAGTCTACATCTTTGTATATTTGTACGAATACGTCATTTTCAGAAAAATATGTTACATGAAACTTATTCGAACAAATAAAAATTATCTAAATCATGCAGGAATTAAAAAAACACTCATATTCTACTGATCAATACAAAAAAAACAACAAATGTTACTCTTATAATTTTCAACATTTATAACATCTTTAAAACAAAGAAAATTTATTTTTAATAATAATGTGAATGTCTTTTTTTTAGATAGTCTCTTTACTAAACATAACAAAACTGAAATGCCTGTAGGTCTATAATTTTCAATGTGAACAAACTACTTCTACAAATTTTCAAATAAATATATTACCAATATTAATTTTCTACATAAAATAATCCTGATTTCAATTTTCTACATAAATATACTACTGATTCCAATTTTCTACATAAATATACTACCTATTCCAATTTTCTAATTAGATATACAACCAATTCCAATTTTCTACTTTTTACAATATGCATAGTACTGATTCCAATTTTCTAAATAAACATACTGCCGATACCAATTTTCAAATAAATATATACTGGCAATACAAATATTCTACATAAATATACATTGTATACTGCTGATTGTAATTTTCTAATTGTTGAAACTAATAAAACAGAAGTTTTATTTTTATAAGTGCCATATATAACCGGGAAGAGTGCAAATAGATAACAAAGATATAGTGTACCTAGTGAAACATAAAATAAGAGAAAAAGCTTTGTTAATTGTATCTGTCTTTAAAAAAATGGAAAAACAAGCAAAAGTATTGAAAATAGATAAATAAATGAACAGAGATCAGCTAAAAAACCAAGCATCCAAACATTAAATTACTTTTATTTTAATTTAGTACACTTATTTTTTCCCCATAGCACCCTATGTAAAAATT
Source organism: Bathymodiolus septemdierum (assembly GCA_963383655.1). Lineage (NCBI taxonomy): Eukaryota > Metazoa > Mollusca > Bivalvia > Mytilida > Modiolidae > Bathymodiolus > Bathymodiolus septemdierum. The sequence continues at coordinate 23,672,108 of OY726522.1, read as the reverse complement.
TAGATCCTACAGGCTTGGACCTCACAAACACTAGGTTCTCCATTGCTCATTCTAATTCAGTTTGTATTCAAACAGTTCAATAATTCTGAGAATACAATATTCAAAATTATTTTTCTATTGAGTCCTATTCTAAGCTATGTTCTATTATTGCTGCCATCTAGCATTTCTGGGGTTTTATATTTCAGCCGAAGCATATTTGGCAATATGGTGGATATACCACAAAAAACAAACTTGAAAGAGAACCATCCAAGGAGCATTCTTTGCATGTTGAATTTAATTTAACCCATTGGTGTCATAGAAGAAGATTGAAATGTAAAAGTTCATAAACAATGAGGTTATTGGTTATGGTGTTTAATGCCACTTTCAACAATATTTCAGTTATATTGTGGCAGTCAGTTTTATTGGTGGAGGAAACCGGACTACCCTGAGAAAACCACAGACCTGCCACATGTCACTGATAAACATAGACAATGGGATGTCGGGCAATGACAATAGCTCACATGACCCATTAGACAGTGAATTTGGGTAAAAACATCCAAATATTTGCATGGTAGTATTAAATGTGTTACACATAATGAGTGTGGACATAAAAATGAGTTTGTCACATAATTTCAGTGGATCTCATGCAATGCTTAAAATATAGTAATCATCAATGACTGATTTTTACATTCTAATAGGAGAGTATCATTGGCCCAAATTTTATTTTAAGATTGGTTAGTACAAATACATGTTTTGTGAAAATCTTTTTTTTCAAGAGCTAAAAAAAGCATGTGAACCAATTCATCACTTTAGAAACTATTGATTTAAGGTACTCAGTACACTTATATAATTTCATTGATCAAAAATGCTGTTTTCAAATTTTGTTATATGGAAATACAATAATTACCCATGATTCATTAGTTTAAAAACCGCCTAATTATAAACAAATGACAGACGACAATGTCATACCATTAAAATACCACCACCTACAGAGTCTTTTCGCTAACCCACTTGCCTGAAGCCCGGGACAAGTAAAACTGGATTCGGACAAGTGAAAATTATAGAAGAATTTGCTTGAATAAATAGAATATTTTTCTAAATTTGGCTTTTGGGCAAATAGGTGAATAAAATTAAGGCAAAGACTGCCTACATGTATTATGATTATATAATATGGAACAAGTGATACCTTTCTCAAACCACCTTCATCTATTGCTTCCTCTCCTAAAAACACCACCTGAAATGAAATGGCTACAGAAATAAGCAATGGTGAATGAACGCAGTGTGTTAAAGTGAATATTTTACAAACCTTGGTGAGACCTCCTGCATCAATAGCCTCTTCTGCAATGAATTCTACCTGAAAGTAGCATCTCAAAATCTCAAACCAAAAAAGTGTCAATATGATATAAACATTTATGAATGTTCATGCCTGTTATACTTGTTATGAAATGTTTTTGCTGAATTTGTGATAAAGGTGTTCCAGAAAACACCCATGTTACACTCTCAATAAGAGGTTCATAGGGGATGTTCCAAAAAACACCCATGTTACTCTCTCAATAAGAGGCTCACAGAGGGTGTTCCAGAAAACACACATGTTACACTCTCAAGAAGAGGCTCACAGAGGGTGTTCCAGAAAACACCAATGTTACACTCTCAATAAGAAGCTCCCAGAGGGTGTTCCAGAAACACATCCATGTTATACACTCAAGTAGAGGCTTATAGGGGATCTTTCAGAACACATCCATTTTTTGAGTGAAAAAAATTGAATAATTCCAATATATTGTTTTAATGAAGAAAAAAAAATTCCCGCTAAATAGCCAATCTCAACTATTCTTCGGCCTTCTGAAAATCAATGAAAAATAGCTGAAACCATCTACAACCCCTTTCAAAAAGGTCATTTTTTACTTGTTCTAACCATATGCCGCATTTTGTGGATTTTTTGTTCACACAAAAATAGCTGAAATCAGTTAAATAACTGAAAAAATAATTCCTGAAAGATAGTATTAGCTTGAAAGCATTTTAATTTCTAGGTAAAGAATTCATCAAAATTGGTGAGGTTAAGTTATTTGTGTTTAATGCCACTTTCAACAATATTTCAGTTATATCGTGGTGGTCAATTTTATTGGTGGAGGAAACCAGAGTACTCGGAGAAAACCACCGGTCTGTTGCAAGTCACTGACAAACTTTATCACATAATGTTGTATCAAGTACACCTCCCCTGAGCGGGATCGAACCAACAACATTAGTGGTGATAGGCACTGATTGCATAAGTACTTATAAATCCATCTACTATACAATCATGACCACGACGACCCCCCACATCAAAATTGGTCATATATCTAATCATGTCAGCTTCTACTTAGCAATAGTTGTTTTTAATGGGCCTTGTATTCCAACCATAATAAATAATTGTTTTTTGTAATTTAACAATTTTTTAGACAAATTATTTTTCATCTTTCAAATATCTGAAAACAAATTTACTTTAATGCAGACAGTGGCGTAGCTACCATTGACGCAACGATGCACTTGCGTGCACACAAAAAAAACAGCAAAAAATAATAATGTTACATTTTATAGTAAGATATATAAACACACCATAATATTAACTAATTGTACGAGTTTTAATCAAATGTTGTAAATCTATGCAGTCAAAAGGAAATGTTCTATTCAGTGGCTTTAAAAGACTCATTGGCTTCGGTATTCAATTTCAAAGGATGTTGTTTATTGCCCTTATTGTGTTGTATTTGGTGAGTGGATGAGTGATTGTTGTTTAAGGCCAATTCAGCAATTTTTCAGCAATATCACGGGGAGAACAAGTTAATTAGCAATGAGATGATGATGAGGTCCACTTTGTTCTAGACCAACATGTTGAGTTGGATTTCTATAGTGCTAACTCACTGAAACAACAGTCGGCAGGTAGACATGTCGCTCCACTCGGACACATTATTCTAATTCCGAGCCAAACAGTTTTTGCTCTTTCTACTTAATGCTGCGTGCTTAGAGGAGAAGCAACAAATACCAATTGTATAGTCTTTGGTTTTACCCTACCGGGGCTCGAAACCACGATCTACCGCACTCGAGGCGAGCACGTTAACCATTACGCCACCGATGCGGTGTTGTATTAGGCTCTAAGGCTAGTAGAGACAAAACTTTTGTATCTACCCAGGTAAACGACTGGTCAAACATTCATTACTATACATAACAACACGAAGCACCGAGATCTCATATAGATAGTCAACCGACAGCCACTCATTGTCTCGATGTTAAGTCTGAAAAGGTCAGACAGAGACGTAGTCCATTACTTCAATGATATCGTCTCAGCACAAAGAGGGTATTACCAGAAACAGGAAATAATCGATGTATTGGGATAACTCAGTACCTAATTCAAGGATAAAATACATATATCCAGATATACAGAAGAATATAATCGGAATTAGCTGTGAAATGCGATAAAAATTGTAAGAGCTTGTAATGACTGAATACTTTGCTTTAATTGGTGAGGAAGCAACTGATGTTTCAACACACGAACAAGTCTCCGTGTGCGTAAGGTTTGTAGAATGTACTGATGGTAAACTCACTCTTCGAGAGGAATATCTTAGTTTTGTGAGGGCAAGCGAAACAACTGGTGAAAATCTTGCTGAGTTGTTTTATCTAGTCTTGAGAATTTCGGCATAGTTATTGGTAATATGAGAGCACAATAGCAGACATGTCAGGAATTCATAGAGGTGTTCAAGCCAGGATTTAGGGAACGAATTCCAACAGTGCAATACGTACATTATATGGCACAGTAAGAACCATGATGGCTACTGGGTAATAAATCACATTCGTCTTCCACTACTCTTCTAAAAAATGATAAATTTGAGCAAGAAACATGTAGGAACGATGCCATGCATGTTAAGACGGGAAGAGTAAACTAAATACTTGTGTGAAACGAAGTGGTGATGCGGATGAACTATAAACTTTTAAGTGTACATTTCCTGTCATAGTTAGTGTCAAAGAGTATTTACAAACAAATGGTGACGACAAATCAGGCATCCATTTATCTGCCCTTTTGCGATTTGACTTTATTTTGCCAATAGTGGTTTGCAGTCACATTTGACACTCTGCTGTTCCGATCATAGCAATGCTGCAGAACATCTGCGATTTAATAGAGGCTGTGAGTGAATGTCAAACCTTGATTCGACATTTTAAGACTGAGAGAAATGACATTAGTATTTACGACACTTTACATGATGAAGCTGTAGATATTGTGTTGTCTTTTCTAAGCCATGGACAACCGATAGACAACGAAATCGTGTCAATCAACAGGTAGCAGACACCAAGTATTTCACTGCATTACAAGTTCCCAAGTCACTTGTTAAACGAGTTAAGGCACCGTTAGGTTAAATACGAAGATCTGGCACAGTTATTGATACTGATCAATTTCAGCAAACTTAAACAGGATGAATTTCATATTTAGGACTGATCTCCAAACTCTTCAAGAGTTTGTCTTTGGAGTAAAAAGATGGAAAGCAAGGTGGGAATTATACCCCACAGACCAGATAAACCCAATCAATCTTTGCGAGACATTGGAACTTGTAATCAAAGACGTGTATCTGCATAACTATTGTATTTCAAAATGTTTGCCTACCAATGCCACATGTAAAGACATATTTACTCTCCACAATGAGACAAGAAAGACTATCAGCCTTGGCATTGCTGTTGTCATATTCACAGACACATTCAGCTTCCATTGGATGCAGTCGTAAAAACACAGACAAATGCTTTTGGCTTGTGACATGTGGAAACATTATTCACATGGTTGAAAAAGTTCAAAGTTCAAAGTAATTTATTGAAAGAAAGTCCAAATTAAAGGATATTAAAAGTAGTTTAAATAGAATTTCCTGCTACCTATATATCAAACATTCCACATTTCTTCAATGGTTTTGCCCCGGTACGCAAACCACAGTGCATGCACATTTATTAACTCCTTCCTACGCCACTGGCAGAACCAACAAAAAAACTTGAATAACCTTTTTGGTAGCAGCAGTTTTCTAATAGTAAATAACAAAATTGCAATGAATAGACCAAGACCTAAGATGCATCTGCTTATAGCAAAATTACATATCCAGATCCAATTAGTATTACAATGTATTACCACATTTATGGGGTTCACAAAAAGGGTTTAAGGCTATTATCTTAAACTTTTGCCATTCAGCCTTTCAAAGAGCCCTAATATTACCTTGAGAGGTTTTTTCAGATCTCCACTGCCTTTTTGTGCAATCTGACGTATTGTATCATGTACTATGTTGTCCCTAGAAACATGTAACACCAACAGAGGACTCACTGGGTCTACGTTTTGTATAAATAAACTCTGGAGATTGTGTCTTTGAGCTTCCTCTAGTGCCGTCTACCAAAAATAATAGAAACATACATGGACATTAATAAAATAATTGAAAGAATGGCTTAGTACCAGTGCACAAAAATAACACCAAAGAACATCGATGATATCAGTCTTGTAAATCAGAAATAAATCTAAAATAAAATAAAGGTATATTGTAAACAAAATCGTCATTTTTATTGAGATTTTTTTTGTGCTTCCAGATTATTTAAATTTCATCCTTATATAGGTCGATGTGGATGATAGGTCGAAACCAGCATGTTGAGGAAAAAAAATATCGCCCTATCATCCTTAAAATATGGCATTGGATTTCAGATCAGCACAAAAATTTGTACATTTTCTAGAGAACCATTTTCAAGAACGTCTAGCCAAGTTAACTTTTACAGTTAAATTTGGGACTGCATAAAACAATTTGAACGCTTATTTAAGATTGATTAATCTGAATAGTCAGCTCTGGTCAGTAATGATTCTCATATTACTGTAATGGGAAGGAAATTTGATGGAAAACATGGCGATATTAAATCTCCACCGTTCAAATACAAAATTAAATAGTCAAGACAGGATTATTGACGGTTTAGGCTTGGTTTGGTTTATGGTGTTTAATGCCACTTTCAACAATTTTTCAGTTATATAGTGGTGGTCAGTTTTATTGGTGGAGGAAACTGGAGTACCTGGAGAAAACCACAGACCTGTTGCAAGTCACTGACAAACTTTATCACATATTATTGTATTGAGTACATCTCACCATGAATGGGGTTCTAACTCACAACGTTAGTGGTGATAGACATTGATTGCACATGTAGTTGTTAATCCAACTACCATATGATCACTACCACCCTCTTTCTTTACATACAGAGACTTACCCTCATTTGCAAAAATGCATCTGTTTGGAGTAGCATAGACTTTGCAGGACCATCAAACACGAAGGGATAATCACAGAAATGCATTGGAGGCTAAAATTGTAAGAGATACTAATATACTAAAACAAAAATTTGTGTATCATTCCAACAGATTATCACAACAAATTATCAGGTAGATAAGAGAAACAAAAGCGCTATATACTAGGGATGGCAAACCGTTCAGAATTTACTAACCGGTTACTTGAATAATCTTCCGACCGATTACTCGGTTAACCAGTAGATATCATTGTTCAGATGTAATCTTGCAAGGGACAAATCAATAAGGCAATATTGCTAGTTCCTCCCGTATATGTCATTTCTAAATTGCACAGTTTGCATTTCACAATTTTCGACTCTACATCTCGTTTAAAATACGACCAAGCTTTCGATTGTGGTGGAGGCATTTTGTAATGAAACTTCAAACATTTCAATTGCAAGTTAATTAGACAGATGAACAGTTTTTACAATTGTTGTGATTAGTTATGGTTGTAAAAACATGAATACTCGAGGGATAGTTATCGTGTCTTATCACAGTTATTTAATTATTGATTTAATCTGATATCTAAGTTTATTTACTGTTACACTATACATGTACTTTAAATATTTTTTTACTTTTATGAATTGAGAAAACAGTGACAAGATCGAGATATTTTCATCATATTATATCAAAACTTAACGAATAATCGAATCGCAAAATAGCTATAAATCGGTTACGATCTTTCTGACGGTTAACCGAGTAATCATTGCCATCCCTACTATATACCCTGATTTTTCAACACGAGATGATGATGATGTCGGCTTTGTACTAGACCAATAAGCTTAGTTGAATTTTTTAGTGCTACCTCACTGAAACCAATGTCCGTGGGTAGACATGTCACTCCACTCAGACACATTACCCTAATTCTGAGCCAACCAGTCTTTGCTCTTACTCCTTAATGCTGCATGCTTAGCGTAGAAGCAACAAATACCAATTTCATAGTCTTTGGTTTGACCTGACCGGGATTCAAACCAACGATCTACCACATTCGAGGGGACCATTACACCACTGATGCAGGTTGAGATATGTGGATGACTAAATAACATTGAACAGAATGTCCTATTTTTTGCTCGATAGTAGACTCATAGAGTGAATATGTTACTGATGACAAAGATATTGGACAAGGTTTTAATTATTTATTAACTGAAATGTTTGAAGACATGGTAATTATAACATTAATTCCTACTTTTTATGACAAAAAATTGTAATATAACTCACAGAATCCATCATTTTTAACTGTTGTACCCAGTTAACATAATCAGCTCTGATGTCCACTCTATCTCTCAGTTCAGGAATGTAGAAATGGTTGTATGGAATTATCTGTCCATTTTGTTCATTCACATGGTTTAATTTCTTCATTATTTCCATTGAAAGTTTTATATGAATATTTCTAGAAAACGTCTGAAAAATAATGGTTTATTATTTATATTCAACAACTGGGACCGTCATGGTTGTGATCGTATGCAAGCTTGATTTACAATTACCTATGCAATCAGTGCCTATCACCACTAAAATTGTGAGTTTGAGTCCCGCTCATGATGAGGTGTACTCAATATAACATTATGTGATAAAGTTTGTCAGTGACTTGCGAAAGGTCAGTGGTTTTCTCAGGGAACTCCGGTTTCCTCCACCAATAAAACTGACCCCACGATATAACTGAAATATTGTTGAAAGTGGTGTTAAACAACAACAGCACAAACTTGACTGGACAATTTCTTTTCATTGGTCAAATATTATATGAGGAAAGACAAAGTTTCCCTTTATAGTGCTTGAACCAGGTTAAATCAGGATCTGCTACACTTCTTTCTTAAGACTTACTATTATTGGTGTATAAAACATATTTGCTTATTTTATTTTTTTTCAGCTTCCGATAACCTTGTTAGACATATTCAATAATGTAGATAGTTTATAAATAAAATATCCAGTTTACATGAACAGCTTACACTTAATAAACCTGTACAAAAATTTCAAATATTCCTTATAATTTAATTTTGGCAACAAAATTTTATGATTCCTTGAGTTTAATTTCGATCATTTCATGGGACTATTTTAATCATGCATTTGCAAATGATTACAATACCAACCAGGTTATCAAGTATAACCATTTGCTCCAGGCAGATCAGCCAATCAGATTGCAGTGTTCACATAAAATTTAATTATTACCAAATGAATAATTTTCCAGCAAAATTATATTATGTCATACAACTTTTAAAGTTCCATTTAGTAGACTATAGTTTTAAATTTTATGGGTCAGTTATTACTAACCTGTTTGATTTTGAAAGGAGATGTCATTGCCACAATGTAATAGTAGTTAGAATTACATATACCTATACAATCAGTGCCTACCACCTCCCACTAACATTGTGAGTTAGAATCCCGTTAATGGCGAGGTGTACTCGGTACAACATTATGTGAAAAAGTTTGTCAGTGACTTGCGACAGATCGGTGGCCTTCTCTGTGTACACCGGTTTCTTTCACCAATAAAACTGACTGCCATGATATAACTGAAATATTGTTAAAAGTGGCTTCAAATATCATAGCCCTATTACCTCTAAAGTTGTCCTGTGGAGAGGTGTACATGATAAAAGTTTGTCAAAGATTTACAGCAGGATAGTAGTTTTCAGCAGGGTATTAAAGTTCTCTCTAACAAGAAAACTGAGTACCACGATATAACTGAAATATTGTTATAAGTGGAATTAAACATCATTATCTTGAAATCAAGGTTGAGTGGCCAGTTATTTCTAAATTCTGCTTGGACTTTGAAACATAGTTTTATTGGTCTGTAATTACTCACCTCTGTTTGACTTTGAAACATAGTTTTATTGGTCTGTAATTACTCACCTCTGTTTGACTTTGAAACATAGTCTTATTGGTCTGTAATTATTTTTTTGTTTTTTTTGTGTTTTTGTTTGCGATATTTTTATTGAAATCTGTACATTTGTTAGTTGAATACATGAAGTACCTGTACCTTATCCCGGCCTCGTTAACATTAGTAAAGCACATATATATAAAGATATTAGTATTTGTTAGTAATTTACATACAGAATGGCATACTATTTCTATTTGAATAACATGACAGAAAATACCAAATAATGTGATTCCACAAAATGATGAGTTTTTCAATCATAATAAACCAAATTAACAAATATACAGATAATACAAAAATAGGGTTTTAAGTAGTTATAGAAGTAAAAAAAAAAAAAAAAAAAATGGAAAAAGTTTAATTCATTGAGTTTTTTAAGGCATACAAATAATTTTTAAAGACAAAGAAAAAGTTTTTGAATTTGCTTTGATGAATAGGTAATTTTAGCATTCATAAAAACAAAAGGCTATTTCTTTTCTATCATGTTATATACAGAATGAATATTTGTATAAATCTTTATATCTAATTAAACAGTAAAGGTCTGTAATTACTTACCTCTGTTTGAGTTTGTGACGGAGGTAACTGTAAGAGGTATATTACACTCTGTTTATATAACTGTAATAGAAAACACATAAATCCATTTTTAGATATATACAGGATTTGCAATTTACTTAAATGATCCGTTTTATCAACTCTTTGATTTTCAAAGAAGAGAATACAAAAAATATTGTCATATATTCCAATATGGTTGTTTCGAATCATTTCCATTCTGTCAAAATTTTGTTATTTTCATCTGCCAGATCACGTGATTTCGATGGAATGTAAAGCACTGGACTTCCGGTGTCAATGTACACAACAAAAACGCCAATCGATATGTGCCGTTTTAACGTTCGATCCTCAACTTAAAAAAATCTTAACATTTTCTGTAAAAGACAGATATCAATTAAATTATTTTATTTGTATCAAAGACTTCATTGCAGAGACAATTACTTCTTTAAAATTAAATTTGTTTTCTTTCTTTATTTGCTGCTGTCAGCATCATGAAAAGAAAACGATCTTCCTTTATATATTTCTGATATCAGACAGACAGTGAGGTACCGAACACCAGTATTTATTCAGCCGTTTCCTTGGCGTCTCCATATTACAAAATTACTTATTATCTACTGCATCTACGACTATGATATTGTCCCAGTAATGGCATAAACACCGGAAGTCGTCTGCCTTACCTTTCAGAAGTCAAGACACGAAAAAGACGGACCGTTGTCTGAATTGACATGATTCGAAACAACCGTATTGAGCATATGTCATGTGGTGACACACAAACAAAATTTTTATTACAGCATTTAGCTGTATTAGTTACTTTGTTAGATAAATAATTCCACTGGTTTTAAAGTACATAATTATATAATACAGATATATGTACGGCAACATTTTTGTCAGATTTTGGGCCCAAAAAGCAAGGATCTGGAATTTTAACATTATATGTCATGATCTGTTTTTAATGCATGCCTTTTGATGTCTATTAACAATTGACTATAAGCAAATATTAGAATATCACATACAACTGTAAATGGCTTCAAACTACTTACACTTAAAATTCTGCTAAAATGTCGAGCTCTTAAACTGCCCCACCAATAATCTGAAGAAAATTTACATTTTTGTTAATACAAGTACGGTAAAATCATGATTAAATAAGGTATGTCAACTACCATTTTAGCATTTAATTACAAGTGAGTGTAGCTTTATTATGATATGACATAACAACAAATTTATTGTCCCAGAAAATAAACCTACATATCACATGGCTGATACTGTAGGTACATGATAAAGGGAATTCATGACTATTATTTACAAATACAGTAGTCCCCCTCTTGTAATATTATATACTTATATAAATATCTTGAATCTGATTTAATAAAACACTGTCACATGATATTTATCCATTCGTTGGGTCAACCGCTAATCGTAAGGTCTCATAGTAAGGTCCACAGCTCGCGAGGAAATCTCAAGGAAATTCCCACGTGAGCCTCACGTTTTTCCAATTATAGTTACTTCCCTTGATTCAACAGACAACAAACAGGTTCGTCGCTGTATTATAATGTAGGCAAAGAAGAAATTTTATATATTATATCGAATATTTTCGCAAAGCCGCAGGTATTCTATTACTTGGTGATCTTACTTTTCGAGGGGAGACAAACCGTCGGGTCACACTCCAACAAGGGTGATAATTGTATAAGGTCATAGCTTCTGAAATGAAAATGTGGCCTTACAAGAGGGGTTACCTCTCCTAAGGGGCACAATTAAGTAGTATTTAACTATCTCAGTGCATCTGAAATCTGTCCTGATAAGAGGGTGGCCTTATAAGAGGTGACTACTGTACAGCATTTATTAGGAAATTAATGATAAAATATGACAAAGCAAAACCAAAGTTTCAATAAGTTTACTTTGCTTTAGATCTAAGGAGAATTTTTCAGCAGTAGACATATGTTGTTCACTTTTCCTACAACTTATTGCACCTCAGCGCCCTCAAATTAGCAATTACATGTTTCTTTTAATTTTAAACAAGATGAACAGTGAGCTAATGCTCACTTATGATACCCCCGCTCTTTGGCAAACAGGAAGTAGGAATCTGACGGGTCCAAAAACGCTTCCCACGATATGGAGTACCTATATGAAGCTTGTGACCAAATATCAGATTTCTGCCATCAATAGTTGCTGAGAAATATGCGACTAAAAATGTATGTTCAATGTGCATAAAAATCAACAAAGTCGGCAAACAGGAAATAGGAATCTGATGGGTCCAAAAACGCTTCCCACAATATGGCATACCTATATGAAGCTTGTGACCAAATATCAGATTCCTGTCATCAATAGTTGCTTAGAAAAATGCGACGAAAAATGTGCATATACAAATGTATGTTAAATAAGTATAAAATTCAACAAAATCGGCAAACAGGAAGTAGGAATCTGACGGGTCCAAAAACGCTTCCCACAATATGGCATACCTATATGAAGCTTGTGACCAAATATCAGATCTCTGCCATCAATAGTTGCTGAGAAAAATGTGACGAAAAATGTGCATATATGTTCAATGTGTATAAAAACCAACTAAGTCGGCAAACAGGAAGTAGGAATCTGATGGGTCCAAAAACGCTTCCCACAATATGACATACCTATATGAAGCTTGTGACCATATATCAGATTCTTGTCATCAATAGTTGCTTAGAAAAATGCGACGAAAAATGTGCATATACAAATGTATGTTAAATGTGTATAAAAATCAACAAAATCGGCAAACAGAAAGTAGGAATCTGATTGGTCCAAAAATGCTTCCCACGATATGGGGTACCTATATGAAGCTTGTGAACAAATATCAGATTTCTGCCATCAATAGTTGCTGAGAAAAATGTGACGAAAAATGTGCATATATGTTCAATGTGTATAAAAACCAACTAAGTCGGCAAACAGGAAGTAGGAATCTGATGGGTCCAAAAACGCTTCCCACAATATGACATACCTATATGAAGCTTGTGACCATATATCAGATTCTTGTCATCAATAGTTGCTTAGAAAAATGCGACGAAAAATGTGCATATACAAATGTATGTTAAATGTGTATAAAAATCAACAAAATCGGCAAACAGAAAGTAGGAATCTGATTGGTCCAAAAATGCTTCCCACGATATGGGGTACCTATATGAAGCTTGTGAACAAATATCAGATTTCTGCCATCAATAGTTGCTGAGAAAAATGCGACGAAAAATGAGCATATATGTTTAATGTGTATAAAAATCAACAAAGTCGGCAAACAGGTAGTAGGAATCTGATGGGTCCAAAAACGCTTCCACGATATGGGGTACCTATATGAAGCTTGTGACCAAATATCAGATTTCTGCCATCCATAGTTGCTGAGAAAAATGCAACGAAAAATGAGCATATATGTTCAATGTGTATAAAAATCAACAAAGTCGGCAAACAGGAAGTAGGAATCTGATGGGTCCAAAAACGCTTCCCACAATATGGGGTACCTATATGAAGCTTGTGACCAAATATCAGATATCTGCCATCAATAGTTGCTGAGAAAAATGTGACGAAAAATGTGCATATATGTTCAATGTGCATAAAAACCAACTAAGTCGGCACACAGGAAGTAGGAATCTGACAGGTCCAAAAACGCTACCCACAATATGGTATACCTATATGATGCTTGTGACCAAATATCAGATTTCTGCCATCAACAGTTACTGAGAAAAATGCGTCGAAAAATATCTTGGACGGACGGACAGACGGGTAGAGGTAAAACAGTATACCCCCTCCCCCTTCGGGGAGCGGGGGCATAAAATTACAGAAGATACCAAAAAAGATCCCTTTACTTGAATATCCTTTCAACTTGCATATTCTGCATTCGTCTCACAAGTGTTTTTTTTATCATTGTCGTTGGAGATCTAATTATCAAGAGGATTATAATTCAGTTTAATCCAACCACATTTGATGCCTGGATTTCTAATGCCATATGTCATGTTCTTTCTTTGTGTTCAATAGTTTGAGGTAAGAGGTGGTTGTCCATTTTGTTTATATTGGTGAAATTGTTGAACATTCTTTTCATATTACATCACATCAGTGGTGTAATGGTTATCGTGCTCACCTCGAGTGCAGTAGATCGTGGGTTCATCGGTGGTGTAATAGTTAGCGTTTTTGCCTTGAGTGCAGTAGATCGTGGGCTCATCGGTGGTGTAAGTTAGCGTGCTCGCCTCGAGTGCAGTAGATCGTGGGTTCATTGGTGGTGTAATAGTTAGTGTTTTCGCCTCGAGTGCAGTAGATCGTGAGTTCATCGGTGGTGTAATGGTTAGCGTGCTCGCCTCGAGTGCAGTAGATCGTGGGTTCATCTGTGGTGTAATGGTCAGCGTGCTCGCCTCGAGTGCAGTAGATCGTGAGTTCATCGGTGGTGTAATGGTTAGCATGCTCGCCTCGAGTGCAGTAGATCGTGGGTTCATCGGTGGTGTAATAGTTAGCGTTTTCGCCTCGAGTGCAGTAGATCGTGGGCTCATCGGTGGTGTAAGTTAGCGTGCTCGCCTCGAGTGCAGTAGATTGTGGGTTCATCGGTGGTGTAATAGTTAGCATTTTTGCCTCGAGTGCAGTAGATCGTGAGTTCATCGGTGGTGTAATGGTTAGCGTGCTCGCCTCGAGTGCAGTAGATCATGGGTTCATCGGTGGTGTAATGGTCAGCGTGCTCGCCTCGAGTGCAGTAGATCGTGAGTTCATCGGTGGTGTAATTGTTAGCGTGCTCGCCTCGAGTGCAGTAGATCGTGGGTTCATCGGTGATGTAATGGTTAGCGTGCTCGCCTCGACTGCAGTAGATCGTGGGTTCATCAGTGGTGTAATGGTTAGCGTGCTCACCTCGAGTGCAGTAGATCGTGGGTTCATTGGTGCTGTAATGGTTAGCATGCTCACCTCGAGTGCATAGATTGTGGGTTCGGATTAAATCAAAGACTATAAAATTGTATTTGTTGCTTCTCCACTAAGCATGCAGCAATAAGGAGAAAGAGCAAAGACTGGTTGGCTCGGAATCAGAATAATGTGTCCGAGTGGAGCAACATGTCTATCAGCAGACTGTTGTTTCAGTGAGCTAGCACTATAAAAATCCAACTCAGTGTGTTGGTCTAGAACAAAGTGGACCTTATCATCATCTCATTGAAAATTAACTTGCTCTTGCCATGATATAGCTGAATAAACAGCTGCGCCAAGAGCGCATGATACGCCCGTCGTCAACATTCATACAATATTTGTAAAGACTTTCTTTCCCATAACTCTTGAATGAAAAATCTAAATTTCACCAAAAAGTATACAGACCGTAAGACTATCAATTCCAATAACTGTGCAAAGTTTGAAGTGAATTGGCCCAAGGGTTCTCAATTTACAGCACGACATACGAAAAATCGCCTACAATTTGATGAATAAAGTCCCATAACTCTGGAATGAAAAATTAAAATTTCACCAAAAAGTATACAGACCATAAGACTGTCAATTCCAATAACTGTGTGAAGTCTGAAGTGAATTGGCCAAGGGGTTCTCAATTTACAGTGCGACATATGAAAAATCGCCTACAATTTGATGAATAAAAATTTGAAATTTCACCATAAAGTATACAGACCGTAAGATCATCAATTCCAATAACTCTGTGAAATTTGAAGTGAATTGGCCAAGGGGTTCTTAAGTTAGAGCGCGACATGTGAAACGGACGGACGGACAGAGGTATACCATAATACGTCCCGTCTTAAAGACGGGCGTATAAAAATTGCTGAATTGGCGTTATTTTAACAATCACTCACTCACTCACTCTTTTCACATTACAGTTTACTAACCTAATACTTTTGATCCTGGTTTGTCTAAGTTTAATATTGAATTTGCTAGAGGTCCTATAAGAGTACTATAATGCTTAGGTTCCTCAAACATGTGGAATTCTGGCAGTATAAGATACAGTCTAAGAGCCTCAACATCTGGTGGTGATTGTGGTAGAGACGGTAGTAATACAGTATCTATACATTTAGCTATCTGGAAAAAAAGAAGATAAAATAAAAATGTAAAGTCTTAGAGGAATTATTTTTGGAGGTTATTGTTCTTGCAAGGTTTATCACTGGCATAATATTGCAACAGACAATAATACACCAATAGAAAGTATAACTAGAGGCTCAGTGGGCTGAGCCTGTGTCGCTCACCTTTCATTCTGCTTTGAGGAAATTTAATACAGAACCTTCCACAGGTGCTTCCCACCAAATATCGGTTCATTTTGGCAAAGCAGTTTCAGATAAGAAGATTATTAGAAATTGACCAATCTAAAACAGGAATTGCCTGTGGCAGCCATGTTTGTAAATGGATCAAAACGAAATGAGTAATCTCTATAGAGGATCTTCCATAGATGCTTCTTACCAAGTTTCATATCATTTGGCCAAGCGGCTTCAGAGGAAATGCTGTTTTAGAAATTGACCAATAAGACACAAGACTTGCCTGTGGTTGCCATATTTGTTAATTGATAGGGACGAAATGAGTAATCTTTATAGAGGACCTCCATAGATGCATCCTACAAAGTTTCGGTTCATTTGGCAAAGCGGATTCAGAGAAGATTTTTAGAAATCGACCAATCAGAAACAAAAATTGCCTGTGGCGGCCATGTTTGTTAATGGATCGGGACGAAATGAGTAATCGTCATAGAGGACCTCCCATAGATGCATTCTACAAAGTTTCGGTACATTTGGCCAAGCAGTTTCAGAGGAGAAGATTTAAAAAAATAGGCCAATCAGAAACAAGAATTGCTTGTGGTGGCCATGTTTGTTAACGGATCAGAACGACATAAGCAATCGCAACAGAGGACTTTCCATAGATGCTTCCTACCAAGTTTCGGTACATTTGGCCAAACAGTTTCAGAGGAGAAGAATTTTTTATATCAGCCAATCAGAAACAAGAATCGCCTGTGGCGGCCATGTTTGTTTATGGATCGGGACGGAATGAGCAATCTTTATAGAGGACCTTCCATAGATGCTTCCTACCAAGTTTCGGTTCATTTGGCCAAACGGTAACAGAAGAGAAGAATTTTTAAAATTAGCCAATCAGAAACAAGAGTCGCCTATGGTGGCCATGTTTGTTAACGGATCGGGACGAAATGAGCAATGAAGGCCTTCCATAGATGCTTCCTACCAAGTTTCAGTTCATTTGGTTGAGGGGTTTTAGAGGCATATTTATCTGTAATTCAATTGATAGCTAACTGTATTTTACTAATATCTATATTTAAATTAGAGTTATCTCCCTTTCCACAGAAAAACAGTTTTTTTTAAAGCATACAATCATAAACATGAATAGCCTGTGGCGGCCATGATTGTTAATGGATCGGGACGAAATGAGCATTCTTTATAGAGGACATTTCATAGATGTTTCCTACCAAGTTTCAGTCCATTTGGCCCAGTGGTTTCAGAGGAGAAGATTTTTAAAAATATGCCAATCAAAAACAAGAATTGCCTGTGGCGGCCATGTTTGTTAATGGATCGGGACAAAATTAGCATCTTAATAGAGGACCTTCCATAGATGCTTCCTACCAAGTTAAAATGTGAAAAGTTAACGGACGACGGACGCCAAGTGATGGCAAAAGCTCACTTTGCCTTTGGCAAGGTGAGCTAATAATAATAATCTTTATTTAATGAGGGTGTCTCAATTAGAACAAGTCTAATTTGAGGCCCTCAAACATACACATGCAACAGTATACAATATAAACCAGAAATAGTTATTTCTTGTTTAGATATGATCATCAACACTAACCTTTTGTATGGCTGCTATATTTGGAGCATGAGCAAGTTTCAGCAACGTTTCCCTGACTTTGTCCATGTCTAATCCATGTTGCTTCGGAGAAGTTGCATAATGCTCGCCACCTCTATAAAAGTATAATGATTTAGTTTTCTTACTTTATACGAGTCAAAAATTTAAAAAAATAAAAAAAAACTCCATTAAAACTACAGAAATATATTTATTTTCTTAGAAAGCACAGTGATATTATGGGGTTTAACGTCACTTTAAACAATATTTCAGTAATATCGTGGCGGTCAGTTTTATTGGAGGAGGAAACTGGAGTACCTGGAGAAAACCATCGACCTGTCGCAAGTCACTGACAAACTTTATCACATAATGTTGTATTGAGTAGACCTCGCCTGAGAGGGATTAGAACTCACAACATTAGTGGTAATAGATAGGCACTGATTGCATAGGTAGTTATAAATCCAACTACCATGACGGCCCTCAGTGATATTATGTATCTTTTAAATATAAGACAATCCTATCACTAATGAACTACAGATTAACACCCAGCTCAAGTCAATTTGTGTCATAAAAGTTTTCAAAGTAATCTATGGGGCTCTATTTGTTTCTCATGGGTGCAATGACTTTCTCCAGTACTAATACTGGTTGCAACAAGATAACTGGAAACTTGCTAAACTTGCTTTCTGGAAAAGTGACATAAAGCAACAATTCAACCAATCAAAGTTTTAAAAATTAACATGTATTCTTTGTCAAGTGGAAGTAATTTGAATAGTCATAATCAGTAACTGCATCCATGGTGTGCTTGTCTCGAGTGGGACAGATCATGGGTTCGATGAACATGCCTATCCATGGATTGTTCAGCGAGCTAGCTTTAGAAAAATCCAAGACAGCCTGTTGGTCTAGTACATCATCATCACATCAAAAACTAACCCTGGTCTGGCCATGATATACCGGGTACTTGAAAAACTTTTCATTTGGCATTAAACTATAATCACTCACTCACTCACTCATAATCAGTACCTTAATCTTTTTTAAAATGGTGCAGTACAAAAAGAAAGCACTGACATTTAGAAGTATTCATACATAACAATGGGATCACAAAACCTTTATATAATGAATTAAGGTGATGTGATATGTTAATTTGCCAAACATTTGTTACATTATTTACCAGAACTTTGGTAACTTTTAAATGGAAATAGAAAACAACGATTAAAAAACCTCAGTGTGAATGTCAATAGATAACAACTATTCACTTTCATTTTTCAATTCATTTAGAAAATTACTTACAATAAAAGAAAAGATGCATTAATACAGGCTGCAGCAGAAAAAATCTTTTCCATTTCCCTGTAAGAAAAAAAGGAATACATTTGAATTTTGCATAAATACAGTCTTGACTAAGTGGAAAGGACCTACAATTGTACTTCTATAATTAGCTGAATATTCAGGTTATCGGAGAAGATTTAGCTAATACTTTCTATGGACATACCAGAAGCTGTCATGGTCATGATCGTATGGTAGTTGAATTTACAATGTGCAATTAGTGCCTATCACCACTAAAGTTGTGAGTTCTAATCCTGCTCGATACAACATTATGTGATAAAGTTTGTCAGTGACTTGCGATTGGTTGTTGGTTTTCTCTGGATACTCCGGTTTCCTCCACCAATAAAACTGAACGCCACGATATAATTGAAATATTGTTGAAAGTGGCATTAAATACCATAACATTAACCCTATGAACATACCAAATCCTGACATCACATTATCTAAGAAAATAACTTCTCAGACTTTGAGAAATCAGCCCAGGTTTGACTGTACCTACCACCCTTCAATTAACATATGCAGAATTTACAGAAAATATTAAAGTGACATTTCTGTACTGTTTTCATATGTATCTCAACTGTATATCACTAGTTCTATTCAAAAGATTGACAAAATGATTAATATTGAAATCTTGAGCAAATAAATGGGGGTTATAATAATTCAAAGGTTGTTTTTGACATTGAAACATCTCCTCCCATATTCTCCTATGCTACAATCTTATTACACTGTATGTGAGCATCGCTTATATAGTCACAGTGGGTGAATGTTGATAAACTTATTTCAATATGCCTTTGACATGTTTTCTGATGGAATAGGTTAATTTGTTCTTTGCTGTAATTCCATTAACCGGTTCAACCCCACCACATTTTAATGCTTGTTCCGATCCAGGACTTGGATTTCCAATGTCATATGTTGTGGTCCCCCTTTTTTTAATGTTCAATGAGTTCAGGTGAGAGGTGATTGTTGGATTTGTTGATATTGTGTTGACCATTACTGTTTTAACTTTCTTTTCATAGACTTACACTTCTAGCTCATGAGGAAGAGTTTCTTTGGCATTCAACAAACCAATTTGTTCAATAAGATTATCTGATACACACAACATCTTCCTTAAAATACCTTCTTCTCTAAAATCGAGTGATTGAGTGGTAGTCTGTCAAAAAAAATAATAATTTGAAGTTTTATTTTTGAAAAAGAAATTATATTAAGCTCCTTTTATCTCCTACATATTATGACATATATCTACTAGAAGATCAGTAAAAACAGTTTTAAGGTTGTTTCATCAAAGAGTCTGAAAGGTTTAGTTTGTTAGTATGATTCCCTTTGAGTATCTAGTATATTTCTGACCTTGACCTGGTGTAGTCACATGATAAAATCGCAAAAGTGAGCAGTTTATTATCAACCCTGACTGACCTTTTATAGTCACATGATAAAATTGTAAAAGTGAGCAGTTTATTTTCAACCCTGACTGACCTTTTATAGTCACATGATAAAATTGTAAAAGTGAGCAGTTTATTTTCAACCCTGACTGACCTTTTATATTCACATGATAAAATTGTAAAAGTGAGCAATTTATTTTCAACCCTGACTGATCTTTCATAGTCACATGATAAAATTGTAAAAGTAAACAGTTTATTTTCAACCCTGACTGACCTTTTAGTCACATGATAAAATTGTAAAAGTGAGCAGTTTATTTTTAACCTTGACCTGTTGTAGCCACATGATAAAATTGTACAAAAGGGCAGTTTATTTTAAACCCTGACTGACCTGTTGCAGTCACATGATAAAATTGTACAAGTATGCACCATTTTCTTTCTTTTTTTAATACTCCATTCTTTATTGAAGGGAAATAATAAGTTCAGGGTGACATAAGAGCAATGATAACTCCAAGGCAACATACAAGAAGTGATAATTTCAGGGTGACATACAAGAAGTGATAAGCTCAGGATAACATAAGAGAAGAGATAAGTTCAGGGTGACATAGGAGAAGTGATATATGATAAGTTCAGGTAAAGTGTTGCAACATCATAAAAAATTGAGTGGACATGTTGTGACTTTTTCTATTTATCTAAGCAAACTGAACGAAATATAGGAAACAGTGATAACAATAATTAAACTATATGTGCAATAACTCCACATGTGATCAGTTAGGAACGTTATTTTCTTCACTCACAAGAGCAGCCTTTGAAGATTTTGAAGTAGTGACCTTGGACTTCGTCTTCGGCTTGTAGTCTTTAGGACTCTTATTGTAAAATAAAACAGTGAGTATAATAGTCATCATTGACATCCAATATTTTCTTCTTGTAAACCATGATTAATATCATTTAACCATGATTCATATCATTAAACCATGATTAATATCATTAAACCATGATTCACATCATTAAACCATGATTCATATCATTAAACCATGATTCATATCATTAAACCATGATTCATATCATTAAACCATGATTAACATCATTACACCATGATTAATATAATTAAACCACAATTAACATCATTAAACCATGATTAATATCATTAAATCATGATTAACATCATTAAACCATGATTCATATCATTAAACCACGATTAATATCATTAAACCATGATTCACATCATTAAACCATGATTCATATCATTAAACCATGATTCACATCATTAAACCATGATTCATATCATTAAACCATGATTAATATCATTAAACCATGATTAACCTCATTAAACCATGATTAATATCATGATGCTTTAAATACATCACGCTTTAAATACATCACAAACCATACAGTAAAGTTTACAAATGACAAAAATACACGTTATCCTTGAGTTATTTAAGAAAATATTGATTCTTTCCACAAAATTATCTAACAATAAAAATGCAGTATATTTCATTATGATGTACATTGTTTTTCATAACAAGTTTATTTTAGTTTTTTAACCCAATTGAGTATCGCTATGTCACAAAATTCATAAAATATTAAAATATCGAGAAATATCTTGAACGGTTTATTCAAATATTATCTGAATAAATCGTAACGCTTTTTTGTAGACGAGGCAATTTAAATCTGTTTCAAAACAAACATCAAACAATACAATAATTTTGCTAACAACAAATCAATTATTAAACCCTTTACTGTAGATATCATTATCCAGGTTACGATAGTAGTGTTACATGTAACTATTGCAGGTCTAATTATAGAATTTTCTACTACAAGGAAGTAAAAATGTTCATTTCAGAAAATGCTCATGCTATGATAAAAACCACTTAAATCACACTTAAAAGTTCAATCATAGATCAACTGATACAATACAAGAAGTAAAAGACATGTGAAGAATTCATTGTAGATATTAATTAATTATGAAAGTTTTCCTTAGTACTGCACTCACTTCACACATTTGAATCAAACAGAAGGCTTTGTAAGTTGATTAATTCCACTGCAATGGTGTAAAAGGTTACATTGGTGATTTTCACTACACTTGAGCAATACATGTAAAAATTATATAAAAGAATGATTCCTAAGTTCACATTACTCCATGCCTCCAGTTCGATAGTGGAATGAGAACAAATATTTTACTCCCCAAAAATTTTTCGAAAATGACTTATTCAAACTGGATATAAGAAGTTACTTTTTTCGCTCATACAAGCCTATCACCAATACGGCGTGGGTTCGTGCCCGGCTTTGTAAATTACAAAAAAGGGTGCACTCGACTCGCAAGTGATAAAGTTTACCAGTTGCTTGCCCATGGTCGGTGGTTCTCTCCGGGTACTCCGGCTTCTTCCACCACTAAAACTGGTCATCATGATATAGTGCAATATTGTTGAAAGTGGCATTAAACACCAAAAATCAAAAATCAATCAATCAAAATCTTTTTAATTTTTTTTATAGATAAAACCAAGTTTTCTCCAAAAAATACTTTTTGAAAATGGCTGTTATTTGAACTCGAGTATTGGTAATAGAAAGCTACCATAAAAAAAAATTCTTGAAAAAGCTGAATCCATCCTTTGTTTGTGTATTTCCCCCCCTCAAACCATGGCAACATAACCAGAGGCATACATGTAGAAACGATCAAAGAAAGACAACTCCAATACAATTTATTTCTAAAAATCCTGATTTTTCAGATACCGGTAAATTGTGGACACAGATCTATATCTCGCCTGCCACTGCAAATAGTTTGTGTGCTTTTTTTCTTGGTAAATAGAGGTCAAAGTATCATGAAACTGAAATAAATAAATAAATGTGACATATGAATAAATATGTATATGTACCTTCCATCATTAATAAGTGAACCAGATACGATTAATCTTGGTTGTAAGGCAATGGAGAAACTGACCTATAAATTGAAGTATATTTAACAAAGTAAGCAGACCATGAAAATGAGGTCAATATCAGGTGACACATACCAGGCTGACAGCATCATCCAAGATTAATGTGTGGACCAAATATGGTGAGCCTAGGTAGTACGATAATGGAGAAATTGATCATATCATAAAAACTTGACATTGTTAACACTGTCGCTGGAAAAGCAATACCTATGTCTTGCTTCAGCAACTTCTGTCATAGGTGAGACAAAAATCATGTTTTCCACCAAAAACTTTTTGAAAATGTCTGTTATTTGAGTATAATTTTTGTTTAGAATTAAATGCTAATGGGAAGTAGCAACTGTAATTTTTAAGGTAGAATGTGGATTTTCTTAAAATTTTGCTAGCAATAGCTTAATTACATAAAATATTTGAAGCACATCAAATGTTAAATCATGTGATGAACATATTTCAGCTAGATATCTTCATTTGAATAAAGGAACAGGATGTTCTAAATAACTATCTGGTC
This sequence comes from Bathymodiolus septemdierum, assembly GCA_963383655.1. NCBI lineage: Eukaryota > Metazoa > Mollusca > Bivalvia > Mytilida > Modiolidae > Bathymodiolus > Bathymodiolus septemdierum. The sequence goes on along the minus strand of OY726522.1, from coordinate 23,648,524 downwards.
ATAAAATCTATTTATTATCCAATAATTACAGATACATTTGTACAGTATGGTTGCAACTGTGTTTGTTGGTTCAGTAAATACAGTTTTCAATTTTCCCATTTGGTCCTGTTAACATTTTTTTTCATCCATGGTAGATATCTTTAATTACTGACTCACACATAAAAAAAGTAAATTTTGCAAGGGACCATGGCCATCCAAGAAAAATATTATATCCATTGCTGTAAGTGGTCAAATAATTTGCCAACAATAGAAGTACTTAAAGCAAAATTAAAAAGTAAGGAAAAAATGGAGAGATCAAATTCAATCTTTAAGGATAAGTTGAAAGACCATGAGGATAGGTGGCCGAAATTACTGTAATTTAGCATTGTTATTTCTGTTCTATACTCTTAGCAGAAACAAATTATATAAACTATTTGTAACAGTTTCATCACTCTGATCATTGTAAACTTAATTTTTAGATTAATTTATATATTTATAAATAAATAATGGTTTATTGGGAATAGGGTGGTAATTACAATTACAATTGATTTCAGAAAAAAGTGGTTATGTGCTGAGCACACAAATAGCAATAACTGTCATTTACACTTGTAATATGTTTGTCTTGTTCTGTGTATGTGATGTGATGAATGTGTTGTCTGTAAAAAATGAAAATTTACAAAAAAATTAATAAAAAAAAAAAGAAAAAAAAAGAAAAAAAGAAAAAAGAAAAAAAGAAACATTCCAGTCAAGTGTCATGTCAAATGCCTAATTGGGATCATACAAGATGATTTTTGAAATATTTTCTACATAGAGTCTTATGTTAAACTAGTTCCTATATTGCCAGCAATCTTGAAATTCCAATTGACACAACAAAACGTAATCTTTATAAATGACCACTCTAGGATTATTCACACCACATAAATTTCAAATCATTGAGTTGTTTCTCAAATGATTTTTCATTGTTTCTGCTTGGCCCAGTATTTTCAATGAAGAAGCATACCATATGTTAATGACAGTACTTCCATAGACAACAGACACAAATTCATGACAATAATTCACATGGTCCTTTGATCAAGTACGGTAAGCTAAACTTACAGCAAGTAGAGACAGTTATCACTTTCAACTCTGAGCAAAATTGTGTTATTGTGAAATGTGATGACATAATTTAGGCATGCTTCAATATTACATGTATTTCTGTATATAACATGGACGATTCTGGTTAGAAAATAAAATAACTGAAAATCAATGAAAAATAGTTGAAACCATCTCCCTTTCATACAGTCCATTTTTGACCTGTTTTGACTGTGTTCAGCAACTTTAAGCAATTTCTCTCTAGAGGAAAATAGTTGAAATCAATTAAATAACTGACAAACATCATCCCTAATAAAACTATGGACAATATCCTGTTGTCACATGACCTACTTCAAAGGGAACATCCTGTTGTCACATGACCTATTTCAAAGGGAAATTTAATCAAATTCAATGTGCACAATTTTTATCAAACCCTACATAATGTGTGTTATGTTGACAAATGTGTTAAGAATTAATATACAAAGACAAAAATGTTACATTGACAGAGTTTAAGTCAAAGAGTGAAAAGTTAGTTTTATCATTACCTTTACAAGTTTGGGAGTTGCCATTTTTGATCTGACCTTCAAGTGTCGTTGTTTAGGAGTCTTATTACAGTAAAAAAATAGTACAATCCACTGATAATAATTAAATTTGTAATAAATTTAGATAAACATTAAGAAACATATCTTAATCATGATGTAAGATAATTGTTTTTTTTCCCACTTAAAATATCATTTTGCAATGATGATAAAATCTTAGATTTCATTAATAATCTGTATACTAATTGATTTATCAGTACTTCTAACAGTAATGGTATTAATTTCATATTATTTTGAAAATATATAAACTAGGGATGTCAACGAGAACTTGAATACTCTAGTGTGATTATCATTTGGAACATTCGAGTATCTTATATGACAACAATACTTGAAATATCTTGTTACATTTTTTTGTTGATATTTTCCCTTTTCTTCATATTGACTTTAAAGGAAACACTCTTTTTAAATTTAGAAAATTTCGCATTGTTGCTGTAGTTACCAGCTAGGTTCCCTAAAATGACAAAGTTAGTAACCCAGCTAAAATTTTTGGGGTCCAGCAACTGACTTTGCATATGAATTATTCAATATTTCAATAGCCACCTGGGCTACTGTATGAACATTTTCAGTGGCCCAGTCCAAATTTTAGTAGTCTTGGGCTACTTTTAGAGTTATCTCTGAAATACACAGTTCATGCTTACTACAGATGTCCTGAAGCATCAGTTAAGTCAAAATAAATTGCTAGTCCAGGCAACTTTGACACATCAAAGTTTCACAATGTTATATATAAGATTTGGTTTGATTTGATTTATTGTGCTTAACGCCATTTTCAACAATATTTCAGCTATATCATGGCGACCAGTTTTAGTGGTGGAAGAAGCCGGAGTACCCGGAGAGAACCACCGACCATGGGCAAGCAACTGGTGAACTTTATCACTTGCGGCTGCGAGTCGAGTGCACCCTTTTTTGTAAATTACAAAGCTGGGCGCGAACCCACGCTGTATTGGTGATCATAGGCTTGTACGAGTTGTTAGGTAATCCAACTACCTAACTCATTGAGCCACCCAGGCCCTGTTATATATAAGGCATCTGATCTTCAGCAAATTTAAATTGGGTACATTCACCCAATATGCACTGTATGTATTTTACATAAAAGTTTTTAAAACCCCCATTATTCTTGGGTATGCTGGAGTCAAATCAACATTCCATCTTATGCTAACAATAACTGGATTTGTCAGAGATTAGCTAACATTTTATCATTGTTTGTCAAAAAAGCTTAGAATTGAAAAAAAATTCGCCCTTAGATCATCTGTTGTGGAAAATCTGGGTTGGATTAAGTAGCTCAATAAACATAAATTTATTGTTACTTTGAGCAATTTCCTACATAAATGTTTTGCTTCCATTTAGGATGTATCAATGATAGACATACAGGTATTCATTTTCTAGAATCATAATGGACTATATTAATCTATCTGCCATGTAATTACCTGAGAACTGATTTTATTTGCTAAGACCACACATTGGTTTCACCTGTAATTATCTGAGAACTGATTTTATTTGCTAAGACCACACATTGGTTTCACCTGTAATTACCTGAGAACTGATTTTATTTGCTAAGACCACACATTGGTTTCACCTGTAAATACCTGAGGACTGATTTTATTTGCTTAGACGACACATTGGTTTCACCTGTAATTACCTGAGAACTGATTTTATTTGCTAAGACAACACATTGATTTCACCTGTAATTACATGAGAACTGATTCTATTTGCTAAGACAACACATTGATTTCACCTGTAATTACCTGAGAACTGATTCTATTGGCTAAGACGACACATTGGTTTCACCTGTAATTACCTGAGAACTGATTTTATTTGCTAAGACCACACATTGGTTTCCACCTGAGTAGATCCTTTTAACAATATGAGTAGCTCCATCATGTTCCATCACAGATGATCGGTTACTACTGGATGACAAAAATGGACAAGGCACAAGATTTGGGTTGGTCTTTTTATCAGTGGTGCCAAGACCAAGCTGTCCACAAGACCCTGCACCAAAGGAATAAAGCCTGCCAGTGTTTGGTATATATGTCAATGTATGTCGCCTGAAATATATTTACACACCATTTTAATGTGCTTACCATCATTTTTCATATCTTTCCTAAAATTAAACTGAGAGGTTTACCTGAGTCTGTATCACTAACCTTGCTATGTATGCAAGTTGGAGTTTTTTTTTAGTAAAAAAACTTTTTATTTATATTCCAATTGCACCACCGACCTGCCGCAAGTCACTGACAAACTTTATCACATAAAGTTGTATCAAGTACACATCACCTGAGTGGGGTTCAAACTCACAACAATAGTGGTGATAGGCACTGATTGCACAGGTTGATGTAAACAACCATACGATCATGATCACGACCATGACAGCCCCCACAAAAAATTAAAATGACAACAAAGGACTATTTATGTACCCTTTTGATTCAATCTATTTCTAGTACATGTATATGTATATGAGAAAAATCATATCTTATTTTACAAAGAGCTATAAATCTGTACTAGCAGTCTCCTATCATTCTATATACATCAGTGTGGGAAACGACCACTTGCCAACTCGCCAAAGGCGGAGTGGAAATTTCGGGTGGCGAGTAAGATCCACTTTATACTTGCCAGTCTGGCGAGTAACAGTTGTAAGGCAAGTAGGAACTTGAAAACGCTTGCCACGATAACTGGTTTACAGCTTTAAAATATCATAGCTCCCAAACAGTTAAATTTTCTGTTAACTGTGTCATTTATCCATTTATCCAACATTTTATTAATAGTACACAAATTATGTGATCGTCTCGGTCCAGTAAATTTTCAATCAGCTGATCAGGATATTAAAGTGCCGACTGAAGTTCACCTGTGTGTTGATTATCTCATGGTGATTATTTTATTTGTTCCTAATTGACCAATTCAAGTGTAGAACATTCTAGTTTAACGAAATCGATAATTATTTTCCAGTATATTTTGTATAAAAAGCTTGTTCTCCACATTTATTGTGAGATGTAATGCAACCGCCATTGTTTACTACAACCTTGTGCGCATGCTCGTGTTTGATGGAAAAGCTATGTAATAGCTATATTTAGATATTTTGTGATAATAATTTTATATTGTAAAACGATCCACCCTGTGATTTTTTTTCAACAACATACATTTTTTATAGTATATATTTCATTATACAATACAGTATTGAACTGATTTTCACTAACACTTCAATCATTGAATATTGATTTTTTTCGGATGTTGAACATTTATTTCCCGGAATTGCACCCCCTGTATACTTTTATCGCTTTATTTAAAAAAAAAATAACACCAAGAACATCGATGATTTCAGTCTTCTTATTAAAAAAAAAAACCTACAGCAAAATAAAGGTATACTGTAAACAAAATCTTCATTTTTATCGAGATTGTTTTGAGCTTTTTTTTAACTTCATCCTTGTATATAGGTCGATGTGGACGATAGATCGAAGCCAGCGTGTTGAGGAGAAAAAAAATATCGACCTATTGTCCGTAAAATACGGTATTTGGTATTTGTTGGCAAGCTTAAAAAAAATGTCACTCGCCAAACATGGCGAGCTCTATTTCATTTTGGCTAGTACTTGTTTCAGTCCACTCGCCAAAAAATTGTTTCCCACACAGTATATTATTATGAAAGATTAACTTAAAGGATGAGCATTCTAAGTATTAAATGTCATTTTTAACAGTATTTATATATTGTGTGGTCAGTTCTTTTGGTGGTGGAAACTGAATTATACGTGGTAATCCACTGACCATTTGTTAGTCTCAGACAAACCTTATAACATAAGGTATCGAGTAGTACCTCATTTGAGGTGGTACAAAATGTAGTCAAATAGATAACTTAAGGTTGGTTTTGGTTGGTTTATGGTGCTAAATGCCACTTTCAACAATATTTCAGTTATATCGTGGCAGTCAGTTTTATTGGTGGAGGAAACCGGAGTACCCGGAGAAAACCACTGACCTGTCGCAAGTCACTGACAAATTTATCACATAATGTTGTACACCTCGCCCTGATCGAGATTCCAACTCACAACATCAGTGGTGATAGGCATTGATTATAAGGTATCGAGTAGTACCTCATTTGAGGTGGTACAAAATGTAGTCAAATAGATAGGTTTTTTATATTTTTTATTTTGGTTTTCAAAACAATTTGATTTAAGAAAAATCAAAAGATACAGAGGCATAATTCAAAGTGAAAATTACAAAACATGGTAAAAAGAAAAATGACAAGGACCAAATTGGAAATATTCTGTTAAAACATGTTTTTACCAGTCAAAAAAGGGGGTCCAGGCCCTCTGGCACCCCCCCCCCCCCCCCCCCCCCCCCTTGTATGTCATAAAAGACCCTTTGATAAACAACTTCTAAGACTACAAGAGTATGCCTACCTGCCACAAGTTATCTGTGTAACTACAGTACCCATCAAATCCATCACTTGTCGTGGAAGAATTTCATTATTAGAATTACCATGTCCTAACTGTCCATTACTACCGTTACCAAATGTAAACACACCTCCCTCCTACATAATTAAATCACATAGTTTAAGACATATAAAATAACTTAATCTTCAACACCTGTTTAATATTATAATATATTTTTGTAATTATTTTAATTTGATTTACCTTGTTCTTTTTTTTCCCTATATCTGTTTTTGTTTTTTAGTGGAAGGCTTATTATAGTAAAATTTATGTTTATCTTCCCTTTACTGATAACACGACTGCACACGATATCATGCTGAGGATATCCCTTTTTGTTGCACATTAGGAGCTGCTGTAAGTCTTTTATATGCAGTGTTTAATCCTACCACATTTTTGTGCCTGTCTCAAGTCAGGATCTGATTTCTAACACCATAGGTCATCTTCAATGATTGAGGTGAGAGGCGATTGTTTATTTTGTTGATATTGGTGGAATTGTTGACAATCACTGTTTAAAAATACCACACTGTCGGGACAGTTCCAAAATCCCAATACAAAAATCATAGCAAGGGGCAAAATTGATATCCTTATACACATATTTATAATACATGACCGTTCAGTTTCCTAGCTTGGTACAGGCACTTCAATAAAAAGTGGCTTCGTAAAACTAGTTTTATTGGCCCTTCTTAATGAAATGATTTTTATCTAGATACAGCTTACACTTGTTAATGTACAGGTATGGTCTTCTCCACATGTTAAATATACTATTTTCTGATGTCTTAATGATTTACACTGGGTTGGATGATTACGATCTGTAAAATAAATATACTCAGTTTACAAAGTAACAACTAATAATTGTGAATTCGAACCTCGCTCATGGCGAGGTGTATTCGATACAAAATGATGTGATAAAGTTTGTCAGTGACTTGCGGCAGGTCCGTGGTTTTCTCAACCAATAAAATTGACTGTCAAGATATAACTAAAATATTGTTGAAGTGGCATTAAACACCATAACCATAACCCCTACAATGCAACAACAAATACACTGCTGAAGCTGGTTTTTAATTAAATCTTGTCAAATGCTTGATTAATTTCCATATAATTTAAGCTTTATTTCAAAGTGAAAATTACTGTCCAGGGTAATTACAAGTAATTAATGAAGTTAACACTTAATGAACAATAAATATTCTAATTTGTGAGAATCTAAACAATAACGTAATTAAAATAATATATCATCAATATCAATGATCTTTTAATATATATCACATAAATACAAAAACCAATGACAGCAGGCCTTTCAGTAAGGACGGGACCAGGTACTTTTACCCACTTAAAATGGCAATTGGTACCTACTAATTTCCAAGAGTGTTGCATAAGATATTCATGAAAAATGTTCAAATTTTAAGAAAAAGTACCACCTGTAAATCATGAAGTACTGGTACACTTAGTGAAAAGTTTCTATCTTAATTCACAAGGGGTATAAATATAATGAAAGAACTGATGAACATATCTCTTAATATCAACAAACTGATTCTGATAATGAAAACACATTATGACATTACAGATAAAAACAGTTTTGAAGGTCGAGATAGACATAATTGCTAGTATCGCAGTGAATCTGATATCATTGAAAGGTAATAATTTGAATAGAAAATAATGTGTTCATTTGTACATGATGTACATAGAGATAAAGAATCAAACTATCAGATTTATATTATAGGTTGATAATCATTTGTCTAGAATACCATGGAAACAGTATCAACTTATCTTACCATTCTCATCATTTACACCTAGTTGTCCAAAACTGAAAATAAACGTTAGAAATTTGTTCAGTAAATAATCAATGATTAAGCATTACTGTGAGATTATTAAAAGAATGCATTTCAATTTAATTAATCATATTCTCATAAAATAGGGCATTGTAATACTACCATTTCATTTTTATAGCTTGAGGTATCTAGGATATTTTTTACAGTCTATTTTTCATTCACTCCCATATACCAGTATTAAGAGGTCATCTTTTGGACAAAGAGTGGTCTTTTAAGACAGGTGACCTCTTAAAAGAGGTTCAATTCATATGAAATTTTCTATGATAGGACAAGAAAAATGTGACCTTTTAATACAGTTGACTGCTTATTAGAGGTGACCACATGGGCAGGTTTGACTGTACTTAAAAGTATTGAACATGAATACTGCGATTTCATTTTAATTTGTTGAATATCAATTTTTCGTGGTTTTCGTGGATATCATTAAATCACGTAAGTGAGTGCACATAGAAAAGCAATATGAAACCAAAATAAGTCATTAGTAAGTATCAAAATAAGTCATTAGTAAGTATCAAAACAGTCATTAGTAAGTATCAAAACAGTCATTAGTAAGTATCAAAACAGTCATTAGTAAGTATTAAAACAGTCATTAGTAAGTATCAAAACAGTCATTAGTAAGTATTAAAACAGTCATTAGTAAGTATCAAAACAGTCATTAGTAAGTATTAAAACAGTCATTAGTAAGTATCAAAACAGTCATTAGTAAGTATCAAAACCATGAAACCACAGTAGTATAGGGTTAGGGTGTTTAACGCCACTTTCAACAATATTTCATTTATATCATGGCGGTCAGTTTTATTGGTGGAGGAAACCGGAGTACCAAGAGAAAACCACATACCTGCCGCAAGTCACTGACAATTTTTTTTACATAATGTTGCATCGAGTACACCTCACCATGAGCGGGATTCGAACTCACAACATTAGTGGTGATAGGCATTGATCACAGTAGTAATTTTCTTGTATATATTATTCCTTAATTAATTAATTTTCAGAGAATACTGTTCAACTACAATACTGTAAAATTAATGAGTGGTTTTCCAATTTCTTTATCATTTCAGTTTATATTCCAGGTAAATAAATATAGTATAACTAATCGTAGATTTTGAATATCAAAATAAGACCACGAGTTTAATCATTAATGCATATTCGGTCATGAGTGGTCTTATTTTGATATTCAAAATGTATGATTTAGTTATACTGTTTATTATATAGACTTTCAAAATTTCTTATATATCACTTTTTTTTGTTGGTATATTTCATTCCACGTGTATGAATCTATGAGCAATGATACTAAGTAAGGGGTTCAGCTGGAAGGATCTGCCATCTTGAAAATGTGAAATCCTACATGTCATATTTACAACAATGCACAAAAATAATTAAAATGCTTTCCTTGAAAACGTATTTTAGTTAAATTTGATCAAAATTGAAGGGTACACGAAGCCAAATAACTTCTAATCTTTACGTTTCAAACTGGAAGTCTTCATATGACGTCATGTTGGTTATGTGCCAAAGTCGTCAATAACATTTCGCGGAATTTTTTCAGTTTACAATCGTATGTGTATTCACCGTAACACAACAAGGGATGTAACCACCACACAGTAGTGTAAAAGTAGTTCCGGCGGGAAAAAAACCCTGATATTTCACATGTGAAATACCGGAATTTATTTCACGGATAAATCCTCGTAATTCCCATCAATCTATATAATAACTAACTATCTTCTATGTTTCCACAACTACTTACCTATTTCTGCCCCATCCAAACAAGGCTCCTGACATAGACAAGATAAAGCTATGATTTCCTCCAGTTATTATCTGTGCTATAGGTATTCCTCTTATACTTATTAATGCTTGAGGGGTGTCTATATGCTGTTGGGTACTTCCAGCTCCTAACTGTCCATAATTATTAGCACCCCATGAAAATACCATACCATCTAAAATTCAAATCTTATGATACATATTTAACTTTCGAGATCATATATTTACCATTGTAAAGAGATATATCAGGAAAATAAATTATCAAAAGTTTTAATAACTTTTTGAATTCCTCAATTATATCACTGTTTTTCCCTCAGTAGATTTCGAACATATTCCATTGGTACACTGCAGCACCCATTCCATAATGCTGAACTATTAAGATCCTTCGGCTATTAGATTTTTAACTGAATTTGTTCTTTTCTTCCATCAACGTGATTCGAATTCACACCGTTGGTACACTGCAGCACCGATCCACTTATGGCATAATGACAAACCATTTAGCCATCTCACTGAAACCCACTATTTGTATTAGTCATAAACTCTCCATAGTTGGATTTTATTTAGATTCAGTATCCTTAAATTAATGTGTGATAATGTAATGGGGTTGTATATAGCTTACTTTGTATTTGTGATGAGCTGTCCATGGTTTGGCTATAAAATGGCTGACAATAAAACTTATATAGGATAGAGATAGATATACTAACCATTAGTTAAAGCTAAAGAGTGATTATTGCCACTGGAAATCTGTATGATATGATGAATAACTAAAGACTTTACTACTCTAAAAGGGAAAACAAATATTCTTAGATTAAATTTCAACCTTTTATAAACAAATAAATAATAAATCATTTGAAGAGTTACCATTTTGTATGCATATTGCACTTATTTTATATAACAACAGTACTTTGAATGTTTTTTTTACTTTCATGTATTTGTGCGTTAGGGGGTATCAATTTTGCCTGTGATATTTTTTTGTTTTGCATTTTATTATTTTTATATCAAGATTATATTTATTGAATTGTAAGTTAAAAAGTAAAAATGAAAACAAGAGGTTCTGCAGAGCATGTAATCACTCACCTGGTTAACTGTCGATTTAAACTTCATTAATTAGAGAAGTTATCAATAATAGTATTGCAATATTCATTATATCACTTTACAATAAATTATATAAATTGTAAAAAAATTTAAATATAATATTGAAAAGATATGCAAATTATAAACAAGGGAGATAATTGGAGATAGACAAGTATACATTTTCCTCAGATCTCACCAAATTATAAACAAGGGAGATAATTGGAGATAGACAAGTCTACATTTTCCTTAGATCTCACCAAATTATAAACAAGGGAGATAATTGGAGATAGACAAGTCTACATTTTCCTTAGATCTCACCAAATTATAATCAAGGGAGATAATTGGAGATAGACAAGTCTACATTTTCCTTAGATCTCACCAAATTATATACAAGGGAGATAATTGGAGATTGACAAGTTTACATTTTCCTTAGATCTCACAAAATTATAAACAAGGGAGATAATTGGAGATTGACAAGTATACATTTTCCTTAGATCTCACCAAGGAGTATTTTCAGTATCAACAGAGTGAACATGTTACTAACATTTATCGGTCAGTGTGACATCAAACACATTATAACATTTCTGATAAAACCAAAATGTCAGTTTTGAATGTCTTGACCTTTTTCATAACTGCTGTTCTTCCAACTGTATCAGTCATCTCTGAAATTAACTACTCCATACATTTCTTTATTTTTTCCAGTAAATAATTGATCTTGTATATAAAAATGTAGATATCAAATTTAGTGCACATGACACGTTTCTGGAATAACCTTCATCAGCTACGCTCAAAATACTAATGCATACTTAGGTTGTCTAGTCTGACTTTCATCCAACTGTCCTCTTCCTAACTGTCCATAACTATTGTCTCCCCAACTAAAGACTTCCCCAGCCTCAGTTAAAGCCAAACTATGTTGTGACCCAGCTGCTACATTTATCACTTTCTGACTCTGTAGACGCATTATTTTGGCTAAAAAGAAAAACACAATTTCTAATGTACATCTTGTCATATCATGTCTATATAAAATTGTTTGATGGTTTGGTTTGGTTTATGGTGTTTAACGCCACTTTCAACAACATTTCAGTTATATCTTTGCAGTCAGTTTTATTGGTGGAGGAAACAGGGGTACCCAGCAGACTTGGGGTCAATTACATTGGAATGTAATTAACCAGAGAAAACCACCGACCTGTCGCAAGTCACTGACAAACTTTATCACATAATGTTGTATCGAGTACACCTCACCATGAACGGGGTTCGAATTCACAACTATAATGGTGATAGGCACTGATTACACATGTATTTGTAAATCCAACTAACATACGATCACAACCACGATGGCCCCTTCAAATGTTTGATTATGTATGTCTTGGTGGTGTCATGGGGAGCATGCCTGCCTCGAGTGTGGTAGATCATGGGTTTGAGCCCCTATTGGGTCAAGCCAAAGACTTTAAAACTGGTATTAGCTGCTTCTCCCTTAAGCACGCAGCATTAAGGAGTAAGGGTGCAGACTGGTTGTTTTAGTGAGCTTGCACTAAAAACATCCAGCGAAGCATGTTGGTCTAGTATAAAGTGGACATCATCTCATAATAATGTAACTTGTTCTCACCATGATACAGCTGTAAAATTGCTCACTTCACGCTAAACAACAATCACTCACACACTTCTCCATCATACATATATATCTGAGTGGGGGTGGGGAGTTTAAATTTTGAACTTCCTGCCCATTCCAAAATGATAATTTGTCAATTATTTTGTAGCCATGACAGGTTAAAAAAACTCAAACAATCACCCAAATTTTGCCCTATTTTGAAAATGTTGTGTGTTTTTTTTGTACTTTGGAGGAGGTAGGTGGGTGAAGGAGTCTTATGACACTCCAGGAACACAGCTATATACAACGCTTATTGGAGGATCCTACTAACTATATAAATATACAGGACCCGATCTCAGGAATCAAAGCAGATACATGTATAATCTTCTAGAACCTTTTCATCTAAAAATACTTTTATAAATCTGTGTGTATCATCCATAATGTAATCTTTGTTTATTCTTCATTTCAAAATGTATCTTTTGATATACATGTAACAGGGTCAAAAGAAAAAGTATTAAAAAAGGTATTGAAGTAATCGTAAGGCAGTGTGCATTTTTGGTGTTGCAGAATCATTTAATATCCACAATAGTATCAAGGACCTGGATTTCCAACGTCATATATCATGGTTTATTTCCATGTTCAATGAGTTGAGGTGAGATTTGATTGTTTGATTTGTTGATATATATTGGTGGAATTGTTGACCATCACTGTTTTAAACTTTCTTATCATAAACCCCTCGGACAACCATTATATTACAAGTTTTACCATAAGTTTTTGTTTACATACCAACTTTATCTTTATTGTCATGACCAATCTGTCCATAATCATTGCATCCACAGGCATAACATGACCCATCTGAGGTCACCAATAATGAATGACCTTCACCACAGCTGATATCTACGATATCCTTGATATCATTATCTATTTTGATCTGTACTTCTTTTGGAGACAGTATAATAGCCTCCTCACAGCTTGCTGTAAACAGCTGTCCATGTTCAGCACCCCCCCAGCAAAAAACTGAAGCCATAATTTGTTTTCTTCTGAATTTTTCTTCTCACATCAGCTACAAAACAATCTTCTTTTATTACGAATTATATCTAGCAACATAATTGAAACAACAAAAAATAAAGCCCACCAACATTAATTCAAAACATACAAAGTACATGTATCAGAACTGAAAAATAATTGAGAAAATTGAGAATATAAAAATTATTTTCATACAGCTTATTCATGCAATATCTCTAAATTTTAAATCCATCACAATAACATGCTACATTCTTATTTGTATCCCTGTACTTATATAGTACAAGACTAAAGAGGTGATTGCAAAAATCATACTTAGTGTTATTCTGTCTATAGACAGTACCAGTATTGCTAAGAAATTTCCAACTAGTAAAATATCCCTATTGGAAATAGTATGAACATGATTTAATGAGTGACATTAAATCATGTTCATACTATTTCCAATAGGGATATTTTATTAGTAACCAATTTTTCAGATTTTCCACAGGAAAAACTAATTACATGTACATGCATAGAGTTTGCCAATTACTTTCTGTATGATGGTGTATTTCTCTTGGTATTCCAGTTTCCACCTATGATTAAAATGATTGCCTTGGTATAACTGAAATATGATTAAAACTGGCATAAAGCACCAACAATCAATAATCCTAATCCTAATGCAGTGGCTAATGACACATGTTGACAATAATACATGAGGTGATTTATTGTTTAAGTGTCTATTCTATCAGAATCATCACTCTCTGCATCATTTGTACTAAATATACAAACTTTTATTTTGAAATAACATGAGTGATAGACCAGGAAGTAAATTCAATTTCACAAAAGAATTCTAAAAATATTTCATATATCAATCGTTTTCGCAGAAACCACAAGAATCAGACTTCCTAGATATACTAATTAGATGGTCAAGACCATCAGCATGATCATGGTCTTCAACATTTTGAGTGATTTTTGTTCCATTTAAATATTCAACATATCTGCTAAATATTGCCAATTATGCTTCTTGATTGTCTGAAATTTCAAATCTTTTATTCATAGAAACTTCAAATGTTATTAAATTGTTCATCATTGGAAATATCACTGTCACTACAGAACAAAGTTGAACATAGGACACAATGAGAATTCTTTATTTTTTATTTCAAAAACTAGAAACATGATTGAGCTAAAACTAAATGAATAATCATTGGAAGTTCTCTTATATAATTTTTTTGTGTTGATCAGAATTCCAGAGGGCTGCCACACAGGAAAACTTCAATATATGACTCTATGGAAAACATGTTTCAAAATTGCTCTTTTCTGAAACCACTGAACCATTTGAAAGGAAACTTGTTGGGAATGTTCTTTGAATAATCCTCTACAAAATGTATGTCTTTTTATTTTCCTTCACTGCAGGAAATAGCTTAACATAGGACTCAAAGTAAATGAATGGAATTAATTTTCTAGACACTACAAACTTGATTGAAACTCAAAACAATTGATGGTCATTTTTCCTGTCATTAAAGAAATTGCATACATCATGCTGTTCTAGTTCATAAACTGTACAACAGAAACAACTACAAATTTGAATCTAAATACATACCTATAATATAATTATTAAAGACATATCTTGTCTGGTAGGCCTTTCATATTTCAAATTACATCATTACTCTTGAGTCTTGTATTCACCTGAAACATGGAAGCAAACAATTGCGATTGAAGAATTGACTTCGAATATTTGTCATTGATATCAATATAAAATCTATTGGAATTCATATTGGATAAAGAAAATTGTGTGTATCCATGTAGTGTAGACTGTGACAAAATTATTTTTTGGGAATATTCCACCGAGTCGGCGAGTTTTACTGTTGTGTTTGGTCATATTGGTTGTGAAATTCAATTGAAACCCTTCAAAGGGAATCTATGATTATATTTTAATGGATGATATGCATAAATTCTATTCTATTCTATTCTACCATATAGTGACCACATTCAACTAGCTGAAGATTATGTCACAGTGGAGGTTTACTTACAACAAGACATAGATTAAAAGCCAAAAATGTTAATAATATGTACAATTAATGGCAAGAAGAGCAAAAAAGTAAAATAAAGGTATATACAAGTAAATTATTGAGAATTAATACTGTAAGTATAGAGATGGAGGATTTGAAAGAGTCCAATGATGTACTGTTGATTATGTTTTCCGGTAATTTGTTCCAGTCTGTTATTGTTCTTGGGAAAACAGATTCTTTTCTGTATTCAGTTTTACAAGATGGTATTTGGAAGCTTTTAGTGTGGGAATGTCATGTCTGCATTTTTTGTGGAATGAGTCTGTCTGTTTTTTGGATTTCAACTTTATTGTTTACTATTTTGTAGAACATATTCAAATGTGAATCTTTTCAACGGTCTTGGAGGCTGTGTCATTCTAGATGTTGTAACATACTACCAACGCTAGAGGTGTTACAGTATTTGTTGGTAACAAATCGTGCAGCTCTCCTTTGGACTCTTTCAATGGCATCTATGTCTTGTTGTAAGTAGGGGTCCCATACAAAGCAAGCATACTCTAGTGATGGTCTGACTAGGGACTTGTATGCTTGCTCTTTCATGGATACTGAGCTTATGTTCAAGTTCCTCTTTAGAAAGCTGAGGGTATGTTGGCTTTCTTAGTTATGTTGTTTATGTGTGATCCCCACTTGAGGTCTGAACTGATTGTTACACCCAGGTATTTTGCTTTTGTGACATGATCTAATGTATGTCCATGCAATGTATAATTAAATTTTATAGGTTTTTTGTTTCATGTTACTGAAATCACATTGCATTTATCTGGGGGGAATGCCATTTTCCAATATTTTTCCCGCAATTTGACAGTTTGTCTAGGTCTTGCTGTAGTGTAAGTGCGTCTCTGTTTGATTTTATTGCCAGATATGCTATGGTGTCATCAGCAAATAGATGCATAGTGGATGCAAGACCTGCTGGTATGTCATTGATGTAATACAAAAAGAGGCTTGGCCCAAGAACAGAACCCTGAGGAACGCCTGACTCAACTGCAACATAATCTGATTTTTCGTCTTCAAGAACTACTGCTTGTTTTCGGTTGGAAAGAAAATCTTGAATCCAGCTGTTTAATTCGCCCTGTATGCCATAATAGTATAGTTTATGTAAAAGAAGAGTGTGAGACCTTGTCAAAAGCTTTTGAAAAATCCATGACCAAAATATCTGTTTGTTTTCCATTTTCCATGTTAAGAGTGACATCATCGATAAATTCCAGGAGTTGAGTTTCGCAAGATCGACTAGTGCGGAAACCATGTTGCAACGGATATAAAATGTTATGGGTGTCTGCATGTGACATTATGTGTTTAACAATAAGGTGTTCTGATAGTTTGCAGCAAATACATGTTAATGAAATTGGATGATAGTTTTCAGGGTTATATTTTTGACCTTTTTTGTACACAGGAGAGACATGGGCAGTTCTCCAGTCTGATGGAACAATACCAGTTGTGACTGAACTAACTTGTTAAATATTATGGTAAGAATTGGTGCTATTTCCCACAGAGAGTTCTTTTAAGAGTTTTGGTTTGATTTCGTCCGGCCCTGCTGCCTTAGATGGGTTCAAGTTGCATAAAAGTTTTTGTATGCCTTCAGTTTTTATGGCTAAGTGTGAGATTTTTGGATGTTGTGTACTTGCTGGCATGTTACACTGTTTGTTAAAGTCAGTTCGAGAGATATTTGATACAGGTGTGAATACTAAATAGAACTGGTTGTTGAGTGCATTAGCTTTCTGTAATGGATCAGTTAGAAGTATCATGTTTAATTTCGGTGATACCATTGAAGTCAGTTTTCCGATGTTTAATGAAAGTCCAAAATGTTTTCATAGTACCAAATTGAGTGCCGTCTGTTTCTTTGGGTGTTATAATATTTTCGATGTAATCCCAATATGCTTTACGTATGAGTTTTTGCACATGATGTTTTGCTTTCTTGTACTTTTTATTTATTGTCCGATTTCCAGTTTTCTTGGACATTTTATATAGTCTGTCTCTTCTTTCTATTAGTTTTCTGATGGTCATTGTTGATCCATGGTTGACTATCTTTCCTTTTTGTAACGTAGCCCTTTATGGTCCTTTTTTTTTCTTTCTTTTTTTTGGCGAACCATAGGGCTACGGATTTCACCCTATCAAAAATTTGCGGAACTGCGACGAAGAATTCGTCTCACCTTTCAACAGTAATTTTCACAACGAAACGCTTTGTGAGAGCGGAGTCATGTGGATAACTCGCTTCATTACATATTTATCTATCGCTTTTCATATTTACTTACTTATTATTATTCATTTCTAGCTCATTATAATAAAAAATGTTTCGATATTAACTGATTTCACCTACTTAGTCCCGCCATCTTGTCTTTGTGGTATTCTCGCTTTGAGGTCACATGACTTTTGAGAGATGATTCTAACAGCAAAACACGTGTTCGGTTTGTTTACGTTTTACTGGAGGTTTTGCACGGCGATTTTTTATCTGAAATAAAATATTTATTCAACCTAGAGGGAAATATTTTACATATTAACCAGAAATGTTATTTTCTTCTATGATTATTCCAACTGAGGTGAACTCTCATTCAACATTTTCAAGGTTTTCATATAAACAAACCGAACACGTGTTTTGTAATCCCTTTTGGAATTCGAAGCCAGAGTTGTTTTCTGATATTGCCTGCCTCCGAATCCCTTATCAACCATGCATAGTTCTATTTGGGAATTTTTTTTCAGGTACCCCCGCATCGAAATGGCATGAATTACGCCTGCACCTCAATGTTGTGCCAACCGGCGCTGGAGTATTCAAAAGTAGACATATTTTGTTGCATAAATATGTAAATAGAATCATGATCACCTACCTATAACGCCAGATACAGCTCATCATTCCCAGCCGCCGCTTCAGATCCATTGAATGTCACCATTTTGACTTGTTTTGAAAGTATGTCACGTGATTGCTTTTTCCATTACATGTTATAGTCTATTCCATACATCTGATTTATCGGTATTGAAGCATTCTTTTCTTTTTACATGAGGAACTTCTTCTGTTAATTCTTGTAGTGTATATATTCAGATTAATTTCAATACCTTTGAAAATTTTCCACCTAAAGTAGATATAATCACTATTTTGGTAATGTTGGAGAATGTTTTATATTTTATATGATATGAAGTATGGAATAGACTATACCACGACATTCGTGGAAAAAGCGATCACGGGACATACTTTCAAAACAAGTCAAAATGGCAACATTCAATAGATCTGAAGCAGCGGATGGGAATGATGAGCTGTATCTGGCGTTATAGATAGGTGATCATGATTCTATTTACATATTCAAGCAGAAAAAAAATCTACTTTTGAATACTCGAGCGCCGGTTGGCACTACATTGAGGTGCAGGCGTAATTCATGCCGGTTTGAGGCGGGGGTACCTGAAAAAAAATTCCCGAATAGAACTATGCATGGTTGATAAGGGATTCGGAGGCAGACAATATCAGAAAACAACTCTGGCTTCGAATCCCGAAAGGGATTAACGTGTTTTGTTATTAGAGTCATCTCTCAAAAGTTATGTGACCTCAAAGCGAGAATACCACAAAGAAAAGATGGCGGGACTAAGTAGGTGATCCCGTTAATGGTAGAAGTAGGAATAGGTACTATGGTACTTCAAAATCTTCAACAAGATGGCTGCCAAACCGGAAATAAATTAAAAGAAAAATCATGTGACCTAAACCGGAACTCTAGTCGATATTTTTTTCAAATAAAAATGAAACAATTTTCGGTAGCGGATACGAAAACTGTCCGGAGTTTGGAGTTTTAGGTGGTGTTATTTTTAAGCTTGATATTTTGTAAACAGGAAGAAAAATTACTGTTCTTCGGGAGTGTTTCAGGTAGTCCGAGATTCCTCTGCCGTCTAACGGCTTTTATGGATTTTCTGTAGCCGTTGGACGTCAGAGCGCTACATGTATATATACGGAAAACAGCGGATTTGCCTCTCCAGCTCTGGGTCAGCACATTTCCACGTTTCGTGGCTATCGGATTTTATTTTCTATCAGAAACCCTTATATAAATCGCTTCACCAATCATTTTTCTATTCATTCATAACAATCTTACCCTCAGAAAGTGTTGTTACACTCCATTACAGCACGATTTTGCCTTAGATCCTATTATTCCGCCATTTGACTTCCATTTTCGAATCTACAAACGTGATCTCACGATACTAACTGAATGATAACAGTAATGCATTGCATGATGAGAGCTACTTAATTCAGCGCACCAAATTATTTGAGCATTATTTGCATACGTAAACAACATTCAAATCACATGGAAGACGATACATTTAAGCATATTCTGCAGGACAAACAGTCCATCTATAGATCAAAGCAGAGCAGAAGGAAATAATACAGAATGTGTTGGAAAGAAAAGATTCAATGGCAGAGTGTTATCAACGGGCTTCGGAAAGAGCATGTGTTACGTCCCCCCTTTTTGGACAAGGTACTACATCATTTTTTTTTCTTATGGTTATCTGTAATTCACTATTGCTGTTAAAATCATTACCAATCAATATAATCAACTGTATTAAATTTTATGTTAATTGTTCTGCCTTAACAGGCATGTATGATTGGCAATACAAATATTTGTTTGTTTGTTTATATGCAAATCATCTCCCATGATACATTGCGGTAATCGTGGTTTTCTCGTAGTCACGTGACAAATGTTTGAAAAATGGAAGACAAATGGCGGAATCATAGGATCTAAGGCAAAATCGTGCTGTAATGGAGTGTAGCACCACTTTCTGAGGGTAAGATGGTTATGAATGAATAGAAAAATGATTGGTGAAGTGATTTATATAAGGGTTTCTGATAGAAAATAAAATCCGATAGCCACGAAACGTGGAAATGTGCTGACCCAGAGTTGGAGAAGCAAATCCGCTGTTTTCCATATGCATAGCGCTCTGACGTCCCACGGCTACATCAAATCCATAAAAGCCGTTAGACGGCAGAGGAATCTCAGACTACGTTTCAGGTTGCACCTGCCTCATATTATCGAAACATTTTTTATTATAATGAGCTAGAAATGAATAATAATAAGTAAGTAAATATGAAAAGCGATAGATAAATATGTAATGAAACGAGTTATTCACATGACTCCGCTCTCACAAAGCGTTTTGTTGTGAAAATTACTGTTGAAAGGCGAGACGAATTCTTTGTCACAGTTTCGCAAATTTTTGATAGGGTGAAATCCGTAGCACTATGGTCCGCCAAAAAAAAAAGGACCATAAAGGGCTACGGTCGGGTTACGCAGCAATACTTTTTGCTGTTTTGTGTGGGATGTGGTATCGTCGTGTATTGTAAAGTCGAGAGTATTGTAAAGTCGAGGGTCGGCTATTTTGCATATTCATTAGATGACGTCGTAGCGAGCACGTGCCCTGTGACTGTCAAACAATAATAGTGATGACCTAGTTGGAAATTACCATGTATCTTCACAAAAATGAGATTCAAACAGGTAAAATAACATAAGAAAGCCTCAAGATGCCAATTTCCGCCATTTTTGCTAATGCCCATTTTTAAAAAACAATTTCTGTGCCGTTTTAAGAGCCTTGGGTCACCAGGGTCACGGAAGACACGGCCGGCTGCTTTGCTTACAAACTTGGGTTAAAGGTTATATGACTGAATTTGGACTTGTGGGTTTAATCAATTGAGAAAAATGTCTCACAAAACATGTAATTTCTTATTTATCTAACCTGTAAAATGTAAAAAGTCTGACAATGAGTGAAACAAAATAACAACTTGTAGCCTTTCAAAACACTTGGTCATGTGACTTTAACATATGGATAAAAGAAAGAATGTATATTGTGTTTAATATAGTTATACTGTATTGACCCATATTGTTGTTATTTGCTGTTTAAAATAGTGAACTAAAATGAACAGCTGAAAAAACTTTATGTGAAAAATATTTTTTTCTGCCGAGACAAATTAGACAATTTTGGTGTTATGCCAGGTTTTTTTATATTATATGACACTGAAAAAAGATGTTTTTAGCGGTGATAGTTATTACAAATAGTTATCTTAATAATAGTTGAAAAAATTGAATTGGTATCATCTTTAATTTATTCACAACCGTATGCAAATATGGAGTCTCGACTTTATAATACACTCTACAAAACATGGTGGAAATACCCTCAAGTTTCAGATGGATTTTTAATCACTTGCCAAGGATGCAAAAATAATGTAATCGGTACCAAAAGAGACTACATGTATGTTTATTCTTGATTATGTTATTTATAGAATAGTTGCAGTTATTTTAGAAATGTTTTGAGACAAAATAGTCTTAGGGTCTCGACTTTACAATACACGAGGATACAAGAGCGGTGATGGTTGTTTTGAACTTATCTCACATGTCTTCTACATTTAAGGTGTTTTGGTTATCAATGGTGTAAATAATAATAAATAAATAAGCTTTATTTAGAGTCGGCATGGTTAAAACAACATACAACATAAGCTCTGTTGAGCTTTTAACCGACAAAAAGTGTACTTTTGAAGATAGTTTATATACCCTTTAATGAAATGTTTTCGCTAAAACTTCCTGTAATTGTGCAAGTTTTGAAAGTTCTGGATAATTGCAAATCTGGAGCTTTCGCTTTGGGTTATACTGGTATCCATTTGTTATTATTAATTGGTTTTTACATATGGTGATAGAATAAAATCAAAACGGGGAACCAGAGTAAATTTTTTATGAACGCTCTAAAATATGTCTAACAAATTTCGTAATTCGAGTGGTGTTAACATATTGTAATTGTTTACGGGATCGATAAACATATTTTAAATTGTCTCATTATTTGGAACTCGGATTTTCATGGGTTTTCAAGTTTTGGAATTTCCTAGAAAGTGTGAAAAGATTAAAAAACGATAAATTCCTTTAAAAATTTATGATTTCGAAAAGTAATGATGAATTCTGTCAGAGACATAATTCCTAGCGGATGACATTTCATGGTTATTTTGTTTATTCACAAAAAGAAAGGAGGAAATATGTATATTTTTACATTCATCAAGTTAATCAAGTTTTAATTTATACGTGAATAAATTACCGAACTTTGTGTTGTATCAAAACAGGTAAAACAATTATAACAAATAACACGTTAACCTACACTCACAAACAAAACAGAGAAAGGAGTCCAAATCTCGAAGAGCTTGCTGCATACACTATTCACTTTAGTCAAAGAGACAATAACAATGGCATTCACTTCAGTCTTGATCAGTTTCATGTCTTTTGTTTTGTATTTTAATTTGTAATGAAATGGTGTTGTTTTGATAAAATTTCATTACAGTCATTTTATCATTCATATTTTTAAAGTTATTTTATAAGTGCATGATTATTTAATAATGCTTTAAAATTCCTTGTGAATGGTTTGCTCAAGTTAATATTCCAATGTGTTAACATGCTTTCATTTCATAATTCCCCTTTTCCAATTGCATGTCAGCAGTTGGTTCCAATGGGTCCATTGCTATTTTTGAGGAAAATGTTTAAATATGAATGACTAATGACTAATGGGTTTTTGAACAGGTGTCAGGGATTGGTTAATAGGAGTGACACCTACATGTATTTCAAAATTATTTCAGTTATATCATGATTATTGGTGTGTCGGAATACCTAAAAATAATCTCCAATAATATGTTGCAATCAATTTTATTCCTTTTATATATATATATATATATACATGAAAAATAATTTACATATATACATGTACATGTATATCCATGCAACTCATTTTCATTGCAATTTTATTAAAGAGTGGAAAAACATGTAAGTGCTAATTTTATATAGATTTTAATAAGGCTTAAAATTAAAAATCTCTTAGTTTTTCATATATCATATTTCCCCTAAAAAATACCAATTGACAATTGAAATAAAACTTGACAGAAATGTTATATGAATGGCTCTCTGCAATGTTTGGGCTTGTTATTCACCTTGAAAATTGATAATGGCAAATTTTACAATATGATTGGATTTTTTTTTCTTGGAAATCTCATGTGTTATGGTATGTTTATTACATGGTAGGACCCTCTTTAATGTGTGATAAAATCAAAAGATGGCAGCCATCACTAGACAAAATTTGACATAGGACCATATGGGAATATATATTAAAAAAACTATAGAATTTATTGAGCCAAAACTGTACTTGAATGATCAATGAATGTTTCTCACCCCTTGGATAAAGTAGTTTCTTAATTTAGGCTCCTGGGTAAGATAATTGCAAGCTACACGAGTGCTTCCCACAAAATTGTTTTTCATAGTTGAAGTAAATTGTCGATTTACCAATATACATCTGTTTTTTTGGCAGTATTTTAAATGTATTTCAGTGTATACTATTGACTGTATCCTTAAATGCAACTACAACAGCCATAAATACCTGTAAAAATTTATTTGACTTTGGTCAAAGGGAGGTAAATTTTATTTTATTTATGTTAGTTACTAACAAGGGAGAGCATTGTTATTTACTCAAAGTAAGCAAACATTGATACAATTTAAATCTTACACGAGCGTGTCACAGATTTTACGATCTTGCACCTCTCAAGGTGTTAGACCCTATATGTTGTAATGGTTAGCGTGGTCGCCTCAAGTGCGGTAGATTGCAGGTTTGAGCCACTATTGGGTCAAACCAAAGACTATTGAATTGGTATTTGTTGCTTCTCCGCTAAGCACACAGCATTAAGGAGAAAGAGCAAAATCTGGTTGGCATGGAATCGGGTTAATGTGTCCGAGTGGGGCGGCATGTCTATCCACGGACTGTTGTTTCAGTGAGCTAGCACTATAATAAAATCCAACTAAGTGTGTTTGTTAGTACAAAGCAGTTCTCATCATCATCTCATTGAAAATTAACTTGTTCTCGCCAGGTTATATCTGAAAAATTGTTGGCATTAAACAACAATCACTCACTCATTAGACCCTTTATGTCTTTACAAACATTTCATTGAAATTCAAGTACAGAATTTTAAATAAAAGTTATAACCCTATGAGAAAATGATAAAAAGTCTTCATAGAAACTGTTAAACTGTTTGGTTTATTTATTTATTTTTGTTGTTGTTTATTATACTTCTAAAAGTAAATTGTCCATGTACGTAGCACACCCAGTTCCGGGACTTTACTCACTCTATCCCTAGAATCTAGTCCTGTATTTGGAAAAAGAAGTGAGAGATGGAACTCAACTTGTTCATGAATGATCATTAGATGATCCTTCAAATACAGACTGTATTTAGAATTGATCAGAAATCTAAGATAACCATTACCACTAGACAGAATAACAGAGGATGTTATGGAAAAAATGTAAAGCCCTATAATGAAAAAGACCTGATTTTGTTTTCAAAACAAATAATCAGTCATTTTACTACAATGATAACCATATGACCAATACAGGCTCAGAGGGGGACTCGGGTGATTCAATGAGTTAGGTAGTTGGATTACGTAACAACTCATACAAGCCTATCACCAATATGGTGTGGGTTCGCGCCTGGCTTTGTAACTAACAAAAAAGGATGCACTCGTTTCACAACCGCAAGTGATAAGGTTAACCAGTTGCTTGCCCATGGTCGGTGGTTCTCTCCGGGTACTCTGGCTTCTTCTGCCACTAAAACTGGTCGCCATGATATAGCTGAAATATTGCTGAAAGTGGCATTAAGTACAAAAAATCAAATCAATCAGGCTCAGAGGAGCATGATGAGCCTCAAGTTGATTTACAATATTGATGTAACCTTTGTAGAAGACAAACGTATACATTTGTAGATCTAAATGTTTTTTAATAACAAATCTTTGATTTAAAAATTTTTTGGGGTATTTTTTAGCATTATAGTAGTATTATTTGTATATTTCAGTAAAAATTCAACAATGTCTTTGGATAGAGAAGAGCCATCTGTAAATATTTCTAAGAAAAGACTCTCAGAACTTGAGACAAAAGCTAATGCAGCTAACGACTTCATTCAACATTTCCAAAATATTGATAAAGAACTGAGGAAAGAAAAAGCTAAAGTGAAAAAGTTTACGAAAATGTTGATAGATGACCAAAAAGTAATCGGTAGATTGACATCAGGCAGATGTATCAGTGCAACCGACCTCTCATCTATAGACACAAGGTCACTTTACTATATACAACAGTCTCTAGTTACCCCACAGTCCATCATTGAAACAGATGGAAGTTCAGGATCATCTTTCAGTTTTTCCGCCAGCGATCCATTCAGCTCACCAATTCCGTCTGCAGCAATGGAAGACAAACAAACAAAGAAATCATATAGTCATCGCAATATTTTACAGGAACAACATTTTCAAACCATTTCAATCAGTAATCTTAACATTCCACATGTGACAGATGCAGAAAGTCATTTTAATGGATCGATGCAGTATAAAAGAAGTGCATCAATGCATATTAGTATGAACAGTTCTAAAGGAAATCGTAATGTGTTTTCAGATGTTGTTGATGACCGGGGTGTGTCAGAAATGGTCTTTCTTAATCTAGTCAAAGAATTAAAGAGAACGAAACAGTGTCTGAATGAACTCATGTTAGAAAAGGGCATCAGTCTTGAAGAATTCATGGTAACTATGTTAAATATCTTGTTTTACTCTCTTTATTTCTCATGAATGACTAAGTTTTTTTTGTAAGGGGCCATCATGGTTGAGATCATATGGTAGTTGGATTTACACTACCTTTGCAATCAGTGCCTATCACCACTGAAGTTGTGAGTTTGAATCCCTCTCAAGCATTATATGATAAAGTTTGTGAGTGACAGTTCTGTGGTTTTCTTCTGGTACTCCGGTTTCCTCCACCAATAAAACTGGACACAGGATAGTTGTAAGTGGCATTAAACACCATATCCCCTAATCCCTTATTTTGTATGCTATTAATGAGAAGTACAAAAGTAACTGATTTTTAGAGATGCACATACCCTCCTCTCTATTATAATTGCTTTGAACATTCAACAAATATAATACCATTCTGCAGTCAACCTCCAACCAAGCAGTCACAGTCTCACCTTCCTTACAGATTTATTTATAAAGTAATTTTGTATGCATTTCATTTCTAAGTGTACAGTTTTCATTTCAATTTTTACATCTTTTTTTTTTAATTGCTAATATGTGAGATTTTGTCGATAGCAGCTACATAAGAGGGGTGACCTTTGGTGAGAGTGGCCTTATAAGAGGGTGACCTTTGGTGGGAGTGGCCTTATAAGAGGAGAGCTACTATACATTAAATGGTCATATGGATAAATCAAATACATGCTGCTCTGGAACTCTGTTATGTATTGTTATTTAATGCATGTGCATTAATGAAGTGATATTTAGCTGATTTATTAATCTACAAAATATAGTACATGTAGCATAATATGGTATTATGATAATTTCTTGATTTTTTTAACATGGAGTGAATGAGTGACTGTTGTTTAATGCAAAAAGAGTAATTTTCAGCTACATGTATATCATGACGAGAACAAGTTACATTGGATGAGATGATGATGTCCGCTTTGTTCTATACCAACACACTCTGATTGAATTTTTAAAGTGCCAGCTCAGCGAAGCAACAGCTGGCAGGTAGCTTAAGACATGTCGGTTCACTTGTGGAATGTGCACATTATCCCAATTTTGACCCAAACAAACTTTGCTCTCACCCTTTTAATGTGCTTAGTGGAGAGGCAGCATATATACCAATCTTAAAGTCTCTGATTTGACCCAACCTAGGATTGATCCAACAATCCACCACACTATAGGTGAACACACTAATTATAACCATTATGCTACAAGACAATCATATTGTTATTAAAAAGATATTAAAGATTATTACTTTCCTTGTTTATTAGTGCTACTGAAATATACAGTTGTCTCCCTTTTTTATTGCTATTTTGAAAAAAATTGTATAAGTGTGTATTTATTTTACAGTGCATTATTGTTTATATGGAATACAATGTATATAAGTAATAATTTTGTTTAAATTAAGTTTTATGTTTATTTTCAATGTAAGTGTAAAACAAAATTAGATTATGATTAGATTATGATGTTATCTAAATTAACTTTTTGTAACGATGTTATGTTGAATAACTTTTTGTATTTCTAAATGTTGGAAGAATATATTTGTTAGGTTAAGTTTTTCTATAGATGGCCAACAAAATTATTGAATTGCATCGGTGATGTGATGGTTTGCGTGCTCGCCTCGAGTGCGGTAGATCATGGGTTCGAGCCCTGATCGGGTCAAACCAAAGACTATAAAATTGGTATATGTTGCTTCTCCGCTAAGCATGCAGCATGTAGGAGAAACAGCAAAAACTAGTTGGCTTGGAATAAGGATAATATGTCCGGGTGGATCTGCAGACTGTTATTTCAGTGAGCTAGCACTATAAAGATCAACTAAGTATGTTGGTCTAGGACAATGCTGATCTCATCATCATCTCAATGACAATTAACTTGTTCTGGCCATGATATACTGAAAATTTGCTGAATTTGGCATTAAACAATAATCACTCACTCACTAATTTGGGACAAAATGTATCACTTATAAATACATGTTGTGGGAGGATAACTGTATTTTCCAACGACAGCCACGTTTTACTACCAGTAGTTTTTTTTAATTGGCTAGAGGCTTATTATGCATAAACAGTTTTAATCCATTTTTTTTATGAAAGTCAACTTTGATCTATAAGTTCCATGGTGTTAAGAATTTTCATTGTTGAAACCATGAAGGTTAAAGATTTGTTGTTGTTATTTAATTTGGGGGTAAGAATTTTTGTATAGAGTGTAAGAGGAAATGAACAATGAACTTTATAATATATTAGTTATAAATTTATTTCTATATTATAACAATAAATTTCAGAGAGGAAAAGTTGATAAAGCAGCACTAGAGGACATGGCATCCTGTATTGAAGATCTGAAGAAAGAAAATGAAAATTACCAGAATAAAATATCAGAACTAAACAATTCCCTCTGCTTTTATAAGAACTTGGTAAAGACTGAAAAAGAAGGACTAACCATGCAGTTCGACTGCAGAAGACCAACTCATGTAAGTTTAATTTTTATAGAGAGACACATATATATATATGGTATAAGCTTTATCTTGGTAAGCCAATGGCCATACTATGTAATTCATTTACAAACTCAGATCCTTCCTACTTCCTGTTTGCCTATTTCATATCGTTTTGCTTTGAATGTAAATACAAGGTATTAAAAAGGGTATTTCCCATCCATGTTTCTAAGGCGATTTTATTTAAAAATTCAAGTTCAAATTTAGCAACCCTAGTTGACTCTTTGAGGCAGATCTTCTTTGCTAAGAATTTAGACAGTCTGCTGGTGGAACTAGTAGGTCCAACTAACAATTACATTAGTATATTTATATACAGTCAAACATGCAATAAAGGGCACCTCTATATAACAAATCACTTGTTTATAAAGGGAAGTCTCATTTTTCCAATTAATGAATAGTGCATATAATTTTAACCTGTATATAAAGGGCAACTGCTCATAAAGGCCACATTTTCAGGTTCCCCTGAGTTGCCTTTATATACAGGTTTGACTGTTTTTCATTCCATATTATATAACTTATTTTATATTCTATATTTTATTTCAACAAATTGATAATCCATTTATTTTTATTCTGGTCTCACATGAAGATCTTCATCTTCGCTAGCCAAGGGTTACGATCCGCTCTACTCAAATTCACCCTTGGCATCGTTAGACGGATTTTCGAGGTCACACGGTGACGGTTTATATGTAATGCAGCTAGTGGTAGCTGCAACGAATCAGAACAGGCTTTACAAAAAGCACATGTTCTGTAGAAAAAATATTAACAAAATAAAAATGTGAAAAATCGTCAGTCCGGCACGATTTTGATAGTATAAAAAAGTTTGTACGATTAGCTGCTACACTATTCGTACAAAAGGTTTGTACGAAGAGACAATGCCTATTATAATGTCGAGTCAATTTTCAGGGCATTCAAACGAAAGGAAATGAAAGCCTCGTGTCGATTGGCTGAAAATGACATAATTACAAGGGGTGTAACTGTCAAAATCCAGCAGGTGGCAGTGCGCGGGAATTACGAAAATCTGTCTAGCGATGCCAAGGGTGAAGATGAGTAGAGCGGATCGTAACCCTTGGCTAGCGAAGATGGAAGATCTTTAAGTTCTTTAGATGTTTATGATAAATGTTTATTAGATTTGTTACAATTATCAGTTATGACTTTTTTTTATTAAGAGTTAGCAGTATGGTCTCTAAACCAAAATATTCTACCTTCTTAGTTAGTAGTCAAAGTTAAATATATCAATAATAGTGAGTGAGTGATTGTTGTTTAACACCAACTCAGCAATTTTTCAGCTACATCATGGCGAGAACAATTTTATAGTCTTTGGTTTGACCTGATTGGGGCTCAAGCCCAAGATCTACCACACTCGAGGCGAGCACGCTAACCATTACACCACAGATGCGGTTTCATAATATGCTTCTATATTGAAATGACTGAAACTTATTTAAACAAAAAAATATTTTGTATTGAATTATTATATTTTAGAATAAATCATTAGGGTTTCAGAAGTCTCTTGAGGAAACAGATAAACTGAAAGTAGAGAATTGTCAGTTGAAAGAACAGCTTATGAAATTAGAGGAGGAAAAAAATGTAAAGTTTTTATATGCAACAGAAATTTTATTTATTTTATGTTATGCATAAATAATGATGTTGTAATTTCATTAATATCATTTAATGTTTAAAATCTAAGTATTGCAATATATGTATATTGATACTTTCATTAATAAAATTATCATCATTGTTGGGTTATAAGTGATTCATCTTTTACCATCTTTATGCAAGAGAAGTTATACACTGTTTGTGCTAAAAAGATGTTTCAAAATGCATGTCATAACAAAGCTACTATAGTAGGGATAAGTGAAAGTGACATTACATACAAACACCCTTTAAATTACCTATGAATTTCACTTATAACCCAACGTATTTTGATTCTATTAGGAAAAATCTAATTTAAATGGAAGTAAATAATGGAAATGCATGTCATAACTAAATTCACTAAACTTCATGGTTACAGTTGTTTTTCTCATATAGATTACTAGATGATGTTAAAATGAAGTACTTAAAGAAGTAAAATGCTCACAAAATCGTAAAATAAATCAGTAACCAGTTTGTTTCAATGTCACCAGCATTTCTTGCAAACTATGCTATCAGAAGACGACAAATTACAAAAGTCAAAGTCGATGGTTGTCGTTTGTATTTTTCCTTAAAATATTATATGTAAAGATACTATACTAGTATGTTTATGTTTGTATGAACCATGGTCCTGTATTGATACATGAAATCACTTAGGAATGATATTAATGATATAATTTGTTTGACAATATGCATGTGTTAATTAAAATATATCAGGAGTTTTATCTTTTGTTTTATATAGCCAATGAAAGACGCCATATTAGAATATGGTATTTACAGAGTTTGTTCAAATTGAATTGAATTTAGGTGATTTAGTATAATAGAAATGTTCATGGATCTCAAGGAAGTAAATTGCTCTTTGAAACCAATTATAATATTTTGTATTATTTACAGGTGATTTTAGATAATTATGCTAAATGTATTCAAACTGTATCAGAATTAGAAGATCATTTAAACGAAGATCAACTGAAAAAGAAAAATGACATCTTGAAGAAAGAATCAGAGAAACTAGAAAGGGAGATAGCAAATCTACAGAATGACAATGAGAAACTTATGTCATCTGTAAGTCAAATAAAAATGACAATGAGAATCTTATGTCATCTGTATGTCAAGTAAGAATGACAATGAGAAACTTATGTCATCTGTATGTCAAGTAAGAATGACAATGAGAATCTTATGTCATCTGTAAGTCAAGTAAGAATGACAATGAGAATCTTATGTCATCTGTATGTCAAGTAAGAATGACAATGAGAAACTTATGTCATCTGTATGTCAAGTAAGAATGACAATGAGAATCTTATGTCATCTGTAAGTCAAGTAAGAATGACAATGAGAATCTTATGTCATCTGTATGTCAAGTAAGAATGACAATGAGAAACTTATGTCATCTGTAAGTCAAGTAAGAATGACAATGAGAATCTTATGTCATCTGTAAGTCAAGTAAGAATGACAATGAGAATCTTATGTCATCTGTATGTCAAGTAAGAATGACAATGAGAAACTTATGTCATCTGTATGTCAAGTAAGAATGACAATGAGAATCTTATGTCATCTGTAAGTCAAGTAAGAATGACAATGAGAATCTTATGTCATCTGTATGTCAAGTAAGAATGACAATGAGAAACTTATGTCATCTGTATGTCAAGTAAGAATGACAATGAGAATCTTATGTCATCTGTAAGTCAAGTAAGAATGACAATGAGAATCTTATGTCATCTGTATGTCAAGTAAGAATGACAATGAGAAACTTATGTCATCTGTAAGTCAAGTAAGAATGACAATGAGAAACTTATGTCATCTGTAAGTCAAGTAAGAATGACAATGAGAATCTTATGTCATCTGTATGTCAAGTAAGAATGACAATGAGAAACTTATGTCATCTGTATGTCAAGTAAGAATGACAATGAGAAACTTATGTCATCTGTATGTCAAGTAAGAATGACAATGAGAATCTGCTAGTGAAGTAATAATCTGTTATACATGACACATCAAGATAAAGCCATGCAAAATTGTCCAAGGAAAACTACTTTAAACAGTTATGTATAATCAGAAAATCATTTGACCAGACTGGATGAGTATAATAAACCAGAAATCAGAAATGTTAAAAACTTCTCACAGTTATGAATTATTTGACTTAAATATTTTGGCTTTGAGCATACCTGATGAATGGTTATACCAGAAACACATTGAGTGCACTAAGTTTGATATCTATGATTTTATTGAAAGAACCATAGAAGAGATGCGTTTTATACATAAATGAGAACACATTCTTGTGATGTGTCATTGAGCTTGTCCATTATGTCTCATGCATGCAAAAGGCGTTGAATAATTCAACTCATAAAGTAGATTAATGTTTCCATATTCATCCCACACACCAGTCAAAGCACATTTGGTAAGAAAACAAATAAATGTTGCCAATTAATAATTTTCAAATATTTTACAAAATTGTTTCTTGTTTTGTCTTGACCAATGAAAATCAATTATTTTTACAAAGTTATTACATAAATAATTACAGTTTAATGACACATGATATTGTATGTTCTAGTCATCAAGGTTCACATGATATTTTATGTTCTAGTCATCAAGGTTCACATGATATTTTATGTTCTAGTCATCAAGGTTCACATGATATTTTATGTTCTAGTCATCAAAGTTCACATGATATTTTATGTTCTAGTCATCAAGGTTCACATGATATTTTATGTTCTAGTCATCAAGGTTCACATGATATTTTATGTTCTAGTCATCAAAGTTCACATGATATTTTATGTTCTAGTCATCAAGGTTCACATGATATTTTATGTTCTAGTCATCAAGGTTCACATGATATTTTATGTTCTAGTCATCAAAGTTCACATGATATTTTATGTTCTAGTCATCAAGGTTCACATGATATTTTATGTTCTAGTCATCAAGGTTCACAGACATGTTGAAGCAAGAAAAGGGGAAAAACACAAAACTAGAAGCAGAACTTAAGGAAGGCAAAATGAAACAACAGAACCATGAGCAGGAAATACTCTTATTGAAAGCAAAGGTAAATAATGATGATTTTTACCATGCTTTTTTATTTTTCTTGGGGAATTATCTATCTTGGAAGGTTTTTTTTATGAGCTACAGTAGTATGCTAAAAGACCAAGATTTAGGAAAGAGGAAATTGAAAGTTTTCTTCTGGAATTTAGTAATAGGTCATCTACCATATGGGACAACAATCTATTAACATGGAAAAGTTGGTACAAAGCTGAACTCAGCTAATGGTTTAGTGAAGAGTGGGTGGATGGACTGGCAGGCAGAGTTAACTTTTGTTTTCCAGACATTATCTCAAATGTTGTTTGTAAGGTTATCATGATAATGGTTTGCAAAATTTGGTAGCATCAGAGTTCTATTTAGACTAATTTACATTAAATTACAAACATTTACTAAAGCTTCCGATTATGAGTATCCCAAACATTCAATGCTCCCGGCTGATTATACAATGGTTAATCTCGTAAGGATATGTAGGATGGCTTTTTAACAGTTTTAATGAAGCAGTCAGTTTTAAAGGTGTGAAAATTAAAATTAAACAAAATATGAAGAGAGGAAACAAGTGGAATGAAAATGTGGTAATTTTAGTGTGGACAACATAACCTGATTCCGATTACAATTATCGTTAATACTTCCAAAGATCATTTTACAATTTGTTATAATTATTTAATATCTCCGTAAAGTGGCTATACATATTGTAATATTATGTATATTTGAATCTATTAATATACATCATTCCTGTCAGTGACTTGCGGCAGGTTGGTGGTTTTCTCAGGGTACTCCGGTTTCCACCACCAATAAAACTGACTGTGACGATATAGCTGAAATATTGTTGAAAGTGGCATTAAACATAATCGTAATTCCCTCATTCCTCTGTTTCTCATTGTACATCTTTTTTTATATATTTTCAGTGTAAGCATCTGTTAAAACAAGTTGAAGTACAATCGGGGAAAACAAAATCTCTGAAGCCGCAGGACAAATTACAAGCTCCAGTTAAACCAACTAAGATTACTAAACCATCATCTCCGGTAGAAAGCTCTTCTTCATTTATAGAATCGGAATTGATTGCATCAAGTTCCTTGACGGGAGTTAAGACAAAAAATTTACAGCATGTAAAGAAACTGGCAGCTTTCGAATGTGACCGATGTCAGGCACAGTTTGAGGATGAAATGGAACATTTGTGTCACATTAACAAATGTTTAGACTGAAGAGAAAGGAAATGTTATATGAGATGTAATCATTGTTGTGTCACCTGCATACCATGACAGACAAATAGGAGTCAGTCTGTCACCTTCTTATATTGCACCTGTTGTCATTATTCCACCTAACTAAGATAACATAAGGGCATTGTAAAGTTTGTTGTGGATAGAGATATCCTCCAAAGAAATGTTGTGTACCATATAACTTGTTATGTTAATGGATATAAAATCATTGGTATAAATATTCTATTTATGAAAGGGGTCTCCATTGGCACATACATATGTGGTAGTTCGTTTTACGACTACCTATACATTCACAACTAAAGTTTGTAATTTAGACAGCCATCCAAATCAAGGTGTACTCAATACAACCTTATGTGAATATAGCTTTTCACTGTTGAAAGTCTTAAAGTGCATTTACATGGTCAAAATATTTCTACCAAATCTCTTCAAATTTCACCTGTGCAGCTGTTTCAAACACAAATTTGACAGTCTATGTGTAGCATTTAATTGTGTCCTCTAGTTCAAAGTGTTCACCAGACACTTTTACATATGTTATAGTGCCGAGCGGACACTATTTCATATCGCAATCTCTATAAAATATTGTCCGGGGGGATACTTTAACATAGGACACTATTATGTCTTACCCTAACCCTATACTAGGACACAATTTCATAGCACCGGACACTATTTCATATCGCAATCTCTATAAAATATTGTTCGGGGGGACACTTTAACATAGGACACTATTATGTCTTACCCTAACCCTATACTAGGACACAATTTCATAGCACCAGACACTATTTCATATTGCAATCTCTATAAAATATTGTCCGGGGGGACACTTTAACATAGGACACTATTATGTCTTACATATGCACCTATCCAACTTTCTTCAATATTTGATTGACAGCATCGGTGGCGTAATGGTTAGCATGCTCGCCTTGAGTGTGGTAGATCGTGGGTTTGAGCCCCGCTCAGGTCAAACCAAAGACTATAAAATTGGGATTTGTTGCTTCTCTGCTATTAAGGAGAAAGAGCAAAGACTGGTTGGCTCAGAATCAGAATAATGTGTTCGAGTGGAGCAACATGTTGTTTCAGTGAGCTAGCACTATGAAAATCTAACTCAGCATGTTGGTCTAGAACAAAGCAGACCCCATCATCATCTCATTGATAATTAATTTGTTCTTGTCATGAGATAGCTAAAAAATTGCAGAATTGGCATTAAACAATACTCACTCACTCACTCAATATTTGATTGGCCTATCAAACGTGCTTGACGACATGTTTGGACTATCAAATTTGTGTTTGAAAAGATTCATAGGTAAAATTTGAATTAACAATTTGACAGTATGATTGTACCTTTACAGAAGGACAGTAGTTTACTCAGGTTTTCCCCATCGATATTGCTGACCATCACAATGAAAATTTAATATTGTCAAAATTGTCATCAAACACCTATAATCCTTAGTATGAGAAAAGTTTTCATGTATACAAATATATATATATATATATTGGTGCTTTATATTATTAAGATTTTAAAGAAAAACTATATTAATGTTGGCGAATACAATTTTTGAATTTATAAACAAATCGTCTTAATACAAAATGTACACAAAATTGCATTTGTTTAAAAAAAGTGCTATGCTGTATCATACAGGAATGTGAACACTCAATGCACATCTTTACAACTACCCATTTGTAAGGTGTTTATATTGTAATGTTTACTGTATAAAACTTCAATCCACAGTTACAATGCTATATTACAGATAACATACGTTACTATACAATTAATGACTTTTCATAAGGTGGACACTGTGATTTATCAACCCTGAGGAAGTGATGTTCACCGAAACCAATGGCTGAGGTGAACATCACTTCCAAGGGGTTGATAAATCAGTGTCCACCGAAATGAAAAGTCATCAATTGTTTTATTAAATGACATATTTTAAGTGTAATTTTGGGGTGAAAATTGTGAATTGTTGCCGTTTCTTAGACATTTCCATTTATTCTTTTTTATATGTAGCTGCTTCAAACCAACAAACACCAGTTTTTAAAGCTTGACATTTCTAATGTTTCTAAACAATAAAATTGATTAAGAAAAAACGAATACAATTTCAAAATTTTAACAAATAAAATATCACAGTTTCAGTAACATTTTTAAGCAATTTTTAAAGAACATAGGTAAGTATAATTATTTTATGTTGTAGTTTATGGTAATGTTAGAGCAATTATTGAACACAGGAAATTGCATTTGCGGTCTTTCAAATGCTGCATCATCAACTGTAGCAAAACGTGTCTTAACTTTTGGTTCTACTGACGAAGCTGCTTCGTTCATTTTTGTTTACTAACAGTCATCTGCTGATTACCGAAGTTCGTTAGCAAGACCACCTTTGATTGGTTGAGGTTCAAAATGTCGGCCAATCAAATTTATCGATATTAATCAGTCTACTGGTTTTCCCCTGTTACTATATTTGGGTACGTACTAACTGTGACATGAGATTTATTAACCTCACGTGCAAAATTGTGCGGTGGACATGTAGTTCTGTTAGAGAAAGCAATGAACCTTCTAAACCAATCGGAATTAAGAAAATTCATAGTCATTTAATAAAATGTTATATTACAGATAACATACGTTACAATGTTATATTACAGATAATGTACATCAGCTAACATTTAAAAATACAAAATGTATATGTTATTTCTGTCTGACACACATTTGATGTTTGTTCCTGTAAGATCTGTCATTTTTAATTCAAACACACTTATAAACAGGCAGTGGAAACTGATTTTTTTAGTAAATACATCATAAATAAATTTAAAAAAAGTTGTAGCTTTTTTTGTCAGAAATCTTGAATAGATTATTTTATATCGTAAGCTAGCCATTACATCTTGCCTGTGATGAAAGTGGAATGGATATTGGTATTTCCATGACAACAGATCTAGAGGTAGTGGTGATGGTATAACTTATTAGGCCTTACTGTCATAAAACATTTTAATACGATTTTTGTCCTCGTACTAAAAAAACCAGCCAATCAGAACACTTTATCCAATACATTAAGTATTCTGATTGGATGATTTTAGAGTACAACTTCAAAACTCGTACTCATACTTTTGACCGTGAAACCTGATCTGTGTGATGATAACCACTGTAATTGGTCAGCACATTTATCCTGTAGTGTACATCATCTTCCTTCATCCTTCCAGACACGATATAACTGAAATATTGTTAAAAGTGGCGATAAACACCATAACCTCTGTATCATGTCTTTATGTTTAACTTTGTTTATCAGTAGCCACCATTAATATGTTAACTGATTTTGGTCAACGTAATCATCCTGTAGTGTATATTTCTAGTTTCCATGATCACCATTAGGTCACTTTCTCAGTAAACATAACTAAGAATCTACTATTGCTAGTTAATATGGACAACCTGGGGGTGCATTTTCTACATTTAATGAAAAGCATGATCAACTTAGGGGTACATTTTCTACATTTAATGAATACCAGTAGTTTATATAATTTGAACATGTATATAAAGGACAATTCCACATTTTCAAGTCCCCTTCAGTGCCCTTTATATACAAGTTTGACTGTATTCACGACATAAATTCACTCACATGTGACTTGTAATGGGGTTTACTCAGATTTTCCCAAGCCATAACATATCAGTAAAGGGGAGCATGTGCGAGATATGATTTTAATCTGATTGTATTACAATGTTGATATGCAGAAAATTCAAAGTTTGAGTTGGGGGTTGACCACAAGCATTATATAGTGATACAGGCTACTAGGAAGGAGCCTCTGGTTTTAGCAAATATTTGGAAATAAAATGTGTCGAAAGAAGAGTTTGAAGATACCAAATGGGTAATCAGAATCCGTATATCGAAGAACAGACAACACAATGGCCAAATGTAAAAGTACAAAAAACAATCTACAAACTTGGTCCCAACAGTGTTTGTTTGGGTGTTTGGGCACTGAATAGGGGGTTTCCTGTTTTTTCATGGGCGAGTGCTTTCATTTGCTGTTTGTAAATAAAATGATTGTCTTTTAAAGCATTTAGAAGCATAGTGATTTACTTTTTAGATCTCCTGGCCCATATAGGTAAGTGAGATATTGTTATCACTTATGTTTTCTGTAAACTTTTTATATGGAACCAAACTTGACCAAGCATGGTTCATAACATTTTTATGTGATTTTGAAATACACTATGGCAGCTAGGGTCAATTATACTTTCTCAATGTCTGAAATTTCAAATATATTTAAAAATTATTCTTCTCTGAAATGACTGAACCAGTTGAAAGCAAACTAGGCTGCAATGCTCTTTTTTTGGTTTTCTGTTAAAGGTGTTTTTAGCTTGCCTTGCCAAAGGCAATGTGAGCTTTTGCCATCACTTGGCATCCGTTAACTTTTCACATTTTAATCTTCTCCTCTGAAACCTCTCAGCCAAATGAACTGAAAATTGGTAGGAAGCATCTATGGAAGGTCCTCTAAAGATTGCTAATTTTGTGCCGATCTATTAACAAACATGGCCACCACAGGCAATTCTTGTTTCTGATTGGCCGATTTTTTTAAATCTTCTCCTCCGAAACCGCTTGGCCAAATGAACCGAAACTTGGTAGGAAGCATCTATGGAAGGTCCTCTATAAAGGTTGCTCATTTCATCCCGATCTGTTAACAAATATGGCTGCCACAGGCAATTCTTGTTTCTGATTGGTTCATTTCTAAAAAGCCTTCTTCATTGTAGTAAACTGTTAAGAGATAATTCTTGCCTTTAAACTGTTAAAAGAAAGATAACTTGCTATTATCTCCCTTAGAAATTAACTAATGCTGATATGGTGTAGCATGTTTATACTATACATTACATGTAGGTATTCACATTTTAATATTCTTTTTAGCTCACTTTGGCAAAGGCAATGTGGGCTTTTGGCATCACTTGGCGTCCGTCGTTTGTTAACTTTTCACATTTAAATCTTCTCCTCGGAAACCCATCAGCCCAAATGAACTGAAACTTAGTAGGAAGCATCTATGGAAGGTCCTCTCTAAAGAGTGCACATTTTGTTATGATCCATTACCAAACACAGGCAATTCTTGTTTCTGATTGGCCAATTAAAAAAAATCTCCTCTGAAACCGCTTGGCCAAATTAACCGAAACTTGGTAGGAAGCATCTATGGAATGTCCTCTATGACGATTGCTCATTTCGTCCTGATCGGTTAACAAACATGGCCACCACAGGAAATTCTTGTTTCTGATTGGTCGATATCTAAAAATCTTCTCCTCTGAAACTGCCTAGCCAAATGAACCGAAAGGAAGCATTTACATGTATGGAAAGTTCTGTATTAAGTTTCCTCAAAGTAGAATGAAAGGTGAGCGACACAGGCTCAGCGCACTGAGCCTCTAGTTTTTGTATGGATTTGAATTCCAAAATGACCACTTCAGAACATACTTTAACATAGGATCCTAAATTGACTACAATAATTTTCCTCAGAAACTATAAACAGAACTGAACCCAAACTGTACGTGGGTAGTTCTTTAATTATTCTTTGTACTATACTGGGTGCCCATCCTTTTGTGTAGTAGTCGGTAGGTGCATTATGCTGCTACAAAAGGTCGTTTTTTTTTGTCCCTGCCCAACTCGCCATACTTTTCCGAGTGGAAGTCAAAAAGTGTTGCCCAAGTATCTCCCTCATTTCTGTATATCTTTATATGATCTTATTATGATATGGGTCTTTTGTTGTTGTATTCCTCCCATCTGTAACCAAATTTTGTTCTAGTTGCCAGATCCTTCTGAAATTGTAGCACAAGGAAACATGGCACAAAATAAAGGTTAGGATTGCAAATAGAGATTAAATGCACAAAAAGAATGTCCTCTGGGTTTTTTGGTTTGTATGTAAAGCATGCATTTTTCAATTGGTTCTGATAAAAAAAAATTAGTTATAAAGTTCTTTGTATTCTGCTATCAGATTTTGCATGGATTTCTGTTTCAGAAATAAAATAGGCCAATGCCCAAAATTTTGTTTTAAATTCAGTAAGAAAATGATTATTGTTAAATGCCAAATAAGCCATTTTTCAGCTACATGTATATCATGGTGAGAACAAGTTACATTTTGATGAGATGATGATGACTACTTTGTACTTGACCAACTCGCCGAGTTGGATTTATATAGTACTTACTAATTGAAACAATAGTCTATGAGTAGACATGTTGCTCCATTCGGACACATTATTCTGATTTTGAGCCAACTAGTCTTTGCTCTTACTATTTAATGATGCAT
The DNA here is from genome assembly GCA_963383655.1 of Bathymodiolus septemdierum. NCBI lineage: Eukaryota > Metazoa > Mollusca > Bivalvia > Mytilida > Modiolidae > Bathymodiolus > Bathymodiolus septemdierum. Next base: position 23,608,031 of record OY726522.1, on the reverse strand, counting down.
GCTTAGCAGTGAAGCAACAAATACCAGTTTTATAGTCTTTGGTTTGACCTGACCAGGGCTCAAACCCACAATCTACCACACTCAAGGCGAGCACGCTAACTATTACGCCACCGATGTTGTCAATCAAATATTGAAGAAAGTTGGATAGGTGCATATGTAAGACATAATAGTGTCCTATGTTAAAGTGTCCCCCCATTTTATAGTCTTTGGTTTGACCTGACCAGGGCTCAAATCCACAACACTCAAAGTGAGCATGCTCTCTATTAGAATTGAGCTTATTAATCAGATGCAATTTAGTACTACTATGCATAACAAATTTGGACCTATACAAGACATGATCTTTGGTGGGAGTGGCCTTACTTATTGTAGCTTTCAGCATAATTTATCTCGGATAACTTGAATACTCAGATATTAATAAGTAGCATCATCTGACCCTTCAACTTTGACACAACAAGATTCAGCTGTATACACATGTATTATAAAGAAACAAAACAATGCAGTTTTCCAATATTTTTTTTTATACAATATCGAATCACTCAAATTTGTGATAAAAAGATTCAAAGTTTAAATTAACAAATTTCAACATTTCACTACATGATGTTAGCTCTAGACGATAACATTTTAGAAAGCAGCAGGTTTTCCTGATAATGGATGTGGTCCCTTCCCAGCATAATTCAGCACGCGACTTCCAGGAGCATCAACATCTACTGACTTGGTGTATGGCCACATCTTGGGATTTTTCTCCATGTCAATGACACTCTTAGGGAAATAAACTGCCTGCATTTCTTTTGTTAATTCCTCCCAAGAAGGAAGTGTATCCATAGTTTTCCTCTGTAAAACAAATCAGAACTTAGTTTAAGCAAGGCTAACATCAACAATATCTTGTCTCTCTTTCTTAGATTTAGACATTAACTGCCCTCGGGGAAATTCAAAAATGATTTGACTTTTTTTCTTTCTCTGTATTATATATATATGTCCTTGTTATTGACAATGATGCCCATTAAGTTCTACCATATGGAGTATATATTTTTCATTTAGGTTCAAATTAGGGGTTTGGTATTTTTTTGGATCCTCGTACATCGGGATCTGTAAGAGCTACAACACATTTGTTGGAACACTAAACAGGGAAAATGTATACAAATCAGACTTGTCTAGATGCTCGCATGAGCCTATATAACTAACAAGGTATAAAGAATATTCATGGAACTATTGCACATTATAACAAATATTAAAACTAAAATATCTATTTTGAAATAAAATTGTTCATCAAACTCAACTAAGAAGGTAATTGCATGAGCTATTCAAATTAAGCTGAATTTATGGAAAATTGTGAATTATTGCTTCTGTATGTAGGTTTTGCATTTTCTATTGATGTTAACAGCAGCCATTTTGGTCAGTTGGCAGGGTAATCTGACACAATTTTGAAATGGGACCACCCATGGATCATCCCTGCCAGGTTTGCTTTAATTTGGCATTATGGTTTCAGTAAAGGAGATGTAGAAATGTATTTTATGAAAATAAAGCCTTACAATTTGCATATTCCATAAAAATCACCAAAATTCTAAATTGTATAAAAAAGCGTGGAATATTATGTTCAACAGCTGATTATAATGTAGCTACATGGAGGAGTACAGTACATATTTAAATTGATTCCATCTTAAAACAAAGCCATCTTTGCCATTTAAAGACATTATTAGTGTTTATTTGTTTATGGTGTTTAATGCCACTTTCAACAATATTTCAGTTCGGTCATTCGGTCAGTTTTATTAGTGGAGGAAATCAAGAGTACCCAGAGAAAACCAGACATGCTGTAAGTCACTGACAAACTTTTATCACATATTGTTGTATCGAGTACAACTCGCCTGAGCGAGATTCGCCTCACAACGTTAGTGGTGAAATGCACTGAATGCATAGGTAGTTGTAAATCCAACTACCATACGATCATGACCACCCCTTCTTGAATTAGTGAAAAACATAGCAAAGCAGTGTGTACTAATAGTGGACAGTCAGTTTCAAGTGTATCATCAAAGAAATAAAGTATACAACAAACATCAAATTTTAATTAGATTGAATTACCCGTAAATGGTTACCTTAATCTTACAACTCAAAACTAATGGATCATTGTCTACTCTCTTACTTCAATAAAATTATGTTTAGTTATTTTTTGATACTCACATAAGCCTTTACCAATGCTAGACTTTGCTCCACATTTATGATATCAGTCTTTAGAGCTTCAGCCTATTAGAGAAAAAAATAGTAAACAATAAAAAAAACCAATATAATTAAATTTCTTACAGACAAATTTCCATTTTTACCAAATCATTTTATATTGCATCATCATGCATCTGTTATGCATAAACTTTTCACATTTCAATTTTTCTCTCTCCAAAAACCAGCAGACCAACTCGAACCAAACTTAAAAGAACTGCTACTGGGATGATCGTCAACATTTTGTGTGAATTCCGTTCCATCTCGGCAAATTATTCTTTCTGATTGACTGAAATTTCTAAATCTCTTCCATCCAAGAACATGTGATGGAATTGAGATAAAGTGGAAATAATCCTTGTATATGACCTTCTATAAAGTTTATGCTTTACCTGTCAATAGGAAATCAAAGATGATCACTATTTTTAGCATATTACCCTATAGGAAAATGAATAAATTAATTATTCAGAAAGTGAGTGTTGTTTAAGGCCAAATGAGCAATTTTTCAGCTATATCATTGCAATAACAAGTTATATTCGATGAAATGATGATGATGTCCGCTTTGTACTAGACCAACATGCTTAATTTGATTTTAATAATTCTAGTTTACTGAAACAAGATGTGGCTCCACTCGGACACTTTATCCCGATTCCAAACCAACAATTCTTTGCTCTTACTCCTTAAGGCTGCGTGCATAGCAGAGAAACCACAAATACCAATTTTATAGTCTGGTTTGACCCGACTGGGACTTGAACCCACTATCTACCGCACTAGAGGCGAGCATGCTAACCATTACGCCACCGATGCGGTTCAGTATACCATGAAAATGAGGTCATGGTCATGTGCCACATGCCGGTCTAACATGTACAAACCACGGAAAATGTCATCATATATGTGTAGACCAAATATGTCAAGCCTAAATTGTATGATAATGGAGAAACTGATCTAGTCACAAAAATTTGACATTGTTAACGCAATTGATGCAGGAAAAACAAATCCTTCGTCTTGCTTTCTGACAGCGACTTTCATCTCGGGGAAAGACAACAAATTTGTAAAAATCTCTGTAATACTTAAATTGTAAAATTACATACAGCACTTTTCTCTACTCCTTCAATTTTTGACATCCAGCCTTCTGGATCTTTAGGATATGGTACATTTACTCCTCCATACTACAAAATATACATCAAATATTATCATCTTTGTTACCAACTGTAAGGCTTACATGAGAATAATATGGTTTGATTAGAGGCTCACATCAGCATAATAATGCATAGACCGTGAATATGAGATGAATCTTTTCACAGTTGCACCAAATAATACTTTTTAATAAAATAGTCTTCAAGGATATTTATCAAAGTTGAGATTCAAATATTTTGAAATCCAATTGTTTAATGATACAGCTGTTGTTCTTCTGGTTTCAGAAATGTATGGTTATGAAGTACAAAATGTATGAAACAAGCCACATAGAACCTGGGAACTTCGCTAAAAAAATCGAACTCTACATATCATAATGATACTGATCAGAAAATTTTGTAGAATTTCTATTGTTTAATGTTATGACGACTATTCCTCTTAAACAAATTTTGATGAAGAATAATTGTTAAAAGAACAAACAGACAATATATATTTCCTACAAAAAAATCCTTTAATCAAACCATTCCAAAATTCTAACCTTTTTGACAATATTTTAACAATGGCTGCATGCAATTTTTTTCATTGCGCCTAAAATGAGGAACACCTATAAAAGCACTGTTCATTTGTCAATTCTGAATTCCTTCTTGTAATAAATGTTAGAGAAAACCGAAGGAGCAATAACGAATGGTCAACCCAGAAACAGTGGCAACATTGGGCACACAAGACATCGGACCAAGGTAAACAAAAAATAAATTAAAAAAAACACAACACAGAAAATTAAAAAGATGTGAAACAAGGTTTAACCCAACAAAGAACGGGGATGAACCCAGGTGGTTGTGAAGGGTAAGAAGTTATAATAATCTTACAGCTTTCTCAAACTCTGCTACCATTGCTTTATTTACCAGTCTTGACTTATAAAAGTCAAAATCTATTTTTGGAATTTGTTCTGGATACTTATGAACCCTGAAACGAAAAAAAAAGAAGAAGATATAAAACCAACAAAATAGGAGAGTTCTAAGCATGTAACAAACGATTCCAGACAAAATGCAAGCAGATTGTTAAGTTATAAAAGAATTTTTTCTTATATTACCAGACACCAAACAGACTTACATTTTTTTGTACTTAGACTGGTACTTAATATAATAAAATACATGTAATGTAAAACCACTAAACATTCTCATGAAGTAATAAACTCAAACTACCAAGTTACCAGGTTACATGGGTGGTCAAATGGTTAAGGTCATTTATTTTTAACCACAATAACATATACAGATCTATACTTTCCATATTTTTTAAACCATTTAAGGTTTTCACTGTTATTTTATTTACCAATAGTTTGTTACTTAAGAAAAAATTCTTGGATGTCGGGTTCTATGCTTATTTTAACATGGATAGGCATTATATTTGTCATTATTTTACACCGAGCGACAGCATAGAGCCCGGCATCCGAGAATTATTTCGATTCTAACAGGGCATTTACGGTAATTGCATACATTCAAGCGTACCTAGACAGAGGTTATTTTTGGGCCCTGTTCCAATTACCTCCCGCTATTATTTACAAGAATATATAACGCTACAGAAGCTGTTCCAATTACCTCTCGCTATTATTTACCAGAATATATAACGCTACAGAAACGTTATAAAAATTGATAATGATCAAAAATCAGGGTTGGCAAAATAGCGGGAAATACTCATATTTCCCAGGACGGTGGGAAATACTGGGAAATAAGATTGATTCTTAATTTGCAAATATAATGGTACATGAACCTGTATACATTGTGCACTTGTTTACTGCGCATAGTATAAATTTCTTTGAGTTCCAGATTATTGTGATATATCTTCTTATAAACAAGCAAATTGAACATTTATTTGGAGTATAATATAGATTTGAGGTAATCTGTTTGTAAAATCTTCATAATTTACCCAAGATAAATTCTAAAACACTAAGTGATCACTGTTATCATTTGGATTTAAGTTTCCCTGAACTGTTAGCCTTAGGATAAATTCTAAATCACTGAGTGATCACTGTTATATGCCTTAACTGTTAGATATTTGCTAAAACAAATATATTGATTTTGATAGAAATATTAAGAAAATTATTCTTTACTTGTAATCCCCACTTTGTACCTCCTTTGTTTAGTGATTAAAACCATATTCTGACCTGCTTTTAACATCTTTATTGTTTGTCTTTACAAACTGGACTTATTGATTTCTAAAGGTTATTGAAGATGTGTTAATTAGTTTGTAAAAACAAATTAAAAAAGTTAGTCATTATCATAGCATAAAACTTAGGATATTAGATTACATGTATACAACCTGGCACTGAAAAGTGTAGATATAAAATTGTGGTGATAGTTTTAACATGTTTTTAATAAAAGTCTTTTGTATAAATATTATGTTTATATGAAGATTACAATTTAAAAAGTTGCCTGAAGTCCTTCTTAATGGTCCTACACCTAGGCTGTATACCCATATTTATTAAACTGATGTAATTTTCAACACTGTGTGTTAAAATGTTAAGTTTTTAGAAATTAATCACATCTAAAAATCATATTTCCCAGTATTTCCCACTTGAGCTAAAATTTAGAGTATTTCCCAGTAATTACCACTGGGAATTCCCGCCACTGGTATTTCCCGGCCAACACTGTCAAAAATTAGTTTCATCTGATTTTTTTTGTATATTTATTATTCAGGGTTCACCAAACCAGGCGAAGTGGGCGACTTCTTCGCCTTCGTTTCAATGAAGTCACCCAATTTCTGTCAAAATGCAAAGTTTTACTCACACCGTCAGTCTTTTCAAGTCTTATTATTTCTATTCTTTTAATTTAACATACATAAAGTACAAATATGCAAAATATGCTGTTGATTAGATATGCCTTCTGCACATGTGGCTAGGGTGTTCTGTGCTATTTAGAGCCCTCTATTGTTTTCAAGGCGAAAGTAGCATGCCATGTTATAAATAAATACATAGAAGTACACTGTATGTAACTGTAAACATTCAGACTATTTTGTGCATTTCATGATCATTTCATATGATTTTATTATTTTCGCTACATCACGTAGTTAATGGATTTATCTTAACTCTGCTATTCATTTAAATTATTTATCTTTAATAACCTTCTAAAATTTTCCTGTCAAATGATTTCATATGTTTGCTTAATAATTTTAATAAAAAAAAAAGTTTATTGATAATCATCCATGCTTCAGTCATCTGTTGTATAGTACTGTCAAAACATACTTTCGTATTCAAACCATCTCTACATCTAGCTATAGTGTGATCCATAACAGAGTCATAACAAAAAAAAAGAAACAGAGCTCCAGATAATTTTCAAGTCCAAAGGGTAATTACCCCCTACTTTTGAAAATGATGGGTATTTGCACATTTCCTTTGCACTGTTGTACTCTCTACTTCATAAAAGATTGCTTACATGTACACTTTTAAAATTATGTTTGACACAAGTGTTATTCAATTAATGCAGGAGGCAAGTGAAATGTATATCTCTGTTTAATTTGACACGATTGTGTCATGTTTATTAATAAAATGTTGTAAATATTTTGTATTTTGCTTGTCGACTTCGGCGCCTTTTCACAGCCGTGTTGATAATGTCATCAATGATTCCTTTAACTATACTGTCACTAGACACAGATGAAACTGTCGGGAACTTAAGCATAGAATTTTCCGTAGCGCGATTATTCATGTTCTTGCTCATTTTCAACGAACGTGTTCCCAAATTTACTTTCGTTTTATTTCTTGCTTATTATGTAAACCGCATTTATTTGTAATATTGACCGCGATTGGATGATTTATCGTAAACATCCAATCAGATCTCTTTTGACATCGATGCTTAGAAAGGGCAAGCATTCGATACCCCTCGGAAGTATACACTCTCTCCTTCGAAAAGTATAAAGGGAAGTAATTACTCGGAATTTCTCAAAGACAAAAATGTATTGTTATGTACACTCCGAATTTGGAAAGTTTGCTTACACAGCAATATGTATGCGTAATGTGTACACTCTGACCTGATAATACATGCGTTTTTACTGGTTTTCATAGCGTAAAAAACACAAATACGCAACTTATCTGGAGCTCTGAGAAAGATGGCTTAATTAGCAATTTTAATTTTCTGATATTTTAATTTAGTTGTTCGACACCTTTTTTATCTAATGCCGTTAGATATCACACCAGACACTGTGTATATATCAATATTAATTCAATATCAAGTATAAAGTAAGACACCACACGAGAAGGTATCAGATTAGTTCGCTCTGGGTCCGTTCGCCCTAAAAGTGGGTCTGTTCGCCCCGATAATTAAAAAGTATTGAACATAATGCATATTTTAATTTAAAATAAAGAAGTAATGATATACAAAAGTGTTAATTTAAAGAAAAAATATGAGATTTTGGAAATTAATTAAGTTATTTTCAAGGATTTATTATGTATATTGTTTGAAATGCTTAAAGGGAAACTTTGCGATTTTTTAAATGTTAGCTAAATATGTTCCTGGTGATATAAAATACATATTCACAAAGTTTTATCGACATATTTCCACAAATAACGAATTCTAATATGACGTCCAAACCCGTGGTAAAAATAATATTAATCTATGACCGATTAAATTTATGACGTTATCGACAATTTATAACGATATTTTACCAATTTTTACATATTAGAATCAAAATAATTCATGGAAGCCATATGTATTGTTTTTACCATGGGTAGGCCTTTATGTCAGCTTTTTACCCCTCGCTAACGCTCGGGGTATAATTTCGTAACATAAAGGCCTACCCGTGATAAAAACAATACATATACATATGGCTTCCATGAATAATGTCTTAAGCAAATCGCAAATTTGTAATTTTAATTTCTAATTTTTTCATGGGTTGTGACATTTTAACCCGATAATTGCATTGTGGGATTGAAATTTAAAGTCTGGGTCGCTGATGTTAAATTCGCTTCATTTAAAGCGCTCAGAGGACTGTAATTTAAATCTAATAAGCGTTGGAAAATTAAATACTGAAGTGAACAGCTACGTACCTTTTTGACAAACAACTATTTTAAATGAACAAAATGTTTCATTTCCTTTATATTTACAACGGAAAGAGTGTTTTACAACAGTCGCCTATATTCACTATATGTAGGATCCCTTTTACAATTATGTTCATTTTGTTTTACTGCTAATGAACTGAAAAATATAATGGATAATTTTGACAACGCGTAACTTGTGTATTGATCGGATTAATAAAATGGGAATTTGAATACACACTATTTGCTTTCCAAGACGAGTTGGTAGATCGTTTATTATTTATTAAAGATAAAATATTTATAAAACATTAGAATAAATATAATGTTGAAATAACAGGAACAATTATAATTGTAATTATGCTTTAGATGATAAAAAAGTATACACCATCCTTGAAATTATAAGTTTTCATTATTAGAGGTGCCAAATTGGCCTAACTACATGTATATATAGCTGTCTCATCATAATTAATATGTATTCACAATTTTAACGATCGATGTTCATAAAAGATGTTTTAATTTTAATTAAAGAACTAAAAATTAAAGGTTAGGAGATCGGGTGGCAACTGAGTTTACAAAGTTAGTGTTTAAAGAAAAAAAAACCTCTTTGTTCAGTGACCCCCAGAAGGCACAAAACCTAAATATATGATTTTTTTCAGCTCGGAATCCTGTAAGCAAACTTGACCTATCATTTTGATATCCACTGATATTCATTCAGACAAAGTTCGGAAGAAATCATGATCATGAGCGGTATAAACAGATGAAGAGCAGTCAAAATATACAGAGATTAGGCCACACCAAATTTACTTCTTGTTCTTCAGATTTTGTGCTAAAAACGTTGGAGCGAGCAAGTGATTTAAAAATGTTAATTTCTTTTCCTTTTTTTGTTTGTTTGTCATTTTTGATGAGCGAAACGTAAAATATTATGCGGAAAATATATTTCTTATATGTTTCATGTATTTTCAGAAGCGAGAGACCATATTTTAATTTTAAATATTTTATTCTTCAATAAATTCAGGCAAATAATTCCTGAAATAAGAAGTGAAAGGCGGGATTTACTTATTTTTATTTTCATTCTGAAAACGACAGGTACATTCACACACTCAGCAGGGTACCTAATATTGCGTAATGAGCTTAGGTCCACACAGGAAGTCGCCAGGCAGAATATACAAGTGTCATTTTACATCCGGTCGACGAGACTCTGACCGAATACTTGAATACATGTGTCACAATCTTTGGCAATAATCAGAAACGCAATACACATTTTGTGACCCGTTAACGCTACCCGTGACTAGAATAGGAAATGCAATACACATTTTAAAGGTTCTAATAGGTGATCAAAATACACGATCCTGATCAAGTATATATTAGGAATGGGTGCATATTAATGCACACTGGCGGATCAAGGGGGTGTTCGACAATTTAGTAAAATTCGTGTATAAATTGGGTAAAAATTGGCAAACAAGAGCCTGGGACCCCGTTTTCAAAACTGCTGGATCCGCGCCTGATGCAGCAATGATTCTGGGGCTATTTTCACAAAATAATCTTAAGATTAACATTGATCGTAAGTTATATTGAATTGTTCATTTTCATCTTGATTTTTTTTGTGCCTCATCAGAATGATATAGCAACAACCAAAATTATGAAGTAAAGCAGGGTGAACAGGGCAGGGTAGAAAATTCTTCTTGCAAACCCCAAAAAGCAAAATAGACAAAAACCATTCGTATGCAATTTTTCCTTATAAAAACAACAACCATATTTGTTATGACTATTCTGAGATTAATCAGAAGGATCCGCCAGTTCGAAAGACGTGATTAAAATAAACAACCAGAAGCTCTCAAGAGCCTGTATTGTTCACCTGGTTATAAAAAAAAACAATTGGTCCTATGTAAAAACTATGTCCTGCAGTGGTAGTCATCTTGGAATTACGATCAACATAAAAAACACAAAGTTTGTAAAGGATCTTCCAATGATTGATGCACAGTTTAGGTTCAATCAGTGCAATAGCTTCAGAGAAGAATATATTTCTGTATTTTCCCCATATGGTCCTGTGTTAATACTATGACCTGTGGTGGCAGCCATCTTGGATTTCCGATAGGCATAAAAAACAGAGGACCTTCCAATGATCATTCAGAACAAAAAACGTACAGTTTGTAGAGAACCATCCAATGAACATTCATGTACAGTTTGACTTTAATCATATTTGTAGTTTCTGAGAAGAAGGCATTTGAACATTTTCCCATAGGGTCCAATGTTAATCTATGTCCTGCGGTGGTGGCCATCTTGGATTTCCGATCGGCATAAAAAACACACACCTTGTAGAGGACCTTCCAATGATCATTCCTGGGCAGTTTGGTTTCAATTATCCAAGTGGTTTCAGAGAAGAAGCGTTTTGAAACATTTTTCCCATAGGGTCCAATGTTAAACTAAGTCCTGCCGTAGTCGCCATTTTGAATTTCATATCGGCACAAAAAACGCACAGTTTGTAGAGGACCATCCAATGAACATTCATGTACAGTTTGGCTTTAATCATATTTGTAGTTTCTGAGAAGAAGGCATTTGAACATTTTCCCATAGGGTCCAATGTTAATCTATGTCTTGCGGTGGTGGCCATCTTGGATTTCCGATCGGCATAAAAAACACACACCTTGTAGAGGACCTTCAAATGATCATTACTGGGCAGTTTGGTTTCAATTGTCCAAGTGGTTTCAGAGAAGAAGCGTTTTGAAACATTTTTCCCATAGGGTCCAATGTTAAACTAAGTCCTGCCGTAGCCGCTATTTTGAATTTCATAACGGAACAAAAAATGTACAGTTTGTAGAGGACCATCCAATGAACATTCATGTACAGTTTGGCTTTAATAATATTTGTAGTTTCTGAGAAGAAGGCATTTGAACATTTCCCCATAGGGTCCAATGTTAATCTATGTATTGCGGTGGTGGCCATCTTGGATTTCCGATCGGCATAAAAAACATAAAATTTGTAGAGGACCTTCCAATGATCATTCCTGGGCAGTTTGGTTTCAACTGTCCTAGTGGTTTCAGAGAAGAAGCGTTTTGAAACATTTTCCCCATAGGGTCCAATGTTAAACTAAGTCCTGCCGTAGCCGCTATTTTGAATTTCATATCGGAACAAAAAACGTACAGTTTGTAGAGGACCATCCAATGAACATTCATGTACAGTTTGGCTTTAATAATATTTGTAGTTTCTGAGAAGAAGGCATTTGAACATTTTCCCATAGGGTCCAATGTTAATCTATGTATTGCGGTGGCGGCCATCTTGGATTTCTGATCGGCATAAAAAACATAAATTTGTAGAGGACCTTCCAATGATCATTCCTGGGCAGTTTGGTTTCAACTGTCCTAGTGGTTTCAGAGAAGAAGCGTTTTGAAACATTTTCCCCATAGGGTCCAATGTTAAACTAAGTCCTGCCGTAGCCGCTATTTTGAATTTCATATCGGCTTTGTAGAGGACCATCCAATGAACATTCATGTACAGTTTGGCTTTAATCATATTTGTAGTTTCTGAGAAGAAGGCATTTGAACATTTTCCCATAGGGTCCAATGTTAATCTATGTCCTGCGGTGGTGGCCATCTTGAATTTTCGATCGGCATAAAAAAACAGAAACTTTGTAGAGGACCTTCCAATGATCATTCCTGTGCAGTTTGGTTTCAATTGTCCAAGTGGTTTCAGAGAAGAAGCGTTTTGAAACATTTTCCCAATAGGGTCCAATGTTAAACTAAGTCCTGCCGTAGCCGCCATTTTGAATTTCATATCGGAACAAAAAACGTACAGTTTGTAGAGGACCATCCAATGAACATTCATGTACAGTTTGGCTTTAATCATATTTGTAGTTTCTGAGAAGAAGGCATTTGAACATTTTCCCATAGGGTCCAATGTTAATCTATGTATTGTGGTGGCGGCCATCTTGGATTTCCGATCGACATAAAAAACAAAAACTTTGTAGAGGACCTTCCAATGATCATTCCTGGGCAGTTTGGTTTCAACTGTCCTAGTGGTTTCAGAGAAGAAGCGTTTTGAAACATTTTCCCCATAGGGTCCAATGTTAAACTAAGTCCTGCCGTAGCCGCTATTTTGAATTTCATATCGGAACAAAAAACGTACAGTTTGGCTTTAATAATATTTGTAGTTTCTGAGAAGAAGGCATTTGAACATTTTCCCATAGGGTCCAATGTTAATCTATGTATTGCGGTGGTGGCCATCTTGGATTTCCGATCGGCATAAAAAACATAAATTTGTAGAGGACCTTCCAATGATCATTCCTGGGCAGTTTGGTTTCAACTGTCCTAGTGGTTTCAGAGAAGAAGCGTTTTGAAACATTTTCCCCATAGGGTCCAATGTTAAACTAAGTTCTGCCGTAGCCGCCATTTTGAATTTCATACCGGAACAAAAAACCTAAAGTTTGTAGAGGACCATCTAATGAACATTCATGTACAGTTTGGCTTTAATCATATTTGTAGCTTCTGAGAAGAAGGCATTTGAACATTTTCCCATAGGGTCCAATGTTAATCTATGTCCTGCGATGGCGGCCATCTTGGATTTCCGATCGGCATAAAAAACAGTAACTTGGTAAAGGACATTCCAATGATCATTCATTTACAGTTTGGGTTCAGTTAGTTCATTAGTTTCAGAGCATATTATTGGCCCTGGCAGCCATATTGAATATCCGACAGGAACGAAAAACAGTAACTTTGTAGAGGACCATCCAAGGAACATTCCTGCTAAGTTTGGTTCCAATCGGCCCAGTGGTTTCAGAGAAGAAGCTTGAAATGTGAAAAGTTTACAGACAACAGACGACGGATGCCAAGTGATGGCAATAGTTCACCTGGACCTTTGGTCCAGGTGAACTAAAAAATGTTTTCTTTACGCAGAGACATATTATATGTTACGCTTTGTTTAAATCAGAAATAACCGTTATCTTTTTACTGTTGGCGAATCAGAATATTGTATTTCCATAAACAAATTATTATATTACGTAAGAGATGTACCCTGAAGTTTTGTATAATAAACTTTAAAAGTATTTATAATATTCATCGTCTGTAATTGTCAAATGAAAACAATTACAAATTATATGTTTACATAATCCCCTCAATTGTATGGCTTCCTACCCTGTAACTTTCTGTGCATTTAGCTAAGAAGCAGAGCTTATGTGTAGCTTTATTGTAGTGCATGAACGATCGATTACAAAGTGCGATCTTATAAATATCATTAAAACAATTTTGCCCCGTAGTATAGGCCTATTTTTATTTTTTTACGAATTCATGGCATTGTTCCGATGTTCGTTCTTTTTTTTGTAAATGTGTCTCATTAAAGACGCACCGTTTTCTCCAATTCGTTTGTTTTGCCATAAGTATATAGAAACAAAACGTAAATCTGCAAAAGGTGATTGTGTAATAAATTCATATATTTAGAATAATAAGAAAAATAAAAAGAATTACGCCTGACAAGCCATATCGACACTGAATGAGGACCCTGGTTTGTCACGCTTGTTTTGGGGTGTGGTGGTATTTAGACATCACGTGATAATTGGTATCGAGATGCTATCAAAATGGCGACATCCATCTATCGTTGACCGAATTTTAAAATCGATTTCATTCCCTTATCCAACATAATGAAATGCTAATATACATATAAACATCCACATTTATACATCAGAAAAAACATATAAAAAAATATTCTTTTTGTGAAATTTCCCTTTAATTGAAATTAATGAATGTTGATTTCATCATTATAATTATTGATTGGGTATTATTGTATATCTTTGATCTCTTATTTTCATTAATTAGGCACTTTCGATGTAAGCTTGGTATGAGTAAAACAATGTTTAATCATATTGCAAACATAAAAGAATTATATGCCTCACAGCTTGTCAAAATTTCCAAGATCAAAATACAGTATGAGTAATCAAGAGACACCATACAGTTTCAATTTATTTAAAATAAAAACAAATGTATAATGGACACATACAATTTCTACAGACTCTCGATTCACTCATCTTTACCTGCTTTACTTATTCCAAGGGACTGAAATGTTTAACCATCAAATATTATCTATTTTTAATATCCTACATATGTATAATTACCAGGGTGAATGTGAATTAGGGCGAACAGACCATATGTAGATATCAATAATAAAATAGAATGAAAATGCTTGTATAGATGAATACTGGCATATGCAATCATTCTTTTATATCGTATGCAATTATTTAGTGTGTGTTGATAGAAATGTCAAGGCAGTTTCACTCTTATTAAATTATGGGGACGTAAAATTAATTGGTAATCCTACTTTAATATTTATTCTCTGGATCAAAACAGCACCTCCTAGCAAACAATGTGTTGTCATTGATTATCAAGTCTGTTGTAAGACATTTCTTGTCGCAAGATAAACGATTACAATCTGAAGATTCGGATGAGGAAAAAGATGTCCAAAAAGGTCACATGAAGCAACAGACAAGGACAAATATGGTGGTTACTCAATTGGCAAAAGTGGAAATCAATTCTGTTGCGATGTGAAAGGAATTTTTCGACAATTTTTTGGTAATTATTTATTTATTAGTTGTATGCAAAAAAATCAATAATTCATTCATTTTGGTCTACTTTAAATATTTATTTATTAGTTGTACATACAAAAAAAATAATAATTCATTCATTTTGGTCTACTTTAATTATTTATTTATTAGTTGTACATACAAAAAAAATAATAATTCATTCATTTTGGTCTACTTTAATTATTTATTTATTAGTTGTACATACAAAAAAAAAAAAAATAATTCATTCATTTTGATCTACTTTAAATATTTATTTATTAGATGTACATACAAAAAAAATAATAATTCATTCATTTTGGTCTACTTTTGTCAAAGATCTCCAGTAAAACTTTTCTTGCAAAATTTACAAAAAAACCCACACAAGAACAGTAAAAAGGTTGTTTTTTTTTGGTACCAATGCAAAAGTGCATGAAATGACTAAGATGCTGTGCAAGTGCGCAAATAACCTCTTGCTTAATGAATTACGCATCAAATGCTAAAATAGTATAAATTTAATCAGATGTCAAACAAAGAGTGAAGCAATACATAATATTAAACACGTCAAGAAAGCATGTTATTTATGAGGAAGACAAAAATAAAGTTCCCATGAACAAGCCTTACAACATCCAAAATACGAATATTTGCAATGGTATTTTCGATATTTCATTTTTTAAAGCACTATTAATAAATGAGGGCGAAACGACCCAGGGCGAACGGGAATAGGGGCGAAACGGAAACAAGACAGTTCGGCATCCGTTGAAAAAGACAGTTCGGCACCAAGACATTTCGGTACCGTTGAAAAAGTGTCAAATCGGCACCGCATTTTCTTTCAAACAAACGTGATTACCTTTCTTAAAATAAAATCAATGATCGTTTAAATGCAATCAAAACATAATTTATTTAAATATTCTTTAAAAGAAGCCATTATTAACTTAATTAAGATCAAAAACAGTGATCAAATGTTTACAGCTTGGTGATTGTTTGCTTTGGAGATGATCCGCCTTGGTTAATGCGGCCTCAGTTAAGAATGATGTGAATCTATGGATATATATGATACATACGATAAAACGACACATTGTGATGATTTGAATAAATAATTAATTAATTAATTAATTTGTCTATCAGGTGCGATATAGCATGTTTTTTTTTTTGCTTACACCATGACAGAAAAATATTAGAAAATTAACGTATGTAGACGTAATTTTAATAAATAGATTATTAAAAATATAATAAAACAAAGACAAAATATTCGAACAAAAACGAACCGCGAGAAGACATTAAACATTTGAACAAGGATTTGAATCACAATTTTTTTTTTTTATAATGATTTATTTTCGAAAAAAGTGGGAGCGTTCTGGTAAAAAGTATGATTTCCGTCATTATTACCAAAAATTACTAATTAAAAAATTGTTAAAATAATAACGATTTATTATGAGTTTTCATATTCAGTTACGAGTAAATCTTGTGAAATCTAGAAAACAGATATCAAAACAACAGAATCAAGGCTATTGGAAGTTATGTACGAAAAATCAAAGAAAAAAACACAAGTGCTGAATTGTCCGGGTGCCGAAATGTCTCACACAGGTGCCGAAGTGTCCTGGTGCCGAATTGTCCTGGTGCCGAAGTGTCTAGCATTCGGGGGAAACGACCCAGGGCTAACGGGAATAGGGGCGAAACGACTCAGGGGGCGAACGGGATTCGGGGCAAAACGATCCGGTACCACTAATAGTAATACACTATCATTGTCAGCTTTAGCCAACACTGGAATGATCACAACTTACACAAAGTCACAAGAGTCAAGAAATCGTTTACAAAGAAATACCCCATTTCATCACATTTTTACATTGCAAGCCTTCACTTTTTTAGTGTGTGCATTTGTAGCCATACATTTGCTACAATCATGCTCTCCCTCCCTCTCCTCAGGCTCAACAACTTGAGTCTTGAACAAGGCAACATGTTCAATAAGACAATATTGAAATATGAAGACAGTACCGTCCTAAGAATTTGTCATTCAAGGCTTTGAATTTTCTGAAGGATTCTTTCTTTGAAGGAGCAATTCTTTCCGAAAATGTTGTCCATTCTACTACCGTCTTTGATACCCTTTTCGCTGCCATGTTCTTGACCAATAGATCCCGTCCTTCAAATCAGGTAAGGGCACCGACTACAGTTCCGCACTTAGTCCTCAGTGTGATTGAAATAAAATAGAAAAGCAAAGGTATTCAAGCATCTAAACGATCATGATGGACGAGATTTTACGAGATCAATAGATGTTTATGGAAAAATGGAATGAAAATCTTTTATTCACCTAACATATGCTAATCTGGCAAGAAATTTCGAGGGTTTTGTCTGTGTAGAATACATTCAGGTGGAATTCATGCACTTTTGCAGGGTTTCAGATCAATGAGATAATAATTTGATGGACAATGGCCGAAAATGGGCCTCAAACCTGCAAAACAAACACTACGAACTCAAAACTAGAGTCAAATTCCCAAGGCAGAACGAGCGAATGGGTAAAATTGAATGTTGGCGGAACAACTTTTATGTCTACACGAACAACACTTTGCAGAGATCCTAAATCATTCCTCTTTCGACTTGTTCAGGAAGAGCTTGATCTGAATACTGACAAGGTTAATTTTTATTCTTTCAATTTCAGTCTCTTTTTTCTTCTTCCACATAATTATTTATAAGTATCCTCTCACCTCTTAAAATCATATTGATGAAATCTATCATCTAACGTTAGTCACCATTTTGGAATGATTTAAGAGACTGATGTAGCAATGACATCTTCTACTTGGTATCAGGTCGATCCGGCCCCAAACCAGTTCGGCCCCAAGTCGATTCGGCCCTACTATAAATATTACGTTGTAAACTAGCAAACCTGAACGTCAAACAGAAAGTGTGTTCCGAATCAGATAAGCGGGAGATAACTAGTTTTCACAGGAGTCACGCTCTAGAGCTTGCTGCCGCGGTCTGACAGGTCTGGAACACACTGCACATGGGTAAGACATCATGGAAGGAATGAATGAAAGCTATACTCATAGTTCCTTTTTTATAGCCACAGCTTCTGCAGAACAAAGACTTTCAAATTTCTCACACCCTAAAATTAGCTTGGGTTTTGAGTTCTTGTATGTTTTTGCTACACTTAATTTTATAAATTGTTCAAATTAATTGGCGATATCAAACAATAAAATTAGCTTGGGTGTAGCTTAATTTAGAGTACAATCAAAGACTTGTACACTAATCAGTACTAACAGCTGTATAATCATCATTTAATTGTAATAAATATATTTATTTAACGAGTACATTGATTTCTTGATTACACACTAAAAATTCTAATGTTTGAATTTTTAATATTAAAATCGATCAAAAACATTTTGAAATGATAAACACTTGTGTATTTCAGTTCAAAAGTATTTAATTTCAAATGGGGCCGAATCGACTTTTAATTTAGGGCCGGAACGACCTGAAACCATTTTTATTTTGATCACTGAGTACAGAAATAAATTGCTAACTTACTTCCTAATCCCTTTTGGGATTTGAAGCCAGAGTTGTTTTCTGATATTGCCTGCCTCCGAATCCCTTATTAACCATGCATAGTTCTATTCGGGAATTTTTTTTTCAGGTACCCCCGCCTCGAACCGGCGTTAATTACGCCTGCACCTCAATGTCATGCCAACCGGCACTGGAGTATTCAAAAGTAGACATATTTTGCTGCATAAATATGTAAATAGAATCATGATCACCTCCTATGACGCCAGATACAGCTCATCATTCCCAGCCGCCGCTTCAGATCCATTGAATTGTCGCCGTTTTGAAAGTATGTCACGTGATCGCTTTTTCCATGAATTACGTGGTATAGTCTATTCCATACTTCTTGTTCAATCGGTATTCAACTGTCGATGTTATGCTCTACAGCCGAGTTGGTTTAATACAATATCTATATCTGTCATTTGTCAACTTGACTAACTAGTTATTTAAATATTAACAGAAGAAGTTCCTCGTGTAAAAAGAAAA
This sequence comes from Bathymodiolus septemdierum, assembly GCA_963383655.1. Taxonomy (NCBI): domain Eukaryota; kingdom Metazoa; phylum Mollusca; class Bivalvia; order Mytilida; family Modiolidae; genus Bathymodiolus; species Bathymodiolus septemdierum. Next base: position 23,589,111 of record OY726522.1, on the reverse strand, counting down.
GAATGCTTCAATACCGATAAATCAAATGTATGGAATAGACTATACCACGTAATGGAAAAAGCGATCACGTGACATACTTTCAAAACAAGTCAAAATGGCGATGGATCTGAAGTGGCGGCTGGGAATGATGAGCTGTATCTGGCGTCACAGGTTGGTGATCATGATTCTATTTACATATTTATGCAGCAAAATATGTCTACTTTTGAATACTCCAGCGCCGGTTCGAGGCGGGGGTACCTGAAAAAAAATTTCCGAATAGAGCTATGCATGGTTGATAAGGGTTCGGAGGCAGACAATATCAGAAAACAACTCTGGCTTCGAATCCCAAAAGGGATTAACTTGCTTCCAACAAGACTAAACAATAATAAGATTTAATCATGTCGCCAAATATAGCTAATAGAATTAACACAACCTTCAACGATATTTCAGTTATATTGTGGCATTCAATTAATGGAGGAGGAAAACAAAGTACACGGAGAACACCACTGACAAACTTGATCACATGATAATGTTGTATCAAGTAAACCTCCCTGAAATCCTGTTAGAAGTGGCATTAAAAACCATCTAGTTCTTATAATAAAACCCTAAATGCTCGCTTACTCGCAAAGGTTATAATGGGATGCCATTACACGTAATGGAGCAGCCGCCAAGATTTTTGCGCTCGCTTACAGAGTTTCTGACGCCTGCATTTATCAATAATAAGACATAACCTTTCCTTTTGTCCATTATTATAACAAGTTTTTATCACCTACCAGTATTTTAGAATGTAATTCCCACAAAATAAAAATCCATGTTTACTAATCTCTCTGAACATTTTAAATTTCGTCATTTCCGGCCTTACTATTTGGATCTCGATACCATATTTGGCGATTTGAGACGTGAATGTTTACATCAGCGTGTAGTAAGAAATACCATATTTAGAAAAGCTCCGCCTTCCGTAGTTTCCGGTTATGGAAAACGATTGATAAATTTGAACAAGATTGTTGCTACCTTTGAAAAGCATATATTTCTCAGCCAAACCGATTTAACAAGGACTGGGATCATCAGTAATAGTTATAATGAAATGTTTGAAGCGTAAATAGTGAGTTTTTATGTTTCAACTGCAACTTTTTTTTTGCTCCATTGTGACGAATGGGACCGCGTTGTAGCTCTGCCGAGACACAAGTTTGTCACAGGAGCTACATTATTGCAGCTAAAAACCATCGAGCAAACAATAGAATAGAAATAAGCAAACACACAGCTCACAGCATTAGCAGCTGATTTGCAGTACTTGTATTTTCAAGATATGATCAGTTTAAACAAGTCAGTAGGTAAACACCAGTATTAAAAAGGATCAGCTTGAAAAAGTTTTAAATATATTTTATCTATATTTTCAGGATGAAAATGGAGCATTTCTGATTGATAGGGATCCTACATACTTTGGACCTGTTTTAAATTATTTGAGACATGGGAAATTAGTAATAAATAAAGACTTAGCAGAGGAAGGTAATATTTGTAGAAAACTTATAGTCCTCATGATGAGCACCAGTCCTCTTAGTTCTAATAATAAAACCCTAAATGCTCGCTTACTCGCAAGGGTTATAACGGGATGCCATTACACGTAATGGAGCAGCCGCCGAGGTTTTTTGCGCTCGCTTACAGAGCTTCTGACGCCTGCATTTATCAATAATAAGACCTAACCTTTCCTTTTGTCCATTATTATAACAAGTTTTTATCACCTACCAGTATTTTAGAATGTAATTCCCACAAAATAAAAATCTTCTCTCTGAACATTTTGAATTTCGTCATTTCCGGCCTCACTATTTGGATGTCGATACCATATTTGGCGATTTAAGCGTGAATGCTTACATCAGCGTGTAGTAAGAAATACCATATTTAGAAAAGCTCCGCCTTCCGTAGTTTCCGGTTATGGAAAACGATCGATAAATTTGAACAAGATTGTTGCTACCTTTGAAAAGCATATATTTCTTAGCCAAACAGATTTAACAAGGCCTGGGATCATCAGTAATAGTTATAATGAAATGTTTGAAGCGTAAATAGTGAGTTTTTATGTTTCAACTGCAACTTTTTTTTGCTCCATTGTGACGAATGGGACCGCGTTGTAGCTCTGCCGAGACACAAGTTTGTCACAGGAGCTACATTATTGCAGCTACAGTCCTCTGGCCGGAGACCAGTAAAACTTTGTTCGGACCAGTAATTGTTTCTTCTTTTTTCATTTCGAGGACTGTATCTATTTTATATTATTAATGTACTACATGTGTGTCTGTTATATAATATATTCCGGCTGTTAGTAATCCTCGTTAAATGAATAAAGAATAAAAATTAAATATTTTGCAGCAATGCTTCTTTTCTTTAATGTATAAAACCTTTGAGTGAATCACAGATCTAGAGTACATATATAAAATAGAATCTAGTTTTTTTACTTGTGAGGTAGGACATCCCCCTACAGTCAAATTTGCTGTTTTTGCAGGATGAGAAAATGCACTACCAACTTCCTATGTTTAGGATGTGTGCAGGAATCTTATGTTTGGAGAATGTCACTTTTATAGCACATTTAAAACTGTAGTAGCAACTATTTATAATTGGTCAATGGAATTGTTGCCTGTTTTTAAATACAAAACTAAATGTTCTAACCATATCTATTATAATTTCAGTCATCAATGACAATCAAACCCATACCAGCAACCACTTATATATCTACAGGCTGAGATAATACTGTTTATAAGCTTGTTTTCATCACAAATAAAAGTGAAAAATTTTTGAAATTGGCATTATGCACCAATAATTTAATATGACAATTGAGATAGCAAGCCGGTAACAATTAACAAGTATTAAATCCTGTTTGTGACTATTTGTACTTACAAGGTAGAATTAATATACCTGTACATATGTATGTTAAAATAATAGAAAATGTCTGTATTACCACAGCATTTAATCAATTTACTCATGATCATTACTTTTAGAGATTTGAATATTTACTTAAGAATCAAGTTAACTGAATTTAACCAATGACAGAATATAAAGTAGCCCTCCTCTTAATAATAATGCCACCCGTTTTGCAATGAAAACGAGTCCTTATAAGAGGTGTTGCCTCTCTTGAGGGGAACAATTTAGTAGTATTTTACTTTCCAATGCATATGAAATCATGGTCTGATCAGAGGGGGTGGCCTTTGATGGGTGTAGCCTTGTAAGAAGGGAACGACTATATCGTAAAGATTCACATTTACAGATCAGGAAAAGGGCAACAAATGTACCAGTCGCTCACATGATAATTTCCAGACTTTTAGGTAATTTTATTCTCATTTGCTCTCAGTTTATTTGACATAATTGTAAAAAAAATAAACCCTATTTTATTTTTAATTCAGGTGTATTAGAAGAAGCAGAATTTTATAATATAACAGAGCTTATTAAACTAGTCAAAGAAAGAGTAAAGGAAAGAGATGCTAAACAAAGCCAGGTAAAACTTGTCAATTACAACATGTAGAAATTGTACTGACAAATGTGTAGGAATGTTAACCATAAAGATGCCTTTATATTCAGGTTTTGCAGACTAGTGTAATAATTAGAGTCTGAATTTGATTTTTGGAGAGAAAAAAATTCTAAGGTTGAGGAATGCACAAAAAATAACGACTTACTAGTCTGATACTGTAAACCAGATGTGTGTTGATTGATGAAGTTCCATTTCTATTATGGTGCTACAGTTTCTTAGGCATGCCTCTTTTAAACTTGTCAAAACTGGCATTTATTGTTTTTATTATCTGGAATGAAGATGAAAGTGACATAATTGAATTATTGGGAAGCTACTTAATAATGCTCACATTTAATTTTGCTCTGGAGAATAAAATGTTTGGCCACCCTTAGTAAGTATGATACACACAGAAGTCAAAAAGGACTTTAATTTCAATTTTTATTGGAGAAATCAAAAAAATTATTCATTAAGACCAATTACAGTGAACTTCAAATTGTGTTAGTACATGTATTTGTTATGTTTTGTGCTTTTTTATGATTAAAAAAAAAACATTCTACAATTATCAGGCCAGATTTCAGATGCTATGAGATAGTAAAATACTACTAAATTGTCACCCTCAAGGGAGGCCACCCCTCTTATAAGACCACTTTTTCATTGCATAAAAATGAGGTACTACTATATTAATTCACAGAACAAAATATAGTCTTAAATATTTTATAACAATATCATAGGAATGGTCCTTATGTGGTTGGTCCCCTTTCAGAATTTTGTCCAGCAGGTCCAGCCATCATTCTCTGATTGGCTGAGGCATTGATGAGGATAGTCCACAAAATATCGTCTTTTAACATTATAAAATTAGCAAATAAAAATTAATTTGTTATAAAAATGTCCTTAGCTAGGAGGTCTTCCTTAAAAATCTGATCTCACATGGGATCACAGGAGGGTTATTTTCTGTATAATTTGATACATATCCAGTTTAGGTTTACAAGAAGAATGCAACTGATTATTTTTCTAGCTTTTACCAATATTACAATGTTGTTGTGTTTAGAATTTCACAAAGAGTGTGTATAGAGTGTTACAGTGTTCAGAAGAAGAATTAACACAGATAGTATCAGCCATGTCAGATGGATGGAAATTTGAACAGGTATATTATTTGTTATACTCTATAAAATGAACTACATCAGTGGTGTAATTGTTAGCATGCTTGCTTGAGTGTTGTAGATCGTGGGTTTTAGCCCTGGTCGTGTCAAATCAAAGATCATAAAATTTGTATTTATTGCTTCTCCGCTAAACATACAGCATTAAGGAAAAAGAGCAAAGACAGGATAATGTGTCAGTGAAGAGACATATCTATCTGTGGACTGTTGTTTCAGTTAGTTAGCATTATTAAAATCCAATTCAACTAAGAGTGTTGATTTAGTGAAAAGCGGACATCATCATCATTTCATCGAATGTAACTTGTTCTCGCCATGATATACTGAAAATTGGTCAGTTGATGTTATAAAGCAGTGACTTACTCCTCTATATTTTTTCTGGAAGTTTTGGGCCAGTAGAGATATATGTCTACCTATGTAATTAGTGTAATACATCACTAATGTTTGTGGGTCTGATTTGCATGTGTGGTGAGGTGTACTTGACACAAGCTTGTTTGATATACAATGAAATTTAGGTAATCTGAACTTCCTTGAGATCACTTTTTATGTTCAGAAAAGACAGGTGTTCAGTTAAACAGGTTAGGTAATTAAAGATTTCCTACATTGGGACATTATTTAAGATTCAGTTATGTATGATTCTGTTTTGATTCAGGGTTTGGTTTAGACAGATTTCACTGTACATATAGTTTGTCAGTGACACACAAAAGATGAGTAGTTTTTTTTCGATTGACAAATGTTCTGTTAATTTAGCTCAAATTGACCTAAAAGTAATATTTTGACATTTTCAGCTGGTGAATATAGGTTCACAGTATAACTATGGCAGTGAAGACCATGCAGAATTTTTATGTGTTGTTAGTAAAGAATGTCCAAATAACATTAATGGATTAGACACAGAATCGACAGATAAAGTCAAGGTTGGTATTCTAGTTTGCATTATAAATCAATTGAAAAAGTAGCAGTCACCACACTTAATAAAAACAGGGCGACATGACTTCTCATTCGGTTGACTTGAGGGCGAAGTGAGAGAAAATCTGGGAGACTTCCGAAAAATTAGCAAAATTTTAATGTTTCTTTCCCCACTGCCGCATGTCCCTGACCTTTCACAAAACAAATGTGCTGCACAGCAATCTTAAAAAGGATGGAATCAACGAGTTTGAAATAAAATATTGAATATCAAAACCTGTATTGGTCAATTTCAGGAACATAGGAGCTCCTTTTATGTGAATATTAAAGAAAATGCATGATTATGGTGAAAAAATACTTCGTCTTTTGGCGGGAATAGGGTGATTTCAATGAAACCAGAGTGAAAAAATCGCCCTCTTTGTCTGGTTTTGGTGGGCCATGATATTTACAGTGTTTTAATTTTTACTATCCTCACTGTAGACAATGAAAGGTTGTCCCAGCAAAATATGTATTGCTACAGGCCGCTAACAACCACTTTTATCAAACTGATCAACATTAGGAGCTGCTGCAAGTCATCTTGCATGTAAAGAGGATGATATTCTCCGCATGGGGACTGTCGAGGTCGTGATCATGTGGTTCGATCTAAAACTACCTATGCAATCGGTGCCTATCACCACTAACGTTGTGAGGCCAAATCCCTTTCATTTTGAGGTGTACTCCATACAACATTATATGATAAAGTTTGTCGGTGGTTTTCCCCGGGTACTTCAGTTTTCTCCACCAATAAAACTGACTGCCACGATATAACTGAAATATTGTTGAAAATGGCATTAAAAACCATAACCCCTATCCTCCACACACAGTGCACTCATTTATGTCTAGTGTATAGAATTTGAAATTGAAATACAATTTTAATTTAATTAAACAATAGTTTGCTATTATTTCTATATTATTTACTTCCTATATGTAAAAGCCTAGGTATATACAGACATGACACTGGAATGGGTCGACTTTTTCAGAAAATACATGTAGAAATAAAAAAAAATAGAAAATATATGTGTCTTCTACACAGGTTTAAGCATATGTCATATGTCTGTCCCTAGATTTACCTTATGAACCAAGTCAGCACTCTGACTATTGAAGCTATGTATTTATATAGCAAATGTGACTGAATCGTCTAGAGCACCGGGCATGACTATTGAAGCTATATTTTTATATAGCATATATATGTGATCGATTGGTCTAGGGCACTACTAGGCATAAGCTGAAGAGAATACCACTGTAGTGTATCAAAGCCTGTCGAGGGCAGAACAAAATTTGTACTTTTCTTAAGGTAAATGATCTTGTATTTTTTTAGGTGTTACAGCAGAAGGGATCCAGAATGTGAAGTAGTATATAGTTGTTAATGACCACACCTTTTGTTGACTAGAAACTTTTTAAGTTTATGCCTGATATTTTTATATTAATTTTATTGTTAATTATTACGTGTCATTTTAGTGTAAATTATTGTAGCTAAGCTTATTTTTGTTTTGAAATAAGTCATAAATGTAAAATGTTAGATCAATTATTACGATGTGTGTTATTATAATTACACTGTTCAATTTCATATTTGTAGACTTTTTTAAAATTAAAAGTCTTCTTCAATAAGTGTCGGTGCTTTAAACATTTGCATAAATGTAGATTTTTACATTGTTTTAGATTCTTATCATGAAATTATTTTCAATTAGAAATCGTTATCTCATTTGTAAAATTCATGATACAGACGTCATCCTCAGAATTCAGGAATTTGGGAAAATTTTCCCAAATTTATTTCAGCAGCATCTTTCATAATGTTGATTTCATCAAACTGTATTGCATTTCTACTTATTTTTTTTCTTAGAAGACCACATATTTTTCAGTCATGGTCATTCTTGTTGTTTTGAAAGGGTAATTCAAAAAATTGTAAGGTTCTGACCTCCATGGTAAACACTTGATACATGTTTGTAATAAAACAAGATATATTGAGGGGAAAAAAAACAAATATATTGAGGAGAAAAAAAATGTTTTTCGGACAAAGATATTGATTCATTTTAAATACAAATTATTGTATGTTGTCCAACTATGGAAATGTCAGATTTCCCACTTCTAGTGGAATAATTAATGTCACACTACACCCAATAACATTTTAATTCCTTATAGTTACACTACACTGTGGAAAGCAATTAGCACAATCTTGTATTTAATTGTTTTAATTGTAAAATATACAGAATAATATCAATTTTTATTGTAGATTTTAATACAGATATTTTAATAAATTAGAAAGACTTGTATATTGATAAATTTAAGGTTGTATAAAGACGATTATAGCTTTAAATTGTATAAGAAGTTAGTAAGATATATAGTCTATACTTATTACTTGAATATTGAATGATCCATTAAATAGAAATAACAATTTTATTACCTCCCTTGCTGAACAAGAAAAAAGCTCAGTGAAAATGATTTGGCATAAGGTGAAGAAGATCAAATACATATAGATTTTCTGTTTAGTGTTTTGTTATCTGAAGCATTTCATTTAAATTCAATCAAGATCCCGTTCATGACGATGTGTCCTTGATACAACATTATGTGAAGTTTGTCAGTGACATGTGACAGGTCGGTGGTTTTCTCCGGGTACTCTAGTTTCCTCCACCAACAAAACTGACCGCCACGATATACCTGAAATATTTTTTGAAAGTGGCATTAAACATCATAACACACTAACACACACTCAATCAAGATTCCAAAGTTTTCTAAATGGAGCTTGTAATGTTTATGCTACTTTTAGGCATTAAGGATTTCATAATGGGCAAGGTATACTTAGAGATGTTCTCCCTCCCAAAGTACCAAAATGTTTACTTATGCTCAAGTTGTACACTTCAGTTTACTGTGAAGCAATTTATAATTTTTTAGCGGCATAAATGTTCACCGTCTTTGAATGAAAATGAAAAATAACTTGAAAATATGACTTCAAAGAATTTGCATACATTCAACATAAATTATTAATTTTAAGACAGAATTCTTTACATTATATAAATCACACAAAAACAAGTTGGTTTTCAACACATGATTGGATGACTACTCCAGACTTACAGTTAACAGATATCATCAATGACATTTAACAATTTCATCATTTTTTACAGTATTTGTTACTGACCCCAACTACCCAGGGGCTGTCGTCGTGATCATATGGTAGTTAGATTTTACAACTACCAGTGCAATCAGTGCCTATCACCACTAAAGTTGTGAGTTCGAACCCTGTTCATGGCGAGGTGTACTCAATACAACCGTATGTGATAAAGTTTGTCTGTGACTTGCGACTGGTTTAGTAGTTTTCCCCATGTACTTCGGTTTCCTCCACCAATAAAACTGACTGCCACGATATAACTGAAATATTGTTGAAAGTGGCGTTAAACACCATAACCAAATTTATATATAAAGTATCATCTAACATCTACCATATAGCTTTTTTTATGAAATTACATTAATCCCTTCATATTGTCATGTCATTATATACTAAAGATAGTGTGTTTATTAACAGGTTAGTGCAATTATTTTATTACTGTATTATGATAACATGTGGCAATCGTCATTTAACAATCATTTTTCGCCTAATAGATAAGATAGCTTGTAATTTTTGTATTATATAAAATAGATTGTAGTGTATTTTTCTGTGTGAAATTCAGGGTATACTTGTACATATACCATCTTCAGTAACCCATAGCTGATCACACTCTGATTTTACTCTCCACTCATCACCATGATAACCCATAGCTGATCACTCTCTGATTTTACTCTACACTCGTCACCATGGTAACCCATAGCTGATCACTCTTTGATTTTACTCTACACTCGTCACCATGGTAACCCATAGCTGATCACACTCTAATTTTACTCTCCACTTGTCACCATTGGGTCATTTCATATGAAAACTGTTGTTTCAGGCTTGTTCCTTAATAAACTGATTTGTGTTTAGTAGTAACATTACTAAGTTTTTCCTTTTAAACAGATTGGACAAATTATGAAAGATATGATCTGACTAGTCCAGGTAGCATTTATTGTTGATAACCCACAGGTAATTGCCACCTGTTAATACCCTCTTATCGTTTTGATTTGCAAAGAAATCCCTTTCTTTTAAAAAAAAATGTGTCTGTGATTTGATGGGCTGTAAGATATTTCGTCATTACAAATCGAAATGTTCTAAAATGAGTAAGAGAATTTCTCTGTCATTTGGCCCACTGGTGATGAGTGGAGGATGATCAGCTGTGTTTTCCAGACAAAGTACATGTACTGAGTACTGGTGATGAGTGGAGGATGATCAACTGTGTGTTCCAGACAAAGTACATGTACTGAGTACTGGTGATGAGTGGAGGGTGATCAGCTGTGCGTTCCAGACAAAGTACTTGTACTGAGTACTGGTGATAAGTGGAGGGTGATCAGCTGTGTGTTTTAGACAAAGTACTTGTACTGAGTACTGGTGATGAGTGGAGGGTGATCAGCTGTGTGTTCCAGACAAAGTACTTGTACTGAGTACTGATGATGAGTGAAGGGTGATCAGCTGTGTGTTCCAGACAAAGTACTTGTACTGAGTACTGGTGATGAGTGGAGGGTGATCAGCTGTGTGTTCCAGACAAAGTACTTGTACTGAGTACTGGTAATGAGTGGAGGGTGATCAGCTGTGTGTTCCAGACAAAGTACTTGTACTGAGTACTGGTGATGAGTGAAGGGTGATCAGCTGTGTGTTCCACACAAAGTACTTGTACTGAGTACTGGTGACAAGTGGAGGGTGATCAGCTGTGTGTTCCAGACAAAGTACTTGTACTGAGTACTGGTGATGAGTGGAGGGTGATCAGCTGTATGTTCTAGATAAAGTACTTGTACTGTGTACTGGTGAGGAGTGAAGGGTGATCAGCTGTGTGTTCCAGACAAAGTACTTGTACTGAGTACTGGCGATGAGTGAAGGGTGATCCGCTGTGTGTTCCAGAGAAAGTACTTGTACTAAGTACTGGTGATGAGTGAAAGGTGATCAGCTGTGTGTTCCAGACAAAGTACATGTACTGAGTACTGGTGATGAGTGGAGGGTGATCAGCTGTGTGTTCCAGACAAAGTACTTGTACTGAGTACTGGTGATGAGTGGAGGGTGATCAGCTGTGTGTTCCAGACAAAGTACTTGTACTGAATACTGGATAACTTTGTCAAAATGTAATTGATCAAGATTCAAGTTATCTAGTTGTAGATTTAGCTGATTATTTCAAAGAAAACACTCAATTTCACTTCATGTTGAATACTGCTAGTAACTGTTATTATGCTCAAAGTGCTGTCAGTATGAAAGGTATAAGTTTTTTATGTTAGATACTGTTAAAAAATCAATGCAAAATAAAAGATCAATGCAAAATCAATTTGGTTTAGACAAAAACCAAGAGTAAAATTGTTTTAAGCAAAGATTCATCTATTTTATTTTCCTTTGTAATTTGAGTAAGTTGGATTTTTAGAGTAGAATAGATTATGTCAACAAGAGTAAAAACTCACATTTCTAAAGATAACTACAACTGTATATCCATACTTTTCATATTTGAGTTATATTTTCTTGCAGAAAGTTTATAATTTACAATGCTAATTATGTTTTAAATTCAGTGATACCTGTCTGAACTACTCTTTGAACCAATTTGTTTTTATAAGGAAAGACATACTCTTTTTTGTATGTTCAGATTAAACAATTTATGTATCAAAGTTTAAAAATTGAAACTGAATTTGTTAAGAATAGTTTCACTAAGGAGTATATCAGGTGAATCCATCTGTTGCATAAATTTACATTTTTCTTGATTTGGAGGAAGAGTTAAGAATAATAGTTTCTCTGTATGACAAAGAATTAAAACTTGACGAAGAATAAAGATTTCTATGGAATGAGAGAGAATTAATCTTAAATTTGAAAAAAAAATATAAGTTTAATAAAATGAAAGAGAATTAATCTTAAATTTGACAAAGAATGAAGGTTCCGCAGTATGACAGGATTAATATTGAATTTGATGAAAAATAAAGGTTTCAATGGATTGAGAGAGAATTATTTTAAATTTAAAAAAGAGTAAAGGTTCCTTGGCATGACAGAGAAGTCATCTTATGTTTGAAGAACGACCAGAGGGTTTCACTATATGACAGAATTCATACAGAGTATACAATTTTGGAAATTTAAACAAAATCTTTACAAATGTACAACTTGGTATATATGAACAGAGTTATATATTTACAATTACATAGATTTATTAATATATTAGATATATCTCCTTAATCAATACATGTGAAATTAACTTGATGGGTGTATCATCTAAGAATGATAAAAATGAAGTCATACCAACAAATTCTATATTTTCTCGACTAGTCAGTTCTTGATTATGTATGTTAACATGTCTTTAATATGTATTTTTAGTTTTTGTTTGTGACTGTATGCTTGCTAGTTTGAATATCAACTGTTACAAATGAGATCTTGCTGTAACTGTTACAAATGAGATCTCACTGTAACTGTTACAAATGAGATCTCACTATAACTTAAAAATGAGATCTCACTGTAACTGTTACAAATGAAATCTCACTGTAACTGTTACAAATGAGATATCACTGTAACTGTTACAACTGAGATCTCACTGTAACTTACAAATGAGATCTCACTGTAACTGTTACAAATGAGATCTCACTGTAGCTTAAAAATGAGATCTCACTGTATCTGTTACAAATGTCACTGTAGCTTAAAAATGAGATCTCACTGTAACTGTTACAAATCAGATATCATGGTAATTATGTCAAAGAACATCACTAAAATTTCTTCTTTAGCTTTAAATTTTTACCTAACTTGCACATTTATTATCTTTTAGGTAAACAAATGTACCAGTGGTCAAATCATTCTTATTGTACTGTTTTGTGTATTAATGGGTACACATATAATAACATGAGTTTTTCTTTGAAGAGTAAAGCATTTTTATCTAAAATAAAAGGAAACTGCTTCAAGTTGACATGCTTGATGTCTCTCCAAAGAAAGATATTTTTTGAAAGCAAGACCCATGTTTAAAGTTGTAAAAGTTGACTTCAGTTGGGAGACAAATGACGCATTATACTTGAATTACCTAATCAATTCGTACTCCAAGGAGAACCAAAATATTTTTCCCGTTATGGCATATTTTTTTATGATGTATTTTTTAGTCATAATTAGAAGACAAAGTCACTAGTGTAAAAATGTAATATTCATGTCAAAATGTTTTCTTTTCTATGCTAGACTCCGTCTGCAGTATAATAAATCGTTCAAACCATTAGAACATGAGTTATTATAATAAGCATAAGTTGGTATAAAATCAGACAAGAGTAAGGGTGCATCCGAGGTATGAGACCAGATAAAAATTACCGGTAATTTTGTCTTTTTTTTTAGAAGAAGTGTAACATTGTCAATGACTAGCATTTTCACTTTTGTTCTCTTACTTTTATGCCATGCATTGACTGTGGAAGCTTTTTTTTTTAATGCAGATATAAAATTTTGAAATTCAACAACCCACCTCGAAAATGTTCTCCAATATATATCTGAGTTTTTCAAGGGTAAAGTCAAAATTTATTAAAATGTTATTATAATTTTTTGTGGCATTAAAATACATAATTTTAAAAGTCATCCATGGAATCTTAATACTCCTAGTGTATTTTCATAAATGTCACTTTCTGAATCTAAAAAAAATAATTTTGATGTGAACTCCTTTATTTTATTGTCCTATGGAGATATACATATTGATGTAGCAGTTTGTAAGGAACATACTGGGATCTCATTAACCAGTTTAAGCCTGCCGTATTTTTTATTTCCAACGTCATACGTCGTCATGGTCTTTTTATGTTCAATGAGTTGATGTGAGATGTTGTTGTTCGTTTTGTAGTTATTGATGGAATTGCTTACCATCACTGTTTAAACTTTTTGTTCATAATGATTTGAATGAGGTATTCTTTCCTTTAAAGCTTAAAATCTGTAATTAGTTATAAAGGACCTGTGAGCCAATCCATTCAACATTTTATTTCTTATTGAAACTTTGCATGTGTGTCATAATATTGAGATGTGCTCTGTTCTCACGTTCCGGTGGTTTTATTGGAATTATTTTGCAGGAGTTATTGCCCTTTAGGCCATGTAAAATTGATTGTTGGTTTCCCCTATTAACATAGGACAATTTTTAAGGGCAGGCAGGTTTTTTTTTCTTTTTCCAAGAGATGTTAAACCACAATTTCAAAATGAGCAAACATGTGTCTTATAGGATGTAGAAGATGCATACCATCAAAAGCATACCTGGTCTCACTTTTGTGGTGTTAAATTTTTTTGTTTTTTGTTCCTTAAATGTTGTTTTTGTCCTTGTCAAATCAGGGTTTTGCTATCTTTCCTGTGAAATTCAGAAAATATATCATAAAGGCTTTTGCTATGCAAAAAATTTTGCATCACTCTTTCGTTTGATAAATGCGAACATTTCTGTAAATAAACAGCCAGAATGGTTCCACTGGGCACACCGGCAGTGGCCATTTTATACATACTGTGCGTCACGTACACATTTTAAATCATGGTCATTTTACCGGTATCGTAAGCGCTTTGGAGATCTAGATCAATGACCTTGACATGTGTAAAAACATCGAAAGAGACATGACTGAAATTGTTTACGATAACAAAAATCTCCATATCACTGAGTTAGAAGACACATGGCCGGTGTTTATTTTATTTTATTTATTAGTAATAAAAGTTAACGACCCGGCAGTAAAAATTTGACCCGTTCGGGTTAGGGTAAACCGACAATCATTTTCTCATGGCCTAACACCTTTTTTAATTCTACATCAAATATTACCTGAATTTTGATCATCTCATTGAAAATTAACTTGCTCTCGCCATGATATAGCTGACAAATTGCTGAGTTGGCCTTAAACAACAATCACTAACTCCCCCTCTCTGAATTTTTATTCTGAAAAAAAAAACAAAAAAAACTGTGACCCGAGAGGGAGCCTCAATATTATTACTCTGTAACTCTGAATTACTCTTCTTGCTACAAGTAAAATGGTAAGACTTGTTTCCTAAAAGACATGTTTTAAGATTTTCAGATACATTGTAGTAATATTTTCTCTGTCGCATCAGATTACCAAGATAAACTAACCTCTGACCTCTGTTTGGGTTCATCGTCATTAATGTTTTGTTGTTTGTTAATGCAGTATGGTAAATTACTCATTATTTCACAGCTGATAGAAAGTGCCTGTGATGTATGTATTGTTGTTTGTCAATTATCAACACCTGTTGGTGTACTGTTTTAGAATAATGATTCTTTGTACTTGTATTATTGTATTCCCATTTTCTGTTTCTTTTTCACCCAGATTGCAATATTTTTGCTAAAATATATTAGTATTTGTCAAATAAAACACAATGAAAGGTCAAACTAATTGAAGAAAACAGTTGTTTTAGAAACAGGGAGAAAGGCGAGATTATCGAGCTTTTCCCAGTTTTGTGCTGAATGCACTTAAGTTTACTTTAAGACACGCCATTAATATTGTGTTTATATTAAAGAAAAATCACATAAATTCATAGACTTATATTTTATATCAAATAAGAAAATCATACAACTATTCATTGTTTGTCCATTTTGATTTTCTGCCCACAGAAAGTGAACTGATTTAGAACTACTTTACCAAAGCTCAACAGGTAAAATATCTGAAAGGAGTACCAGAAAAAGCTTTATTATGTCAATGACTAAATTAGCACTGAAGTATATTTATATTTTTGAAAGAAATTTATCATTTTATGTTTTATTTGACAAATACGTCATCAAGTATTGAAATATTCAATCATATTCATTATAGTGAATGTATTCACAAAATGTACCAAGGCGTCTGCACAATTATAACTGCTGTTTGTGATGTGCAAAGGAAAATTTCCAATGAATATGATATTACCAAACAAAAGTTTGGTCACATCAATTTAATTGTGATATTCTTCACGAATTGATCCAGGTGCTGTTAATATATGGCAAAAAAAGAATGCATTCAGAGAATTCTGAAAAACTTGTTATATGAAACCACTATTTTAGTGCTCTACCTTAGATTAAACCAATGAATTATAATTTAGAAATGTAATAATCTATTAATGTGCTTTACCATGTTCCTAGATAGAATACAATACTATTTTGTTGTAAAAAATTTGTTAGAATTTTGTATAAAATCTTTAATGAAAATAAATATGCAGTAATTCATGTCATTTTGTAATGTGATATTTTCAATAAATCTATTGTGAAATTAAGAATCATTTGTTAGCAACTCACAAAAGAAGAAAAAAATGCTCTGTGTAGCCAGTCATTGCTCACCAATTAACTTCAAGTTGTTCAGTGGTTTGAACAGAAATTTTGAATACCTGGTGGTAAGGTGATGTGTAGTGAAACATGTGATGCGATATAAGACTTTCTGCCTGCAAGGTGTGGTCTGTCAAGACAAAGTTGTCTCTTCAAATGTGGTTTGATTTATATATATGAAGAGTTGAAATCATTTTCATAAAACAAGGTCGTCTGGTCTTTCAATAGTTTTCATTGTAATAACAACTTATCTTAGACGAAATATTTACCTATGGAATTGGTACCTATTATTGAAAGTGACTTTAAACACATGTGACTGAAATTTGACCCTATGGTAATTTGAAACCAAGGTAAATTTTTTAGGGTTACAAAATGCCATATGGCACAGGTCCTCTAATTTGACATATACTGGAGGCCTGTAACACTTAACTGATGTTCCCTGGTTAACATTGAAGTCAACTATTGAAACAGATGCTCCCAGGAGCCTGAATTACTCACCTAGCTACCCTGCATCGGATGAAAAAAATCCACAAGAAATGTATGGAGTTAATTATTTATAACAATCAGTTGTGCAGTTTCTAAGAAGATTTTTTTAGTTTTCCTATATGATCTTGGAATCTTGTTTTTATTGGTCCCTTTCGGTTGAGTTTTATCTCCAGGACCGTAAGAGATGGAGGAAATCTGTCGACATACCGGAAGCTTTTGACCTAAAAAAAAAATCAAAGAAAAATGCATCACAACATCATAATCAGATCAAAAATAAACTTTCCATGTACAAATAAAAGGAAGGATTACAACATCAAGCATTATTCAGTGCCAAGGATCATAATTCAGAAGGATCCGTTAACTAGAACTCAATTTACCACATGGAAAACATTCTGTCTACAGATGGACGATGACAATGCCAGAACATAATATGAATGAACTTTTTGTAGTCATATAAAAAGTATAAAGATCTGAACAAGAGCCAATATCGATCCTCACTGCACCTGGTACTTACAAATTTCACTGTATTAAAAGATGACCCGTCAGAAAATTTGACAGTATGAATTGAACCTCTTTTAAGAGGTTTCCTGTCTCATAAGGTGACATTTTCTTTGTCCCAAAGATGACCTATTAATACAGGTTTAACTGTATCTAGTTATTTTCTACAGGTATGTCTTGCTAACACATATCCTTTGGATCTAAAATTACCTGTAACATGAATGCATTCTTTTCCTTTGATCTTTTTATGGTTTATATACCAGAATGAAAGCAACAGCTATAAGAACTATGAAATAATACAGGCAGATATGAGATAATGCACACTTTAAATCTGGGCTGTAGTTTTATTACTCTCACAAGAGCCATGCAATAATCAACGACCTAGATGTTCGATTGTTTAACTTGGAAAACCGTGGTATAAAAATGACAAAGTTTTCTTTCTCAGCTATGCTAACAGAAATATTCCTGGTATCTGTTAAAATGCTGTCTAATTGTGTGGGGATTTCAATTGTATACAGTCAAACCTGTATTAAGAGGTCACCTATGGGACAAAAAAATGTCACCTAAAAAAGGTTTAAATCATATGAAATTTTCTGACAGGAAAAGAAAAATGTGACCTTTTAATACAAGTGACTGCTTAATAGAGGTGACTGCATGGGCAGGTTTGATTATAATTGTTTTATTAGCATAGAACATTAAAAAAAAAAGTCCAACTCAAATGGAAATTGTCTTTATTTTTATCACAGAATATTGTTGCTCCTTCCATTAAACAAGTGGTTATTGCTCATGTTATGTTGCTATGTACAATAAATAATAACAATCTCACTGTTTACTGTGTCTCATGGCCATTGTCTAGTTACTGTGAAAGTATTATTATTCATGCAGTTTCAATTTTTTAGGATTTCGTGGAACACTAAAAGGACAAAATGTAATACCTGACGAAATATCAAATTTGAATATTATTATTTTTTGCCAGGTATAAAAACACAAATTTCGGAACCCACGAACCAAGGAAGTTTCCTAAAACCACGAAAATTGGAAGCCACAAATATAAGTACTTTCACAGTACTTTCACAGTATTGTAGAAATTCTTCTAATATTGGTTTTCAGATACTTGTCAACTTGCTATCATTTCATTGAATGAAGATATTAAAAGAAATAGATATGTTCATTAGAATATAAACTGTAAATAAAGTCCCAATGAAGGAAATTTTGTTAATTTAACCTAACCAGAGATCTGTCTATTCTGTACACATAAGTTTGTCTAAGGAGGTTTGGTTTATACAGGCTTCACTGTATAATGAAAGCTTGTCAACAACTTCACAACACTGTGACAAGAGTGAAGAAAATTCTGTCATATTATCAAGCCATTTCTATGTTCATTTTAAAAAAAAAAGGTTTAAATTACTAAATGAGAACAGAAATGTTTAATGCCAGTCATACTTCATTGGAAGTTTTGGTTCTGTAACATGTCAATGGAAAAAAATGTCTATAATAATGGCTGCTATAAATTGCTTTCTTCTAACTCACTCTTGTGTTTTAAAGACACAGTAAACATTTATACATCAAGCACTCGCATGACAATCTCATGTCTGATAGAGGATATAACAAGCAAATTACAGAAAATAAATAAATTATATTGATATACAAACGACATGTTCCCATAACTTACTTTAAAAATGTTTAATTTACATAACATAAACACCACAATTTACATGTATTCCTTTTCTATACAATGCTATATATGAAAGAAGCAATTAATAATATACATTTAAAAACATAATATCACATGCTATTAAATTTGCATTTAATTAAACGAATGCTACAGTATGTAAACAACCATTTCTATTCATTCTTCCTAGTCTTTTTACCAAAATTAGAGGGTAGCATGAGTCTGTTTCGCTCACTTGGTAAAGAAGATTTCAATGCTTATGTTAAAGTTTTGATCTCTCTGTACTTCAACCTAATAGCCCAAAGAGCCTTCATTGGTACAAAATTGAATCTACATATAATAATTCTGCTTCCTTCCAAATACAATTCTATTTACGTTCTTTGTTATACAAGACAATCTAAATTCCCCCCATTACAATCTATTCTCATATTTTGACCACATTTACCATCGGGTCTAAATTTGAAAAAAAAATCAATCTGCATATCACAATGGCGATTTCCATATTGGGTTCTTAACAAAAATCATTTCCTCTAGTTGTTTTTTTTAAGTTTCCTTCCTTGTAGTCGATGCTAAACATTGGACAACCCCATGTACCTTGGAACCTTCATTTGTAAAAGATTGAACCTGCTTATCACAATGACGATTTGTACCATATATAATTGCATTTCTATTTCTTGCTGTTGAGAAAATGATTTCTTTAGAGTTTTCCCAATAGAGCCTATGTTAAACTTGAGGCTCTAGCTACGATGAGCTTAAATGTTGACAGACAATGTCAAACGAAGGACACAAAGTAATGGCAAAGCTCATATAGCCTTTGGCCAGGTGAACTAAAAATGAATTCTTACCTGTGACACAAAAAGATAACAATTTCTATTTATTGTTCTGTAGCCCATTCTTGGTCAATTTGCCAAAAATGCATTCTTCAGTGTGACACATAAAAAAAAGACAAAAACAATACTGGATCACAAGAAAATACATCAATTATTCAAATTTGTTAAATCTAAAACAATTAAGACACACAGACTTTCAAAATTTCATGTTTTTCTCAACTGTTTGATATAAATATCTAATGATCTACAGAACTGTACAAAATGTGTTTGTCACTGCATTTGTTTACTTACATTTCAATTAAAATCACAATTTTACAAAAAATATTCCAAAGTAAATTCTTGTTAAATTTTGATAATTTTTTACAAACAAAAGCAGAATTAAATGTAAATGTAAAAACAGCATAAGTTTATGACATAGAACATTTAGGAGTTCGTGAGTTAAACACAAAATTGAATTACAATGCCAAGAACACAATACAAAATATCTACATACATTTTTGCTTTCATTGATGCAAATTTTTATTAAAAGCACACAATAGATAATTGTGTGAAAAATTGTGATTTTAAATGAAATACATGCGTGTAGAAAAAAATTACACTGACGGATACATGTTGCACGTTTCTGTATGTGTGTCAATTGTCAACAATTTAAAATCATATATATATACTGATTTACATGAAAATTAGATACCGTACAAAGACTTTTTGACATTTACATTACATTTCCTATAAACAAAACTTATTCAATTCACAATGACACGTTTTAATTCTCTTCACAATGACACATGTTTTAATTCTCTCTTCACAATGACACATGTTTTAATTCTCTCCTCACAATGACACATGTTTTAATTCTCTCTTCACAATGACACATACGTTACTTCTCTTCACACTGACACATGTCTTAATTCTCTTCACAATGACACATGCTTCAATTCTTTTCACAATGACACATGTTTTAATTCTCTTCACAATGACACACATGTTTCAATTCTTTTCACACTGACACATGTTTTAATTCTCTTCACACTGACACATGTTTTAATTCTCTTCACACTGACACATGTTTTAATTCTCTTCACACTGACACATGTTTTAATTCTCTTCACAATGACACATGTTTTAATTCTCTTCACAATGACACATGTTTTAATTCTCTTCACAATGACACATGTTTTAATTCTCTTCACACTGACGCATGTTTCAATTCTTTTCACACTGACACATGTTTTAATTCTCTTCACAATGACACATGTTTTAATAGTACATTTGTACATAATCAATAAATACACAACATTACATGTACACTACACATGATCATACATGTAAACAAACATGCACATTATACATGATCATACATGTAAACAAACATGTACACTACCCATGATCATACATGTAAACAAACATGTACACTACACATGATCATACATGTAAACAAACATGTACACTACCCATGATCATACATGTAAACAAACATGTACACTACACATGATCATACATTTCAACAAACATGTACACTACAAATGATCATACATTTCAACAAACATGTACACTACACATGATCATACATTTCAACAAACATGTACACTACACATGATCATACATGTAAACAAACAAGACAGTATAAATAATAATGGGTGCTTTAAAAATGATAAAAAATGGAGAAAATTTACAACATATGATGCATTCATCTTTATAAGATTTGAATACAATAGCACTATTGTGTTTCAGATACTCTTTGATTCAGTCTTAACAGTTACACTTGTCCCTACAAATTAACATGGCAAAAAAGATATTAGTACATACAACATATTATTCCTTTGATCTCATGGAGTGATATTGTCACGGTCAACGAAGTGACTCTGACACAGAAAATTATCTGTCATTGTCACGTCAAACACATTATGATATAATTGACATATTCAATAACATCAGAATTGAATATCTCAACATACATTATCACAACTCTTCCTATTTAGCTCGCTGAGATGCAGATGATAATGTCTGTTTTGATCTTCAAAACTGTTGTTATTCAATATATAAATATATATATTTAAATACCACCTTTATTTTTGAAACATAAATATGAAATATATCTTAGCTATATTCATAATCTTAATCTTTTCGGGAATTGTAATTTCACATTGTATATATCAAAATTATCAATTATTGATTTCTAAGCACACAGAAATACCACAGAAGCTTACCAGAATTAACAAGGTAGCCTGTCTACCATTCAATAATTGACAAACCCTGTAATAAATTCTCATTTGTTAATCCGTAAACTAAAGCAAGTGTGGTGTAAAACTTTAAACAAATAGGGAAATGCAATGTTCAGAACATTTTCCTTGTTTCATTCTAAATATAACTAAACCTCACTATACAATCACATTGTCTTTTATCCTCTAAATATTCTTGTTTTTTATAACTAAACTGTAATATTATTAAATAATGTGATTTGACGAAGCACTTCCGTTGTACCCCATTGTAAATATATACATAATTATCAATATGCAAATCAATTAATCTAATTTTAGCATATAACATGCTTTTATGCTATTAATGACAATACATCTTTTATTGCAATGTCACTGTATCATGTCAAAACCCTTCATTATCTGAAGAAAAAAGCTCTTGAGAGGGACCACCTGTCTTTGAAAATCAAATTTTACTGACAAAAAATGGTGGTCCCTCAAGATTGATTTCACTGCAATAATTAAGGTTTGTTTATTTCAAACTTTTACTAAGTTTCAAAGATTACTAGTTTATTTTTAAGCAGAGTACTTGATCAAATAGGCATGATACTACGAACTAGACTTTGAGGCCATTAGAACATTAGAATGCTAGGTAATTATTGTGTGCCCAACGGATGCTGCATTTGGACCAATGGCAGACGCTTAATATCACCATGACGATATCTATAATAATAAATGTAACGGTCAGTCATTTTTTAATCCTTCTTTTGGTTTTTTATCTTCATAATATGTTCTCCAAACCTCTTCCACTTTTAGTACCCATTCTTGAGATCCCAATTTTTTATCTTCTAAATAGTATGTCCGGTTTGGCTGCAAGATAAAAAAACAAAACCAATAAAATATTATATTTAATAAACAGCAATAACTGGACCTTATAGACTTAGTATTGCCTGATTGAACATACTCCAAAGTTCTTCGAACAAATCCTCTTTTAAAGTGGCAAATTGGCTTCCTTCACTTTCTGCTAATGGCACCACTGTTTGTATAGATCACTAATGCCATCAATTGAAGTGAGAATGAAAGCTAGATTTTTATTGGCCGAATTTCCAAACAAAACGATCCTGACGGCCCCTTGTCTCCTTGAACTTACTAGAACGTTACCTTGCATTGGATTTTGATAGTTCTAGGTCATTGAAGTAACTCACAGTAGCCAGTCCTTGCACAATCTCCTTAATGTACTATATATAGAAGTCTTTGGTTTGACCCGACCAGTGTTTGAAGCTTACACTTGAGACAAGCAATATAACCACATGCTTAAGTTTTGGTATAGAAACAAAAATTAGACTAGCTGTGTTATATAATTTTAAGATTTAAAATATCTTAGGCATAGTCTTCTACTTACTGTGTGAATGAAAAAAGTTTTGAAATTCTTTGCTTCTGGTCGAAGGTCTTTTGACCTGAAAAATAAAAATAAATTTCAGCTTTCTGCTTGGTATAAAAAACAAAATATTGGTAAAAATGTGTTCTAAAAATACAAAACTGAATTTCTTTTTTAACTAAACTATTTGTGTATGTTTCTGTGTCACAAATGACCACGGATATGTTCCACTTTCCAGTCCTTTCCTCATTCATGACTTATCACAGGGTTTGTAACTAGAGTAACATGACGGTTGCCACTAGTGGAGCAGAAACTACCAACTCTTCCGGGGCACCTGAGTTCACCCCCAATTTTTAGAGGGGTTCATGTTACTCGGTCTTTACTTTTATGCATCGTGTTTTGTATATTGTTTGTCCTTTTGTACTTTTTCTTTTGGCTATTGTGTTGTCTGTCCTTCTTTGGTTTACGGATTCAGATTACTCCTTTAGTATTTTCAAACTCTTCTTAGTTTGACTGGATTTTCTACTGTTTACAATATTCCTAGTCATTTACAGCTGGTGACTGGCTGTACAGTAAAAATTAGATGGTTGCTAGTATTAAGACAAAAAAGTTCTGCATTGTCCAAGATTGTGTCAACAGACTAAGACAATAGACAGATGATGAAGTATATGACTCCTACAAAAAATGTCCAACATCCCTGATTTTCAAAATTTGAGTGTTATAAAAAAAACCCACATATTGATCTTTTGTAAAAAAAATTAATTTAACAATATAAAAAACAATAATACTTGTCAGATTGCAATCTAGAGAGACTTACAGACACCTAACATTTCTATATCCTCCACTCTTGTGTTGTGACTTGATGGTTATGAAGGTTAACTGATGAAAATTGTGTAATGTTTCTTACAAGATCAACACATCAATATTTAAAACACAATAACATGAACCAAGCATATAAATTGTAGGATATAAAAATCACTAGATAAACAGCTTTCACTAGGGTTATCATAATGATTAACTATTACATGTATTTACTTAATGTTGTAAAGCTATATTTTCTTAAACCTTAGGATCTCTTAATTCCTTAAGGTTGAAAAATAACTTGATTAAATATTAAAAGCCATAGAGATGCGAGGACAATTTCCATCAATGTTAAAACTTATATATTTCTTGTTTATCAATTAGAACTCACAAAGACAGAAATTTTAAGCCCTCATTTGTAAAAATCGGATCAGTAGTTGCAAAGTTATGGCCGTTTCAAATTCCAGAATTGCCCCCTTTTTTTATTCCAAGATGGCCACCAGGGAAAACACCCTTTTCCATGGTTAATATATCAATGATTGTATTCTTTTGTTGCATAATCTTCTGTTTTCTGGGAGAACAAACATATGTATACAAGAAAAACTACAGAACTTTTTGAAATTAGACAACATTTCAAATTTTGAGACCTGTAAAAATACTCGAAAACAGCTTTCCGGTTGGTCGAAATGACCACAAAGGGCATGTTCACGTCACTTTTCCATATTACTCCAACATAAATTTGCTTAGATAAATAACTGAGGTTGTTAAACCATTTATTCTGAATAGGATTATGAACTACCGATATAACCATTTTCAGTCTTGGAAATATAGTTTTATACAGATTTGAAAATGAGTGTTGAGGCAGTTTGGTGATTGTTGTCTTTGTGTCACCATCAAAAATATTGAAATCTTGTAAATAGAATGTAGTTATACATGTATATAACTGGTTAGATCTCAAAAAGTATACAAGATAATTACATCAAACTTGAAATGTAGATAGATGATATCTTCTTGTTTTATTATATTGTTTTGTGGTCACTAAAAAACTTATAATGGTGGCCATTTTGTTTCAAAATGACTGCCAAATGTGGATATTTTTTCCGGTAAAAATCATATTTTTTGTTATTTCTCTGGTGTTCTTTGTCCGATTTTGACCATCTGATCAACTGAAAGCCCTCTATCAATCTCTTGTAAAGATAAATCAACTGAATATATAAAAAGAGATACCACAATAAGAACACATAGCTAGCAGTCCCTCTATACTGTAATTTCTACCAGCATACATGACATCGAGGGTGTAACAGTTAACATGCACTCCTCGAGTGTGGTCAAAGCAACAAATAGTGACATTTGTAAATAAAAACACCAACACCAGGAACATTTCCAAAATTATATGTTCTGTAATTTTACATTTTTAGGATTTCTCGCCCGTCTCTTGTCCGAATTTGATCATCAAGACTAATTGTCATTTTGAAATCTATATCCTCAAATAAGTAATTAAAAAGTCAAAACAAAACAGTTTTTCATGCCATATGCATGATATATCCCACTAATGTAGGTTAGCCACCTTAAATATTAACATTTCCCTGCCTCCTAAACATGACAAGGGTTTTCATCTGTCAGCTTGAGGGAAACCTCTTTATACCTCAATATCGGCAGTAATAATATACATGTAGCTAAAAAATTGCTGAAAGTGATGATCAACTTAAACAAATATATACATGTACCACAAAACTGAGCAAGTCAAATTGTTTCACTCTCTGCCATTATATGATAAAGTTTGTCAGTGGCTTGCAGCAGACCAGTGTTTTACTCCGGGTATTCCAGTTACCTCCACCAATGACAGACCACCACAATATAACTGAAATATTTTTGAAAGTGGAGTTACACCATAACACTAACCCTTTAACTTTTTCATGAAATAGGTCTGAATATTTATAAAATTATACCATGTTTATACTAAAATTGGACAAATAATGATCCATGCGAGTTAAAAATAGTAAAATTTATAATTTATTCATAATATAGTGAGCAATTTCTTCATATTTGTCCTCAATTTGGAAATGAGCTGAATGTTCCATGTTCTTCTCATTCGATCTCAGGGATTTATTTCAAAGTCAGCAGAAAGAGATAAACCTTCAACTGCCAATCCAGACCAGCTGTAGTAGTGAAGTTCAATTACCATAATCTGAATAAAGAAAAAAAAATCACAAAGCATTGAGAACTTTAATAATGTAATTCATATCTAAAAATTGAAAAAATTTCTAAATGCTATTTTTAATTCTTCATACCACAATATTAATATAGTTATCAAGATTAAAAACAGCAATATTGTGAAATGTAAATGTAATGTTTTTTTTATGCATATTTTTCCTGATTTATTTTCTTTCACTTACTCACAAAAACCATATGGAAGAGTAAGTAAATATTAAATAATACATTAAATTGATCTGTGTACACAAAATGTCCTCTTTCTGTTTGTGATTTGGCTTTAAATACATGTATAGTTTTATGACATCACTGTAAACTTCGGGTTTTTTTTTATTCAGCATTTAGAAGTTGCTATAGCAACATAACATTACTAAAATCTAACAATTGGCAGTATGTCACAAGAATTAAAAAAATAATATAAAACCATGTTTTTTTTACTATGCAAATAAGGTACTTTTTGTATCAAAGTACAGTAATACATAATTTTCTGGTCCAGCAAAATGTACGTAATACAAGTGCAAATAATTCACATCCTCAAAAATACAAAAGAGACAAGCAGATTTGAGATGAATAATTCATGACAGTACAAGGATTTCTCTATCAGTTGACCCACATGTGATAAGTGAAGAGTATATCATAGCCATGGGCTATCGACGATGATCAACAACATAAGAGACCAAAACTCTTAGTACAGTTTTTACACATTTTCATTTAATATTAAATTGTTGCTGTTTTAGTTTCATATTTTGTCAACGTGACATTGATTACCAGTAATATGTTACGAAATTTACATGTTACATTACGAAGGCAAAATAAAATGATACAGCATCCACCCTTTGAACAATAAGTAAACCATGACATAAAATGGCAAGGATAATAAGCAAAGAAGGAAGCATCCGCTCTCCTCCCAATTCTTGCTCCCTTAACCACTTAAATCATTTCAGACACAAAAGGAACATGCTGAATAAACTACTGAAAATGGCCTACTTCCCTTATAATGTATTGTTGTGTCAGGACCAGGGTAGACCCCCCTTCATTAGATTTTTTTTTCATAAAAAAGAGAGAAAGAATGGAGTGTTGGGCAGGTCCATTTATAAAAACATGAACCGGCACCCTCCCCTGCCCATCGATAGCTTTATTTTTTGTTTTGTTCATTGTTTGATATACTAACTATCCAATAATGATTATAATTTCAATATGATAACTCACCGGTAATGCTATCAGTAATAGTTTCCATCTTGTTCAAGTTGTTGTTGTTGCTATGCATCGATGACACTGACACATGGCTATGGCATTGCTGAATTTGGTTCAATCTCCTTTTTCCTTTCGTTGTAAAGAATATGTTTTTGACGTTATTTTTTGTTGATACTTGGCCAATTTAACCATCGATGTTTGAATTAATTTTTGCCGTTACCTATGAATAATATGATTATAAAGTTTTCTATTGAAATTTGACCAGAAATAAAACTTTGTCGATGACATTGACCTTCGTGGAAATCTAAGCTTTTATTGGATATTTAAAATATGATTGTACGACATCATAAACATATTCTATTAAAAAAAAAACGTGCCACAGCTCAAAAAACTATTAAACGCCGGTTCCGATCCGATATATTTTTAATCAATATTTGTTCTTACCGCAGCAAATAAATATATTGAAGGGAAATATAGATTAAAACCAATTTAATAATAACAGTTGGAGACAACAATAAAAGGATTAAAGAGTAAATATTACATTTTTGAAAATGTCAATTTTGGTCATTTTCATTACCGGAAAACAAAATGGCGGTTATCATAGGAAATTACCGGCATCTCTACCATAATTTACAATGAATCATGGTGACCCTAATGTTTATAAAATCATTGATTTTATATTTGACTCTTACTTACCATGGAATTTGTCCTTTTAAAATTTTAGTAGCAGGATCGACATAATATAAATGTGGTCCCTCTGTTAATAAAAGCATTCTTCTTTTTGCAAATAAACCCTGAAAATAACAATAAAAAAATTGTATTATTAAAAAGAAAATAACATGGGGTATCACAAAATGCACCCTCGTCTGCATTCATATATTAACATGTAATATACTAAAATAAATAAAATTACTTATTTAACCTTGACATTAAAGGTTAAGATAGGCCACAGTGATCTCATTTTCATTCATGGGGGGTGGTGGTTATGGTATATAATGTCACTTTCAACAATATTTCAGTTATATCGTGGCAGTCAGTTTTATTAGTGGAGGACATATACAGTAGAGTTTGTTTATAACGAAGTCCAGGGACTCTCGATCTTATTTCGCTATAGACATCGTTCGTTATAAGAGAAATAATGTAGAATTACCCCCCCTCTTTGAAAAATGATGTATTTCAAAAAAAATATTTCAAGTGATGTGTAGCTGTTTTTTTTGCTTTGTTATTTTATTTTTTGACAGATAATAATGTTTTTACTTCGATGATTTTGTTGTAATAAAATACTTTCAGCGGATTTTGCTTTGTGAGTCTTTGTTTTTTTTGTTACACCATTTGCAAGCTATGTTGAGGAATTAAATACACTGTTAAAATATGACATCGTTTTTCTGAATAGAGAAAAACAAAAACGAGAATTGCTGAATAAAATTTATTAATTCAGCAGTTAAAATAAAACATTACTTCAACATTATATATTGTAACAAGATCTGTTGCCCTTCACATTGATTACTGAATGATCACCACGAGGATGTGTTACCATATTTATGACAATGTTCGGCTTGCAGTGTGAAAAACAACGGTAGAATTAAAATTTAAAAGCCGCTTTGTTGTTTAACTAAAGAGTCTATCATCAAAGAAAAAATAAACAATAGCGAATGAATTAATCTCACACATGACTTTGTTTTTAATTACTTTAGCTTGTGCATCCATTCATTAAAATTTAGATTACGCTTTATTAATTTTTACTACAATAAATTAGCGTGTGTTATTAATTGACAACTTGTTAATCACATCAATAATACCCATTTTATTGATTAACATCATTAACAACATCACAGGTGGGATTATTGATTTTTTCAATTACCGATAACGGAAGTGTCAAGTGCCATTCTAATATGTGATCGTCCGTGCGTAATGGTAAGACAGGTAAACGATTTGTTTGTTCAGCAATTTCCTTGTTATATCAGGTCAACTTTGAGTAATAAAAAAGTTGCTTGGGTTTAAAATTCTCTTCGTTATAAGCCTGATTTTCGCTATAAAAAATTTGTAATAGGTCTTCAAAAATACATTGTTTAAATAGCGATTGGACCAGGGATTTATCTTTTCTTCGTTATAAGCCTGATTTCGTTACAAGCCTGTTCGCTATAAACGAACTCTACTGTATAGTCCGATCCTACGGTACAGTGAGTATATGGTTCCTTGTATTAATGTGTTATTTCAATTAATTTTCACTGCCATATTTTTTATTTAACTACAACTGTCATATAGGACCCTGATATACATAGGAAATATGATAATTGTGGACTGTAAGATACATAGGTTCTGCACTGGACAACATAAAGTTACTTAATTGACCTTAATAATGACAACTAATGAAGGACGTTAAGCAGTGTGACTGAATATGAAAATGTAGAAGAGGAAAATTGCAGGGATGATTCTGGTTAGAATTTAAAATAACTGAAACCATCTTCCCCCCTTTCAAAAAGCTGACTGACTGTATCCTGCAATTTCAGAATTTTTGTTTCAGAGGAAAATAGCTGAAATCAGTTAAATAACTGAAAAAAATCATGCCTGAAATTGACATGTTTATTACCAGTCCTATGAGATAAATACCAACCTTTCTTTTATCAACTAAACCTTGTTTAATTATAAGATGTCCTTCCACTAGATTATGATAAACATTATTTTCCTTTTGTTCTTCTAACTTATTATTTCTTTCATCTTCTGATATACTGCAACTATAAAACAAAAAATATGTGAAAAGCAAACAAATCTTAAAATGGGAACAGGACAAAAGCCCCCCGCACAAAAGTCTCCCAGACATAAGGTCCCGGACAAAAGTCACCCAGACAAAAAGCCTATAATGAAATAATCATACAATCTTATTACATTTTTTATATTATTGGTGATATTAAAGATATCTTAAAGATCAAAACTTGCCCCTATTAAAAAAGGAGGAGTGGGGGAATTAACACTACAAAAATAAAATTCTGTAAAAACACATTTTTTCCACATTTCATTCATTGTTATGTTAATTTATCACTACTTATTTGTTTGAATTAAAATTGTCCGCAGGGGGGCTTTTCTCCTAGACCCTCTTAAAACATATTAACTGTCACCTATAGCTGACAATGAAGTCTAAATTATATTAATAAATAATATCAGAAGTCAAACCTGCTTTAGTGACTACCTCTAATAAGCAATAAGTTATTATGTGACCTTAATTTTAATCTCCCTTCACAGTACATTTCATATCTATTAATTAAACCTGTATTTAGTGACCACCTGTCTTTTGTGAGCATATTTCAATGTTCCCTTGGAAAGTGACATAAGGCACTTTTTACTGTAGTTATGATGACTTACGGTAAATTCTGAAAACTTTTATTACTGCAATAATAGAGACTTTATCAAAATAGTATCAATTAAATACATTGGGGGCCGTCGTGGTCGTGATCGTATGGAAGTTGGATTTATAACTACCTATGCAATCAGTGCCTATCACCACTAACATTGTGAGTTCAAAACCTGTTCATGGCAAGGTGTACTCAATACAACATTATGTTACCAAATTTGTCAGTGACTTGCCGCAGGTCGATGGTTTTCTATAGGTACTCAGGTTTCTTCCACCAATAAACCTGACCACCACGATATAACTGAAATATTGCTGAAAGTGGCGTTAAACACCATAACCCTAATCCTGTAAAAACATTGTCTTGTTTGTACTAAGTATTTGTATTTGATTTATCTCCCATTGATTGTGCATAAACATATCACACAAGTATGTATAAGGTCATGTTTTATAACAATGTCACCCCCAAGGAGTAATAAAGGTATATATTATTGACACTTCCCTGCTGTTAAGATAAAGTGAAAAATCTTGAGTGTAAATTTAAATGACTAACTAAATACTTACACATTTACATTGTTGGTGATTAATTCTACAATTCTTTTATCATCAAAGCCAGGCTGAAACAAATTGAAATTCATTATTAAATAGTAGTATATTTCACAATATACTAGTATTATGATTAAATAAATCTGTCTACATCAAATCTGTGTGACCTAATCATGGACATCAATTACCTGAAACTTTTCCCGCTTGAACTTGACCTGTGTATTGTAGTCATTAAACATTGTTTAATACATTTCAATTGATTTGCTAAAGGATGACTTTGGTTATTGAAAAGAAACCTGATCAATTGGTATTTTCTGGCAAATCAAGGAACAAAAAAGTGTTAATATTCAAAAATCGAACCTAGCTTACATTTTATTGTCCCTAACCTGGTGGAAACCGCATCAGTGGTGTAATGGTTAGCGTGCTCACCTCGAGTGTGGTTGCTTGTGTGTCCGAGCTCAGATCAGGTAAAACCAGAGACTATAAAATATGTATTTGTTGCTTCTCCGCTAAGCATGCAGCGTTAAGGAGAAAGAGCAAAGATTAGCTGGTTCGGAATCAGGATAATGTGTTCAATTGAGACGACATGTCTATCCGTGGACTGTTGTTTCAGTGAGCTAGCACTATGAAAATCCAACTAAGCATGTTGGTCTAATACAAAGCGGACTTCATTATCATCTCATTGAAAATCAAGTTGGCGTTTAACAACAATCACTCACTCACTAACCCGGTGGATAAATTTCAAATTAATTGCTGAAAGGAAAATGTCAACTTTGTTCTCTCATTATTGCATTTTTACAGAAAAAAACGTTTATTTACCGTTCATTGTTCCCAGACAATGAACCGAAATACCAGACATGTTCGAAAAATACAGATTTTGGAGGTCATGGAATCATACATGATTTATGCTTTTATTTTCATTCTGAGAGGAAACATTCATGGAAGATAATGAAATCTAATTAAAAAGTTTTTAATTTGAATACCTACCCGACTCCATAACTGACCTGGATTGTCTGTGGTCGCTGGTAAATAAGGAAGTAACTCTGGTGGTTTATTTACTGATAAATGTGCCCAGTCAATGCCCTCAAAGAATGGATGAGACTTTAATTTTTCTACACCACCCAATTCTTCACAACCAAGTCTTTGTGTTGGTTCTATAACCTGATACAAATAAGTAAATAGTTTAGTCTATAACTATATCAATTACATTTCCACTTTGCCAACAGGTCTCTAAACCATAGCCTTACAGTATATCTATATAGTTCAACTAATTTTCAGTGCAAATGTCAGGGATTACAGGTCATTTCTGAAAAGTTTTTCATAGATAACTTCAAGAAACAAACCTGCAGACACACAACAGAGATATACACAGCTCTAGTTAGCATAAATGGCTACAGAGGTGTATAAGCAGAGTTGCTACTGCTGTCCTGTAGGAGAAATAACATCCTTGGAAAGGAATTTGTGAATCCAAACTTGTATGGGTTAGAGTTATACTGTTTAACGCCACTTTTAACAATATTTCAGCTACATCGTGGTCGTCAGTTTTATTGGTGGAGAAAACCGGAGTACCCGGAGAAAACCACCGACCTGCCGTAATTTACTGACAAACTATCACATAATGTTGTATCGAGTACACCTCACCATGAGTGGGATTCAAACTCACAACTTTAGTGGTGATAAGCACCGAGTGCGATCACAACCACGACTGCTCCCTAAACTTATATGTTATCCATCTAAAGCTAACATGTAGTTTTAAAATTCTAAATTAACACTCAGAAACCATAAAATCATCATTTAATCAGTTATAAAGGGGCATTAAACTAGAGGCTCAGCCCACTGAGCCTGTGTTGCTCACCTTTCATTCTGCTTTGAGGAAACTTAATACAGAACCTTCCATAGGTGCTTCCCACCAAGTTTCGGTTCATTTGGCTGAGCAGTTACAGAGAAGATTTTTAGAAATCGACCAATCAGAAACATGGATGGCCTGTGGTGGCCATGTTTATTAACGGATCGGAACTAAATGAGCAAATTTTATAGATGACCTTCCAAGGATGCTTCCTACCAAGTTTCGATTCATTTGGCCAAGCGGTTACAGAGGAGAAGATTTTTTAGAAATCAACCAATCAGAAACAAGAATTGCCTGTGGCGGCCATGTTTGTTAACAGATCGAGACGAAATGAGCAATCTTAATAGAGGACCTACTAAAGATGCTTCCTAACAAGTTTCGGTTCATTTGGCCAAACGGTTTTAGAGGAGAAGATTTGTTTAAATCGGCCAATCAGAAACAAGAATTGCCTATAGCGGCCATGTTTGTTAACGGATCGAAACTAAATGAGCAATCTTTATAGAGGACCTTCCAAGTTTCGATTCATTTGGCCAAGTGGCTTCAGAGGAGAAGATTTTTTAGAAATTAATCAATCAGAAACAAGAATTGTCTGTGGTGGCCATGTTTGTTAACGGATCAGAATTAAATGAGCAATCTTTATAGAGGACCTTCCAAGGATACTTCCTACCAAGTTTCGATTCATTTGGCCATGCGGTTTCAGAGGAGAAGATTTTTTAGAAATCAACCAATCAGAAACAAGAATTGCCTGTGGTGGCCATGTTTGTTAACGGATCGGGACAAAATGAGCAATCTTTAGAGAGGACCTTCCAAGGATACTTCCTACCAAGTTTTGATTCATTTGGCCATGCGGTTTCAGAGGAAAAGATTTTTTAGAAAGCAACCAATCAGAAACAAGAATTGCCTGTGGTGGCCATGTTTGTTAATGGATCGGGACGAAATGAGCAATCTTTATAGAGGACATGCTAAAGATGCTTCCTAACAAGTTTCGGTTCATTTGGCCAAACGGTTTTAGAGGAGAAGATTTTTTTAAATCGGCCAATCAGAAACAAGAATTGCCTATGGCGGCCATGTTTGTTAACGGATCGGACCTAAATGAGCAATCTTTATAGAGGATCTTCCAAGGATGCTTCCTACCAAGTTTCGATTCATTTGGCCAAGCGGCTTCAGAGGAGAAGATTTTTTAGAAATCAACCAATCAGAAACAAGAATTGTCTGTGGTGGCCATGTTTGTTAACGGATCGGAACTAAATGAGCAATCTTTATTGAGGACCTTCCAAGGATACTTCCTACCAAGTTTCGATTCATTTGGCCATGCGGTTTCAGAGGAGAAGATTTTTTAGAAAGCAACCAATCAGAAACAAGAATTGTCTGTGGTGGCCATGTTTGTTAATGGATCGGGACGAAATGAGCAATCTTTATAGAGGACCTGCCATAGATGCTTCCTTTCAAGTTTCGGTTCATTTGGCCATGTGGTTTCAGAGGAGAAGATTTTTTAGAAATCAACCAATCAGAAACAAGAATTGTCTGTGGTAGCCATGCTTGTTAACGGATCGGGACGAAATGAGTAATCTTTAGAGAGGACCTTCCAAGGATGCTTCCTACCAAGTTTTGATTCATTTGGCAAAGCTGTTTCAGAGGAGAAGATTTTTTAGAAATCAACCAATCAGAAACAAGAATTGCCTGTGGCGGCCATGCTTGTTAACGGATCGGGACGAAATGAGCAATCTTTATAGAGGACCTGCCATAGATGCTTCCTACCAAGTTTCGGTTCATTTGGCCAAGCGGTTTCAGAGGAGAAGATTTAAAAAAATCGGCCAATCAGAAACAAGAAATGCCTATGGCGGCCATGTTTATTAATGGATCAAGACAAAATGAGCAATCTTTAGAGAGGACCTTCCATAGATGCTTCCTACCAAGTTTCAGAAGAGAAGATTAAAATGTGAAAAGTTAACGGACAACAGACGACGGACGCCAAGTGATGGCAAAAGCTCACTTTGCCTTTGGCAAGGTGAGCTAAAAATTCTGGAATAATGAAAGACCTTAAAACCAAAGTAAATCAATCTAAATGTAATATTCAAATCTTAGAAAAATCTGATAAAGAAAACCATTAAAAACACCATTTTACCAACAACCAAGGGACATAACTCTGGAACGATACAAGTCGTCAGATACCTCCAAAACTTAAGATAATAATGCTGTTTGTCTAAAATGTAGGATTACTGAGAATGACCTAATGATACAAAATTTAGGCAAATTTAACAAAGATTAAAAAGTCAATGAACTAAAAATGAGGTCAAGGTGTGGTGAAATGTGTCTGGCCGATATGTAAACTACAGGATGAATGTTTAGTCCAATTATTGTGAATTTATGATATATGATATATGATCGTTACAAAACAGACTTATCAGAATAGCTGCTACAAGAAAAGCCTTCCACGCATTTTCATGACAAAACAACATTTTTAATCTCTTGTTTAATTTAATGAAAGCAAGACAATGACTTACAATTAGCTTTTCCACCAGATCTCTGGCAACTGGATCAAATCCATCAGGGAAATCATATTCTAATTTCTGGATTTTTTGGAATATTTGAAACTCATGTCTGAAAATATCATAGATATTAGTATATATACAGTAAAACCCTGTTTTATTGCCCCCTATTCATCACCAAACTCGCATACCGCTATGAAATTATCAAGTCCTGTTTTCTCTCCATGTAAAAACCCTCATTATAATGCCAAACTCGCATATCGCCATCCAATCAGGTATCAAAAGATCAAATGGTCAATTTACTGTTGATTGTTCCTCGATATAATACCAATCAGTGATGTCACACGTCGATGATTTTACAGGTAGTTTTACAAGCAATTAAGGTAAATTGAAGTTCTTGCACAAACCATCTGATTACAGTTAATTGTTGTATAATTAAAAGTTGAAACCAGAGTATTAGTTTTATGGTTTGTGAACTCTTTTAATTGTGAATAAAACTTGTTTGAAATTTGCAGTGTTTTCAATTTCGCAGTATAAAAATGTCTACTCCAAAGCGGAAAAGAAATCATAGACTGCAATGAAACAATCCTAAAAGCACTCAATAACAAATAGCAGATTATTTCTCAATTTTTTGGGGAATTACCTGTAAAGCATAGAACTGTCGAAGATATCATATCAAATAAAGAACTCCCAGCAAACGACATCGTACGTGTAAATAAGTTCGATGACTTACAAAAACTTTATTTACGAACGATAATTTTTGTATGTCATGCTTGTATCATAAAATAAATCATTATTGTTTATTGATTTTTTATCAGTTAACAACCCCCATCCATAAATTTGTCATTCTATTTCTGATGGTCATTTATGTCTGTGTCCATACTTCCGGTTTAAGGCTTCCCTCAGTTTATCGTCAAATTCGTTATAATGCCAAATTATTCCTGATCAAATGGTGGCGGTTTAATGAGGTTTGACTGTAGTTAAATTCACAATACATGTACTGAAGGGAAGTTGGTATGATATAGGTTACATTTCACCCACAATTCTGACATAAATATAGATCGAGTTGTGATGTTAGTTTTAAAATTTACTAATAAACTATTGGTATACCTTGAAGGAAAAACTAATTGAAAATTAGATGCTTTATTGAAATTGTACACAGTGCATGATGTTTTCCATGATGTCAATTAGCCCAGAAAATATGAAAAAATGGAATTATAAATTGAGCCTGTTGTTTAAATTGTCTATAAATTCATCTCTGGAATAACAGTGATTCAGCTAGGCACTGGTCTCAGGACATTTGCCCATCCATTTTTCAAATTTGTCCTGAAGAACTTTATAAAAAATTAGTTCAATTATTAAAGAGTGTCCTGAAGATTCAAAGTCTAGCTGAAACACTGTATCATATTTTGTTTTTATTATCTCTTGTACCCTAACTTCCCCAAATGTAAATGTGTGATCTAAATGAGAAATGCATCTACAAATTCTTAATTTAGTACATTTTGAAAGATAAATTTTTGGATTTAGTTTTTTTTATATGGAACACTGATAAGAATTTCCACATATATATTGTAAATTTTGAGATTACAGTCCACAATTGATATGGCAGCTTCCATGATCTATTATATGCTATAGTTGGTACATCTACCTACTCAATCAGTATAAACAGGTTTCAACTCCTATCCATTTGTGCAAAGTATTAGGAGGTTAGGGGTTATAATGCTTAATGCTACTTTCAACAATATTTCAGCTATATTGGTGGAGGAAACCGGAGTACCCGGAGAAAATCACTGAGCTGCCACATGTTACCGCTGGTGTATTAGATACATTCTTATGTGATAATGATTTGTCAGTGACTTTAGGATGAAAGGTAGTACAGTGTAGTTTGTTTTCTCTGGTTACCTCTAGCAAGATCCTATTTCTCCTATGTCTCGTATTGGCCTTATTAATTGATCATTGTAATTTTTGGTCATTTTTCATATTTTTGAAAAGGACAGCATTTTAAAATTCTGTAATTGTTGGAGACTTCTGAAATTTAAAAGTCTGGATTGAAAAAGTAAGCTTTTGTGCAATTTCTTTTTATAGGTTTCAAGAAGAGGTCAGATCCAAAAATGTTCCGTAGGTAATTGTCAATCTCTCCATACTTTGAGTTAAATACTATCATAAAGAAAGTATATAAATCATGTCTTTGTTACTGTGTTAGAACTGTAATTGTCATTTCAATAAAGCCAAAACAAACTACTATTACTGTGAGCACAGCTCACTAAGATATACCCCCCGCTCCCCACATCTGTCCAACCTATTTCCATAACCAAAACATTACTGATTGTTCCAACCAAATATGAAAGGGACTCTCCTCTCTTCACCAGTAAGCTGCTGATAAAATTTCAAAACATTCTGAGAAACACTACTCAAGTTATCATATGACATAGCGTAAAAATCCTATTTTCCGTCATATCAAGTCCAATAACTCTGGAACGGCAAAAGTGAAAATCGTCAAAAATGAAAGGGATCCTCCTCTCTTCACCGGTAAGCTGCTGATAAAATTTCAAAACATTCTGAGAAACATTACTCAAGCTATCATATGACATAGGGTAAAAATCCTATTTTCCGTCATATCAAGTCCAATAACTCTGGAACGACAAAAGTGAAAATTGTCAAAAAAGAAAGGGATCCTCCTCTCTTCACCAGTAAACAGCTGATAAAATTTTAAAAGATTCTAAGAAACACAACTCAAGTTATCGTACGACATAGGATTTGTCTACAGACGGACGGACATGGTGAAACCAGTATACCCCCCTACAACTTTGTTGCGGAGGGTATAATTATACAAAAGTAGTGATTCAGCTAGGCACCAGTCTAAGGACATATGCCCACCCATTTCTCAAATTCTCCTTGAAGAACTTTATAAAAATTTGTTTAATTATTAAAGAATGTCCTGAAGAAATTATGATAAAACTGGAAATTGTCCAGTTTTTTCAAAGTCTAGCTGAAACACTGCAAAACAAAACTACTAGTATTTACACTTACCCTCCACGAAATGGTGGAAGACCTGACAATAGCTGATATATTATACAACCAAGAGCCCAAAGGTCAGAACTGAAATTATATCAAAAGTAACAATAAATCTATTAACTTCAATTATAATTATCCTTGCTCATGGTGAAGCACAAGGATTATATGTATTCTATGAATATGTAAAATATTATACAAGTAGTTAAATCTGAAATATGAAATAAATCAACATAAGCAGTGATACTTGCAGCAATTTATTTTGACAAGTCCAGAAGACATTTCTGAAAATTTTGGTGAGTCCAGTCATTACAAAAATTTGAAATTTTGGTGAGTCCCACCTGAAAATTATAAGTCCAGGACTCTTCTAAGCGAGTTGCAAGGATCTGTGATAAGCTCCCATGAGCTTGTTCCACTCTTCTGGTAAAAAATAGTATTGTCCCAATTGCAGACTGTGTCAAGTTTTGGTGCCTCAAAGATTTAGACTTCATTTGTACAAACATGAATTTTCACATCTAAATCATGTTCCAATACAAATAGATGTACAATTGCACTGTCATTGCTGGTTTTAAGATGGTGTCCTAATTTCTAACCTTTGGAAACAACTTCAACTTCATTTATACATTGTACAAAGATTATCCTTCAAAAATGCTAATCTATGTTTATTGTGTACAACATGTTTTTTAATGTTTAAACACTGATTTTGTTGGAAGTACCAATTTGTCCAATACAATAATTATACGTTTTATTTTATCACCCATTTACCTTGTTATTCCTGTGAGTGGTTGTGTAGTTATGGGTCCCAATGAGTTGCTTTGCACGGAGGCTTATTATGCTATTAAGACGACCCTGCCATTAATTGCACTATTAACATGTTGTTGGATGTCATTTGAAGCTGTGTTAGGTAATAAAGAATTTGAATTTGTTATTTCTAAAGTGACACTGACAGTGGTAACAAGGATTTCAACTTCTGGGGGACATGGTGTATCAGTAATAGTGTCGGTGACCGGTAGTGGGTTGGATTCACTTGAAGCACAAACAGTTTCACTGGTTTTAATAACGTCAACAACCTCATTGCTCTCGGGCAGTAAAAACTTTTTTTTTTAATCCAAAGGATTAAAGTTACCTGTACTTGCTTCCATCATTTCTGGTAAAAAAAAATTTGCATATTATTTAGAATTATGCAACATTGTAACATTTTTATTTTTAACTTTAAAACTCAATGGGCAATAATTTGCGTATTTGGCTTCATCAACTGTTTTCCATTTTTAATTCCCAATTAATTAACAAAATATCAAGCAACGTAAATCATAGGACATATTTACTATTATTTTTATATTAAATTTATTTCAATAAACATCTTTAATATAAAATTTATTCCAAATACTACACTTTCCGCTTTCGTTTTTCTGAAGTTTTATCGCAGTCCGATACACGCCACTTTCATCAAATCAAACGACCCAATATACTGCACTGGTTCCCGATATCTTGTGCGTAGTATTTCGTTTGCAGAATCAAAACAAACAGTAACCAGGTCATAAACTAGAAAAAGTCTGACTTAATATTTCATTTGAAAAAGCTTTCATTAACGATTTTTACGAATAATTTTATCACCACGCTATTGGGAATTTTCCCCTGTGAAATTGTGAAAGAGCCTTTTTCATATTCAGCCTTAAAAACGCAGTCGGAAAATCACTGCTGCCAAATAAATTTTGTAGGTTGCCAGCTGGGCGATTGCTACGCGTAAAATAGGTTGCCCAATGAAAATTTTTGTCGCATTAGCGAATGTTAATCTTTTTCCCACTAACACCCAGGGGTGTATGATGTACTATATTATTCCAGTGTATACTGACCTACTGCAAACCTGTTTACTAGTGAGTACTTCTGGAGAAACATAATGAGCAGTCCCTACAAATGAATTCTTCCTTCTTTGTGTCTGGTGCTCTGTAAGAGACATAGCTTTGTAGAATCATGGAACAAGTATTTAACACTAATGCTTTTGTAGGTGCAGTAGTCAGAGTTAGGTTTATGGTGTATAAAGCCACTTTAAACAATATTTCAGTTATATAGGTCAATTTTATTGTTGGAGGAAACCAGAGTACCCAGAGAAAACCATAGTCCTGCAGCAAGTCACTGACAAATTATATCACAAAATGTTGTATCCAATACACTTCGCCATGACTTATAATAAAGCAATAGACGATTAAAGACATTTCTGTTTTCAGTTATGGCAGCCATCTTGAATGGAGGGTGGGGTTGTCAGACACACTTTTGAAAGGGAATCACCCAAGAATCATCGCAGCCAAGTTTGGTTTAATTTCGATTAGTGGTTCCAGAGAAGTAAGATGATTTAAATGTAAAAAAATTTCCATCTACGATGTATGCCCAGTGATGGCAAAAGGTCACATGGCATTTTGCCAGGTAATCTAAAAAAAGATAGTAAACTCTCAAAAAACTGTATGAAACAACATATTTTAAATTTTAACTGACAAGAAAAACAAGAACATAATGAGAAAAACACATGATAATAATTACCTTCCTCTGGTTTTGTTTGATCTTCTTTACTTAAAATTTTAGCACTTCCAAAATCTGTAATCTGTATGTGCATATCTTTATTCAATAAAATATTTTCTGGCTTTAAATCTCTGAAAATCAAGTAAAAATTTGTCAGTTATTGTTTTGTTAAATGCTTAAATAAATAAATACAAAATCAGAATTATGTTAGGAGATTTCTCTTAAAATTCCTTAATTTCCAAAGTCATACATGAAGACTGTAATGTCAAACACTGTTTGTTTTTAATTACAAGTAAATATGCATAAAAAACTACCATAATAATTCTACAATAATACAATGTACAGGTATGTTATAATCTTATCTACTAATTTGTCCTCCTATGAATAAAATTACTCTAAGTTTTGTGGACATATTGTTATAGCTTTAATAATAATATTGGGTGACAAAGTTCTCACACAAAAAAGATTAGAAAGGTCTTTCAAGACAAGTATCATTGGACCACAAGATCACTGCCACTAAGGACCCGATCAATATTATTATCATGATTACAAAAGTTTGCATTTTCAATGCTTGCAAGTAAAAGAAAGAAAGTATCTCAATTTTACAAAACCAGCAATTTTAACAAAATGTTGTGGAGAGGATCCTTGAAAGTTGATATAACTTGTGTCCAATCGAATTGTTAAAATATTTAGCAATAAAATATGCTTAATCTAATCTAACCAAATGTTGGCTTGACTCCTGAGAAAGCTATATGTTATGTCACCCTATTTGCTTCAACAAATTGAAATAGCCCTGGAAAGAATGGTGAAAAAAATCAGTCTGCTCTGAATATCGGAGCTATGAGCTATCAACGATTTGAACCTACTTTCACAAGATCTTACCTATGAATAAAATTTAAACTGTGCATATATTCTAATGCTGACACAATTTCTGCTGCATACCATCTAGTACATTGTAAATCAAATGAAGATAGCTTGTGTAGGTAGTCTAACAGTTCTCCTCTGTCTGCATAGTTTAATACAAAATCTTGTACACATGTCA
Source organism: Bathymodiolus septemdierum (assembly GCA_963383655.1). Taxonomy (NCBI): domain Eukaryota; kingdom Metazoa; phylum Mollusca; class Bivalvia; order Mytilida; family Modiolidae; genus Bathymodiolus; species Bathymodiolus septemdierum. Next base: position 23,547,176 of record OY726522.1, on the reverse strand, counting down.
AGGAAAAATAATATCAAATAGTTCAAAAGATCTAACAATACAAACTTCCAAACTATGATGTGAGACTTCCACGGAAGACATGAGTCACCTGTCTGGGAGTATTCTATGGAAGACATGTCATCTTACTGGTCCTGTAGAAGATTATTTGTGTAAGTTTTGAGGTAAGTGTGACAATAATTAAAGCAGATGATGAATAGCAATCTATATATGTTGACTCCAATTTCTCCAACAAACTTTTGAAATACAGGAGCTATAGTTAGAGCAGGTGAAACATATCTAGGTTCTTTTTTGGTTTGGCTTATGGTTTCAACAATATTTCAGCTATATCATGGTGGTTAGTTTTATTGGTGGAGGAAACCAGAGTACCCCGAGAAAACCACCGAACTGTCACAAGTCACTGACAAACTTTATCAGATTGTTGTAGTGAGTACACCTCGCCATGAATGGAGTTCGAACTCACAACTTTAGTGGTGATAGGCATTGATTGCACAGGTAGTTATAAATCCAACTACCATACAATCATAACTACGACAGCCTCAGGTTCTTTTTTGGTGTTGACACAAAAACAAAAAAAGTTGTCTCTATCTCTATGTCTTCAAGATATTCAATTCCCAATTACAGATAGCATGCTTATAAGTTCTCATCATTCAATCTGTTTTTTTTACTTACACATTGTTGCCTCATAAAGGTTCCCTTTGTTGTTGTAATTAAATTATACAAAGGATACAAAGTCTATCTGAATCTTGAAATGTGTAGAACAGTCTAATAATAAACGGATGATTCATTTTCATCAGAACTTCTTTCTCCCTCATAACATATTGAGTTTTTTTCTCTCTCATAATGTGTCTCTTCTCCAACACTTTAACTATTAAAATAAATAAAAATAATGATTATGAATGGTTGCTAAATAACAAAACAAGTTTCTCGTGTCCCTGCTTTATAACAGTTTTAGATAAGTCTACATTATGATTTCCAGCTTAGATTTCCATTTCATAAAAGAAATATTTAACTTCCAATTGAGGAAAAACTTAACAGGGGTCTAGTAACCCAGTGCCCCTAAATTTTTACCTAAGCCTCTTTTTTTCTTTTTTGGTAGTAGCCCAGGTGGCTACTTAAATTGTGAACATTTCATGAAAAATTTAAGCTGCCAGGCTCCCACATTTTCAGTCTGGGCCACTGATAATATTTTCCTGGTAGTCCAGTTGGCAACTGTAGAAGAAATTCTAAGTTTTGTCACTGCCAATGATCATGTATGTACACTTCAGTGGTTTTTAAATTACATGATTGCTTAATGCATATACAAATATAGTTCCCAAAACACTCCTTCATAAAACTATATCCAATGGTGGTGGCCATTTTGTATTTCCAACTTGCCCAAAAAACAAAAACATAATGGAGAGCTCTCTCATCATTCATTTACAACTTGGGTTCAAACAGTTATTTCTGAGATCATTAAACACCTATGTTACATCATGTCCCACAATAGTAGCCATATTGGTCATGCAAACAATGACCAACCTATGATTATTTGTGTACATATATGGGTTCAAACAGTTTAGTGGTTCCTGAAAAGAAGAATGTTAAATATTACCCCCAGACTTATTCATAAATATGCTACAAGAGAGATAGCAGTCAAAGAGACTGCAGATCTCACCCATTCCACATATTTATACCGGCAGTAAGAATATATCCTAAAGTGAACTTTTTAAATATACATGTAAAATGACATCATTTTGTAATAAATTGGTAAGAATAGTATTAAAATAAAAAGAACTGTCTAGTGTATTAATGCTTGACAAATCCTCCACCAGTTGCATGAAATAATAGGACTGAGAATCATCCAGGAAATTTACCAATGATCATTCATATACAATTTTGATTCAATAAAGTTAGTTGTTTCTGAGTTCACTTGTTCATTTTTCCATATTATCCTTTGTTAAACAGTCCTACAAGCAGTAGCCATCTTGGATTTTCAGTTGACACAAACTAACATATTTTTGAGGATCATCCAAGTAAAATTCATATCTTTTTAAATATAAAATAAATACCATATCTCAATTTTTAACATACTTGCAAACTCGGTTCCTGTTTCAACTTCTTTTGCCAAATAAACCTGAAAAAAATTAAAATACTGTTGTTATAACTTGTCTGTAATATACATCATAGTACATGTGAAAATTAGCACCAAGTACAGGGAGGTGTGCATCTGTTATCAATATTAGCAATGAAGTAAATAAGAGGGGGGCAATGTAGCTGAAAGTGCACGTGGTGGAAAGCAAACACCAGTAATAGAGGGACGGAGTGTCTGTAATCAACAGTACATATATATGGAAGCATTCAAGTTGATGGAGAGGTGCACTTGTCATCAACATTACCTATGAAGTAAATAAGAGGGGGAAAAATGGCTGAAAGTGGTGGACAGCACCAAAGCTAGAGCTTATTCATGACTGATGAGAAGTCAAAAAAATTATACATGTAGATAAAAATCATATACCTGGCAAGTTTAATTAAATCAAAAGCTCTATGGCTATGGTATATAAAGACCCATAACAAACAGTATTTCCTAATATTGACAATTATTTGATGGATAAATTTCCAATTATGAGCCAAACCCCATTGTACATTCTGTTCCTATTCTGTCATATATTATTTTAATGAAATAGGACTTGCTGTATATATTTGTATGCATTGAGAGATACTTGAAACTCATCTAGCCTCTAGACGAGTCTGAACTCATCACTTGTGTTTAGATATGTTTAGGCCCCACAATTAAAAAAAAATGTACTAGTGGGACTCATGACTTTTTGGTTAATTGAATTGGGCCTGATGGAGATTACATCCTACATGTACAAGGATCTCTGGTATTTCTTTTCTTGGAAATACATCATAACATGTACTGGTGCATAAATATTGTATTTATCCTGCAATAAAATTTGCAAAATAAAAAACGTTATTTAATTTAATAATAAAAAAAAAGATACCTAACAGAAACCCATTGATACCTCAATTGTAGTTCCGGCAAGGGTCGTGACTTAAAAGCTTTATTAGGCTAATGTGAAAAGTGTTATTATGACAGGGGTGTGACTTAATAGCATTATTGGGCTAATGAGAATAGTGTTATTATGACAGGGGTGTGGCTTAATAGGTTTATTAGGCTAATGTGAAAAGTGTTATTATGACACTGTCATAATAAAGCAACAATTTATTTCAACCCATTTATTATGGCAAAAAATAACCCAATTGCAGCATAAATATTAAAATTATTACATACTTACTGTAGAATATGACCCTTCACCTATGACCTTTCCAAAAATAAAGTCATTGGGTGTTTTCTTGACTGCCTTTTTATTGCCGTCACCCACGTCTTCACTTTGTGACATTTTCTTTGATCTAAATAAAAGGATATTTTTCCATGAAATTTGCATTGATCCAAGCAAAGAAAACAAATATATATATATATTAAATTATTATACAACTAGCATGTAAATACCGTAATAAAATTCTATCAAAAATAACTTACTTTTCATTTTAATATTGGTAAACAAATTATGCCTATTGGCTTGAGTAACTCATAATAGCAGAATAGGACCTTATTTGGTACATGCGTCTCTAATTGGTAGACTACTTTCACCGAAATTGTAAGCACATTTGTCACTATGAAGTTTAACCACAGGGACTTGCTCCATTTTTCATACAATGAACTTTTTTTAATATTGGGAAACATCATCTAATCATTGTAGCAAAAATGCAGAAAGTCAGAAATTTAGTGTAACTTCTCATAGACTGCCAAAATAATAGAAAATTGGATAAGCAATCAGGGTACCAAAAGGATAAATTAGATGACAATTCATTGAATCAGAATTACTGCAAGTGATAAGTTAGGAAATTGGGGACAAAAAAATTAGTTGATGTGAGGAAGGAGGGGTTAGCAATGGCATCTTCCCTTTTGATTTACCAATGGCCGTGGGTTGATTGATTGATTGATTGGTGTTTAACACCAACCTTAGCAATATTTCAGCTATATCGTGGCGTAGGTGGCACATTGATTGATAAATTTTGTGGTCATATACTTCATAGTGTCAAATGTGCTAAAATAACAGAGTAACAGCCTATCAACTAGAAGCATGTACAATGTAACAGATAAAGGTCCTCAATTTAACATAAGAATCATAGTAAGTTTCAATCAACATCCTGCTGGCAACTTCAGCTCAGGTTAAGCAAAGCAATTCTACATATACTGCAATGTTAATAATAAATTATTTGATATCTATCTGACAACAGAAGTCAAAGATAGTAAATAAATTCACCTCTGGTCCTTGTCGACACTAAATCTGAACTCTCTTAAAATTAAATATGACAGATTTATTTTAAACTATAAAAATATAATTAAAGTTTTCCATTGAAATAAGATGTAAAATCCTGATGATCATATCTGCTGGTTTCATCTCTGATTTTATCAAATATGCCATGATGTCCAGAAAAGAGAACTGAGATCACTGATAAAAAAAGAGGAAACCTCTTATAAACTGCCCAAAACCTTAATTTTCTGTCGGTTTTTAAAGAAGTCTGACATATTTTTAAAGAAATTGATAAAAAAGGGAGATCTGCTGATAGAGTGAAACATTTATCCCAGATTCCCAAATATAGCCTTTTAGGATTTCATGCATGGTTAATAACTGCAAGACCTCCAGACTAGATGGACTAGCCAAAAACAGATAATTCTGTACAATACAATACAATAAGCTTTATTTAAAGTCGGAAAGAATCAAACAATTATATCACAAGCTCTAGTGAGCTTTTAAATCCAACATAAGAATATGCATATATAAACAAGCAAGCAAAACATGCACACATGTACAGTATTTCTAAAAAGCACTCATATTTAAAAATCTTTCCATGAAATTTAAAACCAAACTAAAATATGAAAGCAATTAAAACACAGCAGTAGCACAAGCATAATTTAAAAGCACACATATATATATATTGATGTGAGTAAACAAAAAGTATGGGCCCAAGGTGGCTCAATGAGTTAGGTAGTTGGATTACCTAACAACTCATACGAGCCCATCACCAATACGGCATGGGTTCGCGCCCGGCTTTGTAAATTACAAAAAAAGTGTGCACTCGACTTGCAGCCGCAAGTGATAAAGTTTACCAGTTGCTTGCCCATGGTCGGTGGTTCTCTCCGGCTTCTTCTACCACTAAAACTGGTCACCATGATATAACTGAAAGTGGCGATAAACATCAAAAATCTAATCAAATAAAAAAGTATGGATATAAATAAGACACATAGAAACTAGCAAAATTTAACAATGTGGTTTAGGGACTGGTTAATTCCCTCTATCGATCTAGGTGATTACTTAAGTAAACCTGACCGAAGAGATCAATTACGGCAAAGAAATTTGAGAACTATCAATCTACCAACATTGTCGAAAAATCTGTGAGGAACAATTCAAAAGGCGTCAATATACCAGCAATACTCTTTTTTTTGGGTTAAAAATATACTGATTACTGATTAATCATTAATTGGAATCATCTAGAATATGACTAGAAGACACATTAGTGGGCACAAGCATTGCAAGCTTTCAATCTGCTCTCGCGCATCGTCGATAAGTTGACATCATTCACTCCTTGTTGTATTAAAGCCAGTATTTGTATCAACAATCTACTCATAAAGATAGATAATATGGGATGAAGTCCCAACTATGGTAGAAATAGCAATATTTTCCATATCACTAATGGCTTAAATTTCATGCACCGGAAACCAATACATGGTTAAATCTGCAGACAATCGGATGCGCAGTAATCTGGAACTACTTCCGGTTATTAATGTTAAAAGTCGTCCCCGATATATCTCGGCCCAAAAAATCTCGACACTATTTTGATGCACTGAATGAGCGTGAAATTGGCAGATAATTTTCAGATTCGCGAGCATTCATGGCCGTGCCTGTTTCAATAGATGGAAAGAGCATCCTTACATTGTACTACAGTACACTCCAAAAAGTACACAAAAGTAAGTAAAATTTCTATTTCAATCATCCCAAGGATTTACATGATTTAAATATTAGATAATGTGGATTTTGCTTCGCTGGCACTACAGGTAGCCCCTGTCTCATATTAATATTATTGTTTAATTTTTTTTATTGGACTTCGTCCCAAAGTTAGGCAACACCTATTATCATATTAGACTACAGTACAGAGCACAGGCACTTGTTTCTGGTAATTCTTTTTACCTAGATACTATATATACCACAAGGTACGTAACCGTTCATTTGTAAAAAATCTAGGTCATCGCGATTTTCGCGTTTCTTCAACTCGACGGACGCCAGCATGGAGGAATGGCCTACATCATCTGAAACTACGATAATTTATCTACAAAATGATGTATAAAACACCTACCTTTGCTGAACCTCAACAATGCAACAGACCTTTTTCCACGGGTCAGTTATCAGCTTTTATCATCCAGTTGGTCACCTGGCAAGTTCTACCCCGCAGTAAATGAAAAGTTCAAGGTCGAACTCAGGTAAAGTATTTGATTGGTCAAAGTTTCTCATTACATTTAGCAAGCTGGAATTCTGAAGTTTATTTTTATAATTTTTCATCAAATGGAGAAGATGCAAAAAGAAACATGTGATGCTGTATTAATTTTCCCGCCTATAAGACTTTCAGTCCTGTTGATATACTTCAGGGAAAAATCCTGAGGTTGTATAGAAAGTTCACAAATTTTTGAATTCTAAAATAGCCACAGATTTGCATTCAAACTACACTTTTATTCTAAGAAATTAAAACACTTTTATTTTTATTTTTTTATTGGAATGCAATATATATAATTTTCTAACATCTCAGTATTTTTTATAGCATTTTTATTACAACTTATCTTATTTTTTCTTTCACTGCAGGGTAGAACTTGCCAGGTGACCAACTGGATGATGAAAGCTGATAACTGACCCGTGGAAAAAGGTCTGTTGCATTGTTGAGGTTCAGCAAAGGTAGATGTTTTATACATCATTTTGTAGATAAATTATCGTAGTTTCAGATGATGTAGGCCATTCCTCCATGCTGGCGTCCGTCGAGTTGAAAAAGCGCGAAAATCGCGATGACCTAGATTTTTTACAAATGAACGGTTACGTACCTTGTGGTATATATAGTATCTAGGTAAAAAAAAATTACCAGAAACAAGTGCCTGTGGTACAGAGGTAATTCCACAGAGACATTTATACTCCCTTCCTATGGTACCGTGGGTTCTATGATACCGCGGTATTTATTTTGTCTGTTCCTATGCACTGCAGTGCCACCCGCCGGTTTTTCTATTTATATATTCATAAACACAACAGTCACATTTATCGGAACGTCTGGTCATTCTGTCCAAATGTCTTGAATTTTTGTAAGTACACATATTTTTATCTTTTCCTTAGAAATAGCGGACATTTTTATTTTACCCTGATACCATGCTTTGCAAAATGTCCAATAATTAAACCATAGTTGTCATAATTCGTCTGCTATTTTTTTTAGAAATGTCGTCTGTTTGTTTATGTTTCATTTCAACCCGATTTGGGATTTTTGGTGCTATTTTTAGTTACTTTCTAGACCGACAAAGTTGATGGAAAAATTATGCTATGAAAACATATTAACCAACAAAACGTTACATCAAATTGACTCAACTTCGTTACATTTGTTATTTCAAAGAAACTTTACTTTATTAAATGTGATAAATTATCAAGATTTTCTTTATGGTATAAGTTTGCCAGATATTCACCTTGATTTAGTATTTATAAACGATGTCTTGATTTATCAAACATTGTGTCCCATAACATTAATTTTGCAATTACCGCGATATCATAGGAAACCATTTATGAGAGGTACATTGGCGTCGTCATAGAGAAAAGTGGCGACGTATTTTTAAACAAATTCAAAGAATAAAATGAATTGTGGGGGAAAATAGGTTTCTATATCTGGGAATAAAATATAACATTTTTGGATTAATTCCGAAAACTAGTTACGTTACACAGACGTTAAGCATTAAGTATCGCGGTACCATAGAACCCCGGGCTACTTAAACGAGACAAAATAAAAGTGACACAACAAAATGTCAAGATTACTATTAGCCACAAAGGAATTTCATTGATTTAATTCGTTTAATCTACCAATTTGAATTTGAGAACAACTGATCAATCTAGATCTTATATACATTCTTTATGTAAAGTTTTATACTTTTATGAACTCAACCCGGCATCTTCTTATTTTTTTCCAAATCGGAAGTTAAATATTTTAGCGCAGACGCATTAATAAGGATTCCGTTACTGATTGTTTTATTTGTTTTGTGTTTTATTTGAACTTCCAATTATATTCAGTCATATTGCAATTAGAAAAGTGTGTATTTATAAGTTAACAGCATTTGTAAATGTGGCATTTCCATGTACACATTTTACGAAAACAAGGGCACTGTTTATAAAATTCACAACATCCGGGACATTGTCAAATGGTAGATGACAGAATCTATTTCCGGAATCAAATTGTAAGGATGTTTTGCAGGAAAACACAATAATTTATACAGCTTTTGAGTTTGTCATGTAACAGGTCAACTATTTTATTAGTTATCTCTTATAAAAAAAATGAAGACACCGACCCGAATGTTCTTCACACGATCAAACAATCCTTATAACCCAATCTTTTTTCTTCCGATACAAAAGTCAAAAATGTATACATTTGTAGGTCTCTATTTACAACTGTTTTATTATCTCTGTGTTTTCCTTAGACTAACTGAGCTTTAAATCCAAATATCAGAATGAATTCCGAAACGTTATACATCTGATTGGATCAGTTTCCAAAGTTGAATTAGAAATAAGGTGGTTTCATAAACATGAAAATACAAAAATACATTGCCATTTATTTACAAAAACTATAATTTTATGACTATTATCTTTTGTGCAATTTCTCTGTAAAATGTTCATGTATTGAACTTTCTTTAATAAAGAATTTATTATTATAAATCACTGTAAATTACGAAAAAGGTAGTCGGAGATTCCTCTAACGTTTTTTTTGTTCGACTTGCTGGAGCCGTGAGACGTCGGAGCGCTCTCCATAAGGAAAACAGCGGATTTGCCGCTCCAACTCCGGGTCGACACATTTCCACGTTTCGTGACAATCAAATTTTATTTTCTACCTGAAGCCCTCATATAAATCACTTCATCAATCATTTTTCTATTCATTCATAACCATATTAGCCTCAGAAAGTGGTGTTGCACTCGATTACTGCACAATTTCCCCTTACACCCTCTCTTTTCGCCATTTCACTTTCACTTTCAAACATTTGTCACGTGACTTCTAGAAAACTACGATTACCGCAATGTATCATGGGAGATGATTTGCATATATGATCTTTCATTGTCCAAAATGAGAGGGGGGAGAATGTAACACATGCTCTTTCCGAAGCCCGTGGGTAACACTGCCATTGAATCTTTTCTTTCCAACACATTTTGTATTATTTCCTTCTGCTCTGATTTGAGCTGTAGATGGAACTGTTTGTACTGCAGAATATGCTTTATATCGTCTTCCATGTGATTTGTATGTTGTTTACATATGCAAATGATTTGGCGCACTGCATTAAGTAGCTCCCATCATGCAATGCGTTGCTGTCATCATTCAGTTAGTATCGTGAGATCACGTTTGTAGGTTCGAAAGTGAAAGTGAAATGTCCCAAGGCAGTTGTCTCCTCTATCAAATATTAATCAATTAAAACTGTAAATAGCTTGAGCCTTTTTTCAATTGTCATATATGCAACCTTGACATTTTCTTCAACTTATTAAAGGCAGTTAGTAATTGGTAAAAGTTGAAATATAAAGGGGAAGTATATCAGGTGATACATGTATTACGAGACACACTCTGATAATCAGTTAGAAAGGAACACAAGAGAATATCCAATTTTATGCTTATAAAGACACAAGTTAAAGCAAATGAACTGTGCTAGTATTGATGTTCACAAGCAGTATATGTTTCTGTCCTTCTAATTAAAATTTGTTGTTTGTTTATTCTTTTGTTAGATTTACATTAACGTCTTACAACATCCCATTTTGTGTCACATCTGGGTCTATTTACCGATCAGCCTACCAAATATTGAGGTTTTTAAAAATGAAAACATGCATAGAACTGTTGCCTTGCATATTATTGGACTGGCGAACAAAGACGAATGGAAAATAATATGACATGACTATATATGACATTTACATCATCACAGAAGAATATCTAATTTTAATTAGAATGCAATTCTCAAGTCTGTCAATATTTCTGCAGAATGTGTTGTTTATTCAGAGTTGCTCGGAATACCTCAATTTTACCCTATATTAATGACGAAAACAAGTTTACAAACAATAAATCATACCTGTAAAAGTTGGGAGTGGGATTGTCACATGGAAATGGGAAGATTTGTTTACCCTTGTATTTGTAATGTCCTATTGCCGAAAGTCAAATTCAGAAAAAATTTCTATTTATTCAAACAAATTCTTTCATCATTTTCACTTGTTCCGGGCTAGCAAATAGGAAAGGAACCCTTTCAATGAGGGTTGTAGAGTTATAAGATGGAAAGCTTGACTGTGGACCATAGTGGGTAGCATGTTTGAAGAGTACCACGCTCCCTGTATGCTAAAGACCTCTGGTGTAGATTTCGAAGAAGAGTAGGTGCATTGTAGCCACTACAAAGGATGTAATTTTTCATCCCTATCCAACTCTCCATACTTCTTCAGTGGCAGTCAAAGTTTTTGTCCTGGTTGACTCGTCCCTTACCTTATTTCTATATAGTTTTTAGCTCGCCTTGCCAAAGGCAACGTGAGCTTTTGCCATCATTTGGCATCCGTCTTCCGTTAACTTTTCACATTTTAATCTTCTCCTCTGAAACCGCTTGGCCAAATGAACCGAAACTTGGTAGGAAGCATCTATGGAAGGTCCTCTATAAAGATTGCTCATTCTGTCCCGATCCATTAACAAACATGGCCACCACAGGCGATTCTTGTTTCTGATTGGTCCATTTCTAAAAATCTCCTCTGAAACCGCATGGCCAAATGATACGAAACTTGGTAGGAAGCATCTATGGAAAGTCCTCTTTTAAAGATTGCTCATTTTGTCCCAATCTGTTAACAAACATGGCCACCACAGACAATTCTTTTTTCTGATTGGTCAATTTCTAAAAATCTTCTACTCTGACACAACTTGGCCAAATAGACCGAAACTTGGTAGGAAGCATCTATGGAAGGTCCTCTATGACTATGGGAATTGCTCATTCCGTTTTGATCCATTACCAAACATGGCCACCACAGGCAATTCTTGTTTCTGATTGGCCGATTTTTTTAAATCTTCTCCTCTGAAACCACTTGGCTAAATGAACTGAAACTTGGTAGAAAGCATCTATGGAATGTCCTCTATGAAGATTGCTCATTTCGTCCCGATCGGTTAACAAACATGGCTACCACCGAAACTTGGTAGGAATCATCTATGGAATGTCCTCTATGAAGATTGCTCATTTCATCCCGATCGGTTAGCAAAATGGCTACCACAGAAACTTGGTAGGAAGCATCTATGGAATGTTCTCTATGAAGATTGCTGATTTCGTCCCGATCGGTTAGCAAATATGGCCACCACATGCAATTCTTGTTTCTGATTGGTCGATTTCTAAAAAAATCTTCTCCTTTGAAACTGCTTAGCCATATGAACCGAAACTTGGTAGGAAGCATCTACATGTATGGAAGGTTCTGTTTTAAGTTTCCTCAAAGTAGAATGAAAGATGAGCGACACAGACTCAGCCAACTGAGACTCTAGTTGTATATTGAAGATGTTCTCTTCCTGAATATACATGTAGCTGAAATTGTGCTCACTGGATGGATTTCAATCAATTCTTTATGTTGATGTTGACAATATTTATTTTCTGTTGAGGAAAAAGTATTACAAAATATATTTTTATTTCAGCTGAGCCAGAAGATTAAATGATTCAACTGATACAAAAGGTAAGAGGCAAATTAAGTGTAAAATTATACAAAATGACAGAGTGCTTCAGTAAAGTATTGTTAAAACAATCTTTCTATGAAATTTTTGCAAATATGAGATGTATTCATATAATTTTGATAGGACATGGCAGGTATCTGATGGTAGGTTTACAGTATAGTTTCAGTGACATGAAGCAGGTCATTGGTTTTCTCTGGCTATACTGTTTCCACCACCAATAAAGCTGACAACCACAATATATGTAACTATAACAGCTTAATATGATAGGATTAAAATCGGAATTCTAAATACATTTTATTGTTTCGGATTTATCTCCCTTTGTGCATTTAACACAGCACAAAGATAAGTACAATATAGAAGGTCTTTCAATACTATTTTGTTGGAAAATGGTTATTATCAATTAGATAGAAATGCATATATAATCAAATTATCTTTTCTGGATCCATTAGGGTACATGTAAATACATTTTATGATCATCACTTGCTTGAAAGGATTGGAGGTCGTGGTCGTGATCGTATGCTAGTTGGATTTACAACTACCTATGCAATCAGTGCCTATCACCACTGAAGTTGTGAGTTCGAACCCCACTCAGTTGAAGTGTACCATTCAACATTATGTGATAGAGATTGTCAGTGACTTGCCACACAGTGGTTTTCTCAGGGATCTCCGGTTTCCTCCACCAATAAAACTAACCGCTACGATATAACTGAAATATTGTTGAAAGTGGCATTAAGCACAATAATCCTAACCCTTGAAACGATTGTAATATTTATTTTCTTGTGGCATTCCAAATAGAGTGAAAATTAAGATAACACCTATTCCATAGGTATTAATCGGTAAAAAAAATGTGGTATTAAAATTATTTTATAAACTATTCTAGCAAATAAATATGAACTGACTTTTTTTATTTACAATATTTTATTACGAATATCGGATTAGCATATTGCTGAGGGTAACAAGGTAATGGCCATTCCACTTATGGAAGTTGGACATAGCGGCATAACAAAAGTAGCATGTGCCGATGTTTATTTTTCTGATGTCCAATAAATCATAGGTCAGTGGAATTATTAGGTAGTCCTGCATTCATAGATATCACAATATTTTAAGTAAAAACCATTCACGAAAAAATAAACCAGCAATTTTTTTTTTTTTTTTTTTGTATTTGAAATCTACTCTTTTTCATTGATTCTTTTTTTACCCACTGATCTTGTGGAATTAAAATGAATAAAGTGTCAATTGCCTGTGCTTCAACTTAGCTAATGGTAGTATTACTACAAGAGTGTTGTATAATATTGTCACAGAAAGTCTATGCAATTAATGGGGTCATAGTGTTTAATGCCACTTTCAACAATATTTCTTTTATACATGTATATCGTGGCAGTTAGTGTTATTGGTGCAGGAAACCGCAGTTCTCAGAGAAAACCGCCAACCTGTCGCAAGTCACTGACAAACGTTATCACATAATATTGTATCGAGTACACCTTGCCTGAGTGAGATTCCAACTAACAATTTCAGAGATGATAGGTACTGATTACATATGTAGTTGTAAATCCAACTACCATATGATCACGACTACGATGGCCCCTCTATGCAATTAAGGGATGCTTCCTATGTAAGTGTAGGAAGTGGATAATGTACCACCATATTCTGTCAAATTTGATGACAGAATTTGAGGTTTTTGATAGATGCGAGTGGTGCATTGAGGTTGTATCTAAATCTATATCTTAATAAGCATCTGAAGCCTCATGGGGGTACAGTTAAGACCATATAAAAACAGAAATTAATTATGCATTGATATTACCAAACTATAAAACTAAAATTAAGCTGATTAACAAAATTTATTGTTTGTGATGACAATATATTCCAAGATATGCACTGTATTGTATAGAAACCACTTTATTATAGCAATGTCATCAATAATATACATAGCAATGGCATCAACAATATACATACATGTATAGAACTAATGATTTTAATTATTTCACATGTTTTTTTTATTAACATCTATGCTACATGTATATTATTGTTGACATTTATTACTGTAACCTTCAGCTTGACAAGTGTAGTGTCATGGAGATTTGGAAACACAAGGGGCATTTATAACATCAAATTATAACTTTTCATGGTTTTACACACATTTCTTTGCTATGCTGATTTTGAATTAAATCTTATAAAAATTTAGTATTATTTATAGTTGTATCCCATGCTTCTGGGTATATTGTTTTCACCTGTCTGTCTGTCACGACTCCTAAGTCCTTGTCGTCAAGCTGGAACATTCATTTCTTACTGTATTTGATTTTCTTGTTAGCAATACTCTGATCAAATTTGAATAACTTCCTATTTCAAAAAGTATTTTTAAAAACTTGATTTTGAGAAATAAATTGTTTTGGAGTTGTCTCTCTTTAATGGTTATGTGCATGATTATGATACTTCTTGTGACCGTCATGGAATGAAGGTTAAAAATCTAGGCTTTAAACATTTTTTATGGATCTTTCTCTTGCAAATACTGAGATCAAACTACAATAACAACCATTTTTAAAAAGTATTTTTTGGGGAAAACTCATTTTATATTTGATTTTGGGGTTATGTCCCTTCATTATGCAAATACATCTTAATGTGATTTGGAGATGATTCAAAGTTGTATCAATGCTTCTGTCTATCAGATGCCTGGATGATTTTGTTTAATTGTATACCCCTAAATTTAAAAGAAATAAGACTGAAAAAGGCATCCCCATTTTTCACAGTTTTTATATATACATATGTATATGTGACCACCAATATCCACAAACCCTGTAGTTTTTTTAGGCTAGTTAATAACATTTAATTGGATGGTAGTTAATTCTCTGTATAAGAACCCAGCAAAATATATAATAGCTTGTATGTACATGTATTAAAGTCATCTAACTCCTCATTCAATTTTCAAACTAGAAGTTTTTTTGAAATTTTACATGATATTAGAACACATGCCAAAGGTGTGCATATTATCAGGATATTTATTTTCTCCAATTTGTTTCAAATTACATTTTTTTTTTTTTTTTTTTTGTTTGTTTGCTTTGTCTGCCTAACCCCTCTTACAATTTTCAAGCAAGATGCATAATTGTACATATAACAAAGGTGTACATATAGTAATAATTTAATACTAGCAGTAATAGTAAAAAAAAATTGACATTTGTTCTACCACCTTGCAGTAATTAACAAAATATATTTTGAATGAGTCTATGGAACATAAAAATATTTCTTTTACTATAAAACCTTAAGCAAGAATTTTGTTTAAAGTCATACCATATTAACAGTATTCATTTATATTGTAAAACTGTAACTATGAACTTTTGAAGGACCGTCGTGGTCGTGATCATTTTTGTACGATAGTTGGATTTACAACTAACTGTGGAATCAGTACCTATTACCACTTAAGTTGTGAGTTTGAATCCAGCTGATGGCAAGGTGTACTTGATACAACATTATGTGATAAAGTTCGTCAGTGACATGCAGCAAGTTGTGGTTTTCTCCGGATACTCCGGTTTCCTCCACCAATAAAACTTATACCCAAGATATAGCTGAAATATTATTGAAAGTGGCATTAAATACCAAAACCTAACCCTTGAACTTTTGAATCAACAGAACCCATTCTGATTTGTAAGCAATTTCAAAGAACTCAAGTGGGGGTCTGGTTTATTCTGTATATTTCATTATCATTCTAATCAACAGTTTCAAAATAATAAAAAAGGTATAAAGTGGCTAAGTGGAATTAAAGATATCAATTTTTCAATAAAATTCATGACGTTTTGAATACAACTGTTAAGTTCAAAACGACAGAAGGTTCATGTATAACAAAAACAATTTATGTTTTAGAAACAACTTTCAGGTACTCAATATAGACAATGTTCTGCCATATACATGTAGTTGATTGTTGGGGGAGGGGGTGTCATATGCATTGTATGGTGTATGGTGTTGATTATCATCTCATTTTCACATAATCAAGATAAAGTACATTTGTACCTTTACTATAAACAACTGTTTAATAGAAGATGTAATATTAATTTATATACAAAAGTGAAAAAAACTGGGAGCCTTGATATCTACATAGATATATCATAAACAGTGAGAGATGATCAAGTGGTATGCAGGGGGAATTAATGTGCAGCTATTTATAAAGTGAAAATGAGTGTTTGGTACTGATCTGTGTTATCTATGTGATAATGGGGGTTTAACCTAGGAGAGGTTTACAAAAAAACATGGATGTCACTTTGGTTCCTCCTTGTGTTGGATAAATTGTGATGGTATATCATCTAAGATGGAAATGATTGGTAAGTCTGGAATGATCTTTTTTTATATAGATTGATTCATATACAATCAGTGTGTTCTCTTGTAATATTTTTTTTTTAAGTTAATGAATTGTGAATTAGACTTATTATTTTTAATGGATTTTTATTAGTCTGCATTTGAACTTTACATGTACAAAATGTATAATTATCTCATATAATTCATTATCTGTCATTGATTCATGATTTTGATAGAATACACATGGATACATGAATGAATTCATGCTTCAAATATTTACCCCTGATATTATAAGAATAAAAATAATAATTTAGTAGTACTGTAGTAATATCTGATTTGAAATCAATGAAAATACAGAATTTGTTGATGTAAGTTACCTTTCGTCTGAGGCTTAAAAGTATGCATATAAAGAAAAAAAAACTGGTTAAGTTTTTATGAAGAGTTAAAGACTAGACATGTACATGTAGTGTATGTAGCTAAATTTAAATGTTATAGAATGAAAGAAAAGTCAAAAGTCATTGGTTGTTAATAATGAACAAACAATAGATAGTTGTACCACCTTGTAGTAACCAACATCTACATGGAACCAAGAATTGTTTTGTTTTTTACAGTAAAACCTGTAAACAATGATTTTTTTTAAGGTTTTGTTAGGTCCAGGTCCAGGTGAACTATTGCCATCACTTGGCGTCCGTCGTCTGTCGTCTGTAAACTTTTCACATTTCAAGCTTCTTCTCCGAAACCACTTGGCCGATTGGAACCGAACTTAGCAGGAATGTTCCTTGGATGGTCCTCTACAAAGTTACTGTTTTTCGTTCCAGTCGGATATTCAATATGGCTGCCAGGGCCAATAATATGCTCTGATTGGCTGAAATTTCAAAGATCTTCTTCTCTGAAACTAATGAACTGACTGAACCTAAACTGTAAAGGAATGATCATTGGAATGTCCTTTACCAAGTTACTGTTTTTTATGCCGATCGGAAATCCAAGATGGCCGCCATCGCAGGTCAGATTAACATTGGACCCTATGGGAAAATGTTCAAATGCCTTCTTCTCAGAAACTACGAATATGATTAAAGCCAAACTGTACATGAATGTTCATTGGATGATCCTCTACAATCTTAAGGTTTTTTGTTCCGATATGAAATTCAAAATGGCGGCTACGGCAGGACTTAGTTTAACATTGGACCCTATGTGAAAAATGTTTCAAAATGCTTCATCTCTGAAACCACTTGGACAGTTGAAACCAAACTGCCCAGGAATGATCATTGGAAGGTCCTCTACAAACTTTCTGTTTTTTATGCCGATCGGAAATCCAAGATGGCCGCCACCGCAGGACATAGATTAACATTGGACCCTATGGGAAAATATTCAAATGCCTTCTTCTCAGAAACTACAAATATGATTAAAGCCAAACTGTACATGAATGTTCATTAGATGGTCCTCTACAAACTTTGCGTTTTTTGTTCCGGTATGAAATTCAAAATGGCGGCTACAGCAGGACTTAGTTTAATATTGGACCCTATGGGAAAAATGTTTCAAAACGCTTCTTCTCTGAAACCACTTGGATAATTGAAACCAAACTGCCCAGGAATGATCATTGGAAGGTTCTCTACAAGGTGTGTGTTTTGTATGCCGATCGGAAATCCAAGATGGCCACCACCGCAGGACATAGATTAACATTGGACCCTATGGGAAAATGTTCAAATGCCTTCTTCTCAGAAACTACAAATATGATTAAAGCCAAACTGTACATGAATGTTCATTGGATGGTCCTCTACAAACTTTGCGTTTTTTGTTCCGATATGAAATTCAAAATTGCGGCTACGGCAGGACTTAGTTTAACATTGGACCTTATGGGGAAAATGTTTCAAAACGCTTCTTCTCTGAAACCACTAGGACAGTTGAAACCAAACTGCCCAGGAATGATCATTGGAAGGTCCTCTACAAATTTTATGTTTTTTATGCCGATCGGAAATCCAAGATGGCCGCCACCGCAATACATAGATTAACATTGGACCCTATGGGAAAATGTTCAAATGCCTTCTTCTCAGAAACTACAAATATTATTAAAGCTAAACTGTACATGAATGTTCATTGGATGGTCCTCTACAAATGTTACGTTTTTTGTTCCGATAAGAAATTCAAAATGGCGGCTACGGCAGGACTTAGTTTAACATTGGACCCTATGGGAAAAATGTTTCAAAACGTTTCTTCTCTGAAACCACTTGGATAATTGAAACCAAACTGCACAGGAATGATCATTGGAAGGTCCTCTACAAAGTTTCTGTTTTTTTTATGCCGATCAAAAATTCAAGATGGCCACCACCGCAGGACATAGATTAACATTGGACCCTATGGGAAAATGTTCAAATGCCTTCTTCTCAGAAACTACAAATATGATTAAAGCCAAACTGTACATGAATGTTCATTGGATGGTCCTCTATAATCTTAAGGTTTTTTGTTGTGATATGAAATTCAAAATGGCGGCTACGGCAGGACTTAGTTTAACATTGGACCCTATGGGAAAAATGTTTCAAAATGCTTCTTCTCTGAAACCACTTGGACAGTTGAAACCAAACTGCCCAGGAATGATCATTGGAAGGTCCTCTACAAACTTTCTGTTTTTTATGCCGATCGGAAATCCAAGATGGCCACCACCGCAGGACATATATTAACATTGGACCCTATGGGAAAATATTCAAATGCCTTCTTCTCAGAAACTACAAATATGATTAAAGCCAAACTGTAGATGAATGTTCATTAGATGGTCCTATACAAACTGTACGGTTTTTTTTCCGGTATGAAATTCAAAATGGCGGCTACGGCAGGACTTAGTTTAACATTGGACCCTATGGGAAAAATGTTTCAAAATGCTTCTTCTCTGAAACCACTTGGATAATTGAAACCAAACTGCACAGGAATGATCATTGGAAGGTCCTCTACAAATTTTATGTTTTTTATGCCGATCGGAAATCCAAGATGGCCGCCACCGCAATACATAGATTAACATTGGACCCTATGGGAAAATGTTCAAATGCCTTCTCAGAAACTACAAATATTATTAAAGCCAAACTGTACATGAATGTTCATTGGATGGTCCTCTACAAACTGTACGTTTTTTGTTCCGATAAGAAATTCAAAATGGCGGCTATGGCAGGACTTAGTTTAACATTGGACCCTATGGGAAAAATGTTTCAAAACGCTTCTTCTCTGAAACCACTTGGATAATTGAAACCAAACTGCACAGGAATGATCATTGGAAGGTCCTCTACAAAGTTTCTGGTTTTTTTTATGCCGATCAAAAATTCAAGATGGCCACCACCGCAGGACATAGATTAACATTGGACCCTATGGGAAAATGTTCAAATGCCTTCTTCTCAGAAACTACAAATATGATTAAAGCCAAACTGTACATGAATGTTCATTGGATGATCCTCTACAATCTTAAGGTTTTTTGTTGTGATATGAAATTCAAAATGGTGACTACAGCAGGACTTAGTTTAACATTGGACCCTATGGGAAAAATGTTTCAAAATGCTTCTTCTCTGAAACCACTTGGACAGTTGAAACCAAACTGAACAGGAATGATCATTGGAAGGTCCTCTACAAACTGTCTGTTTTTTATGCCGATCGGAAATCCAAGATGGCCACCACCGCAGGACATAGATTAACATTGGACCCTATGGGAAAATATTCAAATGCCTTCTTCTCAGAAACTACAAATATGATTAAAGCCAAACTGTACATGAATGTTCATTAGATGGTCCTCTACAAACTTTGCGTTTTTTGTTCCGGTATGAAATTCAAAATGGCGGCTACGGCAGGACTTAGTTTAACATTGGACCCTATGGGGAAAATGTTTCAAAACGCTTCTTCTCTGAAACCACTTGGATAATTGAAACCAAACTGCCCAGGAATGATCATTGGAAGGTCCTCTACAAGGTGTGTGTTTTTTATGCCGATTGGAAATCCAAGATGGCCACCACCGCAGGACATAGATTAACATTGGACCCTATGGGAAAATGTTCAAATGCCTTCTTCTCAGAAACTACAAATATGATTAAAGCCAAACTGTACATGAATGTTCATTGGATGGTCCTCTACAAACTGTACGTTTTTTGTTCCGATATGAAATTCAAAATGGCGGCTACGGCAGGACTTAGTTTAACATTGGACCCTATGGAAAAATGTTTCAAAACGCTTCTTCTCTGAAACCACTTGGACAGTTGAAACCAAACTGCCCAGGAATGATCATTGGAAGGTCCTCTGTTTTTTATGCCGATCGGAAATCCAAGATGGCTGCCACCACAGGTCATAGTATTAACACAGAACCATATGGGAAAATACAGAAATATATGTGCATCAATCATTGGAAGGTCCTTTACAAACTTTGTGTTTTTTATGTTGATCGTAATTCCAAGATGACTACCACTGCAGGACATAGTTTTTACATAGGACCAATTGGTTTTTTTTATTACCAGGTGAACGATACAGGCTCTTGAGAGCCTCTGGTTTGGCATATTAGCAGTATTCATTTACATTGTAATACTGTAATAATGTACTTTTGAACCACTAGAACCCATTATGATTTGTTCAATATTTCAAAGAAATGTTAGCATTTACGATATTCAAAATTCGATGTAAACAGCTTCCGCAGTAATATCTTTAACCAAATAATAGGACAGAATATGGTCTCATCTGGTTAAAGGCAGCCGAGTTTTTCTGTTTCTGTTCTGTTTTTCAATCTTTTCATGAGAAACAACTGTTTCGTTTAGCCTATAGATTTCCAGGAATTATATATGGAATACACTCAAGTCGGACATTCAGTAGGGCAGCTACTAAAACTAGTTTCTGACTGACTGTGAAATATGAAAAAAAAATCTTTTAGATATCTACTAGACCGTTTGAAATGAAACTTTGGAGGAATGATCTATGGATGATCCTAAAATTATTTTTAGCTCACCTTGCCAAATGCAATGTGAGCTTTTGCCATCACTTGGCATCCGTCGTCTGTTAACTTTTCACATTTTAATCTTCTCCTCTGAAACCCCTTGGCCAAATGAACTGAAACTTGGTAGGGAGCATCTATGGAAGGTCCTCTATAGAGATTGCTCATTTCGTCCCGATCCATTAACAAACATGGCCATCACAGGCAATTCTTGTTTCTGAATGGGCGATTTTTTAAAATCTTCTCCCAGTGTGCAAAATTAGCGGTAGACCTATAGACAATGTCTATGTAAAATCATGCTGGTCTATATTAAATTTTCTAAATTTTGTATTTAATGTACAGTGAGGTCTACATGTATGTAATATAGAGATTGGTCTATGATACCACAAGATTTAGTTTCACACTGTATCTCCTCTAAAACGCTTGGCCAAATGAAGCGAAACTTGTTAGGAAGCATCTATGGAAGGTCCTCTCTAAAAATTGCACATTTTGTCCCGATCCATTAACAAACATGGCCACCACAGGCAATTCTTGTTTCTGATTGGGCGATTTAAAAAAATCTTCTCCTCTGAAACCGCGTGGCCAAATGAAACGAAACTTGGTAGGAAGCATCTATGGAAGGTCCTCTATAAAGATTGCTCATTTTGTCCTGATCGGTTAATAAACATGGCCACCACAGGCTATTCTTGTTTCTGATTGGTTGATTTCTAAAAAATCTACTCCTCTGTTAAAAGAAAGATAACTCTTGCCATTATCTCCCTTAGAAATTAACTAATGCTGATATAGTGTAACATGTTTATTCTATACATTACAAGTAGGTATTTACATTTTAATATTCTTTTTAGCAAACCTTGCCAAAGGCAGTATGAGCTTTTGCCATCACTTGGTGTCCGTCATCTGTCATCCGTTTACTTTTCACATTTTAATCTTCTCCTCTGAAAACCCTCAGCCAAATGAACTGAAACTTGGAAGGTTCTCTCTTGAGAGTGCACATTTTGTTATGATCCATTACCAAACATGGCCACCACAGGCAATTCTTGTTTCTGATTGGCCAATTTTTAAAAATCTTCTCCTCTGAAACCACTTGGCCAAATGAACCGAAACTTGATAGGAAGCATCTATGGAATGACCTCTATGAAGATTGCTAAATTGAAACATGGCTACCACCGAAACTAGGTAGGAATCATCTATGGAATGCCCTCTATGAAGATTGCTCATTTCGTTTATGATCAGTTAGCAAACATGGCCACCACATGTAATTCTTGTTTCTGATTGGTCGATTTCTAATAAATCTTAGCCATATGAACCGAAACTTGGTAGGAAGCATCTACATGTATGGAAGGTTCTGTATTAAGTTTCCTCAAAGCAGAATGAAAGGTGAGCAACACAGGCTCAGCCCACTGAACCTCTAGTTTGGTTTTGATTTGACATCAAGTTTGGGCACATTGAAATATGAATAGTTTCTGATTGGCTTAAATATGTAAAACTGTCCCAAGAAATCTATTGAAAGATCAATTAAGATCATCTCATTTAGATAATTAAAAGAAAAACAATTGGGTCTGCTGATTGGTATAACATCTGTTAAACATCTAGTTCTAAATACTCTGGATTTTTTCCTCTGAACATCCAACATGAATTTTCGAAAGCTTTTATTAAAAATAAACAAGTACATGTATACCCATGGATCCATTATGATCTAGTTGAATGATGCCTGACAGGGATACTTGCAGCAATTTATGTTGATGAGTCCAGAAGATATTTCTGAAAATTTTGGTGAGTCACACCATTTTAAGAATCTAAAATTTGAAAACTTTGGCCAGTCTCAACTGAAAATGATGAGTCTAGGACTCATCTAAGCAAGTTGCAAGGTTCTCATTCTGAGAGTTAACAGGTCTGCTGTTTTGTTAAATCACAGTCATTGAGTGAACAAACAATGTACACTATATACATGTAGGTTTTGATTTATTATATGTGAACAATATGCTAACTTGTTACAGTAATTTAGAGTCATTCATGATATTGTTAGTGTTGTAACATACTCATCAGGTGATAATGCACAAAATTGAAATATACTGGTGTTCAGTTTGAGGTTGTGCAAAAATAAGAAGGGATGAAAAATAAGTAGGACATCTTAATATTAGCATCATGAGTTTCTAATGCAAAGGGAATATTCCAGATGTGTGTTGAAGCTTAAGTAAACAATTTTGTTCATATTAGCAGATAAAAATTGCTGCCTGGGGACAAATTTTAAGTGATCCTGTTATGAAGATTGCTTCATTATTAGAATTGGTTAGGTTTATGGTGTTTATCACTACTTTCAACTATATTTAAGTTATATCGTATTAGAATTGGAGATTTGATTCAACTTAATGTAACTCTATAAAGCAAGCTTAAAATTCTGCCATATTTGTTAGAACTTTTGATTTCTTAACCGTTCAAAATATTTTTTTTGTTGAAGACAAGAGATTCCTAAAATGATATGTGTAGTAATTATCTTTGATACATTAGATTTTTAATAATTTAACACATTTACAAGTTACTTAATCTGACATACATTTATATCTGTGTCAAATTATTATTAATAAAGTTTGAAGAAGGGTAGATAATTTTCACTCAAAATCACTGGTTAAGGTATTTTTTTACAAACTACTGTCTACTGGAAAATAAAGCACAGATACCCCCAAGTTTTCTTCTTTTCTATGAAGAAAAAATAGAACATTTTGTTGTCTTATCCCAAATAAATAGAAATTTCTAAAGACGGATTGGCTTGGAATCAGGATAATGTTTCCGAGTGAAGCGACTTGTCTACCTGCTAATTGTTGTTTCAGTGACCTAGAAACACTATAAAAAGTTAAATCAAACTACATGTAAGTCTGTTGGTACATTCTCATTGAAATGTAGCTTGTTGTCGCCATGATATAGCTGAAAAATTGCTCATTTGGCATATAATAACAATCACTTGCCCAACTTTTCAAAAAGTATATTTTAGGTATTAGTAAATAGTTTCTTCTTCTTGGACTTAGAAATTCTAATCCTTAGACTTGGATTATATCTTTGATGATGACTATAATCAAAGTATATAACAAACATGTTATTTTGAAATAGAATTTTGTATACTTTAGAAAAATCTTGATTATCTAGAACATTATGCGTAATTTTGGCGAAGTCACGATAAATTACATCATAATCAAGACAACTTACACCTACAATTATTTTATATTTTCAGATATAGCTGCAGCAGTTTCTTTGCCTCAAGTCAGTGTTGGTAAGTCTATATAATTAAAAAGGGGATTTGTGCAATTCACAATTTTTTGTGTAAATTCAGCAAATTTTGAATATTATTTGCCATTAAAGTGAAATGTATAGAATAAGAAACATTGTTTATAGAGATACAATGTATATTGTATAGAATGCTGATTTTGATCTGCAGACTAAACAATGATAGTGATATAAGTTGTCGTGGGTCTTGTCAGTTTATACACCCTGTCATACTATAGTTATTGCCAATAATTTTCTACTTTCAAGAAATTTTATTTTCTTACTTATGGAACTTAATTCTGATACTTATTTTAAATAATGGTGGGATTTTATAGACATTTGTCCTTCATAAAATCAACACTATGTTCATTAATTGTACCCATTGTAAAAACTAAGTGGAAATCATATTATTTAATACATGATTGTGCTTCTAATACCAATTTTTTTATGTGATTTCAAATTTGTTGAAGTCAAGATGTAGAATGACGATTTCTAATACCAGTATCTACAGATTCTTGTGTTAATCAGTACCTATATTGGCATTAAGAAAATTGAACCTTTACAAGTAATTTTGACCTTTAAACACGTGCCCTTTATGGTAAAAGGACTGCAGATGTTTTATGCTATGGGTGTGTGGTCGTCACAATTTTCATTTTGTTAAAACAATGTATAGTTCAGTTGAACTTTGCTAGCTCGAATACCATGAATTGCTCGAACCGGTTTTAGTCACAGATTTTTTTCTCTGAAATTATGCAACTTCAGTGGCTTCAACTCCCGATGACTCGAACACATTTTGATAGTCCCTTCGAGTTTGAGCCAACAAAGTTCTTCTGTACTTTTAACAATAACTTAAATTCTGTTTGACTAATCATGAAGTTCAAATACGAGGATTCTTGGTACAGAATAAAGGTTCAGATTGATTTTTTTTTTTTTTTTGCTGTACCAATTTCCAAACACAAGTCCAAACGGTGTCGAAGATTATTAACATAATGTTGTCCTATAAGCTATCAAACTGCCACCAACTGGTTACCCATAATTACTGGTACTATATTTAAGCATGTGATACACATATCTGTTCACTTGTAGACACGATGGGTGGTAACCTTGGCAATATTTTGTAATTCTTTGATATGTAAAAAGACAGTAATTGTTTATATACTGTCAATATCTTCCTTTTATTTTTATATTTTATTTCTACCACTGGGTGATTTTATGTTTGTTGTATCAGAGATGTTTTTATTTTGGTATTTATAGCCAATTTATATTTTATCCTGCAAGCAACTTTATTACTCTGCAGAACTGAAAGTCAGATTTGAGGTTTCCATACAATGACAAGGCTTCATTCATATTTACTTTTTGCTGAAGTCGTAGAAATTATTTTTCTCTATGAAGCGATGTTTTTGTTTATGTGCTAATTTGTGGTCAGTCATCTTATGTGCAATATTAAGTATTGTTTAACTCCCCACGGCACATGTAGGTACAGTCAGTTTTTATATGTTTTTCATGATAATGTTATACATGTGTACTGTATAAAATGTCTTTCAGTTTTAATTTTGATATTTCTAACTCCAAGTCAACAGTGGAGAGGACCCTTGTAAATTGTTATAATTTGTGTCCAATCCAATTGTTATAATATTTAGCAATAAAATATGTTTAATCTAACAGTTCATTTCTGTATAGTGACTAAATTTTTCAAAATGTACTGATTTAGTTGAATAAGAGATAAATATATAGTATATAAATCTTAGTGAATATGTCAGTCAGTCATATCAGCTGACCTTGATCTCAGTTACTCATGTGTCCATTTATGCAAAAATGAATTGTATTTCTCTTTATTTTCTGTGTATGGACAGGTACATGTATGACCTCTTGTCTTAGGTGTCTATGCTTGGTTGTGATCTCAGACTGGAAAAAAGACCTGTCATATCATGATACAAAATTTAGGCCTTTTAACATTTTGTAAATATGGTGCAAACCTCATTATTTCAGACACTGGTAAATATATGCGAATCTCTAAGCAATATTGCTTT
Source organism: Bathymodiolus septemdierum (assembly GCA_963383655.1). Lineage (NCBI taxonomy): Eukaryota > Metazoa > Mollusca > Bivalvia > Mytilida > Modiolidae > Bathymodiolus > Bathymodiolus septemdierum. Next base: position 23,520,668 of record OY726522.1, on the reverse strand, counting down.
TAAGGCATCGCTTTGATGTGAAATGTGATGAGAAGTCTATTTCAATACAATGAAGATGCCCAGAGTCTATTGACAGAAGTATGAGTACTGCTAGAGGCAATTTTACACTCATTTTAGTGTAAGAATTATACTCTTTACTGAAGATGCTTCTATGACTGTGAAATGTAGAACAGCAATAAAAGCACTGTTGTTTCTTTACTTTAATTTGTGTCCAAGTGTAAAATTGGATGGTCAATCACGTTCATTTACATCCATACTCTTTGTTACTAATCAAATACTTGGCATATTCTAACTAAAAGAGTAAGATCCCCTTTAACTTTGACTCGATGAAGTATGACTAATATAGATCTAGAATGTGGACAGTGGACTACCATTGATTGACCTCCAGGACTGGCTGCATTATCAAATGAGTTACTTTTATTTCTGTCTAAGTGTAAAATTGGATGATCAATCGTGTTCATTTACATCCATACTCTTTCTTACTAATCAAATACTTGGCATATTCTAACTAATAGAGTAAGATCCTCTTTGACTTTGACTCGATGAAGAGATATAGAATGTGGACTACCATTGATTAAAATCTTCAGGATTGGCTCTACATTATCACATTAGTTAATCAGGTAATGGTATACAGTATAATTACAGCTGAAATAGAAAGTAATCTTCTAATTTACAACAAGGGCATACCAAAATGTAATGGTGTACATCTGTACAAGATTTAATTAAGCTAAGTTACTTGATGGTCATTACTTGGACATAAAGACTTCCTAGATTTATATACTGATTCAGTCATAGTTGTCTTTGCTTGTTCACTAATATTATATCTGTTGTTGCCATATATGATATAGACTTTTTATTAGTTCAGCTGGACCAAAGGTCCATGTGAACTATTGCCATCACTTGGCGTCCGTCGTCTGACATTGTCTGTCGTCTGTCGTCTAAACTTTTCACATTTCAAGCTTCTTCTCCGAAACCACTGGGCCAATTGGAACCAAACTTAGCAGGAATGTTCCTTGGATGGTCCTCTACAAATTTACTGTTTTTCGTTCCAGTCGGATATTCAGCATGGCTCCCAGGGCCAATAATATGCTCTGATTGGCTGAAATTTCAAAGATCTTCTTCTCTGAAACTAATGAACTGACTGAACCCAAACTGTAAATGAATGATCATTGGAATGTCCTTTACCAAGTTACTGTTTTTTATGCCGATCGGAAATCCAAGATGGCCACCACCGTAGGACATAGATTAACATTGGACCCTATGGGAAAATGTTCAAATGCCTTCTTCTTAGAAACTACAAATATGATTAAAGCCAAACTGTACATGAATGTTCATTGGATGGTCCTCTACAATCTTAAGGTTTTTTGTTCCGATATGAAATTCAAAATGGCGGCTACGGCAAGACTTAGTTTAACATTGGACCCTATGGGAAAAATGTTTCAAAATGCTTCTTCTCTGAAACCACTTGGACAATTGAAACCAAACTGCCCAGGAATGATCATTGGAAGGTCCTCTACAAACTTTCTGTTTTTTATGCCGATCGGAAATCCAAGATGGCCACCACCGCAATACATAGATTAACATTGGACCCTATGGGAAAATGTTCAAATGCCTTCTTCTCAGAAACTACAAATATGATTAAAGCCAAACTGTACATGAATGCTCATTGGATGGTCCTCTACAAACTTTACGTTTTTTGTTCCGATATGAAATTCAAAATTGCGGCTACGGCGGGACTTAGTTTAACATTGGACCCTATGGGAAAAATGTTTCAAAACGCTTCTTCTCTGAAACCACTAGGACAGTTGAAACCAAACTGCCCAGGAATGATCATTGGAAGGTCCTCTACAAATTTATGTTTTTTATGCCGATCGGAAATCCAAGATGGCCACCACCGCAATACATTGATTAACATTGGACCCTATGGGAAAATGTTCAAATGCCTTCTTCTCAGAAACTACAAATATGATTAAAGCCAAACTGTACATGAATGTTCATTGGATGGTCCTCTACAAACTGTACGTTTTTTGTTCCGATATGAAATTCAAAATGGCGGCTACGACAGGACTTAGTTTAACATTGGACCCTATGGGAAAAATCTTTCAAGATACTTCGTCTCTGAAACCACTAGGACAGTTGAATCCAAACTGCCCAGGAATGATCATTGGAAGGTCCTCTACAAATTTTATTTTTATTATGCCGATCGGAAATCCAAGATGGCTGCCACCGCAATACATTGATTAACATTGGACCCTATGGGAAAATGTTCAAATGCCTTCTTCTCAGAAACTACAAATATGATTAAAGCCAAACTGTACATGAATGTTCATTGGATGGTCCTCTACAAACTTTGCGTTTTTTGTTCCGATATGAAATTCAAAATGGCGGCTACGGCAGGACTTAGTTTAACATTAAACCCTATGGGAAAAATGTTTCAAAACGCTTCTTCTCTGAAACCACTGGGACAGTTGAAACCAAACTGCCCAGGAATGATCATTGGAAGGTCCTCTACAAATTTATGTTTTTTATGTCGATCGGAAATCCAAGATGGCCACCACCGCAATACATTGATTAACATTGGAACCTATGGGAAAATGTTCAAATGCCTTCTTCTCAGAAACTACAAATATGATTAAAGCCAAACTGTACATGAATGTTCATTGGATGGTCCTCTACAAACTGTGCGTTTTTTGTTCCGATATGAAATTCAAAATGGCGACTACGGCAGGACTTCGTTTAACATTGGACCCTATGGGAAAAATGTTTCAAAACGCTTCTTCTCTGAAACCACTAGGACAGTTGAAACCAAACTGCCCAGGAATGATCATTGGAAGGTCCTCTACAAATTTATGTTTTTTATGCCGATCGGAAATCCAAGATGGCCACCACCGCAATACATAGATTAACATTGGACCCTATGGGAAAATGTTCAAATGCCTTCTTCTCAGAAACTACAAATATGATTAAAGCCAAACTGTACATGAATATTCATTGGATGGTCCTCTACAAACTGTACGTTTTTTGTTCCGATATGAAATTCAAAGTGGCGGCTACGGCAGGACTTAGTTTAACATTGGACCCTATGGGAAAAATGTTTCAAAACGCTTCTTCTCTGAAACCACTAGGACAGTTGAAACCAAACTGCCCAGGAATGATCATTGGAAGGTCCTCTACAAATTTATGTTTTTTATGCCGATCGGAAATCCAAGATGGCCACCACCGCAATACATAGATTAACATTGGACCCTATGGGAAAATGTTCAAATGCCTTCTTCTCAAAAACTACAAATATGATTAAAGCCAAACTGTACATGAATGTTCATTGGATGGTCCTCTACAAACTTTACGTTTTTTGTTCCGATATGAAATTCAAAATGGCGGCTACGGCAGGACTTAGTTTAACATTGGACCCTATGGGAAAAATGTTTCAAGATGCTTCTTCTCTGAAACCACTAGGACAGTTGAAACCAAACTGCCCAGGAATGATCATTGGAAGGTCCTCTACAAATTTTATGTTTATTAAGCCGATCGGAAATCCAAGATGGCCGCCACCGCAATACATAGATTAACATTGGACCCTATGGGAAAATGTTCAAATGCCTTCTTCTCAGAAACTACAAATATGATTAAAGCCAAACTGTACATGAATGTTCATTGGATGGTCCTCTACAAACTGTACGTTTTTTGTTCTGATATAAAATTCAAAATGGCGGCTACGGCAGGACTTAGTTTAATATTGGACCCTATGGGAAAAATGTTTCAAAACGCTTCTTCTCTGAAACCACTTGGACCATTGAAACCAAACTGCCCAGGAATGATCATTGGAAGGTCCTCTGCAAAGTTTCTGAATTTTTATGCCGATCGAAAATTCAAGATGGCCGCCACCGCAATACATAGTTTAACATTGGACCCTATGGGAAAATGTTCAAATGCCTTCTTCTCAGAAACTACAAATATGATTAAAGCCAAACTGTAGATGAGTATTCATTGGATGGTCCTCTACAAACTTTACGTTTTTTGTTCTGATATGAAATTCAAAATGGCGGCTACGGCAGGACTTAGTTTAATATTGAACCCTATGGGAAAAATGTTTCAAAACGCTTCTTCTCTGAAACCACTAGGACAGTTGAAACCAAACTGCCCAGGAATGATCATTGGAAGGTCCTCTACAAATTTATGTTTTTTATGCCGATCGGAAATCCAAGATGGCCACCACCGCAATACATAGATTAACATTGGACCCTATGGGAAAATGTTCAAATGCCTTCTTCTCAAAAACTACAAATATGATTAAAGCCAAACTGTACATGAATGTTCATTGGATGGTCCTCTACAAACTCTACGTTTTTTGTTCCGATATGAAATTCAAAATGGCGGCTACGGCAGGACTTAGTTTAACATTGGACCCTATGGGAAAAATGTTTCAAGATGCTTCTTCTCTGAAACCACTAGGACAGTTGAAACCAAACTGCCCAGGAATGATCATTGGAAGGTCCTCTACAAATTTTATGTTTATTAAGCCGATCGGAAATCCAAGATGGCCGCCACCGCAATACATAGATTAACATTGGACCCTATGGGAAAATGTTCAAATGCCTTCTTCTCAGAAACTACAAATATGATTAAAGCCAAACTGTACATGAATGTTCATTGGATGGTCCTCTACAAACTGTACGTTTTTTGTTCTGATATAGAATTCAAAATGGCGGCTACGGCAGGACTTAGTTTAATATTGGACCCTATGGGAAAAATGTTTCAAAACGCTTCTTCTCTGAAACCACTTGGACCATTGAAACCAAACTGCCCAGGAATGATCATTGGAAAGTCCTCTACAAAGTTTCTGATTTTTTATGCCGATCGAAAATTCAAGATGGCCGCCACCGCAATACATAGATTAACATTGGACCCTATGGGAAAATGTTCAAATGCCTTCTTCTCAGAAACTACAAATATGATTAAAGCCAAACTGTAGATGAGTATTCATTGGATGGTCCTCTACAAACTTTACGTTTTTTGTTCTGATATGAAATTCAAAATGGCGGCTACGGCAGGACTTAGTTTAATATTGAACCCTATGGGAAAAATGTTTCAAAACGCTTCTTCTCTGAAACCACTTGGACAGTTGAAACCAAACTGCCCAGGAATGATCATTGGAAGGTCCTCTGTTTTTTATGCCGATCGGAAATCCAAGATGGCTGCCACCACAGGTCATAGTATTAACACAGGACCATATGTGGAAAATACAGAAATATATTCTTTTCTGAAGCTATTGCACTGATTGAACCTAAACTGTGCATCAATCATTGGAAGGTCCTTAACAAACTTTGTGTTTTTTATTTTGATCGTAATTCCAAGATGACTACCACTGCAGGACATAGTTTTTACATAGCACCAATTGGTTCTTTTTATAACCAGGTGAACGATACAGGCTCTTGAGAGCCTCTGGTTTTGGTCAATATAAATTCATGAATTGAATATTTGATATTGAAAAAAAATGATACTTTCTCAGGACAGTAGACTTTAAATATCCTCTGTTTAGTTTCCCATCAGGTGGGTGCTGTTGTTAGGCCCTATTTTAACCTTTCCTGTAAAACCACTTTGCATGAGGGCTCACCAAACCCAGGCGAAGTTCTCGCCCTATATCTGCTGAAATCGCCCTCCCTCGACTCCAAAGCGAAATTGTAGTTACCTTGTTTCCTTTTGGCTTTTACAAGTCGCTCCTTTCTTGAAAATCTACATCTATACGGTTGATCTACAGTAGTAAATCCATAACGTAGATACTGCTGTGCAAACGTCAACGTGGGTGCTCGGTATTTACAAGTGCAAATAAAATACGGATAAAAACAGATGGTTCACTGTTTACGTATGCAGTCTCTGGATGATCTCCTTGAAGCTCTCGGGCGTGGTAGCCTGGTAAGCTTCTGGAGGAAGACTGTTCCAGTCGGTTATGGTTCGTGGTAGGAAGCTGAACTTGTATGCATCTGTAGAAGTACTGATCTGGGAGAATTTGTAAGGGTAGTATTGCCGTGTAGATATGGAGGGTCTTCTGATGTAAGATGGAATGTTAATGGCAGCTTTTTCATGGGTGGCTTTATAGAGGAGAGTCAGTCTGCTAGTTTTTCGCCTTGACTGAAGAGAAGGCCAGCCTAGGGTGTTCAAGATGTTAGTGACCGTCCCTGGTTCTCGACTGTATATAGATGTGGCGAATCGGGCAGCTCTTCTCTGGACCATTTCGATGGAGTTGATATGTTGTTTTCTGTATGGGTCCCATGCATACTGCTGATGAGTATTCAAGGTGTGTGCGAACAAGTGTCAGGTAGTCTTTTTCCTTGATATCCTGAGGGCATTTGCCGATGTTTCTTCTGAGAAAACCAAGAACTTTGTTTGCCTTTGAGATTGCCTTGTTGATATGTGGCTCCCATCCCAGGTCTTCTGACAGTTCTACTCCTAAGCATGGGTATTGGTGTACAGTTGATGAATATGTCCCATCATTTCATAATTTTTTATAATTGGTGTTTTCTTCCTGTGACTCGTAGGATGTAGCATTTGGCTGGATGGAATGTCATTTTCCATGTTTCTGCCCACTTAGTCAGTGTTGTGAGGTCTTGTAGTTGTTTTCTATCATCGATGGTTTTGATGGATCGATATAGTAGCGAGTTGTCTGCAAAAAGTCGTAGTGTTGTTTTCCTGGATATTGAATTTCCCATGTCGTTGATGTAAATGAGAAAGCATAGTGGTCCCAAAACCGTTCCCTGTGGAACTCCTGATCTAACTGGAATGTTCCTGCTTGATTCTCCGTCTACACAGACCCGTTGTTGTCTCTTGGTAAACCATGCTGATACCCATTGTAGACAGTAGAGTGTTGCTTGTGATACCATAGTGTGACATCTTGTAAAGTAGGCGTTGGTGTGGCACTGTGTCAAACGCTTTTGAAAAATCTAATATGAGCATATCCATTTGTCTTCGGTGGTCAATTTCTCTGGCTATAGCTTTGATGGTGTTTACAAGTTGTGTTTCACATGATCTGTTGCTTCTAAATCCATGTTGGTTATCGGATAATATTTGGTTGCTCTCAAGATGTTCCATGATGTGTCTATAAATTACATGTTTCATGTTTTTGCAGCAAATGGAAGTCAGGGATATCAGTCTATAGTTGATGGCTTGACTTCTGTCCCCTTTCTTGTATATGGCTGAGATGTTCGCCTGTTTCCAGTCAGCTGGTACTTGACCTATGTCTTATGACTGTTGAAATACTTTTGCTAGGAATGGTGAAATTTCAGCATGAGTTTCTTTCAGGATTCTTGATGGAAGTTCATCTGGTCCGTTGGCTTTCGATAGATTAAGTTGCTTCAGTTGTTTCTCAATACCAGTTTTGGAGATTTCAAGTGGTCTAATATTGTTTGTGTTGCTAGGTCCAAGATCAGGTATGTTGTTTAGATCTTCTGTTGTGAATACACTGTTGTATTGGCTGTTTAGAATCTCAGCTTTCTCTTTGCTGTCTATAGCCTGTTCTCCCTTTTCATTTTGGAGTGGTGATATTCCCACTGAATCTTTCTTTCTGGACTTGATGTATTTCCAGAATTTCTTTCCAAGTGTTGGTTGACTGCTGCCTTCATTTTCGTCATTTAGGATCTGCCAGATGTAATAATCTGCGTTTTAAGGTAAAGGTGATAGACAAAGCAATTGTAATACATCGTTAAAATACATAAGAATGAGAGAAAAAGGCTTTATTCAAACTATAAAGAAAGTTTAACTTGTTTAGAAAAAAGTATCGCAGCAAAAATTGTAAATTTGCACTGACGAAATTCCAGATGAAAATTAAATCTCATATCTAAAAATAATCATACAGACGCTTCCTGTACTAAATGTGTTGTATTATTTCATTATTTAACACAACTTGAGTTATTTGTAGCTTTTTCAAAGGTAAACAATAAAATTTGTCATATTTTAAGCATGGCAGCATTCTAATAGAAACTCTAATTTTGATGTAATATTATAGATTTCAATGCATAACGAATAAAATCTAAAATAAATAAATATAAGATCAACAACAATAATACAAGTACAAAACATGAATTAAAGGTTAAATATGAAGGATATTAACAAAGAAACACTTCAAATGATTTTTTTTTAAATGATGCGAAGAAACAATACAATACATTTTTGCGGAAACATGTCTATGAAGCTGTTGGAAGTCTCCCTATCATGCTTTCACTTCTCCCTCATGTTCTCTGAGGGAGATGTCAAGTCTCCCTGTTTTTTGCAAGTGTGGTGAGTCCTGCTTTGCAAAATACTACCAAACTTAGTTGTGATTTCCCTTTCAAGAATACATCATACAAGCCAAACTCTTTTTATTTTTTATAAACTTGATATTGTCACAAATATAGAACTATCTGAATATCTGTAAATATTCTTTCTTGTTTGATAAAATTTAAGCAATAAATAAATTTTCAACATAAAAACAAATGTCTAAAGTATTGTTGAATGATTTTGTACAGGATGATCCATTACAAATCTTTTGGTATACATACTGCTAATTGTGTTTAGCTGGCTACTATTTTTACAGACTGATTATTTGTTAAACCAGTTTTGACACAAACATGATATATTATGTTGTTCATCCTATTATTTTAATTGGTCAAAAGTGTGCCGACTAATTTACCTTACAACTTTTCTTATCATCTGATTTGTTCAACAAATTATATTCTGAACCGTTTTGACACTTTTATTTGATCAGTACACTATGGCAAATAGTTTTCAAGCTTTTTTTTGTTATCAGTAGAATCAAAACACAGTTTTTTCAGAAATTTTAGTTCAGTAAAGATTTGAAGGATGGCATTTCCAATATGAAATCTACCGAGTGTAATAAACAAAGAAGTGGTTGGTGAAAACATTCATTTTTATTCACCATGGAGATTTAGATTTAAAGTGTCTTGAGATTACTGGTATTGAAGTCGAAGATTTATTTAATTTTAGTCAGACATTTGTTTTTGTTTTCTCATGTAAAGATTCTCTCAATATGTATTGTTCACTAACAGCAATTGGGATTTACATTTTTAGCTCATCTGGCCGAAAGGCCACTGAGAACCTAGTTTACTAGTTAGTAATTAGTAAATGAACTTAAAAAAAGATTGTTGTAAATCCAACTAACATATGATAGCGACCATGACGGCCCCTTTCTCTGTTAGGTGATATTTGTGATATTGCCACAGCAGATAGACAACAGTTGTTGTATTGACTGAAAACTGAATGACTATGTTTTTATGAATATTTATGTCCCCGCCACTAAGTGGCCGGGACATATAGTGTTACCCATGTCCGTAATTGCGAAATAAAACAGTTGCAACCACTATGCTTTCGCTATGCTTTGAGATATTGACTTGATGTTTGGTATATGAATGTATAATGATGAGTTACAGATCAAATTTACATTTCCCTTCCGATCCAATGATTTTTGGCCGAGTTATGGCCCTTGGACTTTGAAATTTAGCCAAATATTTAGTTGTCACCACTTTATTTCATTATGATTTGAGATATTGACTTGATTTTTGGTATGAGAGTGTATAATCATAAGTTACAGATCAACTTTGAAATTCATTTGTTATTCTTAGCCTATTACTGAGGGAATTAAAAAAGGGTGAAACATTTGCAAGCCTCCTTAATATTCACGGCGGGGACATTTGTGTCATTCCGACACATCTAGTTTTTACCTGTATTTATCTTCTGTTTCTATATGGCTGATGTTTTTTGGTATCACTAAGGTCCAATGATCTACAGCAATCAATATTGTCTAATCAAACATTTATCCCTTTATCAATGATATATTGAATGTTACCAGTATAGAAAGGTCGGCATCTGAACCTGTTAAGCAGTGAGGCGCAAGCAGAATCATGTAACAGGTCCAGATGTCCACCAAGAGCTCTATATCCTACCTCTCTAGACTAATAATATTTTGATTTGAACGTTCTAATATGGCCTAATAAAAAGAAGAGCAGAAATATGCTTCGTATATATGGTAGACCTAAATACATAGCAACTTTCCAGCGATTTTGATTTTGTGTAATCGTCTGCTATTTTTGGCCTCTGTAATTATGTTATAAAGGGAAAAGTCTGATGCTGTTTTTGTTGAGACTAGACAGTGATTTTTTTCCCAACAAATGGTTTGGTATAAAGAAACATTACATAACTCTTTGACTGTAAGCCAATCAAAGTTCTATTTCCCCCATCCATTGATTTTTAAAAGGTGGCTGTTGATTAATCGATTTTCTACTTTCCACAGGAATGACAGATGAATAAGTACCGTTATAGGTATGTGTCGAGCTCAATGTAAGGTGTTCAATTTTGTAAATGGGTCCCTAGTAATTCCATCTTCCATCACCAACCTGATAATCATGATACAGTTTAAATAAATAGCTGAATGTTGTATAAGAAACACAAATTATCCTATTATCAGTGTGTACCGTTGGTTTAATTTTTGTAATATTTTTAATAACCATGCTGGTTAAATTTCTGCATTAGAAATCCTGCCAATTTCTTTTCGACTATCATTAATGATGGAAATTAACAACTTCAAAATATTTTTTTTTTGCTACTAGGCCAAAAGTAAAAAATTGTTTGCTTCCCGCACCCGACCGACCGTTAGAAAACATTGCGACTCGAAATATTTTTTTGTGTGATTTGCGACGACTTTTTTTGTTTTTTTTTGTTACCGGAAATCGTGACCGGAAGTTCCGATATTGTTCCAGAATTTACGTTCGGAACTGGTTTACACTTTTAAATGAACAAAATCCGTTGCTCAACTTTGAAGGATCCAGATTTGTGAAAATTATTTTCAAAAAAAAAAATCCCCCTACCTACCAACCATAGGTGAAATGGAGGGTTGGGTGCGGGAAGCGAACATATTTTTAAGGGTGGCCTTAATGGATTATGATATTTCTCCACTTTTAATAGTTAAATTTTCAAATTTTGATTATCTCGAGTTGAGAAATATCGTTATCCATTGATAGCAGAAGGAGAATCTATATTTAATCCATACAGGATGGTATGACAGGAAACTAGGTTACTATGATACAGTTTTATACTTCATTCACATGTTGTTTGTGATAGTCGTGACCTTTGCAGACTCAGCAGATTACAAGTACATATTACATGGACACTGACCTGACAATATCATCTACATATTGTTGTTTTTACAATTACGTCTGTAATTGATCTTAAGTACACGAGAGAAGAAGAAATGCTGTTTACTACAATGCCACGTTACTTATTGCTTCAAGATTCAATAAAGAAATTCTATTGTCATCTTTTAGCACCGTTATATTTGTTTTTTGTTTTTCGTAGTTGGTTGTAACGAATATTGACCTTTTGAAAAATATTCCAGTACATTTTGTAGTAACATCATTTAACTTATTGCGTCTCTTCCAGAAAAAAAGAGTGATGGAAAATTTCAGATATCAAACATTTAGTTATTCTTTAATACATTTTATATAATACATGTCATTGGAGTTCCAATTATAGAAGGTGGGGGATCCAATTAACCTATTTAACCTACCACATTTTTTTTGTCTCTTTCAAGCCAGTACCTGGATTTCCAATGCCATATGTCATTGTCCTTGTTGTGTTCAGTAGTTTGAGGTGCGAGGTGATTGGTCTTTTTGTTGATATTGGTGAAATTGTTGGCCATCACTGTTTATAAACTTTTTTTATAATGTAACATGTTTCAGTTGTCAAGTTAATTACAGCTTGTTATGTCAGATCAAGGTTAAGTTATGTTAACTTCATATTAACCAAGTTACACCTTGAAATGAAGAGAATACTACATGACTTTTAGTTATCCAAGTAATGATATAAATGTTTGATAACATAAGATTCTCTTAAAAACTCCATGATTATTATTACAGATCCTTTCATCAGATGATATTATATAATATCCACTCTTGTCGGGGATGTCGTGGTTGTGATCGTATGGTAGTTGGATTTACAACTACCTGTGCAAATAGTGCCTATCACCACTAAAGTTGTGAGTTGGAACCCTGTTCTCGATACAATATTATGTGATAAATCTGTCAGTGACTTGCGACAGGTTAGTAGTTTTCTTCGGGTACTCCAGTTTCCTCCGCCAATGAAACTTGTCATCACGATAAAACTGAAATATTGTACATGTTGAAAGTGGCATTAAGACACCATAACCCTAACCCCCAATCCATCCAAACAACTATTGCTAAGATGAGGAGCAACAATTAAAATACTGTTTCTTGACAGGATTTTTTTTCCAGTGTAAAATGAGTTTTTTTTCCGTTATGTTCATAAGCAGCAGTATTACTGCTTTCTTGAGAGGGGTATGAAACGGTCTTCTCTGAATTTTGATCACTTGACTGCATTAAATATGATCCAATATCAAGTAATCACAATCTCCTCCTTTCCTCAATCTTTATTTATCTCCAGTATTTTAAAGAGTAACACAACGGGTGCCACTAGTCGAGCAGAAACTGCTTACCCTTACAAAACACCTGAGTTCACTACCGTTTTTTAATGAGGTTCTTATGTTGCTCAGTTGTTCTCTGTTGTCTTTGTCGACTATTATTTGTCTTATTGTACTTTTTCTTTTGACCATATGCATTGTATTATCTGTCCGTTTCTATCAAAGTTCTATGTATTTCAGATTACCCATTTGGCAACTTCAAACTTTTCTTGAAAAGCGTTATCTGTCTGGTATTACATTTTACTTTGAATAAGTTTAGAAGCTGCTGCATGTTTTGATTACTAGGAAGTAAAAGTTTTTGAAGATTTATGAAATGCAAACATAATAAAAAAAAAAAAGATTGCCTTTGTGTCTAAGCCTTCCTTATGGCTCAACAACTATAAAAGTTATGAGTGTATATGAATCTGGTGTGTATCCTTCCATGATATTTATATGAAGATAAGCTTGCACCTTTTACCAACACTATCTGGTCATAAATCTCAAAATAACTGAAACATTTGAAATTTTAACTTCTGATAAATGATCATAGGCTAATATATAATATTAAAAAGCAATAAAAGTTATTTTGATTGAAAAAACTGCTTTGTTAACTTAAAATTTTGAAAAATTAAATTGGAAATTGTTGTTAAAAAGAAAAGGTTTTAATTGAGTTTGTCAGTTGTTAAAAAATAATAAGATTTGCTTATATATATTATTCATAATATATGTATAGTGAAACCTGTCTAAACCAAGCCCTGAATAAAACAGAATCCTGCATAAACCTGTCTAAACCAAGCCCTGAATAAAACAGAATCCTCCATAAACCTGTCTAAACCAAGCCCTGAATAAAACAGAATCCTGCATAAACCTGTCTAAACCAAGCCCTGAATAAAACAGAATCCTGCATAAACCTGTCTAAACCAAGCCCTGAATAAAACAGAATCCTCCATAAACCTGTCTAAGCCAAGTCCTGAATAAAACAGAATCACCCATAAACCTGTCTAAACCAAGCCCTGAATAAAACAGAATCCCCCATAAACCTGTCTAAGCCAAGCCCTGAATAAAACAGAATCCTCCATAAACCTGTCTAAACCAAGCCCTGAATAAACCAGAATCCTGCATAAACCTGTCTAAACCAAGCCCTGAATAAAACAGAATCCTGCATAAACCTGTCTAAGCCAAGCCCTGAATAAAACAGAATCCTCCATAAACCTGTCTAAACCAAGCCCTGAATAAAACAGAATCCTCCATAAACCTGTCTAAACCAAGCCCTGAATAAAAACAGAATCCTCCATAAATCTGTCTAAGCCAAGCCCTGAATAAAACAGAATCCTCCATAAATCTGTCTAAACCAAGCCCTGAATAAAAACAGAATCCTCCATAAATCTGTCTAAACCAAGCCCTGAATAAAACAGAATCCTCCATAAATCTGTCTAAACCAAGCCCTGAATAAAACAGAATCCTGCATAAACCTGTCTAAACCAAGCCCTGAATAAAACAAAATCCTCCATAAACATGTCTAAACCAAGCCCTGAATAAAACAGAATCCTCCATAAACCTGTCTTAGCCAAGCCCTGAATAAAACAGAATCCTCCATAAACCTGTCTAAACCAAGCACTGAATAAAACAGAATCCTCCATAAACCTGTCTAAACCAAGCCCTGAATAAAACAGAATCCTCCATAAACCTGTCTAAGCCAAGCCCTGAATAAAACAGAATCCTGCATAAACCTGTCTAAACCAAGCCCTGAATAAAACAGAATCCTCCATAAACCTGTCTAAGCCAAGCCTTGAATAAAACAGAATCCTCCATAAACCTTTCTAAACCAAGCCCTGAATAAAACAGAATCCTCTATAAACCTGTCTAAACCAAGCCCTGAATAAAACAGAATCCTGTATAAACCTGTCTAAACCAAGCCCTGAATAAAACAGAATCCTGTATAAATCTTACTTTAAATAAAGTCTCAAGAATGTAGAAAACCTTTCCTAAAAAAAAATCTTTATATTCCGAACACCTGTCTATTCCGAAAACAAAATGATTCCAAGGAGGTTTGGTTTAGACTGGTTTCATTCTATAAAAAAATAGTGAATAACTGGAGGTTGTGTACTTTTTAAACTCAAGTTATTAACTCTCTTGTGTTTATGGTTCTACACATGTTGTTTACACATGCAATGTAGTTATAGAATAGATGATATAATAGGAATGGTATTTGTTTGTCCACACTTGTTTTCCAATCTTTATTAATAGACTCCCTAATCTATCATGTATATTACCATCCTTCACAAAAGTTATCAGAGAAATTCACTGTTAGACTGTATCTACCATCAAGTCACCTGTCTGTTTCATCAGTTATTTTTCGGTCATTCCAAAGGTATGTCTTGTATGCTGAGAGTGAATTTGGTCCAAATACCAATACATGTATATAATTATCTTGTTCGGGTCAGACGAACTTTTCATCTATCGCTCTGTCCACTTTTCTCATGTCGATCTACTGTACTGGCAAACCATACAGTTATTAAATTGATATATGTACAACGGTTTGGTATAAACCAGATTGTCGGCAATACTATGGTTAAATTTTGGTGCTAATGATATTACTCATTGAAATTTAAATATAAATTGTCTAGTCAGAACAACTTGAGATTTCAAATATTTTTGATCTTGCATATCAAATTAACACTTAAAAATACATCTGCGGATTGTTCATTAAATTCTATCAAACAGTCAATTCTATTGTCTTCAGTTTTCTATATTTATAAATACATGTAACTGATTAGCAATCAAAGACATATGAATGACTTTTGTCAGATAACTTATCATGTTGCTGGTTATTTTACTACATTTCCAGTTTTAAATGGGTTTTCTGTACAGGAAATAAGAATTTAAATCAGTGTAGACTAGAATGCCAAAAAAAATCTTTTACCTGTTGACATCTTCAGGGCTCCCACTACTTTGAAATCAGAGGGAGAAGTGACTTCTCTTTCAGGTGCTGACAAAAGAGAAGTGAGAGACAACAGGGAGAAGTGGTAAGAGTACAGGGAGAAGTCAAAATATTTCTCTAATTGTACCACTTTTCACATTCGCGGGTCATTATCGTGGCATTCATATGTTATAATGTACTTGCTATGCATTAAGGTATATTCAGTACCGGTACCTAGTTGTTTAATTCCTTGTTTTTGTTAGCATATCATCTCTCTGATTTACATATGTCCTTGTATTTGTTTTTTGTTTGTATTAAATAAACCCTTTTCAGATTCTTTGTTTTGTCTTGCAGATGATAAAGGCACATATATGATAGTCAACTATTGTCCAATAAATAATAAATAAATAAAATTGAATGATAATTATAAATTTTATTTCGACATCAGCATTGTTTCAAACAAGTCACACATACATTTAGATAAAATGACAAAACTGTGAAATCGCTAATTATTTAATCAAATTTTAATGAGTGTATATTATTTACATTGCTTCTCTTTAATCACTGATTGATATTAATTAAGAAACTAATCATATCCACAAAGTTAACAATCCCTTTGGATAGCCGCCATCAAACCCCAAATAAATGAAATGAAACAATACCGACGTTATTTTCCCGAGTACGGATCCGTAGTACAGTTTTTATATTCGTAGCTGTTTCGATTACGTCCCTTTACAATGGCGGTTTGAAAAACGAAAATTTTGTAGTAAAAATATACCGATGTTTTACTGTTAAAACAGTTAAAATTAGCAAAGCGACTTGTTAAAATTACAGGGCGACTTCCACTTCTCTTTTGGCACTAGTACAAAGTGAAGTGAGCAGCCACAAGGCGACTTCTTCACCCGAATCGCCCTCCAACGTGAGCCCTGATCTTGAAGTTGATGTTGGAGTTGTGACATTTAAATCTTTGCTAGTTGTCATATGGAGACTTACATCTATATGAACATAATACTAGTAATGTTGTCTTGCTAGTTTTGTTATTCACACTATTCCTCAGCTTTCTCCTGGAAAATTGCAAAAACAAATAATCAATTTTAAGTGTAGTTACTTGAGACAAAATTACCCATTTAAAACCAATTAACAGGAGAAATATTTAAACTCCTGGAAGCCTCTGGTTGGTATATTTTAGTTCTTGTTTAGTGTTTTCCAGTATTTTCCAAGAACTAATGGATTTAGGATGACAGACATTAGCACTTCTATTTATATAAATTTTAGATTGTTTCTTTTGATCAGCAAATTTACTGGAATCTTGGTTGTTGTAATTACACCATGCTTGAGATGTTGACACAGTCTTGTTTATGAATAAGTGAAGGATAAGTTAGTTTTCAGTCAATATTATAATTATGCTAACGTTTGTTGTACTGTTTATTTATTGGTGATAATGAATCCGTTACCTTTACCGTTTTGATGTAAACGACTCTGGCAGAAAACCAGGTATGAATAGGCAAAAACTTACAGTCAGTGGGGACAAATTTGATAGGTACTTAAACTACTTTGTTTGAGATGCAGAAAAATGGCTTTATAGATTGTATATTTAGTATTTTCAGACTTCGTTTGATTCTTAATTGGCATTGCAAATTCATTTTAACAACCCTATAGATAAAAACATTATTTATAAACATTTTGTGTTATTAAAATACTGTGTTGTGTACTTTTATCTGTTAGGAATTGTTGTGTTTTTTGTCAATTTCGACTGTCATCTTCCCTGTTACTGTGTTGTGTACTTTTATCTGTTAGGAATTGTTGTGTTTTTTGACAGTTTCGACTGTCATCTTCCCTGTTGCTGTGTTGTGTACTTTTATCTGTTAGGAATTGTTGTGTTTTTTGACAGTTTCGACTGTCATCTTCCCTGTTACTGTGTTGTGTACTTTTATCTGTTAGGAATTGTTGTGATTTTTGACAGTTTCGACTCATCTTCCCTGTTACTGTGTTGTGTACTTTTATCTGTTAGGAATTGTTGTGTTTTTTGACAGTTTCGACTGTCATCTTCCCTGTTACTGTGTTGTGTACTTTTATCTGTTAGGAATTGTTGTGTTTTTTGACAGTTTCGACTGTCATCTTCCCTGTTACTGTGTTGTGTACTTTTATCTGTTAGGAATTGTTGTGTTTTTTGACAGTTTCGACTGTCATCTTCCCTGTTACTGTGTTGTGTACTTTTATCTGTTAGGAATTGTTGTGTTTTTTGACAGTTTCGACTGTCATCTTCCCTGTTACTGTGTTGTGTACTTTTATCTGTTGGGAATTGTTTTGTTTTTTGACAGTTTCGACTGTCATCTTCCCTGTTACTGTGTTAGTACTATTTCTTATACAAAGGACCTTGTACATAGAGACAATTTGTAGCTCACCTGGTCAAAGGTCATGTTAACTTTTGTGATCATCTGACATCCACCCTTTGTCTATTGTCTGTTATCTGTCTCTAGCATTTCACATTTTCATCATCTCCACAGAAAACCCTTGGATGTTTGGAATAAAGCTTTTTAGGAATGATGTAGGACATATCCACAACAAAATTCTTCATTTCATTCTGATTGGTTAAAAAAACTTAGTTTTAGAGACAAATTTTAAAACTTGTTCCTCTGAAACCACAGCACCCATTGAATAGACTCTCTGCAGGAATCACCTATGGATGATCCTCCAATAGGATTTCTTTTTATTTTGTTCCAATCTGACATCCAGTATGGCCACCATGATGATGGAAATAATATTCTCTGATAGGCTGAATATTAAAATAACTTCTTTTCTAAAAAAAAGATTACTGCTTTGTTTCCGATCTATCATCCAAGATTGTTGCTCTTGCAAGACATGTTTTACATACAGGTAAGGCCTTACTGGGAAAACGTTTCATATAAAAGTCTAAATCTTCTACTATGCAACTGATGAACCATTTAAAAAAAGTGATTTATGCTGTTCTCTACGTAGTAATTTTAATGTATATCAGAAATTCAAAATAGTTGCCACTGTAGGACATAATAAAGACCCTTTTAGAAAATGTGTGAAAAATGTTTTTTTTTCTTCATAAACTGCTAATTTGATTGAGCCCAAACTGTAAATAAATGATATACTAGATAGTCATTAATTATATGTGAAATACAAGATAGCCACCACTGCTGGTGGTGGTGGCCTGGTAAAATACAACCATTTGAGGAAAATATTTATAAATCTTTTCTGAAACCTGTGAATGATTGAATGAAACTTGGCTGGAATGTTCCCTGCATGGTCTTCTACAAAGTTTACTTTTTTTGGTTGTTGATCAGAAATCAAACATGGCCACCACCAACAGTTTAACATAGGATTACATGAGAAAATGTACAAAAAGCAGGGAAAAAACAGAAACTACAATCTTGGATTTGATGGTTCTTTATAAGCTTTTCTTTTTTAATGGCCTCAATGACAGGATAAAGTTTTAAAATGTCTAAGAAATGATACTTAAGGAATGTCCTTCACAAACTATCATGTGGCCGTTGTGGTCGTGATCATGATTGTATGATAGTTGGATTTACTACCTGTGCAATCAGTGCCTATCACCACTAAAGTTGTCAGTTCGAACCCTGTTCATGGCGAGGTGTACTCCATATAACATTATGTGATAAATTTTTTCAGTGACTTGTGACATGTCAGTGGTTTTCTCCAAGTACTCTGGTTTCCTCCACCAATAAAACTGACTGCCACAATATAACTGAAATATTGTTGAAATTGGCATTAAACACCATAAACCATAAACCAAACCATCACAAACTATCATTATTTTAGCCAGTTTGCCAAGTGGAATGACACAGTCCCAGGGATCCTGACAACCCACAAAAGATGTACATTTGTACTTTAAATATGCATGTAGATATAGATTTGTAAAAAGGTCACCAATAAATGTGATCCAAGGTCAATGAAACTGTGTCTAATTCGTAATAAAAACAAGATACAATGTCTATTATAATACATGTATTAAGAAAACAATTTATTATACAATAGGACACAAATTGTCTCTACATGAATTTATGATAGGTAAGATAATTCTTTATGGAGGGCTCTGTTTGCAATAAATAAATGGTTTCTGTAAATATTAGTGTATTTAAAATAACGAAGAAGAAGAAAAATATGACTTCTCCACCAAAAATACTAATTATTTAATTTAGGTTTAAGTTATTGTTAGTTTATGATGCAACATGGAGGGGGGATAATTTTCGTCATAATTTAATTATCTATGTTGTAATAAACACTAATCCATCACCCCCAGTTTATTATACAGGTATTTTGTCTAGCTGCTAACATCAATTCATTTTCAGCAGTTGTTTAATATCTGTTGTTTGACAAGCTCATTTTCACCTTGATGTATTTTTTCATGTTTCAAGGACAACTCTATAAATTATCTTTGATGGGTTCGTTGGCCAAGGGCAGATTTTAAGTTATCTGACTTTCACCTTAAGCCGTAACCTTCTTCTAGTGTTGGCAGGTTTGAACCTGGACAAATTAGCTAAATTAAGATTTTAATTTAATTTCAGCATATCATTCTTGAATTACCCCCCGAAGTAGAGTTTTATTAGCCAGTCGTAGATTCATTGCACCTGGAAGAGTGTACATGCGACGTCTTAAGAGGACAATCGCACCTTGTAATAATCCTAATTTTCGTAAATGCCAGCAGATTTATCCTTAAGACTTTACACTGAATAGGGAAAGCAATAAGACAGTGACTCACATCTCAAGATAAATTTATACACATGTGCATGTATGTGTGGAAAAGAGATGAACTTTCTTTCCCTAATGATCTAGGACCAATTTTTGCCACATATCAATTCTTGTCAACCCAAAAGTATTTTGTGTATTACTGGAGAACATACAGATTATTTTCATCTGCCAAAGGAGGACATTTGAATTTTTGGGATTTGAGTTAAGGTTATGGTGTTTAACGCCACTTTCAACAATATTTCAGTTATATCGTGGCGGTCAGTTTTATTGATGGAGGAAACCGAAGTACCTTGTGAAAACCACCGACCTGCCACAAGTCACTGACAAACTTTATCACATAATCTTGTATTTCACATATAATTAATGGCTATCCAATATATCATCTATTAAAAATTTGGGCTAAAAAAATATATCATGTTAATATTTACAGTTTGGGCTCTATCAAATTAGCAGTTTCTGAGAAAGAAAAATTTCACACAATTTTTTTGTGTGGAAAATTTTAGATTTTGTCAAATGACATAACGTTCTGATAAAAAAAAACTGGTCACCATTCCATTGATTTGACACCAGTATATCTATGTTTGTATGTTGATTACTGTTGAGTATATATATATAGTCATTTGAATGGAATGATAGTAATACATTGTCTAAAATCTTTTTTGATAATTTGAGATTTTGTCAAATTACATATAACAATCTAATATAAGAAAAACAAGTGGTCAGCATTGGTTTGTCACTAGTATATCTATTTGGCTGTTTTGTTTGTTGATTACTGTTGAGTATATATTTATAGTCAGTTGATTGGAATGATCGTAATCTCCTAATTACAGATTTTTTTCTTCACTTTTTCCATAAACTATTTAAAGCATTGACTAGATTTCATTACTGCTATAAAGGCTATAAAGATGTTGTATACAAATATAATTAAACATGCAACAATCTTATCAAAAAGCTATTATTAATCAAGATTATGTCTGACACTTGTTACTTCTTTGAACAATCTTATTTATAAATGCTACAACATAACAATATGTTTGACCAAAAAGTTAAGAGGGGATGTCGTGGTCATGATCATATGATAGTTGGATTTACAACTACCTGTGTAATAAGTGCCTATCACCACTAAAGTTGTGAGTTTGAACCCCATTCATGGCAAGGTGTACAAGATACAACATTATGTAATAAAGTTTGTCAGTAACTTACGACGGGTCAGTGATTTTCGTCCGGGTACTCTGGTTTCCTCCACCACGATATACCTGAAATATTGTTGAAAGTGGCATTAAACACCATAAATCAAGCCGAAAAGTTAAGTCTTTAAGAAATGTTTCTTTTTTGAAAATACATGTATAGATCATTTGAATGCCAAATTGGTAAGTTTATCATGTAACTAATTGGTTGTGTTACGAGTTACGCATAGTGCAGATTTGTCTATGATATTGTGAAATGGCTGTCTGGGCTGATGTGCAGGCAGGCGGTGAAAAAGGTAGCTGCTTTGTGTAATCAATTCCTCTTACAGTTTAGAACCTAATGATTTCAAACCTATGCAATCGTTAGAAATCGGCAGGTGTAAAAGTCCGATGTCTAGAATATATGACGGTTAACTAGACTTACATTTCACCAGGGAAGCCAAATTTTGTATAATCCCTACAGCTAAAACATTCTGTTGTATTTAATCAATTAATGCTATTAATTATATAATTTTTTTTTTTAATATTTCCCTTTTACCCGTTTTATATTTTAGGTTACCTGGACCAATGGTGTTACTGTGTAACTGATATTTTGTTGTAATTCTTTTTTACATTGTCCATCAAAAAGATTCATGTTTCCATCTGATTATACAATTTACATCCAATATGGCTGCATTGAAGAATAAGTGCTAGTTTTTGTTTATCAAAAGATTAATAAATTCTTGAAAAATAAGGGGCTGTCATGGTCGTGATCGTATGGTAGTTGGATTTACAACTACATGGGCAATCAGTACCTATCACCACTAAAGTTGTGAGTTCGAATCCCGCTCAGGGCGGGGTGTACCCGAAACAACTATATGTGATAAAGTTTTTCAGTGACTTGAAGTCTTGCGGCAGGTCAGTGGTTTTCTCTGGGTACTCCGGTATCTTCCACCAATAAAACTGACCACCATGATCTAACTGAAATATTGTTGAAAGTGGCGTTAAACACCATTAACCCTGGAACCCAATTAATGTTCCTATTGAACCCAACCAAAAAATATTACGTGTACC
Organism: Bathymodiolus septemdierum; assembly: GCA_963383655.1. Taxonomy (NCBI): domain Eukaryota; kingdom Metazoa; phylum Mollusca; class Bivalvia; order Mytilida; family Modiolidae; genus Bathymodiolus; species Bathymodiolus septemdierum. The sequence goes on along the minus strand of OY726522.1, from coordinate 23,498,308 downwards.
GATAGTCTATGATTGTTCCTGGTATGCTTACTTACTATTGTATGTGTTTTACTGCAATACAAACATGGTGTTTTCACAGAACATATAGTTTAACAGGTCATAGTTTAACATAGGACCTTATAAATATATTAAAAGTGAAACAGGCAATGTGATGGATTTTGCAAACAAAGGGTAGGATATAAATGAAGGGTCTGATATAAAGAAACATTATGTAATTATTCTTTGACTGTTAACCAATCAAATTCTATTTTGCCCATTCATTGATTGTTAAAAGGTGGCTATTGGCCAATCATTATATTCTACTTTCTGTAGGAACGTCAGATTAACTAGTTTCTGTTTGATAGAATATTAGAAAAAGAGTTGCTGCCAAAGATCATAGTTTAACATTGGATCTTATAGATAAATATATTAAAAGCTTCTACTAAGACACCATGAACTTTGTCCTACTCAGATTTTCATCAATAATAATTTGGTGTGGGTTTTTTTCCATAAAGGTACAATTTTTGTGAGGATTACAATTTCAAATTGAATCACATGTTTTGATAGTTGCTGAAACCACAGAACCCTTGAATTTGGTCCTAAAACCATGGGACCCTTGAATTTGGTACTATTATACATGAGATGATACATATATTCCCTAAATGAAATCTAACACAGTATTAAATTAAACACAAGCGATGTTAAGACTTACATACTAAGAGCACCTGAACTTTCTGACATAGACAGGATCTAAGTGCACATCCTGTATAACAATTATTTCTATAGATATAAATAAAGTTTTTATTAGTAACATGTAAAGATAATTTACCATCTATTGTTTATTGTTGCCATTGTGACAAATAATAGGGAAATTTAATGGAATACATTATATAAACATCTTTGTATGGTTTTGTAAGTTGCATTTACATAAATTTGTTATTGTAAAAAAAATGAATATACATGTTTTAATACTCCATACATGTACATTTTGTCAAAATGTTTTAGATTTAAGAAATAAATGTGTAATTTTTTATTTTTTTGTCAGCTTGTATTTTTCTTGTTAGCAAATACCCCATCTTTGTTAAATTAAAAAAATATGTGTTAGATTTATTTTAAAAAAACTGAATTTTGATTATTTTTTATCAGCTTGTATTTGTCTTGATATGAAATAGCCCATCTTTATAAATTAAAAAAAAAATGTATGAATTTTAATTAATTTATTTTGGATTATACATGTACATGTATTTGTTTTAATTTGTAATGAATAGTTCATACATATACATTCATTTAATAGAAACAACAGAAGAAGAGATTTCTTTTTTAGCTCACCTTGCCAAAGGCAATGTGAGCTTGCCAAAGGCAATGTGAGCTTTTGCCATCACTTGGCATCCGTCGCCCGTTAACATTTCACATTTTAATATTCTCCTCTGAAACCCCTCAGCCAAATGAACTGAAACTTGGTAGGAAGCATATATAGAAGGTCCTCTCTAAAGATTGCACATTTTCCCACGATCCATTAACAAACATGGCCGCCACAGGCAATTCTTGTTTCTGATAGGCCGATTTTTAAAAATCTTCTCCTCTGAAACCGCTTGGCCAAATGAACCGAAACTTGGTAGGAAGCATCCATTGAAGGTCCTCTATAAAGAATGCTCATTTTGTCCTGATCGGTTAACAAACATGGCTGCCACAGGCTATTCTTGTTTTTGATTGGTTGATTTCTAAAAAAATCTTCCCTGTTAAAAGAAAGATAACTCTTGCCATTATCTCCCTTAGAAATTAACTAATGCTGATATAGTGTAACATGTTTATTCTATACATTACAAGTAGGTATTTACATTTTAATATTCTTTTTAGCAAACCTTGCCAAAGGCAATATGAGCTTTTGCCATCACTTGGTGTTCGTCGTCTGTCGTCTGTTTACTTTTCACATTTTAATCTTCTCCTCGGAAAACCCTCAGCCAAATGTACTGAAACTTGGTAGGAAGCATCTATGGAAGGTTCTCTCTAAAGAGTGCACATTTAGTTATGATCCATTACCAAACATGGCCACCACAGGCAATTCTTGTTTCTGATTGGCCGATTTTAAAAAATCTTCTCTGAAACCGCTTGGCCAAATGAACAGAAACTTGGTAGGAAGCATCTATGGAATGTCCTCTGAAGATTGTTCATTTCGTCCCGATCGGTTAGCAAACATGGCTACCACCGAAACTTAGTAGGAAACATCTATGGAATATCCTCTATGAACATTGCTGATTTCGTCCCGATCGGTTAGCAAACATGGCCACCACATGCAATTCTTGTTTCTGATTGGTCGATTTCTAAAAAATCTTCTCCTAGCCATATGAACCAAAACTTGGTAGGAAGCATCTACATGTATGGAAGGTTCTGTATTAAGTTTCCTCAAAGAAGAATGAAATGTGAGCGACACAGGCTCAGCCCGCTGAGCCTCTAGTTTTTTTAATCATTTTTTTTTTAATGTAAAATATTTTAATTAAAATTTTATAAGTTTCTATTTACATATACATTTAAAAAATGTTTTATCTGACTAATATTTTTTTTTATGTATGGGTGTTAAGCTATATGTCATATGTTTATACAGTATCTGTTAAATGTTCATGCTGTGAATTTTCATCACACAGCAGTAGTACTTGTTAGAAATGATAAATTTGTTTACAACATTTCAACAAATTTTCTTTGCTGTAAAGAATTTGAAAATATTTTTTTTTTAATCATAATTTTCAACAGACATTTTCTTTGCTCTAAAGAATTTGAAAATATTTTTTTTTAGATCATAATTTTTTTATTTATATATAATATGATAATAGGAATATTAATATACTCTTCTGATCAACACTATAGCTAACCATGAAAATTGCATGTTGTGTTTTCCCCCACGACAAGAGTGCTAATGATTGCCACATGTAATGGATGGTACTAATGATGAGCTTTCATCTTATCTTACCTTTCTCCCCTCTAAACAAGAATAAGATCTTCCACTTGCAGGATGTTATGTTTGAAGTTCATTACCAGACCATCACTATCAGCTGATAGGGTACTGGTAATCCTTTAAAACCACCCCAGGAGCCCTTTTACACCCCGGGGCCTAAGGAACTTTGTAGATATTTCACACAAAGTTACTGACACAGTACTAGTGACATCTTTAATTTGAAATTAAGCATCAGATACAATGATTACAAGTAGAGAACAGCTGATTTGATAAACATTGTGATTTTTTTACTCGGATATGGCTTGTTTAGTTCAAAATACAAATTCTGTTGGTAAGTTAAGTATTTTATTTAAATTTGACTCTGCATCACATTGCAGCAAACCGATGCATATGGATAAATCTGCATGTTTGGTGTTAAAACATGACTGTAGTGTTTGTATTACCATATGAATTTAATGAGAAAGTTTTAAGTCTTCTTTTATATTTTAGACAGGAAATTTAGTTATGACAGTTTTTCTATGGGTTGTGGTTTTCTTTTAGAAGTTTCTTAATAAGATACTTGCTGTAAACATGTATATCTCTTTAAAAGTTCTATATAAACATACATAAGACTTTACAAATTTCAATACATGTTGTATTGAATTTGTATATAGTGTTCATAATGTTGAATTGAAGACCAGTTACAATTAGCAATAAAAAATTGAGTGCCCAGGATGTGATTCTGCAATAACATTCTTTATTTCAATTCTTTAAGAAAGTAAACTGATGAAAAATGTATGTGAGAGACAACAAACATCCTTTTATTCCTTAATGCAAAAAAAAATATATTAAAACATTTTTGACCTAGCATATCCATTTGACAATAAATATGTAGAATAAACACTTATTTGTTAAATTAATTATAAAATCATCTGTCATATTTTGATAAATAACAAAATCTTATTCTGGAGCATGGTAACTAACACAGCTTCGTGAGTGGAAACAAATCAAAATCACATCAATGTTGTACTTTGATAAAAAAAAAATCAGTGAATATAAATGTAATTGCACATTAAGATTGAAATCTGTAGATGTAACTATTTTTATGTTTATATTAAGTTTAACAAATGTTTACCTTCTAAAAAACTGTTTGTTTATTTCCTGAGGACCAGATACCCTCATAAAATAAAGTATTATTATATTATTTTGAAATAAAGAGAATACAAACAATTGTATTAGATCATAAGGTTTTTTTCTTCTTCCCTGAGTTATTAAAACTGAATATGATATTGTTTGATACCTGAAAAGTAGTGTTTTCCTGGCTTTAAATAGAATGCTCTTTAATATTGAAAAAAAAAAAACCGATCAGAAAGCATTAAAAACATCATCTCCTGATGTAAAGCATAGTTATGGGGGAACAGTTTAAACAGGGATGGTCAACAATTCCACCAATATTAACAAAACAAACAACCATCTCTCACTTCAGACAATTGACCACAAAAAGACCACAACAATATTACATTATAAATTCAGGTTCTGTCTTTGGACAGGTACAAAAATGTGGCAGGGTTAAACCAGTTATTGTTTATTGAGGGAGTGTTTATTCATGTATAAAGACAATTTAATGTACATGTAATTGTAATTGCCACTTGTTTTGGCTTACTAGTATTTTTTATTTCAATTTCTTCCCAATGTGTGTAAAGACAATTAAAGATACATGTAATTGCCACTTGTTATTTGGCAGATTTTTTTTATTTCAATTTTGAAGAAATATTATATTACTGATGTAGTTGGTATATCAGTAAATTTATCTGCAGAGTCAGTAATATGTCATTAATAAGAGAAAGTTTCTTCATTTGATTATAATGATAGGTAATGGAAATGTTGAAGATAAACTCTGTTAGCCTACCATCAATTCTAGATAAACTCTATCCCTAACATTAAATCTGTCTTACCCAGTGCATAATGATAGCTTTTTAGTGTTTGTTTATTCTTATTTTATCCAAAGATATCTCCCATTTTTGTTACCCAACATTTTCAGTCTCTAAGGGAAGCCGGAGAATATAATGTTGATTTCACTTCAAGAGTGAAAGAATATATTGAAAATTATAAAAATACTTGTTTATAATGAATTAACTGACAAACCCTTCTGTGTCGAAGAAATAAAGAAATGTATTAATAAACTCAAAATTGGCAAAAGTGCAGGGCCTGACCTTATAGGCAATGAAATAATAAAATTGAGTAGTAGCATTACTTGTAAAACAATAACTAAACTTTTCAATTTAATATTAGAAACAGGATAATATCCAAAACAGTGGAGAAAATCATATACAGTACTTGTATATAAATCTGGAGATCAATCAGATTTAAATAATTACAGAGGTATTTCTTTACAAAACTGTATGACCAAATTGTTCAGTGCAGTATTGAATGACAGATTAATTCAACATTATGAAAAAATCTTTTCTGATTCTCAATTTGATTTCAGAGCCAACCATAGGACCACAGATAGTATTTTTATTCTAGAATCTTTGATCTCAAAATATTTGAAGAAAAATAAAGGAAAAATATATGCCTGCTTTGTAAGCTTATGCAAAGCTTTCGATTCCCTATGGCATAATGGGCTTATATATAAGTTAATGATCAACGGAATTGGTGTAAAAATTTTAAACATTATAAATAATATGTATAATTGTAGTCTATCGGCTATAAAAATTCAAAACAAAATTTCATCTTTTTTTAATTTAGAGAGAGGGGTTAAACAAGGGGATAGTCTCATTCCTATCCTGTTCAATTGTTTTACAAATGATTTGCATGATATTTTTGATAGTACATGTACCCCCCTTGGTTTAGAAAAATCAAAAGTGGCTAGACTTAGCTTTGCCGATGATCTTGTCATTCTTTCAAATACTTCAGAAGGACTTCAAAACTCCTTATATAAGCTAGAAAAATATTGTTATGACTGGCAACTGACTGTTAATACGAAAAAGACAAAGGACGTGAAAGCTGATGATTTTTCAGAACACATAATCACCCTCCCCTAACTTTTATTACAAAAATGTTTTTTTTGAGCGAGACCAAAGAATACAATTTCCTTGGCAATCTCATTGATTTCAAGGGTAGTTTCAAAAAGGCTACACAAGAGCTGAGCAAGAAAGGACTAAAAGTTCTATTCTCACAAAAAAATAGATTTATGAATTTTAACTCGATTCCAGTAAATCTGTCCTGTAAATTATTTGATATACAATGTACTTATAAGACCAATTCTAACCTACAATAGTGAAATTTGGTTTATGGATGACTATTTTTATATCAGTAGAGCAATATCCAGATCAGAACAGAGTGGTTCCGTCTGTGATACATTGTCACTTGAAGATAAATTTTGTTATGAAAAGATACACAATAAATTTTGTAAATATATTTTAGGTTTAAAGAAGATTGCATGTAATATTTTGGCCAAGTCTGAACTAGGAAGATTTCCTATAACAGACTATATCAAAACCTAAGCTATACTATATTTTTGTAGATTACAAACAGATCCAATAAACCCTCTACTTAAAGAGGCATTTTCCATCTGTAAGTCTGTTGATTCATAGGAAATATTTTTAAGGAATTAGATCTTGAAATCACAAATTTTGAAAATTTCACCAGACCTTTTGCCTCTATAAAACATTCACTGAAGAAAAAAATTAAGAAAGTAATAAATGACTCACATAGTAAAAAAACGTTATAAAAACGTTCATCTTTCAATGAAACTTCCAAACTGTATATTTACAGTAAAATAAAATCAAAGTTAAAACTAACTATTTATTATTCTTCTCTAACTTCAAAATGAGACAATTATTTACAAAATTTAGAGTGAGTGATCACAGTTTAGAGATTGAATCAGGGGGTATAAAAATATAACAAGGGAAGAAAGAATATGTAAAAATTGTAATTTAAATGAAATAGGGGATGAATACTACTTTTTCTTAAAATGCACAGCCAACCACTCTCTTAGAAACAATTTATTTAACAAAATAATATTAAACAAACCAGACTTTATTGAAGAAATACCATTAAATAAAATAAAATTTTTGTTAAATGCAAATTCTGAACTTTTGGCAGAAGTAGGAGACTTTATAAAGCAATCTACAGAATTGCAAAAATTAAGTCCTTGTCAGTCAAAGGTATGACATGTGAAAAATATAATGTTAGTTAATAGGATTTATTTTGTGTATCCTATATTATGATCAAATTGTAATTTTTTATGTTTTCTATGTTTTGTTTGTTTGTATTTGTATTTGCTTGACCCACATGGGTGTATTTAGCCTAGAGATCTTCCTGTACAGTACTGTAACTTAAGTGTAAGATAGTAATTCACCAAATAAAAACTTAACAATGCATTTAATTAAATAAGTGGGGATCACTACTATAAATTATTACCTTATCATATCTAAAGATGAAAGCTTTTTGGAAGAAAAACAGAAAATTGACCATTTTCCAATTACTTATTACCGTTATTCTTCAATATTTTGTAGATGCGTTCAATATACTCATTTACTGTTTACATAATGAAAAAACATGGTTTGAGATAAGACAGCGTTTCACATACCATTAAGTTTCTATAGCTAAAGGTCTATTGGTGCAGTCACTGATAAATTGTAAACATTGTTGTTTGACCACAAAAGTCTGGTTTCCTGATATCTGTTTCCCATGAGGAACTGTCAAAAAGCCATTGATTGCTTCCTGTACTATTTTTTTTTATATGTACAATTGTATATTTGATTGGTTTGTCACCCATAAGTACAGAATTTTGCTAGATTTGCAGTATAAAACATATTGGGAGATTATAATGGCTGATTTGATGAATGTTGTGATGTATCCACAGAAATTTACATTTAAAGTAAATTGTTGTAAGGAATACACTGTTCAGAAATATTATACTTAGTTAAAATGATTTTATATATCATTAATTTAATAATATTTGTAGGATATCAATTTTTGTGCAGTGTTCATGAACTTCAGTGCACCATGGCATGAAGTATAAATTTTGAAAAGGGGGGAGGGTGGGGTAATGGGGCTGCAGTGTCTGTGATCATATATTAGTTTAATTATATATGCCTGGCCTAAAACATGGATGCAGTCTGTGCCAATACCACTTACATTTGTGAGTCTGACTCTCGTCCATCCATATTCCCTATTCAAACTATGAATATCACAATTTATAGATGTAGGTTTCCACAATCCATTGACAATTGATGCCATTAAAAATTGATGTATGAACCTCAGATTTGTTTGTTCCTTGTATTACAATCAACCAATTTTTATCCTGCTTCCTTTTAACTCTGTTCCTACCAGGAGTGATTTTAACTCCATTCTTACCAGAAGATATTTTAACAAAAATATGAAACTGAAATTGTGTTTTTTTTTATTTTTTTTTTATTAATGTAGTGTTAAGGTTTCAAGATGGTCTGGATTTTATTGGTCAGTTCGTTTGAACTTTCCTGATATTGCTTAAAGCAACGAACTAAACCAATATAAACTGGTGGGACACATACATAAGTTTGTACTTTTATGTATTTACTTTATACTGGATGTGTAGGTATAAGAAGAGATATACAGTACATTTTTACCTGATACCAGAGGAGAAATTACACATTCCACAAAAAAAAAAAAAAACAAACATCCCAAGTTTGAATTATTAAATGCCAACATTTTATCATAGTTTGATAAAACTGGAAAAATAATATTTTTTACCCATCAGATTAGATAGAGAAATATGCTATTTATATTAAACGTTACAACTTCTGCACACCAAAAAGACATTCTAGATAGATAATTTCATTCTCAGTGATGCATCTCAGACCCATATTCATTTTGTATGTTACTTAGAGGTGTCTATTTTATGTGTATGATGAGGTCTGGTTTAGAATCAGGAATCAATCTTTTTTTTATCAGGAAAATATTTCAGAATAAGTTTCATATTGCAAAATTTTGAAAATCTTAATTTGAAGTTTTGGGAGGGTAAGAAAAAGGGAAACATTTTGAATATTTTTAATTTCATTTATTCTTAGTTTAACTCTGCGACATGTTTGTGCCTGTCCCAGAATAGGGCCCAACTATCCTGGATAATCCAACAACTTTATTGTATCTTACTTGAGTTCTTGATGATTTTACTGAGTTCTTAATCTTTGTTTTGTTTTCTATAATGGCTTACCATGTACATTTGTTTTAATCTGTAGATTGTACTTTTTAAAAGAAATACTAATGAGTAATCTAAGCTAAGTAACTAAATGTCAAAATGACAAAGATTCCTAGATGTAGCGTTTATTGACAGAAGTAAAGAGCACTGTACAGCTACAGGCTAGGGCCGTTTCACACTTATTTAAGGGTATGAACTATGCTCATTATTGAAGACCATACTATAAAATCACTGTTCCTTTACTTCTTGTGTGTCTTAAGTGTAAAGTTGGAAGGTCTCTCATGTTCATTTACATCCATATATCCTTTTTACATTTACCATCATATCCTTTATTACTTATAGCGGCTTCAATATGGCAATAAGAGCACTGTTTCTTTAGTTTAATTTGTGTCTTAAGTGTAATATTGGATAATCTCGCATGTTCATTTACATCCATATTATTTCTTACTAATAGTGGCTTCAATAAGTTGTTGACTTATGTTTAAATTTATAAATCTTTGAATATAATATATAAGATGTCTTGGGTCTACCAATTAAATCACAAGACAGTTAGGGAGCAAACAAAGAGTACAAAATCTCTCCTTTATTTACTGAAATCCTTCCAGTAACCTCTGATGAAATTTATGAAAATTTAAGTAAACAAATGATTGTAAATATTATAGTAGTGGCCAGACATTTTTATCTACTAGAACAGCTGTTGTGGTATCATGGGAGCAGTCGTTATATTTTAAACATCTGATAAACACAAATTTACTTTTTGAAGCTCAGGAAAAGCATCCTCTTTTGTGGTCAAAAGTATTGGAATATTATAAGTAGTCATTTTAATTTGTGTCTGTTGACGTTTTAACCAGCTGTTTTAAGACTATTAGAGTCTGTATCTCTTCTTTCTGTTTAAGTTTGTGATTCATTATCTGGATCACAATTGAATATATCAATTGATAATTTTCTTTCTGTCTGGAGTCCTTAGAAAATACCCATCAAGTGGTGATACAATTTTTGCATCTGAAAGTCATTTTTTGTAATTAATGGATAAACTAGTACCACATAATTTTGAATTGAAGGCACTGCTATTTGATTTTTCGCACCACAACAACCATAACATTATATTGTATGCAAAATCTTTACTGGCAAAAATTATTAAAATATTCAAACTTCATTTGCTGGGTCACAGTATTACAAACTTGACTCGCAGTCAGAAAATTTCAAATACAAGTTTTTCGTATGTGTACTCCAAAATCGCCCTATTACAATGATGTATTTATTGAATATAACATTCTTTATTGGATGTTTTTGCAATTACGAGTGAAAAAAACTTGTACTCGAAAGTTAAATGACTGTAAACCCAGATCTAATATAAAACCAAAAGTACAGGATACCTTATTGTTGTGTTTGATATAAGTGTAACAAAGCAATTGTACTCTTAGCATAGTGACTACATGTAGAAGAATTGCTACACCTATGAAATTTATGATTTAGTACTGTCATTTCTCTGTCAGAATTTATACATTGGCATGTGGCTAGCACATTACAGTGTAATACCCCATGATGTAACATTATAATATGTTTGTACAGCAATAATAAGTCCATACATTGTAATTAACAGCACAACTCCAGTATTTACCTTTAGAATAGCCCTCTATGTTGGACAGTAATGATGTATACATAGAGGCATAATATTTACTCTTGGGATTAATATTAACATGTGGCTATTAAGAGGTGTAAGGAGTCTGATTTTTATCAGAAATTTTACTCACTTAGTTATTTTTGTGCATGTCAAATTTACATTTAGAAAGGTTGAAATAACATGGACTTGAAAATATTTCTTCACTTATGAGTCGTTTTTCGGTGAAGTTACAAGACCCATATAACAATTACTGCAAAATTAAAATGAAGCGTTAGAGTTATGGTGTTTTACGCCACTTTCATCAATATTTTAGTTATATCATAGCAGTCATTTGTATTGGTGGGAAACCAGAGTACCAGGAGAAAACCACTGACCTGCCGCAAGTCACTGACAAACTTTATCACGTAATGTTGTATCGAGTACACCTTGCCTGAGCAGTATTCTTACATGCTTTCATGAGTGAGGGACCGTCATTGGTCGTGATCGTATGGTAGTGGATTTATAACAACCTATGCAATCAATGCCTATCACCACTAATGTAATGTGATTTCGAACCCCACTCAGGCGAGGTGTACTTGATACAAGATTAGGTGATAAAGTTTATTAGTGACTTGCAGCAGGTCAATGGTTTTCTCCGGGAACTCTGATTTTCTCCACCAATAAAACTGACCGCCACAATATAGCTGAAATATTGTTGAAAGTGGTGTTAAACACCATAACCATAACCCTAACCTCACAATTACTAGCAAATTACTTCACCATGCACATGCAGTGGTTGTATAACCAAATTACAATGAATAAGAGTGGGTTCAAAGTTGAAATGCAAACTGCACTAATGGAAAATAGAAAATATGTTGATGGTATGATTCCAGCATGAGTAAAACCTGCCCACTGAGTACTAGACATGCAGATTGTCTCTTTAACTGTTTATTCCTTCATATTAAACCTGCAATATAGCTACAGGTATAAGATGGGTTAAAGATTTAACTATGATTGATGGCATGTTGATTACAATTTAATGTTGAAGGCTTAGTACCTTTTTTCTTCATGTTTATTTTAGGAATTTGAGGGCTGTAGTTGGTTACCGACTTCCATTTTATCATGTTCTGTAGTATTTTCAGACATTCAGAACTTAACTTGTTCTTAAAATAAAGCTTGATCCTTAAATATTATGTAAGTTTTTAGAACAAAATATTTACTGGTTAACAAATTGCATAAATAATGTTGAATGATAAATTATATGTAAGAATTTATAAGTTGTAGCAGTATATCATGAAGGAAAATACATTTGAAACTCAGATTTTAAACATAAAATCTTTTGGACAAGCAATATATATACAGAGACGTGCCAAAAGTATTCGGTCACTGATTTTTTACTATATATTTCATGTAAAACCACATTTTTTAAAAACATTATTCCAAAGTCGACTCTTGTTCGATTTTGATGATGTTTTTACCAACAAAAACAGAATTAAATGTAGTTTTACACTGTAATTTTAGCATAAATTTGTAATCTATAATTTTTATGAGTTCACGATTTAAACGCACAACTAAATTTTGAACGTCAAAAATACAGTGCAATGATAGTACATTTGAAAACAAATAATTTAAGTTTGTGTTTAAATCATGAACATTTGAAATCTGTGCTCCCAAAAAATATTTTAAAATAATCACAGAAAACTACGTACGTTCTCGCTTCTGTTGGTAAAAATTTCATCAAAATCGAACAAGAATTGACTTTGGAATAATGTTTTAAAAAATTGTGGTTTTATATGAAATATATAGTAAAAAAATTAGTGACCGAATACTTTCGGCACGTCTCTGTACCTGCAGAAAATGTAGACTTCTCGTTTATATGCAAAATCAATGTACTTTGTTTAGTTATTTTTTTGGCACATTACATGTCTTACATTATTATTATTTTTTTTTGGATAGAAACATCATTTTGATTTAGATACCAATTGAAATAAATATCTTTTTTTTTTAGTTTCATCACAAATTATTTTTTTCTACATATATTTTTATTATCCATACTTGTTTTTTGAAGAACAGTAATAAATTCATCATAATAAAAATCTTTCAACATTCATTTGAACTCTAATACACAGCATGAGTTTAGCTGGCAGTAGGAGTACAGACCTCATGCAATTTGTCTGTGTAGTACATTGTAATTACTAAAAAAAATAAAGAATATTTATATAACGCTAACGATCCTTCTAAAAATGTTTACTTACATTATATGGTAATTTTTCATACAGAGTTGGACATTTTTCTGATTTAACAATAATCAGCATAGGTTAATAGATGTAAGATTATATAGCCTACTTAGACTCATTAACCTTTTTGTTAATTAAACATAATTCAATTATTGCTGTCAGTAACAAATTACTAGTTAAGAGGATCAAGCAAATTTCTTTTGATATTTTGAAACATAAAGAAGACAAAATATGTGATCACCTTGTGTTAATGTATTAATAGAATTTTGTTTATCACCAAAGGTGTAAATTCAAGGTATTCTCAAGTTCAGCAAGTTCTTATGGAATAGAGGGGGTGGAATATTAACAGGGGATTGAGGTTATGGTGTTTAAAGTCACTTTCAACAATATTTAAGTTATATCGTGACTGTCAGTTTTATTGGTGGAGGAAACAGGAGTACCCAGAGAAAACCACTGACCTGCCGAAGTCACATAATGATGTATTGAGTACATGTACACCTCGCCTTGAGCTTGATTTGAACTCACAACATTAGTAGTGATAGGCACTGATTGCATTAGTAGTTGTAAATCCAACTACCATATGATCGCAACCATGATGGCCCCAAAATATTAATACCTTATAAAACTAATATCAATGTACAATCTGGTGTAACCTTGAGAGGGAATATTAAAATGGGTAACATAAGACAGATGGTAGCTAAAAAACAGGTTTAATTAATATGGAATGCTAAATATGAAGGGAAAATAAAATCAAAGTCACACAAAATAAGTTGCAAAATGTATTGCTTAATAGAGGTGGTCACTAAAGCAGGTTTGACTGTGCATTAAAGAACATTTATTGTGATTCAATGAATTATAATACTGATGTTGTCTCCACAACCCCAGGGTATAGTTTCAGCACTGCAAGTTTTAACCTCACCAAACATGGGACATCGCTAGTCATGCTTACTAATCAAATACACAGCTTGAAATATGGATGTAAACAAGTCCTTCATGTTTGGAGAATGGCATGCTCTTTGTACAAAAAAAGTAATTTACAGCAGTACCCAATGAACACAGTTTTCTAACTCTATTTATTATCTCCCTTTCATCTATCTATTATCTCCCCTTTTCTCTATTTATTATCTCCCCTTTTTCTTGTTAAAATAAAAACTTTCATCCATATGTCCAATCCAGATATCACTGTTTACATACCTGATTAATTGTTTATAAACATTTTTGTTCTTGTCCATACAAGAAAATAGCTTAATTACCACTCACTTGACATTAAACCAAAAAAAAAAACATTCAATCAATGAAATGATCCTGAATGACTGAAAAAATGTGCTGTATAGTCAATCAATAAAGTACACTGTGCAATTATTATATTTAGCTGAAATAAAAAAAAAACATTTGAATATAGCTGAAATACAGCTCACTTGGTTTTTAAGCAAAACAAAAATCATTTAATCTACAAAAAGTTCATGAATATGACTGTAATAATGTGCTGTAGTCAATTCAATAAAATACACTGTACCATATGACTGAAATGAGAAGAAGTATCTGAATATTTGAATATATAAGCTGAAATAGAGCTCACTTGATATTAAACCAAAAAAAATCATTTAATCAACAAAAAGATCCTTATTATGACTGAAGTTTACTAAAGTACATTGTACTATGGTTATACTTAGCTGAAATCAAAAGAAGCAGCTTATGTTGAAGATGAGTATCATTTGGTTAATACAAAGAGTTCAGAAATACTGCTAATGTTCTTCTTTCTGCCTGATTAATTAGAACACAAGGTTTTCTATATATTATTGTTAATTGATATTTCCTCATCTAATTAACCCTAACATCATTTTCTGATCACTAACACAGACTTATGTAACGGCTTTGATGAAAGTCCTTGTTATACTCAGAAATATGAACATGCAAGAAAAAATTCAATAAAGTTAAAATGAACCAAGCAAAACAAAAATATATGAAAAACTGAAAATGAACAAAAAAATGAAATAAATACATGCAAAACTGAAAATGAAAACTTCCAATTATTGCTTGCACAAACTTAAAATGAAAGAAAACCTGAAAAAATGCAGGCAAAAAACACTTTCTGCTGCTCGAGAGAGTACATTTTTTACACTCTAAATTGCTGAAATTCGTTTTTGGCCAGGGGGACTTTGACCTCTACATCCCCCCTTCTACTTTAGGATTATTACCTCCTACTTGAAAATGAGCAGAATGTCCTGAATACTGGCAGGTCAAAATCAGCCTTGTGGAATATTGTACAGTTTTATGTGGTTAGAAATTAATACATGGTAGTATTCTTCAGGAAAAGAAAAATGAAATATTAAGAAACCTGATGATGCAGAAGTTTCAGTCCTCATTTCACCTTTAATATTGTCTTGCTTTCACTTTCACACACCTTGACCTACAACTAAGTCGAAACATTTATTTCTAAAAATAGATTTATATAAAAAGAAATTGGGATAATTTTAGAATACAGTGAATGTCAGCAAATTATCCTTTATAAATAATAACTTCCTTAAAATTGAAATAAGGAAATGTAAACCAGAATCAATAACATAATGTCCATTACAATTTTATGGTGATTTCCCCCAAAAATGGTATACTGTAAACAGGAATTTTAGTTTGCTACCTTGCTACCATACAACTGATGTTATATGCTACCTTGCCTAATGCTACATATCTCAGGATATCTGTAGAAGCATGGTCTGACATCTTGTTATGTTGCTGTGCTGTAGATCTGTAAAAGCATGGATTAACAGCAGTTATGCATATGTAGAAATGGTCAATTTGAAGTGGTAATTTAAAAGTGAGTAATGGTATATTTTAGATGTCAAAAGAATCATGATTGTTGTTTACATTCTCTACAAATTCTGAAACATGTTAAATTTTTAATTAAGTTCTGTTTATTTTTGTGGCACTTCAAGTAAATATTTAAAACATCCTTGCATAGTGTAATATTGTTTTGAAGTTTATTACCATCCAGATATTTACCTTGTACATCATTTTCTTGAGGTGCATGATTTATACATTGAACAAATTTTTAAGCTCAGAAACCATATGGACTAAACATGCTAAAGAGTTAGAGAAATTTGTTAGAATTGTTATCACCTCATTGACTAGATAATTGTAGGTGTTTTTATTACAAGCATTTAACCTGAAAATTGAAAATATTTGAATTATGAATCAGTTGTTTCAAAAACAGCTGATCACTTTCCAAAAAGCTACTTGAACAAGATTATTATGTAGTAAATTGTTTTTGTTGTTTATTCTCAATAGATATAAAGTAGTGTTATGTTAGCCATTAGTATAGTACCTAACAATACTTATGGATAGGGATTAATATAAGTTTTTGTAACTTGTTTCCCAATCCTATTAATTACTTCTTATTATGTAATGTATATAGCTGAATATTGTAATGTTATATTGAATTAATTAATAAAATATGTTTAAACTAAACTAACAATACTTATTATTATCCCGTATTATACATTGTAATATCGCAATGATATCTCAAACTCTTGACTGGCCTTCATGTTAGGTGGATTTCCATCTTCAACTACCCATGTAATCAGACCCCCTCCACCATCTGGGGGAGATCAATATTGATTTTTACATTATAAAAAAACCTTTTATTCATTATTAATATCATGAAAGACATTTTCTTTTTCTTTTTTTTTGGGTGGGGGGGGGGGGGGGGGGGGGGGGGGGGGGGGGGGGGGGGTGAGGGTTGTGGTATTAGAAAATAAAATAACTACTTGTATTATGAACACACATACTGATGACAGTATTTGAAAGAATGTTTTCTCATATTTAATTATCTTTCCGATAACACAGTAATAAATGATCATTTTATCATATTTTAGTGAAAAAAATATTGGACAACTTAAAATTGGCTCAGTAGAAAATATGTAGAGATATATATATATCTGATTGTACTCTTATCACAGACTTGACAACTTTCATCAAGAGATATCTTTTGTATAGGATTTAAAAATGCAAGTTGTTTTGATTGACAGATGTAAATATACTAATGTCAGAATGCTCCTGTTTAAACATGTCTGGTTTTATTTCATTTTCTATTTCAAGCACGCCTTTCTTTGCCTCCTTGGTCAATTAATTCAACATGGATGGTTTGGGATGTATGGTTTTCCTCTGATCTATATGAAATATTACCAATCCATGGCATCAACTTGTTCAGTAAATTTTCTCTAAAGAGCAATACATCTTTTTGCCACCTTTTTAAATCTTGTAGTAGATGATTAATTCCTTAAAGCATATATAAACATACACAGGACTAAGAAGTTTTATGTCAGCAGTGGAGGGTTTGTTGTAACACAGATCTTTGCTCTATTTGTAAATATTAAAAAAAAGCAAAAAAACTCAAGGATAACCTGTTCTATTAAACAGCATCAAAGTCTATACATTAGTCAGTGGTATATCTTCAGGTAAAAGGGACTGATCCTTTAAATTTTTGGGAGGGAGCTATGTTTCTCCCCCCCCCTAAATGACATGTGTAAATATACACACATGTTGTTTTAAAGTGGTGACAATGTGTATAACTCCTCTGTCATGACATGTGTAATTATACACACATTTATTGTGGTGACAATTTCAAGGTATTTACATGGTACATTGAATTTGAATTGTTGGAAGTTGAGCTGAGTTGTCTGAAAGATGTCATAGAGTTAATCTAAATCAAACAACATTTTTTAATGATTACAAATTTATTTTGGTTCTGTATTTGAATTTGTTATACCGTAATTAGTAGAAGATGAAAAACTAATTTCCTGATACTTGTGTATAAAGACAATCAGACATCATACAATAAATTGTTTAATACAGTCAGCTCTAGAAGAGGTTTATAAAACAAATAGAAAAGGAATGAAATCACTGTAACGATAGATTGAATGATTGGAAACACAATCTTTCTTTTAAAAGAGTGGTTCCAAGAAATACTTGAAAATAATGCTGCGGTTATTAGAATCAATAAAATTGACATGCCAGGGATAGAAATATATTAAATCCCATAGTAAGATTTTTATTTTTGAAACATATTTACGTGATGTAACAAGGCCTATTTTGTTGTAAATCCCACAGGTTCATTTAAGTTTTTATATAGATTTTACTTAACTCGTTGTCTTATACATTTGTCCTGAATATGCATGAAATATTTGCAGCTGAACGTTAAGAAATCAAGTCAATCTTATACACTGCATATTATGCTTTTTCTTGTGTCATTTTCCTTGAAATCCTATACTACACTATATAAACGAAATATTGATACATATTTCATTATATTTTTAGATGCTGTGTATATACAGTAGTCTAGCTATAGGACAAGAAGAAGTAAAACCATTTTGTAACAAGGAATTATATTGATGTTTTATTCACTTTTGAACATATTGTTAATATGTATTTTTCCTGTTTTGCAGATTCTAGCAGTAGTTCCAGCTGGTCCCCCCTATATGGGGGTGGGGCACATCTAGATCAGGAGGCTATACAGTACATCCATAAGTTTTATTGTAAAGACTGTAGGATGGAAGCAGAGAAAGCTAAGGCTGCTGCAGCTGAAGGAACATCACCCAAGGAGGGAGAGGAGGAAAAACCTACCAGTCCTCAATCTACACTGGAGGAAATGTCCTTACAACAAAGCATGGATAAAAACAAAGAGTGTATGTATTCATGATCAACCTCCATTCTCTTCTTAGGTTTACATGCAATTATACTGGATCATACAAAGTCCAGTTCTCACGATGAGCACCGATTCTCCGCCCAGTAAAAAAAAATTCACATCAGTAAATTTATCAGTTTTTATTTAGATATATATATATAAATGAATTCAAGAATTTAATTCGGACCAGTAAATTCAAATTTTCATTTCGAAGACTTCAGTGGTGTCCTTTATATTCATCATTATAGGTAATTTTCACACATTTCCTGTGATCTCACTAAGTGATATTGTCATTATCAAGGAACAGACTCTAATTCTGAAAATTATCGCTCAGCGTGATGTCAAAAACATGATTATGATGTTACCGATTAAAAGCAATAACATCAGTTTTGAAGGTCTCAACATACATCATCACTATATATTCTGTAGCTATCCGATCAGACTCGCCGTGGTGTTAGTGATAATGTCTTGTCTAGTTCAATATGTATTTGACTTAGAAGCATATGATATGATTGCAGAGGACAACAACATTTAGCATGACAATAGTCTGTCCTTACCTATAACATTAAGAAGTAAAGAGGTGTCAAAGTGATTTGTCTTCTATTACAAGCCATTGATTTACTTCTGTTCAACATACTGGTATTGTCATCCATTTAATATTTGTGATGGAATATATTTATTCTTGAATAAAAATGCAAGTAGAAAATTGGGTTTCCAATTGATATACCCCTCTAATTAACAAAAAACAAAAACAAACTCCTACTCCTCATAACACACAAACTATCCATTTAAAGTAAATTCTTTTGAGATTTTTGTAAATAGTCAAATGAAATTAAGAAAATGAATATATGAAGAAAAGCAGTAGTAAAAGATTAGTGTTAGATCTAAATGATCAGATCTAATGGTGAAATACTATGGTTTTATTGTAAAAGTTAACATTTCAACAATCTTCTGGTTTAATACAAAGTCTCAAATACAGTGGATTACTCCTTTAATTAAAATTATTGACCATGATTACAAATTTAAGATATGTTCTTTTTCGGAAGCTCTTTAAGCTTGCAATACCACAATACAAAGAATGATATTATGAACCAAAATTAATGATCTCAGTAGAGAAATATACTCTATCGTCGACTTCTTTTGTGAGAATGAATTTTTTAGAACAATTTCACATCGAAGACTGAGATTTGAGATGCAATGAGGATTTGGTCACATGACATTAGTGAAGTCATTATAACGTCACATTAGAAACAGCGATATTAATAGGTTATTATACAGTGTCATGTACAATATGGAAAGATATTGTATGAGTCTGTATTGTATTGAAAACCCGTATTGGACGAGTCCAATACAGGTTTTCAATACAATACGGACGAGTACAATATATTTCCATATTGTACATAACACTGTATAATGACCTATTTATTATACAGCTGAAATGATCAATACTATAATAACAATTTTATGTTTAACTTTTAATACAGTCTAAATAGAACAACTGCACAACAGTATTTCGTTAGGAAAATGTTCTGTATCAATACAGATTTCGGAATCTCTAAAATGAATTAAAAACAGCAAAATAACTGATCAACAATTATTCTAAACAGCTTTTTTCCCCCTCAAACTGTTAAATATCGAACAAGTTAATTTGATTGTAGATTACAATTAAAAATAAATTACTAGCAGACGACAAAAATCAACGAGTTACTTCCCTTACATAATGTACAATGCGGAAAAAAAACGTATTGGATATCCAATACGGAAAAAATACGACTTCCGGTTGTACAATACGGGAAAAATAATGTATGATCACATGTCTTAAATGGGTGTTTTTGATTGGATTAAAATTATAGCTGTATAATAATATAAGTTATTTATGTTCCTATCTGTAGATATGGAGATTTTAACACAGTGCACCTCAGAATGTACTTGGCTAATTCAGGGTGTTAAAATCTCCATATCTATGGATAGGAATATAAATAACGAATTTATCTACGGTAATGGTAAAAAATAAGACATTTTGTATCCTGGCGGGCCACGTAAAAGTAACGTTTTCTTTGCTATAAAAAATATGAAAGTTTCGAGTGTTTTTTACCCTACAGTTAATCGAATTAGCAAATTATATTCAATGTATGGCCAATATCAACTAAATTTTATTTTGGCACACAGCGTAGCAAGCTTTAACAGTCATAATTTTTTTTTATCTTATTCTTTCCAACAACAAAGAAAACGTCACTTTTATGTGGGAAATGGCTAGTTACACCCGGTAACATGGGTTTTTTTATACCCAAGTTTTTATCCAATCAAAAGTTGTTATAATTTTCAAGCCGGAGATAATATGTTAATATCATGCTAAATGCTCGACAATAGAAGATATCGTGGTGTGTAAAGGTCAAAGGGAAAATGTACAAATCATCGTTAAAATAATACTTTCTTGTGAACATTTTAGCCCAGCCATTTTGAGGCATGTATTTAAGTTATAAATTGAAGTGTCTTGAGTTGGAAAATGTGAGTTATCTACTAGATACTGTTATAGAATATACACATATACAGTCAAACCCGTTTTAAGAGGTCACCTTTGGGACAAAGAAAAAGTGGTCTTTTAAGACAGGTGACCTCTTAAAATAGGTTCAATTAATATGAAATTTTCTATGACTGGACAAGAAAAATATGACCTTTTAATACAGGTGACTGCTTAATAGAGGTGACTGCATGGGCAGGTGTATATGTTAATAAAATAAGAACTGAATCATTCATTATTGTTAATTATTTATCTTTTTGTTGAAGACATTAGAGAACTATGACATGTTAAAAACTGTAATCAGATCTGCTTTATGTACATTTATTGATATACAAAAAAAAATTCTTTCCCATAAAGATGAAAATTCAGTTTTTATATATTTAAGGAAGTTTGTTGTAGATATTTCAAATTTAATATCTAGTGGTATAGTGTCATGAATTATTTCCATGTTTTTATCATGTTGTTCATTGGTTTTGGTTACTTTTAATTTAGCTTTGAAGAGGAAATTAATGATGCGAAGATCTGTTAATGAGCTGGTTGATCAAGGCATATACCCACGTATGTATTATTAGAACTTTTGAGATGTTTCATATACCATTATCATATTCATTAAACTTCATTCATGTTTTGGAAACTTCATTCTTGAGAAGTCCACCAAAAACACTTATATCAAAGCTTTCAGATATTATGTCATTCCATAATTACACTGAAACGTGAAGGTCTTGTTTCGAGTTATATGAAGGCTTTCAAATATTATGTCATTACATAATAATGCTGATACTCTAAGGTCTGGTTTCAAGGTTACGAAGGCTATTAGATAATTATGTCATTACATATTAATGCTGATACTCGAAGGTCTGGCTTCAAGGTTACGAAGGCTATTAGATAATTATGTCATTACATATTAATGCTGATACTCGAAGGTCTGGTTTCAAGGTTACGAAGGCTATTAGATAATTATGTCATTACATATTAATGCTGATACTCGAAGGTCTGGTTTCAAGGTTACGAAGGCTATTAGATAATTATGTCATTACATATTAATGCTGATACTCGAAGGTCTGGTTTCAAGGTTACGAAGGCTATTAGATAATTATGTCATTACATATTAATGCTGAAACTCGAAGGTCTGGTTTCGAGGTTACGAAGGCTTTCATATAATTATATCATTACATAATAACACTGAAACTCGAAGGTCTTGTATGGAGATTGTTTGAATCTCCAATCTCAACAGGTTAATATAATATCATACTTCATTTAAATGGAAAAATTATTACAATAGTTGAGTTCATGTTGAGAACAGGGGAATTAAGTCTGTATCCACAACCTTTGGCACAAAGGGGTATTACATTAATAGACTTGAAGAATATGTTTGTGGAGATAATATGTAGTGAAAGTTAAAAACATGAATGCAAAATATTAGCAAGGTCTTTCTGTTGAAAATCACAGTAGCTGATGATTTGTCAGAATGTTGTCAGTGTACAAATGTGCATGTGGGTGAAAGACCAGCAAATTTTAATCTGTGTATTGTACGTTTTGTATAGAAATACACTGTCAAGGTAGTAAATAAATGTAGGTGTCCTGTCTAAAAATCATCAGTCCTCACAGTGGTAATACAGAATTCTACTGTGATTCACTGATTTCAGACCACAGTGTTTTCAGACAAAAGCACCTTGTTAATACTGTAGGGGGGAGGGTAAGAGTTATGGGGTGTTTTAATGTCACTTTCAACAATATTTCAGTTTTATTGGTGGAGGAAACCAGAGTACCCAGAGAAAACCACCACAGTAAAAATAGGAAAAATTTGAAACAAAAATATATGCTATACCAAAGTTTTGACAACTCGGTACTATGCCTAATTTCAAAGTAATTCGTTAAAGATCTGGAAAATTAGTTTTATCATCAAAAAGATAAATCACGTTTTAAAAGTATTTTCAACAGAAATCAGGATGACATAACTCTATAAGAATAACCTGTTCTATTGAAGTTCTATTTTAATTTATCACTAAATTCATCAAGCTCCCCCACATCTTTTTGAAGTCAAAATGATAAGATTTGCATCCATTATATTGTAAAAACTATAGGTTATTTATTCTGCCAAATTGTTCATCAATACACAAAATATTTAGGATGATTTTATAGACTGTTATTTAATGTTCTGCAATACATGCAGTTTGATTTACTGATAATTAATGACATGTGTTTATGATCATTTAATATACTTTTATTTTAAAGCTCTGAAAACACCAGCAGCCTTTGCTGAACAAAGAAAATCCTTAGAACGAGCGAAGGTAGGTCTTAAGTGCTCTTTGTGGCCGAGGAAGCTTTGATTATCAATAAAGGGATGCATTTCTTGAGAAACCACACCTTCCTTGCATTCTGCTTCTTCTTTCAGGAAGGGGGTGTCATGGTCGTAATCGTATGATAGTTAGATTTACAACTACCTATGCAATCACCAATACCTATCGCCACTTAAGTTGTGAGTTCGAATCCCACTCAATTGGGGCATACTTGATACAACATTATGTGATAAAGTTTGTCAGTGACTTGTGACAGGTCTGTGGTTTTCTCAGGACACTCCGGTTTCCTCCACCTATAAAACTGACCACGAGGATATAGCTGAAATTTTGTTGACAGTGGCATTAAACACCAAATGCTGCTGCTCTTCTTTCAGAATAAGTTGTCTCTCAAAAACAAAGTTTTTTATATATGATAAGCAGTTTTAAAATTTACAGTTATATCACATTCATTGGTAGTTTCTCTAGGAAATTGTTTCCCTGTGTATTTCATTGGAACAACAGAAAAAGAAAATTGCCTGATATTTCACACACAGGCTTTTTTGTCTGCCATTCATCAAAATAATGTCCAAATAATTTCCAAATTTAAATGGAAATGCTCACAGGTGGAAAGAAAAACAGGAAAGTTGTTGTGTTTTTATGATAATATAACCTGTTGAAACAACTGATATATGTACATAATTTAGTAGCAATTAAAAACAGAAATGCACATTTTCATACAGGATAAATCAGTTTCAGTATCTTTTCTTCTTTTGTATATAGTTAAAATGTAAGGAAACATACATTTAGCATTTCCCATATTAATTATACAATCCAGTTCACTTATATGGAAATAAGTTATAATGAAAAATCGGTTGTATTTAAAGAGATTATTTCCTTGAGTTTATATCAAGTCTGTTTATATTAAAGTTTGGTTAAATAACGAAATCAGTAAAGATTTCACATCCCCCTAAAATTTCATTGTAAGTGGACTATACCAGACCTTTCAATAAGGGGCAGTACAGGTACTTTTACCTGCCTAAAATGGTCTTGGGTACCACCTGAATTTAAAGAGTGTTGTATAAGATATTCATGAAAATTTAAAAAATGTTAATAAAAAGTACCGCCTGTAAATATTGAAGTACTGGTAGACTTGATAAATATTGAAAGCCCTGTTACATTGTAAATAGTGAAGTACTGGTAGACTTGATAAATATTGAAAGCCCTGTTACATTGTAAATAGTGAAGTACTGGTAGACTTGAAAAATATTGAAAGCCCTGTTACATTGTAAATAGTGAAGTACTGGTAGACTTGATAAATATTGAAAGCCCTGTTACATTGTAAATAGTGAAGTACTGGTAGACTTGATAAATATTGAAAGCCCTGTTACATTGTAAATAGTGAAGTACTGGTAGACTTGATAAATATTGAAAGCCCTGTTACATTGTAAATAGTTAAGTACTGGTAGACTTGTTAAATATTGAAAGCCCTGTTACATTGTAAATAGTGAAGAACTGATAGATTTGAAAAATATTGAAAGCCCTGTTACATTGTAAATAGTGAAGTACTGGTAGACTTGATAAATATTGAAAGCCCTGTTACATTGTAAATAGTGAAGTACTGGTAGACTTGATAAATATTGAAAGCCCTGTTACATTGTAAATAGTGAAGTACTGGTAGACTTGATAAATATTGAAAGCCCTGTTACATTGTAAATAGTGAAGTACTGGTAGACTTGATAAATATTGAAAGCCCTGTTACATTGTAAATAGTGAAGTACTGGTAGACTTGATAAATATTGAAAGCCCTGTTACATTGTAAATAGTTAAGTACTGGTAGACTTGATAAATATTGAAAGCCCTGTTACATTGTAAATAGTGAAGAACTGGTAGACTTGATAAATATTGAAAGCCCTGTTACATTGTAAATAGTGAAGTACTGGTAGACTTGATAAATATTGAAAGCCCTGTTACATTGTAAATAGTGAAGAACTGATAGATTTGAAAAATATTGAAAGCCCTGTTACATTGTAAATAGTGAAGTACTGGTAGACTTGATAAATATTGAAAGCCCTATTACATTGTAAATAGTGAAGTACTGGTAGACTTGATAAATATTGAAAGCTTTGTTACATTGTAAATAGTGAAGTACTGGTAGACTTGATAAATATTGAAAGCCTTGTTACATTGTAAATAGTGAAGAACTGGTAGACTTGATAAATATTGAAAGCCCTGTTACATTGTAAATAGTGAAGTACTGGTAGACTTGATAAATATTGAAAGCCCTGTTACATTGTAAATAGTGAAGTACTGGTAGACTTGATAAATATTGAAAGCCCTGTTACATTGTAAATAGTGAAGTACTGGTAGACTTGAAAAATATTGAAAGCCCTGTTACATTGTAAATAGGGAAGTACTGGTAGACTTGATAAATATTGAAAGCCCTGTTACATTGTAAATAGTGAAGAACTGGTAGACTTGAAAAATATTGAAAGCCCTGTTACATTGTAAATAGTTAAGTACTGGTAGACTTGATAAATATTGAAAGCCCTGTTACATTGTAAATAGTTAAGTACTGGTAGACTTGATAAATATTGAAAGCCCTGTTACATTGTAAATAGTGAAGTACTGGTAGACTTGATAAATATTGAAAGCCCTGTTACATTGTAAATAGTGAAGTACTGGTAGACTTGATAAATATTGAAAGCCCTGTTACATTGTAAATAGTGAAGTACTGGTAGACTTGATAAATATTGAAAGCTTTGTTACATTGTAAATAGTGAAGTACTGGTAGACTTGATAAATATTGAAAGCCCTGTTACATTGTAAATAGTGAAGTACTGGTAGACTTGATAAATATTGAAAGCCCTGTTACATTGTAAATAGTGAAGTACTGGTAGACTTGATAAATATTGAAAGCCCTGTTACATTGTAAATAGTTAAGTACTGGTAGACTTGTTAAATATTGAAAGCCCTGTTACATTGTAAATAGTGAAGAACTGATAGATTTGAAAAATATTGAAAGCCCTGTTACATTGTAAATAGTGAAGTACTGGTAGACTTGATAAATATTGAAAGCCCTGTTACATTGTAAATAGTGAAGTACTGGTAGACTTGATAAATATTGAAAGCCCTGTTACATTGTAAATAGTGAAGTACTGGTAGACTTGATAAATATTGAAAGCCCTGTTACATTGTAAATAGTTAAGTACTGGTAGACTTGATAAATATTGAAAGCCCTGTTACATTGTAAATAGTTAAGTACTGGTAGACTTGTTAAATATTGAAAGCCCTGTTACATTGTAAATAGTGAAGTACTGGTAGACTTGATAAATATTGAAAGCCCTGTTACATTGTAAATAGTGAAGAACTGGTAGACTTGATAAATATTGAAAGCCCTGTTACATTATAAATATTGAAAGCCCTGTTACATTGTAAATAGTGAAGAACTGATAGATTTGAAAAATATTGAAAGCCCTGTTACATTGTAAATAGTGAAGTACTGGTAGACTTGATAAATATTGAAAGCCCTGTTACATTGTAAATAGTGAAGAACTGGTAGACTTGATAAATATTGAAAGCCCTGTTACATTGTAAATAGTTAAGTACTGGTAGACTTGATAAATATTGAAAGCCCTGTTACATTGTAAATAGTGAAGTACTGGTAGACTTGATAAATATTGAAAGCCCTGTTACATTGTAAATAGTTAAGTACTGGTAGACTTGATAAATATTGAAAGCCCTGTTACATTGTAAATAGTTAAGTACTGGTAGACTTGATAAATATTGAAAGCCCTGTTACATTGTAAATAGTGAAGAACTGGTAGACTTGATAAATATTGAAAGCCCTGTTACATTGTAAATAGTGAAGTACTGGTAGACTTGATAAATATTGAAAGCCCTGTTACATTGTAAATAGTGAAGAACTGATAGATTTGAAAAATATTGAAAGCCCTGTTACATTGTAAATAGTGAAGTACTGGTAGACTTGATAAATATTGAAAGCCCTGTTACATTGTAAATAGTGAAGTACTGGTAGACTTGATAAATATTGAAAGCTTTGTTACATTGTAAATAGTGAAGTACTGGTAGACTTGATAAATATTGAAAGCCTTGTTACATTGTAAATAGTGAAGAACTGGTAGACTTGATAAATATTGAAAGCCCTGTTACATTGTAAATAGTGAAGTACTGGTAGACTTGATAAATATTGAAAGCCCTGTTACATTGTAAATAGTGAAGTACTGGTAGACTTGATAAATATTGAAAGCCCTGTTACATTGTAAATAGTGAAGTACTGGTAGACTTGAAAAATATTGAAAGCCCTGTTACATTGTAAATAGTGAAGTACTGGTAGACTTGATAAATATTGAAAGCCTTGTTACATTGTAAATAGTGAAGAACTGGTAGACTTGATAAATATTGAAAGCCCTGTTACATTGTAAATAGTGAAGTACTGGTAGACTTGATAAATATTGAAAGCCCTGTTACATTGTAAATAGTGAAGTACTGGTAGACTTGATAAATATTGAAAGCCCTGTTACATTGTAAATAGTGAAGTACTGGTAGACTTGATAAATATTGAAAGCCCTGTTACATTGTAAATAGTGAAGTACTGGTAGACTTGATAAATATTGAAAGCCCTGTTACATTGTAAATAGTGAAGTACTGGTAGACTTGATAAATATTGAAAGCCCTGTTACATTGTAAATAGTGAAGTACTGGTAGACTTGAAAAATATTGAAAGCCCTGTTACATTGTAAATAGTGAAGTACTGGTAGACTTGATAAATATTGAAAGCCCTGTTACATTGTAAATAGTGAAGTACTGGTAGACTTGATAAATATTGAAAGCCCTGTTACATTGTAAATAGTGAAGTACTGGTAGACTTGGAAAATATTGAAAGCCCTGTTACATTGTAAATAGTGAAGTACTAGTAGACTTGATAAATATTGAAAGCCCTGTTACATTGTAAATAGTGAAGTACTGGTAGACTTGAAAAATATTGAAAGCCCTGTTACATTGTAAATAGTGAAGTACTGGTAGACTTGAAAAATATTGAAAACCCTGTTACATTGTAAATAGTGAAGTACTGGTAGACTTGATAAATATTGAAAGCCCTGTTACATTGTAAATAGTGAAGTACTGGTAGACTTGATAAATATTGAAAGCCCTGTTACATTGTAAATAGTGAAGTACTGGTAGACTTGATAAATATTGAAAGCCCTGTTACATTGTAAATAGTGAAGTACTGGTAGACTTGATAAATATTGAAAGCCCTGTTACATTGTAAATAGTTGAAGTACTGGTAGACTTGATAAATATTGAAAGCCTTGCTATACTGTAGCTAGTACTAATTATAATGATCTATTGTACAGCCATATATCTACTTGATTACTGAAGTGTAGGGGGAAAAAATAATGGTAAACAATACCAGTTATTGACATATAGACAAACAAACAAATGTATCATTTATGAACATAGTGTCAGAGCAGACAGAACTCATTTATAATCTCTATTAATTTTGCTGATGAAAGGGTGTTTTATTTAATTTGGAAGAAAAGATATCGTGTCTTAGAACTTGTGTGGTTTCTAACATTAGTAAAGTGGATGGATGATGTCATTATGTGTTTTACATCATGAAGATGTTTACGTTTTATCTACTCCCTCGTCATACCACCTACACAATCATCTTGAAAATGTTTCCTCAAGATTTTACATTCTGGGGCATTAAGGTCACGTTGAAAACATTTTTGTACTTTCTAAAGTACAGTAATTTCTAAAGACAATTATTTTTTAAGACATTTTCATTATTTCTTTCATCTCTATGGCTTAATTGATTAAATACCTAGCAATGCAAATATCAGGAATGAAATTACTTGTAGTTGGGTTCATGCTATGTTATTGTTACACCATCTGCAAAAGTCAGTTGAGAAATTTTTGATATGAAAAGAAGTCAAGTAAAATAGATAAATAAATAAAAAAACAATAATCAAGGTTTTATAAACTCAGCAAGAAAGATATAAAAAACAAATCTTAAAATTGAAATTTGAAACGAAACATTTTTAGCAGAGCAACATACAAAACTGCAATGGTACTTGAAATGAAACGAATCTGATTTTTAAAGTGAAACAAATAATACCTTGAAGTAGACAGTGTTGATTGAAATCTGGCAGGTAGTCAGAATGGCTTGTCATTGAAGATTTTAGATCATTATACCAACAAGCTGACTGTAAGAGAATTACCTGAAAACTATCAACAGCCAGAGAAGATCAGTTTTATTGTCTATCTCGTTAGTTTTATGTTCCCTTCATCTTTGTATTGTTAATTATTTTATACTTATGATCACTTTGTTTAGTGTTTTTGTTGACCTTACTCAACGTCATTTCTATAATCATGAATAAAGTATCCTTTGTGTCTGTTGATTAATAGTAAGTAATGGTAAAATAAGCATGGAATCAAGCAGTTTCTGTCATCAAGACAGTTAAAATCATATCTTATAATTCTCATTCAGACAATTTTAGTTTATCTGTAATTGTTTTTATTGTTTCTTTTTTCTTGAACCCTGAAAAATATTTTGGCCTGTACTGTAATTATTTACTGCTCAAGCAAGTGATTTCAGGATCATATGTTGTGTTTCACAAGACTTTCTATCTTTCTTCTTTTTTATAACAGCTATTTATGACAATAGTGTGTGTCACATTGTATTTTAACTATTGTGTCCTTTATTGAACATGTGTATAATGTAGAATGTCCAGATAAATGGTTTTCAGTTTATTTTGAAGTACACCATTTCTCTTTAGCAGGTTTGTTACTTGTGACAAAATATGGATCAAGTGTGATTTTGATCATGCTAGCATACACAACAACAGTTTTGTCCCTTGAAAGCAAAAAAAAATACAGTGGTTAAAAAAAAAAGATCAAATATATAATTTTATACAAACAATATTTAAAAATTTAATATCAAATTTTATGTTTTTGTTTAAAATTACTTTGTACAGATTGGTCTAGATTTTGAAAAAAAGGATAGCAGTCAAGTTTTCTAAATGTGAAGCGTATTTATAGGCATACATTTGTTTTGAGATTTTTATATTTAAACAGATTTGTTTGGTTTACACTAAAAGGTTCCCTTTTGAAGTTGCCAGTGCCCTTTGATATATAAATATTATTTTATTTATCCACCATGCTATAGCAGTACCATCTTGATCAAATATTAGTCAATAATAAATAGCAGTTTTATTTCTGCTTCATCACAATTTAGGTATGAACACAAACCATCTCTCATTTTATCTTATGATGGTGTCATCTACTTCAAAAACTATTGCCATCATAAATTATATAGCATAATTCTACAAAAGAGCAACAAAGATACTTTTTTATTACTTCAAGCCTTTTATAAATGGAACATAAAGTTATGTTACTGTAAAATATAGTTTCAGTTGAAGTAATTTAACACATACATTTGTTTATAATATATATATGGGGACCTTTTGTACTTTAAAAGAAAACAAATTCTTACTCTGTAAAGCAGAGATGAACGTTTTGTCTTTTATTTAAGTAGAATATTTGGAAATGAAATGTGTCAAACTTGGTCCAAACAGCTAGAAAATGAAGATTATGGGGCACTGTACATAGAAAGTAGGAGTCCTCTTTCTTTTATCAATGAACACTCCAGTGCCAGATTTAGATAAAGAGAGGCCCTAGGCTATTCCACTGTCTCTCCCAATTCCCCCACCTTCACGACTGGAGAAAGATGGAAGTGTGCTTAATCAATTGCAATAAAGGCGAAGATGATGAGAGGTGTTTAAAATTCTGCAATATTCTGAAATGGAGTGCCAGTGTTTAATGAAAATTACTGAAGGGTTGTTTAGAAAGTGCAGTATGTTATAACAGCATAAGTGTGAAAGTCCAATAACAGTGTTAAAAATATTGTACACCTTGACTGGAGGCCCCCTAAATTTTGAGGCCCTAGGCTTCAGCCTATCGAGCCTATAGGTAAAATCTCTGGTTTCTGTCAAATATATTGTCAGTAAAAGTAATTTAGCACATACTATAAGTATATGGGGATCTTTTATACTTCAAAGAAAACAAGTTCTTACACTGGTGAAGTAAAGATTTATTCCTACCTGCCCACAGAACAGAAACATGTCATAATATGATTGTTATAAACATGAACATTATCACTTGTACTAACTACTTTGTTAAAGCCAAGGTTATTCATATGCCTTGATGCCATTGTTTCTACCATTATTATTGTGACTTGGATAACATCCATATCTATAGTAGACTGTCACATCAGTATATTTAATCTGAAAGCACTTCTCATAGTGTTGTACATGTGAGTGTTGTATAGAGACAAGCTATTACATTCTTTCTGCTGACTTTCAAGACTTCTATCATGTGATACTATTACAAGGTTTATATGATGTGATGCTATTTCAAGGCTTCTATCATGTGATACTGTTTCAAGACTTCTATCATGTGATACTATTTCACGACTTCTATCATGTGATACTATTTCAAGGCTTCAATCATGTGATACTATTACAAGGTTTATATCATGTGATACTATTTCAAGGCTTCTATCATGTGATACTAGTTCAAGAATTTTATCATGTGATACTATTTCAAGACTTCTATCATGTGATACTATTACAAGGTTTATATCATGTGATACTATTTCAAGGCTTCTATCATGTGATACTATTCCAAGGCTGTTATCATGTGATACTATTCCAAGGCTGCTATCATGTGATACTATTTTAAGTCTTCTATCATGTGATACTATTTTAAGTCTTCTATCATGTGATACTATTTCAAGACTTCTATCATGTGATACTATTTTAAGGCTTAGGCCAATCTAGAGTCAGTCGGTCGGCATTTATTTTTATTTTTATTTTATTTATTTTTTTATCGGCAAAACCGGAAATAGTCGTTCCCGATTCCGGCATTTCATTTTCGAAATTTCCGGTAAGCCGTCATTTGTTGAAGCTGTTTTTATAAATTATGACGAGTTATGCAGTTTTTCTACCTTCTTTGCTCTCAATTTCGACAAAAAGCTAACGGTTGAATAAATAAAACATTGCTGCTGATTAAACAACAAAAATGGTTATCCGAATTCTGTGTAAAAATTGATAGGGTCGCTAGCAAAAATTAGGGTCGAATAATAAAAAAATATATTTGATCTATTTCTTAACAACCATTTTTGGTCCACACATTCATTCAGAAGTTTATTGATCTAGAGAAGTGTGTCAATTATTTACATATTGTAAATTTCTATGAAGATGCATGTATTGCATACAGTGAAAAACCTTCAACAAAACAATGGTTGTCATAACTAGCACTTCATGCTTTGATGACTTTGTTAAAGTTAAACATCCCACGTATCTTGCCTATATGAGGGATGCTTTATGTGTTTAGAACATTGTAATTGTGTATGCTAAAGACTTGCTGAGATACCATTAATGCCCTAATACTGGGAAATTTTACAAATGGTGCCTGTGTAAGACATAATAGTGTCCTATGTTAAAGTGTCCCCCCGAACAATATTTTATAGAGATTGCGATATGAAATAGTGTCTGCTGGACACTATAACATATGTAAAAGTGTCCGGCGGACACTTTGAACTAGAGGACACAATTAAATGGTACTCCTGCTTATCTATGTTTCCTACTCTTCCCTGCTACAAATCATTTAAATTTATTAATTTCTATTGTACTACAATGTATTCCAATAATTTAGATCCGTTTCCATTTCATACCTGTTGAGACGTAAAAGCCATGTATCACAGAAGGAAGGCACTATTTTATAATGGCAGTGATATTTTGATACCAGTAGTCTTAGAACATAATATTTGAAGTAACTAGTTCTCATTTTGTTCCTGCAACAAGTGTATGTTTTATATTGTTATTAGATTCCTGGGCAAATTGAAAAATAAGTCATTTATACTAAAAGTTGTTTAGATGAGGTTTGGAATGTCTGTTCAAAGTCATTTAAGCCTAGCACCTAAAGTGGTGGTTCTTCAGTGTTAATTAAGGGGAACAATGGTAATAGTAATGGCTAATGTGAAACCCCAAGTTTTATTGCCTTGAAGATTCTGAATGGAATTTCCTTGTCTTGTGTAAGATCTAAATTTTATTGATAAGTTAAAAATAAACTTTGAAGTTGTTAAAACATAAGTTGGTGTCAGATACACTTCAACAAAAAAGAAATATTTCCTGAACATAAGGAGAGTTTTATTTGAATTCTTGAATCATCACAACTCTGTTCCCTCTCATTAGCATTCTCAACCTAAAGGGCCATGTGAGCTATTGTTATCTTTTTATGTCTGTCATTAATAGCATTTTCACATGTCAGTCTTAATGTCAGATTTAATTAAAAATATTTTTATAACAATATTTCTTGCATCTCCTATGTATCTTTCCTTTCCTATCCGAAATTCAATATGTCTACTTGAGCCTATGGTGCATTTCCATTGGTTGAAATTTCAAATATCTTCTTATCATAAACCACATGATGAATGATCAGAAATATTGAAGTTATTACTCCTAGGAAGGTACATATATTTCATTTCAAGTTATCAAGGAAAATCTAAAATATTTATTAAAATAACATTGGTATTTGTTGATCAAAATAAACTTGAATGTTTGGTCATCATATATTCTGACCTTCAAAACAGCTAATGTTTTGAAAATTGATTTGATACCAGCTGACCAAAAGTGCCTGTTCACAAGTGGCTATTTACCGTTCAAATAGATTCTATTATGTTTTGGCAAGAAAACTGAAGAACTTACAAGTATATCATTAACCAACTTTAATTACTTTATAGAAAAACAAGCAAAACATATATTTTGAAAATTATGATGGAAATTTTATGTGTTTTTTTAAGAGTAAATTATCAAAGTTTAAAGATTTGCCATTGACCTTTACCAGGGAAATGTATAATATTTGGCCATTGACCTTGGTTTTAACAAGGTTTTGAAGGTTTTTTTCTCAGATGTAACTAATTGTTTTCTTCATACTTTCAATAGATCTCCAGCTATCTGTGTCTATATAATGTACTGTCTTATGCAGCATTTCTTCAGTGGTTTGGCAGATGGCCAAATCTTTTGCACAAGATGACTATATGTTACATTTTCATTTATTTTGTAGAGTCGCATTTGCAGAAAATATTATAATCAAAGCAAATGGCTATTCCAGATGGAATTTTCTAGTACATCTTATATCATCTTAGATTATTTCATGTTTGAACTATTTAATAGTTGATAACAAGTCTGTTTGCATGAATCTGTGTTTTATGTTGCCTGCTTTTGACATTACATGGCATATTTCTTGTTTTTGACTAGGAAAATATCTAAATAAATAAATAAATGATAAATAAAACGATCAGGGAGTCATTGACACAAGGAACAAGGTCTGTCTAAAAGTTAAAATAACAGAAGGTCATTACAGAAGATTGTTATGGTTGTTTTGTATGTTGTACCATACTTTTAGTGTTGCCTAAGATTTTGGCCTCTTATTGGATCCATCAGTTAATTGGTTGTTTTGTATGTTGTACCATACTTTTAGTGTTGCCTAAGATTTTGGCCTCTTATTGGATCCATCAGTTAATTGGTTGTTTTGTATGTTGTACCATACTTTTAGTGTTGCCTAAGATTTTGGCCTCTTATTGGATCCATCAGTTAATTGGTTGTTTTGTATGTTGTACCATACTTTTAGTGTTGCCTAAGATTTTGGCCTCTTATTGGATCCATCAGTTAATTGGTTGTTTTGTATGTTGTACCATACTTTTAGTGTTGCCTAAGATTTTGGCCTCTTATTGGATCCATCAGTTAATTGGTTGTTTTGTATGTTGTACCATACTTTTAGTGTTGCCTAAGATTTTGGCCTCTTATTGGATCCATCAGTTAATTGGTTGTTTTGTATGTTGTACCATACTTTTAGTGTTGCCTAAGATTTTGGCCTCTTATTGGATCCATCAGTTAATTGGTTGTTTTGTATGTTGTACCATACTTTTAGTGTTGCCTATAAAATGTTGGCCTCCTATAATTACTGGATATATCAATTGCTTGTTAACTGTAGGGTCATCATGGTCGTGATCTTATGGTAGTTGGATTTACAACTATCTGTGCAATCAGTGCCTTATGATCACCACTAAAGTTGTAAGTTCGAATCTCACTCAGGCCAATGTGTACTCGACACAACATTATGTGATAAAGTTTGTCAGTGACTTGCGTAAGGTCGGTGGTTTTCTCCGGGAACTCAGGTTTCCTCCACCCATAAAACTAACCGCTATGATATAACTGAAATATTGTTGAAAGTGGCATTAAACACCATAATCCTAATCCTAACCCTTATGATTACTGGATACATCAATTGCCTGTTAACTGTAGTACTACATTTTTTGAGAAAAGGTTTCTTGGAAAATCATGATGTCATAATAAAGCATGATTGTTGCCTGATTTGTACCCCTTCTGAACTGACAATTTGTAAGGTATGACATGTGAAATAAAAGACTTAAAGGGATGCATTTTATTTATGGTTTCTGATCATAATAAAAATGTAGTCTATACAAAATGTATCTAATTTACTGTGCATGACACTTTACTGGAATAACCTTCATTAGTTACGTGCAAAGTCAAAAGATTGGAAAGTAAAATAATTTTTTTAAGTCTTAAGGAGCAGAAAAACGACCTATTAAACAGAATAGCTAAAATCAGCTATGGTCACTCACCTATGTCTACTTCATAACTACATATATAATATTTACTGATGACATTTTCAAATTCTGTTGAAAGAAATAGTAAAATTATCATGAAACCTTTTGCAAATTAACAACTACTGTTCAGACTGGTCAAATTTTCTGTCACCAAATTTTATAGAAAAAAATTAATGGACCTGAAAGATGCAAAAAAAAAAATAATCTGACTGCAGTTTTCAATAAAAAAAATCTGTCCTAAATGGAAATAATCTGATTTTGTTTCATGAAATAAAAATGTTCTGGATAGGTTGAAACAATACCTCCTTGACCTTGAGGCAAGTAGGCAAAAAAAAATCAAGGCAAAGACTGTGTTAAATGATTTGATGTATGTTGTAAGTAATTAATACCAGTCTGTTGAGTTGTGACGATTCTATAAATAACTGATAATCTAGGTCAAGTTATAACAGATTACGTTGATGTTATTCCACCATTTGATCTATTGTAGTATATAATCGTGTCAATGTAGGCTTAATATAGGCTTATGTTTATGTCAATACATAGGTTTGTTCTACATGTGCCAATACATGTACACATAAAATACATATCTGATGCCTCATTTAAATCATGGTCCCCATTCATTTATTGTTCTGTATATATACATGTACATTGATCATGGTTAATATAGTTTCCAAGACGATCGAATTCCCTGACAAAAAATTAGATCTATGTGACCCTGATTCCTTGGTGCATATATTTAACAAGAAAGAATATGTATGAAACTTGGTAAAAATATAAAGTTAAGGAAGATTATTTTGATTACTGTTGTTCATTTAACAGTAACTTATTTTGATTGCTGTCACTCATTTAACAGTAACTTATTTTGATTGCTGTCACTCATTTAACAGTAACTTATTTTGATTGCTGTCATTCATTTAACAGTAACTTGTTTTGATTGCTGTCACTCATTTAACAGTAACTTGTTTTGATTGCTGTCACTCATTTAACAGTAACTTATTTTGATTGCTGTTATTCATTTAACAGTAACTTATTTTGATTGCTGTTAATTCATTTAACAGTAGCTTATTTTGATTGCTGTCACTCATTTAACAGTAACTTATTTTGATTGCTGTTATTCATTTAACAGTAACTTATTTTGATTGCTGTTATTCATTTAAACAGTAATTTATTTTGATTGCTGTCACTCATTTAACAGTAACTTATTTTGATTGCTGTTATTCATTTAACAGTAACTTATTTTGATTGCTGTCATTCATTTAACAGTAACTTATTTTGATTGCTGTTATTCATTTAACAGTAACTTATTTTGATTGCTGTCACTCATTTAACAGTAACTTATTTTGATTGCGGTTATTCATTTAACAGTAATTTATTTTGATTGCTGTTATTCATTTAACAGTAACTTATTTTGATTGCTGTTATTCATTTAACAGTAACTTATTTTGATTGCTGTCACTCATTTAACAGTAACTTATTTTGATTGCTGTCATTCATTTAACAGTAACTTATTTTGATTGCTGTTATTCATCTAACAGTCATAGGTTTTTTTAAATAATAAATCATATAACATACCTCAAAATAATGAAAATTACCGAGTTGGTATTAAACAACAATCACTCATTCACTCATATTTCATATGTATTTGTTTGAGGATATGGCAGAGTTACATGTGTCATAAAATAAACTGCCAGTTTGACAATTTTTTTTTTTTTTTTTGCAAGATATGCTGAATTTGTTACTGTCATATGTAAGATTTGATTGTTATCTACCAATTAAATTGTTGGCTTTTGTAACCTCTTATACTGCTATCAACAAAGCTAAACCTACAATATGCTTGACATGTTTTTATTAAAGTCATGTTATGGGGCATTCTCATGAGTACTTTATTGTTAAAATTTAATCCACAATTTAAGAAAAAATAGTAATTGATTGATTGGTGTTTAATGCCAACTTTAGCAGTATTTAAGCTATATTGTGGCTCGACAGGCATCTATTATGTACTTGTTTAGGTTTAAGTGTATGGTGTTTAATGCCACTTTCAACAATATTTCATTTATATCGTGGCGGTCAGTTTTAATGGTGAAGGAAACCGGAGTACTGACAAATTTTATCACATAATGTTGTATTGAGTACATCCTGTCATTAACGAGGTTCGAACTTTAGTGGTGATAGGCACTGATTGCACAGGTATTTTAAGTCAGACTACCATACAATTGTGGCCACGACAGCCCCTGCACTTGTCTGAAGATCATTAGAACTTGTTTAGAAAGAAAAAGTAAACTGTTCTTTTGATTTATATTTGGGGTCTAGACAAGTACCACTGTAATTTACTGTCTGGTTTGATTTGTGATTGGTACAAAACAAATTTGGATAAATCTTATTGTAGAATACCACCTTTAGACCTCTGTCCCTGTTTATATCAGTTGTGATATCAGTACATTTACCCATTCTGACTACACATCAAATGACAAGAAAACACATTTCTACATAGCTTTATCTAAATCTTTGGGGGGAGGGCAAAGTTATACCTTTTCTGCTTTACTGACAAATATTTTGTTATGTTAGATTTTGCATGCTTTCTTGATAGTTGTGAGTGTAAATGATGAGAATTTTTCTAAGATGCATAAAAACAGAAGTTGAAATTAAATCAAATTACCTGTAATCATGAAGACATTAGGAGTTTAATGTATTAATATTACCTATTCAATCTTTTTAACTCCTGAGAAAAAAAAATTAATATTTTGTAAAGACTTAAATGCATAAATCGAAGAAGAACAGACAACACAATGGCCAAAAGAAAAACGACAAAAGAACAAGCAACGATCTACAAAACATACACATTATAAATTTATGGATGGAAAATGTCTTAAGCCAGTTGTGTCTAAGATTTGTTTATATAATACATCTTTTTTACACAATCTCTGTAACCTTTGGTATACAATTATATTTAGAGCTTAATAACACTTGAATGTGAAGAACAACACTATTATCTTTTTTTTTTTTTTTCACTTAATTTTTTTTGTTTGTTCATTCTTTGGTTGATAACGGGTGCTGTTAGATCAATATTACAGAATATTTGTCCTTGAGTCATAACGATGAGGAATTTTGGCAGAGTATCCAGGATTGTTTATCCATCTCTAACACCCACATACAGGTTGCTATCAGACAACAGCAATTTCACCAACAATTTTTTTCT
This sequence comes from Bathymodiolus septemdierum, assembly GCA_963383655.1. Lineage (NCBI taxonomy): Eukaryota > Metazoa > Mollusca > Bivalvia > Mytilida > Modiolidae > Bathymodiolus > Bathymodiolus septemdierum. Next base: position 23,458,985 of record OY726522.1, on the reverse strand, counting down.
GATGGAAATGACATATAACTATGTAACAACTTCTGTTTGTCTTATAAATCATTATTTGATTCTTTAAATTTCAATTATTTCAACCAGCAAAAAAAATGCAGTACATAAACTTCAAAAGCAAACTCCAACTAAATATATATTGTATAAATCACTAAAGATGTTAGAAGTTGAGATTCAGGTATTTCTAATTTAAATAGTTGGAATGCATTTATAATGGTAACAACACATGTAAGAACACCTCCATTATACAATAGATAATATGTGTTGTCTACCAACAGTATCTTATTTGTAGCTTGTTTGATAATGCTTTTCTTCTAAAAAAAAAATTAAATGCACAAAATTTTCTTTAATTATACCCCCCGCAAAGATAGTTTGGGGGGTATATAGGAATCGGCCTGTCTGTCTGTCTGTCCGTCTGTCCGGGCCAACTTCCTCATCTTTTGTCCGATTTCCACCAAACTGTGTGGAATTTAAGATCTTGATGTGTGAACTTTGCAGTATAAAGGATTTTATTGTCCATTGAGTTTTACCCCTGTTATGCCTCTTTGGACTTAGAAATTTTGAGACAATTCAGTATGCACTTTGTCATCACAAATTCTTCTACATGATTAATCAGAAGTTCATGAAACTTTGTACATTGCAAGATCCTAATATGAAAATGTGCACATTAGTAGGATATCCTGGTCCATTGAGTTTTACCCCTGTTATGCTTCTTTGGACTTAGAAATTTTGAGACAATTCAGTATGCACTTTGTCATCGCAAATTCTCCTACATGATTAATCAGAAGTTCATGAAACTTTGTACATTGCAAGCTCCTTATATGAAGATGTGCACATTAGTAGTATATCCTGGTCCATCAAGTTTTCCCAGAATTATGAGTCTAAAAGTTGTGTTCCAAATATGTTTTGGCTCAATTAAGATGATGGAGACGCAGGGGGTATTGGTGCGGCGTAGCGGACAGTTAAGTTATTCCAGTTATGTATCAATGCGGGACTCCTGCATCCAGCAGTACCTCTAGTTGATTTTTAAATACATTGTACACCTTTGTTCACAGCAGAATTTTGTTTGTCTCAAGACCCAGTGCCTTTATATTTTATATGTGGTCTATATAGCTATCTAATACAAAACAGACCTCATCATCATCTTTTTATAAATCAACTTGTTCACGTCATGATATGGTAGAAAATTGCTGAGTTGGCATTAAACAACAATTACTCACTCACTCATATTGTTTTATGTATTTGTAATAGGACATGACATAGTTTCATGTATAATAGTTAGGTGACCTTGACCTTTGACCTTTTATTTTTTTAGCATGCAACTTTGTCCTGGGCATAACTTTTTTTTTTATCTTAAGGCCAAGTGACTTCATATTTTGTATGTATATGCATGGACATGGCAGAATGCTGTATATTAGAATAAGATCACAAGGACCTTGGCCTGTGACCAAAATGTCAAGTAATTAAAAAAAAAATTATCCTACAACTTTCATATTTTGGATGTATATATATATATATATATATATAAAGTCTAAGGGAATCTACCAACCAGAGAAGTTAATGAGTAACGGATCGTTGAGACATGACGATGCAGCACTAAAAAATTTATTATAGAAGTCTAAAACGATACTGATAAAGATGTTACAAAAAATATATTGACAAAATTTTCGATCAACAAATGACCTTCCTCAGTGTCTATCAAAGTTAGACTGAGTTTGTAAAGATTAGATGGTATAATTACAGTGAAATGAGGGAGTTCAAGATTTTTAATATGTCAAACTTTGTCAACTGACTATTTAGTGAGTTGTAATTATACCATCTAAACACTACAACCCTAACTCCTATGAGTAAACAGTAAAATGTTTGAGTTATTTTTCCTACCTGTGGATTTGATGTTAGTAGGAGTTTACTGTTAGTTTTCTTTCTGTAATATTTCAGAAAACACAAACTCAGTATGATCATTTGGTATATACATTGTTATAGCTTCTAGGAATTCTCTATGTTATGGAAAACATTTTTACGATGAAGAGATCAATGGAAAAGCCTTGGTTAGCATATAAATATGATAGGGGGACAAAGCCATATGTTTTTGGTGTAATGTACAGGGTAAATTAGTACACACAGACTGTTATATTATATATACTGTAAAATCATTTCTTATCTACTGTTTACATACCATTATTATCATCAATATTAATGAAAAGTTCTCATTTTTGACTGAACTGTTTGAAACCTTGCTTCACTTAAGAATTTGAATATCATATATTTCTATATATAAGATGGATAGAATTTGGCCATTAGTCTGTCATTCTACTTTCAAGACAATGTATATTCTCTGGTTTGTATTTAATTCATGCACGTTTCCAGATGAACCTGTGACCAGTGGTACAAATACCTTGTTTCACTCAAGAATTTGAATCTCACATATTTCTATTATATATTAAGATGGATGGTATTTGGCCATTTATCTCTTGGTCTGCTTTCAAGACACTGTACATATTCTCTGGTTTCTATTACGTTCATGCCTGATGTGAGATTATCTTGTGACCAGTTGAAAACTGAAGAAAATATCATTTCTTTTGTACCAATTGTTGTTAGTCTCTTTATATCCATGTTATATAATCTTACAATAATAAGTCATCAGATTCTACTTTCTTTAGACACTAGTCAATTAACTACATGTATTTACTTGACTGTCTATGTCTTTGCTGTGGGTTTAAAGTAAACCAAATCTATGTAGATTTGTTTATGTATCTTATATTTGTTTGTTTTACTGGTTATCAAGACTGTATACTGTATAGACGTGATCATATGGTAGTTCGATTTACAACACTAAAGTTGTGAGTTCGAATCCCGCTGATGGTGAGGTGTACTCAATACAACATTATGTGATAAATTTTGTCAGTGACTTGTGGCAGGTCGGTAGTTTTCTCTGTTTACTCAGGTTTCCTCCACTAATAAAACTGACGGCCACGATATAGCTGAAATATTGTTGAAAGTGGCATTAAGCATCATAACTCTAACCCCCGTATTAAGCAGTTGAATGAAAGACATAATTATAAGTTCTGTGTTGCATTCAGATTGCTGGACATCCGTATGGTTGACTAACCGGTACATGTGTACCTAGTACTTAAATTCAGCAACATCACATGCACATTGTTCTGTTTGATTTTAAGTAATTATTAGTGAATCAATCCTCTCATTAAAATTTTACTGGCAGTGTAACTTTTAAAGTTAAGGTGGAACATGTTTATTAATCAATGCCAAAACAAGTTACACAGATAATTAAAGTGAATTTGACATTAGTTCTTTACCCTCATCTCAATAAAACATTATAAATAAATGTAGTTTTTTGGTTGAAATCCTAGAGAATTAATTATAAACAGTGGTAATGGTAAATGTGTGCATTTCTAAACAGATAAAAGGGAGCCATCAAGGTCATGGTCGTATGGTAGTTGGACTTAAACTACCTTTACAATCAGTGCCTATCACCACTGAAGTTGTGAGTTTGAATCCCCCCTAAGGCAAGGTGTACTCGATACAACATTATGTAATAAATTTGTAAGTGACTTGCAACAGGTCGGTGGTTTTCTCAGTGCACTTCGATTTGCTCCACCAATAAAATTGACTGCCACAATATAACTGAAATATTGTTGAAAGTGGCGTTAGATGCAATAACCCCATAAACCCTAACCCTTTGAAAAATATTGTCTTGTAGATTTGTATATTGGGGACAATACAAATACAAACACAAGTCAGAACCTGGATTTGGTTGATATTGCTGAAATTGTTTACATTGCTGTTTAAACTTTCTATTCATAATATATACCTCAGTTATAATTTTGTTCTTATCTTGCAAAAAGGGCAATGCAAAAAAAACCAGCTTTCCCCGACTTAGAATTAACAAGTACATGATGTATATAACATATGTGTTACAAATACTTGTCATACATGTTCAATATAGTGTTGTAGAAGACATGTGCACAAGAGCAATTTAGCAAATATAAAGAAAACACTTTGGTAAATAAAAAAATGACATCAAAAAGAATAATGATAAAAAAACACAATTAGGAGAAGTGCAACAATGATATAAAGGTGGTATATATATAAACCTGGTTATGTTAGTACAAAAAACATGTGAGGCAATGAGATAGAAGTGGTACATGTATATATATACTTGATACATTTAATGTTAGAACACAAAATAATTGTGAGGCCATGAGATAGAAGTGGTACATGTATATATATACTTGATACATTTAATGTTAGAACACAAAATAATTGTGAGGCAATGAGATAGAAGTGGTACATGTATATATATACTTGATACATTTAATGTTAGAACACAAAATAATTGTGAGGCCATGAGATAGAAGTGGTACATGTATATATATACTTGATACATTTAATGTTAGAACACAAAATAATTGTGAGGCCATGAGATAGAAGTGGTACATGTATATATATACTTGATACATTTAATGTTAGAACACAAAATAATTGTGAGGCCATGAGGTAGAAGTGGTACATGTATATATATATACTTGATACATGTAATGTTAGAACACAAAATAATTGTGAGGCAATGAGATAGAAGTGGTACATGTATATATATACTTGATACATGTAATGTTAGAACACACAATAATTGTGAGGCCATGAGGTAGAAGTGGTACATGTATATATATATACTTGATACATTTAATGTTAGAACACAAAATAATTGTGAGGCCATGAGGTAGAAGTGGTACATGTATATATATACTTGATACATTTAATGTTAGAACACAAAATAATTGTGAGGCCATGAGGTAGAAGTGGTACATGTATATATATACTTGATACATGTAATGTTAGAACACAAAATAATTGTGAGGCCATGAGATAGAAGTGGTACATGTATATATATACTTGATACATTTAATGTTAGAACACAAAATAATTGTGAGGCCATGAGATAGAAGTGGTACATGTATATATATACTTGATACATTTAATGTTAGAACACAAAATAATTGTGAGGCCATGAGGTAGAAGTGGTACATGTATATATATACTTGATACATTTAATGTTAGAACACAAAATAATTGTGAGGCCATGAGGTAGAAGTGGTACATGTATATATATACTTGATACATTTAATGTTAGAACACAAAATAATTGTGAGGCCATGAGATAGAAGTGGTACATGTATATATATACTTGATACATTTAATGTTAGAACACAAAATAATTGTGAGGCCATGAGGTAGAAGTGGTACATGTATATATATACTTGATACATTTAATGTTAGAACACAAAATAATTGTGAGGCCATGAGATAGAAGTGGTACATGTATATATATACTTGATACATTTAATGTTAGAACACAAAATAATTGTGAGGCCATGAGGTAGAAGTGGTACATGTATATATATATACTTGATACATTTAATGTTAGAACACAAAATAATTGTGAGGCCATGAGGTAGAAGTGGTACATGTATATATATACTTGATACATGTAATGTTAGAACACACAAAGCAAATTGTGAGGCAATGACATGGAGGTGGTATATATCTAATTTGCTATGTTATAACCTACACAAAAAATTGGAAAGAAAATTAAATGAATGTTCAAGAGTTTGGTATAAAACATAGACACATAATCTTATTTGATTTATTTGATGCTATATATACATTTTTGTACCATCATTTTGAAACAATGACTACTAGAAACATTAATATTTGCACGATGTCATGTAATAGTAAGAGGTTATGATGATACACACACTCTACATTCATTCTTAGTAACACTTATGTCCTCATGATTTCATCAACAGTTTGCAATGTTACTTCTTTATTCAGACAAACCTGCTTAAGTGACCACTTCTATTAACCAATAACTTGTATCATAAGACTTTAATTATTAAATTTCATAATAATTAAACCTGTATTTAGCAACCACCTCTCTTATGTGACCCTATTTCAATGATCCCTTGGAATGTCACATAAGACAGGTTTGACTACATGAAATTAATAAGACTGGCTAATTTAAGACTGTAATGTGACTGTTAGATGAGTAACTGCATTGTCATATCTATATTTCTCTTCAAAGAAAAATATTTTCTTATATTACGGATTTAGTTTGTTACACATATTTTCATTGGTTCTTCAACCCTGAATGTCAGCATATATTCGGAAAACAGACGGGGTATATATTTCAGTCCCCAAAAACGATTAAAACATGGACGACAAAACATTACGCTTCACTGAATCAATGGTATAATACGGAATAATAAATGTATTTTTACCAAATTAAATGCTGTTTTTATACTCAAAACGGCTGCACGAACAAAAAAAATATTACAACGGTTAATTCCGTAACAAATACCTGATCGATTCAGCAAACTCCTATGTTCCACGGCTGTACCATAACAAATAAACAAAACGTTGAGCCTGGAAAACTTTCGACGTCATGGGGCCACACCAAGGTTTTATTTACATGTTGTTTACATTTAAATTATTGAACCTGTTTCGCAAACCCGTTGTTTTGTTATGTGATATATTAATGTTATATTTATAAAGTTTATAAAATTTACTACATATGAAACTGTAATGATTTAGAAATTTAGTACAGTATTTTCCTTCATGAGACATGAAATATGACGTGACACATATTTTGACGTCATTGAAGAATGACGTCAAAGGTACGGAAACGGACATCTAGAGATACGAAAAATGAAAATGAAAGACTCAAATTTATTTACTAATACAGTTGGATGTTGTATTTAAAAATAAACCAGTGGTTAAATCCGTAATATATCTGTTATTCAGCTATCAGACAGGGTATATAATGTGACATTCCCGGCTTACAATATATATTCCCTTCGGTTGCGCCTCAGGGAATATAGATCCTAAACCGGGAATGTCACATTATATACCCTGTCTGATAGCTGAATAACATATAATGTTCATTACATCTACAGTCTAACCTGTCTTATATGACCTTCCAATGGAACATTGAAATATAGCCATATAAGACAGGTGGTTGCTAAATACAGGTTTATTTAAAATGAATTGCACTGTGAAGGGAAATTTAATTAAAGGTCACATAATACAAGTTATTGCTTAATAGAGGTGGTCACTAAAGAAGGTCTGACTTTAGATATTTTGTAATCTAAGGATACTAAATATTACAAACAGCCTTTTCTCTGTTTGCCACCATTTTTATTAAAAGGAGATCTGCTTTGTCCAATCATAATGCAGAGTCAGCATTTATGTCTTATTATTTGTATTGACAGAATTATTGTTTCATGCAGCTACTTGTCATAAATGTTAACTAGGAGATGGCTTTGTTTTTATCATGATCATCAGGACAAGCTCTCTGTCAGGTTCTTAGTACATCACAGGGGTAAATACTTGGGATGGCATAGGGATGGATAGCTGTAAAAGTTGATCATGTGTGGCCATTTTATTGAAAGATATTTAGTCATTGTTGTTCTCTAACTATCTGAATGTACTGTAAGAACACAACAAAATGGGGATTTGTAAATGTCTGAGTGAATAATTTTTAATTTGTTTGAAAAAAAATACAAATAAAAAGATCAAGGTTTCTGAAAAATTCTCTCCATCCCCAAAAGTGAGTACCAGCCTGTCACATGTGAAGATACTTCTCATGAAAAGCACAATGCTTAAGCCCTGTTACACGGTAAAGCAAGTATCGCGATACTTGTATCATGCAACTTTTTGTATCATGATCCTTGTCAGTTTACACACTAAATCAAGTAGCATGTTTCATGCAGAGTTTGTTTACAAATTGTTCCCGCCAAAATGGAGAGTCCTGACAATGAAGACATTATCATACAAATTGAGGAGACTCTCCATCTGTTCCTTTGACCAAATAACATCACTACTTTTTTCCCCTTTCCAGCCATGTTTTATTCACCATATGCTGACCATGTGCTTTTATTTGTTGATGATGTTGTAACCTCCTGACCTTAAACCAAGATCTCTGATTGGTCAGAGATCAAATGTATCGTGATCCTTGCTGTACAGAATAGAACATGTTCTATCCCAAAGTGTGTATCATGCAACTTCTAAAAGTTGCATGATGCAGAGTAATAGCACTGTTTACACTGTATTTTTTGGTTTATGATACAAGTATCATGATACTTGCTTTACCGTGTTACAGGGGATTTAGAGTGCTGAGAATTATCTCATTTGATAAATAATTACATTACTTCCGTTTTTCATTGAAATGTTACAATATGATTGGTTATGAAGTGGTCACATGATTATAAAAGAGATGTTTTATATCCCAATAAAACTCAAAACCGAACTTGCACATGCCTCCATGACGACGTCAGATGTAAACAATCAATGGCATAGTAATTTCCAACAGAAAATAATCTAACACAAATAAAATTAACAACGAAAAATTCAACTATATTAAATTTTGGTGTGATTTAAATGTAATTATAAGAATTGAATGCATTTTTTTGTAGTTTTATTGGCATGTAAAAGCGTGGACCGAAGCACATTTTGTATGAAGTGCACTATTCAATTCTTAATTGAACTCAAGTAATATTAATGTACTTTAATAAAACAAAAAAATCAAAGTTTTTCCTTTTTCTGACAAATTATCTCTCTTCCCAAAAGTGAGCATCTCCTTCATTTAGGGAGATATAAAGAATCAACCTATCAGCTGTCGAGGAACTTCTAATATAAAGCACAATGCTCTTGGGGTATATATCCTAGTGTTTATATTTTAGATAATAGAATTTTATTATATTAGAGCTGACATGATAATTGATAAGGGAAGAATGCATATTAATTGACACAGTTACTTCTCAAAATAAATTATCTAATTATGGCATACGATTAATTAGGAAGAATTTACTCACAAATTATTGATAATAATTGAAATAATATTTTGTTACCAGAAAAAAAATTATTGAAAAAATGTGCTGATATTAAACCTAAAATAATTGAATTCCTCCCAGCTTTTTCTGATTGAGACTTTCGAAGCTGCATGTACTTAAGAATGATAAATATAGAATTGATCTAATTAAAACAGTTTGTCTTCATACAGAACACAATACAGATAGTGGATATTTCAGAATTTTTTTAAAATAATATACATTTGAAATATTTCAAAACGGAATACATGCTTATCTTCATTTTCAATAAATAATGATACATCTTTACATTTTCAGTCTATTACACGACCTTGTATCTTCCGAAGCACCTGAAGTCACCCCCGTTTTTAGTGGGGTTTGTGTTGCTCAATCTTTAGTTTTCTATGTAGTGTTTTGTAGACTAGTACAGTCAAACCTGCCTATGTGGTCACCTGTATTAAAAGGTCACTTTTTTCTCGTCCCGTCATAGAACATTTCATATGAATTGAACCTCTGTTAAGAGGTCACCTGTCTTATAAAGCCATTTTGTCTTTGTCCCAAATGTGACCTCTTGATACAGATTTGACTGTCTTTTTTTCTTTTGGCCATTATGTTGTCTGTCCTTTGATTTACAGATTCTGGGTAACTCTTTGGTATCTTTTGGCCATTATGTTGACTGTCCTTTGATTTACAGATTCTGGGTAGCCCTTTGGTATCTTTTGGCCATTATGTTGTCTGTCCTTTGATTTACAGATTCTGGATAGCCCTTTGGTATCTTTTGGCCATTATGTTGTCTGTCCTTTGATTTACAGATTCTGGGTAGCCCTTTGGTATCTGTTGGCCATTATGTTGTCTGTCCTTTGATTTACAGATTCTGGGTAGCCCTTTGGTATCTTTTGGCCATTATGTTGTCTGTCCTTCTTTGATTTACAGATTTTGGGTAGCCCTTTGGTATCCTTTAGCCATTATGTTGTCTGTCCTTCTTTGATTTACAGATTCTTGGTAGCCCTTTGGTATCTTTTGGCCATTATGTTGTCTGTCCTTCTTTGATTTACAGATTCTTGGTAGCCCTTTGGTATCCTTTAGCCATTATGTTGTCTGTCCTTCTTTGATTTACAGATTCTTGGTAGCCCTTTGGTATCTTTTGGCCATTATGTTGTCTGTCCTTCTTTGATTTACAGATTTTGGGTAGCCCTTTGGTATCTTTTGGCCATTATGTTGTCTGTCCTTCTTTGATTTACAGATTCTTGGTAGCCCTTTGGTATCTTTTGGCCATTATGTTGTCTGTCCTTCTTTGATTTACAGATTCTTGGTAGCCCTTTGGTATCTTTTGGCCATTATGTTGTCTGTCCTTCTTTGATTTACAGATTCTTGGTAGCCCTTTGGTATCTTTTGGCCATTATGTTGTCTGTCCTTCTTTGATTTACAGATTCTTGGTAGCCCTTTGGTATCTTTTGGCCATTATGTTGTCTGTCCTTCTTTGATTTACAGATTCTTGGTAGCCCTTTGGTATCTTTTGGCCATTATGTTGTCTGTCCTTCTTTGATTTACAGATTCTTGGTAGCCCTTTGGTATCTTTTGGCCATTATGTTGTCTGTCCTTCTTTGATTTACAGATTCTTGGTAGCCCTTTGGTATCTTTTGGCCATTATGTTGTCTGTCCTTCTTTGATTTACAGATTCTTGGTAGCCCTTTGGTATCTTTTGGCCATTATGTTGTTTGTCCTTCTTTGATTTACAGATTCTTGGTAGCCCTTTGGTATCCTTTAGCCATTATGTTGTCTGTCCTTCTTTGATTTACAGATTCTTGGTAGCCCTTTGGTATCTTTTGGCCATTATGTTGTCTGTCCTTCTTTGATTTACAGATTCTTGGTAGCCCTTTGGTATCTTTTGGCCATTATGTTGTCTGTCCTTCTTTGATTTACAGATTCTTGGTAGCCCTTTGGTATCTTTTGGCCATTATGTTGTCTGTCCTTCTTTGATTTACAGATTCTTGGTAGCCCTTTGGTATCTTTTGGCCATTATGTTGTCTGTCCTTCTTTGATTTACAGATTCTTGGTAGCCCTTTGGTATCTTTTGGCCATTATGTTGTTTGTCCTTCTTTGATTTACAGATTCTTGGTAGCCCTTTGGTATCTTTTGGCCATTATGTTGTCTGTCCTTCTTTGATTTACAGATTCTTGGTAGCCCTTTGGTATCTTTTGGCCATTATGTTGTCTGTCCTTCTTTGATTTACAGATTCTTGGTAGCCCTTTGGTATCTTTTGGCCATTATGTTGTCTGTCCTTCTTTGATTTACAGATTCTTGGTAGCCCTTTGGTATCTTTTGGCCATTATGTTGTCTGTCCTTCTTTGATTTACAGATTCTTGGTAGCCCTTTGGTATCTTTTGGCCATTATGTTGTCTGTCCTTTGATTTACAGATTCTGGGTAGCCCTTTGGTATCTGTTGGCCATTATGTTGTCTGTCCTTTGATTTACAGATTCTGGGTAGCCCTTTGGTATCTTTTGGCCATTATGTTGTCTGTCCTTCTTTGATTTACAGATTTTGGGTAGCCCTTTGGTATCCTTTAGCCATTATGTTGTCTGTCCTTCTTTGATTTACAGATTCTTGGTAGCCCTTTGGTATCTTTTGGCCATTATGTTGTCTGTCCTTCTTTGATTTACAGATTTTGGGTAGCCCTTTGGTATCTTTTGGCCATTATGTTGTCTGTCCTTCTTTGATTTACAGATTCTTGGTAGCCCTTTGGTATCTTTTGGCCATTATGTTGTCTGTCCTTCTTTGATTTACAGATTCTTGGTAGCCCTTTGGTATCCTTTAGCCATTATGTTGTTTGTCCTTCTTTGATTTACAGATTCTTGGTAGCCCTTTGGTATCTTTTGGCCATTATGTTGTCTGTCCTTCTTTGATTTACAGATTCTTGGTAGCCCTTTGGTATCTTTTGGCCATTATGTTGTCTGTCCTTCTTTGATTTACAGATTCTTGGTAGCCCTTTGGTATCCTTTAGCCATTATGTTGTTTGTCCTTCTTTGATTTACAGATTCTTGGTAGCCCTTTGGTATCTTTTGGCCATTATGTTGTCTGTCCTTCTTTGATTTACAGATTCTTGGTAGCCCTTTGGTATCTTTTGGCCATTATGTTGTCTGTCCTTCTTTGATTTACAGATTCTTGGTAGCCCTTTGGTATCTTTTGGCCATTATGTTGTCTGTCCTTTGATTTACAGATTCTGGGTAGCCCTTTGGTATCTGTTGGCCATTATGTTGTCTGTCCTTTGATTTACAGATTCTGGGTAGCCCTTTGGTATCTTTTGGCCATTATGTTGTCTGTCCTTCTTTGATTTACAGATTTTGGGTAGCCCTTTGGTATCCTTTAGCCATTATGTTGTCTGTCCTTCTTTGATTTACAGATTCTTGGTAGCCCTTTGGTATCTTTTGGCCATTATGTTGTCTGTCCTTCTTTGATTTACAGATTCTTGGTAGCCCTTTGGTATCCTTTAGCCATTATGTTGTCTGTCCTTCTTTGATTTACAGATTCTTGGTAGCCCTTTGGTATCTTTTGGCCATTATGTTGTCTGTCCTTCTTTGATTTACAGATTTTGGGTAGCCCTTTGGTATCTTTTGGCCATTATGTTGTCTGTCCTTCTTTGATTTACAGATTCTTGGTAGCCCTTTGGTATCTTTTGGCCATTATGTTGTCTGTCCTTCTTTGATTTACAGATTCTTGGTAGCCCTTTGGTATCTTTTGGCCATTATGTTGTCTGTCCTTCTTTGATTTACAGATTCTTGGTAGCCCTTTGGTATCTTTTGGCCATTATGTTGTCTGTCCTTCTTTGATTTACAGATTCTTGGTAGCCCTTTGGTATCTTTTGGCCATTATGTTGTCTGTCCTTCTTTGATTTACAGATTCTTGGTAGCCCTTTGGTATCTTTTGGCCATTATGTTGTCTGTCCTTCTTTGATTTACAGATTCTTGGTAGCCCTTTGGTATCTTTTGGCCATTATGTTGTCTGTCCTTCTTTGATTTACAGATTCTTGGTAGCCCTTTGGTATCTTTTGGCCATTATGTTGTCTGTCCTTCTTTGATTTACAGATTCTTGGTAGCCCTTTGGTATCTTTTGGCCATTATGTTGTTTGTCCTTCTTTGATTTACAGATTCTTGGTAGCCCTTTGGTATCCTTTAGCCATTATGTTGTCTGTCCTTCTTTGATTTACAGATTCTTGGTAGCCCTTTGGTATCTTTTGGCCATTATGTTGTCTGTCCTTCTTTGATTTACAGATTCTTGGTAGCCCTTTGGTATCTTTTGGCCATTATGTTGTCTGTCCTTCTTTGATTTACAGATTCTTGGTAGCCCTTTGGTATCTTTTGGCCATTATGTTGTCTGTCCTTCTTTGATTTACAGATTCTTGGTAGCCCTTTGGTATCTTTTGGCCATTATGTTGTCTGTCCTTCTTTGATTTACAGATTCTTGGTAGCCCTTTGGTATCTTTTGGCCATTATGTTGTTTGTCCTTCTTTGATTTACAGATTCTTGGTAGCCCTTTGGTATCTTTTGGCCATTATGTTGTCTGTCCTTCTTTGATTTACAGATTCTTGGTAGCCCTTTGGTATCTTTTGGCCATTATGTTGTCTGTCCTTCTTTGATTTACAGATTCTTGGTAGCCCTTTGGTATCTTTTGGCCATTATGTTGTCTGTCCTTCTTTGATTTACAGATTCTTGGTAGCCCTTTGGTATCTTTTGGCCATTATGTTGTCTGTCCTTCTTTGATTTACAGATTCTTGGTAGCCCTTTGGTATCTTTTGGCCATTATGTTGTCTGTCCTTTGATTTACAGATTCTGGGTAGCCCTTTGGTATCTGTTGGCCATTATGTTGTCTGTCCTTTGATTTACAGATTCTGGGTAGCCCTTTGGTATCTTTTGGCCATTATGTTGTCTGTCCTTCTTTGATTTACAGATTTTGGGTAGCCCTTTGGTATCCTTTAGCCATTATGTTGTCTGTCCTTCTTTGATTTACAGATTCTTGGTAGCCCTTTGGTATCTTTTGGCCATTATGTTGTCTGTCCTTCTTTGATTTACAGATTTTGGGTAGCCCTTTGGTATCTTTTGGCCATTATGTTGTCTGTCCTTCTTTGATTTACAGATTCTTGGTAGCCCTTTGGTATCTTTTGGCCATTATGTTGTCTGTCCTTCTTTGATTTACAGATTCTTGGTAGCCCTTTGGTATCCTTTAGCCATTATGTTGTTTGTCCTTCTTTGATTTACAGATTCTTGGTAGCCCTTTGGTATCTTTTGGCCATTATGTTGTCTGTCCTTCTTTGATTTACAGATTCTTGGTAGCCCTTTGGTATCTTTTGGCCATTATGTTGTCTGTCCTTCTTTGATTTACAGATTCTTGGTAGCCCTTTGGTATCCTTTAGCCATTATGTTGTTTGTCCTTCTTTGATTTACAGATTCTTGGTAGCCCTTTGGTATCTTTTGGCCATTATGTTGTCTGTCCTTCTTTGATTTACAGATTCTTGGTAGCCCTTTGGTATCTTTTGGCCATTATGTTGTCTGTCCTTCTTTGATTTACAGATTCTTGGTAGCCCTTTGGTATCTTTTGGCCATTATGTTGTCTGTCCTTCTTTGATTTACAGATTCTTGGTAGCCCTTTGGTATCCTTTAGCCATTATGTTGTTTGTCCTTCTTTGATTTACAGATTCTTGGTAGCCCTTTGGTATCTTTTGGCCATTATGTTGTCTGTCCTTCTTTGATTTACAGATTCTTGGTAGCCCTTTGGTATCTTTTGGCCATTATGTTGTCTGTCCTTCTTTGATTTACAGATTCTTGGTAGCCCTTTGGTATCCTTTAGCCATTATGTTGTCTGTCCTTCTTTGATTTACAGATTCTTGGTAGCCCTTTGGTATCTTTTGGCCATTATGTTGTTTGTCCTTCTTTGATTTACAGATTCTTGGTAGCCCTTTGGTATCTTTTGGCCATTATGTTGTCTGTCCTTCTTTGATTTACAGATTCTTGGTAGCCCTTTGGTATCTTTTGGCCATTATGTTGTCTGTCCTTCTTTGATTTACAGATTCTTGGTAGCCCTTTGGTATCCTTTAGCCATTATGTTGTTTGTCCTTCTTTGATTTACAGATTCTTGGTAGCCCTTTGGTATCTTTTGGCCATTATGTTGTCTGTCCTTCTTTGATTTACAGATTCTTGGTAGCCCTTTGGTATCTTTTGGCCATTATGTTGTCTGTCCTTCTTTGATTTACAGATTCTTGGTAGCCCTTTGGTATCCTTTAGCCATTATGTTGTCTGTCCTTCTTTGATTTACAGATTCTTGGTAGCCCTTTGGTATCTTTTGGCCATTATGTTGTTTGTCCTTCTTTGATTTACAGATTCTTGGTAGCCCTTTGGTATCTTTTGGCCATTATGTTGTCTGTCCTTCTTTGATTTACAGATTCTTGGTAGCCCTTTGGTATCCTTTAGCCATTATGTTGTCTGTCCTTCTTTGATTTACAGATTCTTGGTAGCCCTTTGGTATCTTTTGGCCATTATGTTGTTTGTCCTTCTTTGATTTACAGATTCTTGGTAGCCCTTTGGTATCTTTTGGCCATTATGTTGTCTGTCCTTCTTTGATTTACAGATTCTTGGTAGCCCTTTGGTATCCTTTAGCCATTATGTTGTCTGTCCTTCTTTGATTTACAGATTCTTGGTAGCCCTTTGGTATCTTTTGGCCATTATGTTGTTTGTCCTTCTTTGATTTACAGATTCTTGGTAGCCCTTTGGTATCTTTTGGCCATTATGTTGTCTGTCCTTCTTTGATTTACAGATTCTTGGTAGCCCTTTGGTATCCTTTAGCCATTATGTTGTCTGTCCTTCTTTGATTTACAGATTCTTGGTAGCCCTTTGGTATCTTTTGGCCATTATGTTGTTTGTCCTTCTTTGATTTACAGATTCTTGGTAGCCCTTTGGTATCTTTTGGCCATTATGTTGTCTGTCCTTCTTTGATTTACAGATTCTTGGTAGCCCTTTGGTATCTTTTGGCCACTATGTTGTCTGTCCTTCTTTGATTTACAGATTCTTGGTAGCCCTTTGGTATCTTTTGGCCATTATGTTGTTTGTCCTTCTTTGATTTACAGATTCTTGGTAGCCCTTTGGTATCTTTTGGCCATTATGTTGTTTGTCCTTCTTTGATTTACAGATTCTTGGTAGCCCTTTGGTATCTTTTGGCCATTATGTTGTCTGTCCTTCTTTGATTTACAGATTCTTGGTAGCCCTTTGGTATCTTTTGGCCATTATGTTGTCTGTCCTTCTTTGATTTACAGATTCTTGGTAGCCCTTTGGTATCTTTTGGCCACTATGTTGTCTGTCCTTCTTTGATTTACAGATTCTTGGTAGCCCTTTGGTATCTTTTGGCCATTATGTTGTCTGTCCTTCTTTGATTTACAGATTCTTGGTAGCCCTTTGGTATCTTTTGGCCATTATGTTGTTTGTCCTTCTTTGATTTACAGATTCTTGGTAGCCCTTTGGTATCTTTTGGCCATTATGTTGTCTCTCCTTTGATTTACAGATTCTGGATAACCCTTTGATATCTTTTGGCCACTATGTTGTTTGTCCTTCTTTGATTTACAGATTCTTGGTAGCCCTTTGGTATCTTTTGGCCACTATGTTGTCTGTCCTTCTTTGATTTACAGATTCTTGGTAGCCCTTTGGTATCTTTTGGCCACTATGTTGTCTGTCCTTCTTTGATTTACAGATTCTTGGTAGCCCTTTGGTATCTTTTGGCCATTATGTTGTTTGTCCTTCTTTGATTTACAGATTCTTGGTAGCCCTTTGGTATCTTTTGGCCATTATGTTGTCTCTCCTTTGATTTACAGATTCTGGATAACCCTTTGATATCTTTTGGCCACTATGTTGTTTGTCCTTCTTTGATTTACAGATTCTGGGTAGCCCTTTGGTATCTTCAAACTTTTCTTCTTATATTCTGTACTACCTAGCTATTGGGATCATGACATACAAAAAAAGTATATGTATATATCTTTCATTTTGTGAGAAAAAAAATTATGATTTGACAAGCTTTAGCTTTTAGAAGAAAATCCCAAGAAAATCTTTTTAATAGTGACACCCACTATTCACATGTTTGTAAACATTATAAATATATTTAAGTGCTCACTTGTGTATATTTATATGTTATATATTTGATCAAGATCAACAACTATTGACAGATATAGTGCATTTTGGGTGCATCTGTTTTATTAAAATTATTAGGAAGGAAATCACCTGTTTTATAGAATGTATCAGTTTTACTAGAAAATGCCTTTCCACCCTAGAAAAAAAAGCCTGCTATGTCAGTTACATCTGGTTTTAAGGTAATATAGTCAGTAGCATTGTTAAATTAGATGCCTGGTTAATCCTTATTCATCTTTTAATAAAAACATGATAAGGACCATATGGCCCCTGGTTACCAACCTGATGGGAATGATAATATAATTAGAATATGTATTTCATAACAACATGAGGGGAAGTATGTTTCTGATTTATATCAGTAGGTATACCTATGTCCAGGACTGTCCCTCCTTAATAAAACAGTTGGTATACCTATGTCCAGGGCTGTCCCTCCTTAATAAAATGGTAGGTATACCTATGTCCAGGGCTGTCCCTCCTTAATAAAACAGTTGGCATACCTATGTCCAGGGCTGTCCCTCCTTAATAAAACAGTAGGTATACCTATGTCCAGGACTGTCCCTCCTTAATAAAACAGTAGGTATACCTATGTCCAGGACTGTCCCTCCTTAATAAAACAGTAGGTATACCTATGTCCAGGGCTGTCCCTCCTTAATAAAACAGTAGGTATACCTATGTCCAGGACTGTCCCTCCTTAATAAAACAGTAGGTATACCTATGTCCAGGGCTGTCCCTCCTTAATAAAACAGTAGGTATACCTATGTCCAGGGCTGTCCCTCCTTAATAAAACAGTAGGTATACCTATGTCCAGGGCTGTCCCTCCTTAATAAAACAGTAGGTATACCTATGTCCAGGGCTATCCCTCCTTAATAAAACAGTAGGTATACCTATGTCCAGGGCTGTCCCTCCTTAATAAAATGGTAGGTATACCTATGTCCAGGGCTGTCCCTCCTTAATAAAACAGTAGGTATACCTATGTCCAGGACTGTCCCTCCTTAATAAAATGGTAGGTATACCTATGTCCAGGGCTGTCCCTCCTTAATAAAACAGTTGGTATACCTATGTCCAGGACTGTCCCTCCTTAATAAAACAGTTGGTATACCTATGTCCAGGGCTGTCTCTCCTTAATAAAACAGTTGGTATACCTATGTCCAGGGCTGTCCCTCCTTAATAAAACAGTAGGTATACCTATGTCCAGGACTGTCCCTCCTTAATAAAACAGTAGGTATACCTATGTCCAGGGCTGTCCCTCCTTAATAAAACATTAGGTATACCTATGTCCAGGACTGTCCCTCCTTAATAAAACAGTAGGTATACCTATGTCCAGGGCTATCCCTCCTTAATAAAACAGTTGGTATACCTATGTCCAGGGCTGTCCCTCCTTAATAAAACAGTAGGTATACCTATGTCCAGGACTGTCCCTCCTTAATAAAACAGTAGGTATACCTATGTCCAGGACTGTCCCTCCTTAATAAAACAGTAGGTATACCTATGTCCAGGGCTGTCCCTCCTTAATAAAACAGTAGGTATACCTATGTCCAGGGCTGTCCCTCCTTAATACAATGGTAGGTATACCTATGTCCAGGGCTGTCCCTCCTTAATAAAATGGTAGGTATACCTATGTCCAGGGCTGTCCCTCCTTAATAAAACAGTAGGTATACCTATGTCCAGGGCTGTCCCTGCTTAATAAAACAGTAGGTATACCTATGTCCAGGGCTGTCCCTCCTTAATAAAACAGTAGGTATACCTATGTCCAGGACTGTCCCTCCTTAATAAAACAGTAGGTATACCTATGTCCAGGACTGTCCCTCCTTAATAAAACAGTAGGTATACCTATGTCCAGGGCTGTCCCTCCTTAATAAAACAGTAGGTATACCTATGTCCAGGGCTGTCCCTCCTTAATAAAACAGTAGGTATACCTATGTCCAGGGCTATCCCTCCTTAATAAAACAGTAGGTATACCTATGTCCAGGGCTGTCCCTCCTTAATAAAATGGTAGGTATACCTATGTCCAGGGCTGTCCCTCCTTAATAAAACAGTAGGTATACCTATGTCCAGGACTGTCCCTCCTTAATAAAATGGTAGGTATACCTATGTCCAGGGCTGTCCCTCCTTAATAAAACAGTTGGTATACCTATGTCCAGGACTGTCCCTCCTTAATAAAACAGTTGGTATACCTATGTCCAGGGCTGTCCCTCCTTAATAAAACAGTTGGTATACCTATGTCCAGGGCTGTCCCTCCTTAATAAAACAGTAGGTATACCTATGTCCAGGACTGTCCCTCCTTAATAAAACAGTAGGTATACCTATGTCCAGGGCTGTCCCTCCTTAATAAAACATTAGGTATACCTATGTCCAGGACTGTCCCTCCTTAATAAAACAGTAGGTATACCTATGTCCAGGGCTATCCCTCCTTAATAAAACAGTTGGTATACCTATGTCCAGGGCTGTCCCTCCTTAATAAAACAGTAGGTATACCTATGTCCAGGACTGTCCCTCCTTAATAAAACAGTAGGTATACCTATGTCCAGGACTGTCCCTCCTTAATAAAACAGTAGGTATACCTATGTCCAGGGCTGTCCCTCCTTAATAAAACAGTAGGTATACCTATGTCCAGGGCTGTCCCTCCTTAATACAATGGTAGGTATACCTATGTCCAGGGCTGTCCCTCCTTAATAAAATGGTAGGTATACCTATGTCCAGGACTGTCCTTCCTTAATAAAACAGTTGGTATACCTATGTCCAGGACTGTCCCTCCTTAATAAAATGGTAGGTATACCTATGTCCAGGGCTGTCCCTCCTTAATAAAACAGTAGGTATACCTATGTCCAGGGCTGTCCCTCCTTAATAAAACAGTAGGTATACCTATGTCAAGGACTGTCCCTCCTTAATAAAACAGTAGGTATACCTATGTCCAGGGCTGTATGTCCAGGGCTGTCCCTCCTTAATAAAACAGTAGGTATACCTATGTCCAGGACTGTCCCTCCTTAATAAAATGGTAGGTATACCTATGTCCAGGACTGTCCTTCCTTAATAAAACAGTTGGTATACCTATGTCCAGGACTGTCCCTCCTTAATAAAACAGTAGGTATACCTATGTCCAGGGCTGTCCCTCCTTAATAAAACAGTAGGTATACCTATGTCAAGGACTGTCCCTCCTTAATAAAACAGTAGGTATACCTATGTCCAGGGCTGTCCCTCCTTAATAAAATGGTAGGTATACCTATGTCCAGGGCTGTCCCTCCTTAATAAAACAGTAGGTATACCTATGTCAAGGACTGTCCCTCCTTAATAAAACAGTAGGTATACCTATGTCCAGGGCTGTCCCTCCTTAATAAAACAGTAGGTATACCTATGTCCAGGGCTGTCCCTCCTTAATAAAACAGTAGGTATACCTATGTCCAGGGCTGTCCCTCCTTAATAAAACAGTAGGTATACCTATGTCCAGGGCTGTCCCTCCTTAATAAAACAGTAGGTATACCTATGTCAAGGACTGTCCCTCCTTAATAAAACAGTTGGTATACCTATGTCCAGGACTGTCCCTCCTTAATAAAACAGTAGGTATACCTATGTCCAGGGCTGTCCCTCCTTAATAAAACAGTAGGTATACCTATGTCCAGGACTGTCCCTCCTTAATAAAACAGTAGGTATACCTATGTCCAGGGCTGTCCCTCCTTAATAAAACAGTAGGTATACCTATGTCCAGGGCTGTCCCTCCTTAATAAAACAGTAGGTATACCTATGTCCAGGGCTGTCCCTCCTTAATAAAACAGTAGGTATACCTATGTCCAGGGCTATCCCTCCTTAATAAAACAGTAGGTATACCTATGTCCAGGGCTGTCCCTCCTTAATAAAATGGTAGGTATACCTATGTCCAGGGCTGTCCCTCCTTAATAAAACAGTAGGTATACCTATGTCCAGGACTGTCCCTCCTTAATACAATGGTAGGTATACCTATGTCCAGGGCTGTCCCTCCTTGATAAAATGGTAGGTATACCTATGTCCAGGACTGTCCTTCCTTAATAAAACAGTTGGTATACCTATGTCCAGGACTGTCCCTCCTTAATAAAATGGTAGGTATACCTATGTCCAGGGCTGTCCCTCCTTAATAAAACAGTAGGTATACCTATGTCCAGGGCTGTCCCTCCTTAATAAAACAGTAGGTATACCTATGTCAAGGACTGTCCCTCCTTAATAAAACAGTAGGTATACCTATGTCCAGGGCTGTATGTCCAGGGCTGTCCCTCCTTAATAAAACAGTAGGTATACCTATGTCCAGGGCTGTCCCTCCTTAATAAAACAGTAGGTATACCTATGTCAAGGACTGTCCCTCCTTAATAAAACAGTAGGTATACCTATGTCCAGGGCTGTCCCTCCTTAATAAAACAGTAGATATACCTATGTCCAGGGCTGTACCTCCTTAATAAAACAGTAGGTATACCTATGTCAAGGACTGTCCCTCCTTAATAAAACAGTAGGTATACCTATGTCCAGGGCTGTCCCTCCTTAATAAAACAGTAGGTATACCTATGTCCAGGGCTGTCACTCCTTAATAAAACAGTAGGTATACCTATGTCCAGGGCTGTCCCTCCTTAATAAAACAGTAGGTATACCTATGTCCAGGGCTGTCCCTCCTTAATAAAACAGTAGGTATACCTATGTCAAGGACTGTCCCTCCTTAATAAAACAGTTGGTATACCTATGTCCAGGACTGTCCCTCCTTAATAAAACAGTAGGTATACCTATGTCCAGGACTGTCCCTCCTTAATAAAACAGTAGGTATACCTATGTCCAGGACTGTCCCTCCTTAATAAAACAGTAGGTATACCTATGTTCAGGGCTGTCCCTCCTTAATAAACAGTAGGTATACCTATGTCCAGGGCTGTCCCTCCTTAATAAAACAGTAGGTATACCTATGTCCAGGGCTGTCCCTCCTTAATACAATGGTAGGTATACCTATGTCCAGGGCTGTCCCTCCTTAATAAAACAGTAGGTATACCTATGTCAAGGACTGTCCCTCCTTAATAAAACAGTAGGTATACCTATGTCCAGGACTGTCCCTCCTTAATAAAACAGTAGGTATACCTATGTCCAGGGCTGTCCCTCCTTAATAAAACAGTAGGTATACCTATGTCCAGGGCTGTCCCTCCTTAATAAAACAGTAGGTATACCTATGTCCAGGGCTGTCCTTCCTTAATAAAACAGTAGGTATACCTATGTCCAGGGCTGTCCCTCCTTAATAAAACAGTAGGTATACCTATGTCCAGGGCTGTCCTTCCTTAATAAAACAGTTGGTATACCTATGTCCAGGACTGTCCCTCCTTAATAAAATGGTAGGTATACCTATGTCCAGGACTGTCCCTCCTTAATAAAACAGTAGGTATACCTATGTCCAGGGCTGTCCCTCCTTAATAAAACAGTAGGTATACCTATGTCCAGGACTGTCCCTCCTTAATAAAACAGTAGGTATACCTATGTCCAGGGCTGTCCCTCCTTAATAAACAGTAGATATACCTATGTCCAGAACTGTCCCTCCTTAATAACCAATAGGTATACCTATGTCCAGGGCTGTCCCTCCTTAATAAAATGGTAGGTATACCTATGTCCAGGACTGTCCCTCCTTAATAAAATGGTAGGTATACCTATGTCCAGAGCTGCCCCTCCTTAATAAAATGGTAGGTATACCTATGTCCAGGGCTGTCCCTTAATAAAACAGTAGGTATACCTATGTCCAGGACTGTCCCTCCTTAATAAAACAGTTGGTATACCTATGTCCAGGACTGTCCCTCCTTAATAAAACAGTAGGTATACCTATGTCCAGGGCTGTCCCTCCTTAATAAAACAGTAGGTATACCTATGTCCAGAGCTGTCCCTCCTTAATAAAACAGTAGGTATACCTATGTCCAGGACTGTCCCTCCTTAATAAAACAGTAGGTATACCTATGTCCAGGGCTGTCCCTCCTTAATAAACAGTAGGTATACCTATGTCCAGAACTGTCCCTCCTTAATAACCAATAGGTATACCTAGGTCCAGGGCTGTCCCTCCTTAATAAAATGGTAGGTATACCTATGTCCAGGACTGTCCCTCCTTAATAAAATGGTAGGTATACCTATGTCCAGAGCTGCCCCTCCTTAATAAAATGGTAGGTATACCTATGTCCAGGGCTGTCCCTTAATAAAACAGTTGGTATACCTATATCCAGGACTGTCCCTCCTTAATAAAACAGTTGGTATACCTATGTCCAGGGCTGTCCCTCCTTAATAAAACAGTAGGTATACCTATGTCCAGGGCTGTCCCTCCTTAATAAAACAGTAGGTATACCTATGTCCAGGGCTGTCCCTCCTTAATAAAATGGTAGGTATACCTATGTCCAGGACTGTCCCTCCTTAATAAAACAGTTGGTATACCTATGTCCAGGGCTGTCCCTCCTTAATAAAACAGTAGGTATACCTATGTCCAGGACTGTCCCTCCTTAATAAAACAGTAGGTATACCTATGTCCAGGGCTGTCCCTCCTTAATAAAACAGTAGGTATACCTATGTCCAGGGCTGTCCCTCCTTAATAAAATGGTAGGTATACCTATGTCCAGGACTGTCCCTCCTTAATAAAACAGTTGGTATACCTATGTCCAGGGCTGTCCCTCCTTAATAAAACAGTAGGTATACCTATGTCCAGGGCTGTCCCTCCTTAATAAAACAGTAGGTATACCTATGTCCAGGGCTGTCCCTCCTTGATAAAATGGTAGGTATACCTATGTCCAGGACTGTCCTTCCTTAATAAAACAGTTGGTATACCTATGTCCAGGGCTGTCCCTCCTTAATAAAACAGTAGGTATACCTATGTCCAGGGCTGTCCCTCCTTAATAAAACAGTAGGTATACCTATGTCCAGGGCTGTCCCTCCTTGATAAAATGGTAGGTATACCTATGTCCAGGACTGTCCTTCCTTAATAAAACAGTTGGTATACCTATGTCCAGGACTGTCCCTCCTTAATAAAATGGTAGGTATACCTATGTCCAGGGCTGTCCCTCCTTAATAAAACAGTAGGTATACCTATGTCCAGGGCTGTCCCTCCTTAATAAAACAGTAGGTATACCTATGTCAAGGACTGTCCCTCCTTAATAAAACAGTAGGTATACCTATGTCCAGGGCTGTATGTCCAGGGCTGTCCCTCCTTAATAAAACAGTAGGTATACCTATGTCCAGGGCTGTCCCTCCTTAATAAAACAGTAGGTATACCTATGTCAAGGACTGTCCCTCCTTAATAAAACAGTAGGTATACCTATGTCCAGGGCTGTCCCTCCTTAATAAAACAGTAGATATACCTATGTCCAGGGCTGTACCTCCTTAATAAAACAGTAGGTATACCTATGTCAAGGACTGTCCCTCCTTAATAAAACAGTAGGTATACCTATGTCCAGGGCTGTCCCTCCTTAATAAAACAGTAGGTATACCTATGTCCAGGGCTGTCACTCCTTAATAAAACAGTAGGTATACCTATGTCCAGGGCTGTCCCTCCTTAATAAAACAGTAGGTATACCTATGTCCAGGGCTGTCCCTCCTTAATAAAACAGTAGGTATACCTATGTCAAGGACTGTCCCTCCTTAATAAAACAGTTGGTATACCTATGTCCAGGACTGTCCCTCCTTAATAAAACAGTAGGTATACCTATGTCCAGGACTGTCCCTCCTTAATAAAACAGTAGGTATACCTATGTCCAGGACTGTCCCTCCTTAATAAAACAGTAGGTATACCTATGTTCAGGGCTGTCCCTCCTTAATAAACAGTAGGTATACCTATGTCCAGGGCTGTCCCTCCTTAATAAAACAGTAGGTATACCTATGTCCAGGGCTGTCCCTCCTTAATACAATGGTAGGTATACCTATGTCCAGGGCTGTCCCTCCTTAATAAAACAGTAGGTATACCTATGTCAAGGACTGTCCCTCCTTAATAAAACAGTAGGTATACCTATGTCCAGGACTGTCCCTCCTTAATAAAACAGTAGGTATACCTATGTCCAGGGCTGTCCCTCCTTAATAAAACAGTAGGTATACCTATGTCCAGGGCTGTCCCTCCTTAATAAAACAGTAGGTATACCTATGTCCAGGGCTGTCCTTCCTTAATAAAACAGTAGGTATACCTATGTCCAGGGCTGTCCCTCCTTAATAAAACAGTAGGTATACCTATGTCCAGGGCTGTCCTTCCTTAATAAAACAGTTGGTATACCTATGTCCAGGACTGTCCCTCCTTAATAAAATGGTAGGTATACCTATGTCCAGGACTGTCCCTCCTTAATAAAACAGTAGGTATACCTATGTCCAGGGCTGTCCCTCCTTAATAAAACAGTAGGTATACCTATGTCCAGGACTGTCCCTCCTTAATAAAACAGTAGGTATACCTATGTCCAGGGCTGTCCCTCCTTAATAAACAGTAGATATACCTATGTCCAGAACTGTCCCTCCTTAATAACCAATAGGTATACCTATGTCCAGGGCTGTCCCTCCTTAATAAAATGGTAGGTATACCTATGTCCAGGACTGTCCCTCCTTAATAAAATGGTAGGTATACCTATGTCCAGAGCTGCCCCTCCTTAATAAAATGGTAGGTATACCTATGTCCAGGGCTGTCCCTTAATAAAACAGTAGGTATACCTATGTCCAGGACTGTCCCTCCTTAATAAAACAGTTGGTATACCTATGTCCAGGACTGTCCCTCCTTAATAAAACAGTAGGTATACCTATGTCCAGGGCTGTCCCTCCTTAATAAAACAGTAGGTATACCTATGTCCAGAGCTGTCCCTCCTTAATAAAACAGTAGGTATACCTATGTCCAGGACTGTCCCTCCTTAATAAAACAGTAGGTATACCTATGTCCAGGGCTGTCCCTCCTTAATAAACAGTAGGTATACCTATGTCCAGAACTGTCCCTCCTTAATAACCAATAGGTATACCTAGGTCCAGGGCTGTCCCTCCTTAATAAAATGGTAGGTATACCTATGTCCAGGACTGTCCCTCCTTAATAAAATGGTAGGTATACCTATGTCCAGAGCTGCCCCTCCTTAATAAAATGGTAGGTATACCTATGTCCAGGGCTGTCCCTTAATAAAACAGTTGGTATACCTATATCCAGGACTGTCCCTCCTTAATAAAACAGTTGGTATACCTATGTCCAGGGCTGTCCCTCCTTAATAAAACAGTAGGTATACCTATGTCCAGGGCTGTCCCTCCTTAATAAAACAGTAGGTATACCTATGTCCAGGGCTGTCCCTCCTTAATAAAATGGTAGGTATACCTATGTCCAGGACTGTCCCTCCTTAATAAAACAGTTGGTATACCTATGTCCAGGGCTGTCCCTCCTTAATAAAACAGTAGGTATACCTATGTCCAGGACTGTCCCTCCTTAATAAAACAGTAGGTATACCTATGTCCAGGGCTGTCCCTCCTTAATAAAACAGTAGGTATACCTATGTCCAGGGCTGTCCCTCCTTAATAAAATGGTAGGTATACCTATGTCCAGGACTGTCCCTCCTTAATAAAACAGTTGGTATACCTATGTCCAGGGCTGTCCCTCCTTAATAAAACAGTAGGTATACCTATGTCCAGGACTGTCCCTCCTTAATAAAACAGTAGGTATACCTATGTCCAGGGCTGTCCCTCCTTAATAAAACAGTAGGTATACCTATGTCCAGGGCTGTCCCTCCTTAATAAAATGGTAGGTATACCTATGTCCAGGACTGTCCCTCCTTAATAAAACAGTTGGTATACCTATGTCCAGGGCTGTCCCTCCTTAATAAAACAGTAGGTATACCTATGTCCAGGACTGTCCCTCCTTAATAAAACAGTAGGTATACCTATGTCCAGGGCTGTCCCTCCTTAATAAAACAGTTGGTATCCCTATGTCCAGGGCTGTCCCTCCTTAATAAAACAGTAGGTATACCTATGTCCAGGGCTGTCCCTCCTTAATAAAATGGTAGGTATACCTATGTCCAGGGCTGTCCCTCCTTAATAAAACAGTAGGTATACCTATGTCCAGGACTGTCCCTCCTTAATAAAACAGTTGGTATACCTATGTCCAGGACTGTCCCTCCTTAATAAAACAGTAGGTATACCTATGTCCAGGGCTGTCCCTCCTTAATAAAACAGTAGGTATACCTATGTCCAGGACTGTCCCTCCTTAATAAACAGTAGGTATACCTATGTCCAGAGCTGTCCCTCCTTAATAAAACAGTAGGTATACCTATATCTAGGACTGTCCCTCCTTAATAAAACAGTTGGTATACCTATGTCCAGAGCTGTCCCTCCTTAATAAAATGGTAGGTATACCTATGTCCAGGGCTGCCCCTCCTTAATAAAACAGTAGGTATACCTATGTCCAGAGCTGTCCCTCCTTAATAAAATGGTAGGTATACCTATGTCCAGGGCTGTCCCTCCTTAATAAAATGGTAGGTATACCTATGTCCAGGGCTGTCCCTCCTTAATAAAATGGTAGGTTTATTACTGCAGATTTATTAAGTTATAGTTATTGTTCAATCGATTCTCGGTATATGTTAGTTATTCTGCACAGCTTTGGTGACCCTACTTGAGCCGAATGACGTATGAAATAGGAAACTGTTCACCATAAATATTATCATAATATAATGGTATATGTTGATTCACATTCAGTGATATTATCCTTGTTTTGATTTTACCATGTTTTTAACATCAACTGTTTTGTGTGGTTTTATCCCAATACAGTATTTGATATATGTATGATAACAAAACTGTGATCACTTGAAATCAAACAGAGGGTACCTACTCAAAATACAATTTGAAGTTATCACTTGTATAACTATTAAAGAAACAATGATTAGATGAGAGCATCTTCTTTCTAAGATAGTAAATAACATGGAAATCAAGTAATATTATTCAAAAAGATACCACTAATACATATAAATAAATGTATCATGTTTTCAGAAAAAAATACAGAGCTGTGTGTAATTATTTACCAATATATGTATAAAGATTGAAACATGTGTGTATATGATACGGTTATGAAATAGTATGTGTTATTGTAAATCTTTATCACTACCTACAACTGTATTAAGAACATGTAATGAAAAACAACAGTGGGTACAGTCGAACCATGTAATGTCCAAGGGAAGGAACCACAAATGTCACTCCAATTAATCAAGTATTCATGTAATCTGATGTAACCATAGAGATTACTACAAAGAGGTCGTTATTTCACTACAGCGTATCCAAGGAAACAAGTTATTCGAGTTTGAAATAACAAGGTTTTGACTGTAGTTGTAATTCTGCAATTTTGACTGTATTTGTAATACTGTTATTTAGACTGAAGTTTTAATTCTGTAGTATTGACTGAAGTTATAATTCTGTAGTTTTGGCTTAAGTTGAAATTCTGTAGTAGTTTTGACTGATGTTGTTGAAATTCTGTAGTAGTTTTGACTGATGTTTTAATTCGATAATTTTGACTGAACTTGTTATTATGTAGTTTTGACTGAAGTTGTAATTCTGTAGTTTTGATTCTAGTTGTAATTCGGTAGTTTTGACTGTAGTTGTAATTATGTAGTTTTGACAAGTTGTAATTCTGTAGTGTTATAAATGTATTAAAAAACAATTATTATGTAATTTTGACTTGTTGATTTAAATACAATCATGTATATATCTATTGACCAATTTCGACAATATCTTACAATATTTCTTCTGTTCTATTTTCAGACAGGAGATTTGCTGCGGTATAAAATCTCTCACAGACCAGACAGACAACAACTGGTACAACAACATATACTTGAAGGTATTTATCTGGTACCCTAAAATTATTTTTGATATTAAGTTGTTGCAAAAAAATACTCTGCATATTAGAAGATACTAATATTGTTTGCTTCAAACATTTTGCTTATGCTTGTCAGCTCCTTCAACATGAAAGATAGAGTATTTGAGATTTCTCAATGTTTCAAATATCATTGTGATATATTGTATACACCCAAGACAATAATGAAATGTGTTTTTTTTTAAATCGGCATACAATTTTTTAAATATCATAGTTATCACAGAAAATTCCATAGAACAGGTTTAATGTGTAAATAGAAATAATAGTAAAACCGAGAAAATATTTTGAAATTGTTTGAATCTACATATTCTAAAAGAATTCTTGGAATTAAACCTCTCAATACAAAAAAAAAGTACTTATTTTGCCCTCTTTACTCAGATTAGTATAACTTTTATTTATAGAAGTTAAAAATAACATACATCAACATGAAGTTATCTAAAAATAAGTTTGAAATCTTTAAGCAATTGTTAAATTATTTTAATTTGTGTGGTATATTTGTATTGATTATTCCTACAGCAATAAAATGAAAAAATGAAAAATACCACACTGTCAGAACAGTTCTAAAAATACCACACTGTCAGAACAGTTCTAAAAATACCACACTGTCAGAACAGTTCTAAAAATACCACACTGTCAGAACAGTTCTAAAAATAATACCACACTATCAGAACAGTTCTAAAAATACCACACTGTCAGACCAGTTCCAAAATAATACCACACTGTCAGAACAGTTCCAAAAATACCACACTGTCAGAACAGTTCCAAAATAATACCACACTATCAGAACAGTTCCAAAAATACCACACTGTCAGAACAGTTCCAAAATAATACCACACTGTCAGAACAGTTCCAAAAATACCACACTGTCAGAACAGTTTCAAAATAATACCACACTGTCAGAACAGTTCCAAAATAATACCACACTGTCACAACAGTTCCAAAAATACCACACTGTCAGAACAGTTCCAAAATAATACCACACTGTCAGAACAGTTCCAAAATAATACCACACTGTCAGAACAGTTCCAAAATGCAACCGAAAATCGTAGGGGGCCTCAATATTTAGTGGGCGGATGAAACTAACATATTTTTTGGGCACAAATTGTGTTTTAAAAGTGAAGGTTAAAGATATATTTAGATCAACAAAAAGACAAAGTATAAATATTTTAAACATCTTTAATTAAGGAGAGATTATGAACATTTTTTTATCATGGAAGCTTATAATGCCTTGCAAAACATACTTTGATATTTTAAATTTATATAAAATTTGATGGCAGCAGTAGAGTTTGTCCTTGCCCTTGTAACACATTTCAACTTTTGGCCCTTTGTGCGAAAGATGTTAATCAGATTATGAAAATATGCAACAAGTATAATTGTGTTGATAGCAATTAACAAGTACATATACATGTATATGTCATTGTAAATTCTATGATAATGTATGAATATACCCTGGGATGATGCCTAAGAATCTCAACGTAGTCTGCCAAACTTTGGAACCAAACCAAAAAACCTTGAGTACTTGATTAATATCAGGCTTCTTTTCAATTCTTATCATTTGATGGAAAACTATTAATTAAAGAACACTTACATTAGTATTATCACAAGTTTTTATTGGGGTTTAACTGTCAATATTACAGTATTAGCAAAACTTATAATTAGATCATACATGCATAAAACTTAATCTTAAAAATAGTAGGTGTTAAGTGTGAAAATGTATTGCACTAATTATATATAGAAAATAAATATTGTCATAGGCTACGATTTCAATAGATTTCTTGAGATATGGTATGAAATCGGTATTTGAATCATATTGAACTACATACAGAATTCTTGATTAATTTTAACCTCTAATCCTAACATTAATTGGTTAGTTGAACACAATTCTCAAATTGAATTTACCTTTCAACACAAACATGAAGCAAAAATATCAGTCTGACTTATCTTTCAATACAAACAAAGTTATTTGAAGGGAACAGAAGTTTCATTTTATGAAAACTCTTAACACTCACATTTTATTTTTACAAAATTCTCAGTTTATTTTACCCTGCAATACTAATACTAGTATAGTGAAACCTGTCCTTTTCAAACCTTGAATAAAACAGAATCCTGTATAAACCGAACTTTATAAATGAAGTTACTATGTAGGTAATCTTTTTTAATCTAACCTGTATAAACAGAACACCTGTCTATTCAGAACACAAAAGCTGATTCCTAAGAGGTTTTATTTAGACAGGTTCCACTGTACTAGTACTACTAACCTATAACAGAATTCTTACATTGTACAGCAGTATGATATTTACATGTACCTATATAATCACTGTCTATCACCTCTATGATAGTAGTGAGTATGATTTCTGCTGATGATGAAGTTACAATACTTGATGTGATACAGTTTGTCAGTAACTAATAAAACTGACAGTTATAATATAACAGAAATAGTGTTGAAAGTACCTAACCTAAACCTCAGTGGATCCACACAAGATTTTTAGCTGGACATAGATTGAATTTAACCTTCAATCTTCAATACAGCTTGATTCCAAAACTTTGAAATTATTTGGCTTTCCAATCTTTTAGCTTTGAGCGTACTTGGTGAAGATTATCTTTAGTTTTCTGTATGATGTTTTGTAGAACGTTTGGCCATTGTATTGTCTGTCCTTCTTTGATTAGCGTCTTCTGATATCTGGTATCTTCCAAATTTTCTTATTCTAGAAAAGTGTCGTACACACGAAATTAGATAACTACATCTTTGATACAAACAAATGTATCCACTTCATTGTGTTACATTATTATCATATTTACCTATGCTATTCGACAGTTAAAAAAACAGTTGTTCACTTAGCACACATCAGCTAATTTTTAAACAGATAAGATATATTTTATAGAAGGTAAATTTTTCTGTACCTATATCATTCTATAACTTTTTTTTTATCGATGATTTGTAAATTTTTCGGTTGATCAATAAAATCTGTTATAACGCAATCAGTACATTTGCTGTACAAATATGCTATACAAATAAATTTTAGTTTTATTCGTACTATACGAATAAACTTTCCTGGTACCCTGTAGCTATGTACAGCGGAGGGCACATGCAAGTATGAAACTGGTACTAATGTAACGCGGACCACGAAGAAGACACCATCGACAACATTTATGAAAGGCGAGGAATGACGCTTGTTTCTGTCCTTTTTATTTAAATCTGACAAGTTTTCCGACTTTTTTGACATTGCAGGATAAACACAATATACGTACATTGTCGTTAAATATAAAATTCATTTGTACTCGCTGCGAAACAGGCCTGAAAAGCTCACCAAAGGCTCGCTATTCTGCCTGTTTCTAAAGCTCGTACAAATAAATTTTATATTTACCGACAATGTACTTATATTGTATATTTGTCTGGCAACAATAATGATACAAACATATATTATCGTTGATTTTTAACACAACATTATACATGTATATATACTGACATCATTTTAACAAGTCTTCAGTAAACATACTACCGGTACCATTGATATGTTTTGCTCGAAATGGACTTCTCATACATAACATACATCGTGTGTTATATATGTAGATAATTATATGTCTTGGTATCATCTGGGTTATGACCAAAAAAATTTTGAAAGCTCAATTAACCAAG
Source organism: Bathymodiolus septemdierum (assembly GCA_963383655.1). NCBI lineage: Eukaryota > Metazoa > Mollusca > Bivalvia > Mytilida > Modiolidae > Bathymodiolus > Bathymodiolus septemdierum. The sequence continues at coordinate 23,426,476 of OY726522.1, read as the reverse complement.
ATCTATGTTCAGCTATATTTACTATGTTATGTACTTTTTTTGTTCTGCCAGAAAATGTCAATCATCATCAGTTCAATTGAGTCATAACCTTTGACTCTTATAATAAATAGGTCACCTATATTATAGAAAAAGGGTAACAGTCAAAAACATGATTGATTTATAGAATAAAATGACTGAAAAAGTGGTCTCAATTTGTGAACCAAAGAAATGACTGCAAAAATATCAGAATATCGGACACCTGTGTGATTGTCAATATGAACTATTTGAGACATTACAAGTACACTATATAAGTCATGTGATTGTCAATATGAACTATTTGAGCCATTACAAGTACACTGAATAGGGTTAGGGTTATGGTGTTTAAAGCCACCTTCAACAATATTTCAGTTATTTCGTGACGGTCAGTTTTATTGGTGGAGGAAACATGAGAACCCAGAGAAAACCACAGACCTGCCGCAAGTCACTGACAAACTTTATGTCACATAATGTTGTATCGAGTACAACCTCGCCTGAGAGGAATTCGAACTCACAACGTTATTGGTGATAGGCACTGATTGCATAGGTAGTTTTAAATCCAACTACCATACGATCAGGATGCCCTCAGTACACTGAATAAATCATGTGATAGTCAATATAAACTGTTGGATCCATTTCCAGTACACTGAGCCAGTCGCAAGAGGTAATTGTACAGTGAAATACACAATATAAGAGAATATTGTCGATATTGTATTGAAAACTTGTATTGGATAAGACGCTGCAGGCATCAAGTCCAATATGAGTTTTTAATACAATACGGATGAATACAATATCTCTCCATATTGTACATAACACTGTACAATAACCAGTTTCTTATACAGCTGAAATGATCAGATTTTTTTACAAACATTTATTATTTCAACTAACAAATCGTGAAATAAATTATTGGGAAAAAGATTATTGTCCAATAAACGGTTAAACATGACGTAAGTTAAATTAGTTAGAATAGTTTGTTTCTAATATAATATTTATATTGAAAGTGACTGTATTAGAATACAATCTCCAGTAAGAGAGACCTAGGATTGCTAAAGCCAAGTGACTTGTTTAAAAGTTGAGACATTGTGTGGAACTGGTGGTTCATTTTGTTTACTAATAGGCTTATCTACTTCCACAGCTTCATAATTTTCATATTTATTGAAGGTTTCAAAAATCGCAAACAAGGTTTTTTTTCTGGTTTACGTTAGCAGAAGGCAAAAGACATGAGTTATGTCCCTTATGGGCATTTCAGGACATTGAATACAGGAAAAATATGATCCGATTGTACAATATGGAAAAAATAATATATGTGTCACATGTCATATATGAACATTTCTCATTGGATTAAAATTATAGTTGTATAATAAACTGAATTGATCATGTCAGTCAATGTGAACTATTTTTTTGAGTGTGAATAAGTCATGTGCAGTGAACTAAATAATAGAGTTTGCATGTTTTGCACATTATGTGTACATATTAATCTAGCATGTTCTCTTGACTACATTTTTAAAAGCTTTTTAATCTCATGCTGACAGTACAGACAGCTTTAACACCTTTCTGACAGAAGTCGTTGACCTTACAATGGCTTGGTATATGATGAATGAACACAGAATACATTCTGTAATGAATGTATTGAGCAAACAATTCTATCTGTTTTTGTATATATATCACACATCTATAGCTGTGCTGTAATAATCATATGCCATTGACATCAGTAATACACTATTTTGGTTTAAAACAATTAATTAATCAAGGTCGTTCAAAGCCATGCTTTCATTGTTATTTGAAATATTACTTGTCCTTTATAAATAGATTAACATAAGACAAAAATAGCTTAAAAAGTATACAAGCAAAAATAGATGCAGAAAAATCAATATTCATAACACGTTTAAAAAATGGATCATATTTTTACTCACATTGATTGATTGGTTTTTAACACCAACCGTAAAAATATGGTCCATTAATATTTTTTTTACTTAGAATTATACAAAGAAATGACTTATCTGGTGTATATCATATTAGATTGGTCTCTGATTCAAGATTCAATAAAACAGCATAAGAATTGATATTGATATTGTCAGACTTTTGGGTGGTAACAGAATCCTCTATTTTTATACCTCAGAATGGAGACCTATATATTACAATACAATTGTATATATATTGACTCCATTGTTATTACATGTATTATGTAATAATATATTTTTTATACCCTAACACCCTTATGTATGTATGTAATGATAACATATTAACTATTGTTAGTCTATAATGATGAACCTGTATTTATTGGCAAGTTGTCCTTATTCAAAAAGGTGTCCTTTGAATACAGGGGATGATAAATTATAATGTGATAACAACAATTTGCATGATGTGATCCTCCCTTTTTCAGATACCAAAATAGATCCATCTCTGCATGAGAGACAACGTTTATTGAAGCGTGCTCGACTTGTAGATGATCTAAACGACAAATTAAATCACAGACCAGGACCCTTGGATCTTATGAAAGGGAACATATTAAAAACTGAAGATGATCAATTGCTGGAAGCTCTTCAAGGTAGCATTAAGATATTGGCTGTACATTTAAATGAACATTTCAACTTTAAGCCAATCATAGACAATTCCAAGCATTCTACACTGAAAACAGAAGCACAGTAGTCCCCCTTATATATGACCGTGGCACCCCTTCTGCAATGAAAAATGTGGCCTTTTAAAAGGGGTGGTCTCTCTTGAAAGAAACAATTTAGTATTATTTTACTATCTTACCACATCTGAAATCTGACCTGATAAGGCTTATGGCCTTTGGTGATGGTGGGGGAGGAGTGTCCTTATAAAAGGGAGACTACTGTATTAGATCTTCATTTACCGGTAGTGGTTTAAATATTTAGGTTGGTAGGCTAATACTATTTATTGTCAGTTAATTAAATAACTTTTTTTTTTGTATAAATAACTGCTTTGTGTCAAATTAAATTTCCAGATGCTAGTCAATAAATTGATGGTTTCAAATTATGGTTTTATAGACAAATTAGAAGAGTTAGTAAAACTTTAATTGTAACCATTAAAATATTTGACTGTGATTGGTATTTGTTAAAATACAATACAGTTAATTGTAATTCAATGCAACTAATTTAATTATAGCAAAAATCATTGTCAACAGTTACTTTACGTTGATATATTTTAAAGATTGATCATAATTTTAGGTTGGAAATTTTTTTTTTTTATCTTTTTCGAACATTCTGTATTGTATCACAATTATTCGTATTTATTTTTAAAAACTTTTCTTGTTTTTATACGCCCGTCTCGAGACGGGCCGTATTATGTGATTGGGTGCGGCGGGCGGGCGTCCACACAGGTTTCCACACAATAACTTTAGTTCTGTATATCGGATCTTTACCAAACTTGGCCACATGATTCCCCTGTGGAAGGGGAAGAACCATTATACCGTTTGATAATTTATATAGACGGGCATATTTTGTGATGCACACATTTCTTGTTTTGTATGTGAATGAGTTCTGCATGAAAACGTGGCTTTATGTGTAGTTTTAGTGAATAAACCTCTTTACTATATATGTTTAAACATAAAATCAAACAATCACAAAAAAAATCTCTTGCAGAAAAATTTTAGAACATTCTTTTACCCATACAATCTTGTCAAGTATCATAGTAGAAAACATTTTCTGTCCCATGTCATAGCAAACTATATTATGTTTCTATAAATAAGTTTTATGATGGTTCGGCCACAAACGAGACCAAAAGTCTCATAGAATAAAAAAATGTCATGGCTTTTTTTTAGCTTTGGATTTCATAAGTGACATTATTATGGAAATGGGATTCAAATTTGTTTTAATGTATATTGAGGGAACACAATGTAGATGATAATATAAAATCTGGCCTATTGGTATATCCTCTTTCACTACCCCTCGTACCTTGTCAATTATTAACAGGAAATAAAACTGCAATATTACCGGTATTTCCTTTTCCATGTTTGGTTCATCTTCGTCAGATAAAAACTCAAAAGCAAAAAATGCACACTTAAATCTTTGCATGCAATTTTTATTTTACCAACTTATTAAACTATTTTGTGTCTTCTTTGGGAGTGGCTTTATATACACTATATATAAATAATATCCAGTCAATATCTTTATATGAAAATTAGCATAACCATTCTTAATTTGATATAATATAAAAAAATAATTACCAATGGAAAGTCATGATACATACTTATTGCTTGGAGGTAAATAATCCTTAATATAATGTTTCTGCTTGTAGATAGCTTCCCTCAATCATTAATACCATATTTTATTCACTGGTATATTTTATATATGTAAGCCTTCTTCCATACATTAAACTTACTTTTGTACACGCATCCAAAGATTTGTAAAAGTACAGTCAAACCTGTATATAAAGGCCACTCAAAGGAACCTGAAAATATGGCCTTTATGAGCAGTTGCCCTTAATGTACAGGTTAACATTATTTGCACTGTTCATTAATGGGAAAAATGAAACTGCCCTTTATAGACAGTGATTTGTTACATAGAGGTGGCCTTTAAGGCAGGTTTGACTATAATAATTTTGACAACTTTTTTTTTCTTTCTTTTTTTGCAGGACATGGCTGCTGTGTAATAATTTATGTATCTACATAAAAAACATGTATGTGATTTTTTAAAGTTTTTATTATTTATTTTTTTTCAGATGGATCAATACCTTATATACCAAAAGATGACGACCATCCATTTACATTTGATGACGATAGTAATACCAGTGAAGGAGGATATTCACCATCACAATATGACGATTCCGGCATGTCAGATATCGGCAGTCCGCCAATTATACCGCCAGCACCAAGTCCTCCAAATCAAAAACAACAAAAACTATTGCCTACGTCAAACTTTCAAACAAATGTGGCAAAGCTTCCGGTGGTTACGACACAGACATTTAGTATAAGTAATCCAGCAAATTTAATCACAAGCGGAGGAAACTATTCATTTGCTCAAGTTAAAAATGGAAATTCAAACAGTCATAATTTTGTGACCAAAGTGCGCCCAAAAAAATCTAACAGACCAAAAACTCAAACAAAATCAAAAGTGATAAAATTCCATGAGTACAAAGGACCTCCAAATGTTGTAAAAAGTACGAATCCAACAACGACGCCGACTCCAGTACAACCAGATAAAAACGAAACGCCATATCATATCTTGTTGCAACAACAACAGTTGTTTCTTCAGTGGCAGTTAGAATTTAATGGTAGTCCTCCTATAAATGTGAATAATTTGGACAAATTTGACAAATCAAGTATGATTATAACATCTACTGCCACAACCTCTCCAATAAACGTAACTTCACCAACGTTGTTAAATTCTTCTCCAGGACATTTTCAGACAATTAGCCAGGAGACGGTAACTTCACCGACAACTCTCGGTCAACCACAGTTGGCATCACAAGGAAATATTGTGACTCCATCAATGTCTGCAACCCCATTGGTGCAGACAAAGTTGCCGCCACCAACAGTTGTTCCATCATCAACATCTCCCATCTGTCAGCCACCAGTACAGCTAAGCACAAGTAAACTTGTATCAAAAGTGGTAACACAAAAACCATTAGCTAATTTAGAAGATATGAAAGTGACTGATTTGAAAGCAGAACTGAAAAAGCGTAATTTACCTGTGTCTGGACCTAAACCACAGTTAATTGAAAGACTGAAACCATATGCAGACACTATTATAACAAACAGTTCAAATATCGCCTCTAAAAACATATCTGCTTTATCTAAACTGCCTGTACAGGCCATTGTCAATGTGAAAAAATTCCCAGTAGTAAAATCTGATGATATATCGATGAGTAATAACTCTCCAACTTCGCCTCGTAGTTTGGAGTCATTTATGCCATTATCGCCAGAAATTATGGAAATGGTGACTTCTCCACAGGCAAGCATAATAACTTCCCCACAGGTAAACAACAATAACATAAGTACAAGTCAGAGTAATATTCCTATGGCTGTTGACAATTCAAGACCTCCGTCAGTTGCACCAACGGAAATGGCGATGGATGTTGATCAAAATAGTCTTTCCCCGTCGTCTTCTACGATAACTCTAGTTACATCACCTACTCAACAACAGGTCCAGTTAATACCTTTAGAACAAACACAGTCTCAACAAATTCAAATTGTACAGCAGCCGCAACAGTCGCCAACACCAAAGCCAGGAGAACCACTCACACCCGAACAATTAATACGAGAAGAAATGTTGCAACAACAAAGATTTAAGATATCAGAACTTCAGAGACAACTTGAAGAGTCCCATCGTCGACTGAAATTACAACAAATGCAGCATCAGCATTTGCAACAACAACAGCAACAACTGAACCAACTTCAGCAGCAGACGGCTCAGTTGAACCAATTACAGCAGCAGACACAGCTGTTACAACAACCAACTTCACCCCCCATGGCAGTCAGTTCACAGATGTTACAACAACCGACATCACCCCCTCTGATGGTTAACTCAAGTATGTCTCCTCAGTCAGGTTCTAATCCACCGTCTGTCAAAGCTAATGTGATACAACCGACATCACCTTCACAAGCATTGAACTCTGGTGTTTCTGTAGCGAGTCCTCCAGCACAGATTTTATCAGTATCTCAACCAGTTTCTGAAGGAACAACAACAATTTTACAGATTCCATTGAATGCATTACAAAATGCAACACAGTTGAATACAATTAAAACATCAGTGCAACCCGGAAGTGCTGTTACAAATTCAAACATAAAAAGTCAAATTCCAAAGGTGTCGATGACCAATTTATTTAACAATCGGGTGTTACATCAAAGCCTAAATATGGGAAATCCTACCACAAGTCTATCATCATTGATCAATATTCAGCCACTGAGTACAGGATCTGGAAAGACTATAAACTTACCTCCTCTCAATGGGCTTACTCAACTGCAGCAAAGGTAATGTAACATATAAATTACAATCGAAAAAAGAAATTAAACAGTCAGTAAATTCTCAAAGATAACTTCAAAACACACAAAAAAATCACTGGCAATCTAGGTCATGCCTTCTGCTACAGAGAATAATGTGTTGTGGGTTTGGGGGTATGTTATTATGAAAATTTTATAACTAGTGAATACCGGTATCACAATTTATTTTCAGATGTTACCATACCATCATTAAAATGGTTTGTTGTTAAAATGAAAATGCACATTTTTTTCTTTGCATCCTGTGTTAGTACAAATGTTTTGTACTATAAGGCAACATTTTTTATAGTAAAAAATATGTGTTTTCTCATTATTGATAAACAAATGTACCTTTATAAGAATGTGTGGGTGATTGTTGTCTAGTGCCAAGTTAGCATTTTTTCAGCTACATCATGGCAAGAACATCATACATTTCAATGAAATGATGATTATGTTCTAGACCAAAATGCTTAGTTGGATTTTTATGATGCTAGCTCACTGAAACCACAGTCTGCAAGTTGAAATGTCGCTCTACTCGAACACATTATTCTGACACTGAGCCAGTATTTGCTCTTGTTTCCTTATTGCTTTGTGCTTGAAGGAGATGCAGCAAACACCAGTTTTATAGCCTTTGGATTAATCCATGACCTTCCTGCAAACGAGGCAAGCATGCTAATCATTTACGCCACCAAAGTGATACACCAGTATGTTCACACTTCTTCTCAATTACAGAAGAAAGAACAAAACTTTTGTTTAATTTTTACCACCACTGTCTGCAGCGATACCTTATATTCCCGGTTTTCTAATATTGATCACAAATTAATTCAGCTTTAGTGAAAAAAAAATGTTTTATCTATACAAATTATACAGACAGATCTTAAGATTGGATAGAGTAGCATCAGCAACTGTATAATTTATTAAAAATCATAGTACAGTGATCCCCATCTAAACCGAACCCTCTTAAGACGAACTTGTGTGTTTGGAATAGACAGATATTTGGTTTAAACAGATCATTTTAACAAAGGACTTTATCAAAAGTGCAGCTTATACAGGATTTTGTTTAGACAGGTTTCACAGTATATGATTTATAATTTAGGGATTGTGGTATTGTCATTTCCTATATTTACACATATGCCAATAAATATAATCATTTGTTACTTCTGTGATGTGATGAATTTTGTTATCTACCCATAACACATTTTGATTATGAAATTATGGACTATCATCACCTTTGTTTTCAGAGCTATCTCTGTACCATCATCTCCTGTTGAAGGGAAGACCAATATTGCAAGAGCAAAGTCAAATCCATTTTTCATTCCCTCAAAGGAGCCCCCTAGGTATGATGAAGCAGTGAAGAACATGCATAACCTAGCTCAGGTACTAATATTAAGAATGTGTGGCTACTGTCCATATGAAATGTTTTAATTCTGTAATTGTATCTGTAGACCTAATTATTTACTGTGAATCAAGGCTCCTCCAAAAGTAGTCGTATTCAATGTCTAGTCCATTCTGCTTTATCTGGTATTTGACAGGAAACCAGACATCGTTTTTCCCCTGTAAAGGTTTAAATTATATGGATGTAAATGAACATGAGAGACTATCCAACATTACCCAAATTAAAGTAAAGGAACAGGGTGGGCTTTTAATGCAGTTCTACATTTCATAGTCACATGACACATTTCACAAATATTTTAGTTATAGCCATAAAAATTTACCTCCCAAATATAACTGAATTAGGAAAAGAATGTTTAAAAACAGTGATGGTCAGAAATTCAATTAATATAAAAAAAAAACTAACAAGTACCTCTCGCCTCAAATCATTGAACGCAAAAAAATGCCATGACATACACTGATTGAAATATGGTTGACAATTAACACTACAATAACACAACTAATAAACATGCAGTTTGATGTCATCTATAAACATGCAGTTTGATGTCATCCATAAACATACAGTTTGATGTCATCCATAAACATACAGTTTGATGTCATCCATAAACATACAGTTTGATGTCATCCATAAACATACAGTTTGATGTCATCCATAAACATACAGTTTGATGTCATCCATAAACATACAGTTTGTTGTCATCCATAAACATACAGTTTGATGTCATCCATAAACATACAGTTTGATGTCATCCATAAACATACAGTTTGATGTCATCCATAAACATACAGTTTGATGTCATCCATAAACATACAGTTTGATGTCATCCATAAACATACAGTTTGATGTCATCCATAAACATACAGTTTGTTGTCATCCATAAACATGCAGTTTGATGTCATCCATAAACATGCCGTTTGATGTCATCTATAAACATACAGTTTGATGTCATCCATAAACATACAGTTTGTTGTCATCCATAAACATGCAGTTTGATGTCATCCATAAACATACAGTTTGATGTCATCCATAAACATGCAGTTTGATGTCATCCATAAACATGCAGTTTGATGTCATCTATAAACATACAGTTTGATGTCATCCATAAACATACAGTTTGATGTCATCCATAAACATACAATTCAATAACATCAATTTTCATTCTTTTTGTGTTTAAGTTAATTTAAGTAAACAACTTAAAGCATGTGCCATTTATCTTGGAAAGAGTATTAATATCATGATTGCGTATATTATGATAGGTTTAAGCAGATCAATTTCATGTTTTTGCGATCGAAAAAATTTGGTGATCGTATTATTCCCATTCCACTCTCACTATTTAATTTCTCATTGTTTTTTAAAAGTCTGATAGAGCAAACAGTTGTCTTCAGGGAAGAATACAAACATTGTTTCCACTAAAAGGAGAAACCAATTTCTTAATATTATCAACATACTATGAAAAGAAAGTTTTGACAGTAATGGTCAACAATGCCACCAATATCAACAAAACGAGCACTCGCATCGCGCCACAAATCATTGAACATAGAAAAGCATGACATTGGACATTCAGGTCCTGGCTTGAGACAGGCACAAAAATGTGGCAAGGATAAACCAGTTAATGGCAACATGTTATGGAATAAGCAATTAAATTGGTGCCAATATTGCAAAATCTTGCAACTACAAAATGCTTTCACCCAAAGTGGGCCAATCAAAAGATCGTCATCTCGGTAGATAATGAAAATCTTCAATCATACTGGATGGTTGTAAATATGGATTGACCAAAATTTATCTTTGGAGCCATATTGTTAATGCTAGAATATCATATTTAATGTAACTATTGAGAATTGTACAATTCTGTTAGGAAATCCCATGTAGTTGAATAAATTGCAATAGTCACAAGTATATAGCGATAAGGAAACTGTCAACTTATTTACTAAAAATACATTAATAATTGCATATCTACATATACATATTTACAAGATATGCTAATATAATGCACGTATATTTGACATTATTTTGCCAGAAGATATTCCTGGATAGACAAAATAAAATCTTGCTCAATTATATTTCTGTTATAATAATAAATATGCATGTGTATATAACATGTTTTTCATAAAAAAAATTTAGTTTTATGTTAATTAAAAGGATGGCAGTGTGAGCTATTGCCATCAATTTGTGTCTGTTGTCTGTCATAGGTAATATTTCACATTTTAATCATCAAAGATTGATGAAGTGCTCTACAAAAATTCTTTATTTCGTCTATGTGGCAAACAATTTGGCTGCGATTGGCCTTTCTTTGTTCTGATTGGCTGAAACTTTGCAAATCTTCTCCTCTCAATCTACTGGACCAATTAGAACTGGTTTTACCACAATTCCAATAGGACGATCTGTGATCATGTTATTGATTTTATCAGCAATGTTATGATGTGTTTGACATCATATACTGATCGGTAGTTTTCAGTATTAGGGTCAATCCGAGATCAAAGAAACAAATGTATAAATTATCAATAAAATAAAATGTTGAAAAAATATTTAAAAACTCTTATTTATTAATATAATAATACTGTTTCAGGGTGGACATATAATACTGAAGTCTGAACCTGGTGTTTTACCTAACACATCTTCTATGACTAAAAGTATTAGTACACCTATTATAAAGAGTCAGGCTATGGATGATGTTCTAGAAATTCTTATAAGAAATGGAGGTAAGTTGTCACTGAAATTGAGTGAGTGAGGGATTGTTGTTTTACGACAAATCAGTAATATTTTTTCAGCTATATCATGGCGGAAACGGGCTGCTTTTTGACGAGTCGATGATGAAGCCTGCTTTTCACTAGACAGACACTCTGAGCTAATGTTTATAGCTCAGTGAAACAGTCTACAGATATACATGTTATTCCACTCTGACACATTATCTTGACTATGATCACTCGATGCTGTTATTCCATAATGATGTATGACCAATGTAATGGTAATACTCTGGTTTGACACGACTAAAGTTCAAACCAAAAATCTTCTGCATTCATAACGAGAAGACTTACTTTTACTGAAATTGAAGTTCTTGGTGATATTGGGATATCTGAAGTCCAGTTACACAAATTGGAGCTGGACAACAACTTATGGTGAACTTCATTATACTGTATTCATAAACAGAAACAAAACACATTAACAAAAACAAAATAATACAAGCGAAAATAACCCATTAGGTTTTTGAGGGATTTTTTTTTATTGAAAATTTGAACAAAATTATTTGCTTTATATTATTCATATTTATGTTTTGTCTTTTGCAGAACTACCTCCTAGTGCAGCACAAGAACCTCCTCCTACACCTAAGACCACACCACAAAGTGTGTCCACGTCCACAATAAGTAGTGCCACAAGTTCTTTTGGAGAATTAACTTCTAGTTCTGGCGGACATTTCCCACAATTTACAATGACTTTGGCTTCTACCATGCCAACCACTTCAACGACCAGCGTGACAGATGTTGTATCATCATTACTAAATAGTTCGCCTCCGATGTCAGTTGTGAAAAATGAACCAATTACTCCACCAGCGTCTGTTGCTATGACAACAACTTCAGACATTTGCACATCTGATATCTTAGACATTAATGAGATGTTAAATCAAGATTTGAGTTCAATGGATTGGACTTCAGATTCACCATTTACACAAATAGACTTGAATGAAGGAACATGTTTGCCATCAGAACTTATAGACAAAAATAACCAATCAAAAGACTTTTTACATGTACCTTCAGGTGAAAATGTGACGAACAAAGGAACAGGTCACGGTTCTGAGCCAGACATCACTGGTCTCGGAATAAATGACTTGGAAAGTTCTCAAAATATGAACATGCAGATGGATGTCTCTGATTGGTTAGATGTGATCATGCCCAGTACAGGATTAACACCCTTGAGTGCCAATGCTCCAGTTGCATTTCCATCTGACCCAATACTTACACCTAAAACACAACAGGAAGTATTTGACTTGTTTAATTTTGAAGATACAGACTTTAGCCAAGCTGACATGCAAAGTGGTTTGAATTGGGAGAAATTAACTGAAGCAAATATAAATTAGTGATTTGTGGAGTATTTAATCTCTTTTGTTTTATAGGTTGCAATTTTTAAAAAATTTTGTTGTTGCTTTTTGCAGCTTTGGACCAATCAATTAAGTGCAATGGGAGACACAGTCACATGAATATTTCCTGAGCTTATCTTGCAGTGCTATGTTTTGTTGTTGAAATTTTTATTGTATTAATTGTTCAAATTTTATATTTTATTCAAATGCAGTTGTAAGTTTTTCTTGAAGTCAGAATTCTTGGGTAAAATGTTCAGATATCTGCGTCTCATCTTAAACATGGTATACCTATGCTTTACAGTAACTATGGAGATAGTATATCATGGAAATTAAAATGTCTCCAATACAGTAGTCCCTCTCTTATAAGGTCACTTCCATCAAAGACCATATTTATTAGGCCAGATTTCAGTAAAATACTTATAAATTGTCCCCCTCAAGAGAGGCGGGTTGCCTGAAGAAGGAGTGGTCTTATAAGTGGAGGACAACTGTACATGAAAGTTATTTACCTGTAAACAAATTGATCCTGACATTAATATGTTCTAATTAATTGTTCTATGAATTAATTTGAGGTTTACGAAAATTAGACAGATATTGCTTTATTCAATCCTTGAAATCTTGACTTGAGGAGAAAACTTATATACTTCAAGTGTGTGGTCCAATTTGTACATAATATCTTAAATATTTATGAGTGGATGTGTCCCCACTACTTTGCTATTATGCTGACAAAAGTTTTGTTACGTGTTTTGGGTCCATTCGTAACGGATTGTTCATATTGTTGCATTTTTGATTTTTACTTTTGTAACAAAACTTTTGTGATCTACAAGCTTTTTTTTCCCTCATCATTAATTTATTCATTGTTTTCATTGTCTTGGTGTTTTTCTACGAGCATTCCATCACAAATAATATGACCTTTTTTTTTTTCTTTTCTTTTTTTTCGGGTTATGGTAACTTTCCATATGCAAGGTGGCCATACCAGATTTATGACTTTAAGTGGGGACCATATATAATGATATAAAATGAACCAAAGTAACAATTATGTTGGTTAATTGACCACATGTTGAGGGCACATAACAATGACCATTCTATTAAATATTTTCTACAGATTAGAATAGAAAGTATGTATGTGGGAATGTGACGTAGGCCAGTTTTACTTAGTTATCTGTAATTAGGTTTTATCTACGATTTTTAATTTTTCCCTTTGATCATTACATGATAATGTCAATCGACAAGTATGAAACAAACATATTATCGTTGATTTCTAACATGATATTTTATTGACGTCACTCTTGTCACTTTTATAAATCCTCGTTAGTCAAACTAATGTTAGTATGTTTTGCACGCCTTTGATGTGACATTACTCTGAGAAATCCATTCTTGCAAAACAATTCAAAGATAGTATATATTTATATAGACAAAATAGATGTGATATTTTTCTCACAATTTTTTGGATCATACAAATACAGACTCTGCCATATTTACTTCATATTATAATTATCCAAATTTGGTGGTATTTTTTCCAGTCAAGATATAGACAAAGAATTACTATCTACTACATAGTTATTTAAAACTGAAAGTTTAAACTAGTTCCATTGACATTTGATAGGGGTATGTTAAAAAAGATGGAGGATTTTTATTAACTTTAGATGGGAGTATGTTAAAAAAGATGGAGGATTTTTATTAACTTGAAGTGAGGGTTAGTGTCTAAAATATGGAGGATTTTTATTAACTTGAGGTGGGGGTATATTAAAAAAGATAGAGGGATTTTTATTAACATGGGATGGGGGTATGCCTAAGAAAGATTTTAACTACAGATAACTATGTATATATATTAGACTAGATTAGATATTGTATGAGTGGTTGCCTTAGACAATAAAATAATGCTCAGTATATGACTACTAAACATTCCCCAAAACTGGTATCACCACTTTGCCATCACTCATACAACATGGTATTAAACAGATAGTTATAATTTACTTCCTTGTGTAGATTCATTCCATTAATATTTATTTCCTAACAATAATATATAGTATGTCTTCTAGCTATTTATAGATAGATATAAACTTAGTATGGTAAATTCACTTTTAAATATAGTTCAAGCTAATTGTGTGCAACCAATCAAGTAAAATCATGACAGTTCCCTAAATTGTTGGTTGACACTGGTAGAAATTAAATTGTTTCTAGTTTACAAGTGTATTTAATAAGAAGTCTTCCTCCTATTCCAGGTTTTTTGTTTTTATAGAGTTGATTACAAGGGAATTATTGACTGTACTGCACCTTCACTCGTGTTTTGCGTGTTACAATATTAAATGGAATTTTAAAATTCTAGAATTCAAATAATGTACATCAAAATAATATTAGAAATGGTTAACTATGAGATAACTGCCAACAAGTATTACATTTTTACCTAATTTTGGTGTAAGGAAGTGTCAATAATATTATTATGAACCATTGAATTAAAAACCTTTTTATTGTAATTTATATTTGTAGAAAATTCATCTCTGCAGCATGTTCTGACAAGTAATTGCTGTGAAGATGTTATCCAATCAAAATGTGTGGTTACGTCAAGCAAGTGTTGCGGTATAATTTACTATTTCAGAAACTAATGTATGGTTAGAAATTGTTTTACTCCCAAACTCCAAAATTTTAATATATATTTAGTAATATTACACCATTTTTGATCAGTGCTCAGTTGGGTACAGTATTTTTGGCCAGTGATGACATTTGGTAACAGAAATTGCAGAATACACTATTTATTGGTTATATACGACAAGGAAGGCAACATACAAGTGGACTGTCAGGCATGAAATGCTCAGATCAAAGTTACATTGTAACTTGTATTTAAGCATTATCTCAATATCAGTTCATGAATATTCAGGATCTTATTATTAATGAATATGCAGAATGTTTAATGTTTCAAGTTATTTTCCACATACTAAAACTAAAGTAATAAAATTTTCAGAATGTAACCATATTAATGTAAATTTGCAGGAAAAATTTTGATATTTTCTAATTGGTATAAACCCTGTCTAAGGTTTTCACTCAGTATATATATCACATGTTGTGTGTTTTTTTAATTTGCATAAAACATTAAAAGCAGTAAAAACTAGAATTTGCATTGTATTCATTATATTATTGAAGTGTATTATGAGTTTTGTTTCTATCTAAAGAAGAGATTGTTAGAGCTATTTTTGTACATAAAATTGCATGTGTACAGTTAGTATCTGCATATATAGTACATTAATGTAAGTCAAAGAATACACCATTAATATAACATTTTATACAGTTCATTAGAGAACACTGTTATACTCATAACATAGTACTCATATTTTATAATAAATGCTTTGATATAAACAATATTAGTTAAGAAATTTGATCATGTGGCAACTGAAGTATTTAAGCTTATAGAAATAATTTGATCATGTGGCAACTGAAGTATTTTAAGTTTGTAGAAATTCTACAGTTAAACAATTAAATGTACAGTGAAACCTGTCTAAACAGAACCTCCTTGGGACCAACTTTTGTGTTCGGAATAGTCAGGTTTTCGGTTTATACAAGTTGAATTAACATTGATTTCCTACTTTGGGACTTTATATAGAGTTCTGTTTATACAGGATTCCTTTCTATTCAGGGTTCAGTTTAGACAGATTTCTTTGTATTGAAGATTGTATTCATGTTTTTAAACAAAAAATTATTAAAGTCCATTAAAAAAAATATAAGTGCTGATAATTTCCTTGATCTATGGATCCCCAATTACTTACATTCAGTACTTAAATAGATTTATGACAACTACGAACTGTATAAATTTTTGAAGTACTACATTGTGACCCCTGTACCAGGAAGTAAAAACCTAATAAGATAAAAATATCTGTATGTCATATTTAAAGGTCAGTCTGGACCAGGAAGTGAATTCCTAACTAGATTAATATATCACTATGTAATGTGTTAGGGTCAACTAACTAAATGATATTTACTAACATTTTCCTTTTTAGCTCACCTTGCCAAAGGCAATGGAGCTTTTGCCATCACTTGGCGTCTGTCGTCCGTTAACTTATCGCATTTTAATCTTCTCCTCTGAAACCTCCCCGCCAAATGAACTGAAACTTGGTAGGAAGCATCTATGGAAGGTCCTCTCTAAAGACTGCTAATTTTGTCCCGATCTATTAACAAACATGGCCACCACAGGCAATTCTTGTTTCTGATTGGCCGATTTTTTAAAATCTTCTCCTCCGAAACCACTTGGTCAAATGAACCGAAACTTGATAGAAAGCATCTATGGAAGGTCCTCTATAAAGATTGCTAATTTAATCCTGATCCGTTAACAAACATGGCCACCACAGGCAATTCTTGTTTCTGATTGGCCGATTTTTTTAAATCTTCTCCGAAACCGCTTGGCCAAATGAATCGAAACTTGGTAGGAAGCATCTATGGAAGGTCCTCGATAAAGATTGCTCATTTCATCCCGATCCGTTAACAAACATGGCCGCCACAGGATGTTCTTGTGTCTGATTGGCTGATTTTTTTAAAATTTCTCCTCCGAAACCGCTTGGCCAAATGAACCGAAACTTGGTAGGAATCATCTATGGAAGGTCCTCTATAAAGATTGTTAATTTCATCCTGATCCGTTAACAAACATGGCCGCCACAGACAATTCTTGTTTCTGATTGGTTCATTTCTGAAAAAAACTTCTCCATTGTAGTAATCTGTTAAAAGGGAGATAACTCCTGCATTAAACTGTTAAAAGAAAGATAACTTGCTATTATCTCTCTTAGAAATTAACTAATGCAGATATAATGTAACATGTTTATACTATACATTACATGTAGGTATTCACATTTTAATATTCTTTTTAGCTCACCGTGCCAAAGGCAATGTGGGCTTTTGGCATCACTTGGCATCCGTCGTTTGTTGTCTGTCGTCTGTTAACATTTCACATTTTAATCTTCTCCTCTGAAACCCATCAGCCAAATGAACTGAAACTTAGTAGGAAGCATCTATGGAAGGTCCTCTCTAAAGAGTGCACATTTTGTTATGATCCATTACCAAACATGGCCCTCCACAGGCAATTCTTGTTTCTGATTGGCCAATTTTTAAAAATCTCCTCTGAAACCGCTTGGCCAAATTAACCGAAATATGGCAGGAAGCATCTATGGAATGTCCTCTATGAAGATGGCTCATTTCATCTCGATCGGTTAGCAAACATTGCCACCACAGGCAATTCTTGTTTCTGATTGGTTAATATCAAAAAAAAATCTCTGAAACTGCCTGGCCAAATGAACTGAAACTTGGTAGGAAGCATCTACATGTATGGAAGGTTGTGTATTAAGTTTCCTCAAAGCAGAATGAAAGGTGAGCGACACAGGCTCAGCCCACTGAGCCTCTAGTTTTTATCTAGTCACAAACTTTGCTCACACCCAGTGCAGTGTGCCTTAATTTGCTGTTGTCACATAGATATAATATTAGTTCAATGTTTTGTCTCAGAAATGATATATATTTAATATTGTTTTAAAGGATCATTCAAATTTTTTCTTATCTGTCAAAGTCAAAGGATTGAGAGCTGTTAATTGTATGTGTCATTTTCACCCGAACTCGGCAACTAGATTGATTTAGAACTAATAGATCACAAAAAAGTTTTTTCTCATCTACACAATTTCATGTATATAAATTAAACAGTGTCCCCGTGTAATTTATAATTTTTTTCGTCACAGTCCTAAGTAAAGAGACAAAATTTGAAATGCTGCAAAGCTCCTATTGCTTTTGGTTATTTAGTTTTTTTGAGCCATGGTGTTTTTAGAAGAGCATGCCAGTATTCATATGAGTGCATTCATTTGTTAAAAATTATTATATGATATGATAAATATTTGGCTTACCAAATATATTATATACCATTGAAATATTTTAAAGTCTTTCTTCAACATGAGTCCAGTTAAAAAAAATATACCCAAATGTTAAATTCCAGGACTGGCTCGCACAAACTCCAATTAAATTTAAGTCTCAATTAAACCTTAAGTATAAATTAATTTAATGTACATTTCAAGTAATTTTAAGTGTAAATTAAGTTTTAATCCATACTTAAATTTAATTAAAGTTGATGCGACCCAATCCTGTCTGCTATTTTAGGCCATTTCTTTAATTATGAAATAATTATGTGTAAAATAATGCACATGTAATATCGTGTGGGTTTTTTTCTGACGTATTTCAATGATATATAATATTTTTTGGTTTAGCCAATCATGTTTCGTTGTACCCTGGTATATATTGTGTGTATATTGAAAATTGGTTGGATATATTTTCTTACAAAGTAATATTTTATTTGTTAAGTTAGTTATGTGTACGTTTAGGTCAAGTTGTTATGATGACATGGACGGTGTATTAACTTAGACATCCTGGCCAGTTTTACCAATAGTACAAAACGGTATATCAAAACTTGGGTCTAATCCATTTAAATTTATATCCAAGGAAGGCAGACAAATTTCCTTATAAAATCTTGCATTGTGCAAATCTTCAAAGGACTTGCCTGTAAACATGTCTTCAGAATGCCTTCCTTGGATGGAAGAATGACTTGTCCAATTAATTGCAAGAAATACTAATAAATGCTGTAAAAACCAAATGAAATTATTTAACTGATATGTTAATAAAGACAATTTATTGTTTAATATGGTTAGATTAAATGTGCTACTCAGACAAGTTAGAAAAAAATTACTTATAAAGTTGTATATTAATAGACATGAACAAAATTATTATCTTTGATAATGTAATATATTATTGAAAATTTACATTTCGATCAAATTAAAATTATGGTCAATAATTTACTTGATGCCAGATTTTAGGTTAACTTTTGTTGATCTATACATAAAAATTCTATGATCAAATATATATAAGTGTGATTATTTTTACCTTTGTTGCCCCATACAGAGGAATATCTTGAACTGTATACTTATATTATATCAGCTAGTTGATTGTTACCTATGTTGAGCCATACACAGGAAAATTTTGAATTTAATTACTTAAATATGATTTTTGTTACCAATGTTGAGCCATGCACAGGAAAATTTTGAATTTAATTACATGTATTTAAATATGAATATTGTTACCTATGATGAGCCATGCACAGGAAAATATTTTTATTATTACCTTTGTTGCCCCATACAGAGGACAATCTTAAACTTAATTACTTATATATAACAGTGGTGATTGTTTCTTGTTATTAGACTGTTCATTGGTTTAGCATAATATTATATTGTTAGTCCTGATATTGTATTACTTGTCATGTGATAATGGTTCCTTACTAGCAACAGTAACATTTCTCATATTATGTAAAAAAAAAAAATGTACTTCCAATGTTATACCGCTACTTCCCTAATGCCATAGTTACGTCTTTCTTAACTGTTCAGACAAAAATTTACATAAGATGATTATAAAAATGTTTGTGGTAATTTTAGCTGTTGATCAAGGTTAGTGTTTGGGTTATGGTGTTTAACGCCACTTTCAACAATATTTCAGTTGTATATGTGGCAGTCAGTTTTATTGGTGGAGGAAACCCGAGTACCTAGAGAAAACCACCTACCTGTTGCAAGTTACTGACAAAACTTTATCACATAATGTTGTATAGAGTTCACCTCGCCTGAACGGGATTCGAACTCGCAACTTCAGTGGTGATATGCACTAACTAAACAAGGTAAAACAAATCTGATCTGTACCAATTATCTGAAGAAAACTTCTTATGTCAACCTTTATGAATAAGTCTTATGACTTAATGAAGATACCCATAATTTACTGTGGTTTTCTTTAGGTACTCCGGTTTCCTCCACCAATAAAACCGACTGCCACGATATGACTAAAATATTGTTGAAAGTGGCATTAAGCACTAAACCCAACCTAACCATTATTTACTTTTGTACCTGTTTGTTCATATAAAAAACACACCTACAATTGTAGTTTTTAAATCCTAAATACTATTATTAGAATTGGGATAGCTATTATACAACATTTTTATCTCCATAGATTTAATAATGCTTCACAGCTGCTATGCTATAAATTTTACTTAGAAAAATTGACATATAAATCTGATAATTTAGATCATCTACTCTTACAAAATATTCTTTAATAATGAAAAGATCTTAATTTAACGATATTGCCACATCCATTTGTACGATCTTTTTAGACTTAACAAAACAGACTGATCATACTGTAGATTTATTTATTCATGGAAACCATCTTTGTTTTTTTTTTTAAATATTTGAGAATAAACATTGAATAATTCATTTAGCTTACGGTCATTCATTTTTTAACCTGATTATTAGAATAAAAAGCTGGTATAAATTTCTTGATTTTTCAACACAAACAACTTTGCATTCCACATTAGGTTTCATATACAAAATATATTTCACAATGTACATTTCCCAACAAATCACTGCTTTTTTAGTAGTGATTTTTTATTGCACATTTATCAGATATCAGATCAAAGAAATACTTTAATCTGCAATGTAACACTTTATATAGAATTTCTGAATATCTATACATAATGTAACTGAATAAGAAGTTCTAAAATATAATACATTAGAAAGATTTGTCATGTTTGGCATATACCTAAGACAGTATTGAATGAACACTATACCATGTGACAAAGTAGTGCTTGCATGTATATTGTATAATCAAATGAAATATAAAATCAACCTTGTATTGATATATTATTTAAAATGGCATGGATTTAAATACTTGGTTGAATTGTAGAATGTAATTATATCTATTTTTCAATCTAATTAAAATAAGATGTTAGATCTTTTTATTTCTTTTTCAATACAAGAAAATCTAACACCATCCCATATAGAGTCATGTCAGGGGGTCATATTTTCAACCAATCAGTGACGAACCTGCCAATTCTTGAGGTATGGAAGCCAAGCACAAGCTGAGAGCTGTTGTCCGATTGGTCAATATTATTTTATTATCTTTTTTGATTGGATGGTCAGCGATGAATGAAAGGTTACCTGACATGACCTCATATGGGATGTCATTAGATGCTGTCGTATTGCCAAAAAATAAAAGATCCAACAAACATAATCAAATAAAAACTAATAAGTCTATCACATACTAAATATTTGCCATAATTTCACCAAGATTTGCATATACAAATTAAAACTTTATATATAAATATGTTAATAATTACATGTATAATTAAAATAATGAAAATTATTTTTAGAGAATAGCTGTGTACAAATGTGTTTCTAGAAATATTATCAACAGGAAACTGTTTAAAAATAGAAATTATTTATTTCTTGAAGTATTTAAGGAAAATATAAAATCAAGTAGATGTTTGTTACCTTTAGTTCTCATTTTTATGCCAGTACATTGTACTTAGCTATGTTATATAGTACATTTTAAGTTTTAAGAAGTGGTAGACTTGACTGATAAAATATGAAATAGAATTGTCACATGGTACAGTTGTAAAAGTAGATTTCATGCACTTGTTTACTACAAGACAACATTGTTACATTTGTTATTGTGATTTTGTACATACATCAGTCTTATAAAGACCCACTTAGGTGTACATACCTGGCTCTTTGTAAATGCATTTCACCATGTCATTACTTAGATCCAAATAAAAACAGCTTTGATGTTGAATTTTGTCTTTCATTTTTTTAAGTCTTGCCTGTATAATCGGTGATTTACATTTCCGCCTTAAAATTTTACAAGAAGAGTTTGAAGATACCAAAGGGGTAATCAGAATCCGTAAGTCGAAGAAGAACAGACAATACAATGGTCAAAAAAGAAAGTACAAAAGGACAAACAACGATATACAAACACTCCACAGAAAACAAAAGATCGAGAAACACGAATCCCACTAAAAAT
This sequence comes from Bathymodiolus septemdierum, assembly GCA_963383655.1. Classification (NCBI taxonomy): domain Eukaryota; kingdom Metazoa; phylum Mollusca; class Bivalvia; order Mytilida; family Modiolidae; genus Bathymodiolus; species Bathymodiolus septemdierum. Next base: position 23,404,210 of record OY726522.1, on the reverse strand, counting down.
CAGGTGTGAACTCGGGGGCACTCCAGAAGGTTAAGCAGTTCCTGCTCTACTAGTGGCACCTGTCGTGCTAATCTAGTTACAAACCCAAGTGATAAGTCATGATAGCCTTTCATAATTGTAGTTACTTGTAACCTCTTCTGTTTGCCAGTTAAATACATTATGAAAAGTGACGGTCAACAATTCCACCAATATCAACAAAACAATCACCTCTCACCTCAAATCATTGACCAAAAAAAAAAAGACCACGACATAGTATGTTGGAAAGCAAGTCCTGGTTTGAGACGGGCATAAAAATGTAACAAGGTTAAATCGGTTAATGGGATCCCAACCCTAGCCCCCTTGATAATTGGATCTCAAATGGCAATACATATATAAACAAACAATAAAAAAAACTTGCACAGATTCACTTCCACTCAAAAAGACCCATACCATCACAAAAATGAATGACAACATAAACATTGACAGTACAATGGCAGGGTCAATAAATGCTCATAGTTAACCGACTACTACCTAGGAAGGTAGAATCTGTTGATTAAAGACCATTACACTTGGGGGGAAAAAATCATAACTGATGCCCCCTGCTCACCACAGGGAGATGAAAGTAGGTTTTCTTGTGAAGCATTTCGAAGATATGTTGGCGTAATATGACTTATTATATAGATAGGTGTGATTTATGGGGATTTCTCCGTGAAATAAATTCCGGTATCTCACATGTGAGATATCAGTTTTTCCCGCCGAAACTACTTTTAAACAACTATAAGTGTGGTGGTTACGTCCCTTGTTGTGTTACGGTGAATAAACACACAATTGTAAACTGAAACAATTCTGCGAAATGTTATTGATGATTTTGGCAAATAAACAACATGACGTCATTGACGTCATATGAAGACTTCCAGTTTGAAACATAAAGATTAGACGTTATTTGGCTTCATGTACGCTTCAATTTTAATCAAATTTAACTAAAATAAGTTTTCAAGGTAGGCATTTTAATTATTTTTGTGTATTGTTGTAAATATGACATGTAGGATTTCACATTTTCAAGATGGCGGATCCTTCCAGCTGAACCCCTTAGTTACGACTTGTAGATTGAGAATTTTACACTATCATTGCTCGAAGATTCATACATGTGGAATGAAATATACAAATAAAAAATAATAATATATAAGAAATTTTGGAAGTCTATATAATAAACAGTATAACTAAATCATACATTTTGAATATCAAAATAAGACCACTCGTGACCGAATACGCATAAAAGATTAAACTTGTGGGCGGAACTAGTTTAATCCTTATGCGTACTTCGGTCATGAGTGATCTTATTTTGATATTCAAAATCTACGATTAGTTATACTATATTTCTTCCATATTTTTCAGTTCTGTTCTAATGAATTTAGACTGTCTGTTTTAAATATCACCAGAAGCTTATCTGACTCTGATACAGAGTAGGTTAGACTCTGTTTTCTTGCTCACCAAGTAGTCTGGTTATGTACATTTATATAGTTGACAATTGTTTGTCCACTAGCGTCTTACATGATTTTGCACACACTTATATGAAATGTTTCCATTTTTCAGTACTTTAGACTGCCTGTATGTAATTAGGTCACTAGAAAGGTAGTTCTTTAGTTGTATTTGGAATGAAGCAGTCTTATGAAATGCAGATTTAGTCTGGTACAAATGAAAACCCCTAGGGTCTTTGCTGTCATGACCCTGGGGTCCCAAGATTAACAATAAATCTTCTACACTTATATGAAATGTTTCCATTTTTCAGCACTTTAGACTGCCTGTATGTAATTAGGTCACTAGAAAGGCAGTTCTTTAGATGTATTTGAAATGAAGCAGTCTTATGAAATGCAGATTTAGTTTGGTACAAATGAAAACCCCTAGGGTCTTTGCTGTCATGACCCTGGGGCCCCAAGATTAACAATAAATCTTCTACACTAGGTGAGCAATACAGGCTCATTTGAGCCTCTAGTTAAATTTTTTACTCTGAAACTACAACTACAAATGTTTTGTAGCTTGGGACAAATGATGTTAATTAAATCTTCTGCAAAGATTTCTCATTTCATGACCAGGAAAAATAGTTTTCAAATAAGCATATTTTGAGCTATTTGCAAACCAGATGAGCAATACAAAATCCTAGTACCTTCTAGTTCACATTTTAATCTTTGCTTTCGAAATTGCTTGAACGAATTGAACCAAACTTGTCAGGAATGATCATTGTCAAGAGTGGATTCATACTTGTACAAATAAAATTAATCCTCCATATGATGAGGTTAGTAGGAGACCTAAAAGGGGGAATTTAAGTAGTTCTCCATAAGATTTGAATGTGAAAAAGTTAATGATAACAGGAGGACTGACACTAAGTGATACTAAAAGCTCACTTGGCCTTTGGCCAGGCAAGCTACAAATGTTTCTGTGTTTCAACACTTTGGACAGCCTACGATGGGAAGTCAGATATAAATGGGCATAATATAATATGCATTAACTGGCAAAATTACAAATTTTACAGCAATATGATGGTAATGCTATTCAGGTAACACAAAAATTGATTATTCTGGGGAAATTACAACTCTTATCATGTGATGTCATGTCAGTATTAGTGTTGGGAAAAAAAACATACAACAAATTACAAGATGACAGAAAAGTTTAATAAATACAGAACGATTCATAAATTACAAATATTGAGACAACAATGTCCATGTCGACTACATTCAATCTTTCTATGCAGACTTCTCTTTTGGTAAACTCAGCAGCTCTCTTGAATTATAAGCTCTATCAAGAAGAAGATTAACTAAACGCTCCGGTATATAACTGCCAATACGAATCAAAAGCTGAAAAGAGAATTTAATACTTAAAATTTTGTGTGCAAAAAAAACTATTAGAAATAAACAATGGTAAAAGGTATAAGTTTATTTATTCAGCAACTAGTTCATCCATAGACTGTATATATAGACAGTATTAGTGTCTTAAAATATAAAGTCTGTATAACCACATCAATGGTGTAATGGTTAACGTATTCACCTCGAGTTCGGTAGATCGTGGGTTCGAGCCCCGTTCGGATCAAACCAGACATAAAATTGGTATTTGTTGCTTCTTCACTAAGCACGCAGTATTAAGGAGAGAGAGCAAAGACTGGTTGGCTCTGAATCAGGATAATATGTCTGAGTGGGGCGACATGTCTATTCACAGACTGTTGTTTCAGTGAGCTAGCACTATAAAAATCCAAATAAGCATGTAGGTCTAGTACAAAGCTGACCTCATCATCATCTGATTGAAAATTGTTGAGTTGGTGCTAAACAGTAATCACTCACTCACTACAAAGTTTATGTGTATGAGGCTTAAAAACTGGGATAAAGGCCAGGATCACAGAGCCTTTCCACAATTTTAATTTTGTGTAAAATACACATTAATTTTATATTTTAAGACACTACATTAATATTGTGTTTATCCTGCAGAAAAATCACATTAAAACATGGATAATTATATTTTGAATTAAATAATAATATGTTATAACTATCCCTTGATTGCCCCTTTTCATATTCTCTGTCAACAGGAAGTGAACTGGATTTACAATTAGGTTCCTAAAGCTCACCAGGTAATATGTGAAGGGCAGGGGCATAGCTACCGTAAGGCACTAGGCACGTGCCTACACATAATTTTTTCTATTGATGAAAAATGACAAACAACGCATTACATATTTTAATTATGTCTGTATTATGTTTATTGTACCGATTACAAGCTTCCACAGGTTGAAAGATAAACAATTGCAATGAGTACTGTGACCTTAACTAACTCTTTGAAATTGACAGTTCATTTTATCTTCAAAGGCTTTGTCTTGACATAAAATAAAACACAATTTGTTTTTCACACGCTTTTTAACATCTGAATCTAGAAATGAATTGATACATTTACTAGTTTGTCATTGACCATCAAAAGAACTGTTGTCGGGCTATTGGCTTGCAGTATAAAAATGTCTGGCTCTAAGTCTAAACTTAAAGTTAGAACTTTGGATGAAATGTTTAAAAAGATAAGCGAATCTTCAGAAAATGATCCTGAACAGTTAGCACATACATTGTACAAGTGAAAACAGTTCAGTACTTAGCTTATCCGAGACTGATAGCGAACCAGTTGAATGTGAATCAAGTCGGACAGAAGCAACCAAATCGGACTTGGAGCCTTCCGTTTCAACCACCGATACTCAACAAAATATTGAACCTCCATACCTTGACATTGCCAAATTAACCGTAATGGATGACACAGTAAAACGAAAACTTTTTTCTTCAAAGTGGAACGACTCTCATATATACCAAACAGGTACACATAGAAAAAAATATTCCTTTTTAATTTTGTATTACATGTATATTAATTATATATGATAATGATACATGTATTACATAAAATTAAGTTTGCAGATCTGTTATTGTAGATCTTAATTACATCCGGACATTTCTCTCTGTGTTGCCAGTGTAAGAAAACATCGTTATTCTTTTTATACCCTGCCACAAAGTAGCTGATGCATATAACTTTATTCATGTTCATCATCCGTAATCATATATCAGGACTTTTTTCTACAACCTCGAGATTTTGAGATGCTTTGATATTTGGCTACAGGCGTATAATGACAAGTTACAGATCTCATTTTCTTTGCTGATTTTGAAGTATTAATGAAATACTTTGGACTTACTAGTAGCTTACGTGTAGTTACTCCATTAAGGGTATACGTAACATTCAGTCAAAAGTTCTCATATTCAGCAAAAATATATTAACAACTTCGAAATTTGTATTGTTTCCATGATAAAATAAGAATATATTTCATGTCTTTTATTGTTCAGATTTCGCCGTTTGTACATCTATTTATGCTTAAAATCGTTTTCCGTTACCCCCCACCAGGGCTCTGCCCTGGACCTGCTGGGGGCCTTATGTGGCCCCCAGAACCCTCGCCACAAGTTGTGCCTACATTTCATTTTATATCTAGCTACGCCCCTGAAGGGGTACCAGTTAAAAAAGCTATATTTTGGTCAGTGACAGTATATAACAAAAATTTATCCATTCAATGCCATTTGTCTGCTCTGATAAAACAAGGGCAGGATAAACAGTTTTACATGTAACAAAGTACAGTAATGGTATTTCATTAGTGATCTCAAATAGCTACATTTGTTTGTGATTCAAAATATGGAGACACTTTTTACATTACAGCATAGCTATATATAGCATAATCTGTTCAGATTTTTCATACTAGAATGTAAATAAATCACTGAAGACAGAGTTTGTATGGCATTTTATCATGGGTAAAATTATCTTCAGGGTTTTTTTTGGCAAAAATAATCTTACCAATGTTAAAATCTCCTACAGACTATTGCTTCCATAAATTGCCCTCCAAAAAAAAAAGATCTTTTGATCATCAAAATTTGTTATGACTGCAAACACTTACATAAATCTTATGCAAGAAAAATAATAACAGTTGTAATATAAATGCATTCTTTTCCTTTGATCTTTTTGTGGTTTATATACCAGAATGTAAGCAACAGCTAATAACTATGAACTAATACATGCAGATACGAGGTATTTCACACTTTAAATCTGGGTTGTAGTTTTATTACTCTCAGAGAGCCGTGCAATAATCAACGACCTAGATATGATATTGCATGGCTTCATGTTTTCCAAGTTAAACAGTTAAACAATCTCATGCTTATTTTAAAAGAAGATTCCATTTACTATGAAATTGATGTTAATATTTTGTCTTCTGATTCTGATTGAATGATTAAATTTGTGACTAGTAATGATTGATGAAAATTTGTACCTAACAAAATCAACAGTAGACATAATGAAGCATGTTTGAACTGATTCATGGAGTAATAAATAAAATAAAGAGTAATGAAGACTAACATTATCTTGGTCAACAAGGCTGCTACTGCCATCCACTAGATAACGTTGCTTAGGATTCTTAGCAATAACTGTCATTTCTATGGCATCTACGATGGGAGCTATTGTAGAGCAGGATTTAGACGAGAGAGCAGTTAAGGATTTCAACATTCCATCCACATACTTTCTACCATAAGTCTTCTTGATGGAGGCTGAGCTATCCTGCCACATCTTCTCAAATTCTTTTTCATAGACTGATAACTGAAAATAAATGTATGTATAATTCACCTTTTATTGATAATAATCTTGTTAAAAGTTGTCCCTACTGTAAAGATAATAAACATGAGCCTGTACCACTCATGGGGTCGTCATGATCGTATGGTAATTGGATTTCCAACTACCTGTGCAATCAGTGCCTATCACAACTAATGTTGTGAGTTCGAATCCAGCTCAGGCGAGGTGTACTCGATACAACATTATGCGATAAAGTTTGTCAGTGACTTGCAGCAGGTCAGTGGTTTTCTCTGGGTACTCCGGCTTCCTCCAACAATAAAACTGATCTCCACAATAAACCTGAAATATTGTTGAAAGTGGCGTTAAACACCATAACCCTAACCCTGTACCATTCATTAATGGTTATAAATTGTATTTTCACTACTAGAAGATGCCCTGTGATTCTCGCTGAAATTATTTGTAAATCATTGATTTTTGTGAACAATTCCACCTTACTACACTACTTGTTATTTGAAGTACAATGGTTTGGTTTTAAATGCTTTTGCAATTTTTGAGAATAACAGAGAAAACAATTCAATTGAGGATCTTTTAACTTTGCACACTTTTTTTTTACCATTTCAAGAGAATGCTATTAATTGTAAAAAGCAAGAAGGAAAAAGATAAAATCCTGTCAATAAAGGTACATTATATACAATTTCAATATGAATTTTCTTAAAGTTATTCTAGAGAAAGACATGATCGACTCATAAAGAAAATTAAAGAATTATCATGATCATATCCAATTAAATTTTGATTTGAGTCAAAAATAGTAATAATAATTTGTATTTGTTTTCATTTTAAATGAAATATATGGAAATAAATATTAACTGTTGTACATAGACATGTAGAATATATTGTCCTGGTCCAAATTTTTGTCCACTTATTCACCTGCCACACAACCCAAGCTTTAATTAAGTGTCCTTCGTTCTTGATTACCTTTGACCTCATTTATCCCACTTTTATTTTTTACCTGTACTATCTATTTTTAAAAAAGTTGGATAAATGGGAATGAACCATCCAATTATCATCTAAATCATTTAATTAGAGATAAAAATGAAAAAAACCCATTATGTTTGATATTTCACATATTTCTGCCTTTTACAAAAATATGTGTGCAGCAGATATGGAGGCCAACTTGAGTCAATTTATAATACACAATTAATAAGTCATCCAATTATCATTCATATTTTTTGTTATCTCCATTTTGATCAGTTAAGGGCAAAAGATTTCATATAATTCATACATGTTCTTATAGTGGTCTAATGTAAAATGTAATCTGATTTCCAATTAACACAAAAAAAAATTATAGTTAAAGGAAAAGGTTTGGTTCTTTCATATATGGTTAGGTTCAATCTGTTTAATTTAAAAAAAATATATCCCAATTGTCTTTTGAGTCGCAATCTTACATTTTCTACCACCCTCCCTCAATCAATACGATGTTTATTAAACCAAACTTTAATTGTGAAATAGGTATTGATTGTACAGGTATGTGATAAATATTACTTCTATACTAAATATTACTACCATATGATGATAACAACAGAAAATCATACATGATAATCAGATGATAACAACAGAAAATCATACATGATAATCATGTATGTCTAAGAACTTAACCTGAGTTCTATTGTAACACAAGTGGTCAAAATGAACATGGAGACCATTTTTGCCGGATCCCCAACATGGCCCTTTGCAAATAAGAATGATTATGCTTTACCAAATGCATTCCTTTTTGGATTTTACATCATATAATGTCTTATTTTAAATTACTTCCAATCAATCTGTTAATAACCAATAATTTTTCAAATTAATGAAATGTGGTGATATGATAACAGCTGACTGTAATATATACATGTACATTGTATATAAATCTGTTTATGATTTATTAACCCGTATTTTGTCTTTGAGTCCAAAATGACATCCAATCTTTTACTGCAGTAACGGATGCCATCTAGATTGGAGTTAAACCCTTAAACCCAATCTTTTACTGTATGTAGTATGCTTTCGTGATTGGAATTAAATCATCACCCCCTATTTTCTACTATAGATAAGGATGCTTCCTGGATTGGATTTACTACTTTTGTTTAACTTTTAATGCATACCTTACTTTTATTAAGCATGGCAGTAGAAGCTGAAAAATTTCCTGGTTCAACAGTGATTACTTTTATACCAAATTTTCTCATTTCCATTCTAAGTACATCAGTGAACCCTTCTTGTCCATACTTTGTCATACAGAAGGCAGAATTACATGGTATACCTATCTTTCCATTACTGCCTGTTACGTTTACAATTCGTCCTAAAAGTAAATTGAAAGAAAAAAAAAACTTTTTTAAAAACTTAATTAATTTCCTACTTTTGGTTGTGAATGGTAATGCAAGAAACATATATTTGTGCTTGTGATTGTAAAATTTTGATTTTTGCAAAATGGAGTGCTTCACCATAATTTTAATTCCTATATATACTAAATATATACTGTAATGTTATTGTTAAAAAAATATTGGTATATGAAATTCTTGTTCATTTTAATAGTCTGCAAATTCCATGTATTTCGTTTGTTGTAGCCAGATTTAGTATAACAGCCTACTCTATACCTAATCTGGTGTTAATATATGTTTGTTGTTAAGATACCAGTTATAGAAACACTGAAATATTGGTGTTTCTGTTGGTGTGACCACAATAGTCTAGATATAAGTGTGCACCAGTAGGTTTTGTGTGGATTAATTTCCCATAATATTCTTTATTGAACTTTATAAAATAATCACTTCTTTCATGTGAGTTTTGCCGGCAAGACAATTTATATCTGATGCAAATGACACTAGAGGCTCAGTGGACTGAGCCTGTGACACTCACCTTTCATTCTGCTTTGAGGAAACTTAATACAGAACCTTCCATAGGTGCTTCCCATCAAGTTTGGGTTCATTTGGCCAAGCAGTTACAGAGAAGAAGATTTTTAGAAATCAACCAATTAAAAACAAGAATGGTCTGTGGTGGCCATGTTTATTATCGGATCGGAACTAAATGAGCAATCTTTATAGATAACCTTCCAAGGATGCTTCCTATCAAGTTTTGATTCATTTGGCCATGCGGTTTCAGAGAAGAAGATTTTTTAGAAATCAACCAATCAGAAACAAGAATTGCCTATGGCGGCCATCTTTGTTAACGCATCGGAACTAAATTAGCAATTTTTATAAAGGACCTTCCAAGAATGCTTCCTACCAAGTTTCGATTCATTTGGTCAAGCGGTTTCAGAGGAGAAGAATTTTTTTTAAATCAACCAATCAGAAACAAGAATTGCCTGTGGTGGCCATCTTTGTTAACGGATCGGGACGAAATGAGCAATCTTTCTAGAGGATCTGCCATAGATGCTTCCTACCCACTACCCAGTTTCGATTCATTTGGCCAAGCGGTTTCAGAGGAGAAGATTTTTAAAAATCGGCCAATCAGAAACAAGAATTGCCTATGGCGGCCATGTTTGTTAACGGATCGGAACGAAATGAGCAATCTTTATAAAGGATCATTCAAGGATGCTTCCTACCAAGCAGTTCCAGAGAAGAAGATATTTTAGAAATCAACCAATCAGAAACAAGAATTGTCTGTGGCGGCCATGTTTGTTAACGGATCGGGACGAAATGAACAATCTTTATAGAGGACCTGCCATAGATGCTCCCTACCAAGTTTCGGATCATTTGGCCGCGCGGTTTCAGAAAAGAAGATTTTTTTTAATTGGCCAATCAGAAACAAGAATTGTCTATGGTGGCCATGTTTGTTAATGGATCGGGACAAAATGAGCAATCTTTAGAGAGGACTTTCCATAGATGCTTCCTACCAAGTTTCACTTCATTTGGCTGAGGGGTTTCAGAGGAGAAGATTAAAATGTGAAAAGTTAACGGACGACAGACAAGTGATGGCAAAAGCTCACATGGCCTTTGATAGGTGAGCTAAAAAAACAACATTAAATTCTTCAACTCAATTCAACTGCTAATTCATAGCTGAAGCAGAGTCCCAAAGTCTATTTTTTAATCTTAATTGCAAAATCAAAAACCTTACTAACCTTTTGATTGTCGGACTAATGGAATAAACTTCTTTGTGACTCTGACTAATCCAAACAAATTGACTTCTGCTAATCGTCTGTATTCTTCCAGGGGAGAGAACTCAATGTCTCCAGCTCCATAAATTGCAGCATTATTAATAAATGCCCATAGTCCTAAAATAATGCATAATATTTACACTGTAATATGAAATAATCTGAGGTTTCCAACTGACTACAGTAGTCACCCTTCTTGTAAGGCCACCCATTCTGTAATTAAAAAATGACCTTATAAGAGAGGTGACCTCTCTTGAGGGGGACAAATTCACTAATATCTTACTATCTCACTGCATCTTAACTGTGGCATGATAAGAGGTGTGTGGCCTTATAAGAGGGGGGACTAACAGACATTATTTCTAATATATGCATTTAATTTGTACCACTGACTAAATATCAATTCATTCAGAGTGGAAATTTAGAGATTTAGGCCTTTAAAATTAGTATGTTTAAACAACTAATACCATCTAAGATAAAGTGTAGAGTTGTCGAAACACTTTTTAAAAGGGATTACCAAAGGTTAATTCAAGTCAAGTTTTATTTACCGGGGAAAATTGGTCTGGCGGTTTAAGAGATTTGTGTAGGATAATAAGCCTAATTTGTATATAAGCAAATTTTGAAATAAAAAAAAAGCACAGAAAAAATGGAATATTCTACACTGTATTAACATTTAACTCATGATGTTGGTAGCATATGGCTGATTATGCTCTGATACTCTCCACTCATTATCCGTGGATCAATTGAAATAATTGCATTCGTTTTGGAGTTCTCCTGTTACTGATCAAGCATTTAGAAGTTGCTATAGCAACATAACATTACTCAAATTTTACAATTGGTGGGTAGGTCACAAAAATAAACAAAATAATATAAAACAATAATTGTTCATTTACAATACAAATGAGGTATCAAAGTAGTGTAAAATAATATTCTGGTCAAGAAGAATCTAGTATGAGTGCAAATAAGTTTCATCCTCCAAATGACACAAGGTCAATCAGATTGCAGATGAATTATTCATGAGCATGACAAATTTTCTTTCAAATGAACCATGGGTGATGATGGGAAAGTATCGGAGCGTGATCAGCCATGAATTACCGACAATTTTCATGATGTAGCTACAGTGTAATCCTACTTATTATGTCTACAACTTAATCCTACTTAATATGTGGAAGTTTTAAGAAATTTCTGTTCTTAGTTAAAACAGCTACCTAGGGATGGTATAAGTGTGCACCAACTATAAGAAATTCTTGACAATGACATTGATTGTAAATATTCTTGACCAATCACATTGGTTGTAGAAATTCTTGAGGGGCCGTCGTGGTCGCGATTGTATCGTAGATGGATTTACAACTACCTGTGCAATCAGTGTACCTAACACTACTAAAGTTGTCAGTTTGAATCCTGCTCATGTCGAGGTGTACTAGATACAACATTATGTGATAAAGTTTGTCCTCTATCAATAAATCTGACAACACGATATAACTGAAATATTGTTGAAAGTGGCATTAAACACCATAACCCTAATCCTAACAATTCTTGACCAATCATATTGGGTGTAACAACAAGTAATCAGTAAAATGTTGGTTTTTTATCACAGTATAGAAAAGATATTCGATGATGCTGTACATAACAATTTTGGTCACTGTAAATCATCAACGTTAGCATTCATTTTATTTGTGCAATGTTGTCCAACTCATAAATAAAATATTTATAGAATTATGAAGGTTGATACAGAAATTATCGCTGGTATCACAGCGAGTCTGATAGTACGAGCTGTGATACAAGTGATAATGTTGCTGTAAAGACATTCAAAATGTTATTGTTTATATATCAGACTTGTCATTATGTTTTTGATGTCACATCAGTATTACCAGTAATGGTCAGTCTGTTCTTACTGAAAATATCCCTTAATAAGATCAAAAGAAAAATGTATAAATTACCAATGATATTGGATACATTATAAGAGACAAACCTTTATCTTTGACTTTTTTCTCTACGACATCAAAGGCTTTATTTACTGAATTATCATCTGTTATATCAATCTGTACTATCTGTATGTTACTGTACTCAGACTTCAGTTTACTGGCTTCTGGTCCATCTTGGTTTAAACATCCAGCAAACACTGATAGCCCCTCTCCTGATAATCTCCGTGCTACAGCATTGCCAATCCCTTTAAAGAAATAAATCATACAAGGTATATTGTACTTATGTTGAGAAATTAATATATTAAAAAATTTTGATGTTAGTTATTGGCCCTTCAGATCTTAAATAACACAGCAGAAAAAAAATATCTGGAGAATTTATTAAATACCCTGACATATGTAATAATTTCAGCTTAAATTGTAACACCATAATACATATAAGTGTATTCATTATGCTAGAGCAATGTGTCATGTTCAGATATCAAACTCTGTGTTTTATTAGTTATACAAGATTTCTCTACTCATAAGTTTGACATTGAAAACTCATAAAACAGTTTTGAAAATGGTTTTCATTATGTATTGAAAACTTTAAGTTATATAAAATCAAAAACATTTCTATTCAGAACCATACTCTTGTAAAATAGTACACACAAAGTCATTTAATTTTTCTTTCTGCTTTCAAAAGAGGAGGGTATTAATTAGATGGCAATATTGTCTATTTTTATAGGATATTTAAGTAAAAATACATGAATATTTACATAATTTATTTGATCTGATACATGTACAATATTTAGTGGTGATCTATCTTGATAATATAGCAAACAATGCTTCTGCAGTTAAAAAAAAAACCTTTTAAACATTTCTAAAAAAAGAGCAAGCGCATTACAGTTGCTACGAAAGGCTAATATTTTTGCGTTCCTAACTAACTCTTCATACTTTTCCAATAGCAATTCAAAGTCAGTGTCCTGGTTGTCCCATTCTGCCCTCATTTCTGTGTAATTTTTATATATTGTTTAACTTGATCTCATCTTGAATATTTATGAAATATTTGCCGAAAGACATTAAGCAACCAACAATCAATTAATCTGTGTCAGTGATGTGTGGCAGGTTGGTGGTTTTCTCCGGTTACTCCGGTTTCCTCCACCAACAAAACTGACCACCACAATATAACTGAAATATTTAAACATGATAACCCTAACCCTTCGATATAATAAAACTTCAATGATATCAGTATGTCTACTAATAGAACATGGGCATTTTGAAAATCAGTATGTATATCTATGAATAGAACATGGTAATTACCTGTGTCACAACCAGTTATAAATACATATTTGTCTTCAGTGTCTATCCTCCTAAATGTCAGTTTCTGATAAACGGCATTAAAGATTACAATCAGTGTTACAAACATGATTGAATTAGCAACCACTGGTTGTACAACAATGTAAGGTAATATTGCTAGAACTCCTAAATATGACAATTCAAATGCCTGCAGTCCAAAAAACTTGTCCAGTCCCATTCCAAATTTACTTCGTAGCACCTCCATTTTGGATGTAATTGTACCTACAATGTACAAATATATAATTTGGATTATTCTGTTTTCAGACATGTCCAGCAAAATATTAGAATGATATTGATAATGAAGACAATAATTTCTCTTCACACTTTCATATACTAGTAACAGTAAAAGTTCAATAAATGTTGCTAATACAAACTAGAGGCTCAGTGGGCTGAGCCTGTGTCACTCACCTTTAATTCTGCTTTTGAGGAAGCTTAATACAAAACCTGTCATACATGTAGATGCTTCCTACCAAGTTTCGGTTCATATGGCTAAGCAGTTTCAAAGGAGAAGATTTTTTAGAAATCGACCAATCAGAAATAAGAATTGCATGTGGTGGCCATGTTTGCTAACCGATCGGGACGAAATGAGCAATCTTCATAGAGGACGTTCCATAGATGCTTCCTACCAAGTTTCGGTGGTAGCCATGTTTGTTAACCGATCGGGACGAAATGAGCAATCTTCATAGAGGACATTCCATAGATGATTCCTATCAAGTTTCGGTGGTAGCCATGTTTGTTAACCGATCGGGACAAAATGAGCAAAATTCATAGAGGACATTCCATAGATGCTTCCTACCAAGTTTCAGTTCATTTGGTCAAGCGGTTTCAGAGGAGAAGATTTTTTAAAATCGGCCAATCAGAAACAAGAATTGCCTGTGACGGCCATGTTTGGTAATGGATCATAACAAAATGTGCACTCTTTAGAGAGGACCTTCCATAGCTGCTTCCTACTAAGTTTCAGTTCAACCCACCATTTCTTTAGAAATGCCTGTACCAAGTCAGGGTCATTACGGTTTTCAGTTTTCCAGTTGTTGACTGATTTTGTCTGTTTATATACTTATGAGTTTTGACTTTCCCTTTGTAAGATTGTTCGGAGTTTGGTAATTTTGTTATTACCCTTATTCATTTGGCTGAGGGTTTCAGAGGAGAAGATTAAAATGTGAAAAGTAAATGGATAACAGACGATGGACACCAAGTGATGGCAAAAGCTCATATTGCTTTTGGCAAGGTTTGCTAAAAAGAATATTAAAATGTGAATACCTACTTGTAATGTATAGAATAAACATGTTACACTATATCAGCATTATTTAATTTCTAAGGGCAAGAGTTATCTTTCTTTATCAGTTTAGGCAAGAGTTATCTTTCTTTTAACAAAGGAGAAGTTTTTTAGAAATCAACCAATCAGAAACAAGAATTGCCTGTGGTGGCCATGTCTGTAAACGGATCGGGACAAAATGAGCAAATTTTATAGAGGACCTTCCATAGATGCTTCCTGCCAAGTTTCGGTTCATTTGGCCAAGCGATTTCATAGGAGAAGATTTTAAAAAATCGGCCAATCAGAAACAAGAATTGCCTGTGGCAGCCATGTTTGTTAATGGATTGGGACAAAATGTGCAATTTTTAGAGAGGACCTTCTATAGATGCTTCCTACCAAGTTTCAGTTCATATGGCTGAGGGTTTTCAGAGGAGAAGATTAATGTGAAAAGTTAACGGACGACGGACGTCAAGTGATGGCAAAAGCTCACATTGCCTTTGGCAAGATAAGCTAAAAATGTATTTATACATATTAAATCCTAAAGAGACAACCATTTACATATAGGTCAGATTATGAGTTTTGCTTACATTTCTGTAGCCAAATTTTATATAAAAAAAAATAGCCTCCCCCTCTAAAAGTTAAATGGTCCATCCCCAATACCTATAATGATAAGGTAGATATGTTTTAGATATTTAAACAGGAATTAAATAAGCTGCTGCTTGGAATTGAATTCCTGATATTCGGTGTACATAGAACAATCATGGCTGATGAGCGATGGAGCTAGAATTTCATCAATAGCATGAAAAAAGTGGCTTGTGTCGATGTATCCAATACATCGTGTAGCAGAGAAAATATTAGGTAGTCATATGTGCAAAAATACTGAAGTTGAAAAGTGAAAACCGATAAATAAACTGATTTGTATACTTTTTTGACGATTTTTTTAATTGGAAGCCTTCTCTTTATACAAAATGTATATTACACATTGAGATTATTTTAATCATTGACTGTATGGGATTTTTTATTGAAATAGTGTAAGTTGCTCTGGTTACAATGTCCAACTGCCACTAAACAGTAGGAACCACATTTCTTCATAACGTGGTATGTGCAGATCTGTCCTTCCAGAGACAAGTGGCTATGTCTTTTGAAAAGTGGTTTGAGTTGTCCCAGAGCCACTAATTATGGGGGAAAAAAGAGGTCTGAGTTGTCTTTTGCAAAGTAATCTGAATTTTCCGAAAAGTTGTCCGAGATTGTAGGAATCCAGGTCGTTTCTCTCCTATATTTTATAGTAAATGTAAATAGGACTATATTGTAAAAATTGTTTTTTTCATAGGCCTACTTAGTTATTTTAATACATATTGCTAGTAATCCTGTGTCAGAGTTGATTCTGTAATGAGTATAGTGTAAATATATTGTGACCAATTTACACATAAATTTGGATTAAATATATAACGATCTGCTGAGGGGTCGTCGTGGCCGTGAACTTATGGTAGTTGGATTTACAACTACCTGTGCAATATTCTGTTCTGAATAAACGTAATAACTTGTATCTTTAACCTTTGGGATTATTCTTAAGTTATTTTAGTGTATTAATCAGTGTTCAAGCAGGCGCAAAGGTGCCAAGTGTTGCATTTTTCATCACATACATTTTGTGTATTAACATCAGTTGTCATCGACTGTCATGTGTAAAGAATTCCATGAGGTATGGTTCTTTTAGTTTACTAAAGCGATACAGTCCAAATGTCAACATAAGAATCTGTATAGCATGTATAGTAATACTAAGAAACTGATTATTATAATCACTTGCTCTCCTATACTGATATGTCACGGTGAGTAACTTTGTCCCAAAAGACTTTCTTCGTTCCTTGCCAAGTTGATTTTGGGGGAACAATCAACATGCTTGACAATTTTCTGAAATGTATGGAGCTACCTTTAGGTGGGGTCCAATAACCACCATGTCAGATTAGTACAGATGGGTTCATTATTACAGACTAATAATAGTATAATCTAAAAACTAAATCTAAATCTAAAAAATATTACTAATATTTGTTTGAGGCAATTATGAATAATCACCACATGATTCATTCTAAAAGATAAAAAAAAACTGATAATAAAATTTTACTTTTGTTATATTTATTTTGCATTTTTTTACTTTTCGATATAGATCTATGTCAAATATTAAAATGGATGTCAAATATATATCTGGTTTTAAACGTTATCCTTCCTTTTACTCAAAAGTTTAACAATCCGGGGCGAAATGACCGGAGCAAACAGGTGAACATGCGAAATGACTTGGATACAAGTTTGCAGCAATGAATTGGTTTCAGGTCCTTCCGGCCCAGGTCATTCCGGCCCTAAATTAAAAGTCGATTCGGCCCCATTGGAAATTAAATACTTTTGAACTGAAATACACAAGTGTTTATCATTTCAAAATGTTTTTGATCGATTTTAGTTTTAAAAATTCAAACATTAGAATTTTTTGTGTGTAATCAAGAAATCAATGTACTCGTTATCTTTGATTGTACTCTAAATTAAGCTACACCCAAGCTGATTCTATTGTTTGATATCGCCAATTAATTTGAACAATTTATAAAATCAAGCGTAGTAAAAACATACAAGAAGAACTCAAAACCCAAGCTAATTTTAGGGACATATAGGGTGTTAGAAATTTGAAAGTCTTTGTTCCGCCGCACTGTGGCTATAAAAAAAAAGAACTATGACTATAGCTTTCATTCATTCCTTCCATGCATGATGTCTTACCCATGTGTAGTGTGTTCCAGACCTGTCAAACCGTGGCAGCAAGCTCTAAGTGCGATTCCTGTGGAAACTAGTCATCTCCCGCTTATCATTTGACACACACTTTCTGTTTGACGTTCAGGTTTGCTAGTTTATAACGTAATATTAATAGTAGGGCCGAATCGTCTTGGGCCGAATTGGTTTGGGGCCGGATCGACCTGATACCAATTGAATATAAAAATGTAAGCTATGCAAGATTATATTTAGAGTCCATGCAAAATAAAAAAATGTGCTGTTCACATTTCAAGTGACAAAGGACAATTTCAACAAAATACAATCACAATTAAACAACCTTCTAATAAAGATAATTTACCAAGAAAATTATCGGACGATGCAGTAATCCAGGGGATTATAGTACAATCTCAGGTGATTATCTCAGGGGATGTCATAGGGAAAGGGGATGGAATCGGCAAATAATGATGCTAGAAAATGGCCGATTTTACCATTCGATGTATCTCGGGATTTTATAATAAGTAAGGAAATTCTCGTCTAGTTCTCGTATATCGAGAAACTTTTCATTGGATGATTTTTTGACGTATGCAAATTTAGAATCGACCGAAATAAGTCGGAAAATACCGAAGTATAATTGTAATATACAGAAAATATCGAAGGAAATTCGGCAATATATTTATAAGAAAGTGGGCGTTGATTAAAAAATAAATCCAAAAGTTCTTCAAGGTAGGTATATTTAATTTAAATAATTGCAACTATAATATTCATATAAATATGAACTTTAAAAAAGTTATTATTTAATATTGATAACAATTTCAAAATAAAACAATTAAATGCAAAAAGTTGAATTAACAATGATTATTGGGGAAAATGCTTTTTAAGGAATTTGAATAAAGGGAGATGTATAGTATCATAAAATTACTACTGAAAAAGTTTTTTGAGTAAAAAAAATTGAACCAATAGTGATTTACACAGTTTGTCTATAAGCTAGTAATAAGTATCCTTATATTTAAAAAAATGAAATAAATATTTTACAATATTGTCTGTACTCCTGTAGGAGTGGGAAGCTCATCTAAATAGATCCTCTGTTTTTAATAACAATTTACATATTCATAAAATAAAATAATCTAAAATGCATATGTATGCTAAATAAAATTTGGAGTAAGTGTTAACTATGTTAGATATCTACAGTACATACCATTAGTTGTTTACACAATACACTCAGTATTGTTTGTAAACAAACATCTGCTTTGCATATCATACATCCTCGGATTTACTATATTTTAAAAAGACCTCTGAAATGCTATGTTCTAAAGATTACAAAAAAGAAGGAAACAGTAGACTTCGACTATAACATCAATGGACAAACCTTAGAAACAGTAGCATCAAATCCATACCTAGAAGCTGAACTCACGAACACCATGTCTTGGGATAAACAAGTTCAGAAAGTTGTAGCGAAAGGAAATAAAGCACTAGATTTCATACGTAGAAATGTAGGATCATGTCCAGAGGAGGTAAAGAAACAAGCATACCTTGCGCTTGTCCGACCTCACCTTGAGTATGCCAGCAGCGCCTTGGGACCCTCATCTCCAAAAACATATTCAACAGATTGAGATGATCCAACGCCGAGCAGCACGCTTCATCAAAAGCAACTACTCAAGAAACCCTGGTACAGTGACAACATTACTCGAACAACTGGAATTACTACCACTTTCAACAAGGAGAAAAATAGCCCGTATCATCACACTTTTACATAAAGCCATCCATGAAAAAGTAGCGATACCAATACCATCCTACATCATTAAACCAACGAGAACTTCGAGATTCCATCATCCGAAATGGTACATACAAATTAGACCGAAAAAAGATGTTTACAAATACAGTTTCTTCCCACGTACCATCAGGGATTGGAACCAACTATCAGATGAGCTGTTAGACATAGAGAGCAGTGAGGAATTGAAGAGCGGACTCACTAAGCTCTACTACGGTGGCTGAACAACATGAACAAAAGATGATGATTTTATCCTGATTTTAATCACTTGTAAATACACACACTGAGTGATGGGTCAACGACCTTTTTCAAGTCAACACCATAGATAGATTTAGACTATAGATAAGATAGACACGTTTTTTTTATTAATTTATTTAAAAGAAAATATAACCTATATTTTCTGTTTCTATATATAATAGCTAAGGTAAAAATACATTACAAAAGAAAAAAAATCCATTCAGAAAAAAATTGTCAAATTAAAAATCCTCCTGATTCTGATCCTGATCATAACAGCAGCTCGCTGGTAAGATTTGGCCTAAAATTTGATTATATTTTACATCACATCCAAAATTTTACAAGAAGCCATATGTTGAATGTAAAATAATACAAATCTCCGTGGGAAATTATATATTTCAAACTATTACATCCATATTTTGTCACAATATATCCATAAATAAATGTCTGGCCAACTCATTTACCTAACACGATGCACACATTAGCAGGTCCCAATATTTTGAATGGCTGAGTATATAGCCAAGGGAGATGATCATTTCAATAGCCTAATTATCTCCATAAAAGTGAAAGTAACCGGAAGTGGATAAGTTTACTAAAGAACTTCCGGTTGTAAATGAAAGTAGGAGTACGCAAAAAATATTTGTTTCTTGCGAATTTTCAGGTGTAGTCGTGTGGACAGGAAGTAATCAGGATGACTGCCCTGTAAATAGATATGTGTTATATAATTGCGCATCCATAACATCATCACAGAAACTCAAGACTACTGTGGTTCATGTTTTAGCTGTGACAAGTTGCAGAACTTGTTCAACGAATGTGACAGAAGTCAGAAGGTTCAATCAACAAGCTGGTCTACAGATATCGGATGAACACATTCCAAAACGATTTGATAAAAACGAGACGATGACAACAAAAGGAGGAATAACACTTCTTAACTTCTTTGTATATAACTCTGAATATTCACCCAGAGAAGGAGAGGTTTGTTTTTTCCCTTACTATGTTTAGTATACAGTATAGTATGGTGGGTAATCCTATAGAGTAGCGGCATAAATTCACAATTTTCAAATGGACAGCGTAAATTATTTTTTAAATATTAAGTGCAATTTTAAAAGGATCCCTGTAAAGTGAGAAACGAAACAGAAACAAAACACAGCAAAACGAAACGAAATGAAATATGGACCAGACGCATGTAGCATATCTGACACATCCATGTAGCCATTCTCTAATCTAATCTTATCAAAATTATCAAAGTTAAATGTGAACATCTTGAGATCCACCGGAATGATGACAAGTTCAATGCACTTGTGTGTTGCATCGCTGATATAATTATATCATATTTTGTCCTACTGATTGTGTAACAATATTATTTCATGTGTTTTGTTAAGATACAGCCTTTGAAATTGCTTTAATAATTTACGCCGCTATACTATATAGTAGGTCTACAAGATATCCAATTTATGCTGCTACTCTTATAGGATTACTGTATGGTGTTTATAATGTATCTGCAGCAGTATTTTGATATACATTGTATGTCAAAGCAATTTTATACTGAAATTTGTCCAAACATGCAAACACTCACAAGGCCATTTACTTACAATATGGATTCTCATTGTAACAGCCAATTTTTTGTTGTTTTTAAATTTTTAAATTTTGCAAAGATTTGCGATACATTGTATGTGAATAAGGTTGCTGTAAACTTTCATGTCTAACTTCATAATTAATAACTAAAAGTGATTGTAGTTTTCTTATTCCATACATTTACATTTTATATTGAAATCTTAACTAATTGAAACTGTATTGAGAGTTACTCACTAATCACAATATGCATACATGTGAACCTTCCAGCGGGAGCATTTTTCTCCTGATTTTGAGGGCCCCATCCGTCCCTCCTGTCAACTTTCAAAATCTTCCGCCCGTGAAAAAAATCAAGTACAATAAAATCTTGACCTACATTTTGCGATCAATATTTCTGGAAATTCCCCATTTGGAACTCCTGCGCTGACGAAAAACGCCGAGAGATATGAATGGTAAAGGTGAATGTTGTATTTAATGATATCCGGTTATTGATCTGTTTGACACCTTTACAGGTAAATTGGGTCATGGTGATTAATTAAGGTGTTGATGATTATGCAACAATTATCCACTGATTGACAGTTAATTGGGGATAAGGAAGTGGGTTTGTGGCACACGCTTAGACGATTAGAAGTGTGATAGCGGCAATTAAAAAGTTATAAACCGTTGTGCAAACAGGAATCGGACAACCTTTGATGCCGAGGAAAACTTCTTATTTCGATCAAACGTGCAATGAAATCATCTCGGATTGAGTTGTTTTGGCTTGTATGGGACCAAAGCCGATCAAAGTATTATTCAAGGACTAAGTTCCAGGATGGAATTGATAAACCACAAAAATGCCAACACGTATGCTATCACCCAACGCACCAGCAGCAAAGTGACTTAATTTTAGTGCTCTATGACTTTATTGTTCAGAACATTCTGTCTTCATTGTTATTGCTTTGTTATAACCTTATGATTATGAATGATTATGAATAAATTATAAATACAGTTTTTATCCTTCATTCATCATATGAAACACTACTAATAAGACAGAAATGTAAACAATATATATTGAAATGGGATGCAGTTGGTTCAATACTGAAATAAACAAAAGGAAAACATCAATAAACAATAAAAACACACATCAAATACATCGATAAAAAATCTCCAGTTATGAGACCAAATCTCCAGCCAAAAATTTGCAAATCTCCAGTTGTAGCATGGCAACTCTATAACATGTATGAATATGGATTCTGAATTTTCTAATTTGTTTAAAATATGTTCCTGTCAGATATAAATTAGAATGAGTACCATGTGCAAAGTAAAATGGTTGTGATTTTGACCATACATGCCATACAATGATATATACTTTACAGTACAGTATTACACTTAATTAAAGCTAAATCTGTATGTGTACTTATTGTTTTAAATGATTTTCTACAGGAAGAGAAAAAGATCATGTTCTATTATCCAAAGAATGTAGATATTGATACAAAAATAAAACAGATTGGCTTGTGTGAAGCCATCAGTAAATTTACGGAGTGAGTATTGTAGTAGAAAGAATTTACCAAAAAAAAACTTTAAACCATAACTCAAACATTTCTCCAAAAATGGTGTAACATTGCCATCACATATCAGCATTTCACAGTTTCACATGACATCTTTAAACATTACTCCTCTTCACAGATTTAATCACATCGGTGGTGTAATGAATAGCATGCTCACCTTGAGTTCGGTAGATTGTGGGTTCCAGCCCCGATCGGACCAAACCAAAGACAATAAATCTGTTATTGTTTGCTTCTCTTCTAAGCATGCAGCATTAAGGAGAAAGAGCAAAGACTGGTTGGCTCGGAGTCAGGATAATGTGTCCGATTTAAGCGACATGTCTACCAGTGGACTGTACATGTTGTTTCAGTGTGCTAGCACTATTTTAAAAATCCAAGTAAACATGTTGGTCAAGTACAAAGTGGACATCATTATTATCCCATTGAATATAAGACTTTTTTGTCATGATATACATGTAGCTGAAAATTGGCCATTATTAAAACAAAAATTAGTTACTCACTCATATAGTACATGTAGGTTAAATTATACATGTTGCATTTGTTTCAGCAGTGACACAGTAATATCATCAATGTAAAATGTCAAATTCTGCCTTTGACCAGTAGTTTTGTAGTTTGAACCAGATAGTTGTTAAACTCAATACTTCAAACTTGTTGAAATTTTGCTTGTTTGATGTTATATCATGTATCATAAAGTGTATTTTATTTTTTATTTTGTCCATGCATAGTGTATCTCCCTATTATTTAAAGCCACAAAATTTACAATTTGCCATGACCCATTTCTTATTTTTTATTTATTTATTTTTTCAATGGTCAAAACCCTCTTGTTTACATTTTGAGACCATCAGTTTAAGATTTGTGGGTCACATCTACATTCTTGTCCAGTATTTAAGGATTTTATTAGTGTTATTTTTTAAACAAAAGTTACATGTTAAAATTGTGATGGTTTTAAAACATTCTTATTTTCCTTCTTTCTTTTTATAGAACATTTTCCGACAAGCCATGCCAGAGTTTACATACACAAAAAACAAGACAATTATTTTATGAACCAGAAAAAGATTTTTGGATAATAATGGTAAGAAATACTTTAGTATGTACTCACTCAGTGAATAGTACTCACACAGAACTACATACTCAAACAGTACTTAGTAATCACTAAGTGATGACAGTAATGCTGTACACACACAGTACAAATGACATGGGTTGTGTAATGGTTAGCATTCTTGCTTTAAGTGCAGAAGATCTTGGAGTTGAGCCCTGGTCAGATCAAACCAAGGACTATAAATTTATATTTTCTGCTTCTTTGCTAAGCACCTCACTTTAAGGAGTAAGAGCAAAGATTGGTTGGCTCTGAATCAGAATAATGTATAGCAACATGTCTGCTCGTGAACTGTTGTTTCAGTGAGCATAGCACTATAAGAATCCAAATAATGTTGTTGATCTAGTACAGAGCAGACATGATTATCATCTTTTTTTCTCACCAAGATTATAGCTAAGAAAATTGCTCACTTGCCGTTAAACAGCAATCACTCCCTCACACAATATGAAATACTCGCAAAACTGCATATATAGTACTCACATAGTACTTAGAACTCACCTGGTACATAGAACTCACACAAAACTTTAAAGTTCTTACACATTATATACTACTCACATAAGGTACTTACTCAAACAGTTTTACTCATTGTTGAAGACCCTACTGTAATTGTGAAATGCAGAACAGCCCTTCCACAGATATTTATATGACAAAAATAAAGTGTAATTTTTTTTTCAGTTTTAATCTTAAATAATTTAATTATTAGTGTTTATATAGTTTGTACTTTAACATGACGTTAAAATAAAGAGATGAGTTTATATTTTAGCATGAATAAAAATCCTTTTGTTCCTATCTTTTATTCTCTCATAAAGAATAAAATACAATGAAGCCTGTCTTAGTAGAGCCATGAATAAACTGGAATCCTTTATAAACCGAACATTAATGTAGTCTGAATGTAGGAATCTCTGTTAATTTAACCTGTATAAACCAAACACTTGTGCATTCTGAACACAAAAGTTGTTCCCAGGGAGGTTCAGATTAGACAGGTTTCATTGTATTTCATTCAATTCTTAAATAAAAGGAACTTATATATTGTAGACAATTAGTATACCTTATACAGAGAAGACAAAGGATGGTACTTCTGTAGTAGAATATCGTGAAGAAGACGTGCAAGATTGTGTGTATGAAGCTTTACTTAAACAAGCATACAAAATGTTCCAGGTATTTACTGAAAAAAAATGTTTCCATGGAAATAATTTGATTTTCAGGGAGAAGATTCCAAATTAAAACTATATGTATTTTTCCAGTGTGTATTAATACTGGTACCTTGTATTTTTCCCCCATAGGATCCCTGTCATATAGCACACAAACATATGTGTATTTAAACCTAATATATATACATGTAATAGTAATCACCTGTATGCATAACCATAATGAAGGTGGAGAATGGGTTAAGTTTTAAACACGAAAGTGATTACTGTTTTATTAGCATCCTAATCATAAAGTAATTGAAGTAAATATCACATCATTTAAATGTCAACTTAATTGTGTAAATATGTTGGGTTTTTTGGGTTTTTTTTTTTATATAAATATTTCTGTTGACATTAACATGTCTGTTTTTAGATATTTCCCGGGGATTAGATTGATTGATTGATTGATTATTGCTTAGCATCCAGAGAGCAGAATCTTGACTATATTCAGAAGGAGAACAAGTTCAATAATATATAAAAACTATATAGGAATGAGTAAAGAGATGGGTGAACATCTTTTGACTGCCACTGACAAAGTATGAAGATTTGGGAAGGGACGACAATTCTAGTCTTTTTGGAATCTACAAAAGATGTCTGTAGCTTGCAGGGAGCATGGCACTCTCCAAATACATTTCCCTCTATGGTCCCGAGTTGACATTTAGCAAAGCAATGTAAATGTTTAAATAATCCAGCTAATAATATATTGAAAACATTATTGAAACACATCTTTTTCTTACAGCTATTCAACGGAACATTTTATCATATTTTATCAAAAAATGGAGATGATGTTCAAAGTCTTAAGCAAAGATTGGATCACTTCTACAATAGAGTAAGTAATTATCATACACACAAATCAGGTACCAGACAAAGGTATTCATGATATTGACATCATAAACACTATGTTAGATGGTCCTTACTCATTCTTAGTTTTCATTACCAACTTGAATTTGCTTTAAAAAGCCATTGGTTGTTCACTTTACATAATATTTTCCTACTAAAGTCATCTGTATTAAAATGGTGTTGTTTTTGTGATTGGTTAAAATTATATATGTCATCTGGCTCTCCAGTTTAAAATTAATGTAATATGTCATTGTGTACATGTTATCCATTCATATTTTCACATAATTTTGATCAGTGGTTTTCTCTGGGTACTCTGGTTTCCTTCACCAATAAAATTGACTGCCACGATACAACTGAAATATTAAAAGTGGTGTTAAACACCATAACCTTAACCCCACATAATTTGATGATTTAGTAAGAATCAATATACAATGATTACTGTAATGCTAATGAAAATGTGAATTGATTTCTGTTAAAAATATGTAGCAATGAATAAGACTTACATGTAGAAGTAGAAATATGTAGCAATGAATAATACTTACATGTAGAAGTAGAAATATGTAGCAATGAATAATACTTACACGTAGAAGTAGAAATATGTAGCAATGAATAATACTTACATGTAGAAGTAGAAATATGTAGCAATGAATAAGACTTACATGTAGAAGTAGAAATATGTAGCAATGAATAAGACTTACATGTAGAAGTAGAAATATGTAGCAATGAATAAGACTTACATGTAGAAGTAGAAATATGTAGCAATGAATAATACTTACATGTAGAAGTAGAAATATGTAGCAATGAATAAGACTTACATGTAGAAGTAGAAATATGTAGCAATGAATAAGACTTACATGTAGAAGTAGAAATATGTAGCAATGAATAAGACTTGCATGTAGAAGTAGAAATATGTAGCAATGAATAAGACTTACATGTAGAAGTAGAAATATGTAGCAATGAATAAGACTTACATGTAGAAGTAGAAATATGTAGCAATGAATAAGACTTACATGTAGAAGTAGAAATATGTAGCAATGAATAAGACTTACATGTAGAAGTAGAAATATGTAGCAATGAATAAGACTTACATGTAGAAGTAGAAATATGTAGCAATGAATAATACTTACATGTAGAAGTAGAAATATGTAGCAATGAATAATACTTACATGTAGAAGTAGAAATATGTAGCAATGAATAATACTTACATGTAGAAGTAGAAATATGTAGCAATGAATAAGACTTACATGTAGAAGTAGAAATATGTAGCAATGAATAATACTTACATGTATAAGTAGAAATATGTAGCAATGAATAAGACTTACATGTAGAAGTAGAAATATGTAGCAATGAATAATACTTACATGTAGAAGAAAGAAAGGCAGAAGATACCAAGATGTGATAGAAAAAATCATAACTCAATATAGAAAGACAAACGTGAAGCCCAAATATAAAAAAGAGACATAGACAAATAAAAAATAAATATGAACAAACATAGAAAATTAGGATGAGAAACATGGGATCGGACAAATATCAGGTGAATTCAGGTGCATGCTCTGGAAAGGCAAGCAGTTCCTGCTCTGTATGTGGCAACCACCGTGTCACTCGAGGTAATGTTTAGAGTCCAGTTAATGTTGTAAAGGAACTAAAAGAGACGGCGATAGATTATGACGGTAAAAACAGATCCCGAGTCATCTGTAAGGCAGACAGGGCATAGTCATCAACCAATTTATCATGTCGACCGTGAACTTACGAAGTGAAAACTTGAATCGATAAACTGTTATGAACCTGTATGTAAGCAACTTGTCAACATCAATCCTCTATCCAGAGAATTAAGACAGGATACACTGACCATGGTATATGTTATTGATGTATTTATATTTTCATGCCGTAATTAGGTTGTCTGTTAGAAAATCTGTATGGTGTGAAAATATTCCTTGTTTCAACATTTATTTTGTATAAGCTATTAATTAACCATTTAAAAAATGTGAAGAAAAATATATGTCTGCAAAAATTAAACAATTTAATTTAGCAAAACAATATTCAACATGAATAAATTATTAAATTTTAGAGGCTTTTTACTGTAAGCTTCATCTTTGACCTTGTTCTAACAAGACTTTGATGTTTCCTCTATTTCAGTACCTCCAAACATTAAGGCCACAGCTCTGTGATATACTGGATATATTTTGTGGAATCCATTTTATGCCATTAGACAAGATCACATTTCTGCGAGTGCAGTGCTTTATCAACTTATTAGAAGCTACGTTTTCTTCTGTCAAATATACAGCTTTTCTATACAATGACCAACTAGTCTGGTAAGATCTTATATACCATACTTATAACAAAAGTAATGGTACAATTATATATTTTATGAATGGATTTACACTTTTAGCTTTTGTATTTTCTATTATACTTGAACTTCATATCAATATCTGTTTATCTACACTGTAATGTTTAGCTGACCTGGAAGGAAAATTCCATATTCTGAAAAATATATGTCTATAGAATTCTCTGTTACAAGACAATAATTCCACAGAATTCAGATAAAATAAGCATTCTGGGAGTACTGCTAAGCATTACATGTCCACAACCGGCCACAGCTATATCTGAAGATGAGCATACATTATTATGAACTGAAACTCAAACTTGATCTGTAAATTCTCATGACATGACTAACAATATCTCTACTCATTACCTAATGAGTGTAATGTTTTGCGTGCTCACTTTGAGTGTGGTAGATCTCGGGTTCAAGTCACGTTCAGGTCAAACCAAACACTATAAAATTGGTATTAGCTGCTTCTCCGTAAGTCAAAAGACTAGTTGGCTCGAAATCAGGATAATGTTTCGTAGTGGGGTGACATATTTACCCACGGACTGTTGTTTCAATGAGCTACCACTATGCAAATCCAACTAAGCGTATTGGTCTAGTACAAAACAGACATCATAACATTGAAATACAACTTGTTCTAGCCATGATATGACTGATAAATTGCTCACTCGATATTAAACAATAATCACTCAACACAATTATACATATCCAACCACGTCTTACATTTATGACAATCTTTTTCATTTCTTGTAACTATTGACTGAACAGACATGTTTTAGATTGGCACATAAAGCTTAAATAAATAAGGTTTAAATGGTTGTTTGACATAACAACATTATTCTTTTACTATATTTCAGGGTCAAAGGTCTGTTTGGAAAAAAGAGATATTAACCATGATTGTACCAATCATGGTCCTTTTATTATATCTATTTGCAATATGAAACCTGAGTTTTTTTTAAAATATGTTTTTTCTTCTCCATTTTTTTAAGGAGTGGTTTAGAACAAGAAGATATGAGGATAATGTACAAATATTTAACCACCAGTCTCTTTCCTACTCATCTAGAACAAGAACTACAAGGAGGTACAACCTCCCCAGCCAGGATACAGGGAGGAGTTCATTATGGAAAGTAAATATCTCACATAAAATGAAAAATAAGAAATACCACACTGTTGGAACAGTTCCAAAATCCAATTGAAAAATCGTAGAAACAGACAAAATCGATACCCTAACACATACAGATGAGAGCTTACTTTCCTGGCTTGGTACAGGCACATAAAAAAAAAGTGGCAGGGTTAAACTAGCTTTATGGACCCATACCTCTCAGTTTTTTTTCTAACTTTTTATAGCAGGAATTATTGTATACTTCTAAAAAAAAAATTACTGAATCTATTATCTATTTTAAGGTGGTACCATACACTACAGGGAGATAACTCTTTAAAATCAGTTGAACGTTTTGATCATATGATGTTTGTATGCAGATTTCAAGCATCTCGGTGATCAAAACCACAGAGAGAAAAGCTGCTATGTGGCTAGTGAATTTAAGCTCTGAGTGTTGGTTGGAATTTGTTAAAATTTTGATATTTATTATAGTGGATATATTCAAACACACTGCCAAAAAAATAAGAAAATTAAACGAGCAGATCTAATTTTACCTGAAGTGTATGGTACCACCTTAATATATGTTTTTTTTATTTATGAAAATTATGTTTTTTTTATACTAAAATTCATCTGAGTCCACTGTCAATATTAACAAATCAAATAAGAATGGGACGTATATGAGTGCCTTATCTATGAAGAATACCACATACATAGTAGGAAAAAATGTAACAATGGGATTGGCCTATCCTGGTACCATATATTCAACTATATGATTTATTATTTGTAGACTTCATCTACCAAATAGTCATGATTATTGCTAAAATACTGCTCACTTGACACTCAATAATAACATTTTTCTGACAGAATATAATATGAGATTATGAAAATAGAGTTTAAAACAGTAATGGTCAACAATTCCACCCATATCAACAAAACCAACAATCACTTCTCACCTCAACTCATTGAACATCAAAAAAGACCATGACATATGACGTAGGAAATCATGGTCCTGAATTGGAACAGGCACAAAAATGTTTTATGTATACCTTTCTTTTCCAAATATGACATAGCAATGCTTCATGTAAATTGCTATTGTCACTATAATTCGTATTGTATTCTGTTAATATAATCTATCTACATTTTTATTAATACAAAGGTTTATAACGGGTCCACCAGATATAAAGAATGAACAAAACCTAGGTAAAATTCCGAGAGTATATATAAACACAGATGAAGAAAATGAGGAATGTTATCTACTAGTATACAGAGCACACAATGCTAGTGTGTGTATGTTAATTAATGGTAGGTATTGTAATATATTATGAAATAAAAAATATAAAAAAGGCATAAATTTACGGAAGATTGAGTAAATTAAATAATTATCTTTATATCTGATATTCACAACAATTTAACATCATGTGTGTAATTGTTAAAATACAGAGATTGAATTCTTCAGTTACAACCCATATAATACATAAACAATATATGTAGTGTCAGAAAATGTGAAATATATTTACACAAGCTTTAGAAATGGATAGAAAAGTGAGCCTTTGGTGAAGTTTTGTAGCGAGTGTAAATGAATGTTATATTTACAGATACTGTACGTATAATATGTGTATCCTGCAATGTCAAAAAGCCCAAAACAACTGCCAACTTGTTTAAAAAGAGCAGAAACAAGCATCATTTTAATTGTTTTTTTTATGGTTTCATCTGTGTAGTCTTATACTGTTATCGTTTCTTACAATACCAGAAAAGCTATATTTGATCAGTGACCGTATATAGCAAAACATTTATCCAGTCAATGCAATTTGACTGCTCAAATAGAACAAGTGCAGGATAGAACAATATAAGGTTCATCCTTTCTGTTACTGACGATACCATATTACAATCCTGGCTTACCCACCTCTGTTCACCAATATAGAGAAAACATTTGTTTTTGGTGATATATTTTACTGTGGGAATAAGTTACCATACATGATGTGGAAGTGACAATGAAAGCTCATGGTAACAGGTTATATTTGGGATGTTATATAGGGGACCTTACCAAATGTACTTGGATATTTACATCTAAACTAGGTGATATATAAATGTGGTAGTCTTAATTTTATGTAATTACTGAAAATCATTATATGCTATAATGATATTATTTACTCATGTTTTTAATGTTTATAATATTTAAAATTACAAAATAAAACTTCACATGTTGCATATACAGTAGAGTAAATTACATGGTTCACTACACCTAATTTTTGGAGGGAAAATACAGACTTTCCATTGGTAGATTATTTTTTCCATACACCTGTGATGGAACACAATTAAGACACAGGCAGACATTTTGCTTAACACATATATTTTCAACTGGAAACTAAATTTGGATTTACATATATTAATATTCTGTTTGTTTTCTAAAGGTCAGTCATCTTTCTGTTTTCTTATTTTCCATTTCTAATTTTTACTTTAGTATGAAAGTGTGAGAATGCAAATATTGAGATTGAAGTATGAAACTGAGTATAAAAGTTTTATAGCAGGGCTTAAATATGATAAAGTCCAACTTTGGGTTCAATTCTTTAATTCGAAATATTATATAACAGTAACCCCTATATATGGTACAAGGGCACCAGCTGATGATCACTCTAGGATCTGTCTACATCATAAATTCCTGAATAACATAAAAGGGCAATGTTAAGTCAAAATGACGTAAGAACATATTAATTATAACAAAATCATCATCTTAAATAAATTAATCTGATATATAAATTATATATCAAAGTCCACTGAAATTCAACACTTGTAGTTATAAAAATATAAAAGGATAACCATGATAACATTACTCTCATTCTAATTCTAAATAAAATTATAAAACTTTTATACTCAGTTTCATACTTCAATCTCAATATTTGCATTCTCACACTTTCATACTAAAGTAAAAATTAGAAATGGAAAATAAGAAAACAGAAAGATGACTGACCTTTAGAAAACAAACAGAATATTAATATATGTAAATCCAAATTTAGTTTCCAGTTGAAAATATATGTGTTAAGCAAAATGTCTGCCTGTGTCTTAATTGTGTTCCATCACAGGTGTATGGAAAAAATAATCTACCAATGGAAAGTCTGTATTTTCCCTCCAAAAATTAGGTGTAGTGAACCATGTAATTTACTCTACTGTATATGCAACATGTGAAGTTTTATTTTGTAATTTTAAATATTATAAACATTAAAAACATGAGTAAATAATATCATTATAGCATATAATGATTTTCAGTAATTACATAAAATTAAGACTACCACAAAAAGATTATCACATGACCCTTTTTCATATAAGACCCCTGATCAACCCTAGGTTCTGATATATCAGCTAGAGAGCTGGTAGTCTCAAGGGCTGATATCAGGACCAAAACTGATGAGGGATCTGATATGAAAAAGTATTATGATCTTTTTATATATACTTGGCACAAGAAGACATATCTGGAAATTGACAAATTACAATGTGATACCGATTACGGAAAGGTATATGATATATTCCTGAAACATGTGATGTATTTTTTATATCAGCCCGCTAAGGTAATCTCAGGAAGATGTCTAATGCATTTCATTAGATTTTAACTTTTATATCAGATGGTAAAATATATGTTGTCAAATATATGATAAATCTGAGTTATGATAATAACTCTTTTATGCGAATTCGGAATTAATTTACTTCGAGTAATTGTTGGTCCATGCTCATGAATATTCATATTTATCATCACGTGATTACATTCATTACCCACCTTCGCATATTATGTACAAATTGTTGTAGATAGAAGTTCAAATAAAACTCGGCCAATTTTTCCACATATTATATTGTTATTTTGTTGGTGAAATACATGGGTACATATATGCGAACAGAGCTAGCTACATGGTTTCGTCTGAAAACCCAAGAGGTGTAAATGGCTAACTTTATCATTTTATATTGGAAAGGTAATTGGCATACTTTATCACTGGTGTTCTGTCAGAAAGAGCATAAATAATTATAAGCTATAACTTACCACATGAATTTGAATGAAATGTACATATTACAATTTCACTATAGATTCAACTATGATTTACCTGTAACACTGTATTTTCTCATCCCAGAAATATTTAATTAATACCTTGGTGGAAATAAGTGTCGGAAAGTAAACAAATAAACAAAGATAAAAATGGAAACCTATATATACATATATATATTACCTTAATAAATGGGAAGGGGAGGGGTGGGGCGTGGTTGTGATCGTATGGTAGTAGGATTTACAATAACTGCAATAAGTGTCTATCACCACTAAAGTTGTGAGTTTGAATCCCGCTGCTGGCAAGGTGTACTCGATACAACATTGTGTGATAAAGTTTGTGACAAATTGGTGGTTTTCTCTGGATACTCTGTTGTCCTCCACCAATAAATCTGACCGCCACGATATAACTGAAATATTGTTGAAAGTGGCATTAAATACCATAACCACCCTTTAATAAATAGAGAATATTATATGGCTCTTTCCATATCACATCCTGTATCAACCTGAGACACCAATATCATCCCGAGAACCTTAGCTCGAGGGTTGATACGGGATGTGATACGGAAAGAGCCATATCATATTATGTTTATCATATACTTAAACATGAGAAAGTCTTGTTCTGTATTATGAATTGTGACGTCGACGTAGTCACATGATCAATATCATTTTAAGGGGTATGATAAAGGGGTGATGATATCGATATCAGTCACGGCAGACAAATACAGTCATAATGTTCTTTCAGTATTATATATGCAAATTTCCTTTATTTAGTACTAAGTATATGATAAATACATTTACCAAATAAAAACAAGTTTTATATAAACATGTACATTGATAAAAAACAATTTCAATTTTAGTTTCAGCGACATTAAACTTTGAACTGTGTCAGAAGATAGATGCCTTCTTAGGACCACAGTTAACGCAGCTGGCATCAGATATAGGAGAACAGTATTCTAAGAGGTTATCAGTAAAGTAAGCTGTTTGACCTTCTTTCTTTGACCTATTTACATGCAGCAAGTAAAAGAGTGTTCTCAACATTAAGAACTAAAATAAACATTTGAATACCTTATTTCCTTGGAACTAGGTACTAGTGACTAGCATCAGGTATATAGGAAAAGGATCATGTACATACTATCAATAAAGTATGCTTTTCACCTTATGTCCTGGGAAATAATTACTAGCATTGCATACAGAGATTAGCCTATGCAATAATCAGTAAATACAGAGATGTGCAAAAATATTTGTCACTGTGATTATTTTACTATGTCCAATACACGATACTATGACAGTACTTTTAAATGCCAGTGATCTAAGTTTGTTTGAATTGTGAATATTTAAAAAGCATTCTTCAAAATATTTTTTTGAAAATAACTACAGAAAACTATAAACATTTTAGCTAGTTTTATTCGAACTCTCAGGGTTTGCGAAATTGCATGTGGGTTTGGTGGTCCTAATGAGAAGAATGTCAGTCCTCATTAATTTTCTATTTCAAAAAAATGTCAGTCCTTGGTCAAATCTGCCCAAATTTTGCTGGTCATGTCTGACAGGACTGACACATTTCGCAAACTCTGAACTCTCAGTTAACAGTGACCTAACCATTAGTAAATACTGTAGTGCTTTTTATCAAAATCCATTGCTTAATCATACCTATCTAGTAAATGAAAATTGAACCTATTCCTACATAATTAGCAACAGTGCTTAAGGGTAACATGGAGGCAACAATGACATATCAAGGACAAAATCAGGCATTATCCAATACAAAATATCATTAATGTACTATCGTGGCTATACCATTTATTATATTCAAGATCTTGACATATATCCATAAGTTAACCAAAACCTAGGGTGCATGGTCGTATGGACGTGCAGATCGATAGACAAGGGTACATACTTGTACTTCTTTGTGATAATGGTAATCAAAAATAATAATGCTTATCGAAAAAATCCAATGTCATAGGTGCATTATATTGTTCAGTAGAAGCTTCACTTCATTGTCATCATCAATTAACTTTTAGTGTCTGTGAGATTTGCACTCCAGTCATTACGAAAGTCAATATCCATGTGACGAGCACATCACAGTAACCACGCAACAATCTCTGGCCACAATAATGCAACATTTAGGAAGTCTTGTATATTACCCTTTCTAACGGTTTTTTTTTCTGAATTTTATACATGTAGTTTCTGCTTTTGAGTTTTAATGTACATGTATAATATGCTATAAAGATTTGGAAAAAAAAATATTCTGCCATATACGAACACGATATGTTTACCGTAAATATATATTTCTTTATAAGAATAAGTCGTGTTCTTTGTTTTTTTAAACACTTTTATGGTTTAAATTGTATAAAAGTGATCAATTTCAGTTCATTATATCAGATTTTTTCAGTCGGCACTAAACAAGGCAACGATAGCAATGTTAACCTTTATTATACGATTCGTTTTCCTTACTTCATTTCTCTAACGTTATTTCTTTTTTATTTTTGTAATTAAAAGTTGTATACAATTGGTATGTGTTGCATCTCTGCTAAGCACACGACAGTAAAGCATTAAAACAAAAACTGGTTGGCTCGGAATCATGATAATGTCTATCCTCGGAGCAGTGAGATGGCACTAAAAATTCCAACTAAGTGTGTTAGTCTAGAACAAACCAGACAGCACCATTTTGATATAAACTTAACTTGCTCTCGCCATGGTATAGCTGAAGAATTGTTCACTTGGCGGTAAGCAACAATCACTTTTACTAATGATTAAGAATTTGTACTAGAAAATTATCAGCTATATTTCTATCTTATTATGTTACCCAACATTTCACAATTTAAAGAACTAGGGAATGTATAGCATCAATAGATTCATACATGCTATTTAATAATCAATATTGTTCCAATGTTTTTAAAATGATGTTTTGTGTTTTTTTATTGTAGGGGAAAACCATGTTTTTTATTCTCATTATGGTCAGTTCATAATTTACTTGCAATAATCCATCAAGATTAAACTTACATTCTAACACTCCAATGAATGGATACTGAAGTTCCGATATTAAATAAGTACATTTTTTGTATCTGTATGTAAATTGTAATATCATGGAAAATGGGGTCAAACTTTAATATAATGACAATCTATCAAAATAATCATTAATCAGTTCTCAAAATCTGAACAAGTGAATTTCATTTTATGTCTGTATAATGAATATCAAGTTATTTTATTTGTCATGCTTTAAAAAAGTTTGCTCTGAGTAGTTAACCAAAAATGACCCAAAATGAAGTGCTATAATCTATGGACATTTGATAATTTGTTTTAGCAGTTATTTTAACATTAAATAATGTTAGCACATCAAAAACTTTTTCTTATGCTGCATAATAATTTTGTCAAAAAAAATAAAATAATAATAATAATAATAATAATTGGTGATTTGATCTCACGATGTTGTTATCGGCAGTCATGTGTGCTAACCATTACGCCACCGCAACGTGAATATTGAAAGGATAGAATTAAGTTATTTATTACATAATGATTTTATTTAAACCATTTTATTGGCTATCATGCTGTCACCTGACATTCCGTAAAATTTGATATTGTTTGATTAAAACTCGTATTGACTTGGTTTCACTTTCGTTTTCTAACGAAATCTATAAAAAGAATCACGTGAATTATATTTCTATTCGACCAATGGACATAAAGGTAATGCGAAATTTCGTCCAATCAGAATCGTCGTCTTAGCGTTACTTTAGAATGAACAAGTAATCATCATGTCCGACGCAGGCGAAGGGCTTGCAGAAGCCAACAGAGATTTGCAGAAATCTCGGAGACTTGGTTTCACTTTTACTTTTCATTTTAATGTAATAAAACAATTACAGTCTTTTGTATTGGTCAATACGAGTTTTTATGGACCTTATAAATCAATATTGAATATCGTTTTTAAGGTCCATGAAAACTCATATTCTCGTATCCGAACAACCAGGTATTTAATAATTCATTGGGGTGAGGTCAGCAGGAATCGTCAAGATTTTACCTAGATTCTAATGGAAAATTTGATTTTTTTTCCCCTAATTTAAAATAAACCCGTCTGATATAAATTGACGAAAATCAAACTAGATATCTGATTTAGTGTCTATAAGGACCAGAGGTGATTTTGATTAAAATATTTAACTTCTGTTGGAAGATAGCAAATAAATTAATATACATTGGAGTCTATGTAGAATCCCGAGGATTTTGCTTGGCTACACCTCAAATATTTTCTTCATCTCAAAATTGATAATCATTGATTGGTCAATTACATTGTGTGATGTCACTCCGAAATCGAGAATTGACATCAACAAAAGACTATAATTGTATAATATAAATCAAATTTACGTTATTACAATTATTCATCGGGAATTCACTTTGCGAAAGAGCTAAAAAAATATATTTGTCAAAACAAAAAATAAAATAATAATAAAAAGTAAAGGAACTGCTAAAAATAGAAAGTTCCGATGTGTCGTTTACATGTCCAATGAATTAATTTCTAAGATAATCTGATGTACTAATAATACGTCAAAACTTTTTCATAAAAATTGTTCATGTTTTACTCCAGTAGCAAAACAACTACGATAACCAACTTTATTTTGGATGAGATTAAAAGGTTGATTTCTATTTCTGTCTATTACGGATGAAAACGGTCAATAAAAAATGGCCGCTGACGAGAAATCGACCTTAAAATTATTTTTTGATTGCAGATTTCATACTCTCCACACTCGGGTACCAACACAAAAATTAAATGAGATATATATATATATGTGCTTATGTATATTAAACATCATACTAAAATATGCCGTTGGTACCTGCTTGTGGTTATACTGAAAATTGACATTAAATATACATTTCTTGTTAGATTTCATATATTTTCACGAAACGATAGACTAGTGTGACATCATCGCACGTGCAAATATGGAAAATTGTTACCAAAATAGTAGTTGGGGTAAAGATCTTATAAAATCAAGAAACAACGAAAGAAATACGTTTCATTTATAATTTGTTTATTTTTTAGGCCAATTTCTGCCCTTATCATGTCTACCCCTTTGATGAACACCCGACAAGAATTGACCTCATGATAATGTTTTAAAAAAGTGGGATTTTAAATGAAATATATATGATGTAAAATAAAAATGAGTGTGACAAATATTTTTGCATATTTCTGTTCATCACTGCAAAAAATACTATAATTGTCTGTGTATAATACACATTGATATATAATACACAGCTCTTTCCTGCTCATTTTAATATTTTCTACCCTTACTGATTTCTTGTAGAGAATAGTCGACCCTAATTGGTCGTGATCGTTTGGTAGTTGGATTTATAACTACTTATGCAATCAGTGCCTATCACTACTAATATTGCGTGTTAGAAACCTGCTTGTGGTGAGGTGTACTGGACACAACATTATGCATACATGCCAACCCTACCGATTTATGCGGTAGTCTACCGATTTTAGATGTTTTCCTACAGATTTTAAAAAAAAATAAATGTAAAAAAATTTATCGTGAATTGTTCATATGTTGATTATTCTTGTAGATTTCTACGATGTATAAATGAGTTCAAATCCAAATTATTTAGGCCCTTTCCGTAATCTTTTCCCTCTTAATTTGTATCGAAAACTTCCATTGGTCAATTCTTTATCTTTAAACCAATCAGAAACGGTATTTAAAACAAAGTTTTGAAGCACTACATTTTGAACTTACGATTCCTAAACATCAACAGAACAGATCAATGTCTGAATAAATATGTCCATTTTTTCATGGTTTTTTCATACTACATTTATATTTAAAGATTTGACTGAACAGATTGTATATCCAAAATGCAACAGAATGCACCATTTTGCGTCCTTCTGAAAACCCCCCCCTACCCTCCCTACCGCTTTTAGTCTCTCGAGGGTTGGCATGTATGCATTATGTGATAACAGTTTATCAGTGACTTGCAGCAGGTCGGTGGTTTTCTCAGGATACTCCGGTTTCCTCCACCAATAAAGCAGACAGCCACGATACAACTGAAATATTGTTGAAAGTGCCCATAACTCTAACCCGAAAGAGGGTTAGAGTTATGGGCACTTTCAACAATATTTCAGTTCATTTTAATAGTTTCTACCCTAACTGATTTCTTGTGTATAATTATCGACCCTTAAATTGGTCAAATTATTTACTAACCAAAAAATGAGTTTTTAAAGACAACTCATTATAGTAGACTGTCCTTTTTTTTATCAAACATGTATAGTTATTCAGTGCTTGTTAGCCACATACATTTTATTTAGGTTATTAGGTTGACTTGTATATCATATAACTGAAAGTTTATGTGATATTTATTTAATAAATGTGTTCTTGTCCAGGTAATATGCCAAATATTTCCCAGATCTGAGTGACATACATGTATTAATGGACCCCCATGCCTCAACTTGGCCAAACCTTCCTTCAGTGAGATCTGTTTGGTGGATGTTTATTATGTTTCTCAGTCATTGTTGTCTATTCACTATAAGATCAATGTCATACAAGTTTTAATTGTGCAGCAATGACTTTGATTTTGAATAATGAATATTCACTACCACAAATTTCACACAGATATATTAACTAAGTAATATGCTGTATAATAATCTGCAGGGGCAGATCCAGGGGGACGCACGCCAGGTGAAAAAAATATGATTTTTTGGCATAAAATCATGATTTTTCACACGAAATACCCCAAAAATTTTCGCGCCTCCCTTCGCTCTGCGCAATTTTTTTAAGTGTGCATTACCTCCCCCCTAACTGGAAATCCTGGATCTGCCCCTGATCTGCTGAGGACAATTTTAACAAATATTCTTGTAGCAACACTATAATACTTCTGAAAACATGAACATCAACCAAAGTTAAAATTTGTCGGTGAAAAGATTTTTTTGTTACTTCTCAGGGAGTACAGGAATTAAAATTTATTTTACATTGAGTGTTGAAAAAGAATATTTTTTGCATGGCATGTTTTTATTTTTAGCAGTGACCCACCATACAGATATATCTATTTCAATCATATGAATCTGGCTCAAAAGACAACAGTTCATACAGAAAATAAGAAAGTGCCAGCAGTCAATATACCTCAGGATACACTTCGTCTTATTAGTGATATCAGTTCTGATATATCAAGGTCAGTCAATTTACCTATGCATGAGTTGATACCGACAATATACCCTTGTATAAAATGAAAAACAAAAATTACCACACTGTTGTCGTAATCTTATGATAGTTGGATTTAAAACTACCTATGCAATCAGTACCTATTACCACTAACGTTGTAAGTTCGAATCCAGATTAAACGAGGTGTACTCGATAAAACATTATGTGATAAAGTTTGTCAGTGACTTGCGACAGTTCGGTGGTTTTCTCCTGTCACTCCGGTTTCATCCACTAATAAAACTGACCCCCACGATATTACTGAAATATTGTTGAAAGTGGTGTTATACACCATAACCCTAACGCACACTGTCAGAACTGTTCCAAAATCTAATTGAAAAATTGTGGAAACAGAGGCAAAATACATACTCTTAGCACACATCCTAATCTTGAACTTTATATGTAATATATTTAATCTTTGTGACACAGAAGTTGTTATATCAGTAATATCAGTTCTGATGCATCACAATCTGATGTCATATCAGTAAATATCAGTTCTGATGCATCACAATCTGATGTCATATCAGTAATATCAGTTCTGATGCATCACAATCTGATGTCATATCAGTAATATCAGTTCTGATGCATCACAATCTGATGTCATATCAGTAATATCAGTTCTGATGCATCACAATCTGATTAAAATTAGATGTTCGTTGTTTCAAAGAAAAGAAATGAAAAAATTAGACAGCAAACATCTAATTCTAATTAGATTGGGCACATCAAGGTCAGTCAATGTATCACAATATACACTTTTTCTTATCAATGACACCAGATTCTGATAAGTCAAGGTTATCAATAAGCTAATGTACAATAAATGTCTGTTATAGTAGGTAGTACAAAGTGATGATTGTGTGAAAATTCTAACTTACAGCATTGCAAAACTGTCTTGCATGGGTAATACACAATTTCTAAGTGATAGTATTTTCCTTATAGTACAACCACTGTCTACCAATGATTGTCACAAAGAAACGTTATATTGAAGAAGATACTTAAAATTTATCTCAAGTCGCTAGGGCTGTAATCTCATAGAAGTTGAACTTACATCTACCATTACAATTGGAGCCTATTACCAATAATTTTTCTGAATTTGTTTACCACATACGAAGATTATATTAGTTACATGTACTTGCAGCAGACCTGGAACTTCATCAATAGAACTGACTGAAAATATTATAAATTAACCCATGTCTGTCTATACATATGTCCTGCATTTGGTTTCTGCTCAATAACTTAAGCAAATCTTTGAAATTTCTATGCAAGATCAAAGACCATAAAAGGGAGGCAACTTCAATTTTGAACTTTACTGCTTTTTTTTATCTGGAGTTATGCACCTTGGTTTGCCAAAAAATGCCAGTTTACTTTAGCTGGAAGTGGGGGCATCTGTGTTCTATGGACTCATTCTTCCATTTGTTACCTTTAAATAAAAAAGATTTCCAGAGAACTACAGAATATATTTCAAATATCAATCCAATTCCTTCAATGTTACAGGAATGGGGAGGATGGTGAAACTATTGTAAAGACGGCATCAGAAAATTGGGTGGTTGGTAAACGGTCAGACCAAAGAGAATTTTATGTTGTAATTAATCAAAAGAATGCTAACCTTATAGAAATAAATGGTAAGTTTATAAACTTGTTTAAATTCTACATTGTCTTCAAAGTCAAATTTTTTTCCTATAGTTCGAAAAAAATAACCATACTTGTACCTATGTCCTGGTCGGGTCAAACCAAAGACTATGAAATTGGTATT
Organism: Bathymodiolus septemdierum; assembly: GCA_963383655.1. Lineage (NCBI taxonomy): Eukaryota > Metazoa > Mollusca > Bivalvia > Mytilida > Modiolidae > Bathymodiolus > Bathymodiolus septemdierum. The sequence goes on along the minus strand of OY726522.1, from coordinate 23,362,119 downwards.
TGTTGCTTCTCCACTAAGCATGCAGCATTAAGGAGAAAGAGCAAAGATTGGATGGCTCGTAATCGGACAATGTGTCAGAGTGTAGTGATATATCTCCGGCAGACCGTTGTTTTAGTGACCTAGCACTATCAAAATCTAAATAAACGTGTTGCTCTGGTACAAAGCAGACATCATTATCATCTCATTGAATGCAACAAGTTCTGCCATGGAACAGCTGAAAAAATTGTTAAACAACAATCACACCTGCACTATATAATCGTGTAAAGAAAATAAATCATTGTGAATGCATTTTTTTAGTTACAAATAGACCATATTATTTTTAAATCTGAATATTAAGTAGACACTTTTGTCTGCATTAAAGGGAATTAACTCTGTTAACAAGCATATAATTTTAGATTGATTTGATTTCATTTTTGGTGTTTTAGCGCCACTCAACAATATTTCAGCTATATCATGACGACCAGTTTTAGTGGTGGAGGAAGCCGGAGAGAACCACCGACCATGGGCAAGCAACTGGTAAACTTTATCACTTGTGGTTGCGAGTCGAGTGCACCCTTTTTTTCATATAATTTTAGAATCAAGTTGGAAATGTGCAAATGATCTATTATTTTAATTATTTCAGAGGAAGTAAAAAGACTATGTGCAAGTCATTTTAACAGTATATTCTTCTTGGACTGACCTCAATAGAACAGTGATAAATCTTAATAGTTTATCTTTATTTATTTCACATCATGTAATTATTAATTATTATTTATCAAAATCTGTTGGAGAAATGTGCAATAAAGAACTTGGGATGAATGGCAAAATATTTGTATTCCTTCTACCATAGTTTCAAGACTATCATGTTTGGTGATTTTACATCATTACATGTATAGCTTCATTTACAAGTTAATTAAGCTGGTTGTTGGATGATGGCTGTTGATGCTATGAAGAGCCAAGGAACAAACAATTTTACACAAAAATAATAATCAACAGTGAATGTTATTTTACCATTGTAAGTAGTTGTTGATACTTATCATATACAGGTTTCTGTAGCATTTGGTTCAACAGAAGTGTAGCACTTATTTTTAAATAAACATTTCTAAATTTTCACGCTTTGCTTTATTTTGAGTACACAAGCAAAATGGAAAATTATGTCAGGTCAAGCAATTTTTTTCCATTGAGTTAAAGAACTCAAAATTACCTTATTTTGGGTAAAAAGAGTTTGAAGATACCACAGGGGTAATTAGAATCTGTTTATTGCAGGACAGATAGTACAATAGCCAAAAGAAAAAGGACAAAAGGAAATCAATCATCAGAATCTACAAAACACTACACAGAAAACTAAAGATCGAGCAACACAAACCTAACTACAAACTGGGGATGAACTCTCCACTAGTGGCATCCATTATGTTAATATAGTTACAAACCTGGTAATAAGTCATGGGAAGTGCTTATGACAAGTGAACCATATCCGTGGTCATTTATGACACAGATATTCCGTAGCACTTAAACCAAGTCATGGTGGCAATCGTAAAACTTTCAAAGTGATAACTTCAACTTAACCAATAGTAACCTTTGATTCAGTAGCTTCCTTGTTAGCAGCAACCCTCTATCACAGAAAATCTGATAGGAACTACAAGTTCTGCAACATTGGATTGACTGATATACTTCAGATGCAGGTGCTGCTGGAACTACATTGATTTATGATGATACTGTAGTCTCCCTCATATAAGACCACTTGCATAGTGACGGAATATAAGTTCCATCATAATGTTTGTTCCTCGAAAATTTTATTATGTAGAAAAAGTTCTATTAGGTACTATCCTTATATAATATTTCATCCAATGCCATAAGGAATCTTCCATGGAACTGGATAAAATATTATATAAGGAAAGTTCCCTCCGAAACTTTTATAATTGCACAATAAAATTTCCAACAGAGGAAAAATACATCCAAAGAGATTTTTATGTAGTAGATTTTCCGGGTGGAATAATTATTATGTAGTAGAGTTTCCAAGTGGAATAAATACTATGTAATAGAGTTTCCGAGTGGAATAAATATTATGTTTTATAGTTTCCAGGTAGAAAAATTCTTATATTATGAATTATTATCATATAATGATATTTTGCAAGTGGTATGTATGATTATAATAATAATAAAATTTCTGTGTGAAATAATTATTTTGCAAATTTATGACAGGAATAAATATTGCATAATAGAAGTTCCAGATATTAAGGGAACACAATAACTGTTTAGATGATAATAATCTTATCAAATACTGCTATGAATCCTTACTAGCAGTAATCTTAGAATGTTTGTCAATATGTTTTTTTTTTAAGTTAAATACTGGCCATTCATTGACTGACTGTAAAGAAATTATTATGATATTCAACATTCTTTTTTTTTAAATATTTGAACAGGAAGATAGGAACATAATACTAATATTGGTAAATAAAGAGAAAGTCCTTACCTTTTATGTAAGAGCCATCTGATAAAAATGAGAAAATCTTTTCGTACTCCTCTGCTTCCATGTTTTTTATGCATTAAAGTAAAGGTGGATGATTTAAAAACTGATTACATGTATCACATGACCTTACCTATACATGTACCATAATATTATTTCCATCAATAGATGGAACAAATATTATAAAGATTTATTCCTGGAAATTCTTTTATAAACGTAGAACAAATATTATATAACATTTGTTCTGGAGAACTTTTATTATACACAGTTTGGTTCCTGTTGGAACTTATATTATGTGGAACAAATATACAGTCACAGCATCAATGTAGTCTCCCTCATATAAGACCACTCACATCAATGTAGTCTCCCTCATATAAGACCACTCGCATCAATGTAGTCTCCCTTATATAAGACCACTTGCATCAATGTAGTCTCCCTCATATAAGACCACTCACATCAATGTAGTTTCCCTCATATAAGACCACTAGCATCAATGTAGTCTCCTTTATATAAGACCACTCGCATCAATGTAGTCTCCCTCATATAAGACCACTCGCATCAATGTAGTCTCCCTCATATAAGACCACTCTCATCAATGTAGTCTCCCTCATATAAGACCACTCACATCAATGTAGTTTCCCTCATATAAGACCACTCTCATCAATGTAGTCTCCCTCATATAAGACCACTCGCATCAATGTAGTCTCCCTTATATAAGACCACTCGCATCAATGTAGTCTCCCTTATATAAGACCACTCACATCAATGTAGTCTCCCTCATATAAGACCACTCTCATCAATGTAGTCTCCCTCATATAAGACCACTCGCATCAATGTAGTCTCCCTTATATAAGACCACTCGCATCAATGTAGTCTCCCTCATATAAGACCACTCACATCAATGTAGTCTCCCTTATATAAGACCACTCGCATCAATGTAATCTCCCTCATATAAGACCACTCGCATCAATGTAGTTTCCTTCATATAAGACCACTCGCATCAATGTAGTCTCCCTCATATAAGACCACTCGCATCAATGTAGTCTCCCTCATATAAGACCACTCGCATCAAAGGCCATATATATGAGATGCTCACTCAGAGATAGTAAAATAATACTAAATTGTCACTTCTTATAAGGCCACTTTTGGTCTTATTAAAAAGAAGGGATGGGGCTACTGTCAAAGAAACATCTCATCAAACTAAGTAAATTGTGACATACAGATAGAAAATATGGTACAATTATCAAGGTACAAATACTATAGATAAACTTATAGTCCACATAGACATAGTCCACACTGACATATAGTCCACATAGACATATAATCTACAAAGACCTATAGTCCACATTGACCTATAGTCCACATTGACCTATTGTCCACATAGACCTATTGTCCACATTGATCTGTAGTCCACATTGACCTATTGTCCACATTGACCTATAGTCCACATTGACCGATAGTCCACATAGACATATTGTCCACATAGACCTATAATCTACAAAGACCATGGAGGCAGTCGAAATTTTGAGATTTAAAAGGTCGAGATTAAAATAAATAGATAAACTACAAGTGATTGTTTGAGATTTTTATTAAATTTTTAAGTTTGCTGAAAACATAGTATAAATAAAAACTTGAATGCCCTTTAGTTTGCATTGACATATGATCAATTAAATTTATCTAAAAATGTGTGATCCCGTGTGTCATGCACATAAAACGATAATATCATTTTGTGCAACATCCCTATTGTGACCTTATTTTCCCACCCTTGACCTTTTTCAACCCTTAACCCTACTCCTTTAAATAGCTATCCCCCACCCCATTCCCCAACATTAACCCTTCCCACCGTTAATCCTCCCCTTTTCCCACCATTAACCTTCCCTCCTTTACCCATGTTTAACCCTACCCTCCCCCCATTTTCCCACTCTTAACCTTCCCTCCCCAATTTTCACACCCTTAACCATTTTCCCAACCCTCCCCCTCCATTTTCCCACCCTTTGCCCATCCCTCCCTCTCCCCCCCCCCTTTTACCACCCTTAACCCTTACCTCCCTCTTTTACCACCCTTAGACCTTACCTCCCCCTTTTATCACCCTTAACCATTCCATTCTCACTCCTTCTTGTCCCACCCTTTACCCCCCCCCCCCCCTTTTGTCTATCCCAAGCTTAACCCTCCCCCTTTCCTCCCTTAATACCTATTCAGGGGACCAGATGCATACAGAGTGCTATTGAGACCAATGTGCAATGGACCCATTACATCTATAATGAACTGGTTTTGCAAAGGAAGAATATAAGGTATTATAAAATTCATGATATTGGTATAGAACAGGTAAATGTGGCAAACCATTTTAGCAAAGAAACTATTATTTAAAAGGGCATTACAACAAAAATTAGTTTCAGTTAATATGTTAAGGTTGTCATTATAGATTTTGTTCATATTTCAACTTTTGACAAAAATGTCTTGAAAAAATGCTCACCTAGAATTTTCGAAATACTGTTTCTAAATAAGGGCAGTAATTATTTTTATTAATAGGTATACACGTACATGTACTGTCTTTGCCTTGCTGTAGTTAATTTATACTCACTTGATAATAACATAAATTCAATGCTAATTTTCTTGCAGTATGAAAAGGTAAATATATTGTAAACATTTTTGAAATAAGATGGAAATTATGGATGTTTGTGTTCAGTTTGTGATTTTATGGATTGCTACATTTTTCTTGAATGGAACCAAGTGCTTTGATACTTATTTAGCGGATATTCAAGAAAAAAATGGAAAAAGGTACACAAATGATACGGAGAGGTACACTTTAGTGTAAATAATGACAATGTCCAGAAGCACAATCCGCTGTGATATTAATGAGGTCAGATTTCTGTCATTCTATAGAGAATCAAAATAACATCTTTATGCTTAGAACTTAATCACTTTATACCAACATTTGCGTGATCTTTAGTAGAGACCAAGATGCTTGATTAGCAGTATCCATTATTTTGTCATAAGTGAATCAGTTGCCCCCTTTCATGCAAGTTAATATTAAAAGGAAAATAATCTATTAACTGACTAAAAGATGAAAACAATTTTGAAAAGTTTGATGCATTATAAAAATGAATGCAATGTAGGTGATCTTATTTATTTTTAGAATTCACAGCTATGTCATGTCATTTGTTTTCTTTATAGTTATTCTCTACAGCAGGTATTGGTCTGACACTAATTATAGTTATTTTCTAAACAAGTATTGGTCTGGCACTAGTTATAGTTATTCTCTAAACAAGTATTGGTCTGGCACTAGTTATAGATATTCTCTGAACCAAGTATTGGTCTGATACCAATTATAGTTATTCTCTATACCAAGTATTGGTCTGACACCAGTTATAGTTATTCTCTATAGTTATTCTCTACACCAAATATTGGTCTGGCACTAGTTATCTAAAAAAAAAATTACAAGTGATATCTTTTATTCAAATGCTTGCTACAATTAACAGGCCAAAAGTTCAAGCTCCTTTTGGTGTTTCCCTGTTACATCCTGTTCTGATTATCCATGGCTATAATCAGAATTACATGAAAAATAAATTCAATTTCTATTTAATACCAATCTAATTAAAATTAGATATACACACTTGCTCCCTATTTGCTATCGGGGTTTTTTTTGGTCGCCACGTGTACACCCGATAGAAAATAGGGAGCAAGTGCGTAGATCTAATTTTAATTGGATTGGTATTTAATACCTTTTGGAAACATTTATTTATTTTCCATTTAGTATATAATTTTTTACTTTCATTAAAAATGAACACTTTTGAAGTGTTTTATTTTCTTTTATTCTTTTAATATATTCTATAAACATTAACATTTTTTTTTATTATTCATAATATAGTATATGAAACCACTGAACCATTTGAAAGCATAATTGCCTGGAATGTTACTTTGGTGGACCTTTACCAGAGGTCTATTTGTTTTAATCAGAAATTAAAGATGGAGTCCAGGGGCGGATGCAGGATTTCAAGTTAGGGGGGTACACTTTAAAAAATGGCGCCGAGCGGAGGGAGGCGCGAACATTTTTGGGGTATTTAGTGTGAAAAATCACGATTTACGCCAAAAAATCTTATTTTTTTCCAATTTTAGGGAGGGGGGGACTCCACAACCTATACATGTATTTCGGCCATCAATGTATTGTAGACATTACTAATAATGACATTTTACCAGTCCATGAAAAAGCAATTACCTTACCCTCAAATTAACCAATCGGATAGACAATTTGACCCTCAAATTAACCAATCGGATAGAAATTTTGACCCTCAAATTAACAAATCGGATAGACAATTGGACCCTCAAATTAACCAATCGTATATACAATTGGACCCTCAAATTAATCAATCGGATGGACAATTTGACCCTCAAATTAACCAATCGGATAGACAATTTGACCCTCAAATTAACCAATTGGATAGACAACTTGTTGGCACCCAATGTTATTATATAGTATTACGACGTACCTTAAATACAAAGTAGCAAACCCGCTTGTCAATAGTTAAAAGGAAATGCCCCATGTATTGTGCAACATGACGTGTGTCAAGGTGTTATTGACTCCACATTGGGCTAGTGTCCAAATTAGAAGCTGCTTACTGGACAGATTAAAGCTTCGAATAAACAATGACACGCCATAACTGAAAGGGGGTTCTGAACTTGCGAACATTTGATTTTCGAAAAGGTCACATTCATCATTCCATTGAACTGCATCTCCGTTCAATCACTCCAACTTTACTTTAAGTTGTTTTTTCTTGTTGCAAGATTCGACATTGAAATGCAAAACTGTTAAATAAAATTGACATTGTTTACTTGGCTACATTTAATCAACAATAGACTTAGAAATGTTCCGTAATTTTATTTATTTATTTTCTTTTCTGTGATGTGACCAGTTCAAAAGAAATATATGCGATGTGTTCTAAGACCAGTAATTAAATACGATTCAGGGTAAAAAAAAGAACAATTTTTGTGACGTTGTTTGGAAACGACGCCGAGACTTGTTGAGAACATACATGAAATAGTTCATTGGGAATAATGTAACGGAATTTTTGTAGTGAAAACGGAAAACGTGCATCTGTGGAAGTTTTATTTCTCATTTAAAAAAAACACAGAAAGATGGAGAACATTAACATAGTAGTTTAAATGTCTTACATCATTATTTAGTAGTCTGTATTTTCGTGTTCGTCAACATTTCGGTAACATAGAACTTTTAATTATCATCTTCTTTGATTAACTAATTAATCGTCTAACATTAAAGATGTGTGTTTCAGTGTAAGTTTTATCACGAATAGAACGATAGTGTGGAATTTTTGTATTTTTCATTTTAGTGAAACAGTTTTTGATTGGGGCTTACAGTGGCTCAGTTAAAAGCATTCAAGGAATTCACTAGAAACTTGAAAATAGCGGGAAAAAATAAGTAAAGCAAAAATTTTGAAGAGGACATTTTCTAACAGATAGTATACAGAGTTTAGAGGAATTTGTGTACTGTCTGATTGTGTTTCGTACCGTGTGTAGATCATGAATAAATAGTTACGAAAAAAGAACAATAAGAAAAACAAAATGATGTAATGTGTACAGAGATTTGTAATAACGTTGATCCTTTGTGATGTTGTGTTATTTATCGTGACGTCGTATAAACATCATTGTTACCAGGATTGGTTTTCATTGTTAGTATAGTAACGTAAAAAAGAAAAAACCCACTCACGATGGTAACTTGAGCTGACTTAAAAACAAAAATGTCTATGAGAGATTCTGTTACAGCACGTGAATTCCTCAGAATGGCTGATGTTTTGATTGACAGAGGTTATCGTCTTGGTTCGAAAATTGGTGAGGGTACGTACGCAAAAGTTCGAATTTGTGAAAGAAACAAAGATGGGACAATCTTGGCCGTAAAAATTGTTAATCTCAAAAAGGCATCCAAGGATTATATAAATAAATTTATGCCAAGAGAGCTGAATATAATACAAAGAATTAACCATAGGAACATCATTAATACCCACGATGTCATTCGCAGTAATAATCTGATGTATATTGTTATCGACTATGCAGAAAGAGGAGATTTATTGCAGCACATCAGAGATAATGGTCCAATTCCAGACAAGGAAGCTAAGAATATGTTCAGGCAAATATTAAGTGCAGTAAAATATTTACACGAGACGAACATTGCTCATCGAGATTTGAAATGTGAAAATATTCTTATTATGAGAGATAAATCTGTTGTCGTTAGTGATTTTGGATTTGCTAGACCACTGGAAACTGCTGACCTTTATGAAGGGAAATTTATGAGCGTGACATTTTGCGGGAGTCCGTCATATGCACCACCGGAAGTATTAAGCGGTATTCCTTATGACCCAAAAATGAGTGACGTTTGGAGTTTGGGTGTTCTTTTGTATATAATGGTGTCTGGTACCATGCCTTATGATGATAGTAATGTCCGAAAAATGGTTAACAACCAACTTTATAACAAAATGACATTTCCAGAGCATCTGGACAGCAAAATTAATACAGACTGTAAAAGTCTGATTCGACAAATGTTGGAACCTTCTCTCGACAAGAGATTAACTATTGAAAACATATTGCAATCGAAGTGGGTATCTGCTCATTGAGAATCATAATTTATACTGGGCACTTAGAGGAAACAAATACAAAAAAGTACCCTCTTTACACATAATACCTGAATATTTAGCGCATTGTTTACTAATGAAATATATGTATTGTAGGTAAATAATTCATAATAAACATACATGAAATTGTTGTATTTCCTTCATTCATCTGCATGTATCGGGACTAAGACGCCCGACTTCTAGAATTGGAGAAGCATTCAAAATACGTGCTCTTGAATTTCCCCAACGATCATGGGTTTCAAACGTTTTGCTTATTTTTTTCATACCGAATATTAGCTGACTATAATATTTGTCAAGATAAAATTGAGAATACTTAAGGTATAATATGAAGCCATAAATCGAAGAAGGACAGACAATACAATGGCCAAAAAGGACAAACAATGATCTACAAAACACTACACAGAAAACTAAAGATTGAGCAACACTAACACCAACACCACAAAAATACCCGGTGTGAACTCAGGTGCCCCTGAAGGTAAAGCAGTGTCTTTTCCTGTTAAACGAATCGAACACATTCTTACATGAAAAGCGTGAAGGACATCAATATCCGTAAATCAATAGAAATAACAAATAAAACACGATCCCTCTGCAAAACAAATGGGAGTAACGACGAATCGACCATCGCTTATTAGAGATATTCATGTTTGAAATATATGCAAATGCATTTCCTAAATAATGTAATTGAAGTCAACCTCCCTTAGACTTAGGTCCATTAACCAATGTTGGCTAGCATGTGTATAGGCCCATTATGTTTACTTGCTCTCAAAGACTTTAAAATCATTTGGCTTTTCAATCTTTTGTCTACAAGGGTACACGATGAAGGTTATTTCGGAAACAGGTCGTGCGCACTAAGATTAAATATCTACGTTTTTATTAGGTTATTCACCAAATTTATGGAAAATCATTGTATACTATTATGACGACTTAACCCATAATCTGATTTAATCCCGAAAGTATAAAATATCATGCGGTATATCATACCATGTTGAAAAGAGATGCATTGATTGATTCACAAAATGTATTATTATTATTTTTTTATTATATTGAGAAATTTTACTACACAAAGAGAGTTTTAATCGAAGAGCAATGGGTAGAAAATTTGTCAACAAAATTGTCAAACCCTTTTGACACCTACTTAAATTCTTACGATATTATCACAATGGCAATAACAAATCTTATTATTTCAAAATGCCTATGAAAATAATTGTTTATTCATTATTTAAACCAGTGTAAATCTCCTTCAAAAGCGCTGACTGGATTAAATACTTATGACTAAAGCTTTAACATGAGTATATATATATACACGTATATCAAATTCAATAAAAATAGGCCTAAGTAAATTGCATCAACGGTTTATTTTCTTATGTGTTATACATTTATGTGCAAGGATGTGCTAAAGAAGAAGTGAAGATGAAGTTGAAAGAAGTCAACGATTTCTCATTAGCATTGCAGGTAACCACTATTATATGATAAAATCATCGATACAAAAGAAATTTGTTTTAACTGCATCCATATTAAATGTTTAATCTACGCTCAACGCCGTCGTCTGTAACCCACAGCTGATCACGCTGTAATTGCTCTCCACTCATTATGGAAAGCAACCGTAACGTAATCATCTATGGGTCACCTGTTTGATGATAATTTCGATTCCGTGTTCCCATCCTCTCTGAAAATGTTTTTGCAAGTATGGTAGAGTCTGTTTGTAATCTGAACAAAAACAGAATTGAAATCAGAAAAACGGGGCGTCCTGGCTATGATCATATGGTGCATAGGCACATTATCTCGTTCAACGTATCTTTACTATCCACATTAATATACAGAAAATAAAAGTTAGAGAACACTGAAAGCTTGGGCAATCAAAAATGAACAATCCAGAGAAACTGGCAACATAGGGTACACAAGACGAAGAAAAGCAAAGCAAAAACACAACACAATATGTGTCGCACACCACTATACACAAACAAACACAAATAACATAAATAAGACATGAGCCCTCATACAAAACAACCGGAGGCAAAGGCGAACCGAACATCGTTTCTATGCGGAAATCGTAACAGACATTACAACACGGAACTCAGAACATAAAGACACATAAGAGAACAACTCAAGAAAATAAAAACAATGAACAACACGTACCCCACCAAAAACCGGGGGCGAACTCAGGTCCTCGCGAAGGAAAAGCAGTTCCTGCTTCTTCTATGACACCCGCCATGTTACTCGTATATACAATCAAGTCGGTAAGAGTCTTGGCAGTGAAAGAGGAAAGAAAATATCTGCGTAAAATGTTAAGATCCATTGTCATTTGAGATATGGATATTGTGTAACGGTCAACCAGATTATGATGACGACCGTAGAATTTTTGTAGCGATGATTTCAACCTAGGAGCAAAGTAGCCTTGTTTGAGTATTTTTTTTTTTGCGTCAGCAGCTGAGCTCTGTCCAGAAAATCACTGTATTGGGCACAAGCTCTAGGATAACGTATGGATTGTGAAATGTAAACGCCATACGCTGGTGATGCTGGAATATTGTTCTGCATATTAGTATGGATAGTAAAGGTACGTTGATCGAGACATGTGCCTGGGAGCAGGCTGCTATATGGTAATTTGATTTGCATAGATCTACATATGATATGAATGCCTATCCACTAACGTTGCGAGGTCGATTTCCGCAGATGTGGAGGTGTACTCGATACAAACATTATGTGTGATGGCTGCGTTCTGTGGTGGTACTTCGATTTCCTCCATTAATATATCTGACCGTCAAGATAATGCTGAATTGTCGTTGAAAGTGACCTTAAACATAAATAATAAATCCATCACGGAAAGCAGAACAAGTTAGTCAAGAATTTATCGATATAACCCCAATCCGATTAGAATTAACTATTATAAAACGTTACGCTCCCCTAACACGTATTATAACAGCTGCTATTAATCTGATTGAGATTACCCATAGCATAACATTGTCGGAAATAGTTAGGCCGATATGAAATGTGGGGCAATCAATTATGTTTCCTTGTCTTTTAGATTATCGTCCCAAAACATATTTTTTGTTTGTTTGTAAAAACTTGTTTACAACTTGCAGATGCCTTCCTCTCCACTGGCACCGTGTTTTTGTTGTTTTTTTATATTTGAAAATCAATCAATCAATCAATCAATCAATCAATCAATCAATCAATCAATCAATCAATCAATCAATCAATCAATCAATCAACTTTACCATTAAATGATATCATTAAAACATAATTTCAGAGCTTAGACTCAATGTTAGTGTCAGATGACGAAGATGATAAATTAGATCAAAATGGGGTCAACCTTGGATTTAGTTCGGCAAAGGTGAGTAGGCTAATTCCTCATATATACAGAAGTAAAGAAATGATTGCATTTGTATAGTATTCTTTGATTAGAGGTGAGAGGTCATTGTTCGTTTTGTTGATATTGGTAGAAATGTTGACCGTCACTGTTTAAACTTTCTTTTAGATTGAATTTGCATTGAGGTCTAAATATGGGCTGTCGTGATCGTAATGTAGTTACAAATCAGTGCCTATCACCACTAAAGTTGTGAGTTCGAATCATGCTCATGGCGAGGTGTACTCGATATAACATTATGGGATAACGTTTGTCAGTGACTTGCGACATTTCGGTGGTTTTCCTCGGATATTCCGGTTTCCTCCACCAATAAAACTGACCCCCGCGATATAACTGAAATATTGTTGAAAGTGGCGTTAAACACAATAACCCTTACCCTAGCATTATGAAAAAGATTTATGAAAGAACGGATTTCTTTGCAAATTAAAAATATTAGAGAAGATGAGCGGGAAGTCATTACCCGTGTACCATCGACGATAAAAGTTATATCGACTGGTCAAATCGTATCTTTCATACTGTCTTCAATTCGTCCAATAGGACAATTTGAGTGATGTTATCAAAGACGAAAGTGATACATGGTCCTTGATGTTATGTTGTTATGGAGACTAATAAATACAAATCAACAAACTCAAAACGGCTGCTTAGATATGACCTATAACCTACGGGTCATAGTGGAGAGTATATGAGAGCGTGCCAGTCGTGGGTTACCGACGATGATAATTCAGAATATTTCATTCACGTTGATTGATTTACATTCAAGTAAGAGTGTTCAAGAAGAGAAATCGTTATTGACATTTGTGTCCCCTCGTTAAAATTCACTATTATACTTTACCAAGTAGAATAATTATTCGATATTCTTAGTGACACATTCAAAAGAGTACGAACGAACGTCTACTTTAAACTGACAGTCGTAAATAATTTAACTTTAATCAATTCTTCTATTTTGAATTTTTGAAGCGGAAAATAAATTGAAGCTTTCAATATTGATTTGCTCTTGAGTAGGTGAATCAGATAACAATTTAACCAGGTTTGTTTATCGATACATTGCTCATTATTCAGTTCGTCTGTAAACTGTAAGTAGCAGACGATAATGCTCTAACGAATTGGTACTTGACCATCGAGTGGCCTATATATCAGATTGACAGAAACATATATTTAGCGGCGAGATGGGGTCTCCGTGGCATTCTTGTGCCTGTCCCAAGCCAGGACCTTAATTTCCAACGTCGTAGGTCGTGATCTTTTTTATTTTTAAAGATTTGAGGTGAGAGATTAGAGAATACCGAAGGTGCAATCAAAAATGGACCACCCAGAGAAACTGATAACAAGACGAAGAAAAACAAAGCAAAAACACAACACAATATATATGGTGAACACCACAGTACGCAAACAAAGACAAATAACGTAAATAAGACATGAGCCCTCCTACAAACAAACCATTGAACATAAAAGACCACGACACGTCGCCAAAATCATTTGAAGACGTGTACTTTTAGACATGCAATGTATTTCAAACATCACCAATTGAAATTAATAAAGTAATACAAATTTTACATATGTTTGTATAAGTAATGAACTGAATTTAAAACGTCTTTACATTTTATTTTTTAATTGTAGGTTTTCAAACACACTAGATTTAAATCTTAAATGTCCCTTTATAAAAATAATTGTATATATTTGTACAAACATCTTCGTTTAAATTATTTAATTGTAAAGCTGTAAAATTTGAAGACTAATATTAGAGAATGAAATAGTATAATTAGTTAGGCCACATCTAAAGAAACTACATGTATGTCAAGATAATCAATATCAGCAAATGAGTCTAGAAGAGAGGAGGATCTAATCCACAAATAGACCCTCTCCACTATTAAAACATTATATAGTAATAGTACAAGAGTATCATGAACTACAAATATTGTGCACGTATCTACTCTCTTCTCAATACTTAATTAGTATTTGTATTATAAAATAATTAGTACAAACAGCTGTCTGTCTGTCCCATTGTCACATTTTTTTGTTGATCACGGTCACAAAATTCATAATATGACGGTTACATTTCTCCAACGATCTTTAGCTGTTACCATAGTAACTTGATCAAGTTATCTCAATTGTTATCCTAAGACAGTTACCAAATTGATAAAGTTAACTTGAGTTGACGATTATCTTTGACAGTTACCAAATTGATCAAGTTATCTCAATTGTTACTTTAAACAGTTACCAACTTGATCAAGTTATCTCATTTGTTACCTTAAACAGTTACCAACTTGATCAAGTTATCTCAATTGTTACCTTAAACAGTTACCAACTTGATCAAGTTATCTCAATTGTTACCTTAAACAGTTACCAACTTGATCAAGTTATCTCATTTGTTGTCTGTGACAGTTACCAAATTGATAAAGTTAACTTGAGTTGACGATTATCTTTGACAGTTACCAAATTGATCAAGTTATCTCAATTGTTACTTTAAACAGTTACCAACTTGATCAAGTTATCTCATTTGTTACCTTAAACAGTTACCAACTTGATCAAGTTATCTCAATTGTTACCTTAAACAGTTACCAACTTGATCAAGTTATCTCATTTGTTGTCTGTGACAGTTACCAAATTGATCAAGTTATCTCAATTGTTACCTTAAACAGTTTCCAACTTGATCAAGTTATCTCATTTGTTACCTTAAACAGTTACCAACTTGATCAAGTTATCTCATTTGTTACCTTAAACAGTTACCAACTTGATCAAGTTATCTCAATTGTTACCTTAAACAGTTACCAACTTGATCAAGTTATCTCAATTGTTACCTTAAACAGTTTCCAACTTGATCAAGTTATCTCATTTGTTACCTTAAACAGTTACCAACTTGATCAAGTTATCTCATTTGTTACCTTAAACAGTTACCAACTTGATCAAGTTATCTCAATTGTTACCTTAAACAGTTACCAACTTGATCAAGTTATCTCAATTGTTACCTTAAACAGTTACCAACTTGATCAAGTTATCTCAATTGTTACCTTAAACAGTTACCAACTTGATCAAGTTATCTCATTTGTTGTCTGTGACAGTTACCAACTTGATTAAGTTATCTCATTTGTTACCTTAAACAGTTACCAACTTGATCAAGTTATCTCAATTGTTACCTTAAACAGTTTCCAACTTTATCAAGTTATCTCAATTGTTACCTTAAACAGTTACCAACTTGATCAAGTTATCTCATTTGTTGTCTGTGACAGTTACCAAATTGATCAAGTTATCTCAATTGTTACCTTAAACAGTTTCCAACTTGATCAAGTTATCTCATTTGTTACCTTAAACAGTTACCAACTTGATCAAGTTATCTCATTTGTTACCTTAAACAGTTACCAACTTGATCAAGTTATCTCAATTGTTACCTTAAACAGTTTCCAACTTGATCAAGTTATCTCAATTGTTACCTTAAACAGTTACCAACTTGATCAAGTTATCTCAATTGTTACCTTAAACAGTTACCAACTTGATCAAGTTATCTCAATTGTTACCTTAAACAGTTACCAACTTGATCAAGTTATCTCAATTGTTACCTTAAACAGTTATCAACTTGATCAAGTTATCTCAATTGTTACCTTAAACAGTTACCAACTTGATCAAGTTATCTCAATTGTTACCTTAAACAGTTACCAACTTGATCAAGTTATCTCAATTGTTACCTTAAACAGTTATCAACTTGATCAAGTTATCTCAATTGTTATCTTAAGACAGTTACCAAATTGATAAAGTTAACTTGAGTTGACGATTATCTTTGACAGTTACCAAATTGATCAAGTTATCTCAATTGTTACCTTAAACAGTTATCAACTTGATCAAGTTATCTCAATTGTTACCTTAAACAGTTACCAACTTGATCAAGTTATCTCAATTGTTACCTTAAACAGTTTCCAACTTGATCAAGTTATCTCAATTGTTACCTTAAACAGTTACCAACTTGATCAAGTTATCTCAATTGTTACCTTAAACAGTTATCAACTTGATCAAGTTATCTCAATTGTTATCTTAAGACAGTTACCAAATTGATAAAGTTAACTTGAGTTGACGATTATCTTTGACAGTTACAAAATTGATCAAGTTATCTCAATTGTTACCTTAAACAGTATCCAACTTGATCAAGTTATCTCAATTGTTACCTTAAACAGTTTCCAACTTGATCAAGTTATCTCAATTGTTACCTTAAACAGTTACCAACTTGATCAAGTTATCTCAATTGTTACCTTAAACAGTTTCCAACTTGATCAAGTTATCTCAATTGTTATCTTAAGACAGTTACCAACTTGATCAAGTTATCTCAACTGTTACCTTAAACAGTTACCAACTTGATCAAGTTATCTCATTTGTTACCTTAAACAGTTACCAAATTGATCAAGTTATCTCAATTGTTACCTTAAACAGTTTCCAACTTGATCAAGTTATCTCAATTGTTACCTTAAACAGTTACCAATTTGATCAAGTTATCTCAGTTGTTATCTTAAGACAGTTACCAAATTGATAAAGTTAACTTGAGTTGACGATTATCTTTGACAGTTACAAATTGATCAAGTTATCTCAATTGTTACCTTAAACAGTTACCAACTTGATCAAGTTATCTCATTTGTTACCTTAAACAGTTACCAACTTGATCAAGTTATCTCAATTGTTACCTTAAACAGTTACCAATTTGATCAAGTTATCTCAATTGTTACCTTAAACAGTTTCCAACTTGATCAAGTTATCTCAATTGTTACCTTAAACAGTTTCCAACTTGATCAAGTTATCTCAATTGTTATCTTAAGACAGTTACCAACTTGATCAAGTTATCTCAACTGTTACCTTAAACAGTTACCAACTTGATCAAGTTATCTCATTTGTTACCTTAAACAGTTACCAAATTGATCAAGTTATCTCAATTGTTACCTTAAACAGTTTCCAACTTGATCAAGTTATCTCAATTGTTACCTTAAACAGTTACCAATTTGATCAAGTTATCTCAATTGTTACCTTAAACAGTTTCCAACTTGATCAAGTTATCTCAATTGTTACCTTAAACAGTTACCAACTTGATCAAGTTATCTCAATTGTTACCTTAAACAGTTTCCAACTTGATCAAGTTATCTCAATTGTTATCTTAAGACAGTTACCAACTTGATCAAGTTATCTCAACTGTTACCTTAAACAGTTACCAACTTGATCAAGTTATCTCATTTGTTACCTTAAACAGTTACCAAATTGATCAAGTTATCTCAATTGTTACCTTAAACAGTTACCAATTTGATCAAGTTATCTCAGTTGTTATCTTAAGACAGTTACCAAATTGATAAAGTTAACTTGAGTTGACGATTATCTTTGACAGTTACAAATTGATCAAGTTATCTCAATTGTTACCTTAAACAGTTACCAACTTGATCAAGTTATCTCATTTGTTACCTTAAACAGTTACCAACTTGATCAAGTTATCTCAGTTGTTATCTTAAACAGTTTCCAACTTGATCAAGTTATCTCAATTGTTACCTTAAACAGTTACCAACTTGATCAAGTTATCTCAATTGTTACCTTAAACAGTTACCAACTTGATCAAGTTATCTCATTTGTTACCTTAAACAGTTACCAACTTGATCAAGTTATCTCAATTGTTACCTTAAACAGTTACCAACTTGATCAAGTTATCTCAATTGTTACCTTAAACAATTACCAACTTGATCAAGTTATCTCAATTGTTACCTTAAACAGTTACCAACTTGATCAAGTTATCTCATTTGTTACCTTAAACAGTTACCAACTTGATCAAGTTATCTCAGTTGTTATCTTAAACAGTTTCCAACTTGATCAAGTTATCTCAATTGTTACCTTAAACAGTTACCAACTTGATCAAGTTATCTCAATTGTTACCTTAAACAGTTACCAACTTGATCAAGTTATCTCAGTTGTTATCTTAAACAGTTACCAACTTGATCAAGTTATCTCAATTGTTACCTTAAACAGTTACCAATTTGATCAAGTTATCTCATTTGTTGTCTGTGACAGTTACCATCTTGATCATATTGATCAACCGTTACTAAATCTAATGTTTATCTGGATTGTCAGTGATCGTCTGTAATGGTCACATACAAGGTCCTATGATTTATGTAAACAGAGTGTCTGTCACATGGATTATAATCTATAATTTGCAATGTTGAAAACTATTTAAAGGAAATGTAAAATAGTAGGTGACAGCCTCTCAAAAGTAGTGTGATCAGACTTTCATTATTTTTAAAGATACATTTTAATTTATATACTGCTCAAACATGATATAAGGGAGAAACGAGTTATTATGAACATTTTGCTTGAAAATCAAAACGTCAGAAAACCAAAATCTCGTTGTAATATACCAGTTTTTCTCGAATTACGATTATACTTTTCCCTGGCATTCCGAATTGAAATTACAACCAACACGAATTACCAATCTTAAAACAGTATAATTCCTTTTTCTCGTATTTGGTCCTCCCCTCTCGTCAGTTCTGATTTACTTTCTAGGTGAAGCATTTCCAAAAAAGAATGATTCATGCATTAGAAAAAAGGAAAAGTGCAGCAACTAGCTGATCAGATTTCGTCACACGTTTTATTTAAATGTATTTTAATATGCATACCTAAATCGATATATTTACTCACTAAACTTGAGAGCTCGGATTAGTAAGCCGCGATCTCGGATTACTGAATAGAGATTTCGAATTGGTAAATAGAGGTGTCAGTTTAATAAATCGAGAGCTCGGATAAGTAAACCGATATATCGGGTTACTAAATCGAGATCTCAGGTTATTGCATCGAGATTTCGGATTAATTTGTTTTGGAAGTGTGTTCATGATTCGCGGGCTCCGTTAGTTGTGCAGCAGCCATAAATGAATGTAAAGCTGGAATGTTGCTATTTGAAGAATAATTAATAGTACATTTTAATTTACATTCCGGTTTTCATAGACACTTATGGCAATGTTTGTTTAGTAGTTATTTAACTATTTAACGTGAGAATATTTAATACTTTCAATAACCCAATCAAGTATTTACAGAACGTCGTGTTAATGTTCACATGTACCCAATCATTCACGTTCGTAATATAGACATTTTATCATATCAATCTGTCCTTTAACTAACATTAAATAAATACAGGAGCTCTGGAGGTGTAAATATTTAATTTTCTTAAATGTTTTCGTGGCAAACACCTCCATGAAACTTTTATGTAGTTAAATCAATGTTGCTTTAAAAAGACAGTGAACTTAGACCGATGGAATTAAACTTCAACATTGCTTGCGATAGAACTGTCCTATATAATTTATATACAATTGATTTTGGATATTTCATATAAAAAAGGATAGTTATATAACGCGACGTTAGTTACCAGTGTGTCATCGGAGATTTAAAAAAAAGTGTCAATATAATTTTCAATGGAGCGCTGTTTGATCAAGACATTATATTTTCCTTGATTAGCTGTAGGATTGATTAATTTAACAGTAACTTGAGAATTCATAAGAGAAAAATGAATCTTAGGGTAAGTTGGTTTAATTTAAAAATCATAAAATTTAAATTATCATGGAAATTGATGAATTGGCAACCTTGTACAGAAATTATTAAATATATTAATTCTTTACTTTTATAGAAAAATCTGAATGAATATTTTGACTATGTGTGTCATGGTTTGTTTAGCAATATGATAAAAGTAAAACACATTTTTATAATGATGTAATATACTGGATTGTCCCTGTTTTTTATGAAAACAAAATAGATCAAGTGTTAAATTACATAAATAGAACTGTCTATATCTGTTAAAAATGACTTGGGTATTGAAAGTTGTTTATTTTACGTGAAACTCCTGTCTTAGCAACGCTGGCCGTTCTCTGAACGAAAGGACCTTTTTTTGGCCGTTCTTTTGTCCCCCTCCATTAGAATATTGGTTATACTTTCTAAATGTGAATTACGTGAGAAAATATGTTACTGTATTCTTCGATTTAAATTTTTTTTTATAACAAAATCAGTGGAGAATGAAAGTATATATTTTCGCATGTGTTCTTGTTATTTTATTTTTATTAACACTCATCTACCAACCGTGATATGTAATTTAACTCACTACTGGTCGCGGAAGAAGTATTTTCAGAAAAAATAATAACAATATTACAATCCCACATTTTATTTTGATTTGATATCCTAAAAAGATGAAATAAAGAAAGATATTTTATCTCTACATGTCATGCCGGAGCATGTAATGTTCATTCTTGTTTTTAGTTGTTCTTTGTTAAATATTTATTTTTATTGCTGCTTACCAAGTATATCGAAGTTCGCCATAAAATGTTGGTGTATACATTGTCATATGACTAGCATCTAGACTGTATTTGGTATATAAATATCTACATTAAAACACATTGATAAATTGCAATCTCGTTTTATATTTTATCCATATCTCGGCTTCATACTTATTTTGTATAAAATTTACTGTCGGACACTGTCCTTTTCTGTAAACAGGTCTTGGTTTAGGTTTATGGTGTTTAGCGCCACTTTCAACAATATTTCGGTCAGTTTTATTGGTGGAGGAAACCGGAGTACCCGGAGAAAACCACCATCCAATGTAAAAATTTAAGATTTCCCTAGCATCGAATGTCGTCTGACAATTTTTATTTTGAAAAGAATAAAATGAATTGGTTATAGTTTCAGATTCAATCTTAGATAGAGAATTCTATAAATAAAACTGACCAAAACTTTCTATATATGAAATGAACATCTTGTTTTGATGTTCTTCGATTATAAGTATTTACTTCCGGTATCATTCCTAGCAACCATTATCTTCTGCAGCAGTATGGAATTAAAACGAGAAAAAATCGTTAAAAACCTGACAACATAGTAAACGATAGTAGGCTTAATCAATGAATTCTAAGTGTTCTTTTGTACCTTTTACAAATTATTTTATTGGTTTAGAAAATGTAGAAAGCTAACGTAATGTAATCAATCAGACAATCTTAAATTGTTATACTTTAACATGCTTTTCTAGAACGCAGTCAGTCAGTCTTGTTTTTAAAGCAGTGCCATACCAGTTGAAATCTATACTGTCAATTGCATACAGGTCACGAAAGATGGTATTGGCATATTGCTATAGAAAATACCATTTTGAATTCACAATTCATTTAAGTAATGGATTATGGTCGTGTAGTTTAACAGTAACACGACGGGTGCCACCAAATAGCAGGAACTCTTAATCTTTGGGACACCCGAGTATACCCTCTATTTTTAGAGGTGTCATGTCACTCAATTTTAGTTTTCTGTGTAGTGTTTTGTCTTTTCGTTTTTTTTGCTTTTGGCCATTGTATTTTCTGTTCTTCGATATAAGACATCTGATTACCAAATTGGATTTCTTTAAACTTTTCTAACCGGTAGTATATCCCTGATACTACAGTGTAAAACCCGAAACTTTGTAGCCTTTGTTTATTAACATTTTGTTCCTACAGATGTACACCAATGAGGTATTAATATATTTAGGTTGCTTGATACATATTTCACAATTTTCTGTGAATTTGGTGTTAATCGTTTTCTTTTTAAATTTGTTCCGTTTGAAACAAGAATAACACGACGGATGCCTTTAGTAAGGTAGGAACTGCTTACCTCTCCAGAGCACATGAACTTGTACCCCCACTTTGGAGTGCGTTCGTGTTGTTCAATTTTTTGGTTTTCTGTGTAATGTTTTGTAGATCGTTGTTTGGGTTTTTTGTGTGCTCTTTCTTTTGGATGTTGTATTGTCTGTCCTTTGATTTACGATTCTGGTTACCCTTTGGTATCTTGTGGTCATTGTATTGTCTGTCCTTTGATTTACGATTCTGGTTACCCTTTGGTATCTTGTGGTCATTGTGTTGTCTGTCCTGTGATATACGATTCTGGTTACCCTTTGGTATCTTGTGGTCATTGTATTGTCTGTCCTTTGATTTACGATTCTGGTTACCCTTTGGTATCTTGTGGTCATTGTATTGTCTGTCCTTTGATTTACAGATTTTGGTTACCCCTTTGGTATCTTGTGGTCATTGTATTGTCTGTCCTTTGATTTACGATTCTGGTTACCCCTTTGGTATCTTGTGGTCATTGTGTTGTCTCTCCCGTGATTTACGATTCTGGTTACCCCTTTGGTATCTTGTGGTCATTGTATTGTCTGTCCTTTGATTTACAGATTCTGGTTACCCCTTTGGTATCTTGTGGTCATTGTATTGTATGTCCTTTGATTTACAGATTCTGGTTACCCCTTTGGTATCTTGTGGTCATTGTATTGTCTGTCCTTTGATTTACAGATTCTGGTTACCCCTTTTGTATCTTGTGGTCATTGTATTGTCTGTCCTTTGAATTACAGATTCTGGTTACCCCTTTGGTATCTTGTGGTCATTGTATTGTCTGTCCTTTGATTTACAGATTCTGGTTACCCCTTTTGTATCTTGTGGTCATTGTATTGTCTGTCCTTTGATTTACAGATTCTGGTTACCCCTTTGGTATCTTGTGGTCATTGTATTGTCTGTCCTTTGATTTACAGATTCTGGTTACCCCTTTGGTATCTTGTGGTCATTGTATTGTCTGTCCTTTGATTTACGATTCTGGTTACCCCATTGGTATCTTGTGGTCATTGTATTGTCTGTCCTTTGATTTACGATTCTGGTTACCCCTTTGGTATCTTGTGGTCATTGAATTGTCTGTCCTTCGATTTACAGATTCTGGTTACCCCTTTGGTATCTTGTGGTCATTGTGTTGTCTGTCCTGTGATTTACGATTCTGGTTACCCCTTTGGTATCTTGTGGTCATTGTATTGTCTGTCCTTCGACTTACGATTCTGGTTACCCCTTTGGTATCTTGTGGTCTTTGTATTGTCTGTTCTTCGATTTACAGATTCTGGTTACCCCTTTGGTATCTTGTGGTCATTGTATTGTCTGTCCTTTGATTTACGATTCTGGTTACCCCTTTGGTATATTGTGGTCATTGTATTGTTTGTCCTTTGATTTACAGATTCTGGTTATCCCTTTGGTATCTTTTGGTCATTGTATTGTCTGTCCTTTGATTTACAGATTCTGGTTACCCCTTTGGTATCTTGTGGTCATTGTATTGTCTGTCCTTTGATTTACGGTTCTGGTTACCCCTTTGGTATCTTGTGGTCATTGTATTGTCTGTCCTTTGATTTACAGATTCTGGTTACCCCTTTGGTATCTTGTGGTCATTGTATTGTCTGTCCTTTGATTTACAGATTCTGGTTACCCCTTTGGTATCTTGTGGTCATTGTATTGTCTGTCCTTCGATTTACGATTCTGGTTACCCCTTTGGTATCTTGTGGTCATTGTATTGTCTGTCCTTCGATTTACGATTCTGGTTACCCCTTTGGTATCTTGTGGTCATTGTATTGTCTGTCCTTCGATTTACGATCCTGGTTACCCCTTTGGTATCTTGTGGTCATTGTATTGTCTGTCCTTCGATTTACGATTCTGGTTACCCCTTTGGTATCTTGTGGTCATTGTGTTGTCTGTCCTGTGATATACGATTCTGGTTACCACTTTGGTATCTTGTGGTCATTGTATTGTCTGTCCTTCGATTTACGATTCTGGTTACCCCTTTGGTATCTTGTGGTCATTGTATTGTCTGTCCTTCGATTTACGATTCTGGTTACCCCTTTGGTATCTTGTGGTCATTGTGTTGTCTGTCCTGTGATTTACGATTCTGGTTACCCCTTTGGTATCTTGTGGTCATTGTATTGTCTGTCCTTCGATTTACGATTCTGGTTACCCCTTTGGTATCTTGTGGTCATTGTATTGTCTGTCCTTTGATTTACGATTCTGGTTACCCCTTTGGTATCTTGTGGTCATTGTATTGTCTGTCCTTTGATTTACGATTCTGGTTACCCCTTTGGTATCTTGTGGTCATTGTATTGTCTGTCCTTCGATTTACGATTCTGGTTACCCCTTTGGTATCTTGTGGTCATTGTATTGTCTGTCCTTTGAATTACAGATTCTGGTTACCTCTTTGGTATCTTGTGGTCATTGTATTGTCTGTCCTTTGAATTACAGATTCTGGTTACCCCTTTGGTATCTTGTGGTCATTGTGTTGTCTGTCCTGTAATTTACGATTCTGGTTACCCCTTTGGTATCTTGTGGTCATTGTGTTGTCTGTCCTGTGATTTACGATTCTGGTTACCCCTTTCGTATCTTGTGGTCATTGTATTGTCTGTCCTTCGATTTACAGATTCTGGTTACCCCTTTGGTATCTTGTGGTCATTGTATTGTCTGTCCTTTGATTTACGATTCTGGTTACCCCTTTGGTATCTTTTGGTCATTGTATTGTCTGTCCTTTGATTTACAGATTTTGGTTACCCCTTTGGTATCTTGTGATCATTGTATTGTCTGTCCTTTGATTTGCGATTCTGGTTACCCCTTTGGTATCTTTTGGTCATTGTATTGTCTGTCCTTTGATTTACAGATTCTGGTTACCCCTTTGGTATCTTGTGGTCATTGTATTGTCTGTCCTTTGATTTACAGATTCTGGTTATCCCTTTGGTATCTTGTGGTCATTGTATTGTCTGTCCTTTGATTTACAGATTCTGGTTACCCCTTTGGTATCTTGTGGTCATTGTATTGTCTGTCCTTTGATTTACAGATTCTGGTTACCCCTTTGGTATCTTGTGGTCATTGTATTTTCTGTCCTTTGATTTACAGATTCTGGTTACCCCTTTGGTTTCTTCAAACTTGTCTTATTTCCTTTTTCAGTGATATCTTATCTTTAATTTTATGGTTAAGCTCATTAAGATTTCAAGTTGCTAATTTTGTTGTATCTAAAAATAGCAAAAATAAACTTACATATACAATATGGTAGTTGGATTTACAATTACCTATGAAATCAGTGCCTATCACCACTAAAGTTGAGTTCGAACCCCGTTCATTGCGAGGTGTAATCGATACAACATTATGTGATAAAGTTTGTCAGTGACTTGCAACGGGTCGGTGGCTCTCTCAGGGTACTCTGGGTTCCTCCAACAATAAAACTGACCGCCACGACGATATAGCTGAAATATTGTTGAAAGTGGCGTTAAACACTATAAACCAACCAACCTAAAAGTTCTGGAGAACAAATCCTAAATAAATATAAACGAATGTATCCATGTATACCTAACCCTTCTTAAAAGTTTACCATGTGAAACATTTGTTCACCGAAATGAAATATTATAATTGAAGTATAAATAATTAAAAGCGAATTTCCAAAAATCAATTGCCAAAATCGTTCGTTTAAATAGATATACAAACTGTTGCTATAGAATTAAAATATTATAAAATTTAAAGTGTCTTTGTTGATACTAAATATTTACTTTATATATCATTTGTGTGTGACGATTTAAACTTCAAACATCAAGAATAGACGTAAGTAGCTTCCGAATTCCTACTGGCCCAAGGTTATATCTATACCAACTACCACTTGGCATTATATAGTTGACAGTGGTAGTCTAACTATCAATAAACGTATAACCCTTAATGATATTGTATTTGGCACGAATTATTAGTGTTAATACAAACCATTCACTTTAAAATTTAACTTAAGAATGATTTATGGCGGGGTATTAAGCACGAACAAACAAATTGCCATTATTTCAGAATGTCTTGTACGATATAAATGTTATAGTTTAATCCCCAGAGAAAAGTTTTTGGTCGCCGTCATGAATTAGATGATGATCCATACGACATTTCTTCATGTCAAATAATTGTAGGGGTGAGGGTTTTTGTATTTAATGCAACTTTCAACAATATTTCAGCAAGTCACTGACAAACTTGATCACATAATGTTGTATCGAGTACACATCGCCTGTCAAATGAGTGTATACACAGTCTCAATATAAACTTATGAGTACAATGTACATGCTTTCTTGAGTAGCTTTCGGATGCAATAAAAACGTAGATATCTTATTTTGTGTACACGATGCATTTTTGGAATAACGTTCATCAGGTACACTTAAGGCCAAAATATTTGAAAGCCAACTAATTTGAAAGTCTTCGGGAGAAAGAAAACTAAAGGGCATAAACAGGAAAGGCAAAACCGGCCAATATCACCTAGATGTTTGAGGAATGAGATTCTAGGTCAAGATCCCCTATGTCTGAGGAAGGAGATTCTAGGCCAAGATCACCTATGTCTGAGGAAGGAGATTCTAGGCCAAGATCACCTATGTCTGAGGAAGGAGATTCTAGGCCAAGATCACCTATGTCTGAGGAAGGAGATTCTAGGCCAAGATCACCTATGTCTGAGGAAGGAGATTCTAGGCCAAGATTACCTATGTCTGAGGAAGGAGATTCTAGGCCAAGATCACCTATGTCTGAGGAAAGAGATTCTAGGCCAAGATCACCTATGTCTGAGGAAGGAGATTCTAGGCCAAGATCACCTATGTCTGAGGAAGGAGATTCTAGGCCAAGATCACCTATGTCTGAGGAAGGAGATTCTAGGTCAAGATCACCTATGTCTGAGGAAGGAGATTCTAGGCCAAGATCACCTATGTCTGAGGAAGGAGATTCTAGGCCAAGATCACCTATGTCTGAGGAAGGAGATTCTAGGCCAAGATCACCTATGTCTGAGGAAGGAGATTCTAGGCCAAGATCACCTATGTCTGAGGAAGGAGATTCTAGGCCAAGATCACCTATGTCTGAGGAAGGAGATTCTAGGCCAAGATCACCTATGTCTGAGGAAGGAGATTCTTAGTTTTTTTAATAATTACATGATTAGGAACTGTAAATGTCGATAAAAATATATTTAATAACCATGCCAGTGCCGAAGCTCTGACTACTGGGCGGATAATACCATCTGGGACTAAAATAGTCAACCAGCAGAGGTATCGACCCAGTGATAGGACTTAAATAGTCAACCAGCAGAGGTATTGACCCAGTGATAGTAATATCTTCTAAAGAGTCTTGTCCTACTCCCCGATTTTGTGTTGATCTGTTGATGTTATTGGAGGTTCTGCTCTTACGCTTTGTTTTTATCTCTGTTGTTTTTGTATCCACCATGATCTTTTTCTCTTAAATCTTTTTAGAGTCGGGTACAACATGTGCAACTTTTATGAAATACCGATGGATTTTATAATGAAATGAAAAGCATAAAATACCACTAACACCATCATAACCGTGTCAAAATCTGATAGAAAAACAGTAGAAACAGAGTTAAAATCGATAACACACTTCTACATGATGAACGTTGAGTGAGTGAGTGATTGTTGTTTAACGCAACTCAACAATTTTCGGTTATATCATGGCGAGAACAAGTTAATTGTCAATGAGATGTGCTAGCTCACTGAAACAACAGTCCGAGGATAGACATGTCGTCCAACTCGGACACATTATCCTGATTCCGAGCCAACCAGTCTTTGCCTTTTCTCCTTAATGCTGCGTGCTTAGCTCCAGGCGAGCACGCTAACCATTACACCGTGCGCTGCGATGTGGTTTTGATGAATGTTGAATATGATATATACATGTATATGTTACAGTAAATTTGTATAATCAGGAATTATGCATAATTACTGAAATTTTTAGGAATTATGTATAATAACTGACGGGTTTAGGAATTATATATAATTACTGAAATTTTCAGTGATTATGTATAATTACTAAAAATATTGCCAGTTATTATACATAATTACTGAAATGCTCATTTCTCCTTATTTAACTTTACAGGCGTTAAAAAAGGGCTAAAAAGTTTAACGCTTTAATCAAATCAATGTCACATACAACATTTTACAAAGAAGAAGTGATAAATACATTCATTTATTTTTACAAGCAAGATTTGGCTGGCATCTACTATTGCACATTTGTCCAGCCTTTCTGCATGCACATCTATTTGTTTCACATCTTTCAAGTTCAATTTGTTTTTCATTAAAACATAAGAAACATAAGACTGATCTCCCGAAGCCTTCTTCACCATTTGTTTTTCCACAAATCACATGTACAGTGTTGCTACATTTTGAACATGAATGAGCATTTGAAGCTGGTTTCTGACACACAATACATGTTACACTGTCTGTGTTTCCAGTGCCAGGAACCTCATCAGTTATTTCAATAATGTCAGTCATTTCTAAATCCAGTGTTTGTGATATCTTTAAGATCATCTTCAGTGCTGATTTTTGAAATTATTTCATCCGGTAAGGAAGATGAGGTCAGACCAACTTTCGCTTCTACTCCAAACATTGCCTTGTATGGTGTTCGTTTAATTACCGAATGGTAGCTAAGGTTTTTCTGAAATTGCACAAATTTTATTTCAACTTGCCAATCTTTACAACTGTTTTCATGCATCTATGTTACGATCATATCTCTTATATCTGCGTTTGCCCGCTCAACACTTCCCTGGCTTTGTGGGTGTCTCGGCTTCTCATGAACGATTTTGCACTCTGGCCATAAATCCTTTAATTGAGATATAATGCTGGCAGTAAATTCAGCACCGTTATCGCTCTGTAAAATATTTGGAGCTCCAAAAAGAAGAAAAATATCCAAAATCTGCATTGCTACATCAGTCTCTCTTTTTGATTTCAATGGCCGCAGAACAACAAATTTTGTCATATGATCTTGGTAAACCACGATGTACCTATACTCATTATAGGATAGCGATTGCATATCGATTAAATCCATTTGACCACGGGAATTAAATTCCTTGCTAACAATAGGTTTAACAACAAGACCTTTGCTGGCAAGTTTGCGTTTCTTTAGCTGGCATTCTTCACATAGCTCTTTAAAAAGTTTAAGCGCCTCTATAGAAACATTAGCATATTTTTTATTAGCCTCCTTGATCATTTTATCTCGGCCTCCATGTCCGGTTGCAATGTGAATTTTTTGTACAACATTAAACATATCTTCTAGACAAACATAATACTTTATATTATCTTCACAAGAACTGTGTTTCCTGATTATCTTTTGTACATCACCACACTGAAGGATTTCATACCTAAAACAGATGTAAGAAAGTGATCAGAGTCAAAACAGAAAATGGAAACTTTTTGTCTATATCAATGTTACCATATGCCTTCAATTTTTAGTGACTGATTTAGGTTCAGTTCTATGTTATTGCAATGTTCAAGTTCATACAAGTACTTAAGATGCACTTCAGATAGTGCTTAAGTCTATAAATATTTTGTTGACAGATATAGTAAGGGTCTCATTTTAAATACCTTTCAAACCCATATATCTTTGTAATTTGAAAACTTTCGTCATAGAAAATATTCTTTGTATTGGTAATAGCTCACATAAGTTATAGAGTAAACAAAAGTAAAATGTTTAAAATAAACTTACTTTTTAAACAGGTAATAATATGCAGGAGTTTTGTCTTCTTTGCATGTCTCTTTTGTCATCCAGTCCACAACCTCATAATATTTGCTCCTGGTCCATATCTTACATTTGGATTTATCTTCTGCAAGTTGCAGTAACTTTTGAGCATAGTTTTGCTCCAATCCAAGAGACATTTGTGCCTGAGCCATATGTTATGCATCAATGTTGTAACAGTTGAATTTAAAGTGTCATTCTTAAAACTAGTGTTCACTTAAGATTAACTAACTAAACTTGAAAAGAAATAACCAAACAAAATCTACTCACTTTTAAGGTTTTTAAAAAGATTAACATTCAATGTCTATGTTTTAATATATGGCATTAACATTGACTGATCAAGTCTAGAGATGATTATTATTATTCAAATTCCCTAAAATCAAACCAGTAAATTTGTAGAATATTTAACAAAATTTACAATGACAGTTTTGAAGGTCGAGACATACATTATCACTAGTATCGCTGCGAGTCCGATAGGACGATCAGTGAATCTAGTGGTAATGTATGTCGAAATGTTCAAGCGGACATTATTGTTTTTATCTGTACTCAACGTATTTTTGAGTATCATAGTCACTAAGTTGATACTATAGTATTATTACGTCATGTTTTTCATATTGGCCTAATTATAGGTCTGATGACTGCTGTATTGGCTGAGACGCAGCAGAAGGTCAATACAGCAGACCGGGGACCTATAACTAGGCCAATATGAAAAACATCACGTAATGATACCTTTATTAATTAACCAGTCCAATATTTCTCTGGACTTTTCCTTGCAATTGTCGAAAAGTCTAGCGGATTCCGATCTAGCTGTTATTGGACTGATTGGAATCGAGCCAATACGGAAAATATCCGTATTGGACTGGTTTTTGCCGTATTGGCCCAATGCAAGTTTTATATTGTATTGACAGATTTGATCATATAAAGGCTAATAAATCAAAGTTAATTAATAATGACAAATATCACCCAGTGAGAGCAAAGGAAAAATGTTCGTATTGCCGATGAATATGTTTCAAGAGCAGTTGTTTTTACAATGTAATGTTTAATATTGTGTTAGCATTAGCAGGTGTTCGTTAGATAATATACATTTATTGTCTTTTGTTGAGGTCTATACGAGTTTTTATGGACCTTAAAAATCAATATTCACCTCAGCCTTCGTATTGACCGATACAAAAGACTGTAATTGTTTTATTACATGAAACGAAAACGAAAGTGAAACCAAGTCAATACGAGTTTTAATCAAACAATATAAAATTTTACGGAGTGTCAGGTGACAACATGATAGCCAATACAATTGTTTAAATAAAATCATTATGTAATAAATCAAATGATCTCAATACTGATCTTGTAGTGTAAACTGGTCTTAAAATACTAACGAATATCTGAAAACATGAGACTATAATCACCATTGTTTACTATAGTCAGAAAGATAAAGACGACATTATCAGTTATAGTAAGATTGATTGGCAGAGTTAAAGGTAGCATGTTGAAATTATGTTTATTTAAGAAGAAATAAATTGAAAACTTTAAACTATGAAATATTACAATTCGTTTCTTTTATCATTTTATATATTGGCACGTTTTTAGAATTTCTTTAATCAGATTATCGTAAAAATTGTAAAGAAAGTTTAAGATATTTCTCAATGGCAAAAACATGTACCCTCTTATTGAATATATAAAGATATTATTTCAAGTGATAAACTACCATTACAAAGAAGATCCCTTTATTGGAAATATTTTATTCTGTAAATTGCAATTAAGATAATAAGTAAGTATAGTAAGTGATTCATTTTTTGGGGGAAATATATTGTTCTGGGTGTAATGATTGAAACCAAATATGATAGAAACAATGGGGACTGGTCAAACAAATAGACACAATGAGCTAATACTGACAACGAACAAATTGAAGATACCAAAGGGATAATCAGAAACCATAAATCAAAGAAGGGCAGGCAATGCAATGGTCAAAAGAAAAAGGATATACAGTGATCTACAAAGCATTACACACTAAAAACCGGGGGTGAACTCGGGTGCTTCGGAAAGGTAAGCTCTCTATCGTTGTCCGAAATGATATGATGCGTTGTCAGCTTGAAGATGCTCGAACGTCTCGTAATATTTTTTATACTGGATTACTTTTGATGTTTTAAAGGTTTTAAGAACAGTAAAGGTTTTCACCATAGCTCTTACTTTTGAATTGTACTGTATGGAATTTATACATTTCATATGATATTTTATATCTACCTAGACACTTTATTTCCATGAGTAGATACATGTATTTATATAGGTATATTGAAAAACATTATTATTATTATTATCAATATTTGATTCAAGACTGTAGGAATCTCGTTAATTTCTATTTATTATTTTCAGCTTCGACCAATTTTGGACTGCCGGATGCCAACATTGGCAACAAAGGCGGCGTTTTTACTTCCTCTCGATGACATGACAAACATCAACACTAAACCAAATGGAATCAAACGTTTGGAATCAAATCCTCCACGAAGTCTGTCCAAACTAAGACATTCTATATCAGTAGAAATTAAAGGATTGTCGAAAAAACTAGCCCGTTTGGAGAGAAATTACTATGGGGTAGGTCGGAGTCTGCAGCATGAGGTAGAGAAATATGTGTTACGATTAAAAGGTGTAATGCGATGGCTAAACATCAAGGAATTTTCATCGAAGGCTTCATTAGAGAAAGCAATCAAAGATGGCGCCGACTCCGAAAAATACAAAGGTGATCCAAATAACATTACATTGATAAAGGAATTATTCGGAAAAATTCAAACCTTTATGCCTAATAAATTTACAGACCTGATTGAAAGTTGTACGCACATTAAATCATTGTTGGAAAAATACTGTGTTAGCTTCTTCGACCCAGACAACGACCATTATTTAGAGACAGCATCCCATTATCAGGCACAGGTTCAAATATGGATTGAAAGCATCGACAAGAGTATAAATCAAATACAAAACCAACAGAAAAAATTTCAAGAATCAACGATTCATCATTCTCAATTTACCTCACCGGTTATGGCATTTTGCCAAAAGAACGAATGCGAAGGAGTTCCACTTGTGCTTTTATTCGCTGATGGATGTACAAACGTCAGAGCGGTTATGTCAGTTGCGACTAACTGGATCCAAGCCGATCAAAATTATCATATATTCTTACGCAATGATATAGATGACCTTGAACTTCAAAGGGAGGAAAAAGTCCGATTACTGAGAGACGCTAAGACAAAATATCACACTGTGACATATAAATTAAGCCAATCAGAAATTGAATATGACAAAGCACTGACTGAAATGGAATCGTGGAAAGATAAACAAGAATCAATGAAAGATGAGGCTGACTATCTCAAAGGTCTAAATGCTGAACTTCAGATGGAATTGGAGTTCAAAGAATACAGAAAGAAAGAACTGAAGAAACGAGAAAGTGAATATTCACCGGAAACATATATTGAAACGTTCGAAATGTTAACAGATGAAATCCATTATTGTAAGGATAAAATTCCACCATTGAAGAGGCAAATGGCTGCAGTTCAGTACAAATTAGAATGGATGACACAAAAACAAACTCACGTTAACAAAATTAGCAAGGGAATAAAAGATATGTCAAAAGAATTAGTGGACATAAAAATCGATAGAGAAAAGAGAGAAGCAGAGTTTGAACAACTAGAGAAGGCTTTAGAGACAGCCAGACGAATACATCGGTACAAAACTAGTACTGACATTACAGAAAAAATATTCTTCAGTCTTCCAATTGGCAACAAAAATAAAGGACAAGGTTAGTTATATCTTTTTATTGTGTAATATTTTGTAGATCGTTGTTTGTCCCTTTTCTTTTGGCCATTGTATTGTCTATTCTTCTATGATTTACGGATTCTGGTTGGTATTCTAGTTACAGGGCTTAAATTGAAGTGAAGGCTACTACAAATGAACAACCATTTTATTTCGAGGTTTCCAAGGAAACCACTTATACGAATTCTCCATAACGAGGTCGACTGTATTCTGCAAGTGCAACATTAATGCGAACCAGTCTACGATTGTTTTAGCAGCATTTAAAAAAAAAACACAATTCAGTGGTTTTCGTGTTACATCCAAGAGATGTACATGTACACTGTCTCCCTGTCTTTTTTTGGGGGGGGGGGGGGGGGGGGGGGGGGGGGGGGGATATGGGTATAATGAAAGGATATTTGTCTTGACATTTCGTTGTCCAGTTTGTAAATTGTTTTGTCTCCCCATTGTAGGATTAATCTAAAGGTAAATGTAATTAATATTTCATATTGTTCCAGTGACCAGGTGATTTACTAAATCTGCACTTCCCGATTAATTCTAAAGTCTAAACAGTCAATCAACGGTAAAACACATAGTCTGGTTGTACTATTTTTTGGGACGCAAACTTATTGTAGTTGATACGTCAGATTTTATTCAATTCAATTCAATTCAAATATTTTATTGAATAAATGCATAAATACAATATCCAATGGGATTGCACATCAGGCATGGCCTATGTAAGTGCTCTCCCTCAATCTTATTCAATCTTATTATCGGAAACAAAGACATGTTTTATATTTACCAGACAATGAATATAGATAACATTGATAGGCAGCTATGATTACAGTCTATAAAATTTAATGTTCCGCTTCCACAAAGGAACATATTAATTAAAACAAATTTCAATAGTCGATACACTAGTCTCGCCATGTCAGTTCATCGGCGTATGCAAGTACAAGATGAGTACGTATGTACACAGGGGTTTGGTATTAATGCACCCATCTTACAGTATCTACTTTGTTCGTCTGTTTTAATGAAATATATTGTATGACGTCAAAGTTTGAAGATACCAAGGGGGGTAATCAGAGGTCGTAAAGCGAAGAAGGACAGACAACACAATGGCCAAGAGGAAAAGGACAAAGGACAAATGATACACAAAACACTACACAGAACACAAAACACTGCACTGAAACCTAAAATTGAACAACACGATTGCCACTAAAAACCGAGGGTGAACTCAGGTGTTTCGGGCGGATAAGCAGTTCCTGCTCTACTAGTGGCGCCCGTCGTATTACTCTAATTACAAGCCAGGTGACAAGTTATGAAAGAGGACGGGACCGGATTGTGATTACGATAAACGGTTCATATACTTAATCATTTGTGACACGGATACTCCGTAACGGTTAACTAGTGAGTGATTGTTGTTTAACTCAGCAATTTTCCCGCTATATCATGGCGAGAACAAGTTACTTTTCAATGAGATGATGATGATGATGAGATTCGCTTTGTTCTAGACCAACACGCTGAGTTGGATTTTTATAGTGCTACCTCACCGAAACAACAGGCCGCAGATAGACATGTCACTCCACTCGGACACATTATTCTGATTCCGAGCCAACAAGTCTGTGTTCTTACTCCTTAATGTTGCGTGATTAGCGGAAAAGCAACAAATACCAATTTTTTTATAGTCTTTGGTTTGACCCAACCGGGGCTCGAACCCACGATCTACCGCACTCGAGGCGAGCACTCTAACCATTACACCACCGATGACGGTTAACCAAGTCATAGTGGCGACCGTTAAGTTTAGTTATACAAGATGCTTTTTATTTCTTGATTACGACACTACACTGTATTTGGTTAGCAACAAATATCCAGGGAAAGACATCAATTTAAAAAGAAATGATAGTTCAGTGGTGTTGAAAGAAAGGTAACTCAAACAGACATGAAAGAAAAAAACTTTGTAATCTTTCAATTTCGTCCAAAATTTGGTTAAAGCTTTCTATTGTAGTTTTTCAACACACATGTGTCAGTATAGAGCATTAATTTCATTTTCAGATAAATTGGCTAAAGTATGCGAAGTCGTCAGCGACTATATAGATCAAGATTGGATGTTGTTGTACAGACGGTTGCCATTTCATCCTAAACGAGGCTCACACACCATTGAAAAGGATATAAGCGACGTCAGTATAGAAAGAGCACGTGGTCCAATTGAAAACAAAGCAACAGAGGCATTGAAACGATGGAGACGCCATCACACACGTGCCAAAGCTAGCGACATAATTGATGCATTAAAAAGAATTCGTAGACACGATGTCGTACACCGTATTGAAAATTTAGACAGTCACACAACTTAAAATGTGCAATGAAGTATGATTATATTAACACCTCGCATGGTCAGCATTGTCGCGAGTATTTTCCGGTTACCATGGAGAATTTTCATCTCATTTTGCACGTACATGTATTATTATTAGTTGCACAACAGTAACCACAGGTATTCGAGATGTTTTAGCTAGAGTTAAATCTCTTTTAAAGTGAAAATGGGTTTTTACTATCTGAGACTGAAAGACTTTCAAAACAAAAGCTTGAATATGTTAAAAACATTAAACATACATTTTTTATCTGAAATGTTACTCTAAAACGTAGATAGTATCCTCGAACAGATACGAATTTGTGTTTTGAACGTTTCCGTAATTGCCAAAGAAATTTCATACTCTATATTATGTACATTTAAAGTGCTGTTTTTATATTACTTTTTAATCATATCCTATTTTTATATGTTATTAATAAAATGTATGAAAACACCATGACAACAAGAATACAATATTCTAGAGAAGCGTCTTATATTATCAATAGAAATCTGGAAATCTGCACAACGACAAGAATTTAGAACATAATAAGTACAATTTTCTTATAACAAATATAAATGAATTATCGCTATTTTGCGGTATTTTCCTTTGATCTTGCTATCTGAGAATTTTCCATCTCACGCTAGTAGAGTGAGACACAGGCACTTGTTTCATTCAAAAAATATATGCCCCCTCCTCTTCCTTACTTCAAGGTAAATATCTGCCCTTTTCCCCTTCTCCACTTCGCCTCAATATTGTTCGCTTATTTGTGATCCTTTCGCTGACCCAATTATATCGCCATACTCCCGAGATATTTCTCTTTTCGACTGCCACATTTAAATATACCTACCGGGCCCTCCTCAGACGAATTGGACAAGAATATTCAGCGAACGTCGCTTGGTCTACTGTTCAGTCATTGAAACGGATACAGCCACTTCCGGTCCGGTCTAAATTGATTTAGAAAAAAAATGTGCTTTAAAAATCAAATGTCAGTAATTTGGAGTTGAACATATTTTTATAATCTGCATTGGAACAATTATCTGTATTTTAAAGGCTTACTTTACATTTGAGAGGAGATGATCATGATGGCATTGTTACACATGGCCGGTCTAGAGAATTCCGAATGCATATGAAAATTCCAGCGCAAACCGGAAGTGGCTGTATCCGTTTCAATGACTGAAAAGTAGACCAAGCGAACGGATCACAAATAAGCGAAAAATATTGAGGCGAAGTGGGGAAGGGGAAAAGGGCAGATATTTACCTTGAAGTAAGGAAGAGGAGGGGGCATCTATTTTTGAATGAAACAAGTGCCTGTGGAGTGAGATGGAAAATTATCGGAAGTAACTAAGTAGTCTCGTGATAAACAAACAACAGCGTATAGTGACGTCACATTACCAAATCCTTGATAATAAGTGATTAACGATATAAAATATTAATTGTGTTTAAAAAAAATGTCAGTATTTCAACAAAAATTATTTAATTATGAATACAAAATAGCGATAGAATAATTAAAGATGTTTTTTAAAACTCGAGGACGTTTCTCAGTCATCTATCATCTCGGGTCTTCGCCCTTCGATGAGAGATGACTGAGAAAAGTCCTCTCGTTTTAAAAAAAACATCATTAATCACTTAATCTCGTCTACTATACAAATAAACATCTTCTCCTTCAGTAATTCTACACAGAGGATGTTTCCATTGAGAATGACCTTAGAAAAAGATGTAGAAAAGCAAAAAAGTGGATGTGCCTAACACCATATTCAAATTGTAGGAACAACAACTTTGACTTGTCACTGAAGATGACTTGTCAACGGATTTTTACACGACGGGTGCCACTAGCGAAGCAGGAACTGTTATTTATTTTTTCCAGTTACAAAATGTACATGTCTTCACGTTTTTTGGCGCTGTGTTGTGTTGTGAAGTTCGATTCGTCTTTACTCCCATTTGTTTTGTATGGGATTCAAGTTTTATTTGTATTTATTTACATACAGTGGTGTCCAGCACAATGCCCATATCAGCTGGTACTCATGTCGTTTGACAGTAACATAACTGGTGCCAGAAGTGGGGCATGAACTGCTCACCCTTACGGAATTCATCCCATATTTTAGCAGGATTCGTGTTCTTCAATCTTTAGTTTTCTGTGTTATGAATTGTGGACCATTGTTGGTCTTTTTGTTTCTTTTCTTTTGACCACTATACTTAGTTCTAATAATAAAACCCTAAATACTCGCTTACTCACAAGGGTTATAACGGGATGCCATTACACGTAATGGAGCAGCCGCCGAGGTTTTTCTGCGCTCGCTTACAGAGCTTCTGACGCCTGCATTTATCAATAATAAGACCTAACCTTTCCTTTTGTCCATTATTATAACAAGTTTTTATCACCTACCAGTATTTTAGAATGTAATTCCCACAAAATAAAAAACTTCTCTCTGAACATTTTGAATTTCGTCATTTCCGGCCTCACTATTTGGATGTCGATACCATATTTGGCGATTTAAGCGTGAATGCTTACATCAGTGTGTAGTAAGAAATACCATATTTAGAAAAGCTCCGCCTTCCTTAGTTTCCGGTTATGGAAAACGATCGATAAATTTGAACAAGATTGTTGCTACCTTTGAAAAGCATATATTTCTCAGCCAAACAGATTTAACAAGGACTGGGATCATCAGTAATAGTTATAATGAAATGTTTGAAGCGTAAATAGTGAGTTTTTATGTTTCAACTGCAACTTTTTTTTGCTCCATTGTGACGAATGGGACCGCGTTGTAGCTCTGCCGAGACACAAGTTTGTCACAGGAGCTACATTATTGCAGCTAATTATACTGTCTTCACCTCATTTCGTGTTATTCCTCGTACCGAGGTATTTTCTTTTTGTGCTTCGCGTACTTCCGCTTACGCAGTCACCGGTGAGAGGATGCAGGTCACGTTCCACTGACGACACGCTATGTTTATATCACCTACTTTTTGGAAATGCTTGCATTTCAGCTAAGCTTTTGCCATTTTATTATATATAATAATAAATCTCAACTTCTCCTTCACCCTGATATGCCATCTCATTTGATAAATCTTAACTAGAGGCTCAGCGGACTGAGCCTGTGGCGCTCACCTTTCATTCTGCTTTGAGGAAACTTAATACAGAACCTTCCATAGGTGCTTCCCACCAAATTTCTGTTCATTTTGGCATAGCAGTTTCAGAGAAGAAGATTTTTAGAAATTGACCAATCTAAAACAAGAATTGCCTGTGGCAGCCATGTTTGTTAATGGATCAAAACGAAATGAGCAATCTCTATAGAGGACCTTCCATAGATGTTTCTTATCAAGTTTCATATCATTTGGCCAAGTGACTTCAGAGGAAAAGCTGTTTTAGAAATCGACCAATAAGAAACAAGAATTGCCTATGATGGCCATGTTTGTTAACGGATCAAAACGGAATGAGCAATTCCCATAGAGGACCTTCCATAGATGCTTTCTACCATGTTTCAGTCCATTTGGCCAAGCTGCTTCAGAGTAGAAGATTTTTAGAAATCGACCAATTAGAAACAAGAATTGCCTGTGGCAGCCATATTTGTTAGTGGATCGGGACGAAATGAGCAATCTTTATAGAGGACCTCCCATAGATGCATCCTACCAAGTTTCGGTTCATTTGGTAAAGCGGTTTCAGAGGAGAAGATTTTTTAGAAATCATCCAATCAGAAACAAGAATTTTTTCAATAGTTTTCTATTTTTTACTGATTTTTTTCACTAATTTTCAAGTTTGAGAAGCGGCAACGGCCATGTTTGATGGCAGTCGGGGTCATCATTCATGGTCTGAAAGAGAATTATATATGCATTGTTCCTTTATAGTTTGGTAGCAACATTGGCTCTTTACAATATTTAAAGAATTAAAAAAAAATTAAAATCTATTTTTAGTAACGATAGCAGCATTTTTCATAAGCGATCAGGGTTAGCAACCACAAGTCTGAAAGTGGATCATACATCCATCATTTCCATGAAGATTGGTGGCAACTGGCTTTTTACCGGATTTTAAAATATGTTTTTTGACAATAATTTTCTATTTTTTGTAACAGTGACGGACACGTTGGATGACAGCCGGAGGTCTTCAATCAAAATTTTGAAAGAAGACCATATATGCATTCTTTCCATATGGTTTGATAGCATTTGACTCTTTACAGGATTTTAAAATAATTTTTTAATGAATTTTTTCCACTAATTTTCTATCTATAGTAACGATGGTGGCCATGTTTGATGGGGGGTGGGGTCCTCAACCATAATTCTGAAAGAATATTACAGGATTTTTCTGGATTTTTGTTTAATTGATTTTTTTGCTGATTTTACCCCTATGTTCTATTTATAGACATGGTGACCATGATGGTTGGTCGGCAGGGTCATCGGACATAACTTTTAAAGGAACCCCTTAAGGATGATTCAGGCCAGGTTTGATTTAAATTGGCTCAGTGGTTTCAGAGGAGAAGATTTTTGAAAAAGTTTACAGACGGACGATTTTTGACAATAATTTTCTATTTTTTGTAACAGTGACGGCCACGTTGGATGACAGCCGGAGGTCTTCAGTCAAAATTTTTAAAGAAGACCATATATGCATTCTTTTCATATGGTTTGATTGCATTTGACTCTTTACAGAATTTTTAAATAATTTTTTAATGAATTTGTTCACTAATTTTCTATTTATAGTAACGGTGGTGGCCATGTTTGATGGGGGATGGGGCCCTCAACCATAATTCTGAAAGAATATTACATATGTATCAAATTTAATTGCAATATACTCTAAAGGATTTTTCTGGATTTTTAATTGATTTTTTTGCTGATTTTACCCCTATGTTCTATTTATAGACATGGCGGCCATGATGGTTGGTCGGTAGGGTCATCGGACATAACTTTTAAAGGGAACCCTCTAAGGATGATTCAGGCTAAGTTTGGTTTAAATTGGCCCAGTGGTTTCAGAGGAGAAGATTTTTGAAAAAGTTTACAGACGGACCCACATGATGGCAATAGCTCACACAGGTGAGCTAAAAACCAACTTAGATATCGTTTATTGAACATGAGAAAACTGTTTTATGTTCGTCTGCTATCCAGCTTCCTAGTTACCAATGACAATAAAGTTGCACTTCCAGTTGTGCGCAGGAAAAAACTATGGAAAGCCAGATTAACAATTATGAGAATTTTGTTGTTTTTCGATAATACGACCGGAGTAAACGACGTTAAAGCTATATACGGCATGAGTAAACGACGTTAAAGCTATACACAACTGATTTTTCTCCTTTTTGATTTGTTTATTAATAAATATGATATAAAAAAAATATATAAGAAAAACAACATAAATAAAAAATATTTTTATTTTCTGAATCAACCTTTTTTTCTGCTTTATTTTTCTTATGTACTTGCATGTTTCTTATTTTTGGTTTCTATTTTACTATATTTTTGATATTTTTTCATAGATTTTTTTCATTTCACACTTTTAAAAATTTAAATAACTCGCCACAGCAGTCAAGCATATTAACCCCAATGGCTCTCCAT
The DNA here is from genome assembly GCA_963383655.1 of Bathymodiolus septemdierum. Lineage (NCBI taxonomy): Eukaryota > Metazoa > Mollusca > Bivalvia > Mytilida > Modiolidae > Bathymodiolus > Bathymodiolus septemdierum. The sequence continues at coordinate 23,320,708 of OY726522.1, read as the reverse complement.
AACAGGGAATTCCCAGTACATCAAAACGAGGTTAAGGTAAAAAAAAGGTGCCATCGGAGAACTGTCAACAGTCGATAACTTGAACACAAGGTAAACTCTCCTGTTTTAAAAGGATATTATTATTTGTTATTAGTTCATAGCATAATATGCTTGTATAAATACAGATTCATTCAAACGATAGGTATCGGATATTATACAAGGTGTGTTTACGTAAGACCATCGGAACGAGGTAAACCAACAAGTGCCTGTGAAACCCAGTATATATAAAAAATAAAATAGAAATGTAGATATCAAATTTAGTGCGCATGACGCGTTTCTGGATTAACTTTCATCATGTACACTCAATATCGAAATATTGGAAAGCCAAATAATTTAAAGGTGTTTGGGAGCAATAAAACCAAACCAAAGGGCCTAAACATTTATTACGACATCTGATACTACCCCTTTGGTATCGTCAGACTTTTCTTTCTACTTTTCTGTTCATCTACATTAACGTATAAAGAAATACAAATAATATCGGTCAACAATTAAACATTGTTAGGTATACGGACGCATTACATGTTTTATTTTAGTGCATGATGTTTATAGAAATGGTCTTTATTTTACCATACTGCACAATTAATACAGTATTGGTAACAATACACGTAATAAGACATTGGATTAGATCTTAGTTGCTACTTTAGTCTGGGGTTTCCGGTTGCAATGTGATACAAACCCCGCGGGAACCCCGGGGTATAGAAATGGAACTGACAGCTTCTTCGGCTTGAATGGGCGTCCGTCGGTTGTGCGGGATGTATAACGAGGTCCCGTGTTGAGAGATTGCCACCCTCTTCGCACGTTAAAGAACCCAGTGTAACAGCTCATTATGCTCATGAGGAGTGGTCCATAGGAGACCTGTTGCACTGGCTAAATTATCCGTCCCTACCCATCACCTTTTCTTATTTCGAGTCCCGTGGCGTTTAAATTTTTAAATGTTCTCGTCCTGAATACAGCTGAAAAATTGCTCGTTGGACGTTAAACACCAATTAATCAATCAATCAATCAATCAAAGCAATGTGATACATGAATTACTCCGATTTGAAGATACCAAAGGGATACTCGGAAGGAACAAGTTAAAGAAGGACCACAATATAATGACCAAAATAAAAAGGACAAAAGGACAAACAATTATCTACAAAACACTACACATGAAACTAAGATTGAGCAACACGAATCCCTCAAAAGTAGGGAGTGAGCTCAGGTGCTCTGGAAAGATAGACAGTTCCTGCTCCACCAGTGGCACTCGTCGTTTTACTCTTGCTACAAAGCGGGTGAATGAATGACGAAAGGAACGGATTATGATTTCGACAAACGGAACACCCGTGGTCATTTATAATTCCGTGTCGATTAACCAAGTCATGAAAGACTTCAAACTAACCACTAGGAACCCTGGGTTCAGTAGCTTCCTTGTTAGCAGCAATCAAGATAATCATGATAGGAACCACAAGCTCAATGATGTTGTATCTACTGAAAGATATATACTCATATACAGGTGCTGTTGAAATGTTGCCACATATGAATGGAAAGCTCACAATTGGAAAATTGAAATCATTTCTTATGCCGTAAAGTTTCGTTCATTACCCGTTCTCACTGTCAATGTCAAGGTATGAAGCAGGCTTATCTGTATGTGTAGTATTCTTTATTTCAAACTCAATGTGAAATGTCCGATCAACACAATCATCAAGCTTAGAATTATATAGTAAAAGGACATCATCTTTATAGCAGAAAATGAAATTAAAGGATCGGGATAGCTTCTTTTCGTTTTTCTTGAGAAGTTCCCGTATGAAGTATTCCTCATACGAATAATAAAGGAACAAGTCGGCGAGAAGAATACAGTTGGTACCCATAGAAAGGAAAAACACGTCCATCAAACATAATAAATATGTTGCCAATCAAAACCTTGAGCATTTTAATAATATCAGTTTCAGAGAACTTTTTGGTAGAATCAGAGTATTGTGTTACATCACGTCACAACATTCATTCAAACGTTACATTCATCAATCGCTAACACTCTCCGAATACACAGTTTTTGTTTTGGCAAGAAATGATTGGCCTAAAGTTTAAATGTTAATGGTACAATATTGAAACGAACGTATTTGATTTGATTTTGTATTTGTTAACGAAGATGTCAAGGTTTTTTCCCCCCATCTTCTCAGCTGATGACATCATGAAGTAGAACCGATTAAAGTACATCTTGTAGGTGGACAACGTACGTCATACATCCGGGTAATTTTTTTTATCGAAAACTTTATAATGGCGGAAATTGTTCAACCATCTGACAAAATAAAACTCATTTTTATACTATTTTAACAACGAACATGTCTGATAAAAGGCAAACCAAAGTACAATACGGACTTGTATGGTACTATTTACATCGATAATATTCAAAAAGCTGTTGTCCTTTGTCTAATCATTCCGACAACATTTCCTTTTGATGCTGGATCCAGGGTGGACAACGTACGTCATACATTCGGGTATTTATTTTTATGCTGATTCAGCATTAAAAGGAAATATTGTCGGAATAATTAGAAAAATGACAACAGCTTTTTGAATATCATCGATGTAAATAGTACCATACAAGTCCATAGGGTACTTTGGTTTGGCTTTTATCATACTGGCTCCTTGTTAAAATAGTATAAAAACGAGTTTTATTTTGTCAGACGGTTGAAAAATTTCCGCCATCATAAAGTTTTCGATAAAAAAAAATACCCGGATCTGTGACGTACGTCGTCCATCCTGTCTTGTATCATATACATATAAAACGTAGATATCAAATTTAGTGCACACGCTACGTTTCTGAAATAACCTTCATCGTGTACGCTCAAGATCAAAAGATTGGGAAGCCAAATAATTTAAAAGTCTGAGAGCAAGAAAACCAAAGATCATAAACAGGATAACATCAATCGGCTAAGCTCCTGAGGGAGGAGAACCTTAGTTTTAATAATAATTACATTATTTAGGAACTGAACATTTCAATAATAGATATATCTAATAAACCATGCAGTGCCGAAACACTGACGATTGGGCGGATGATACCCTCGCCTCGGAGATTAACTAATATCCGGAGGCATCGACCCAGTGATGGTAATAAACACGTAGATATCACATTTAGTGTTTCTGGAATAACCTTCATACAATGTTTTGTATCTGATGGGTTAACTAATGGTTAAAGTCCTGTATTTCTATATAATACATGCTTAATGTTAGATCAATTCCCGTTATTGAAGATGAGGATGAAAATCTGCTTAATAATTTTACTGCATATGTTTCTGTACAAAGAACGATAACCACAGCTTTATCCATGCGATCAACAAACCCTCTTTCAAAAGTCCTTTCCTCTTTCTGCAAATAAACTTTGGATTCAAAGATAGTTTATTCACAATGTGTATGAATCAGATGTGAATTCTAAAATGATTCTAAAAAGCTTTATTATCTTACCATAGTTGAAACACTGCAATAAAATTCAGCAGTCTACACACGGGTATAGGCTTATTATGATCAGTTGCAATTTTGAAAGAACGTTTAAAGCAACATATCTTTTCGAAAATCAATTTTAGTTCTGGGTAGAAAAAGCACAGATTTCATACAGGGGATTCTCAAAAAGAAGTTATACTGGTGATATAATTTCACATTCTGCTATATAGATGATGTTATTTCACAGAATAAGTTTGGTGACTATGTTGATGCATCAATCCCATTGAACATGAAATTAAGCGTGCCACAGACATAATTGTGTCTACATCATACATTTGCCTACATTTAGAAATTAAAAGTGAGGACCAGTTGGCAACACATAGATAGTTTCAATTTTTTACTTTATAAACTTTCCATTTATATGTAACAACGTTCCAGCAGCACCTTTATTTGGGTTTTAGATCTTATATATTTTGTTTCAAAGTTGACTATTGCTTACCCATTATGTTTTTACGATGGTCTTTTGTACTGTCTAATATTTAATTGATGGTCGAGACTATCTGCTCTCTTTAATAGAACTAACATTATACATGTGATAACTTCTTTGTCACAACAACCCTTCTTTTATAAACAAAAACAGTAGATATCAAATTTTGTGCGCACGGTGCGTTTCTAGTCGAAAGACTGGAAAACCAAATAATTTACACCGCTGTTCGGTCTGTTATAAGTTTATTTCATTTTTCGTCTTTTTTTCCTATTGAAAAACGTTAAAGAACGATAACTCTTATGTGAAAATATATAGAATAGAATAGAATACATTTTATTGCCTAATCATAGGGCCCACATGAGGCATCATTAACAATACAATATGTGTGAGTGTTGGTGTTTTACTCGTATGCGGGGAAACCCTGCATGACCGCATTATTTCACTAAAAGGGTAGGTGCTGGCCTTTCACAGATAGTCTAACCCTGCCACTTTTTATTTGCCTTTTTAGTATCTTCAAATTGTTTTCATACCGACGTGGCATTTATGTGTATAGCTATCAATAGCAATAGAAAAATATTACAAACATCGATCAGAAATGAATATCATAGTGTTTTGATCAAATCGTATCCTCGTATATGTACAATTCATATTTAAATCTATGACTACGCATGATTCGACCATAGCATCCTCCTGCATCAATTTTCCTGAAAATTATTATTGTTCAGCAAAACAACACCTAGGATTATTGTTATCGACACAATTAAAATTGCTCAACTAATGGGAGGTAAAAACTCGGACATTTACTATAACTGAATAACTGACCAGTGACCGATGAAACCCCAAGACATATTATAAGGAATACGAAGGTGGAAATTGATCAAAATTGGTGGAGGGAAAACGCCCTAAATACTTTTATTCTGTGTCAGGAATCATTGTGCTAAATACTCAGAAGAATCGATCAAATATGACTTCTTAATATCGTGTGGTGGGGGGTCGTGTCTAAAAATAACGACGAAGATAATACACGCAATCACATAAAAATCTCGTCAGAAATATAACAAAACTATTGAATTTCAAGAGTCTAGAAAACACATACTAAAAAATATCAATCTGGAGGCAAAGCCGCCTATAGAAGTCAAACGCATTATAGTTGAAAGTACATCTATTAAATTATGATTAATAGGATGAACTATAAATTCATTACATCCGTTTCCTTATTTGATGGTGATTTTTCTAAGACTTCAACTTGAACAAAGAAAGATAACTCTAAATTTCCTAAAACGTAACGCAATTCTAGAAAAACTGAAATTAGCAACATAATCATATATTCTAAGTTAAAAATGTTTAACTATTCAAACGGCGAATCTCAAGCTTGTATCACCATGTGTACAAGCAGACTGCTGTTTCATTGAACTAGCTCTATAAATATCTAGTACAAAGCAGACATTATCATCTCATCAAACTGTAATTTGTTCTCGCCATGATCAATGTCGTGTACCCGATAAGGAATGGTCATTTCAAGATGGCGGATTGTACATCATCAAAAAGGTAGGTGTGAAGATTTTGACTATTATCGTTCTTTATAGGTTATCTTAGTGTCTATGAGTTACATGTTTAGATAGGGCAGTCTTTTTTCTACTTCACCATTAAGTCAGTAAAGCTTTATCCTTTTGTTTTTATCGTAAACTGCCTTCGGTAGTTGATCAATGCAGCGACAAAGATATAGAGGCGTAGAATCCAATTTATTTCACCAATTCCTACCGCCTAGTGACTTTTTATATTAATATGTTGATGCCAAAATTATTCAAACATGTGAATTCTCCAGCAAATTTCTTTTCAGCCTTTGACAAGCCTTGCATCCCTCTTAAAACGTCTATGCAAAGTTTGTTTATGTCACGGAACGGTCACGACAAAAATGTATGGGAATGGTCTCATGTTTTGGGTGAAGGAATGGACTTTCAAGCCAAGGAATGGTCTTTTTTGTTTAGGAATGGTCTGATTGAACATATCGGATGTAAAGCGGGAGCAATGGCTTTGTCGTTCATCCAGTATTCACACTCGCATAACATCTTAATTTTCTTGTCTTACTACATTCACTGTTATGTATTTCAATTGGTTTGTCAATATGACGACATACCACTCGCTTCTCTGATATACTGTAAGCGTACTTTCTTTCCGATGTGTAGAATGTCCGGGAACGTAAATACCCTAGTGTATTTCTACCTTGCAGTATGCACTAGTGTGTTTATTCCGTAAGGAAGAAATACACTTGTGTATTTCTGTCGTGGAATTCCTACCCTAATGCGTCTCGAGTGATATTTTCTTCGTATGGTAATCTAGCGAAACTCCTCAACTACAGGCAGTTATGTATTGATTTTTTTTTAAATTTTTGGTGCTTAACGCCACTTTCAACAATATTTCAGCTATATCATGGTGACCAGTTTTAGTGGTGGAGGAAGTCGGAGTACCCGGAGAGAACCATCGACCATGGGCAAGCAACTAGTAAACTTTTATCACTTGCAGCTGCGAGTCGAGTGCACCTTTTTTGTAATTTACAAAACCGGGCGCGTATTGGTGATAGGCTTGTATGAGTTGTTATATCCAACGACCTAATTCATTGAGCCACCCGGACCCCGGCAGTTATGTATAATACATCACCATTTCAGTACACACCACGATTTTATTTGGACCGATGTTCTCAACTTTTTTTTTTTTTTTCTTCTTTTCTTTTACTTTTTGGATCTTCGGTTTTCTTACCACTAAGTCTAGACCACTGTTAGGTTTATGTATTAGTTTTTTCGTACATAGGTGCTTCAGTTCACATATATTATTTTAATTTTCCTGTGTTTAAAATCAGTACATGTATTTACTTCATGAAAACAAAAATATACGAGGTTACTTAAATCTTCAATAGATATATCGTGTATTTCTCATTTTTACAGGTTTACTGTGATAGATACATCTTTCCACGCCTCAGGGAATAATGTTATATGCGAGGACTGTGGAAAATGTCTGAAAAGTAGAAGGGGTCTCACACGACATCGCCTGAGACAACATTTAAAACAAGAGATACTATTTAAATGTACCACTGATTCTTGCACAGCAGCATTTTGTGAAAAGGGGGAGCTATTGGGTCATCAGACCCACCATGGTAAACAAAAAGGTATCACATGTAATTACTGTAACCACAAACTGTCAGGGAATATCACAGAGCTCACGAGGCAGAGATTCTTCCACGTGTTCGGAGAGGATTATATCTTCAGGACTACTCACATTTTTCTCTGGATCAAATGTCTATAATTGTAATTGTTTGCAAATTGATAATAAAGATAAAAAGAGTTGATTTCATAAAATTTATTTAAATAACAATGAATATTTCTTTTAACAAAAATATTTTATGTAAAAAATGACTCCCTGTCAATATCACGAAGTATAAACCATTACAATATGTGTACAATTACTGAAAGAGTTCTTAACCAAATTTACCCACATTAGTGTTAAATTCAAAAGATCTAAATTTTAATGTTTCATCCCGATAATTCTGGCAGCAGTGGTCCACTATGGCTTGGTGATTGGAAGTATCAAATTGGCAGTAGTAACACTTGTACCTAGTATAGATAAAGGAAACATTGCATAATGAAATGGAAAAGATTATAACAATTTAATAGCAAATAAGGCATTTCGGGTATTTTAAGGCAAGATTGATCATATGAAATAAGAAGATTTACATTAAAGACCACAAACGGAAATGAACTTCAATAATATTATTAATAAGCATATCTTATATGATGGAGACCATTCCTAACCAAAAAAGACCATTCCTTGGCTTGAAAGTTAATTCCTACACCCAAAACATGAGACCATTCCCATACATTTTGTCATGTTTTTGTCGTGACCGTTCCGTGACATAAACAAAATTTTCATAGACGTTTTAAGAGTAATACAAGGCTTGTCAAAGGCTGAAATGACATTTGTTGGACAATTCACATGTTTGAATAATTTTGGCATCAACATATTAATATAAAAAGTCACTAGGCGGTAGGAATTGGTGAAATAAATTGGATTCTACGTCTCTATATCTTTGTCGCTGCATTGATCAACTACCGAAGGCAGTTTACGATAAAAACAAAAGGATCAAGCTTTACTGACTTAATGGCGAAGTAGAAAAAAGACTGCCCTATCTAAACGTGTAACTCATAGACACTAAGATAACCTATAAAGAACGATAATAGTCAAAATCTTCACACCTACCTTTTTGATGATGTACAATCCGCCATCTTGAAATGACCATTCCTTATCGGGTACACGACAGTGATGATAGGGCAGAAAAATTACTCATTTGGTGTTAAACGACAATCACTCACTCCTATATATGTGTACCACCTACACACGCTTTGATGTCTTATGCCTAGATAATAGATTCACCTTACGAAACAATGTAACACTTCGACTATTCGACTATTGATGCTATATTTTTAGATAGGGGTGTGGTCTTTTGGGCGTTGGACATAAGACTAAGAGATTGGTGCTGAAGTGTATCAATGATATGAGGTGCCGGTCGAGGGAGAACAAAAACTTTGTCAGCTCTAAAATCTAATTCTAACACTGTGGGGTTAAATTTTCAGACATGCAAAAAGCGTATATTATCTAATTTAGAAAATTGTAGCATATGTTATTGAGAAGGTTTTTTTGTAAATTTATTTTATGATATAACTATATCATTCACATTTGACAAGGGGGCGTCGTGGTCGTGATCGCATGGTAGTTGGATTTACAACTACCTGTTGAATCCGTGCCTATTACCACTAAAGTTGTGAGTTCGAACCCCATTCACGGCGAGGTGTACTCGATACAACATTATGTGTTAAAGTTTGTCGGTGAATTGCGACAGGTCGGTATCTTTTTCCGAGTTCTCCGGTTTTCTTCACCAATAAAATGATCGCCTCGATATAACTGAAATATTGTTGAAAGTGGTGGTAAACCCCACAAACAAACAAACAAACAAACAAACACATTTGACATTTTTAATTGATAAATAAAACACTAACAGTAATATATTATTTTTCGTTGTCTACTTTAAAAAAGCGTGAAAATAAAATAACCCAAACACATTTCCCTTCAAAAGTTCAACCCACTGGTTCAAACACAGAAAACAGTACTGGTTCAAACACAGAAAACAGTACTGGTTCAAACACAGAAAACAGTACTGGTTCAAGCACAGAAAACAGTACTGGTTCAAACACAGAAAACAGTAAATACACATCATTTTCGGATCAAGGACATAACGGAAAATCGTTATTCAGCGTCCTTAACAACAATGTGTGTCTCGCAATGAAAGTTTAATTATCTACAAAGTAGTAAAAACCAACCTCCACTAAACCTTTAAATACATTTCAGATGCGTAGAAGTGGATCTGAAAGTGTGGGACAAGCTTTTGAAATGTAACCCCTGACAACCCGTTATCCCGACAACCCATTTTTCCGTTTCCGTGGATTAGGCACAAGTATAAAAGTCATACTTATGAAGCATTCTCGTCGGCATGTGTTACAATGATATATCAAGCATGTTCATACAAAAGTTGAGTGACACGAGGGGGCTTGCTATACGCTTCCGTTTTCGAGTGAGAATAAAAGGTTTAGTTTAGACATACGTGTACATGTATTTCATTTGTACAAAAAGACAATATGCCATGGGTAAGACACAAATTACACAAATCTATGAAGTCTTCTCCGATTTACAATGTTAACTAGATATTTTATAAGAACGTGCACAGTACAAAAGAAAAAAATACAATTATTGAACGAAATCTTAGCATTGAAAACAAAAGGAAAAGACGAAAAAGGTCAATAAACACAGTGGTTACATATGGTGTACGTGTTCTTCAGAAACCAGCCAAGCTAAACAATAAGAATCTGTCGAATAAAATAAAACACATGTTTAAAAACAAGATCGTGATCTTCCAACAATATATCAGATTTACCACGAGTCAAGAGATCGACATCGATTTCTTCGATCTACAATTTTGATGTAGAACATCAATTTAGTATTATAGTTGGTTTATGGTTTATTGGCTTTTACGTCACTTCCAACAATATTTCAGTTATATCGTGGCGGTCAGTTTTATTGGTGGAGGAAAACTGAGTACCCGGAGAGAACCACTGACCTGTCGCAAGCCACTGACAAACTTTTTCACATATTGTTGTATCGAGTGCACCTCGCTATGAACGAGGTTCAAACTCACAACTTTAGTGGTGATAGGCACTGATTGCACATGTAGTTGTCATTCCAGCTGCCCTAAGATCACGACCACCACGACTCCCTATAGTTGGTAAGGAATGATATGGTGCTTAGGGTATAGATCTGTTAGTGATGTGGATGTATCCCAAAAAGAAAACAAACAAAAAATGGTGTCATACTACCAAGCTAAACCTTTTTGGTGAATTCAAAAACAATCTTAAATCTGCTTCAATTCCTTCTGTTCTTCAAGAAGATATATTCATTTCTGGTATGTCTAATGTGAAGTCATTAAGAAGCAAATTGAGATAATACATAAGATACGACTTGTAGTAGAATAACTCGGACATTCAAAACAGAAATGAAATGAATCTTCTCTATTTGCACCACATTGACAACAGACTTTATCACAATATTTACTCTGAAAAGATCATATACTGGGAAAAGAAGCAAAACATCTCATTGGAGGCCCATAATATTTAGGAAGTGTCTTAATCATACCTGAATTACTTCTTTTCAATGCAGTTTTAAATCTATGTATAGATTTTAAATCTATGTATAGATTTATCATTACGAACGGCAATATCCAAAGAATTCCATTGACGTCTAGTTGATGTAATACACGATTCATTTCCTAATGATAATCTGCATCGATAAAGGAACAATAATATCCTTACCACAGAGCAAAGGATATAAACAGTAGTACTCTGAATCGTTGGAGGTATTGATTGACAAAGATAGCTTGGAGCATCATTATGCTGAATCTTGTAGAACATTTGTTTTTTCGTCTCTTTCGACGTTCTTCCAGTGATTCCCAACCAATTTCATTATATACATAATTTCAAACTTGTAAAACATTTACTATTCTTATAGCTGCCGTTTCTAAGAAATTAGATATTCAGAAATACATGAAACAACGAAATTAAGTCTTTACTTTGAAGAAAGCAGCTAAAGAAACGCTTTAGAAAAAAATAGATAATATAATTTTTAGAAAATGTATCAAACTCCCAAAAACCTATTGATAAATTATGAAAATGCTCATTAAATCTAACAAAGGAAGCTGTAGTAAGATATTCCCGTTCTACAGACTGACATTATCAAACACGAGAGTTAAGATAATGTAGTTTATGAAGACGATGAGAAGTGCAACCTGTTCAACAAATATTTTAGTATGATTTCAGCATTGTAAAATGTCCCCCCCCCCCCCTCCCAAACACGAAAAAAAGACAAATAACTACATTTGTGATATAAGACATTTGTACTGATCGAGGACCAATTATCGCCAAGTACCAATTATTGCCAAATTGCATGCCACATGCAAATGCCTGCGAATTTTTTGACCAATTTTTGAAAAAGACATTTGTGACAAGTTGAGGGCTGGACAACAAAATTATATTTTTGTATCTTTGCATATTTAAAAGAAATCAAATAAAACCTGACCAGAACCCATAAATATATATATAAAGACCACGGGGGATCATGTGGACATAAAATCTAAAAATAAAAAATGGACATGTTGAAAATGAAATCTTACCTCAACACCTGAGGAACATTCCATAATCATCTTTTCCAAATATTAGTAGTACATTAACACATGTATCCTGAATATGCACACGTCCTTATGTTTGATTCATGGTTTCTATATCTAATTAATTATCGTTTTTGTGGTAATGGGCCATTAGAAAAGGGGGAAAAAAATAGCAAATGGATCTAGAACTCTACTAAACATCGCTCAGTGAAAACTGATAACACCTTAGCTTTTTGTTTTAAGACCTTTTCCTTTACCAGGGCTGCTAATTTTGATCTCATTTTCTACATCTAATAAGATGGCGATAATTGGTACTGTCCCCTTCCGACTAGCTGCCAAAAATAGATGGCGATAATTGGTCCCCGACCAGTAGTAGTATTGTAAACAAATAATTTAAGTCTGTTTTCACAGTTTTCCGGTTGTTGACTGATTTTGTCTGTTTATATACTTATGAGTTTTGACTTTCCCTTTGTAAGATTGTTCGGAGTTCGGTAATTTTGTTATTGCCCTTATTTGCAAATGAAAAGGGGCAACTTACTTCTAAAAATTTTTGAGAACAACTGCTATAGACTACATATTTTTAAGCTTCTGTTGATAACAAAAAATATCTAAATCGGATAAGAATTGGACTCCGATATGTTTTTGTTGATGTTGAAAATTTGTAGTATTTTTTTGGAAATTTAAAAGTGTCTACTACCGGTATCTATAAATGTCGGATTGCATCGTAATCTTTTACCGGGAAGTAACGTCCCTTGATTTGACGTGGCTATGGTGGCCGCCATTTTAGCCGATAAGCAGTCGACATCGGCTCGTAATCTGTGAATATCCACAAAAATAAAAACCATCATCATTAATACTCGCTACCATTATGTTGATTGGAAACAGAATAACACTCTTTTTAGCTCTTTGTTGCTGTAATGGCATAATCGGCGATGAACATAATCATATGGTAAGTCAACTCTTCCGACTGTCAAAATATATTGTTGACATTGTTACAACAAAATCAGACCAAAACATATCTTCTGTTTGATGTCAGAGATAAACAATTATTGAGAAATCTAAATATATGATAAGTATCTGCATGTAGTTACCTTACAGGAGTCGGAGGCCTGTGAAACTTGAAAAGGCCCCTGTTCCAAGATAAGATAAGATGAGAAAACTATTTGAATTCGGTTTTTGTATAACAATAAACACAAGCTCTCGGGAGCTTTTTACCGAATATACATAGTAGCACAAGATACATACAAATATTAACATAATCGCATAAACACACATATAAAGCACATACACATACCTGTTAACCTCTGGGAACTGCTAGGGGGGGGGGGGGGGGGGGAAGATCTCCCCTAGTCCGAGATTCCTCTGTCGTTTAACGGCTTTTATAAAGTTGCTGTAGCCGTTCAATGTCAGAGCGTGATATATACGGATTACAGCGGGTTTGCCTCTCCAGCTCTGGATCGGCACATTTCCACGTTTCGTGACTATCGGATTTTATTTTCTATCAGAAACCCTTATATAAATCGCTTCACCAATCATTTTTCTATTCATTCATAACCATCTTACCCTCAGAAAGTGGTGTTACACTCCATTACAGCTCGATTTTGCCTTAGATCCTATTATTCTGCCATTTGACTTCCATTTTCGAATCTACACACGTGATCTCGCGATACTAACTGAATGATGACAGCAACGCATTGCATGATGGGAGCTAATTAATGCAGCGTGCCAAATTATTTGGAGCATTATTTGCATACGTAAACAACATTCAAATCACATGGAAGACGATACATTTAAGCGTATTCTGCAGGACAAACAGTCCATCTACAGATCAAAGCAGAGCAGAAGGAAATAATACAGAATTCAATGGCAGAGTGTTACCAATGGGCTTCGGAAAGAGCATGTGTTACGTTCCCCCTTTTTGGACAAGGTACTACAACATTTTTTTTTCTTATGGTTATCTGTAATTCACTAAATTTGCTGTTAAAATCATTACCAATCAATATAATCAACTGTATTAAATTTTATGTTAATTGTTCTGCCTTAACAGACACCTATTATTGGCAATAAAAATATTTGTTTGTTTGTTTATATGCAAATCATCTCCCATGATACATTGCGGTAATCGTAGTTTTCTCGTAGTCACGTGACAAATGTTTGAAAAATGGAAGACGAATGTCGAAATCATACGTTCTAAGGCAAAATCGTGCTGTAATGGAGTGTAACACCACTTTCTGAGGGTAAGATGTTTATGAATGAATAGAAAAATGATTGGTGAAGCGATTTATATAAGGGTTTCTGATAGAAAATAAAATCCGATAGCCACGAAACGTGGAAATGTGCTGACCCAGAGTTGGAGAAGCAAATCCGCTGTTTTCCGTATGTATCACGCTCTGACGTTGAACGGCTACAGCAACTTTATAAAAGCCGTTAAACGACAGAGGAATCTCGGACTAGATCTCCCCCTACCAACTCTTCTAAGGGGGAGATTTTGTGCGTCGCCTTTAAGCGCACAAAATTGTACCTTGTAGTTGCATGCATATGTACATGTGATAGAGTTGCTATGCTACAACTGAAGATTTGTAAATTTTTGGCTGGAGATTTGGGTCTCGTAACGAGATTTTTTATCAACGTATTTGATCCATGTTTTTTTTTATTGTTTATTGATGTTTTCCTTTTGTTTGTTTCAGTATTGAACCAACTGCATCCCATTTCAATATATATTGTTTACATTTCTGTCTTATTAGTAGTGTTTCATATGATGAATGAAGGATAAAAACTGTTTATAATTTATTCATAATCATAAGTTATAACAAAGCAATAATAATGAAGACGGAATGTTGTTTATCAATTCCATCCTGGAACTTTAGTCCTTAAATAATACTTTGATCGGCTTTGGTCCCAAACAAGCCATAACAACTCAATCCGAGATGAATTCATTGCACGTTTGATCGAAATAAGAAGTTTTCCTCGGCATCAAAGGTTGTCCGACTCCTGTTTGCACAACGGTTTATAACTATTTTTAATTGCCGCTATCACACTTCTAATCATCTAAGCGTGTGTCACAAACCCACTTCCTTATCCCCAATTAACTGTCAGTCAGTGGATAATTGTTATATAATCATCAACACCTTAATTAATCACCATGACCCAATTTACATGTCAAGGTGTCAAACAGATCAATAACCGGATATCATTAAATATGACATTCACCTTTACCATTCGTATCTTGCAGCGTTTTTTGTCAGCGCAGGAGTTCCAAATGGGGAATTTCCAGAAATATTGATCGCAAAATGTAGGTCAAGATTTTATTGTACTTTATTTTTTTCACAGGCGGAAGATTTTGAAAGTTAACGGGAGGGACGGAAGGGAACCTCAAAATCGGGAGAACAAATTTTTGTTGGGGGGAGATCGTGCAAAGGGGGAGGGTTAACAGGTATGCATACAGTTAGCAAATGCAACATAAAAAGCACAAAAACTAAGGACATACTAAAACATGCTGAAGCAATATCAAGCAAACATAAAATAACTAAGCAGCATTAAAACTTGGAAAAAGCACTAGAAATAAAACAGAAAGCTGAATATGTTATCTGCATGCAGAACAACGACATACTGAGCCATTCCAGGACTGAATCAAACTTTTAAAGTGGTTGAAACTGTTTTCAGTTCTGAAATGGTTCGGAAGGTCGTTCCACAGAGTTGCAGCTGCAAACATGAATGATTTTTTGCCATACCTTGTAGTTCTAACTTGAGGTACATCTAATATGTTCGAATACCTGAAAGCATATTTAGAATTCTTCACATTAACTAAATCATGAAGGCATACAGGAGCTAATTTGTTAACGATTTTATATGTCGGCCATTGTCCTAATACATCTCGATCTGTAAGGAGGGCACTAGAGCTTTTTCAAGAAGGTTGATATTATATGTTATTCAGCTATTAGACAGGGTATATAATGTGACATTCCCGGCTTAGGATTTATATTCCCTGAGGCGCAGCCGAAGGGAATATATAGCATAAGCTGGGAATGTCACGTTATATACCCTACCTGCCTGATAGCTGAATAACAGATATATTATGGATTTAACCAGTTTTTTTTAAATACAACATCCAACTGTATTAGATAAATTTGCCTCTTTTATTTTCATTTTTCGTATCTCTAGATGTCTGTTTCCGTATCTTTGGCGTCATTCTTCAATGACGTCAAAATATGTGTCGCGTCATATTTCATGTGTCTCATGAAGGAAAATACTGTACTAAATTTCTAAATCAATACAGTTTCATATGTAGTAAATTTTATAACCTTTATAAATATAACATTGATATATCACATAACAAAACAACGGGTTTGCGAAACAGTTTCAATAATTTAAATGTTAACAACATGTAAATAAAACCTTGGTGTGGCCCCTTGACGTCAAAAAGTTTTCAAGGCTCAATGTTTTGTTTATTTGTTATGGTACAGCCGTGGAACATAGGAGTTTGCTGAATCGATCAGGTATTTGTTACGGAATTAACCATTGTAATATTTTTTTGTTCATGCAGCCGTTTTGAGTATAAAACAGCATTTAATTTGGTAAAAATACATTTATTATTCCGTATTATACCATTGATTCAGTGAAGCGTAATGTTTTGTCGTCCATGTTTTAATCGTTTTTGAGGACTGAAATATATACCCCGTCTGTTTTCCGAATATATGCTGACATTCAGGGTTAAAGAACCAATGAAAATATGTGTAGCAAACTAAATTCGTAATATATTAACTGGTGTAGTCATCGTATACAAAGCAAAGTGCTCTTTCCTGCACTTTCTCTAATTTTTTTGAATTTTTATCGGTACAAAAATGTCAAGCCAAAGGGCAGAAGTTAAAGTTACTGAGAATGAAAGTGTGGAATATAGTTTAATTTGCTTAATCTGTCTAAATATCGGCCCAAACGTTTCGTTGCTGTGATGCCTTCCTACAGATTGAACTGATATGAATGTCAAAATTTAATTGATAATCTATTTCAATTCCTAAAAGTTTTACTGTCTCTTCACATGAAAGTGTAGAATTCTGTACACAAATCTTCATGTTTTTGTCCAAAAGGAAATGGCAACGGCACAGGTGCTTTGAGGACACGACCTCCTCCCCTGTTAGTTCCATCCACTAAATTTGCATAAATATCATACACTATGTATACCAATATACCACATTCTTACTGTTAATTTTCAAGTTAACCATCGATGTCCCGTTCAACTATAGATAGCAACTGACATGATTTTCCTAAACATCATAGTTATTAATATTTTTTCACTTTAATTCTTTGTACAACATCTGAATAATTAAAAAAGATAAAGATTTGAAGTTAACTTCCTTTCTAAAACCAAGATATGGGTTCATAGGTTGGTAGGCACCTTTTTTGGGAGGGGAATTTTTATTTTATGAAAAAAGTAACCCAACTTTTTCTTTACCTTTTCTTTTCATTAAATATTCAATATCAACATACCAAAAGCATCATATACATGTTAACATTCAGAATTTGAAAAAAAATGGGGCATATTTTTAATAGAAAAAAAAATATGGGTCTTTAAATAGGGGTACCCTCGTACGTTTTTCATGAAAAATACAACATGTACACTAAAATGTAAAAAATACATTTTTTCACAATTTTCAATATTTTTTTTTTCTTTGAAATATAAATAGACAATCATGTGTAATTACCTCAATAATTATGATAATTTAAATGGGTGGTCATTACATTCTGTTTACATCTTCAGTGAATGCGAAATTGTAAAAAAAATTATAGGACATTCGGTCTGGTGAACCAAGATGATTCACCAGACCAAATCAACTTTTACCAGACCGAAAGAAAATCGTAATTTTTTTAATATTTCATTGTCGATGGCTGGCCTGTATAGTTTCCTTTACTTGTATAAAGCCCTTTTCATTGTTATTGATTTTAATTAAGGTTGTTTTCTTATTTCATATACCTATGTCATATGAAACCAACAAGGACTAAGGAGAAGAATGGTATGGGAACAAAAATTTTCATAACAATATATATTCCGAATAGTTTTATTGTTAACATTCTCTCTCCGAGAGAAGGAAAACGTCTCTCCAATTATCTTCTTCATCCATAAAATCAACACAAAAGTCATCATTGTCCTTGTCTGTGTCACATATAATATTCAGTGCATGAAGGTCACTTTCCTCACTGTCAATATCAAGCTTTTCCTGCAGTGTATATATATATTTTTCTGAACATTGTTTGTTAAAACAAGTCTGCTTTGAAGTAAACATTTTGTATAATTAATTTTTTTATATAAATTTATTTCGCTGTGAATTTAAATAAAATACTTTGCTTTATGCAAAGTATTTTATTTAAATTCACAGGGAAATAAATTTTTAGTGGATATCTTTTCAACCATTTGTCTTAATCAGGAAAAAGCTTGTAATATTTGTCCATTTCAAAGGTTTCAATATTTCCCAAAATCCTAAATCAAGTCCTCTATCGTATTTTGCAAAACAGACAAGTTTAAATTGGCACCAAATTGATATCCGATAATTTTTATGTGTCGGGTCCGTAGTGATTCTTTTTCTTATATTTCAAATATTGATATTTTCATTCATTAAAGCATTTCTGAGATTGCGACTTTTTTGTCAATGTCCTTGAACTTCATTATAGCATGGAACATTAAAAGAGTTTTGATCTGGCTTTTCACTTTAGTTTTTAGGAAATCCTATGCGGGAAACTGACAAATCAATCGTTATAGCCGAAATTGACGATATCAAATGACAGAGCAATACCGGACAATCGGTCCTGAAATCCAAGGGTTTATATCGGACCGGCGGTCATTTTACCGGACTTGTCCGACGGTATTTTGTTTTCACTGCATCTTTATGAAAAATGTACACAAATTTGACTGATAAATTTTGAAAACTGCAGCAATAAAAAAAAAGTCACTATGGTTTCAAAACATACTCTTATCCAAATATCCTTATACCCTTAGCTAACTGGACAATATATGTTTCCATAATAAAGTAAAAAAAATTTGTTTCTTCAATTTAATGAGAGAAAAAAGGGGGGGTAAATTAGTTTTGCCACCCTCAACTTTTCAAAGTGGGGAGGGCAATTGACCCCAGCTCCTTTGCCCATCAAGTGGTATTAGTGAAGTTCGAACTGTAGACTCATAGACTCATATGGAGTATCTGAGTTCATGTCTGTCCAGAGTTTTAGTGGTGTTTGTGTAGCTCAATCTTCAGTTTTCAGTGTATTCGTAATTTTTTGACAGCCATTAAATATTTGTCTTTTTGTTTTGTTATACCTGTTTATTTATATCATATATTGTTAATGAAGTAATATATTGACCTTTTAAGGTTAATTACCAATAAATGTAGCTCAGTCTGTAGTGTAAACAATCAAAGATGCTAAAATCGGAAGTTGGATTATGTAATTTTTCTGCCGAATTATCTCCCTTTGATATCAACACGCATTTATTTTTGTGAAATAAATTATGTCAACGGGGGAAAATGATAGAAATAACTTTTATTATATGTTAAAATAAGTTGAAATTTGTTAAAAATAAACATTGATTGAGCGTTTCAGAGTTGGCGAAAACTTTTTTTTTCTGTCTGACCCATGGCCTTTGTGTCTGTCCCACCATTTTTTTGTAATATTGTATATAACCTGTCAAATTTTTTTTTTGTTATACAGAACGGAATACAAGATTACCTATGGTCATGATCATTAAACAACTCAATTAAATGTTTTTCTGTATACACATTTTTATCTAAAAAGATAAGGCAGATATAGCCAACAATCCGTATCTAATGGTCCGATCACGTTCCGAATATTATACATCAATGTCAGTTTCCGGTTTACCTACATTTTTTATTTCAGTTAAGAATATGAATCTGTTGTCATCTTCAATATATAAGCATCTCAAAACATATTTAATTAAGCACAAACAATCTTTGATACTTGGGGAGTGTGGAAGTCAACTTATTTCTGTGCTCATTAATATATTTCAGTTTTAATGTTCCACGTTTTGCAGGTGCTCGTTCCTACTAAAAGGATGTTTACATTTACGCATAGGAGTTTTTATTACAAATAGGAACGTGTCGGTCTGACAGAATAAATAAACAAATTTCAAGTCTCTGACATTTTAATAAAACTGAAAACGGAATGTAATGTCATTGGCAGTGGAAACTGGGAGTGAATAAATTGGATGACCATAAAGTAATATTTTTGGGACAGACACAGTTCATTAATTAGTCGGACTGACCATTATTCTGCTGGTCAGGTCCGACGATTTTCGCCAACTTTGGCATTTCCGACCTAAATCGTATTTTTTAAATTAAATTTCCACTTCAAATTATGTTTTCACGAAGAAAATACGTCTCTAATTTTATTTAATGCCCATAGATGCTTGATTTAATCATCCCTACAAAATAATATGCACATATTCGAAGCATTTGTACACGGGTCTCTTTATATAGCCCCGTAGCGCATACCATGTAAATGGGTGTCAACTTTTCTGAATTTTTCATTCATTGCATCAGGGCGACACCTAGTGGAGGTGCCAATCGCTACTATAGAGCGAAGCGAAAGGTTGCCAACTTCATTTCACAAAATTGGGGCACTGACTGGGAACAATTGTTTAAAAATCACACTAAATTACACCTACTGTCAAAACGACTGCTCTCCGCATTCAATCAATTATTTTCTGGAGTGAATATATACATCCCAACGATAATAGTCACATTTATATCCTACACGAATGATTTTTCATTGGCGTTGTTGCTGTTTTTTTTCTGCATTCAACTTCGATCAACGGAAGTGGCAGAACAACAACATCTGTGTGGTCAACAACTGAAGAACAGTAAGTAACTCTACCTGAAAATAGCCGGAAATCCAATGACTTCCGAACACATAAGATAATGTTAAATGACTATGAACTGAACACCTTGTACCTTGCATTTATTTTTTATTTTCAGTATGACAACAGTGAAGAAGTTGTTTTATGGATGAATACTGTAGGTCCTTATCATAATAGACAAGAAACATACTCTTATTTCTCATTACCATTTTGTGCTGGTCCGAAGGAAAGTATAGGACATTATCATGAAACTCTAGGTGAAGCTTTACAGGGTACAGAGCTAGAGTTCAGTGGTTTAGATATAGATTTCAAAGGTAAATATTTAAACTTTATTCTTTGTAGGTCAAAATAGACTTAAATAGTAATCACACATACCGTTTTTTGGTATGTATAGAACGCTGTCTTATGCTTTAAAATGATAATTTGTAGGTGGTGTGCGTTTTATGCACAAGAGCAAGTATCAGACACTTTTTTTCAGGTCATGCAGAGTTGCTGGTAGCATAGCTTCGAGTTCACGGACGGCAATATTCCCAATGATCGATGAATTAATGTTCAAATAACATTAATTGTGTTCATTATATATGTGTTATTTAAAATAAAATTGTATACAAATTATATTTATTGCTTGTTCATTGCCTTTTTGAAAGGTATGTAAATATTCTCGATGTTTGTCAATAATCATATTGTGCATTGGTGTTGTTGTTTGGAACTAATTGTCCATACGAATGCAAGAAAAACTGTCAAATGTTTGCTATCAGACGTGTGATATTTTACTTTTTTTCAATCTATTTTTTCCTGGAGAGAAATTACCTGTGTTTGGGTATTGAACTTTTGTTTGAATTATCGATTTTTACAGCAGTTGACAAGGTCAAGGACCGTATATTGTATAACAAGGTGTGAAAAGATAATTGAACATACTGGGACACCTGTCAATATTATATAATATATTGTAGCATTGGTACAATATGAGTACACTTCAAAAGAAATTATAATCTGTTTGATCAGGTCTTAATTAATGTTATTACTTTTGTATTGTTTTCTCTTTATTTGAATCAATCGTAATTACTTCCTATTTTAAGCTTGACCCAAGCTTGCCTATCTTTGATCACATGAACGGTTCATTATTTGATGAATTAATACTGATTAAAGATTAAACATATCTACATATTTTATTATTTATTATTTAAAACAACCATAATTCACGTAAAGAACGACAAAAAAATCAACTGCTCCACCCGTATCATTTTCATTGCCGTTTTGAACTTGTTTTCAAAATAAACATTACCGAGAAACTTCCTGCATTCACAAAACAGCTAATTTTCGCTTGCAAAATGTAGAATAATCGGTTTAAACTTTTTTAACAAAACTAATTTAGCATTTCCCTGTCTAAAATTTTTCAAAAATACATGGATTAACAAATACGTGATCTGTAGTAAGCAGTATTTTGCCGTTTGAACGAGGATTTCTACCGTGAACGTTTTACTGAATCTGCCTGCATTCTATAGATAGGAACTAGAATTTTCCCCAGTTTTTTGGGGAGGAAAGGGGGTGCGTTCTATGCACCAGTGCATTTAATAGACACAAAAAGACGGTATCTAGTTTATTATAAACATTAGTTAACAAAAAAGTTAATGTTGATATAGGTTCACTACTGATATGTATAAAAGTTCACTAAGATTTCTATGTTGGGCAACGAAGTATCTTTTTATGCTCAGCTGCTTATTGCAATCATGGGTAATAAAAATATGTACTTGTCTAGAGTATACATGTACATCATGGACAAAATTCTTGTTCTTGATTTATTTTTAGAACATTTTTAGGGATAGATTGTTACACTTTGGAAGACCAGACATTTTCTGTAGTATCATATCAAACAATATGACCATTTGTAAAATCTAGAATAAAGTTTAAGTAAAGTAAAGTAAGTAAGTAATTTTTATTTATAGTCGGAAGCATACATATACAAATACAACATAGAACATGAGATCTTTAACCGACTTGATATTTTAAAAACATAACAATTGACAAACATAGGAAAGCAACACATGGTAAAATGAGAAAATATTTTGTTTTTATTCCAGCTGATAAAGCAACATTTTTTTTCAAATAATGTTCAGTTTAACTTGAGTGTCATAATTACTCAAGTTTATTGTTGTTGTTAAGTGATCAGTTTATAAATTTGTTTTGCCTTTCAGGTGATTTGAAAAAGACTGAATACTGTACTGTTAAGTTGTCAGAAGAAAAGTATCAAGCATTTGTGTATGCTGTTAAAAATCATTACTGGTATCAGATGTACATTGATGATTTACCAATATGGGGTAGGTACCAGTGTACTAGAGTGTTTTTAAAGCTTCATGCATTTAGTAAGACATTGATATATGTCCAGTCAGCAGTACACTTAAATATAAGCTGTACTAACCAATTGAGTTAGTAGGTTTTCAAATTCACTGGCTAAACTTACCGTAAATACACACACAGCTTCACAGTAAAAAAATATTCCCTTTCTTAATGCAATTATGATATCCATTCTAACCTGAAATTCAACGCCTTTATTTAGAAACTATGTCCAAATAACGAGACAAAAAATTATACAGCAAACCTGTTTGCTTTAAAACTATTTATTAAAATTTGGATGGGGTAATTTCAGAGGGGTCGCAACTCAGAATACTGCCAGAAGTCAACCTACATTTCTCTGTAGTTTCCCCATTTCTCTCTGTTGTGTTCTACTTCTCCCTGTTATCTTTTTGAAAGAGAAGTCGCATCCCCTTCTAATTTGAAAGTAGTAAGAGCCCTGCTACACAGATAATAATAACCCTAATATTTTGTTACAGGAATAGTTGGTGAAATAGATGAGAAAGGTGATGGGTTCTACGTATGGACACACAAAAAGTTTGATATTGGTTATAATGAGAAACAAATTGTGGATGTTAATCTAACGAGTGAGAACAAAGTCAAATTAGAACCTGGAGTCACTCTATCATTTAGCTACGAGGTATAATTACAATTTTTAAATAAGTAAAGTATGATAAGTTTCAGGACCTCTGACCAAAAGTGAGAGTCTTGGGACTATTAGACCCCTGTTAGGTTATTTATACATTATTGAATGATTGATGTTCTTATTAATAGATGAAATTGATCGGGTTATGTCCATATTTTTGAAATTATAAGTTGCTACTGTTTTATTTCATTTTAAATTTCAAAACATTATTGGATTTTAGTACTGTGGAGTGATGGTTAGAGTGTTTGCCTCGAGTGCAGTAGATCATGGTTTCGAGGGTGTCGGGTGAAATCATAGACTATGAAATTGGTATTTGCTGCTTCTCCACTTAGCATGCAGCATTCAGGAGTAAGATCCAAGACTGGTTGTCTTGAAATCGGAATAATGTGTCCGAGTGGAGTGACATGTCTACCCACGCACTGTTGTTTCAGTGATAAAACTATAAAAATTCAGCCAACCGTGTTGGTCTGGAACAAAGCGTACATCATCATCATCTTATCAAAATGTAACTTGTTCTTGCCATAAGATAGCCGAAAAATTGTTCACTTGGCATTAAACAACAATCCTCGACTTACTCACTTTTAAAATATTACATCGTAATATATTTCAGTTGAAATGGTCACCATCAAGTATCAAATATGAGAAGAGATTTGACAAGTACTTGGATCCAAACTTTTTTCAGCACAGGGTAAGGCATATCTATCACAATATAATATTATTATTATTTTTTATTGCACAGCTATTTGTTGTATGAATTCAGCTTTTCAGACTACATACATAAGGATATTTTCCCATAATGGACACTAATGTAACACTTTTCAAGCAAGATTTATAGACTTGTAAGGCCTAATATAAAATTTTATTTGTTTGGCATTGCCGCCCGACCCACTGAAAAACTTGCCGCCCAAATTATTTATTTGCATTTCAGACAATTTTTATTTTTTATTAAAAAAATCGAAATCGTGTCGGAATTTCGATCATGTCCGCAGAGTTTGTTCCGGGCTTTATTTATTTCAAATTTCGATCATAAAAGCGCTTGATGTACACTGTATTGAGAGCAAACGTTTAAACGACATAGAATAGAAAATGATCTGCTGAAACGAAAATAATGTCGAAGCGGCCGGCAGTGGAAAGCATCCCCCTATGCTGCAATGCATCAGTTAAGGGGGGTGAACATTTTATCAAAAATAAGATCTTCAGTTATTCTATGGACGAAACATGGGAGGACGTTCTGAAAGATCCTCTGTGTTCCTGTGAAAAACCAGTCTGGCAATGCCAACAAGCAATATTTTAAGGGTGGCCTAATACTCTGATTATTGTTAATATTAATATGTTACTATATCTGATCTTGCTTACTTTAGGTTTTGAATGAACTGAACTCAATACCAAAATGTATTTCACCATTCAAATTCCTCCCTACACATGTTTAAATGACTAAAAAATATATTTGACAGATTAAAATAATACCAAATAATTATTATTTCTAAGAAATTAGATGTGCATGATAGACAATTTATTTAAAATGTTTTTGAATTTGGCATGAAACGGATAAGAAATGGTTGGAAAATCTTACATTTCTACATGTTCCTAATATAAGTCTCATACAAATAAATTTCATATTCCAAGACCATGTATAAAAGACAATAGTGGCATGTTTTTTTTTTTTTCAAACATTTTAAAACTATCCAGAGCTCCAGATAAGCTGCGTATTTGCGTTTTTTACGCTATAAAAACGAGTAAAAACGCATGTATTATCGGATCAGAGTGTACACATTACGCATACATATTGCTGTGTAAGCATACTTTCCAAATTCGGAGTGTACATGTACGCTGTTAACGATAATACAGTCGTGTACATTAACAATACATTTTTGTCTTTGAGAAATTCCCCGTAATTACTTCCCTTTATACTTTTCGAAGGAGAGAGCGTATACATCCGAGGGGTACCGAATGTTTGCCTTTCTAAGCATCGATGTCAAAAGAGATCTGATTGGATGTTTACGATAAATTATCCAATCGCGGTCAATATTACAAATAAATGCGGTGCTCCTTATAAGGAGTGGTTTACGTAATGAGTAAGAACTAAAACGAAAGTAAATTTGGGAACACGTTGTTCGTTGAAAATGAGCAAGAACATGTTTTTCTAAACTTCTATTGTATTTTAATGTAGTACTTATGCAAATAGCTTGTCAGGGTGTGGTGTCAGTTATATAAAGTAAACACAGAACAAAATATTTACAACATTTTATTAATAAACATGACACAATTGTGTCAAATTAAACAGAGATATACATTTCACTTGCATCCTGCGTTTATTGAATAACACTTGTGTCAAACATAATTTTAAAAGTGTACATGTAAGCAATCTTTTCTGAAGTAGAGGGTACAACAGTGCAAAGGAAATATGCAAATACCCATCATTTTCAAATGTAGGGGGTAATTACCCTTTGGACTTGAAAATTATCTGGAGCTCTGACTATCTGCTGATCTAAATTTTTAGTTAAAAATTGATGAAAAACATAGATAATAAGAAGTGTTCAATAATTTAAACTTTATATTTTAGATTCATTGGTTTAGCATCTTCAACTCTTTTATGATGGTGATTTTCTTGGTTGGTCTTGTTAGTATGATCTTGATGAGAACTCTAAGAAAGGACTATGCTAGATACAGCAAGGAAGATGATTTAGATGATATGGTAAGATTGCTTTTATATAAAGGTTTCATAAATATATACATGTTTCAGAGGAAACAGTATTGTTGTGTTGGAGTAGGTTTTGTTAAAAAGTCTTGTCCATTCTTAGAAAATGATTGGTACCTACGACTTGAGAGATGGTTCGGTAGATAGCTATAGACAATTCATTTTCTTTCCTTCAAATATGGAGAAAAAGTAGAATTTTTGTAGTAAAAAATTAAAACATACTAAAATAGTCAGAACAAAAACCCCCAAAAAACCTAATAAATTTATTTGGGTAAGATGATTTAATAGGATATGGATAGTCTGATTGATTACTTTCTTTTAATGTTTTGTGGTTTGTTATTGGTTTTGTGTCCAATAAACAATAACCAAAACTAGGAAAATAATTTAGCATGAAAGAACATGGATGTAAGCGAATATGAAAGAAAATTGACATGAAATTCAAGTAGAATATGCAAGAACAGAACTTTATTGTAGTTCTTTATAGAGTTGGCATGAATCAATAAAAGTACATTTGTTATGGATCAACTACATAACATTCATGTTTTAATTGAACTAGCTCAGTTGTAACTTGTATAATTTTTAGCATGCTTGTGCAGAGCTGTCGAAATCTCTTTCCTGTCTGTCAGACAATAGGTCTGGCAGATGTGGACAATGTGTCAGACCTATCAAACATTTGCCGGAATCTACATTTTTTTTACGACTTCAACTGAATTACACTATATACTGGCTAAATCCATAACATGGTTTGTTTACAGCTTCAAGTGATACCTTGGAATATTCAGTTAGTACAACACATTTTTGTGTGACATGTGGAAATATACATACAATACAATAGACTTGTGTATGAAATAAACAAAGATACCAAGTTTGCAAAATGCTAGCTATGCACATGTTTCAAGGTGTTACCTCTTATAAGTAGCATTGCCATTAGGTCTGGACTGAATCAGTTGGATGACTTGACAACCTAGGCCTAAATTAAAATTAAGTTTGTTTCCCCTTTCACTGACTGACCCTTAAAAAAGCTGCCGAGTCAACAAAATTTATTGCCAAAAAATAATATTTTTTTAAAAAATAAAATTGTAATTTCCGGAAAATCGATGCGCGTCCGTCCGGAATCGGTTACACATTTAGTAGTCAAACTCTTCAATGTGAAGTCAAAATTTGATTATATAGACAAAAATCGGAGATTGAAGATTGCAAACTACGACAAGTTTGAGAAGCGAAATTAAGTAATGATGCCGGTCATCTTCAAGCGTTTTGTCGGTTCCAAGTTACTGAAAAATTGCTCCGGACATCGGGTCTGACGCGAAGTAGTTTAAATCGGACCTAGTCAATATTTTGTCCGACGGTCGGATAGGTCCGACGATTTTCGACAGCTCTGCTTGTGTCAAGTATGATGGATCATGGGTTGGATCAGGTCACTCCAAAAACTATGAACTTGCTTCTATGTTTTAAACAGTAAGAGCAAAGACCTCTTGGCTCAGCGGCAGAATAAATTGTTTGAGATTGAGTGACTACCTCTGTACTACTGTATGTTTCAGTGAGCTAGCACTATAAACATCCAACTCGATATATTAGTCTAGTATAAATCAAATATAATTTCATCAAATAATAACTTGTTTTTGCCATAATATAGCTGATAAATTGCTCATTTGGTATAAAACAATAATCACTCACTCGCATGTTTTAATGTTATGTACATAAGCAGTTGACAGATGATAAAAATGTAACGGGTTTTTATTTTTGGTCATTGACTTTAGTGAATAAGTAAATGCTTATAAATGATTGTAAACTACATATTTATTTAAAATTTAATATATCCTTTTGCATAGCAGTACTATACTTGGAAAGTAATAAAGTAAAATTTACAGAAATATGTTTATATCGTAATTGATAAAATAGATTGTATTTTCCTATATCAGCTGTTTTAACTTGATATTCTGGAGTCTCTATTAATATTAATTTGCTGTCTAATTGTAGGAGAAAGATTTGGGAGATGAATATGGATGGAAGCAAGTACATGGAGATGTATTTAGACCTACCTCTAAAGCAATGCTCTTTTCAGCTTTAATAGGATCAGGATATCATATTGGAGTTGTCTCCCTTTGTGTGATTATATTTGCTATACTTGGAGACTTGTACACAGAGTAAGTAAATGTCATGGTTGGAAGGATTCTTGTAAGGCCTCATAACATTAGGGGGTTATGGTTGTGATCGTATGGTAATTGAATTTCACCACTAAAGTTGTGAGTTCGAACCCCGTTCATGGTAAGGTGTACTCAATACAACATTATGGGATAAAGTTTGTCAGTGACTTACGACAGGTCGGTAGTTTTCTCTGGGTACTCCAGTTTTCTCCACCAATAAAATTGACCGTCACGATATAACTGAAATATTGTTGAAAGTGGCGTTAAACACCATTATCCAAGCTTAAATCAAACCTTAAAACATCATGTAATTGAGTTTTACTGGGAGAAATATGAAAAAAGAATAATAGTGGTTTGAAGGCTTGTTTTTATTGATCACACCATTCATATATTTTAGTTATGGTAAACAATAAAAATCAACATTTGTAGAGAAATTTTATTTAGAAATGCCTTGATAATCACTGAGGACTTTTCCAGAAAAAAATACCCGGTAGGGTCGGAACGCCATTGATTTTTTTTTATCTAGGTGGGGGGAGTAAAATGTATTTCTTTTCTGGGGGTTCTTGTCAAATTTCTATTTAATTAATCGCGGTTGTCAGTATTTTTACCATTTCGGTATATTAAAATAGACCTACTTGCTGGCAAGTCGTGTCACTGTGTTGTTCGTTAAGCGGTGTATAATATTCAGTTGTTTGTTCTGCGATTTCGCTTCTTTTGCATGATTTTGAAGCCAAATTGTCTCCCTTTATCTTCCGAAATATTCCGAATGATATGTTATGTAAAAGATGGAGAAATATGAATGATGAACTGGTACCTGGTTCTTTTATTTTCGTTCCTGGTTTCCGAGATAAAAAGTACCAGTCGAAAACGAAATGTGGTCAAATGCCGAAATGGACTGGGATAATGAACAAATTTGCCACTGGTTAACAGCTGTGGGCCTGGGGGAATATGTTCAGGTGTTTAGAGGTATGTTTGTCAAACTAGGTATCACAGGAAAGGAATCGTCTGCTTTCGGCGGTTTCGCTTTTCCTTTTGGTGAGGGATAGAGGGGAGGGGGGTTTAGGCTCCTCAATGGCTCAAAGCAAAGGTTTCAAATTTAATTTCTATTTTCTAGGTAGAGGTCATTTTAAGTATTTATATTTATGTGGTGGTACCCCAAAAATAATTAAAATTCTGGTGGTAGTACCCCAAATTATTGACAGTTCCAACCCCCCAGGTATTTTTTCCTGGAAAAGCCCTGAGAAGATAATGAGTTGATTGATTGGTGTTTAACACCAACTTTATCAATATTTCAGCTATATCATGACGCAAACAAATTTTGTTATATAATGAGCTGAAAATTAATGCCATACACATAATTTGTTTGACACTGAAATCTATGGGTAAAAATGGTAAGGTCTGCATATCTGCAGTAGTAAACTAAAATATACAATACTTAAGCAGAGTAGAAATTTTGATTGATGCTTTATGTAAAATTATATATTTCATAATAATAAATCATAGATAAATCATGGAAACAATTTTAAATGTTTTAACAGGAGAGGATCATTGTTGAGTACAGCCATCTTTGTCTATGCTGCCACATCACCTGTTAATGGATACTTTGGTGGTAGTTTGTATGCCAAGATGGGAGGTTAGTTTAATAGTAGATGTACACCTTAAAATTAAATTATCAGTAATGTTAAATTTTCATTCTTGTGATACCGGTGTTTAAAACATTCCAAAATCTTTTGATTGACATAAGGCTATATATCTATGTTAAAGTAATATGAAAGGCAAATATCCTGGAATTTTTGGATTCAATATTTTCACTTAATATGTCACTTAATTTTAACTAAAATCAACTGCATAAGAGCAAATCGCAAAATATTGACAGCAGATAATTCTGTTTTCCCATAAAGGAGATGTGCGTGACCCAAGATTTGAACTCTTTCTGGGAGATTATCGCTCATGAGCAATGTTCAGTTGATCAGGGTTCTCAAAAAGTTTTTAAGTAGATGGAGAATTTTTGGAAGTAGATGGACACTGGACATGCCACAGTCGGGGGGTCTGTAAACTTTTGAAATTCTAGATGGCAGGAGATGCAATCTGGACATATATTTGAGGAAAATGAAGCTTTTAATTGGTTTAAAAAATGCAGCCTTGCAGGTTTTTTAGGGTGAATTTTTGTTCCTCTCAAAGAGAAATTGAAGAAATCCAAGCTGCAGTCAAAATGCCAGAAAATTAGAACCGACTGACAATGCCATGGCAAACACTGAATACACCCTGTAGATGTTAGGATAACATCTTGGCATCGTGGTGTTTTATTCATTACCGGAAATCGGTAACTTCTAATACATTCCAATTTCGGGATGACTCCGAATCAAAATCCGCGATCAACAAAACTTTTTGCGGTCATAGGTTACACTGGTTCAAAAAGATCAAGAGCAATCTGTTGTTTTCTAACGCGGAATGAAATTATAACAGAACGAGAAAAAAGTAAATATCTTGATAGCATTTTAGTTTTACCAACTTCCATTTTTATTTTTGACAAATTTATAGACGGCGCTCAACCAGAAGTAGCCGGCGAAATCGCCGGTTGCCGGCACATTTTGAGAACCCTGGTTGATGAAAAAAAATAAAAATGTATTCCGTGTGTACCACATAAGAATAATTGCAAAAAAAAAAAAATTGGTTCACACGACATGAAACAGACAGATTCCTCAATAATCATTGTCAGGAATGTGTGAGTGCTTACCTCAGCATCCATGATTGATTATCTTTTCTTCACAAGGTCATGATCGGCAATCATCGGACCAAAATTTTTCTTCACGAGCTCATGATCGGCAATCATCGGACCAAAACAGCCGAAAGTTAATCAGTCTCCACAACAATGGTGACTACGATAAACATGCACAGAGATTTGCAGATTTCTAGTTGTTGGGAACATATTTCAACTTGAAACATGCATGAATAGTTTGGTACCGCTGTATTCCAAATTGAGTTTTCAGGGGAAAATTTTCTTCACCCAAAACTGGTGTAATATTACTTTAATACAAGTCTATAGAGACAGCAATATTTTGGAATTTTATTATGTTTACTTGTTAGAAAGAACCGCATCAGTGGTGTAATGGTTAGCTTGCTTGACTTGAGTAGGGTAGATCGTGGGTTCGAGCCCTGATCGGGTCAAACCTAAAGACTATTAAATTTGTGTTTGTTGTTTCTCCTCTAAGCATGCAGTATTAATGAGAAAGAGCAAAGACTGGTTTGCTCGGAATCAGGATAATGTGTCCGAGTGGAATGTTTCAGTGAGCTAGCACTATAAAAATCCAACTGATCGTGTTGATCTAGTACAAAGTGTGCCTCATCATCATCTCAATGAAAATTAACTTTGTTCTCGCCATGATATAGCTGAAAAATTGCTGAATTGGCATTAAGCAATAATCACTCACTCACTTGTTAGAAAGAATGGAGATAAAGTTTTTTCCTTTGAGATGTAATCAGCATTCCCTATTTTCAGTGAAGTGTGGTTAAGACTGTTAATTGTATATAAATGGAGTTGAATTTGTTGTGATTTGTTACACAAAATTGATTTTTTGTAATTTATGGAAATTTTTTATAACTGCTCTTGGAGAGATAAACATTTGTATGTTCAACCATGATGTACATATTTATGTCAAGTTTGAATCAACATTTTTGTTTTCTATTCTCAGGGAAGGTTTGGATAAAACAGATGTTGTTGAGTGCCTTTTTGATGCCTGCTTGTGTATGTGGAACAGCTTTCTTTATTAATTTTATTGCCATATATTATCATGCCTCCAGAGCTATACCTTTTGGTACAATGGTACGTATAATACAAAGATTTGTCAACAAGAAAGTCGAGCAAAAACACATGATGTATTCAACATTTAAAGCTGGACGGCTTACCAAACCAAATTCTGTTATTAGATTGGAATTATTCTGATAAATGATTCTAAATTTGAATAGATTCAAATTTACATAAGTTTATTCTACATTTACAAACAGTGTGTCGGTTGATTTTCTGAAAACGAGAAAAGAGAGGTAATGAAATGAAAACTGGTTCACAACCAAAACTTCCAGTCACATTTAACAGTTGTTTGTTCTTGTGTATAAACTATGTTTTGACAATATCTTCTTTTTAGTCGGTAAACACTTTTATGAAGAAAAACAATCTAATTTCAACTACTGAAAATTTAAATGTCCGATAGATATGTTTTTTTTTAAGGAGTTAGTCGGGACCTCAGACTTACCATGTTATCACTCGATTAATTTTGAAATGAAGAATTCTTTAACATCAATGTTTCACAGCCCTGACTCAGTACTCTTGATAAATGTAGATAGACATCATTTTTATTGGTTGATTATTTTTGATCTATTACAGGTGGCTGTGACGTGTATTTGTATATTTGTGATACTACCCTTGACACTTGTGGGTACAGTACTAGGAAGAAACCTTGCCGGCCAGCCTTATTATCCCTGTAGAATTAATGCTGTCCCTAGACCGATTCCTGAGAAGAAATGGTATTGATTTTTTTTATATATACAAATTTCGCTGTTATCTCAACTTGCATAAATACATTAAAACTTAGATATTATCATGTCAAAAATTGCACAAACACCATTTAATTAAAAATTTGAAATTCTATGCACTTTTTATATTGATAATGGGTGAGGAAAAATGTTAGAAAAAAATATATGAACACTTTTTGTAAGCTATCAATATATGGATCTAAATATTTTTGGACCATACATGTAAGGAATACCTTTTCCAAAATATATTGTAATAATATGTTTTTAAAATCATCTATTAATATTTTTACAAATTGTTATTAACAGGTTTATGGAACCAACTGTTATCACTGTATTAGGAGGGATTTTACCATTTGGTTCAATTTTCATTGAAATGTAAGTGGAAGCCTAAAACATGACTTACCATGCATGATTGTACAAATGTATATGTTTCTGAAGCACACTCTTATCTTAATTATAAAATGGTGAATAATGGTGGTAACTGGCAACTACCTTTAATGGTGGGAGGAATGGTTTGATGTCGAAAATTGTCTTGTGGTTGATTACCTGTTAAATGATTTATTGAATGGTTACATTATAATGTAAAAGCAAAATATTGAAATTTACTACCGTGCAGTATCAGGTCTGACAACAATATATATTGCAAATTGAACTATAGAATATCATTGTTGTTTATTTTCATTCAAAACTTAACCGCATAGGTGGCATAATGGTTAGCATGCTCGCCTCGAGTGCGGTAAATTGTGGGGTCGGGTCAAATCAAAGATTACAAAATTGGTTTTTCGTTGCTTCTTACTCTTAGCTAAGCACGCAGCGCTAAGGAGAAAGAGCAAAGACTGGTTAGCTCAGAATCAGTTTAATGTGTCGGAGTAGAGTGACATGTCTACCCACAAACTGTTGTTTCAGTGACCTAGCACTAGAAAAATCCAACTCTGCATATTGGTCTAGAACAAAGTGGACCTCATCATCATCTCATTGAAAATTAACTTGTTCTCGCAATAATATAGCTGAAAAATTGCTGAATTGGCATTAAACAACAATCACTCACTCATTCAAAACTTGTCTATCTTCAAAACGTCTCATATTTTCAATTGCAGATGTGCCATCATTATGTCTGTGCGTGATTTGTTCAGTGCTGGACAGTCATTGGCTGGGCCGGAAAACAAAATTTGGGCCAGTAAACATTTTCTATCACTGGCCCAAATTGAAAACGGGTAGCCCAAATTTTTCAATAACATTTTTTTGTGTTGTTGACTAATAAAGCATTCAAATAAAGCTGTTTGTTATGTTTTATTCTTCAATTATTCCCTCCCTACACATAACCCTATAAACCCTTCCCTCATCCCCATACTCTTCATCATTGTCAGCGTTGGTGACACCATGAACAGTCCATGCAATTATTTGTGTGGTCCAGTGTCGACCATGGCCTCCCGGTTCTCCATCCCTCCTGTACTTTCCTTTGTGCCCTATTTTGTTCGTACCTACAAAGTTTTTCCAAAATAAATATCACTGTTTGTTGTGGTTTAAAAAAATCGTAAATAGATTCCGGTGGTTCTAAAAATAACTACGGGAATTTCCGCGATAATTCTGTCAGTGTCAACAAATTATTCCATTTAAAACAAATTCCTGTAATAGAAGTTCTCTGTCGAAACAGATTTTAACGTTATAGTATTAATATAAAAAAAATCCAATTCAAAAACACATTATAAAGGCCGGCAGTAGTGATTTAGTCCAGTGAATCGAGATATTCATGTATAGATAGTGAGTCTAATACATTTGCACTCCGGTAGAACATTAGACATTTTGCTCTTAATGAAACATAATTATATTACTTACTTTAAATATTTTGAGGGTCTTTTGGTGTCTGAAACGCTTGTTCTCTTCAAAAAGCTCCAGCTTGACCCCTCCGCCATTATACTCCAGTCGTTTAACCTCGCTTTGATTACGTAGACAACTCGAGGTGCGGAATCGCCCAAGGTTTTTCGAATACTCCAATCGGTAAACCTCGTTTTGGTTACGTAGACTACACGAGGTACGGAATCGATCGAGGTTGTCCTGGAATATGTCCTCGGTAAACCTCGTTTGGTTACGTAACCTCAAAATGAAAGTAGAATCTATTTACTTTATCAAGTACCCGGAAAATAAGATGTATATAGAATAATATTTGTACTCGCCCAGATATTTAAATTTGGGACAGTTACTACCTGTCTTTTGACAATATCTAGTCGCCCATATGTGGTTTAGGTCGCCGTTGGCGACCGGATGTGTCCAGCACTGTTTGTTGTCAAACTAAGTATAAGTTACTTCCCTTTGACCACAATTCAAAGGCAACTTCATTTCGGCTCAAAAAGGTGATTTTCAAAAATATCAGATGGCTTCAGTGGCTAATTTTGCGGCTAGATTAGATCCTTATGTTATACATGTAAATTGAAGGGATAGGGTTTTGAAATAATTTTGTTATTCTTGACTGCCAGTCTGATCTATCTAGCACTGAACATTTTATTTTTGTCCCCCAAGAAAATGTCAATGGACTTAATTTCTCGGTCGACATAAAGACAGAAAATATATAGATGCTGCGGTTTACGAATACAGAAATTTAAATTTTAGAATTAATTTATTCATTATGAGATGACAAAATATATGATTTTCATTTATTTCAGGTATTTTATCTTCACATCATTCTGGGCCTACAAGATATATTATGTATATGGGTTTATGTTACTAGTGTTCCTCATCCTGATGGTGGTCACTGTATGTGTAACAATTGTCTGTACATATTTCTTACTAAATGCTGAAGATTACAGGTGGTAAGTACATGATACATATACACAACATCGGTGGTGGGTTAGTGTGCTTGCCTCTAGTGAGATAGACCGTGGGTTAAAGGTCAAGTCAAACTTAAGACTATAAAATTGGTCTTTGCTGTTGCTCCGCTAAGCACCCAACATTAAGGATTAAGAGTAAAGACTGGTTGGCTCAGAATTTAGATAATGTGTCCGACATATAACATATCAGACATGGGGTTTACAACCTGTTGGCAAGGTTTTTTTAAATTTAGTTATATAATCTTTTTAACTTCGGCAAAGGAAAGACAACATTAAATCAAGATTTGAAGAGAAAATCTTCTCTTTTACAGTTCAAAAGTTTTATTTATAGTCTGTACAACAGAAATTCTGAACATTTGAAAATTTACAAATGCTAGTTATAATTAAGAAATAAATCATGGAAGCCAGAATGTGTTGGGAGTTTTAACATGGATTGGCTAATATTAGTATTTTATCCCGAGCCAGAAGCGAGGGATGAAATTTACTAATATCCGCCAATCCATGTTAAAACTCAAGACACATTCTGGCTTCCATGATTTATTTCGATTCTGATATGTCTAAGAGTACAAATACGGTAGTATACTTTGATTGGAAGACGATAATTTATATTTACATTTGCGGAAAATGTCGCACACAATTTATGCTGCCAATGGAAAAGTCGGTTACCATTCATCGGTGCATGTGCTAATGAGATTATACCGAATGGATAACTCGCTCGTTTGTTAGCAAAGCGAAAGAAGGAGGTCATGTTAGAATTGTCATTATATTACTAATTTTTAATTATTATATTACAGGCAGTGGACCAGTTTTCTAGCTGCAGCATCAACAGCAGGATATGTGTATCTCTATTCATTTTATTACTTTTTCTTTAAAACAAAGTAAGTATACATGTATTGTCCTATTGTTCCTTCACTGCGACTTCTGAGAATGGAAATATAATTGTAGAATTTTTGCAAAAATCAGTCAGGCTTATTCCAGATATTTTATATGTTATGGTAGGTTTTATTTGGCAAGTCTGCCCTAGTAGTAGAACATTGTACGCAGTGTTTTGGTCTAGTTACCTCGTTCAGGGCGAGGTGTACTCGATACAACATTATGTGATAAAGTTTGTCGTGACTTGCAACAGGTCAGTGGTTTTCTCCGGGTACTCCTGTTTCCTCCACCAATAAAACTGACTGCCACGACATAACTGAAATATTGTTGAAAGTGACGTTAAACACCATAAACCAAACCTAAGCCAATCTGGTCTAGTCGTACTAGTAGTTTATGACAGATTATCTATTTATCCATGATCAATTTCACCAATGAGGTATAGATTGTTCTTGCATCTTCACTGGTATCTTAAGTTGAAATGTTTACCAGGTACCAGGTCAATGTACAGTGGTTTTCTTGTGTGAAAACACAGGATGCACTATTTCAATATTTATACGTGTTATATACTTTAATATTTTTTCTAATAGTCTTAGGTAAGTATTGTAAATGTGTTCTTGTGCTGGTTTACAAAGAAGTACATTGGTTTTCTGTAAATTATTCTTCAGATGCTGTTTTACTAGATTTGGTTACTATTTTTTGCACTCAATGATACATTTAGTTTGCAAATTTTCCTTTCTGAAAAGTCCCGTCCAAGTGGTATCTACTCGTCACTTTTACAAAGATACATTTGAAAATTCTAGATTTGTAAAAGTGGTGAAAGTATATCGGTGTTTGATACAGTGAAAGATAAAATTAGATATTGTGGTTTTAACTGTATAATTTCTTTGAGTATAATAAGCATGATAAATACTACCATGTTATATAGACTAATGGTTTATCTGTATAGTGGAAAAAGCTACGATTCCATTTTGAGACTGTGGAATAGACTTATATAGTCCAATAGTCATTAACATATGGTAGTCAACAAACTTGATTGTTTATAAATTGGCATTTATGCTATTAAGTACTGCATGTAATACACATTTTCATGATTTGTGTATTGTAACGTATGATCTGACTATTAATAATCAAATATTTTATAGTAGTTAAAAAAAAAAGAAGAAGAATTGATATATTGTATGGTCCATTAATTATCAACATTTTCTTAAAATAGTAACAATATAATTTCTAAAGGAAGCCGTACACAAAAAGTGAAATATTAGAAATTTAGGCTGGCTTATAGGTCAGTAAATGACTTGCGTCAGGTCGATGGTTTTCTCCAGGTACTCCGGTTTCCTAAACCAATAAACTGCCTGCCACAATATGTTCTGAAATATTGTTGAAAGTGGGGTTAAACACCCTAACCCTATTGGTCAGTATATAATTAATATTCTAGATATACATGGGTAATTTTTGTAGAGAATGGTTATGTATATGTTTACATCAACCAACTAGAAATTGTTGGTATTAGTTTGGTCTAATAATTTAAGACAATGTTAGTTTCCAAATGTACAAAAAAATGTACATGTTTGATCATTATTTGTACTCTACAGTTGATAAAAAAAAAACTATTTATATCTATTATTTACTTTCAGAATGTATGGATTTTTCCAGACATCATTTTACTTTGGTTACATGGCATTATTTAGTATGGCTTTAGGACTAATGTGTGGTAAGACTCATATCAGTTTATCATTACATTGTATCTGTGTGAAATAATTATTTATTGTCTTTGTTTTTAATATTGTTTAAAAATATGTCAGTATCAAATTAATAATTTACTCTTTAAGTTTGAAATGTGAGGGATATATATTTTATTTCTTATTTCTTTATTAGTTCCCTGTGGTTCCCATAGAGGGACTAGAGCATTGCTGTCCATCAGATTTTATGTTGGTACCAGCAATAGGAAAATGTTTTAAGATCATGAATTAATTTTTATTTGTGGAGAAATAGTGCATAATGAATGACTGATGTACATGAAATATATTTTTTTGTAAAAGCCAAGATGGTCATCTTCATTAATGTCAATATCTTCCTCTCCAAAATTACTGATCGAAATGAAAACAAACACTGCAGGGTGTTCCTTTTGTGGATTGTCAGAATTTGAATATATGATCATTACATAGTAAAACTGATAATTTATAAACAGGTAAGCCTCTAGTTATTGTGTCCTTACTCATTTGCCTATGCTCATGCACATATATATTGTTGCAATATTCTATGTTGGGGAGGGGGCCATTTATTTGAATTTCTAACTAGATTCAGTTGCTGTTGAACATGAAATTTTTTATTTTAATCAAATAAGTATTGCATGGAAATTACTTGTTTTAAATATTTTTTAATTTTTCATTTCAGGTACTTTTGGGTATGTAGGAACAAGTGTATTTGTTAGAAAAATATATTCTACAGTGAAAATAGACTAAAAAGGCTATAATAGACAGCTGTCTGGAAGGCAACATGGCTGTGATGTGTGGGACTATCAATATATTCCATATGATGGGTTTAAGGGATGACAATAATTTATATTGAATGCCTTGGAAGCTCTGTGTAGAAACATCAGTTATTAATATATTGAATAATTAGAATTACCAAGAGGAGGCTTCCAACACATTCAGGAATTTTGTGTCTGCATTTGTGAAAATGTGGTCATAATATTAGGGGAAAAACTCAATACTTACAAATTCCACAACACAGTTAGAAGATCTGAATTTCATTTTGGTCTCATATACTGAGCCTTTTTGCAGTGTGAATGTTGGAATTAAGAAAAGACATCATATCGTTAAGAAGATATAGACCGTTAAGAAATATTTGATGCACTTTAAATTTAGTTTTTATTAAAGTAGACAAAATATATAATTTATTTTTCTGTAATTAATTGTTTGAACATAATTTTCATATATTTGCACTACCCATTGGATTCAATAATATGTTCTGATGTACATGAAAAAAAAGTTTGACATTTTATGAGGGAAGAAAAAAAAGAGTCAGTTCAATTCTTATATAGTAACTGCCAGAAATAAGAATGTTTTTAACAGTAAATTTGAATGGAAACTTAAAGTGGCATTATCTGCCAAAATCGTATATTTTTGTTACCCATAAAAACTATCAGATATGATTGATGCCTTAATCATACGTGTTTCTGTAACTTATAAATGTTATGAAATGTACGCGCATCGGGGGAAAAAAGATGCAACTGCTCGTGTTTTGAGATCGATCAAGAAATGGATGCCATCTTATTAATTATCGGCATTGTTTACGGAGTTTGCCGAATCGTCATTAAATCAGTACAACAATGCACTTATTTCTTATTTTCTGTGAATCTGCTTTTAGTCAGCATTAATTACGGACAAAGAACCATGCAATTTTGCAGTTAATAAGCGACAAAATACAAATTATTCATTTTTACCTGTCACTAGTAAAGTCAGTTGCAAACGGAGAAAGCAAGGTCAAATTATTTGCTTGCAAGGCAATAATAAATCTATGGTAATTTTCGTTCTCAAAAGGCGAAAAGTGGTACGATAAGCTGTTTAATGTGAAATATTTACCTTTATTTCATCATTTTAAAGCTATTTACCAATTTCCAAAACATATAATGTTTTTGGTCAAAATCGTAGCTAATGCCACTTTAAAATTTTTATCAACAAATAAATTTTGCATAAAACCGTTTTCTATGTAATGCAAGTAAATGTCTTTATAGTAGTCTCTCTCTTATAAGGCCATTACTCACCGAAGGCGCTGTCTTGTCGGGCTAGATTTCATATGTACAGCTATGGCAAAATACTGTCGCCATCAAGAGAGACCAAGCCTCTTATTATAAGGTCACTAAATTATTCCAGAAGGGGTGGCCTTCTAAGAGGGGGACTACTGTATTTTGAAAAAGATTTTTTGGTGATGTTTAGATGCTAGTTATAGTTGAATGTGTGATAATAATAAAAAAAGCACTGTATGTTTGTTAATGGTTAACATGATATATTTTTAATTTTGTTATGTTTGTTGTTTAGTTTTTCATTTGAAGTTGTTGTAAGGGTGTATAACATGCTTAACAAATCCAGAAATTGAAGTCTTGCAAATGTTTTTGCTTGTCCAAATTAATATGAGCTTGTTAAGAGTCTTGTATACAGTGCTTCAATGTAAGTTTGGTGTAATGTCACATGTAGTACATGAGTTCTGTATCTTTCTGCCGTTGACAGTCAATCCACGTCCTAATGAAAGCCTGTATGTAATATAGATTCTGGTTGAATGATATTGAAAATTTCATTGTATCAATTTCATGATTAAATCATTTCTTCTGCTCTGGGAATATCATTTTTTAATCACGCGTCTGTATTTACATGATATAATAATTGTCATCATCAATCTATGAATTGTTGCTTATAATTATCATTATATTGATTCTGCTGATGTGTCACAGTACACTCAAATCAAAGGAGATCTAGATAGGATAGTTTAATGTGCACTCGATAAGACTGATAAGATGGCGACTTTCACTTGTAAGATGTAAGCAACGCATCTATTAAGTACTTTTATGTTTATTATTCTGAAGAAATTATGTATATTCTATTGTATTTACCAATAGTACAATATTATGTACATTTCTAAATAAATATAAATATTAATTGCATTATGGTGCAAAAAATCGTCATTGCCAATGGTGGGCCTTTGGATGTGAAAATTTTGAAATAGAGTATTGACACAAAAATATCGAAAAACAGTTTAAATAGATCAATAATCTTTGTATAATTGACTTCAATGTAAAGATAATTCATTGCTAAATAATATTATATTCTCATATATTTACAAAACTCCATTTTGGATAAATCTGATTTTTTCCATCAACCTCATGTTGACTGAAAAATGTCCCACTATAGTGGTAATGGATTTGTTAATCACACCTGACTCAGTTTCCAACCATTAAATCAATGATTTATTGATGCAAATATTAAAGTTCAATAGGTAATTGTTATTAGAAGAGTTGTCTATAGTATGATGTAGAACATATTTTACATTCCATTCACTTTGAATGACAAAACATACGCTTTCTAATCATTCTTAAAATATATATACAAGATGAATATGTAATAGTACATTCATGTGCTAAATATATATAATATAGATATGTAATAGTGCATGCATGTGCTCCTGTGGGTGAAAATCAAATTTTATTTCTTTATTCTTTATTATTATTACATTGTTCTAGCAATACAACATGAAAGCCTGGACATTTGAATGTGATTGATCATTGTTAGACTTTTATGTGTCCATGTCATGTTTTCCATTTGTAATAATATTTTATATTGAGTGATTATAATGATTTTCAGTATTGTATGTAATATTTGAAAGACTTGTGAAGTTTTTCTTGGTTATGATATAGGCATTACGAAACATGTTGGCCTCTAGATAATTTATATTTAGTTCATTCTGCATGAAAATCATATCTATAAAATTTTAATAGTTGAATAACTCCATCTTCAGCACAAGCATTTCGTCATGTCAATAATAATATTATTTATTCTTGGTCCTATGGTCATTTATAATTAGTTCAGCTTTTCAAAATTAGATAAAAACATATAGAAACATGTTTTTTTTGTATTTATGAATGAAGATGAATGTGTAATGTTCTGGTAAAGACTAAAAGTTTGATACACTGCTAGACATGTTTGTGTAACATGTTTCTCCAAACGCTAGTCTATTGATGAATTATTATGATTTATTTAGAAGTATGCTGTGTATGGTGTAATGTATATTTGTACATAAGAAGAATAAACTATTTAATAATAGGATGTATTAACCTTTTTTTTTGTATGAATGTACCCCAGTGATATAATTGTTAACATGATCGATTCTGCAGTCAGTAGATTGTGTGTTCGTTTATGGGTCAGTTCAATTCAGACTTTAGAATTGAGATTTTGCTACTTCTCTAATAAACACACATGATAGGGCAAGAGAAAATATTTTTTGGCTAAAAGTCAAGATAATGTCTACCTGTGTACTTGTTTCAGTGTACTAACAATAAAAATCAAACTTAAGTGTGTTGGTCTTGTACAAATCAAATATAATCATCCCATCACAAGCAGTCTGCCAAAAACATTTTGACAGGCTAGCCCCAATAGCATTTTAGAAGAACTTTTTCTGTTTGATTAAGCAAATTTTATGCAATTTTTACTAGACGG
Source organism: Bathymodiolus septemdierum (assembly GCA_963383655.1). NCBI lineage: Eukaryota > Metazoa > Mollusca > Bivalvia > Mytilida > Modiolidae > Bathymodiolus > Bathymodiolus septemdierum. The sequence goes on along the minus strand of OY726522.1, from coordinate 23,277,869 downwards.
GCATAGAGCTAGTGGTTTTTGGCACAGACTGCACAAGTACCACTGATCATCGTGTGAGCCACTAGTTACTCTACCATCCCACCAATAAAGGTTCATTTGAGCCTCTGCACTACCATACGACTGATCATCGTGTGAGCCACTAGTTACTCTACCATCCCACCAATAAAGGTTCATTTGAACCTCTGCACTACCATACCACTGATCATTGTGTGAGCCACTAGTTACTCTACCATCCCACTGATCATCGTGTGAGCCACTAGTTACTCTACCATCCCACTGATTATCGTGTGAGCCACTAGTTACTCTACCATACCACTGATCATTGTGTGAGCCACTAGTTACTCTACCATCCCACTGATCATCGTGTGAGCCACTAGTTACTCTACCATACCACTGATCATCGTGTGAGCCACTAGTTACTCTACCATACCACTGATCATCGTGTGAGCCACTAGTTACTCTACCATCCCACTGATCATTGTGTGAGCCACTAGTTACTCTACCATCCCACTGATCATTGTGTGAGCCACTAGTTACTCTACCATACCACTGATCATCGTGTGAGCCACTAGTTACTCTACCATCCCACTGATCATTGTGTGAGCCACTAGTTACTCTACCATACCACTGATCATCGTGTGAGCCACTAGTTACTCTACCATACCACTGATCATCGTGTGAGCCACTAGTTACTCTACCATACCACTGATCATCGTGTGAGCCACTAGTTACTCTACCATACCACTGATCATCGTGTGAGCCACTAGTTACTCTACCATACCACTGATCATCGTGTGAGCCACTAGTTACTCTACCATCCCACTGATCATCGTGTGAGCCACTAGTTACTCTACCATACCACTGATCATTGGGTGAGCCACTAGTTACTCTACCATACCACTGATCATCGTGTGAGCCACTAGTTACTCTACCATACCACTGATCATTGTGTGAGCCACTAGTTACTCTACCATACCACTGATCATTGTGTGAGCCACTAGTTACTCTACCATACCACTGATCATCGTGCGAGCCTCTAGTTATTCTACCATACCACTGATCATCGTGTGAGCCACTAGTTACTCTACCATCCCACCAATAAAGGTTCATTTGAGCCTCTGCACTACCATACCACTGATCATCGTGTGAGCCACTAGTTACTCTACCATCCCACTGATCATTGTGTGAGCCACTAGTTACTCTACCATACCACTGATCATTGTGTGAGCCACTAGTTACTCTACCATACCACTGATCATTGTGTGAGCCACTAGTTACTCTACCATCCCACCAATAAAGGTTCATTTGAGCCTCTGCACTACCATACCACTGATCATCGTGTGAGCCACTAGTTACTCTACCATCCCACTGATCATCGTGTGAGCCACTAGTTACTCTACCATCCCACTGATCATTGTGTGAGCCACTAGTTACTCTACCATACCACTGATCATCGTGTGAGCCACTAGTTACTCTACCATCCCACTGATCATCGTGTGAGCCACTAGTTACTCTACCATACCACTGATCATTGGGTGAGCCACTAGTTACTCTACCATACCACTGATCATCGTGTGAGCCACTAGTTACTCTACCATACCACTGATCATTGTGTGAGCCACTAGTTACTCTACCATACCACTGATCATTGTGTGAGCCACTAGTTACTCTACCATACCACTGATCATCGTGCGAGCCTCTAGTTATTCTACCATACCACTGATCATCGTGTGAGCCACTAGTTACTCTACCATCCCACCAATAAAGGTTCATTTGAGCCTCTGCACTACCATACCACTGATCATCGTGTGAGCCACTAGTTACTCTACCATCCCACTGATCATTGTGTGAGCCACTAGTTACTCTACCATACCACTGATCATTGTGTGAGCCACTAGTTACTCTACCATACCACTGATCATTGTGTGAGCCACTAGTTACTCTACCATCCCACTGATCATCGTGTGAGCCACTAGTTACTCTACCATCCCACTGATCATTGTGTGAGCCACTAGTTACTCTACCATACCACTGATCATCGTGTGAGCCACTAGTTACTCTACCATACCACTGATCATCGTGTGAGCCACTAGTTACTCTACCATACCACTGATCATCGTGTGAGCCACTAGTTACTCTACCATCCCACTGATCATCGTGTGAGCCACTAGTTACTCTACCATCCCACTGATCATCGTGTGAGCCACTAGTTACTCTACCATCCCACTGATCATTGTGTGAGCCACTAGTTACTCTACCATACCACTGATCATCGTGTGAGCCACTAGTTACTCTACCATACCACTGATCATCGTGTGAGCCACTAGTTACTCTACCATCCCACTGATCATTGTGTGAGCCACTAGTTACTCTACCATACCACTGATCATCGTGTGAGCCACTAGTTACTCTACCATACCACTGATCATCGTGTGAGCCACTAGTTACTCTACCATCCCACCAATAAAGGTTCATTTGAGCCTCTGCACTACCATACCACTGATCATCGTGTGAGCCACTAGTTACTCTACCATCCCACTGATCATCGTGTGAGCCACTAGTTACTCTACCATACCACTGATCATCGTGTGAGCCACTAGTTACTCTACCATACCACTGATCATCGTGTGAGCCACTAGTTACTCTACCATACCACTGATCATCGTGTGAGCCACTAGTTACTCTACCATCCCACTGATCATTGTGTGAGCCACTAATTACTCTACCATACCACTGATCATCGTGTGAGCCTCTAGTTACTCTACCATACCACTGATCATTGGGTGAGCCACTAGTTACTCTACCATACCACTGATCATCGTGTGAGCCACTAGTTACTCTACCATACCACTGATCATCGTGTGAGCCACTAGTTACTCTACCATACCACTGATCATCGTGTGAGCCACTAGTTACTCTACCATACCACTGATCATCGTGTGAGCCACTAGTTACTCTACCATACCACTGATCATCGTGTGAGCCACTAGTTACTCTACCATCCCACTGATCATCGTGTGAGCCACTAATTACTCTACCATCCCACTGATCATCGTGTGAGCCACTAGTTACTCTACCATCCCACTGATCATTGTGTGAGCCACTAGTTACTCTACCATACCACTGATCATTGTGTGAGCCACTAGTTACTCTACCATACCACTGATCATCGTGTGAGCCACTAGTTACTCTACCATCCCACTGATCATCGTGTGAGCCACTAGTTACTCTACCATACCACTGATCATTGTGTGAGCCACTAGTTACTCTACCATCCCACTGATCATCGTGTGAGCCACTAGTTACTCTACCATCCCACTGATCATTGTGTGAGCCACTAGTTACTCTACCATCCCACTGATCATCGTGTGAGCCACTAGTTACTCTACCATCCCACTGATCATTGTGTGAGCCACTAGTTACTCTACCATACCACTGATCATTGTGTGAGCCACTAGTTACTCTACCATACCACTGATCATCGTGTGAGCCACTAGTTACTCTACCATACCACTGATCATTGTGTGAGCCACTAGTTACTCTACCATCCCACTGATCATTGTGTGAGCCACTAGTTACTCTACCATCCCACTGATCATTGTGTGAGCCACTAGTTACTCAACATTACCATCAACCATTTAAACAAACTAATATACAGTCTAACCTTGGTCCCTCGAAGAATGGGTCAAATACTATGGATGGCTCGAACTGATTGAAAGTCTTGTCAATTTTCCTTATATTTCTAAGTTAAAAACCCTTTCGCTCGAACAGTCGAACTCAATAAATGGAGTTTTAACATTAAAAAAAAAAGAAAATGATCATTAACTAAAATTTGAAAATTGGACATTAAAAACATATATATCCGAATTAGCATTATACCAATATTGATCCAACTGTTAATACCCGACCTTGTATTTCCTGTATATGAAATAGATCGCAAACAAAGTGAAAAAACGTTTCTCAGGAACGTTTCAAGATACCAAAGAGGTATTCAGAAGCCGTAGTCTTTGAGAACTTTCTTGAGGATGACATATTTTTGCGACAAAGTTCCATGGTACTCTGCATCAGTTATCAAAGCGTAATGAAACTGTCCCAGGTCAGAACCAGGTTTTTAATTTTTAATTCCCCTGCGACGAAGAGTCTGGGGGGGGGGGGGGGGGGGCATATTAATTTACCCCCTGTCCGTCCGTCCGGATATAGATACATGGTTTGTCCGGCTATCTCCTCCTACAGTTTTGGAGCTACAGCTTTAATATTTTTTAGGTTGTTTATACACATAATGGAGGTGTGCATGTCCACAGGATTTTGATTTTCATCAAATGTTTTCAAAATGACAGTTGGACATAGTCATTTTGTTTGTCCGTCTGGATATAGATACATGGTTTGTCCGGCTATCTCCTACAGTTTTGGAGCTACAGCTTTAATATTTATTAGGATGTTTATACACATAATGGAGGTGTTACAGACACACTTCATTTTTAATTTCTCTCTGAAATTACGGGACCTCGATGGCTCGAACTTCCGATTGCTTGAACACATTTTGACAGTCCCTTCGAGTTCAAGCCAGGGAAGTTCTACTGTATCATGTTTAAATTTAAGAAGATGGTATATGCAGATCTATACATTAGTTTTGGGAAGAGAAGAAACTCTTTTTATTTTGTTAAAAAAAACATGTAGAAATCTGATAGGAACCACAAAATATAATATCTTTTATACTGAAAGATATATATTCCATATGCAGGTGCTGCTAAAATGTTGCTTCATATAAAGTTGACAATAGGAAACTCGATTTCATCTCATTGGTAATTTCGTTCTACAGCCCTCGCTGTCAATTTCTAAGTGTAGGTCAATATATGAAGCAAACCTAGCTGTATCTGCAATATCCTTTATTACAAGCTCAATGGGATATATGTGATCAACAAAATCACCATGCTAAGAATTATTTAGTGAAAAGGCATCTGTATAGCAGAGCATGCATTTTAAGAATCGATCTAGCTTCTCTTTCTTGAGAAGCCCCTGTTTCAGGCTTGCATTGTACGAATAAAGAAACAAGTCGAACAGAAGAGCACAGTTGGTAGAAGTACCCATAGGAATGCCGACTGTCTGTTGAAAAAATAGCAAATATGTTATCAATCAAAAACGTGAGCTTTCAAACGATTTCTGATATCCTTTCCACTTCAATATTCATGCTATTTTAATTCGTTGGAAACCAACTTCTGAAATGTATCCAATAAAGACAAATCGTAAGTCACATGAAAAATGCCAAAATGTACACAATCATTTATTACTGCCAAACTCTTCCTTTCTTTGTAAGTTGAACCAGAAAGGCTGGTCATGTTATAGTTGGTGATGATTTGGAGGATAACTTTCGGAGTTCGGTAATTTTGTTATTACCCTTATTTCATCAAGCACCATGCAAGGCATTCAATATTTCTTCAGCTTGGTGTCATTTAAACTTGTATCTATACAGATATTTTGACAAATATGTAATTAGTGGAAAAATATAAATTTTGACCCCACAAAAATGTCTATGAAAAGTTGCAAGATACCAAAGGGGTAATCGGAATCCGTAAATCGATAAAGGACAAGACAATACAATAGCCAAAATAAACAGGACAAACACTTATTTACAAAACACTCCACAGAAAACGAAAGATTAAACAACAGAAACCCCACTAAAACCCGTAAGTAAACTCAGGTGCTCCGGAAGGGCTACCAGTTCCTGCTCCATGTGGAAACCACAGGATGTTAGTAATAAGATAGACAACTTGAGTACATTAATCTATTCACAATACACCAGTAAAGACAAATGTTTAGAGTACTTTATTACTGACTGTCAGTTGTTGATTGTTACATTTTTATATACAACAGAAAATAATTAACAAATATAATTAACAACATATTAATTAACAAGTATGAGACAAGTTATATTCATCCTCGTTTTTGCCATGCACAGAGACAACATAAACTCCCCACAAAAATGGAGGTACACAAAGAAATCTACACAAATCTATTTGTCTACCAAAGTTTTCACTTGAATGAAAAAAAGAGTAAAAAAAATGTCAAAATATTCTCGTTTACATACAATTTTATTAACCACATTCACTCATTTTACAAAATAATGTAAATATTTAACAGCCAGCTACATCTTCAATTCTTGTTAGACTTGTCTACTTTCTTGATATTTATAATTTGAAATAATTCTGTCTGTGATCTGCTGACCAGACCTCCCATTTCAAAGCATATCTTCTATACTTTTAATGAATTCTAACAGGAATACATTGTACTTTATGAATAATCTAGTCCAATGGAAGTTCTTTAGTTTCACCAAATTCGTCTAAATCTGAATCTGTTTCTGAATAAATGGCGGAGAATCCTTTCCAGTTAATGGTATCATCGGAGCGGAATCTAACCAATAAATCTTCACCAGACGATATTATTTCCTTTGGAATCTGAAAAAAAAAGTTGGGAAAACTTCCTGATAATTTCATTTTAATTGACAAGAAAAAAAACCTGAAGATATCAAAGATGTAACCATAAGCCGGCCGTAAATCGAGTGGTCTAGGGCGCTGGACGTAAGGCTAAGCGAATGGTGCTGCAGTGTATCAATGGTGTGGGTTCAAATCCCGTCGAGGGAAGAACAAAAATTTGACAGCTCTAAAATCTAATTCTAACACTGTTTAGTTTAATTTTCAGACGTATATATATATATACATATACAGCACAATTGTCAAAAGAACGGGACAAACAATGATCTACATAACACTATACAGAAAACTAAAGATTGAGCAGCACGAACCGCATATAAACCGGGAATAAACTCATGTGCTCTGAAAGGGTAAGCAGTTCCTGTTCCACTAGTAGCACTCGTCAAGTTCCTGTTGTTACAACCCTGGCTAAAATACACAGTGGTTGTTTCTTTTAAGCAAACCATATATCCCTAATAATCGACTTGTCCTCAGAAAGTTTTAATTAATGTCTGAAAAAAGTTGAAAAGTAAAATGAATATCAGGGTAAAAAGGGCTCATTAGAAACCATGAATGCCAATTTAAAAAGATGATGTATTATTATAAGCACACACAGACACGCAGACACATCCCGATAAATCGTTATGTATAATGGTTTGAGATTGAAGCACTTCCTTGGTCTCATATTTTTTGTAAATGTGTATTTAAGAACAAAAGAAAGCGTCATAAATTGAATGAAAAAAGACAGCAGTAAAACCTTAAAGGATATTCAAAAAGAAAAAAAAAGAGATTCAATGGTTTTATACATGAATTAGTTAACACGTGATATATGCGTGGCGTAGTTAAATTTGACGCAATACCACGTAACATGAAATAATTGTATAACATCTCACTAGTTCCGTGTCATAAATCTAGTTTATGTATTCAACACTCGATTTAACATTAATCAGATATCACGCATCTTTACCAGACATTAAACGATATTTCATCACTAATGGGAAAACAAATTTGTAGACGTAAGCAATCGGTTGATAATTTTATTCCCATTTCAACCAAGTAACCCAGACATAATACAACCTTAATACACTAGACAAGTCTTTTAAAACATGTTTTTTATAGCAGTTCTTCTCTAATAAACACGCATATTGCAAAAATGCATATTTCATCTTAAAGCAGTTGTAGTCGTCACCAGAACAGAAATTTGAATGTCTTTGTAATTAAAGTTAATAAGAGTTAATGAACCGTGAAGATAGAAGTCACATGCAGAACAAAATATTATGAATACTGGATTGAAATATCAGCATTTATAATAAGGATTACTAGAACATTGATAGAAACCAAGTGGACCTTGAACCTGAATGTTAATTGATACTGAGGAAATTCGAAACGCATGTACGCTTCTTAGAAAGCATCAATATTACAAATACATTTTTCTCCTTTTCCTTTTTTTCTTCAAAAAAGTAATTATTTTTCATAGCGATATCTTTGTTTGTTTGTAATCCTCCATTGTATTTCCACAATTCGATATTAACTTTGCCGAAACTGGTATGATGTTCAAGAAGAGTTTGAGGATACTAAAGGTGTAATCAAAATCCGTGTATCGAAGAAGAACAGACAACACAATGGTCAAAAGAAAAAGTACAAAAGGACAAACAACCATCCACAAAACATACATATTAAAACTAAAGATTGAGTAACACGAACCCCACTAAAAACCGGGGGTGAACTTCCGTGGGCTCCGGAAGGGGTAGTAGTTCCTGCTCCACTTGTGGCACCCGTCGTAGTAATCTAGATACAAACCCGGTGATAAATATGGCAGTATATTATATTGTAATGAGATAATATAAGGATACTTTCAATGTGTGATTTTGGATTTGTTTATACTGTTGCATAAAAACATAGATATTTAGTGCACAGGACACGTTTCTAGAATTACCTTCATCAGGTATGTTAACAGTCAAAAAATTGGAAACAGAAACAATTTTAATTTTGGAACAAATGAACCAGATGTCCTATGAAAGAAAACCAAAATCGACTAACTTTACCAATGCCCGAGGGAGATGGAGCTTAGTTTTAGTCATTATTTAGGAACTGTAAATTTCTAATGCAAACCATGGTAGTGTCGCAGCAATGAACACGGTATTCCTCACGATCTAAGGAATAGTATACATACCTTACTACCACAGTATCTGGATATAGGTCTGTCTCTATCATAGGCGCCATCAAATATCTCAACATTGTCATAACTGAAGAAAATAAAGTAACAAGTTTGTGAAGTTTAGATTAAAAATATCTTGAAGCAATATTTGATACAAAAAATGCAAAAAGCTACAATAATAGAAATATTTTCACTATTGGAAATGTTTGAATGGCTCTTGTTCAAATAAATGTTAACCAAGATTTCTAAAGGAACAAATAATAAAATATTGCCCTATTCCTATACCTTGAAAGACAATTAATTAATGGATATATTATATAATCGAAGAAGAACAGACAACAATAATGGCCAAAAGAAAAAGTACAAAAGGAAAAACAACGATCTTCAAAACATACACATAAAACTGAACAAATTGAAAAATTAGACAAGTTCTAATCTTCATGTACATCGATATCATTTCTTACTAACATTGTGTTATCTTGGGAAATTATTGAAATTAATCTGACATCATAAATGATACACAAGAACGGTACTCAGAAGTAAAATGTTAGATACATAATTAGTACAAGGGAAACAATAATTAACATGTACTTAAAACTTCAAGTACACTGAGTAGACATACATTTCGAAGGGATATATATATACTTTATCGTATAATTATATCATGACTAACAGACATCAAATAGTGTTGGTTCCATTTATATAATATATACTTACTCGCATTCACTTTCATCTTCAATTTCAAATGATACAAAGTAAAATTTAACATGTTTTCCCTTCTTTGCTTTGATTCTCCATTCACATTCCATTTTGTTGTCGTAATTTTGATCCCCATATTTGGAATGAGAATACAAGTATTGTTGGCTCTCTGTAGCTATCAAACGTCCTCCACAAACTGATAAAACAAGAAGGTATTGAAAATTATTATAAAGGTCCAAACTATATTTTACAAATATATAAGTTCTATTTTTTTCTTACAATAAAAATGTATACATTGTATATCTAATTGAAGGAACACGATGCGTTTCTAGAATAGCCCTCATCAGGTATGGCCCTCATCAGGTATGGCCCTCATCAAGTATGGCCCTCATCAGGTATGGCCCTCATCAAGTATGACCGTCATCAGGTATGGCCCTCATCAAGTATGGCCCTCATCAAGTATGGCCCTCATCAAGTATGGCCCTCATCAAGTATGGCCCTCATCAGGTATGGCCCTCATCAGGTATGGCCCTCATCAAGTATGGCCCTCATCAGGTATGGCCCTCATCAAGTATGGCCCTCATCAAGTATGGCCCTCATCAGGTATGGCCCTCATCAAGTATGGCCCTCATCAAGTATGGCCCTCATCAGGTATGGCCCTCATCAAGTATGGCCCTCATCAGGTATGGCCCTCATCAAGTATGGCCCTCATCAAGTATGGCCCTCATCAGGTATGGCCCTCATCAAGTATGGCCCTCATCAAGTATGGCCCTCATCAAGTATGGCCCTCATCAAGTATGGCCCTCATCAGGTATGGCCCTCATCAAGTATTGCCCTCATCAAGTATGGCCCTCATCAAATATGTCCCTCATCAAGTATGGCCCTCATCAGGTATGGCCCTCATCAAGTATGGCCCTCATCAGGTATGGCCCTCATCAAGTATGGCCCTCATCAGGTATGGCCCTCATCAAGTATGGCCCTCATCAGGTATGGCCCTCATCAAGTATGGCCCTCATCAGGTATGGCCCTCAGCAAGTATTGCCCTCATCAGGTATGGCCCTCATCAAGTATGACCGTCATCAGGTATGGCCCTCATCAAGTATGACCGTCATCAGGTATGGCCCTCATCAAGTATTGCCTTCATCAAGTATGGCCCTCATCAAGTATGGCCCTCATCAGGTATGGCCCTCATCAAGTATGTCCCTCATCAAGTATGGCCCTCATCAGGTATGGCCCTCATCAAGTATGGCCCTCATCAGGTATGGCCCTCATCAAGTATGGCCCTCATCAGGTATGGCCCTCATCAAGTATGGCCCTCATCAGGTATGGCCCTCATCAAGTATGGCCCTCATCAGGTATGGCCCTCATCAAGTATGGCCCTCATCAAGTATGGCCCTCATCAAGTATTGACCTCATCAAGTATGGCCCTCATCAGGTATGGCCCTCATCAAGTATGACCGTCATCAGGTATGGCCCTCATCAAGTATGGCCCTCATCAGGTATGGCCCTCATCAAGTATGGCCCTCATCAGGTATGGCCCTCATCAAGTATGACCCTCATCAGGTATGGCCCTCATCAAGTATGACCGTCATCAGGTATGGCCCTCATCAAGTATTGCCCTCATCAAGTATGGCCCTCATCAGGTATGGCCCTCATCAAGTATGACCGTCATCAGGTATGGCCCTCATCAGGTATGGCCCTCATCAAGTATGGCCCTCATCAAGTATGGCCCTCATCAGGTATGTCCCTCATCAAGTATGGCCCTCATCAGGTATGCCCTCATCAAGTATGGCCCTCATCAGGTATGGCCCTCATCAAGTATGGCCCTCATCAGGTATGGCCCTTATCAAGTATTGTCTTATCAGGTATAGCCCTCATCAAGTATGTCCCTCATCAGGTATGGCCCTCATCAGGTATGGCCCTCATCAACTATGGCGCTCATCAAGTATTGCCCTCATCAGGTATGGCCCTCATCAAGTATGGCCCTCATCAGGTATAGCCGTCATCAAGTATGGCCCTCATCAGGTATGGCCCTCATCAAGAATGGCCCTCATCAGGTATGGCCCTTATCAAGTATGGCCCTCATCAGGTATGGCCCTCATCAAGTATGGCCCTCATCAGGTATGGCCCTTATCAAGTATGGCCCTCATCAGGTATGGCCCTCATCAAGTATGGCCCTCATCAGGTATGGCCCTTATCAAGTATTGCCCTCATCAGGTATGGCCCTCATCAAGTATGGCCCTCATCAGGTATGGCCCTCATCAAGTATGTCCCTCATCAAGTATGGCCCTCATCAGGTATGGCCCTCATCAAGTATGGCCCTCATCAGGTATGGCCCTTATCAAGTATTGCCCTCATCAGGTATGGCCCTCATCAAGTATGGCCCTCATCAGGTATGGCCCTTATCAAGTATTGCCCTCATCAGGTATGGCCCTCATCAAGTATGGCCCTCATCAGGTATGGCCCTTATCAAGTATTGCCCTCATCAGGTATGGCCCTCATCAAGTATGGCCCTCATCAGGTATAGCCCTCATCAAGTATGGCCCTCATCAGGTATGGCCCTCATCAAGTATGTCCCTCATCAAGTATGGCCCTCATCAGGTATGGCCCTCATCAGGTATGCTGATAGTCAAAAGATCGGAAAGCCAAATACAATCAAACCTGCTCATGCGGTCGCCTCTATTAAGCACCTGTATTAAAAGGTTACCTTTTTCTTGTCCAGACATAGACAATTTCATACGAATTGAACTTCTTTTAAGAGGTCACCTGTCTTATAAGGTCACTTTATCTTTGTCCCAAAGATGACCTCTTAATACAGATTTGACTGTAATTAAAAATGACTTTGAGAGCAAAACACACCAACAAGTGTAAACAGGAAAGCCAAAAATCAGCTAATATAGGGTCAACTATACCTGATGGAGGTGAACCTTAGTGTTAATGATATTCACATAACTAACTGTAGATTTTCAAATTAAATATAATGGTGAAAAAAAAGTTTTACAATAACAAACGTTTTACATAAAATCTTAATCATCCATCAATAAAAATCTAATAAAACATAATTTTCAAGACCTGTTGCCATGGTATTATCTGTACCAATAAAAGAAGCATAAAATAATTACCAGATGAATACTGAGCAAGGAATCCTTTACGCTGAACTGAAGCATCAGAATAAAACAACATGAACATGGTATCCCCACTAGATATGATAGGTCTAGGAGTCTTACTGCCACAGAAACGTCCTAAACTCCGTGCACTACTACTATCTCCATCAAATATCTCTATGTGGTCGTAGTTACACTCAGGATGGGGCTCTATCTCAAACTGACTAAACTCTAACTTAATACGATGTCCCTGTGTCGTTCTGAAGTACCAAACACAGTCTTTTCTGCTTTGATAAAAATCTGGCCAGTTTGGACTACTTATCTCCCCAGAAGGATCGTTAATTCTGTGTTGACATCCTCCTGGAAATACAAATAAACAGGGTTAGGGTTATGATGTTTAGCGCCACTTTCAACAATATTTTAGTTATATCGTGGCTGTCAGTTTTAATTGTGGAGGAAACTGGAGTGCCCAGAGAAAACCACCTACCTGTCGCAAGTCACTGACAAAGCATTAGAGATATGACAATTATACATCATTAACATGAAGAAACGATATAATGAAATAAAATATCTATAGTAAGAAGATTCAAGTTTTCACGCATTCTATTATATAATTATGTTTCATTATGTTTTTCGTCTTATATGTACTCCATACAACTAAAGTATATTGTACATTATTGCCAAATCTAAACGAAACTAGTGAAATTCGATGAAAACAACCCTTTAAACAATTAGAATTGGAAATACTTTCAACATTTGTAAATGTTGACATCATATATACTTTATATTTTTTTTTATATTGGTGCAATTGTAGACCATCGCTGTTTAAGCTTTCGTTTCGCAATTGTAGACCATCGCTGTTTAAACTTTCGTTTCACAATTGTAGACCATCGCTGTTTAAACTTTCGCTTCGCAATTGTAGACCATCGCTGTTTAAACTTTCGCTTCACAATTGTAGACCATCGCTGTTTAAACTTTCGTTTCACAATTGTAGACCATCGCTGTTTAAACTTTCGTTTCACAATTGTAGACCATCGCTGTTTAAACTTTCGTTTCACAATTGTAGACCATCGCTGTTTAAACTTTCGGTTCACAATTGTAGACCATCGCTGTTTAAACTTTCGTTTCGCAATTGTAGACCATCGCTGTTTAAACTTTCGTTTCGCAATTGTAGACCATCGCTGTTTAAACTTTCGCTTCGCAATTGTAGACCATCGCTGTTTAAGCTTTCGTTTCGCAATTGTAGACCATCGCTGTTTAAACTTTCGTTTCTCAATTGTAGACCATCGCTGTTTAAACTTTCGTTTCGCAATTGTAGACCATCGCTGTTTAAACTTTCGTTTCTCAATTGTAGACCATCGCTGTTTAAACTTTCGTTTCTCAATTGTAGACCATCGCTGTTTAAACTTTCGTTTCGCAATTGTAGACCATCGCTGTTTAAACTTTCGTTTCGCAATTGTAGACCATCGCTGTTTAAACTTTCGTTTCGCAATTGTAGACCATCGCTGTTTAAACTTTCGTTTCGCAATTGTAGACCATCGCTGTTTAAACTTTCGTTTCGCAATTGTAGACCATCGCTGTTTAAACTTTCGTTTCGCAATTGTAGACCATCGCTGTTTAAACTTTCGTTTCGCAATTGTAGACCATCGCTGTTTAAACTTTCGTTTCGCAATTGTAGACCATCGCTGTTTAAACTTTCGTTTCACAATTGTAGACCATCGCTGTTTAAACTTTCGTTTCACAATTGTAGACCATCGCTGTTTAAACTTTCGCTTCACAATTGTAGACCATCGCTGTTTAAACTTTCGTTTCACAATTGTAGACCATCGCTGTTTAAACTTTCGTTTCACAATTGTAGACCATCGCTGTTTAAACTTTCGCTTCACAATTGTAGACCATCGCTGTTTAAACTTTCGCTTCACAATTGTAGACCATCGCTGTTTAAACTTTCGTTTCACAATTGTAGACCATCGCTGTTTAAACTTTCGTTTCACAATTGTAGACCATCGCTGTTTAAACTTTCGTTTCACAATTGTAGACCATCGCTGTTTAAACTTTCGCTTCACAATTGTAGACCATCGCTGTTTAAACTTTCGCTTCACAATTGTAGACCATCGCTGTTTAAACTTTCGTTTCACAATTGTAGACCATCGCTGTTTAAACTTTCGTTTCACAATTGTAGACCATCGCTGTTTAAACTTTCGTTTCACAATTGTAGACCATCGCTGTTTAAACTTTCGTTTCATAATACAATCATGTGGCTTTGGTAGCATAAAACATATGCATTATTCAGTTGTGATAATATACTTTCAAACAGATAAACATATTTAATTGAACGAATTGCAAGAATGCAGACACTAAATTATTTACCTTCTTTACAATCATGATTGTTCTCATGCAGGGTGTATCCATTATGACAAGCACATTCATAACTTCCCACTGTATTTTTACATATGTGTTGACACCCACCTCTGTTGATTGCACATTCATCTTTATCTGGAAAGAACAGTGTGAACATTACAATATTATATTCACTGATTGTTTAACATCTAGTAGCAATATGTTTGCTGTAGCAGGGGCGGATCCAGGGGGTGGGCGCACCTGGCGCGCGCTCCCCCTAAAATTGGAAAAAATATGATTTTTTTTTCACACGAAATACCCAAACAATTTTCGCGCCTCCCTCCGCTCGGCGCAATTTTTTTAAGTGCACCCCCCTAACTTGAAATCCTGGATCCGGGGTGGGGTGGGGGTGGGGGGTGGGGGGTGGGGAGGGGGATTTATCTTGGAAAAATGCAACGATATTATTTTGTAGAAATAATTTATAAGTTTACTTTAAATGTTACAATGTTGTTTTTATGACATGTAAATGAGTTTAAAGGAGCTATAAAGTAAGAAAATATCCTTCATACTCGTGTAGTGCATGTGAAATAAATGTTATCTTTAGCTACATTTTACTGAGAAACATCGTCGAATATCTACAGTAAATATCAACAATATCTTACTCCTATAGTGGAAGTGAAATAAAGTTAAACTTTTCTTAAAGTTTGCTTATTGATATTGAGAAACGTACTCCTGAATGAAAAATAAATATCAACTTACCTGTGGAAAAAAGTGCTTTAAATCCAGTTTTCTGTACAGAGTTGTCAGAGTTAAATTCTATTCTTAGTGTATTATCATCTGAAGTGATAGGAACAGGAAGAAGTGACCCACAGAAAATACCATGTACTGTTGCCTCGGCACCTACTCCACTGCTAACACGGACTGAGTCGTATTCACATTCTTGCTGCAAGATATAAATGAGCAAATAATGTAAACAAAAGTAGGAAGTATTACTAATTTAACTCACAGAATGATAATGCATCGCTGTCTGAATTGACTTGTCGTCTAACATATAACACATGTTTTGTGAGTAATCATGCTGTGGAGCTGTCTTCGAATATTAAATTTGCAAAATACTATTAAATGGACCTAAGTATCATCAGAACTTTCTTAACAACTGTTAGATATTAATTGAAGGAAGCTGTTGATGCATGCGACATTTACATGGTCTGACAAAAACATGCATGCACATATATACAAATGTATATGTTCTTAATTACCATTATTCAAAATATTTTAGTTTTGAAATTAACTATTCAATTCTGTAGTTTTCATGAAATTTAATCACACATATCAATTCGAAATTCATGAGGATCTTGTGTATATGCAGTCCAATTTACGAAAATGGAAAATAAGGTTAATAAATTGATCACTTGTATACATAATCCTGAATCTGAAGTTGATTTTATATTGTTTATAAATCTAAATGTTCACTTACGTTATTTCCTTCCATGTCAAAATGTGTGAAGTTTAAAGTTATACGATATTGGTCAGGTGCTACAATCTGCCATACACAATTCTTATTTGGGGGATAAAGATCAGGAAATGATGGACTCTGTATTGTTCCGTTAGACAGATCAATATAACCACCACAGGCATCTGTTAAAAAAATAATAATCGTAAACGTGTAGTGTCAACATTATTGCAAGACATATTTGACATAATATGGAATTAGATAAATAACGTTAGACATCCTTTGGTTTTTAAATTAGTTTGGCTTGCGAGTCTTTTGACCTGGTAAAGGTTAATCAAGAAACGTGCTATGAGGACTTTATTAGATATTTACGTTTTTATCGTCAAGTTCCGTGATATGTAATAAGGTGCATCAAATGGTTTTTGTTGTTGCAGATTTCGATTACTGTACCCTTACTTTGCTATTTTTACATCTATCATATAAAGCAATGTCTCCTTGAATAAACCAACAAAGGATTAATTGTATCTTTGCTATGTTATAAGGACAGATACAAAAACTTCGATTTACTGAAATATAATTTTGTTTAGCAATAATACATTACCTTCACATTTCTTCCCATCACTGTGTAACTCGTATCCAATTTTACATTCACATTTGTAACTTCCTAGAGTATTCACACATATATGTCCACATCCATGTTCTTCTGTAGCGCATTCATCGTATTCTGAAAGAAATAAAAACATCATAGTGTCATTCATTGAAATGTAAAGTGAAACCTTAACCAAGTTGTAGCAAAAATAAAATATCACCAGTATACGATTAAACACTAAAAAGACATGTAACAAGCATTGTTGCAAATGAAAGTTCTACATTGGAAAAGAGGTTGCAAAAACCGACATAAGAAGTTGTTCACCTGAATGTATACATAAATAGTATGTGAGCAAAGTGACAAGACTTTAATATACATTAAGAATTAAAATATAACCAACAGCTAGGCATCTCACAACTACCGAGCATAAACCACTTGAAGGTCCAATCTTATTCCATACATTCGGGCATAGACCATTATAACTTTCAATAGCATATATAGAAAATGCATCTATACTCATTTGAAACTGGAGAACATCATAATGGTCAAGTAAAAATTTCTACTACTGAAATAGAGATACACATTCTGTATTGTTGAGCAGAGATAATTGGTCTATATATTGTAAAATAATAAGTTACTCTAATATATACTCATAACAAGTACGAATCGAGAAATGGGAAATGTAGGATTATAATCTTGAAGGTAAAAAAACGAAAAAAAAAAACGACCTTCATATATTTTTAATATATTTTTCTTTAATTCGTTTAAGATAAAAATGGAATTCGAAATCAAAGAGCGGATATTTTTGTAAAGCAAAAACAAGAATCGTCTGTAGATTTGAAATCACTGTCTAGGGATACATGGTGATGATACATGCACATAGGTGTATAGTTCAAGGAAAGTGCAATTCAAATTCCATATACATTGTAGATTACATTTTTCAGATAAGGTACACGATATCCATACTGTATTCAAATCAGTTTTGAATATTAATTAACCCAGCATGATAATTATTACAGAATTACATAACTATTTTCAATTATCCATCATGTGTACCAACTGTACTACGTCATGTATAATAAATTAAGTTATTTTGGTAGAACATATCAAATGTATTAGCATGAAGGTGACATTGACATGACCCGATCTTTGTTAAAGTGTATTTGGACGAAACATTAGCATTCTTTGAGTGATGAAATGAAGAAAAAACATATCACACTGTCGGTGTGAGTGATTGTTACTTCTCCCATTATTACGGCGTTTTAACCCCGCTGAACCAGTGGTGGAAAAATCTGTAATCCTCTAGAGGATTAAAATGTCTCGTGCCTTTCCCCGCATGTTGTCAAATCGGTAATTTTTAAGGATTTTGAAATAAAGTTCGTGTTAAATAATGGGAGAAACAAATTCTCCTTCAGTTGCCCATGTGGGTTACGATATTTCTCCACTTTCGAGAGTTAAATTAAAAATTTTAACCACTCGCCTCGCGGCTTGTGGTTAAATTTTTTAATTTAGCTCTCTTGACTGGACAAATATCGTAACCCACGGGCAACTGAAGGAGAATCTATATTAAAACTAAATGAGCATTTTTCTCAACTATATCATGGTGAGAACAAGTTACATTTCGATAAGATGATGATGTTCACTTTGTAACAGACCAACACACTGACCGAGTTGGTTTTTTTCATAGTGCTAGCTCACTGAAACAAATGTCCGCGGGTAGACATGTCGCTTGACTCTGGCACATTATCCTGATTTCCAGCCAACCGGATTTTGGTCTTACACCGGTGTACTTAGCGGAGAGATGTAACATTCTTTGAGGAAATACTATGAGTTGGCATATCCTGACAATTATCATGTAATAATCATAAGAATACTGCTTTATTGAATATTACATATCATGCTTGTGCCTGTCCTGAGCCAGGACCTGGAATTCCTACGCGATATGTCGGGGTCTGAGCCAGGACATATATTTCCTACTTGGTATGTCGGGGTCTGAGCCAGGACCTGGATTTCCTACGCTGTATGTCGTGGTCTGAGCCAGGACCTGGATTTCCTACGCGTATGTCGGGGTCTGAGCCAGGACCTGGATGCCCTACGTTGTATGTCGGTGTCTGAACCAGGACCTGGATTTCCTACGCGGTATGTCGGGGTCTGAGCCAGGACCTGGATGTCCTACGCTGTATGTCGGGGTCTTTGTTGTGTTCAATGGTTTGAGGTGGGAGGTGGTTGTTCGTGTTTGATGGTATTGGTGGAATTGTTGACCATTATTGGTGGAATTGTTGATCATTATTGTTTAAACTTTCCTTTCATAATTCACTAGCACCTAGTTTAATTATTAACGTAGTTTGTATATTATATCGAGACTTACATTTTAATATATACCCAAACAAATAACAAATGGCCATTCGAGTATATACCAAATAACAAATGGCCTCAAGAAACAAAATGCAGTTATTTATATAGGTGGTCAGATAATGGACCATGATAAAAAAAATTTCAAGTATATTACCAAATGGTAACAAAACAGTTATTCCCAGAATCGATGATACCATTGTCTTACCACCTATTAAATATTAGTATGAACGCGACAGTGTTTCCATTATTGAACAGATAAGCAGAAATATTTTTTTTTTACAGATTTCATCTCTATTGTGCAAGTATTCATACATTGTTGTATGTCTAGAAACTATCCATTTAAATGTCCATTTTCTTTCCAGTGCTTGCGGGACACGGACAGGAGGCATAATAGTGTCAATAAAATACATATTTCACTTGTATATGTGTATGGTATACAATAGGTTTGTCCCATACTGCACTGTGTTACCATGGATATGGAAAGAAATGTAAACATATATTTTAATTTTAATTTAAAATAGAAAAAAAGTAGGAATGTTATTAAAAATACATGTTCTTTTTATTTTATGTTCATAATTATCAGATATACAAAATAAAACAAAAAACGAATATACGGAATACAGTCAAATAATATATTTTAAATAATCCCAGTATGATGCTTCTACTTACAGGAAATGCCACATAATAGATGATTTGAAATAAAACAAAACAAAACAAAATAAGATATTAATAACTTAATGAATGAATTCGAGAGATTAGTATATTTGAATTATGCTACTTGATTATTGTTGCATGGTTGAAGAAGTAACATGATGCATGAACAATGTGCACATATTATATATATATATATATCTCCTCCACAAATGTCTATAAAGCACACCCACCATTAAAATTTTCCATGAGAAATGGATCAAGACATGAGTTATGTGTTACAAAGGACTAGATACGGTTGTGATGCGATTACATTTGATCCCTCAGATCTGCAATACATGACTTTAGGGACCAATATTTTGCATTAAATGAATCTATTCCTTTGAAACATTTGGCCTTTTTGTGCTTGCATGGTATTAGATTTTAAGAAATATGACATAATGATAAAATCATCCTACAGGAACTACATGTGGGGCGGTTATCCCCTTAGTTTTTTTTTCTCTCACGGATATTGCCTTGTGTTACTGGCTTGTGATTAATAATAAATGCAATTATTGAAAGTATTCTTTTGAGCAGGGGAAGTTGACCATTCTAGAGCATTTGGTCTCAAATCCTGAATTTTTGTGGTTGTGCAATGTTGCTATTTTGTTTTTGTGTACAGATAGGTGCTTTACTCGAAAATGTGTTCCCATTTGATACCTCTGTGAATACATGCAATTAACAGTGGATATTATTTAAGGACTGGTTATATGCATCATTATTAAAGAACATTAAAACTCGTTTTACCTTTCACAAATGTTGCTGCAAATCCAGCTTTCTGAACAGAGCCATCAGATACGAACTTGACATATAATTTATTTCCAGTTGATTTGATATCTTCCGGTATTTTATAGCCACAGTATCGTCCAATTTCTGGTGACGTTTTTTCATGTCCATCTCGTATTTCCAAGTAGTCATAGACGCATTTATCGTGTGTTTCTATCTGTAAGGGGAGACACATATAACATCAAAACAATTAACAAGTGTATATCGTATTTCTAAAATGAATGTCTTCTGTCACTGTAGATAATTAAACATGGCAATTCTTTAAATAGAATGAGTACAGATATAGGCAAAAGCCCAAAACAAGTAATATATTTTAGCATAGTTTGAGATGTCTCTATCAAATTTAATTATCTCGTGAGAAATCCCACCCTGTCCACGCATCTTTTGATTGAAATCGCTTTTGTGACGACAGGACTCTTGTCTGTTTTATATGAAGGCGCTAAAAATGGGAAACTACATGGAAAGTGTACTCCAATTCGAATGGGAAAAACAAAGTCTGCCACAATACAAACACTTCAAGAATGTACATTGAAAAACTGTTTTAGAAGCATAAACCACGTTGTTTTAGGACAGTAAAATACAATTTTCATCATCTAAAATAATAGTTTTGTAAATTATAATGTTTACTTTGTCATTTGGTTCTATTATGTTACAGCTGCAGCAAGAAAAAGAAGGTTATGATCACGTTTCATGATTTTGACTACTTACTTCAAACGACTGGAATTTAAGTGCTACAGAAAATCCTTCCTCAGTAGTGATTTTCCAGATGCATTCTTTATTTGGTTTATAATCATCTGGGTAGTTAGGACTAGTGAGTGTGCCTCTGTCTTTATGTATTTCTCCACCACAAATTGCTGTAAATAAATAGAATATATCAATGGTCAAATATTATTTATTCTCAGATTTGTATTTTAATTATTTTGGAGAAAAGAAGGGTATTTGCATAGCGATTGCTTGACTAGACAATATGATTGCATGACCATGAATAACTTATAAAAGCAAAAGATAAGCATTTAAACCAATAATAAGGTAGATATCTAATTTAACGTGCACGACGCGTTTCTGGAATAACCTCACCAGGTACTCTCATAGGCAAAACATTGAAAAGCCATATAATTTAAAGACTTTGGGAGCAGGAAAGCCAAAAGGTAAACAGGATATCCAAAATTGACTAATGAATCATAAACAAAGGCAAAAATGAATACAAAAAAATGCTTTGAAGCAATAATACAGAAAAACTGTGAATGGTACAATTTTACAGGTATGATAAGCAAAACGTTTATTCATAATTAAAATAGAAAGATGATATTGACAATTAGTTTTCGTTACAAGGTTGAATATTGTTTCCCTATTATGTCTTAGTGTGCCATATCTAATGCTTAGATGATGGCTCAGACAATCTCTTTTACGGAACTAATAATATACATACGAACAACTTGTGTGTTACTAATATTAAATAAAATTAAAACGTGGCACTCATTGCAACGCTGCTCCACCAGTTATATGTGAGGCCTGGCATTTTAAGCACACATGGAGAACACTTTCACGACCGCATCATTACACTAAGAGAAAGTTGAGCTCACAAAAACTAGCTTAATCACGACACTTTTAAGTGCCTGTACACAACCAGAAAAGTACTCAAATATATTCTGTTGTTATTAGTAACTTTGTCGTCTGATTATTCAAACATTATAAAGGCAAACTATCAGGGAGAATTCTTGTGGATATTTCAAATTTGCTATCAGCATATATGTACAATTCTGGAGCATTAGTTCAAGAATATTTTGTATTCAACCAGATGAATAGTTAAGTTGTTTGAATAGTTCATTTGTTATCAAACTGATGTCCATATTACCCTCTCTTAAAGACCGTGGACAATTATGACATGCAATTCACCAGAGAGTTAACTGTACTGAATACCCTACTATCTCCTACATATACTTTGTTTGTTTCGGACATAATATTAACACTTAACGTACCCAATTGCATTGTGAATTATTAATTGTGTGTGGTCCACTTGTATGGGCTTTACATAATCTGTTTTTATATAGATGACAAAGCAAAAAATGAGGAAAAAACAGGTAATGAGAAAATATTATTTTGCAGATTCCTGTGGTCATTGTATTTCCTGTCCTTCCTCGATTTACGGCTTCTGATTACCCTTCTGGCATCTTCAAACCTTTCTTATATGAATAACAAATGTAATAATGTGTATGTTTATATATCAACACAACACTACCAACAACAGGTAAATCCCTCTTAAGAACAGGAAGACGGTATTTTTCTTCATAAAGTTGATAAAATGCATATTGTTCACTTATCATGATGAGTTTTATGACGCTATAATCAATGGAAAATGCTACAAGGCACTACGAACTAGTATGAAACTATGAGCTAATGATAGCATGATTGTTAGTAAGTCTTAACATAATGATGTATTTTTCACTTAGAAGTAACAATAATAACAGGTTTCTTCCTTGATCTACCTTTAATGAGTTATTTTTTTTTCTAAATTATTTTTGTGTTGATATTTTGCAACATCACGGTGTACAGATATGAATCTCGTTATCTATCACTAACACAAGACGGCTTAACAACATTTTTTTTATCTTTTATTTCAACCTTAGTGTATCATGAGTTTTCTTTTAACAGATCATTAACATTTACCGGTTACTATTTGGAATATTTTTAAAACGTCAACAAAGATGCGAACAATCGTCCAAGCTAAACAAAGAAGTTCATATTAAGTATTGTGTCCTTGAATTTAGATTCTACCTTTCAATAGATAACATGACTTTCTAGATATACAAATATCTAGTAACAAATATGCGTCCACAGATAAATATAATAAACATATTCCCAAGGGGGACACATAAAAAGTGGCGGTGTTAAGCTAGCTGTGCGTTGTTAAAAATAAAAGTTAATTTTACAAACAGGTGTTAAGACAAGGTAAACTGCCAATTAGACAAATCAGTACAAACATGATCAGAATCCGGATAGTAAATTACTTATTAATGGTATGCTATCTGGTACAGCTGTTAGTAATCTGATAAAACAAACTTGAAAATGTGCTTTAATCAATTTTATAGTCTTTAAACCAAACAAAGTGGCTAAGACAATTCTCAATACAAAATGTAGTCTGATAGTTTTATGCGAAATATTTCGTTTATGCTTCAAAGAACATTAACATATCGTGCAAGTTGGTTTTGTTTTGAAGTCAGTAATATTAAAATGGATAAGACAGTTTTTGTATCTCTGGGTTAGAGATTAATACTTCACATGTCTATACAGATAAAATAAACATGGAACCGACAATCCAACTGATAACATATAAAACAGTACTGAACCATCAATATTTAGTTTACCCTACTAAACATCATGTAAAATAAAGCAAAAATCAACATTTGATGAAAAGTCTGAATCATCTGTCTAGGTCTTATGATAAAAATGTAATTCTCGGTCATATGGTGAAAAATACAGGTTTCGATCATTTGGTTTATATATAGGTTTCGATCACTTGGTTTATATATAGGTCTCGACCATTTGGTTCATATATAGGTCTCGATCATTTGGTTCATGTATAGGTCTCGATGACTTGGTTTATATATATGTCTCGATCACTTGGTTTATATATATGTCTCGACCATTTGGTTTATATATAGGTCTCGACCATTTGGTTTATATATAGGTCTCGACCATTTGGCTTATTTATAGGTCTCGCTCATCTTGTTCCAATATAGGTTTCTGTCATCTGGTTAGAATATACATATCATCTTGTAATCTGGTTGAAATATTGGTCTGTTTTTGTTGTTATAAAACTCTCGAGTACTGGTGTGATATTGAATATCATATCCAATAAATAGAACATTCTGATTTTGGAGCTTGTACTAGAAATTTTATTCCCGCAAGGCCCTGTCTCGTTCATTTGGTTAATGTATAGGTTTCGTCACGGTTATCTTGTTAATATATAGGTCGTTATCATCAGGTGAACATATTAATATATGTCATCGTGCTAAAATATAAGTATGGTGCGTAAGGTGAAAGTATACGTCTCAAAATGCTTCACTTCATCTCATAACATTACATGTCACTATGGTATAAATCTCCAAAATTATAAAATATGAGCATTTTGAAATTTCTTGAAATCCGAGATTACATTTAATAAATCATTTTCCAAGAATGAATCCTTACACAACAAAATTAATAAAAAGAATAATGATAAAAAAAATAAGCCAATTCTTATTATATTTATCAAAATTTCTTAATCCAATATAGTTGTGAGGAAGTCGAAAGCGGGTTAATCACCAGTACTGGTTAATGTTACTACATAATGATGCAAGCAAACATTCATTTAACGTACCTTCATACTGTGCACTAAAACCTTTTCCCTCTCCTTTACTTGATCTAAACTCTAACCACAAACGACTATCTGTTGAAATAAGAGTGGCTGGTGGGGATGATCCACAGTACCGACCTGTAAATAAATAAAGCTGGAAATTATTTTACCTTAACATGCCTGTTATACTATTTTATTGACAAATGTTAAAGATTTGAGGGTAAAAGATGAACACTCGTTATGGTCGAACATGTCAATTAACGTAAACATTAAGATAGATCCATATTCAGACTGATGTATACTTATAATCTTATCGTCCATTGCTTTCTAGCAATACATATTACTGTGTTTTGGTGTCGGTTCCCAGAATTCAACCAAAATAGCTACCCAGGGCGTCCAAATGTAGCGGATTGACACTCCATGTACGTTAAAGACCTTCCTTGTAGACATCGAAAAAGAGTGGTTGCAATGTAGCCGCTACAAAAGGCTGACTTATTCTGCCCTACCAAACTCTCCATATTTTTTCAGTGGCAGTCTAAAGTCGTTGTCACTGTTGTTCCACACCTCTCTCACATCTGTATTGTTTGTTAGATATCGTTGAACCTATTCTTGTCCTGAATATAGATAAAATATTTACTGCTGGACGTTAAACAACAAACAATCAATCAAATGATAGGTATACCTAGTAATTCCGACTTGACATAGTAGCCATCTCTGACTTCTAGATAGTCCGTTTCACAGCTTGATGTTTCTGGCAGATCCAATAATGTAATATTTAGAATGATCTTCTCGCCATGTGTTGCGGATATTCGCCACTGACATATGTCTCCAGTTGATGGTTCATGTGAAAACACGTCCAATGATTCCTGTAGAGTCCGACCACATTCTAAAAATAAAATATATTTTCAATATAACATTTACCAAATTAATTATATCATTAATTAAATATCTTCGCTTTATGAATTTAAAAAAAATTATTTGTTCTAAATATTCACAGCCTATAAATAAAGGTAATAACAAAATTACCGAACTCCGAACAATCTTACAAAGGGAAAGTCAAAACTCATAATTATATAAACAGACAAAATCAGTCAACAACCGGAAAACTGTGAAAACCGTAATGACCCTGACTTGGTACAGGCATTTCTAAAGAAATGGTGGGTTGAATCAGATTTTAAGGCGCCAAACCTCCCGCTCTCATTACGGTTCAAAGGTTCCGGCTGTCACTGTAACAGTATTTAAATACAGGAACAAAATAGGTAAAATAGTAGTCAAAGCAGTACCATATTCGGTGACGTAAATGTCAAAAATATTTTTACGTCACACATTGACAAAAAAAATTCTTGACATTTTTGACTTCTTTATCTTTATACATTTTCACTATATGAAAATGCATCGCTTATAATTTTTTCTGCAGAGACGGAATATATTTCGACAAGATATTGGTATCGGAATATAAACTTTTTAAGAGATCGAATAAGGCGAATCTTTTTA
The DNA here is from genome assembly GCA_963383655.1 of Bathymodiolus septemdierum. Taxonomy (NCBI): domain Eukaryota; kingdom Metazoa; phylum Mollusca; class Bivalvia; order Mytilida; family Modiolidae; genus Bathymodiolus; species Bathymodiolus septemdierum. The sequence continues at coordinate 23,251,398 of OY726522.1, read as the reverse complement.
TAGCCCTGGTCCAGTAGCCTGTTTCTCAGATGAAGATGACGTTTCAGGAAATCAGAATAATTGCTACTGGCCCTTGCATAGCGAATCAATTGCGAGATGTAAACACCATATGCAGGAGAAGCTGGTATATTGCTGCACATGTTTGGAAAATTTATGATTTTAAAATTGAAGTCGTCCCGCTTATCATAAATTTTAGTACTGAGTTGACCACTGTCGTCAAATTCGAGGTATAAGTCCAAAAATGATGCGGACGAAGCTGTATCGGTGGTCTCTTTAACTTCCAGCTCTGGAGGGTATATCAATGGAAGAAATTCTGCAAATCTAGAATTATTGATAGATAAAACGTCATCAATATACCTGTATGTGAAATTAAAGGCTCTAGCCTCATGAATCTTCTTATCTTTTACAAGCTTTTGAAGAAACTCCGACTCATATGAGTATAAAAATAAATCGGCTAGAAGAGGGGCACAATTCGTACCCATTGGTATGCCGACGACCTGCTGAAACAGTGTCCCTCCAAAGGAGACAAATATGTTATCGATGAGGAACTCCAGCATACTGATCACTTGTTCCTCGGAGTAGCATGTTTTACCTTTATGAATTTTGTTTGAAAAATATGTGGAATTGTAGCCTAACACAACAAATTTTGAGCCATAGTTTCTATGACTAAAAGCTTTATGAATTGTTTCTTTTAAGCGGGTTTTTAATTTGTCATGCGGTAGGGTGGTATATAGAGTTGAAAAATCAAAAGTTTTGATGGAGGATACCTGAGAGAAAGATCTTGATTTCAGGTTATCCAAAAGATCTTTAGAGTTTTTCAAAATCCACATGTGATTTATGCCACTACGCGAGTAAACAGTTTCACAATATTTCTGTTGTCCCTCTTTTACTGCAGACAGAATCTTTGTCAGGTGAATAGACAATTCTTTCGTCGAACAAGTTGATGATCCCGCTATGTACCTTTCTTTGTATGGTGTCTTATGGAGTTTAGGTATCCAATATAAATAGGGTAAATCCTCAGACTCTTTACCAGAGGGAATGTTTAAAGAGGTCATGAATGATCTGTGGTTAGCTAGGATTTCATCTTTGTCGAACGAAGTTGGTTTGTATGTGGTATTACTAGAGGTGTTGCTATTTATGCCTAATTCCTTGATTAGGCATTCGAAGTAATATGATTTACATACAAACACGATATTGTTGGAAGCCTTGTCCGCAGGAACGATAACATATTTGTCATGAAGAGAGGAAAGACACTTAACGGCTTCTTGGTCTTTAAATACAATAAACTTTATGCCTTTATTCTGTACGATTCATACAGTGTATACAAATTTGAATTATAAATCAGATAAAGTTTACAAGGGACTTTTGGGGAATGTTTTGGTGAGGTCTGTGTTGCTAATCTTTTAAGTTTTCAGTGTTGTGTTTTGTATTTTGCTTGTTTTCGTCCTGTGTCTTGTGTGCCCAATGTTTCCAGTATCTCTGGATTATTAATTCTGGATTGGCCTTCCAGTTTTCTCTTATGTCTATTTATTTGTCATTTTTAAATTTGAACCAGTACAGAAAGCAACGTTACTGTTCAATTGTTCATGGCTTACTTTCATTTGACACCCAATAGTGTTGACAGCATTGACATTTTCTCATATAACTTTATTGTATTGAAGACAATGCAATAATAATTATCGCCAGATGCTATCCTTTGTTCTCATCCTACTGTTGTAGTAATTACGTAATTTATATAAATATACATTGTCTTTATTATATCATTGTATCTTAATACATGAACTGACCGACAATACAAACGTATCTGTTATAGAAACTAATATCAATGTGAAAACATTTACAATACTGATTTTAGCTCATATTCTGAAATCCTGAAAATTCTCATATTTGTATGTATGTCACACAGTACAGTATAGAAAACCACAAGTAATTTAGACAAAGCAACGTCAATAAAACAGAAACAAAAATGAAGAATAGATCACGAATTCCTATCTAAACTGGTGGGCATATTAACTTTTGAGTACGAATGTTTGTACTCTGACTACTTACAAGACAAGCGCGTTCAATCCATGAAATAGATCTGGCACTCAAAACGTGGTGGTAAAGTCAGTTAAACAAATATGAGGTACATTATATTGAACTAAATCCAGTTTTACTATTATATATCAATGGAGAATGATGACGAAAAAGTTAAAGGTGTTATCCCGTAATATCAGGTTGTATGGTTTAAGAAGAGAGGGGCATCTCCTGCTACAATACCACAACCAACGAAACAGCAAAAACTCTCAAAATCCACATCTAACATCAATAACAACAAACATGTAAGTCTAAAATAGATCATATTAATGAACAGACAATCATAGAATTCTTTTCTGTCTACTATTATTTTTAAGACTGCTACACATAGTTGTCGATAATTTGTATGAAAGATACGTTTGAAGATACTAAAGGGGGTAACCAGAAACCGCAAATCGAAGAAGGAAATAGAATACTACGGTCATTTGATCTTTACACGCGATATTATCTATTATATAACCACAGGAGTGATACAAAGACATCATCGTTGATTCCAAAAGTGAGCTTATACTGACGTCATTGACAAGTCACTTTGACAAATTGTCAATAAACATGCTATTGTTGATATGTTTTGCTCGAAATGAATTTTTCTACGTGTCGCACATAGGCTTGACCGTCGATGTAATATTACTATGAGAAATCCATTCTCGAAAAAACGATACTGTATATTTATCTGTCAACGTCATTCATTCTAGATTATGATACTCATGTTTACAGAAAAATAGCTTATGATATATAGTAGTAAAAATACAAATAAACCTACTAGGACAGCTGTAAAGTGCATTGGCTTGGGCAATATCTCCAGGACTCAGCTTAACTCGTTGTCCTATTTCTGGACGAATTATCATTTCGGGCTTTTTTCGAGGTAAAATTGTATCAACGTATGTCGCACGTGCAAATGTATTTCGAGCATAATGCATGATGCTGCCATAATCATACTCTTGTCCGAGAGAATTAACTTCACTTTCGGGTTGTTTATCAAAGTTGTATTCTTGTCCTAAAAAAAAAAAAAAACATTGAATCAATTTGTATTTATTATATAAGTACACAAAATGATCATTTTAGACGAGTTAGTTAATGATTTCCAAACGTTTTTAAAAATCAAATGTCAACCAATGTTTGACAGTAGAAAAACGTTAGAGAATACCGAACGGGCAAACAAAAAATGGAAAATCAAAAGAAACTGGCAACAAGACGAAGAAAAACAAAACAAAAACACAACACAGTATGTGTTAGAGACCACTATAGGCAAACAAACACAAATAACATAAATAAGACATGAGCCTCATACAAACAACTGGTGGTAAATTAGCTGCTTTTTACTCTAATACATGTCCATTAATGCTTATCGCAAAAATGAAAATTATAATCACGCCAAGTGAGCAATCTTTCAGTAATATCATGGTGAGAACAATTTACATTTCTATAAGAAGTAATATCCTATCTGTAATAAAGTCGGATTTTAATAGTGCTGGCTCATTGAAACAACAAACCACGTATATACATATCGCTCTAGTTGTTTGAATGAGGGCTCGTGTCCTATTTACGTTATTTGTGTTTGTTTGCGTATAGTTGCGTCCAACACATATTGTGTTGTGTTTTTGCTTTGTTTTTCGTCGTTTTGTGTACCCTATGTTGCCAATTTCTCTGGATTGTCCATTTTTGATTGCCCTTCGATATTCTCTAACATTTATATACATCAAGTCATGCAAGATAACAGCTCACATTTCTATGTCGAACAAACTAATTAAATGTACTCATCTCTTACAGCATAAGCATTATATTTTTATCTTACATGCGCAGTGAAATATCAAAACAATATGCTGCTGTCAAATAGTACTATCAATAATGCGTAAATGTTCTATACAAACAGATGCAAGCTGTGTTATAATTTGTTTAAATGGAAAATCTCGGTACTTTTTGAGAAACTTAATTGCAACAGACATTCGAAGGTCTTTGAAGTGGTTTTTATTGTATCTGTGCGATCAGTGTCTTTGAATCAATTTTATATGAATCTATTTACTACCAGTTTTTTGTCAAAGTGAAGAAAAACAACAAACACAGCAAAAAGGATGTAAATTTTGTTGTAAATGTTAATGTAATTACTGTATTAGATTAAATTCCTCAAAGGATGTTGACTCCATAATGAGTCATTGCGTCATTATTTTAAACTATGATGGAATCATTTCAAATAACTGAAAACTATTTAGAAATTACATAATTGTGAATTAAACCGTTGTAGAACATGGTATTTAAATCCCGTTTTCTTTACTTTGAAAGAGAGGTTTTCTGAGGGTGTGATAGTGCTATATTGCACTAGCTATACTGTCATGTCCTGCATTGTCAAACTGTGTATTTCTATTACTTGTGGCGGGGTTAAACTGGTTAATGGGATTCCAACCCCCTCTTGATAACTGGATGTCCAACGGCAATGAATACATACATATTAATTATTAGTATTTTTTTTTCGCTCGACATGGATTATCAGGTCCATATCAGATTCGCTCTTCGAGCTCATCTGATATGGACCTGATAATCCTTGTCGAGCGGAAAAAATATTCGCTCTTCGAGCTCATCTGATATAGATCTGATAATCCTTGTCGAGCGAAAAAAAATACTAATAATTTTTTTATCGGTAATTTCACAATTTTAACACAGCTTTGTGATTTTTTTGTTGTGTTTTGACCTTTTTTTTTAATACCAATAATTTTTTTATCGGTAATTTCACAATTTCAACACAGCTTTGTGATTTTGTTGTTGTGTTTTGACCTTTTTTTTAATGAAAGGTTTAGTGACGTCACGTTAGACCGCGCATGACAAATGACCAACAGCTGATAATTTCTAGTATCACGAATCGGTGGTCAACTGAACGTTGTTACTAAATTTATCGGGTAGTAAAGATGAAAGGAAACTGTAACAAATTACCGATAAACATATATATGTTCCAACCCCCTCTTGATAACTGGATGTCCAATGGTAATGCATACATAAACATATGTATGTTTTACGAATACTGATATAGAACGTTTGGTTAAGAAATCAACACATTGCTCCTGTACATGTATACGCTTACAGCAATATTCGCAATATTTAGAACGTAGCTATTCTGCTCAAATACAAATTGAAGACGTTTATTCGTGGTGGCAAGAATAACTGGTTCCATGCTAATATATCTAAATGAAAGACAACATTACATAGGATTAATGTACCGGTACATGCCTCACTCATTAAAACTGAAATTTCAGTACTAGTACATAGATTTGAATGTGTGACTTTAATTACCATTTTACAACATACCTGGCATAATATTTTTGGTGATAATTTGTACATGTTCGTCTCTGTCAGGCCTTGTGTGTTCGTGCCAGAATCCTATGACATGACCAAGCTCATGGACCACTATGCCAAATTTATCACAGTTTTTACCAATAGAGATTGCTTGTTCTCCGTTACCTCTTTTACCAACAAAAGAACAACATCTAAATAAAGAAAATATTTTGAATTATCGTCAAATTTGACATTTTCCCTTTGATGTGTACCGCTGATAAAGTCTGGATCATTGAAACGACCTTGATCCATAAATATATTAGGTCAGTTTATTACTCGCATGCGTAGAGCACATTATGACGTCACCGATAAAAACATTAAAGTCAGTTCTAAAGATCTCCACAGACACAATCTCAAATATTCCAGCTCTTCCTATCGGATTTGCTGAGATATTAGCGATAATGTCTGTCTTGACCTTCAAATTTGGTGTTATTCTATATCAATTACAATACTGGCACATTTAATAGAAAGATATAACAGATGTTACACTATTTTTAATAACTTAAATTAGAACAATTTGGAGTATGCAGAAAACATCCGGTTAATAGTGATATCGTTGGGTCGGGCTAATGAATAACATTGCCGTTTTGCAATTTTCAACATTCTGTGTGTTTTTTTATAGACTTCTGTAAATTTGTTTTCAATGTTTAATTGCATAAATAAATGCATAAAAATTGCATGACAAGCTTCAACCGATAAACGTATATGATAAGGACAATAAACAAAATCTGTCCATTATTGTGAAATCAAAAGTAGGGAAATCTACAATATGAAAATTCCTCATTTTTCTTTGAATTTATCAAATGAAATAACATATGATTTCTTGTATGTACCTGTTTGTTTATAGTTTTCACGATATATTTTTGCTAAGCAAGTCTTTTAATGCTTTCTTTAAGATATTTATTTGGGTCAGTGCAAGTATTTGTTTATCTTAGCATACAAACAATGATAACACGTATGACATAAGACGTTACAAAGTGGATCATTTCAAATTACATTTTTGTAACATTAACCTTAATAGCAATTAAGTATCAACCAGGTTTTTGAAGTCATATGCCTGTTTAAAAATAGAATATAATCAGTTTTAATCAAACTGTAGCAACATATCTTACTGTGACGTCAAACCTGAACATGATTAAAATACCTTATATTTGATACTAGGTAAACAGAATGCAAGAAGGCTGAACAAATATAAAATTCTTGAAAACTTGCCTGTCGAATTCCATAATATTTATAATGGTAGCATATTGTCCACATAACAATTGACATATTTTCAACCAATTTTAATTATATTTACTTCAAATCTTAGTAGTTTAAGGGTATGAATTTTGATATTTCAATGTTTTATCCATAAAGTAATAGAAATAAGAAAGACAATAAAGAAGAAGAGGTAAAGCAACAGGAATATTCATAAAAACATTATGTGGAAATTATAAAAGTTTATATTCAGTAAAAGGTCAGTGCTTATATTTCACATTCAGTCAAAATTCAAAAATATCTATCAAAATATTAGCTTTTCTTGGAATTATCCGCTAATTAAGGGGAGATGGACTTTGAAATGAGGTATAGTTAGTAGAACATTAGATACTTTGCTAGAAGTGTGAATTACTGGATGTTATTTGTCACTGTTTAAACTATATGTGATCAGAATAATCTAACAGTAATTGATTATTTATTATGATGTATTTATATAATACAATGTTTTTGTTGTCGTGACAAACTAACAATAAACGTACTTACCCACAAGGTTTTTCTGTAAAAACGATATAATTAGTATGTTCTGGCTGTTTTTCAATGAAAGACAAACACGTATAATTTTCCCAATGTCTCATAGCTAGCTTAAATAAAGCTTTATGTTGGCCACTAAAGTTTGATTCAATTTCGTATGGAATGATTCCGAAGTCCCATAATCTCTCTGGTCTGGCTGTGGCAGCACGGCGAACCCTTGAGGTAAATTTCCATTGTCTCTCTAGCTTAGCTGTAGCGGCACGGCGTACCCTAGAGGTAGTGTCCAATATATCTGGTCTTAGTACTCGTGTAGTTGTATTAGAAGCTGTATTTTCAGTTATATTTGTCTTATTATTATCAACTGTGTGGTGCTTAAAATGTTTTCGTCTCAGTTTTCGTTGTCTTTTTCGTTTACGTCTTTGCTCCTTTCTCTTCATAGTCATCTTACAGTGTTTATTACTATATAAGATATAAAAAAATAACAATGTTTTATACTGAAGATAAAAGTAGCTCTATCATAACATAAACATGGACAGTACAATGACAGGGTTAGTTAATTGTCTACTAGCTAGGAAGGTAGAATCTGTTGTTTTAAGACCATTACTCTTAGGACATCTTGTCCATTAATCGGCGTGTATTTTGATGGTTATATTAATCAAAGATAAAATTATTGCATGTAGCTGAAAGTACCATTTTTCAACATTTATAGAGAACACCTGCCGAAGAATTTAAGATGAAGGTTTGATAGAACATCTGATTGAACCAGCAATATAGCACTGCTAATATGACAACTTATGAAATAGATGACATTAGTCGATTTAGGCTATCGTGTTTAGGCGCTTTGGTGTTATTGCTCTCAAAACTAAATTATTTTGTTTACTAATCTTTCGGTTTTGAGTGTACTTAATGAAGGTTATTCCAGAAACGCGTCGTCCGTACTAATGTTGATATATTTATTATGTAATAGTGGTAGCTAACACTGTGACAGAAGATGTGTTAATAGAGATACAACTACAGACTGATTTTTGATTTTCGAAGATTTTTATTTCTTGGACACTTTACAAAGTTGTAGGTTCACATGCTATGTTATCAGAGGTATGGTTTTTTCTCAATTCTTTCATGAAGCAGTCAAAATAATGCACTCAGTGTGCACATAATACATTAGATGCTTTGCAAGTAAACGTTAGAGAACACCGAATGGGGAATCAAAATGGACAATCCAGAGAAACTGGCAACATAGGTTACACAAGACGACGTAAAACAAAACAAAAACACAACACAATATATGTTGGACACCACTATACTGAAACAAACACAAAGAATGTAAACAAGACATAAACTCTCCTACAAACAACCGGAGGTAAAGATGATCCGAACATCCTTTTTAAGGTAGACAAACACCATATGAGCCATAAACTGTGCTGATTATTTCGCAATATCGGGATCTCTGAGGATATTGTATTCATAGATCCTTGTATCTTAATTCTAATTTGAATTAATGATCTAATGGCTTTAGCCAACAATGAAAAGGCTATCGACCTCAACATTCTCTCTTTTAATAAGCCATGCATTCCTATTTGACAACACGTACAACAAACAAAATGAAAAGTATTTATTTGTCTGTACTGTAGCAACTAAACCATTGTTATTTTTGTTTGTGGAATAAATGGCAGTTCTCGTTACAGTGACCCAATAATGATTCTGTGTAATTAACAAAGCCAATGATTACTACAAAAGGCTGAATTGGTTATTTTAACAAATGGATCATTCACACAACAAAAACTATTTTATTTTAGTATAATGTCTGAATAAACATCCATCGACTCCAATAAATGGTCGTGATAAAACCGAGACCAATCAAAGGAATCTCTTTCATGCTTGCTGGAGTGGTTCGTATAATGGCCCAAGCTGTTCAATTATCATAACAGAATGGCCATAATAACGAAATATATTCAGTTAAACATACTGCAATCACATTATCTAAACTTTTATGCATTAAAATGTTTAGAGGCTATATTTGCTGAAACATCAAAAAAGGTAATTGCATTATTTCATTCACAAAAAAAAAGAGTTTTGAAACATACGCAAAAACAATCCAATGATATTTTTCCGAACCCATTTGTTAATTCATTTGGAAGTGATTTTAGATATGCTGAATTCAAATTTTCCAGTGGCATAGCATTCCACTTTGTTCAGAATGTGCAAACATTTCCAAATTAAACACAATTGGCTTAGAACGTGCAACGTCTGTGAAATAAGGCTATTGCATGTCGATATATGTTTATGTCCTACTGCTTATTACAACTTCTTAATAGGAGAAAACACTAGAAAGACAGTAATAAGAAGGTAGATATATCAAATTTAGTGCTCAAGACTCATTTCTGGAATAACCTTCATCAGGTACGCTCAAAATTGAAAGCCTAATAATTTAAAGATTTGGGAGCAATACAACCAAAGGGCCTAAACAGGATAACCAAAATCGGCTAAGGTCACCTATGCCTCAGGGTTTCACACAGCATTTTATACATAATATATTTTTATATATATATACCCCTACAATACCACGTATAACAATGTATCGTGTCTCTACGCACAACAGTTTATGGTAGGAAATATAACTAATGGTTTTGAATAAGTTATTACTCAATGATCGGATACATAACAATCCCATCTGTCTGATTACAATTAAAACATTGTACAGGTAGGAAATATACCATCTGTCTGATTACAAATAGAACATTGTACATATAGGAAATAGAACGATCACTCCTATATATCTCTACAAATAGATCATTATAAGAAAGGAAATATGACAACTGTTCTTGTGCCTCTACACAACACTCTACGGTCGGAAATAAAATGATCTATTGAAAAAAAAAACATCTTACAGCCAGAAATATGACAAAAATATCTCCTTTCTCTCCACCAATAGAACACTTTACAGTAAGACATATGACAAACTCTCCTTTCTCTCCACAATTAGAACACTTTACAGTAAGACATATGACAAACTCTCCTTTCTCTCCACAAATATAACACTTTACAGTAAGAAATATCACAATCTCTCCTTTCTCTCCACAAATAGAACACTTTTGAGTAAGAAATATTACAATTTCTCCTTTCTCTCCACAAATAGAACACTTTACAGTAAGAAATATTACAAACTCTCCTTTCTCTCCACAAATAGAACACTTTTGAGTAAGAAATATTACAATCTCTCCTTTCTCTCCACAAATAGAACACTTTACAGTAAGACATATGACAAACTCTCCTTTCTCTCCACAAATAGAACACTTTGCAGTAAGACATATGACAAACTCTCCTTTCTCTCCACAAATAGAACACTTTATAGTAAGAAATATTACAATCTCTCCTTTCTCTCCACAAATAGAACACTTTTGAGTAAGAAATATTACAATCTCTCCTTTCTCTCCACAATTAGAACACTTTACAGTAAGACATATGACAAACTCTCCTTTCTCTCCACAATTAGAACACTTTACAGTAAGACATATGACAAACTCTCCTTTCTCTCCACAAATAGAACACTTTACAGTAAGACATATGACAAACTCTCCTTTCTCTCCACAAATAGAGCACTTTACAGTAAGAAATATGACAAACTCTCCTTTCTCTCCACAAATAGAATACGTTACAGTAAGACATATGACAAACTCTCCTTTCTCTCCACAATTAGAACACTTTACAGTAAGACATATGACAAACTCTCCTTTCTCTCCACAAATAGAACACTTTACAGTAAGACATATGACAAACTCTCCTTTCTCTCCACAAATAGAGCACTTTACAGTAAGACATATGACAAACTCTCCTTTCTCTCTACAAATTGAACACTTTTGAGTAAGAAATATTACAATCTCTCCTTTCTCTCCACAAATAGAACACTTTACAGTAAGAAATATTACAAACTCTCCTTTCTCTCCACAAATAGAACACTTTTGAGTAAGAAATATTACAATCTCTCCTTTCTCTCCACAAATAGAACACTTTACAGTAAGACATATTACAAACTCTCCTTTCTCTCCACAAATAGAACACTTTACAGTAAGACATATGACAAACTCTCCTTTCTCTGCACAAATAGAGCACTTTACAGTAAGACATATGACAAACTCTCCTTTCTCTCTACAAATAGAACACATTTGAGTAAGACATATGACAAACTCTCCTTTCTCTCCACAAATAGAACACTTTACAGTAAGACATATGACAAACTCTCCTTTCTCTCCACAAATAGAACACTTTTGAGTAAGAAATATTACAATCTCTCCTTTCTCTCCACAAATAGAGCACTTTACAGTCAGAAATATTACAAACTCTCCTTTCTCTCCACAAACAGAACACTTTACAGTAAGAAATATTACAAACTCTCCTTTCTCTCCACAAATAGAACACTTTTGAGTAAGAAATATTACAATCTCTCCTTTCTCTCCACAAATAGAACACTGTACAGTAAGAAATATTACAAACTCTCCTTTCTCTCCACAAATAGAACACTTTACAGTAAGACATATGACAAACTCTCCTTTCTCTCCACAAATAGAGCACTTTACAGTAAGACATATGACAAACTCTCCTTTCTCTCCACAAATAAAGCACTTTACAGTAAGACATATGACAAACTCTCCTTTCTCTCCACAAATAGAACACCTTTGAGTAAGACATATGACAAACTCTCCTTTCTCTCCACAAATAGAACACTTTACAGTAAGACATATGACAAACTCTCCTTTCTCTCCACAAATAGAACACTTTTGAGTAAGAAATATTACAATCTCTCCTTTCTCTCCACAAATAGAGCACTTTACAGTAAGAGATATTACAAACTCTCCTTTCTCTCCACAAATAGAACACTTTACAGTAAGAAATATTACAAACTCTCCTTTCTCTCCACAAATAGAACACTTTTGAGTAAGAAATATTACAATCTCTCCTTTCTCTCCACAAATAGAACACTTTACAGTAAGAAATATGACAAACTCTCCTTTCTCTCCACAAATAGAGCACTTTACAGTAAGACATATGACAAACTCTCCTTTCTCTCCACAAATAGAACACTTTACAGTAAGACATATGACAAACTCTCCTTTCTCTCCACAAATAGAACACTTTTGAGTAAGAAATATTACAATCTCTCCTTTCTCTCCACAAATAGAACACTTTACAGTAAGAAATATTACAAACTCTCCTTTCTCTCCACAAATAGAACACTTTTGAGTAAAAAATATTACAATCTCTCCTTTCTCTCCACAAATAGAACACTTTTGAGTAAGAACTATTACAATCTCTCCTTTCTCTCCACAAATAGAACACTTTACAGTAAGAAATATTACAATCTCTCCTTTCTCTCCACAAATAGAACACTTTACAGTAAGACATATGACAAACTCTCTTTTCTCTCCACAAATAGATCACTTTTGAGTAAGAAATATGACAAACTCTCCTTTCTCTCCACAAATAGAACACTTTACAGTAAGAAATATTACAATCTCTCCTTTCTCTCCACAAATAGAACACTTTACAGTAAGACATATGACAAACTCTCCTTTCTCTCCACAAATAGAACACTTTTGAGTAAGAAATATTACAATCTCTCCTTTCTCTCCACAAATAGAGCACTTTACAGTAAGAAATATTACAATCTCTCCTTTCTCTCCACAAATAGAACACTTTACAGTAAGAAATATTACAATCTCTCCGTTCTCTCCACAAATAGAACACTTTACAGTAAGAAATATTACAATTTATTATATAGATAGGTGTGAATTATGGATATTTATCCGTGAAATAAATTCCGATATCTCACATGGGAAATATCAGTTTTTTCCTGCCGGAACTACTTTTACAAAACTATAAGTGTGGTGGTTACGTCCCTTGTGGTGTTCCGGTGAATACACATTCGATTTTAAACTGAAAAAATTCCGCGAAATAGTATTGACGACTTTGGAACATAACCAACATAACGTCATTGACGTCATATGAAGACTTCCAGTTTGAAACGTAAATATTAGACGTTATTGGCTTCGTGTACGCTTCAATTTTGATACAATTTAACTAAAATAAGTTTTCAAGGTAAGCATTTTAATTATCTTTGTGCATTGTTGTAAATATGACATATAGGATTCACATTTTCAAGATGGCAGATTCTTCCAGCTGAACCCCTTTGTATGATTGCTCGTAGATTTATACGCGTGGAATGAAATATACAAATATTAAAAATAATATATAAGAAATTTTGAAAGTCTATCAAATAAACAGTATAGCTAAATCATACATTTTGAATATCAAAATAAGACTACTCGTGACCGAATACGCATTAATGATTAAACTCGTGGACGGAACAAGTTCCGCCCACTCGTTTAATCCTTATGCGTACTTCTGTCACTCGTGGTCTTATTTTTATATTCAAAATCTACGATTAGTTATACTATATCTCTCCTTTCTCACCACAATTAGAACACTTTACCGTAAGAAATATTACAATCTCTCCTTTCTCTCCACAAATAGAACACTTTACCGTAAGACATATGACAAACTCTCCTTTCTCTCCACAAATAGAGCACTTTACAGTAAGACATATGACAAACTCTCCTTTCTCTCCACAAATAGAACACTTTACAGTAAGACATATGACAAACTCTCCTTTCTCTCCACAAATAGAACACTTTACCGTAAGAAATATTACAATCTCTCCTTTCTCTCCACAAATAGAACACTTTACAGTAAGACATATGACAAACTCTCCTTTCTCTCCACAAATAGAACACTTTACAGTAAGACATATGACAAACTCTCCTTTCTCTCCACAAATAGAACACTTTACAGTAAGACATATGACAAACTCTCCTTTCTCTGCACAAATAGAACACTTTACCGTAAGAAATATTACAATCTCTCCTTTCTCTCCACAAATAGAACACTTTGTTGTGTATGAACTATAACGATATCTCTTGTATCTATGCAAGTTAAAGACTATATGTAAACACATGTAAATACATATTTTCACTTTCTAAATCTTAGTTGGGATATACCAGGGACATGAGAATGATATTTATAAATGCATATGCTACCAGTCAAATACTGACCAATGAAATTGCCTCATATTTGAAAAATAGAAGAAAACAACCATTCAAGTGAGTGAGTGAACAAGATTTGCATAACGTCAAGTGAGCATGTTCTTGGAGATATAATGTTCAGAATAAGTTCCTTTTTGATGAGATTATGATGATATCTGCTTTGTACTAGACCACAATACCTATTTGGATTTAATAGTGCTAACATCAGTCCACAGATAGACATGTCACTCCACTTGGATACATGTTTGTTTTGATTGTCTTCGTCTTGTATATTGTGTACTCTATGTTGCTAGTTTCTCTGAATTGTCTGAATTTTTCTCTAACATTTATTTTCGTGACTCCAAGCCAACCATTTTTTGTTCTTACATCCCAATATTGCGTCCTTACAGACGAAGCAACAAATACCAACTGCATTGCCTATGGTTTCACCCGGATTATTAGATATATTTATCTTTGAAATTTACAGTTCTTTATTAAAATTAAATCTCAAACTCTCAGTAATAGGTAAACTCAGTCGATTTGGACTATCCCGTTCAGGTCCTCTGGTTTACTTGCTCCCGAAAACTATTAAATTATTTGGCTTTCCATTCTTATCACTATTTTGAGTGTACCTGATGAATGCTATTCTAGAAACTCAACTAAATTATATATCTACGTTTCTATCAAAACATATGAACTGGTGATATATGATATATTTGATTGTTTTCATTAATGTGTACATACTGATATCTTTATATACGTACATGCTAGTACACATTAGTTCTTCTTGTATGGAGAACTATTCAGTCACTCCCTTTTGACAAGCACAGGAATAAGCTTGGCAGTAGTAATCTGTGATGCAAGTTTACATAGAAAACCAGTGTGAGGACGATGACACTATATCATCAGTTCATATATAATCAAGTATACTGTTTATATATACTAAGAAATGAAGCGTACTCTTTGACCCTTCATCACAGCCAGAGAATAGTATTCATGACATCAACGTTGATAGTACGCTCCATGATATGGGGAAATGATTTATCCAGTCTTTACACTACATGGTAGGAGAAATACCATTCATTTACCTAGTGATGTATAATTAGATCATCCAGGTTAAAAAAAAACTCCGCATGTAGGAGGAACAAAATATAACGATTTGGTCTTTCTTAAGGGAACGGTCATTATTTACTAGGAGGGGGGCTGGAAAATTTTTCTGTGATGTGACAGTATAAGGAAAAGACTCCCCCCTCCAGAGTTTTAGCAAATTTAAAATTGACCCCCACACAAATTTTACAATATTTATTTTGACCCCCCCCCCAAATGGACAAATAACACAGTATTAATATATATCTGTGAGAAGACTGTACATCTCAAGAATATACTTCTATATGACCATTGCTAAGTACCCGTACATTATATTTAAATGGAAATTTATTTATATAGAGAATAAATAAAAAGAACTGAGCAAGTCTTGCAAGTCTTGACATGCTCTCATGCTTAGCATAATATTCTTCTTAATAGCATTACTTTTATTCTGCGGCCATCTATAGCTTGCAAGCTGTTCAGTATGACTCTCACTTATTGTTGGATGCCACATTGTAATCTATTGTTGCTTTATAATTTGATAGTTAGACTTCTGTAATGTGGTCTCATTGACATTTTTGCAACATTTTTTTAGTTTTCATTAAGTGAAACATTGATGAAATAATTCAAACATTTATTCCTAGTGATTTAAAGATTAATATTAATATTTATTTTTTGTCCAAAGCAAGACATAAAAACAGTACATTTCCATAAAATATTAAAGACAACATGAACAAAGTCATATTTTCTGATTTCACCCTACAGAATTCCCAATTATTTAAATGGAGATACATGAGTAGTATATGGGTACGGACAAAGTCATATTTGTGGGGAAACAATGTGGAGCAACCGGAAGTCATGTGATCGGAAGTGATGTCACCGAAAGTAACGTGACCGGAAGTCGCGTGACCGAACGAGTCCCTGTCCGGAAGTTTCGCAATAATCCTAGTGGGGCCTTTTCACCGGAAGTGACATCAGTGACCGGAAGCTATGGTGTGCGCATGCGCATTAGGTACATTTTGTATTACTACTAAAGTAGTAGTACAAGTACTATGGCTACCTGTGACCGAAGGTGAAAGGGTGTGCGCATGCCCAACCGGAAGTTGCGCACATCCCCCTAGTGGGGCCTTTTCACCGTAAGTTGGCTACAGGAAGTGACGTCATTTTCCCCGCGCATTTTTATTAGTAGTAGTACAAAATGTTGGTTGTGGATGTTCTCTACGACTACCCCTTTCCTTGGTTATCTGCCCCTTTTATTTTCATAATTACATATACAGTTTGTTGTTTTCGGATATGTTGTGTAGTACTCCAAGGATGGTATTTTTAAGAGCCAAATGAATGAAATGTGTGATATTTTCAAAATGTTTTTCGTTTTGTTTTTGTTTGTAACGTGTTTTGGGTGGAATTTCAACGCTATCGTGGTGGTGGTGGAGGAGGAGGAGGAAGAGGGAGGGAGGGCGGAGGAGGAGGAGGTATCTTTGGGTGTAATTATGACTAACGCAGAAATCAAGTTTCATATTTTATTGTTCACTTTAAGTTCAAGTTCTGTTTCTCAGTCTCTTTCATTTAATCTTCTCCAGTCACTTTATTGTCCATTGTCCTCAGTTCTGGCCCTCTGTCTTCAAATACATTTCAGTTCTTTCCATTCGTATAGACTCAGGGTCACTTCTCTCTTCGTAGGATGCAATGTCCATTCTCCATTAGGCCCGAAGTACTTCATGATGTGAATTCTCAGTTGAGGGGCTTTGATGATGACGTAGACGTCTTCTCTCAGGTCATATCTCCAGTCGACGGGTTCTCCGTCTTTCACTCAACTGATCAAATCGTCCACCACTTGCATAGCACTGTACAAGACTTTCCACTGTGGTAATGATAAGCTGACACCGACTTTGGTAGGAATCGTATCGGTTTTCCAAAATCTCAGATCCACTCTCTTACTGCCATTCCATTCTGTGAGTTCTGCGAATCTTCCACCTCCTAGGGGTACTTTGATTGGAATGTTCAATGCTTGGGTCTGGTCTTTGGCGAACGTTACTGCTAAGGCTTCCTGTAACAGACCCCCTTGTGTCAGGGTGAACGGAATGTTCAATGCTTTGGTCTGGTCTTTTGATTTTGATTTACGTGACATGTCGAATGAAATGTGAGTCTCTGCTTTTTATAGAATGAAGACTTTGTTTCGATGGAGTCGATTGGTTGTTTCTTTTTGCATCCTGCTTTCTGATTGGTTCTTTTTCCTGGCTTCTGATTGGCTAATCGGCCGGAAATGGCGACATCTGAGACATCTGATTGATTAGATTTCCTGGCTGTTGATTGGTTGACGATGGAACACATCTCAACCCTTCTACCACCCGATTATATCTTAAAAAAACAAAAACTGCTTACTCTTCGCGAAGCACATGAGTTCACTCGATGTGTTACTCGATCTTTAGTTTTATGTGTATGTTTTGTTGTTTGTCCTTTGTACTATTTCTTTTGGCCATTGTGTTATCTGTTCTTCAATATACGGATTCTGATTACCCCTTTGATTATCTTCAAACTCTTCTTCACACCCGGTGTTTGGTGGGGTCCGTGTTGCTCATCTATTTAGTTTTCCTGCTTTGTGGTGTGCCCAATGTTGGCAGTGTTTCTTGATTGCCCTTTCTGGTTTTTATAACGTTTCTTTAATGACCTTTTCGATCTCAGAGAATAAAAATATCAAAATTTTTCATAGAAAGCATCAATTTTAATCTACCTCCTAAATAAAGAAACAGCTTAACTGTGATTTTATTTTGCCATGACATAGTTGAAATAATTCGAATCGTAGCATAGGCATTGTGAACAAAGACACAGATATAAAATTTAGTGCGTTTCTATGACATTCTTCATCAAGTACACTTATAGACAAAAGATTGGAAAGCTAAATAATTCAAAAGTCTTGTAAAAATAGCAAAAATCAGCTAAGTTAACTATGGCTGAGTGAGATTGACTTCAGTTTTAATAAATTATATGATTTGGGAAATGTACATTTAAAATATTAATACATCTAATAAACCATATCCGTGACCAAACACTGACTTAATGGACGGATGATACCCTCGGAGACTAATAGTCCACGTACCAAAGGGATCGACTAAGTGATAGTAATACAACCGTTGACATGTAATAAACCATGTCAGTGCCGAAATACTGACTAATGGGGCGGACGACAACCTCGGAGACTAATAGTCCACTTACCAAAGCTTTTGATCCAGTGATTGCTATAGAAACGTAGATATCTTATTTAGTGCGAACGGTGCGAAAATACCTGTATAAGCCGAAGCCCGATTAAACTGAAATATATAAACATGGCATCATATTTAGTACCAATGTGTAACATTTACAAATTTAACCTGTTTAATCCGGACATCGCTATGTTTGCTGTCCAAAAATAGGTCTAAACGGTGGTAGGTTCTGTCAGGTTTAACTGTATGCAGAACAAAAGAATAATTTAATTTGATGTTAACTCTGCTATCTGATTGGCTGATCCGCCTGGAGCAACATTGGTTATACTTGATTACCTGGTTTGATATTGTGACGTCTCCAACATATTCATTCGCCAACGACAAATTCAAATAGTCACATGAAACAATCGTAATTAAAATCGAGGAATCATTAAATTATAAAGAATATTAGGAATATGTTAAATTTTTGCACAGGCTATGCTTGCATAATCTGGTTTAAAACAGTTTACGCTTTTCGTAAACCTCTTCGCTTCGCGGTTTATTAATCGTATACTGCTCCAGAACAGGCTAAATCGTATAATCTATTCAAAAATCTTCCTGTAACGCTACTTCCGGTTACGTGACTTCCCGTGACGTCAGTTCCGGTCACGTGACTTCCGGTTGCGTGACTTCCGGTGACGTCAGTTCCGGTTACGTGACTTCCGGTTGCTCCCCCACAAATATGACTTTGTCCGTACCCATATGCTACTTTCATGTACATGTATATGAAAAATGTCACCTATATACATGTACAAGTATAAGCTACAAAATGTTTAATATCTATCTTTTGTTGACCATATAAACATACTTCAAACATGCTCATGTACCTTACTTGTTCATTCACTTTCATCTGTTTCATTACCAGTTAATTCCTGGTCACTCTCACTTCCATCCATATCCACCTCTTCCATGCTCTCATTTTCACCATTCATATTTTAATGGTTTTCAAATAACTTCCAATATCTTTTTTCAACAATAGGGCACACAATATCCAGGATTATACATTTTGCTTCAAATGTAAATAAGTGTGTTTCTAATAAGACAAAAAGTCCCTTTGCATGTTTTAGACCTACTGTCTGTACACAACTTACGTCAATGTTATTAGTAGGCTGATCATTGTTTTTTCTTAATAAATCATTCATGTTTTCCACATTTTTTTAAATCGAGATATTCTGCAATTCATCTAGGACTGCTAATCCTAGAAGTGAGCGGAATTCGAATTTAGAATATTGTGACACGTGTAATAAGCCGTTTAGCTTATTCCGATTATCTGCAATAGTTTGTGTGCAGTGTGCGGATATCTGTATATTGTTTTCCGAATCTATAACATCATCAGTACTTCTTTGCAGATAACGGCTGTAAGATTTCTTTGGTTCACTACTTAGTGTTAATTGCTTTGAGTTCATTTTTAATCAGAATGTTTCATTTCAAAATACATGTGAATAAAATTCCAGATAATTATAGCTATATTGATATTTATAAATCCTAGTTAGATATTTCCCAAAGTTGCATTACTAATTATTTAAACCCTTACTCTCATGTCCTTCACACTTAAGTGTTTAGCAATGTTTAGGTTTTCAAAAATATTTAATCATTTATTTTGTTTGTTTTTTTTTACTTTTAATTGTTTTATACAACCAAATGTTTTTATGATAAATTGACCGCCTTTAAGCTGAGTGGTTTTAAAAATTGACCCCCACAATACCTATATAAAAAAAAATGTACCCCCCTAAAATTTTCCAGCCCCTCCACCTGATAAATAATGACTGTTCCCTAAAATCAGTAGCACACTCTGAGGAATCAACAACTATATGGTATTACGATTTTCTCCACCAATTAATCTGGCAGCCACGATATACTAGTAACTGAAATCAAATTCTTTACACAGATGGAACACTCCATGGAGAGAAAATATGCCACCCTCTTATTTCTTTATGGAGGTAAAACTCTCTACGGTGAGAAAATATATCGACGTATCTTTTCTTCATTCGATATGCCATATAATTATCTCTTCTCTCTCTACACTTTAATGTGCTAATTATTTAACATGTTTAACGTTCATTAACTGATTGGAGGTAGAAAATATTGTTTTGTCCATTTGAAAGTTAGAGGAATAAAAACAAATCAAACCAAGAAGAAACTACATATATTTTTTAATAGCATAATATCACAGGAAACCTTTCATTAATGTTGTACATTATTTATATTTCAACGCATCTGCCATGAGGTTTTGTTTAAAATACTTTGGAGGCAGGAAAGCTTTTATACTTTTGTATTAAACGGAGAAACAAGTACACGTTTTTGGTATGATCTGGTCATTATACATTTAACACAACACATCCTATGAAATATAATTCACGTACCGGCTTGTGCGATGTAGTAGCATGACAATGTACATGTAGTGTTATGCTTTTTGTGATCATACATTATATACCGTTTTAGACAAATACGATGCTTAAATTATAATTTCAAATAATCGCATGATTTATATTTGAAAACAATTTAGGGCCCGAGTGGCTCAATGAGTTAAGTAGTTGGATTACCTAACAACTCGTACAAGTCTATTACTAATACGGCGTGGGTTCGCGCCCGGCTTTGTAAATTACAAAAAAGGGTGCACTCGACTCGCAGCCACAAGTGATAAAGTTTACCAGTTGCTTGCCCATGGTCGATGGTTCTCTCCGGCTTCTTCCACGACTAAAACTGGTCGCCATGATATAGCTGAAATATTGCTGAAAGTGGTGTTAAAACACCAAAAATAAAATAAAATCAAAACTATTTATTACTTCACAATATCTTTCACTTATCCAAGTACTGTTGAAACTTACTGTAATGATCGATTGAATTTTATAAAAAATAAAATCCATATATGATAGTGTTATGGTGTTAGGCTAATGGTGTTTAACGCCACTTTCAACAATGCTTCAGCGATAACAAGGCGGTCGGTTTTATTGGTGGAAGAAACCTGAGAACCCGGTGTAAAAAACCGACATGCTGCAAGTCACTGACAAACTTTTCCATATAATGTTGTATCGAGTACACCTCGCCATGAGCAGGATTTGAACTCACAACTTTAGTGGTGATGTAAATCCAACTACCACACGATCACGACGGCCCCGATATTAAGAGTTATGTTGTAGTTATTCTAATATTTGTGATAATAAAGTAATTAAAACTCCCCCCGAAGTTGTTCTAAACCATGTTAAAATTAACTCGTGAGAAAAAAGAATATTGAACGCTTCTCTGTACGTAACTAAGTACACTGATATCGTGATAATATCATATAACTTGTGTTTTATCTCGCTATCGAACTGTATATCACAAACAACGAATTAAATGTGTAAGAGTACGCAGTAAAATGTAAGACGACTTCTTAATTCAGGATGAAGAGTCAGATGTACTGTATTATTGTTACAAGTACACTTTTAAGACAGATGCACTGACACACAAAGCTAGAAGGATGTAGTGTTACTTATTACTTATCTTTACGAATGATGTGTATCTCATAGCAGATTCTAAGTAAATTGAAAAGAAAATTCTCATAAATTGTATCCTTATTAAATAATACCATATGGTATCAAAGATGGATGGAAAATGCACCATTACATTAAATTAACTTGATCATGTCGTGTACACGTGGTATTATCACATTTATCGTTAGTTTTCAATTCAAACTGTAAAGATGATAAAAAGTATAGTTTCCCGAAATATTAAAATCACGTTTTTATGTTGTGGATGTACACAAAAATGTATGTGCTTGTCGGGCTTGCAGATTTGTTAGTCATTCAACCAATATATGCATGTAGCGTGCGGCAGATTAGTTAGTCATTTAACCAATACATGCATGTAGCGTGCGGTAGATTAGTTAGTCATTCAACCAATACATGCATGTAGCGTGCGGCAGATTAGTTAGTCATTCAACCAATACATGCATGTAGCGTGCGGCAGATTAGTTAGTCATTCAACCAATACATGCATGTAGCGTGCGGCAGATTAGTTAGTCATTCAACCAATACATGCATGTAGCGTGCGGCAGATTAGTTAGTCATTCAACCAATACATGCATGTAGCGTGCGTGCAACTAACCAATACATTGTCAGCAAGACATGAACAACTTTAAAGTTCAAGATTGAAAAAAGTGGATTTTTCTTTCTTTGATTGATTTATTATGAGAAATTAGTAAAATAGAAAAGTATTTTAACATTAAAATTTATTTCTAGAATGTTGGGTTTTTTTTAAACGATGATTCTAAGTTTTATAACGAATTTCATAATTCCAGATGAGCAACATTCTAGTTTTTTTTGCTTGTAAATGTTATCGTAGGTTTAAAACTGTTGAATGATTCCAATTATTAGATCCTTGGTCGTAGATGCTTTAGTATTCTGATTGCAAATTGCTGCAACAGAAGAAAAGCATGCTTTCAGCAAGAATTGTTTTTTCATCCATGTTCTGCACGACTTTCTGGAGAATACCATCGAGTGCCTGATACACTTTCTCCAGTAAGATACCAGTCGAGCCACCTCGAGTTTAACTATCAGTAAGTCCTTATCTCATTGGTGAAAGGATGCTAATTAATTTAGACGGCTGAATAACTACATTCCCTTAAAACTTGCAAGACGAACACAAAGTACCCAGGAGAGAAAAAATATTATAGAAAAACAAATTTACGGGGAAAACAGTCTCTACAACAAGAACTATCCACAGTACCAGAAATCACATATTCAGTGCAACAAGAACGACCCACAATAAAATTTTGCGAAAAAAGAACGGTTGGTGCAACAAAAACTATTCGCAATTTATGTTGTCATTCATTGTTGTAATAGTGTGTGGATTTTTGTGAGTTGGAGTGAATCTATTCCATCGTTTGTCTATATCCGTATTGCCGTTGGAGTTCCAATTATCAGGAGGGAACGGTTGGGATTCCATTATCTGGTTTAATTCCGGCACATTTTGTGCCTGTCGCAGAACCTGGAATTCCAACGTCATATGCTGTGGTCTTTTTGTGCTCAACCATTTGAGGTGAGAGCTGGTTGTTCGCTTTGTTGATATGGGAGACTTATTGACCATCACTGTGCAAACTGTCTTTGCATATTGTACGAACAAATAAACAGTCGGTGCAACAAGAACTGTCTACAATGCAATTGTACAAAAAGCAGCAGGGCCAACAAGAACCTTCCACACAATACAACGGTACAAAAACAGGAGCCAGGCCAATAACTATCCACCACGTAAATGTATTAAAACAATATGAGCGAAAACAAGAACTATCCACGATATGATGCTCAAAAAGGCTATAATTTCAATCAATTCGTGTGTGACTTTATGTGGTGAGGACTAAAGATTAGCACACAAGTAACCTTGATTGAATAAATACATCGTTCAGTTTGTCTGTCTTCCTCGTAGACTAAAGATTAGCACACAAGTAACCTTGATTGAATAAATACATCGTTCAGTTTATCTGTCTTCCTCGTAGACTAAAGATTAGCACACAAGTAACCTTGATTGAATAAATACATCGTTCAGTTTGTCTGTCTTCCTCGTAGACTAAAGATTAGCACACAAGTAACCTTGATTGAATAAATACATCGTTCAGTTTGTCTGTCTTCCTCGTAGACTAAAGATTAGCACACAAGTAACCTTGATTGAATAAATACATCGTTCAGTTTGTCTGTCTTCCTCGTAGACTAAAGTTTAGCACACAAGTAACCTTGATTGAATAAATACTTCGTTCAGTTTGTCTACCTTCCTCGTAGCCACCGTAACAAACTTTTGCTTAAAATATTGGTCTTAATTACAAAGTTTTATTTTGTATAAATTAGACATCTGCTAAGCATGACAAACAAGGATGCAAAAGATACCACTTCCCAACATTTTTAAATGGACCGAGCGATGCAAAAATATTGTTAGTGGGTTTGTGTTGTTCAATCTTTAGCTTTCCGTGTAGTATATTATTGATCATTGTCTGCATTGTCTATCCTTCGAATTACGGCTTCTGATTATCCTTTTGGCATCTTCAAACTTTTCTTATGTAAAACTTAAGGTTTTCTTCCCTCAGGCATATGTGACTTTAGCGCCGATTTTGACTATCTAGTTTATGCCCTTTAGTTGACTTGCTCTTAAAGACATTTAAATTATTTAGCTGTCAAATATTTTGGCTTTGAGCCTACCTGATTAAGGTTATTCTAGAAACGCGTCGTGCGCACTAAATTGTATATCTACGTTTTTATTATCTGAGATCATATCACAAACAGGGGCTTGTCATGTTTATATATCTATAACTACATCTAAGAACCGTTTACAAGAGTTTGACGCTTCTTGTCTTTATGTATTAATCAGTAGAAAATGATTTGTGACATTAACATTGATAGAGTATCATGCATAGACGTACTGAAAAAAAAACACAAGCTGGGCAAAGTTAATGCCAACTTGAAGCGATTTACTATGATTTTGATTAGAAAATGTCGGTGAATTGACGTCATACTTTTTACTATACGATAATATATATACAGTCATAAGATAATTTTCAAGTACGAATACACAGAGGCGATGAACTGCAGAACACTTCATATTCTAACACATCTAATAAACAAAATTCTTTTGACGTAAATTAAATCTGTTCTCAAACTCTTTAATTCCAATAATTACATAATTAAAGCAAAAGGTACTGCAATGACATTAAGCACTTAATGGTCTGTTCAGATAAGTTAAACAGTGGTGGTGGAAAAAAGACCTACCAAATCAACACTAAGACCTCTACATCCATGAAAACTATCAGGAATTAAGCATTTACTGGTCTGTCGAGCTAAGTTAAACAGTCCTAGTTGGCATATCTACCACAAAATAAACAACACTAAAAACTCTTTACCATATCATTGAAAACTACCAAACATTAAACACTTCCTGGTCTGTTGAGTTAAGCTAAGCAGTGCTAGTTGGCATATCTTCCACGGAACACGCAACACGGAAAACTCTAAACCTTTGCAAGAAGAGTTTGAAGATACCAAAGGGGTAATCAGAATCTGTATATCGAAGAAGAACAGACAACACAATGGCCAAAAGAAAAAGTACAAAAGGACAAACAACGATCAACAAAACATACAAAAAAAACTAAAGATCCAGTAACACGAACCCCACTAAAAACCGGAGGTGAACTCAGGTGCTCCGGGAGGGTAAGCAGTTCCTGCTCCACTAGTGACACTCTTCGTGATAATCTAGTTACAAACCCGGTGATAAGTCATGAACGAGGAAAGGACCGGGAAGTGCTTACGACAAGTGGAACATATCCGTGGTCATTTGTGACACAGATATTCCATAACGGTCAACCAAACCAGCAGATAATGGAAGTATAAATTTAGTTTTGTGAAAGACACAAAGATACATAGTGTGAAACAGGCCAATGAGATAGCAATCCTCCGTCAAAATTGCTACATTTTAAACTGCCGAACAATTATAAATAAATCCTAACCCTCTGACGTGACCTTACACGGGATGTCGTTCGATGATAGTAACAAAAGATCCACAATTATCTAATTTTAAGTTGATTGATGGGATCCATAACTTATACCACCCAACAAGTTGGTTAACAGCTAAAATTTAATGTTCACTTTATTTGGAGGAGACGCCGTGGTTGTTATCGTAAGGTAGTTGGCTTTACCTAAGACTTTGCAATTAGAGTCTATCACCCAGGTGGTCATTTTTGATAAAATTGAGTACGGGGCGATTCTGGAGTTTGACAAAACATCCCATTCATATTCCCTCAACACGAAAACCATATCCATTCATATTTTCGTAGCAGGAAAGACATACCTATTCATATATTGTGATTATTAATGACAATACATATTTTACTACAATGTATTCATAAAGTGAACAAACAAATGTTGTAGCAGGTGGCAGCAAATTGGATAATAACCAAAAGACAAAATTTTGCCAAAGAAACTGTTCCTAGTGGTTACAGAAGATAAAGACGCTACATAGACTTGTAGAAACATGACCCATTGATATATCATAGCTTACAAATGTCCGCCCATTCATATACTGCAGTGGAACATTTACATACCAATCATATATTTAAAAACTGAAACAGTCGACTTATTCTAGCGGCACGTCTGTATATATCTGTTTTAGGAGAATTGTCCCACTTTTTTGAAGTTGTGAGTTCGATACCCGCCCATGTCGAGGTGTACTCGATACATGTATAACCTTATGTGGTGCATTTTAACAGTGTTTTTGGAGCAGGTCGATGAACATTCAAGACTTCTCGGCAAATGGGATGTTGGCATCCCAATTTCTACGCCTATTTTGGGTGTGCGGTAAAAATGGGTATTCTTGTCTGCAAAATTACGAGAACTCAAATAAAGGTAATAACAAAATTACCGAACTCCGAACAATCTTATAAAGGGAAAGTCAAAACTCATAAGTATATAAACAGACAAAATCAGTCAACAACCGGAAAACTGTGAAAACCGTAATGACCCTGACTTGGTACAGGCATTTCTAAAGAAATAGTGGGTTGAATCAAATTTTAAAGCGCCAAACCTCCCCCTTTCATTACGGCTCAAAGTTTCCGTCTGTCACTATAACAGTATTTATAACAATACCGGAACAAAATAGGTAAAATAGTTGTCAAAGCAGTACCAAATTCAGTGAAGTAAATGTCAAAAACACTCTTACCTCACACATTGATAAAACAAAACGTTAGTCATTACATCAGTAATGTTGATGTCGTTATCAATCATTTGTTATTTGTTGCTTGCAACCTGCTTCACAAGATTTCGACTTGTAGCATTAAACATACATCATCATTCTGATAACCCCTTTGGCATCTTCAAACTCTTCTCTCTAGTTTATACTAAATGAAGTTTTGATATAAAGAGCAAGTATTTTTAAATGACGTGTTGATGCTGTGCGGGGGCAAAAAGGGTGAAGATTATCGGTAATGAACGAATTCGTCATTTCTTCAGAAATTACATGGCATCATCGTGCATTGGTATATCACTATATTAGATAACAGTAGATATGTTCTCTAACTTGGCATTTAAAATTTGACTGGAAAACATTGGAATATAAAGTTTAAAGATGGGGAAGATTACAATCAGTTTTGGATTACCATATGATCAGAAAAAGAAAAAAAAGAAACAATAACTAATAATCAACGGTAAATTCAAAACAACTGTGACACTTTATTATTAGTCCCAGATGGTATCATCAGTCTAGTAGTCAGTGTTTCCGGACTACCATGATTTATTAGATATATATTTTTTTTATTGAAATCTACAGTTCCTAAATAATGTAATTAGTATTAACACTAACGTTCTATCCCCTCAGACATAGGTGACCTTAGTTCTCCTCCCTCAGACATAGGTGACCTTAGTTCTCCTCCCTCAGACATAGGTGACCTTAGTTCTCCTCCCTCAGACATAAGTGACCTTAGTTCTCCTCCCTCAGACATAGGTGACCTTAGTTCTCCTCTCTCAGACATAGGTGACCTTAGTTCTCCTCTCTCAGACATAGGTGACCTTAGTTATCCTCCCTCAGACATAGGTGACCTTAGTTCTCCTCTCTCAGACATAGGTGACCTTAGTTCTCCTCCCTCAGACATAGGTGACCTTAGTTCTCCTCCCTCAGACATAGGTGACCTTAGTTCTCCTCCCTCAGACATAGGTGACCTTAGTTCTCCTCCCTCAGACATAGGTGACCTTAGTTCTCCTCTCTCAGACATAGGTGACCTTAGTTCTCCTCCTTCAGACATAGGTGACCTTAGTTCTCCTCCCTTAGACATAGGTGACCTTAGTTCTCCTCCCTCAGACATAGGTGACTTTAGTTCTCCTCCCTTAGACATAGGTGACCTTAGTTCTCTTCTCTCAGACATATTCTGTTTAGGCCCTTTGGTTTTATTGCTCTCAAAGACTTTTAAGATACATGGATTTGTCTTTGCAATCTTTTGACTTTGAGCGGACCTGATGGAAGTTATTTCAGAAAGGCGTTTTGCGCACTATATTAAATACTTATGCTTATATTAGATTACAATCATAAATCAAGAACCACATGTACACACATGTCACAAAAGGAGATGTTTTTTTTCTGAAACAAATATGGTCATGTACAGCAAAATCATACAGTTGTTGGGGTCGTCGTAGTCGTGATCGTATGGTAGTTGGATTATAACTACATGTGCAATCAGTTCCTATCACCACTAACGTTGTGAGTTCGAATCCCGCTCATGCGAGGTGTACTCGATACAACATTATGAGATAATGTTTGTCAGTGACTTGCGGCAGGTCGATGGTTTTCTCCGGGTTTTCCGGTTTCCCTCAACAATAACACTGACCGCCACGATATAACTGAGATATTGTTGAGAGTGGCGTTATTCACCATAAAACAACCAAGCCATGAAGTTGTTAATACCGGTAATTATTGAAATATCATATTACGTCATATCTCATACTCACCGTAAACATTTTTGTCTTCGTCGTCTCTTTCTTAATCTTCTGTTATTTTTATTTCGTCTTTTACTATTTTTTCTATGTCGTAAAGTACTTTTTTGTTCATTAATATTTTCTAATTTGTTTATTTGATTATTAGACTGTGAAGGTTCTAATCTTTGATCTTCTATTTGTAGTTCGTGTATATCATCATCTTCTTGTTCTCCTCCTATATATCGTTGGTTAGCGACTTGTATGTCTCCATCTGTTAACGCGATATCACCACTATAGGCAGCTGGAAAAGATAAAAGTCAAAGGTGAAATACTCATGGAATGATACACAAATAAAAAGAAAAGTTTGAAAATACCAAAGGGGGGTAATCAAAAGCCGTAAATCGAAGAAGGCCAGGCAATGCAATGGCAAAAACAAAAAGGCCAACATGAGAAACAATGATATACAAAACACTACACAGAAAACTAAAGATTGAGCAACACGAAACCCCACCCCACAAGAATACCATGGGTACATAAATAAAATGATAACTCGAATTTTAAATACTAATGTAAAGATACATAAAGCTTAAATCAGTACAGCTGAGAAACAAATATTTAAATAAATCAAAACTAAGAAAGAAAAGCGAAAGAACCAATAACATTTCTTTAGAAATGCCTGTACCAAGTCAGGGTCATTACAGTTTTTACAGTTTTCCGGTTGTTGACTGATTTTGTCTGTTTATATAATTATGAGTTTTGACTTTCCCTTTGTAAGATTGTTCGGAGTTCGGTAATTTTGTTATTACTCTTATTGTCTACAAACATATAAAGTAGCAAGCTATATAATTTTGTCCGAGTTATTACAAGCAATAAAAGGAACATTGTTTCTGGTAATCATGGATTGTTGTCCGGAACGCTTGTGTTTTAATGGAATGTAATCAAGGTTAAATTTTATAATCGCTGATCAATTTTTCAGATGAGATGATGTCCGCCTTGTACTAGTCCAACAAACGTTGATAACATTTTATATTGCTACCTCAATGAAGCAACTGTCATCGAGTAGACATGCTGCACCACTCAGACACATTATCCTGTTTCCGAGCCAACCAACATTTCCTCTTACTCCTTATGCTGCGTGCCTAGCGGAGATATAGCAAATAACAATTCAATTGTCATTGGCTTGACCCAACCGGGCTGGCTCAATTCCACTATCTACCGCACTTGGGGCGATCACGTTAACCATTACGCCACCGCTTCGTGCTAAGTAAATTTGATGCGTAATGATGTTTATAACCCTTACTTGCCCATATTATTTTCTATTCGAATTGTAACAAGCCTTCAAACAAGATATAAATATGTTATTTTTAACAGCAGTAATGATAAAAACAGCAGGATAATCGCTTAGAGTTTAGGCATATAAAATATATTATGATTATCACGTCCAGACGAAAAATTAATTTCTTTCAGACCGTGCCAATAGGTAAGATATCTGCAGCAATTACTCAAGCTGCACCAAAAACAGATATATTTTGCTGCTATAAATGTTTTTCTATCAAGACGATAATAAGATTACAGAACAATTACTGTTGTAATAATTGACATCTTTATCAGACTTTCATTGATGCAATATGAAAATAACTGTCTGCAAGACAGAATCTGATTGGATTAGCAGACCGGAACACCCACCATGTTGTTAGTAATATCACCCCGGATTATGACCCACTATAATGAAAGATTTGTGTGAATGGTTTCACAGATTCGCTAATTGAATTAAGGCCATATAAAGAACAATATTGTTAGACGCTGACAGGACATTGATAGTATGTCAAATCAATGGAAGCTAGCTATAGCTTGTCCGATGTGTATGTCACCTTGTTGTACCTCATAACATATTAACGAGACCGCACACAAAAACATTGCTATAAAGAAGTAACACAAGAAAAGTAGTCGGTATTCAAACACTGTACACATTGTAGACAAAGCGGGATTTCTACGAAATGAGGGATTAATTCAGATAAAAGTCAAATTTATAGGATGAATACAAAATACAACAGATAAGTGAATAAATAGCCATGAAATCTCGCATAAACGGAAGTGAAACCAGATGTTTCAGAGAGTGTGTGGCTTGACCTCGTTATGGGACACAATTATCTGCCTCGTGAATGGAGAATACCAGGCTCCGTGAATGTAAAAGACACCATGCAGCAGCCCCTAATGTGAATTGTCCTTGTTAAGGCATACAAATATTTGCCTCGTGTATGGAGAAAGCCAGGCCCCGTGAACTTAAAAGACATCATGCACCAGCTCCTAACGAGAAACAATTTGTTAGGATAGGTCGTGTATGGCCCGTTGCAAGGCACAATATTTCCTTCCCTAAATACTATATGTTTTTCCTTCTGGCAATACAAGCTTCTCTCAGTGTCCATTGCCCCATACCATTGTCATCTTTTACCTTCACGATTTACTGTCTGTAAACTTGCTCTCGTTACGAATATAGCTGAAAGACTGCTCACCTGACGTTAAACACCAATCATTCGATCAATCAATCGAATGCTTGATCTTTCGACCTATTAATTGCCAACTCGCAAATTATGGTGTTCAATGAAAAAAAAAGTCCTGACTTGGTGCAAGCACTTCAATAAAAAGTGGCGGAGCTAAATTAGTCCTATGGTCCCAAACCTATAAATAATCCTATATTATGCATACTAAATGGTTTATCTACACATATACAGATAATTTCGTCAACGTTTCATTCAATGTCAAACAATGTCCATTAAAAATATTTCTATCTAGTCAATCGGAAACTTTTGTGACAAATTTCTATCAGATTTACCGTTTGATTGGGTGATGATCGGTAGATAATTTACAGATAAGTAAACCAAAAAAAAAAAAAAAAAAAAAAAAAAACAGATGCACTAGTGCCAAAACAGATTAAGACGATCTGTTGTAATTTACAATAAGATGTTTCTTCTCAATATTTCCTGTTTATACACACCGTTTGAACAGACACATATTTCAACGTCTACAAATGATATTAATATAGACAAAGAAAAAAGACAGACCCTGAAAGCTTTTAATTAAAGAGAGTGTAGCAAAAGGGAAAATCAATTGAGAGGACGTTGACGGAAGCAGATAAATATACGGTAGTCGTAATATGATGATGATAACCGTAAACCGTCGACAATGAAAGGTTATCATAATGGAACTTCTAAATAACGTGTCGGTATAACTCTGGTAAGATAATTGTTATTGCAGCAATATGATGATGATGACTAAATCTCCTTCTCTGTTATATTGAAATATCTGCTAAATAAATCATCAGGTATATTGAATGATACTTAGTCAGTTTGATGGATGAAGGAAAGGTGTGCTCGAATGTTAATCAGGAAACACATGTAAAAAGTAATACATTTCTTGCAACTGTGGTAATTTACTGATTTGAACTACTTAACTTAGTACAGACGTTAAGACTGAATCTCGGTACAAATATTTTACATTCAGTCCGACATAGATAATGAAGATTCTTTTTACTCACTAAAACTTCTTATACAAATATTATATGTGGTTTTGTATTGTACTTGAAATGTACCAACGTTGATAGTGTAAGATAATGCCACAAGGATTTTCTTCTGATCAATTTATGATATGGACACATATTAAATGAATGTGGAAATTTTGTTTTAATAAGTGTAAGAAAATATAAATCATTATTCATTAAGGACGCATCTGTTTTTCACTATGTGGTCTTAACCCACTTTCATTAGACGACGATAGACTTTAACCACAGTCTAATTCTAGTAGTGTAAAATTATAAAAATAAGACTTAGGAATCGAAGAGCACTTGATTTGATTCGCTTAAAGGAATGACTACAATGTTGTATGGTGTTATAAAACATAATTCTTGTTTGAAAGTGATTGCTTTTAGCTAATGTATATATTTTTTTTGTCTTTTTAATACACAAGGTGCAATTTCTCAATTTAGTTCCTATATTCCAACAACTATGGACATTATGAAAAGAATGGTCAACAATCTCACCAATATCAACGAAACGAACAATCACCTCTAACCTTAACTCACTGATCACAAGAAAGACCACGAGAGAGAGAGAGAGAGAGAGAGAGAGACAGATTGTCATTTGAATTATCGTTTATATCAACAACCGGACAACCCAGTGACAGCTAAGCACCTACTAGTCGTCAACTTGGGGTACAAGACGGACATTACACAGTGGTGACTGAAAAGTCGTCCGTATAAAAGATCAAACGCCTTGTACAATTAGACCTCGTCCCTACTCTCACATTGTATATACTAATATATGGTAGTCGACGTGGTTGTGAATGAAAAAGTCAATAACCTATTACTAAAATATACTTGAACAACTCGAGCTTGTAAACTTGAATGAAATGTTATCTACACATATCTCTACCGTTTATGTCAAAGTTTGATCTTTTCTGCGTTTATTCAAAGGCTTTGTGACAGCATGCAACTAGCGATAAAAAAGATAATTTCCTAATTTGTCAATGTCAATGGGATCTGTCAGTCTTGTATTTCGCTTGTTTGTAAAAAATACAATTTACAAAAGATCTCTTCTTTTTGTTTTTTGATTACAAAATTCAGTAATGTGAAACCGAAGGATTTTATTATATTTTTGTAAACTTCATTGTTCTACATAGTTACTATATAAAAACTGTACTGTTCTGCTGGTTATTTGTTTTATATACATTTTATAGTGTTCTACGGCTATTTTCCTTAAATAGTATACTATATAAAAACTACTGTTCTACACGTTATTCTTAATACATTTTAGAGTGATCTATATCTTTTCACCCTACTTGGGGAAAAATAAAATTAAACTTCACAAAGTTCTCTGTGAACAAGTTTCTTTAGTGACGTGAAACTAGTAAATAAAAACAGAAAGAAAACGGTCGTTTTATATCAATGATATCAACTGTATTGGTTTGGTTTATGGTATTTAACGCCACTTTCAACAATATTTCAGTTATCGTGGTGGTCAGTTTTATTGGTTGAGGAAACCGCAGTACCCGAGAAAACCACCGACCTGTCGCAAGTCACCGACAAATGTTATCACATAATGTTGTATCGTTTTGAAACTGTATAATAATCGAATTTTTAATTAATATATTACTGAATTGACTCTCTTTTCGGGTCATATCGTACACAATCATCTTTAATTAAGATAAGTCAATTAAAGACCCGTGTTCTAGATGAAATAACTAGATGTAATGATAGTATAATTTTAGTGAACAACTTGATAGCTAATTAACCGAACGATGGCACTTCAAATCAAGTAGACACAAACTTTTTAGAAACAACACTTATCTTTGTATGTTTTGAACGCCCCTTAAGTACGAATAAACATACCCTGCCATTTAAAAAAACCCGACAGAAGTTGTTCTTAACGGTCTACATAATAGTAACTGTGTTTAACTTACTAACATGACCGCCATTGTCCGGTAAAGTCTACATCTACTCTACAAGGATTATTTATATATAGGTCTATATCGATAGAAACAAAACAGTATCCTTTGCAGAAACATAAACGCCTAAATACTGATAGACGTTTACATAAACTCCTTTGCCATCTAACTCTGAACATTTCCACTAAACTTACGACTCTTTTTTAATTGTTAGTTAAACTATTGAAATATGACATTAAATTTGATCGAATCCTTTCCCGTACTATTTCGTACTAACTAAAGAGGTGTCGTCAAAACTACATTTACTAAATAAAATATAGCTGTGTTTAATGCGATTGCAATCGTGAGCTTCCTCGGGGCTTTGGAAGTGCGTTTCAATAAGCCCTTTTTGTTTAGAAGACAGACAATCATTATATGTGTGTATTTATTTTTGTTTCTTTATCTTTCACAATAACTCATAGATTAAGTACGACTAACTCTAAGCATAAACCTTATTAGCCCATTTATTCCGAAACGGTATGGACCAGAATCCAAAAATTATAATATCTGACATATTATCATTGTGATAATCTGTCAGCCTGGTGGTTCATTTTCATTATATTTAAAGGTTGATTTAAAGACTGCTTTTGGATAGCATTTCCACAAAATGCCCTCACCTACATCTCTTACACTCCAAAGAAGTTGCAAAAAAAAAAAATTCTTAAAGATATATTATATTTAACATGGGAAGAGCAATATATTGCCCACTAACAATATGTTATCGAGGGTCATAAAAGAGAACAATAGCATAATAAATTCATTTAAGCTGCAGTACTAAAAAGTAGAAGTTTATTTCCTACAATATTCCACTGCCTGTCTGATTTTGAAGTGAAACACTACTTAAACAGTGACATTTAAAGAAATACGCATCCTTGGTTATCTGACAGAATTCTTTCTTGGATGAGGTTTATTTAGTGCATGAAAACAGACGTGTCTATGATTGTACGTGTTTTGTTAAATATTATTATTGTTTCCTATATTCTCAAGTAAAAACACATTTGAAAGACACTCCGTTATGTACAACAAAGTGATAAAGGGAGATAATTCCATAAAATTGTAATGTTAAACATGGAGAATCGACAGTCATTTTGATATTGATAAGAGTAAGACGGAGAATTAAAATTTGAAAAAAGAAAATAAAACATATCCGATGGTAATTATAGTATTTGTTGGTCTCCTTTAATATATGGTTAAGTTTACTGTCAATTTTCAATTTCCAACAAAAAAAAGCAGGTGGTTCTTTGTTCTGAAATATTGTCAAAGTGTACCAAAGATCGGAACATACATTCACGTAGCTTTAACAACTTTAATATCCGAAAATCCACTCCAAGATGATACATTGTAACAATCAATGGTCATATATCCCATACCTTTAAGATTTTGTATTGCAATATCCCCTTTGAAATTGTATTTAAGATGGACTGATTTTTGTTGTGAACGGGTTTGAATGTTTATCACGTTTGTCTGTACTTCAGGAACCAGCGTTATCATTGCTTTTGATATATCTTATGTCCATATCAGAGATTCTGTCTGATGTAAATAGAGAATATTATATGGCTCTTTCCGTATCACATCCCGTATCAACCAACGACAACAATATCATCCCGAGAGCTTTAGCAACCGAGACACCAATATCATCCCGAGAGGTTTAGATCTCGGGATGATATTGGTCGAGGGTTGATACGGAATGTGATACGGAAAGAGCCATATCATATTATGTTTATCATATACTTAAACATGAGAAAGTCTTGTTCTGTATTATGAACCTTTAGTCACGTGATCAATATCATTTTAAGGGGTATGATAAAGGGGTGATGATATCGATATCAGTCACGGCAGACAAATACAGTCGTAATGTTCTTTCAATATTATATATGCAAATTTCTTTTATTTAGTACTAAGTATATGATAAATAATTATATCAAGTAGTAAAGGAAGATCTTTTTTTTTGTATGTTATGCTTTGATACGAGATAATGTTATTCGTAGTATGTATATAGATCTAATAACTAGACATAGACAGCAATATATTTTTAGAAAAGATCGTAATAATTGAACAAGGGCTTTAAAATATTCATTAGCATTATGACATCTTCAATCCTCGGGGGTAAAATTGTTTAAAGTTGGAAAAAGGTTTATCTTCGTTATAGATTTACGGTAACAATGGAATGGCAAATGAAACGACGGCTAATAATGACAACTCGCGAAAAGGGGGCGTTTCATCCCTGATGTCAAACTGGGTACAAATGTATTGATGTCTCTACCCGTGGATCAAGAAAATTCAATACAATTTTGTAGAGAAACACTTAATGAAATCAAGGATAAAAATTACAAAATAAAACACAATGGGACGCTTTAAGATCAAGGTATCTTTGCTTTTCAACACGAACTAGTACAAGGTTTCAACATATAATCTATAATTTTGTATTTAACCTCTCCAATTCAGTCTAATTACTAAAAGCATTTAATTCGATTTTCTTGTTAAAGAAGGAAAACATTGTCGTTTTTTTTATTTATTTATTTTTTTATTTCAAATGTATTTGGATCAATGGCGTTATTTTTTCTCTCCTAACAAATCGTTAGATCAATGGTCAGATGAAAAACTATGGCAGGTGAAAAAAACCAGAAATAATTGGCTAATTAGTGGTCAATTATCGATTACACCTACCTGCTTTACATGGATCAGAATAAATATCGTCTGATGTCTTATGAGGATACGTGTTTGTAGCAGACGTGAACTTCCGCAATATAGTAAATATAAACAATTGATGCAGTAATATCGAAATCCTTGGAATTTTCATTTTAAGTAATTGAAATAA
The DNA here is from genome assembly GCA_963383655.1 of Bathymodiolus septemdierum. Classification (NCBI taxonomy): domain Eukaryota; kingdom Metazoa; phylum Mollusca; class Bivalvia; order Mytilida; family Modiolidae; genus Bathymodiolus; species Bathymodiolus septemdierum. The sequence continues at coordinate 23,214,155 of OY726522.1, read as the reverse complement.
AAAATTAGCACATTAATTATGAAACAAAATATATCACATATTCCATTCTTCCATCAATATTACACTCGTAGATATGAATTTTCTCTTTTGTTTCTGTAAGACATGTTACTACCACCGCTGACGAGCGACTGACTTAATCTCAGAGATGATTAACTATATTGGTATCAGTTTCATAGAGCATTTCGGGGGTGCATTCAGATCACTTGCTGTCAGTGTACCGTGTGTATCCATTCACCTGTGTCGAGGTGTCAATAAACGATAGATTAGCCAATAGAATGTAGCTGTTTGAGAATTAATCTTTTAGAAAAATATATGGATCTATCATTAATTTACTTGTATTAATTGGGAATATAGAAACCGACGCTTTAACAATGAATTTACAGGATAAATCAGTATCTAACATGTGTACGACTTTATGTCTCTTTGTGTGAAAATTATTAGATTTTAGACAGGATTTTTATAATCTAAGGTAGATAATGGGGAATAAAGGATGTAATTAACCGTAAAATAGAACTATTTCTCTTTTTACTTTTTTTCTGCATTGCCGTACAAGAAACAATTTAATTCATCGTGTTCGTAGTCAAACAGAAGAAGGACATCAAGACTATCAGATTGAAGTTAAAATGGGTTAATTTTTCATGAATAGATTCCACCATACTTTGTAATAAATCTGTATGACTTTTAGATTGTAATCAGTTTATCGTCAAATCAAATAGTAAATTTGATCTGCCTAAAGAAGTGTCAATATAAACGTACTTCTACAAAATGTCCGTATTCTGTTGTTTAGAATGACGTTTTAAATTCTTATCAATGTCACCACATAAAAAAATCATATTCTGCATTTTGTCTTTATTTCAATAGAAAATTCTACCTATTTTTAAATCTGACCGATTTAACTGAGATCACCACTAAAACCCAATATGATATAATAATTATAATATTTTATGAGTAATTGAACCTTCATCATACTATAAAATACAACTGTCTATGCAATCAGTAATCATCACCACTAAAGTTGTGAGTTCGAACCCCACCCAAGCGAGGTGTACTCGATACAACATCATGTGATAAAGTTTGTCAGTGATTTGCGACAGGTCGGTAGTTTTCTTCGGGCGCTCTGGTTTCCCCCAACAAATAAAAATGACACACAAGTGAAAACTGACCGCCACGATATAGCTGAAATATTGTTGAAAGTGGCGTTAAACACCATAAACAATAAACCAAACCTAGATTGTCAGGGTACATACAGTAATTTTACATGCAGTCAGTTGGACATCTTCGCCAAGCAAGGGTTACGATCCATCACCTTCTACACCCTTGGTCGCGTTAGTTGTAAGTTCGAGATTTCGCGCACTGCCATATTCTCGATTTTGTAAATTACGATCCCTAAAATGATATGTTTTTTCATCCAATCTGCATAAGGCATTCGTTTCATCTCGTGTCAAAATATGTACACAAACAACTGAAAACACTAAATATGTCCCCAAAAATTATTCTGTGCTTTTTGTCAATAACTCATGGTAAAATCTAAACGTGTCAATTTGTACATGTATCGTATGGTATGACTGAACTAAATGTATCGTATGGTATGACTGATCTTAATGTATCGCATAGTATGACTGATCTAAATGTATCGTATGGTATGACTGATCTAAATGTATCGTATGGTATGACGGATCTAAATGTATCGTATAGTATGACTGATCTAAATGTATCGTATGGTATGACTGATCTAAATGTATCGTATGGTATGACGGATCTAAATGTATGGTATGGTGTGACTGATTTAAATGTATCGTATGGTATGATGGATCTAAATGTATCGTCTGGTATGACTGATCTAAATGTATCGTATGGTATGACTGATCTAAATATATGGTATGGTATGACTGATCTAAATATATCGCATGGTTTGACTGATCTAAGTGTATCGTGTGGTATGACTGATCTACATGTATGGTATGGTATGACGGATCTAAGTGCATCGTATGCTATGACTGATCTAAATGTATCATATGGTATGACTAATCTAAATGTATCGTATGGTATGACGGATCTAAATGTATCGCATAGCATGACTGATCTAAATGTATCGTATGGTATGACTGATCTAAATGTATCGTATGGTATGACTGATCTAAATGTATCGTATGGTATGACTGATCTAAATGTATCGTACGGTATGACTGATCTAAATGTATCGTATAGTATGACTGATCTAAATATATCGTATGGCATGACATATCTAAATGTATCGTATGGTATGACTGATCTAAATGTATCGCATGGTATGACTGATCTAAATGTATCGTATGGTATGATGGATCTAAATGTATCGTATGGTATGACTGATCTAAATGTATCGTATGGTATGACTGATCTAAATATATGGTATGGTATGACTGATCTAAATATATCGCATGTTTTGACTGATCTAAATGTATCGTGTGGTATGACTGATCTACATGTATGGTATGGTTTGACGGATCTAAGTGTATCGTATGCTATGACTGATCTAAATGTATCACATGGTATGACTGATCTAAATGTATTGTATGGTATGACTGATCTAAATGTATCACATGGTATGACTGATCTAAATGTATTGTATGGTATGACTGATCTAAATGTATCGTATGGTATGACTGGTCTAAATGTATTGTTTGGTATGGCTGATCTAAATGTATTGTATGGTATGACTGATCTAAATGTATCGTATGGTATAACTGATCTAAATGTATCGTATGGTATGACTGATCTAAATGTATTGTATGGTATGACTGATCTAAATGTATCGAATGGTATGACTGATCTAAATGTATCGTATGGTATGACTGGTTTAAGTGTGTTGTTTGGTATGCCTGATCTAAATGTATTTTATGATATGACTGATCTAAATGTATTGTTTGGTATGGCTGACCTAAATGTATCGGATGGTATGACTGGTCTAAATGTATTGTTTGGTATGACTGATCTAAAAGTATTGATTGGTATGACTGATCTAAATGTATCGTGTGGTATGACTGATCTAAATGTATTGTATGGTATAACTGATCTAAATGTATTGTTTGGTATGACTGGTCTAAATGTATTGTTTGGTATGACTGGTCTAAATGTATTGTTTGGTATGACGGATCTAAATGTATTGTATGGTATGACTGATCTAAATGTATCGTTTGGTATGACTGATCTAAATGTATTGTTTGGTATGACTGATCTAAATTTATCGTATGGTATAACTGATCTAAGTGTATTGTATGCTATTCCTGATCTAAATGTATGACATGGTATGACTGATCTAAATGTATCGTATGGTATAACTGATCTAAATGTATCGCATGGTATGACTGATCTAAATATATCGCATGGTATGACTGATCAAAATATATCGTATGGTATGACTGATGAAAATATATCGTATGATATGACTGATCTAAATGTAGTGTATGGTACGAGTGATCTAAATGTATCGTGCAGTATGACTGATCTAAATGTATCGCATGGTATGACATCTAAATGTAGTGGATGGTACGAGTGATCTAAATGTATCATGCAGTATGACTGATCTAAATGTATCGTATGGTATGACTGATCTAAGTGCATCGTATGGTACGAGTGATCTAAATGTATCGTGCAGTATGATTGATCTTAATGTATCGTATGATATTACTTATGCTATTGTATCGCAAATTATAACTGATTTAAGTACATTGTATAGTATGAGTGATCAAGATGTCTGGAATTGTATGGCTGATCTAAATGTATCGCATTGTGTGACCGATCTTAATGAGTCAAATGATTTTACTGATATAAATGTATCACATAGTATTACTGATCTAAGTGTATTGTATGGTATGACTGATCTAAGTTAATCGCATGGTATGATTGACCTAATTGTATCGTGCAGTATGACTGATGTAAATGTATCGTATGGTACGAGTGATCTAAATGAATTTGTATCGTATTGCAGGGCTGATCTGAATGTATCGTATGGTATTACTGATCTAAATGTATCGCATGGTATGACTGATCTAAATGTATCACACGGTATGACTGATCTTAATGTATCGCATGGTATGGCTGATCTTAGTGTATCGTATGGTATGACTGATCTAAATGCATAGTATGGTATGACTGATCAAAACGTATCGCATAGTCTGACTGATCAAAATGTATCGTATGGTATTCCTGATCTAAATATATGGCATGGTAAAACTGCTATAAATGTATGGTATGGTATGACTGATCTAAAGGTATCGTATGATATAAATAATTTGAATGTATAGTATAGTGTTAAGTTGAAAATATAATGCGACGAATGGACGGAGATGAAATGGAGTAAATGAGAGATGGAAAGTCGATAGAGAAAACTTTCTTGGTAAGAAGCAATGAAAAACTACCAAAATCGCCAGCAAATAAAACCAATAATATATGAATTTGCTTTATCACACAGAAAAGATGCAGCTATGAGAAATCACGATGTGTTTATGCCCAAGATGTAATAGTGAAGCATGACGAATGTCAGGATTGTTCGAAAGTATAAAAATCCAAACACTCCAGAATTTGACATCAAACTCTGAATTGAATATAAACATGGAAAACAAAAAGAACTCAGAACATTGTAGTAGAGGGAATACATAGCATCGATTACTATGACTTGCAACACGGAACAAGTTTACACCTTTGATGTTTATTACATATATCAGTGATATAAAATACCAGATATTATATGGAGGACAAAAACGTTTATTTGATAATAACATATTGCTAAATTTTATACACCTAGATAACACAGAGGGCTCGTCGTGGTAATGATCGTAGGGTAGTTGGATTTACAACTACATTATCACCACTAAAGTTGTGAGTTTGAATCCCGCTCATGGCGAGGTGTACTCGATACAACAATATGTGATGAAGTTTGTCAGTGAATTGAGACAGGTCGGTGTTTTTTTCCGGGTACTCCGGTTTCCTCCACCAACAAAGCATTCACGATATAGCTGAACTATTGTTGAAAGTGGTGTTAAACACTATAGCCATAAACCACAAAGTTATATCATCTATGATACGTGAAGAAAATCAGTACATTTAAGACGATTCATATGAATGATATGTCACCGTGGAATTTAAGTTTCATAAAGAATGATTTCTCAGATGTACTTTAGTTTGATGCAACGTGATAAGTAGTTTTAATATCCCACTCTCAGATGTACTTTAGTTTGATGCAACGTGATAAGTAGTTTTAATTTCCCACTCTCAGATGTACTTTAGTTTGATGCAACGCAATAAGTTGTTTTAATTTCCCACCATTATCAACAGATTACAAACACGATGGTAACCGAGTGTTATCTCTCATTTCATGATGCAAAATGCACGACTGAAATCAAAATCACGCTAATCATAAATGATGGCATTGAGACACAAATACACCCTTTACTGTTCTTGACGGAACTATATAGAAAATGATAACATTTTGTAATCGTTATAGATGTAGGGTAGAACTCTGTTTTATTGTGTACTAGACGTATGTCTTACATAATTTTTCTTTGATGGTGGTCTTGTTGTAGTACACCTGATAAAATATAAACTTGAACTAAATACACTCTAATTGGGATGCAATCACTGTCAGAACTCTTATGAGAAATGCTTTAAATATCCTTGATATTTTTGTGAATTTTCATACTTCATGTTGTTCCAAGCAATCTATAATCATGTATTATTTGGACTTTGGGCGTACCTGATGACGATTATTTCAAACATACGTCATGCGCACTAAATTTGATATATACGTTTTATTACCATATCATAGAACCATTTGTGACATGCCAAAAACTTTTATTACCATATCATAGAACCATTTGTGACATGGCAAAAGCTTTTATTACCATATCATAGAACCATTTGTGACATGGCAAAAGCTTTTATTACCATAGCATAGAACCATTTGTGACATGCCAAAAGCTTCTATTACCATATCATAGAACCATTTGTGACATGCCAAAAGCTTTCATTACCATATCATAGAACCATTTGTGACATGCCAAAAGCTTTCATTACCATATCATAGAACCATTTGTGACATGCCAAAAGCTTTTATTACCATATCATAGAACCATTTGTGACATGCCAAAAGCTTTCATTACCATATCATAGAACCATTTGTGACATGCCAAAAGCTTTCATTACCATATCATAGAACCATTTGTGACATGCCAAAAGCTTTCATTACCATATCATAGAACCATTTGTGACATGCCAAAAGCTTTCATTACCATATCATAGAACCATTTGTGACATGCCAAAAGCTTTTATTACCATATCATAGAACCATTTGTGACATGCCAAAAGCTTTTATTACCATATCATAGAACCATTTGTGACATGCCAAAAGCTTTTATTACCATATCATAGAACCATTTGTGACATGCCAAAAGCTTTTATTACCATATCATAGAACCATTTGTGACATGCCAAAAGCTTTTATTACCATATCATAGAACCATTTGTGACATGCCAAAAGCTTTTATTACCATATCATAGAACCATTTGTGACATGCCAAAAGCTTTTATTACCATATCATAGAATCATTTGTGACATGCCAAAAGCTTTTATTACCATATCATAGAACCATTTGTGACATGCCAACACTTTTATTACCATATCATAGAACCATTTGTGACATGCCAAAAGCTTTTATTACCATATCATAGAACCATTTGTGACATGCCAAAAGCTTTTATTTTATGCTGCAATTGGATTAAATAAGTTTTCTAAATAATTTTAAGAAATATATTCTATATGGTGATGACAACATGGCTTTGCATACATTTGGTTGACAGTAAGATAGTTGCTTGTCTTAGATGAGACTACAGAAGCGAATATTGAATCAAAGAGACCGTTGCTTACGACCTTTACAATTTGAGTGATTGATTATTGTTTAGCAACAAAGTGCAATTTCTCAGCTATATCATGGCGAGAACAAATAACTTTTGATGTGATAATGATGTCGGTTTTCAAGTAGACCAAATAATTCAGTCGGATTTTATAGTGTAAGCTCACTGACAAAACAGCCCACAGGTAGGTAGGCATGCTGATAAAACAGCCCACAGGTAGGTAGGCATGCCACTTAAACTGGGCATTATGAAGACACAGAGCCTTAATGCTCTACGATTAGCAGCGGAACAGCAAATATCAACAGATACAGACAGATACAGACAGATACAGATCAACATTATATTGCAGACTAGCAACTATCAATTTTATATTCTTTGGCCTGATGCGATCTTGGAACGAACCCATGATCTATCACACTTGCGACCACGATCACCTTAACACCACCGAAGGTCTTTTACAATGTGAAAAACTTTATATTATATAAGCATTTTATATTGTATTTCAAATTTACTTCCTTATTTCATATATGTATCAATGGTGTGAGTTCAAATCCCGTCGAGGGAAAAAAAAAATTGTCAGTTCATATATATGCTTGTTAACAATAATTCACTGATATTTTTCCTAAATATTCTTCAGTTCATTTTTATGACAAAATGTCTGAGAATTTTACATCTGTTCATATAACTAATACAATGCCAGTCTTTATTTTCTTAATGATGTAAGAGTTATTATTTCGGTAGAATTGTTTTTATTATTAAATACAGGCACTTAAGACTATAGGTATAGGAATTCAATACAGTCAATGGTAAGAAAATAGTGTTGTTGTGTAAATCTCTTTTCATATTACACAAGACAATATGTTCGTACCATTGACTGTATGGAATGTTTATAGATATAGTGTCTAATGTCTGTGGTATGCTGTTGTATTGATATAACGTCGAGTGCCTAGTTGTGACAGTAGTTTTTCATTGTAAAGTTCACGAATATCGTGTTCAGTCCATCTATCTACTATTTTGATACTGTGAGCAAAGAACAATGTTTGGTCATTAGTAAGTCGTTCATCGATTGAATATATAACTTTACGCAAATTTCTGCTTTTTTCATCAATATCAACTGAATACGTAAAGTATTGAATTTTTATGAATATTAAATTCTTCGGTATTAAATAGTGGCCTTCTTGTGCCCAATGGTTTGGTTTCCCCGGGGAGACGTAAATTTCGATTTGCTATTCTTAAATTTCTTAATTCTTAAATATACAGAATCTGAAACTACACACCTGACACAAGATCAGTTTCACACATATTATGTAATATTAACAATTAATAATAGAAAAAAAAACCCCGAATCAATAGTTTAGTTTTAAATGTATTCTTGCTGTTGAATGAGCCTATATGAGCATGCAAAGGTGAGCATGTTTAGCAAGAGCGATATCGTTGATTTCTTGTCACAGTCATTTCTAGTAAACTATGACTGACAAAAGTATATCATTATTCTGTTGTCAATATTTCTTCCATGAGGTTGTTGAATAATTGTAGTTGTTTTTGCTAGTCTAAAATACAAATTTTGACCAAGAAGAAATTTTGGTATTCTTGTCATCAATAGATATTCCAATTAATGAAGGAAACGATTACTTACTTACTGGAAACCAAACTTCACAATAATCCAAATGTGGATTCTGAAAAACTCTTAAGACCTCTGGATAATTTTAATTCTCGTCCTTTTTCGAAAAAATGTTTGTCCAAGCATTTGACTTCTCTGCACTTTACACTACCATCACTCGTGAAAAATAAAGAGACTGGTTAAAAGAAATCTTTTTGCTTTAAAAATGGTAAGCAACGTTCAAGTGTATAGCTTGGGGCTCGAATTAATTTATTTTGTCAAACACCAAACAAAAGACATAAGGTTCTTCACAAAAGATGAGGTCATCAGTATGTCTAAGCTTGTTTTGGATAACATATTTGTCCGGTTCGGATAGCTCCTCTTTCAAGAAATCTCCGGCATCTCCATGGGAACAAACTGTGCCCCTCTCCTTTTCGAGCCTTTCTTCTACCTCTATGAGATAGAAATAATGCAAAAACAAGATAATACTTGTTTTGTTTTGCATTGTGCTATATTTTTATGTGAAAATGACTGCCATAAATTTTAGTATGTAATGATACATTTAACACATCTTATTTTAAGAAGAAGTGAAATACTCCGCAGATTTGTGACATACAAGATTTACTAATCATTATTGCCATTTGTGATGTTGACATTTTATATAGTGAGCAAGTCGGTATAAATCACTGCATATATTTACAATTAATCGGAATTATGACTTAATATCAAATGTAAGAATAATTTTCACAGCAAAATATATAATTGTGTCCAAAATGCTTTGATAAAAGATATAATTATGTAATTTAACTATCAATCATATATGTCAAGATGAAAAAGTAATATAAGTAGGTTGTGAGAGAGAGAAAAAAACGAGGACAGTGATAAAAATTACATAATATTGAAATTAAGTACTTTTCGAAAGAGTGGAATTAAGGGAGTTCAGGATGCAATATATTTATCACCTAATTCTTTTTTTTATCTTAGTTTTGTACATGTTTTAGATATTGTAATTATAATTGAATAAACGTTAGAGAAACCGAAGGGACAACCCAGAAACACTGGCAACAATGGGTACACAAGACGAGGACAAACAAAACACACAAAAAAAAACCCCAAACAAATACAACACAACACAGAAAACTAAAAAGATGAGCAACACGGATCCCCACCACAATACTTCCTCTTCTGTAAAGAAAAAAAAAATTGCGTGGGAATAATGCAGATTACAATTCTTTCTATTATGTCTGTGTTCGATTTATGAAATGATTTCTCCAATTAACATCCATATGCCATTTCCAGTTCGTTCAGGAATAGAAATTCAAATAGGCATTTTTTCGCTTAAAGGTAAAAATACATTTCAGGAAAAAGAGGTGGGAGTAACATTTGATAAGACAAAATAAATATTAACAGATGTCATTTTTTGTCTTACTATATGAATAACTGACGTACAACATTTTAAAATTAAATCATAACAAATAGATATATGAATGTTATGCAGCTGGCTTGACATTCATAGCATCTAAGAAGAGTTTGAAGATACCAAAGTGGTAATCAGAATCCGTATATCGAAGAAGGACAAACAACACATTGGCCAAAAGAAAAAGTACAAATGGACAAACAACGATCTACAAAGCAAACACATAAAACTAAAGATCGAGCAGCACGAACCCCACTAAAACTCAGGTGCTCCGGAAAGGAAAAACTGTCATTGTTGATATTTCGCATCCGCCATCATCGGAGATATCTGAGTTGTCTCCCGTTAACTATTTGCACTCGTCTCTGATATCAAACTTGTCAGTAATGTTCCTTGAACGGTCTTGTATAATTTTTTGCTTGTATGTATGGGTCGAAAATGCTTACAACCATAGTTTGAAAATCACAATATTATGAAGACAATATAACATATCTGAATAAAAATAAAGATAAAGAGTGACAAAGACAAAATCATTGGAAAAAGTAAAAATAAACAGAAAACAAATTAAGTTCAGACCATACGACATCATGCAAAGCACCGACAGTAAGAACAAATGTCCTGAAATTATAAGATTCTGTTGAATTGTGGTGCCGACTTCGAATCATCATAAACACTAAGCCACCTAAGCATGACATATCTGGATTTTGCTTCAGTCAAATAGCCGACTTGACGAATAGGACATTTATGCATAGAGTACAGGGTAAGTTTTTTCTCGAACTGCCTAGTGCATCGTGAAAAATACACTATGCTAACCTTTCATGCATTGAATCTTCTTCTCAAAACTGAAATATCAAAGTGATACATTGTAATATGATTATCAAAAGTTTTATTAATGAGTATATGAGAGGCATTTTTGGGGACACACTGTAATTGGCTAATCCATCACAATAAAATAATTATGAACTAATGAAGACGTATATAAGTACCATTTTAACAAAATAATATATAATTTGATCCCGAATGCTTCGATAAATGCTGTATTATGCAAATGATTAATAAATCTCAAATGTCAAGATTGCAATTAGATTGTTGAAGTATATTTTTATCTGATAGCCGTCATATAATGCAGTGTATTTATATATATTACTCGAAGTATCCTGCAAAGGTTTTTTGGTTTTTATTTGCTTGCAGGTTAAACGTTTGAAGCGACATCATAAGAGTAAAATGAAATTGCATTTCGAATCAGTAATCAGTCTTGTTTTAAAACCTAATATGATATTCTTCTAATAAAACGCAGATTTTAAATTTAGTGCACACGACGCGTTTCTGGAATAATATTCATCAGGTACGCTCAAAATCGAAAGATTGAAAAGCCAAACAATTTAAAAGTCTTCACTTATTCCACAATGGCTTTAAAGGGGTAAAATAAATTTCAGTGTTATTTTAGTCATTGACCTAAAACAGTTTTCTGTTGGTCTTGATCAACTAGTTCTAAGTCAGTTACTTCCTGATGACAGATGTATATCAAAAAGGATAAACAAGAAATGATTGGATAATTTTCTTATTTAATATTTTATTACATTATAACGTTTGCATTAAAGTATTTTTTTCTGCAGGATACACACAATATTAAAACAGCGTCTTTAAGTAGAAGGTAAACCTATCAGCCCCATATATTGTATAAATATATTTTTTCGTCATAAAAAGAATGCTTAAATAATGGTGGTTTACAATTCCAGCAATATCAACAACCCGAACAACCACCTCTCACTTCAAATCAATGAAGGTGAGAAAGACCACGACATATGACGTTGGAAATCCAGTTCCTGGCTTTGGACATATACAAAGATGTGGCGGAGTTAAACGGTTGAAGGAATCTAAACCCCATCATTATAATGGGATCTCCCACGACAACATACATGTATATATAAACAAACAATGAAATTATGAACATAATAGCTTCCAGTATAAAGACTACACAGTATCATAACAATGAATGACAACATTAATAAAAGCAGTATAACAACAGGGTCAATGATTGCTCGTAGTTAACACACTACTAGCTGATAAAGTAGAATCTGATGGTTACAGACCATTACTAGTCATAAGACAAAATATCATGGTAGTTGTATGGGTCGATACATCTACCTATTATGAAATAGTGTTTGAAATATTGCACATGAGTAGTATTATCATGTAAACTTGGACTGTTTACGTAAGACAGCATATACGTTGGAAAAGTTTAATTGTACAATAATACCCCCATCAATGCTATTGTAAAGGTGGCTTGTAATATCAGTTACATGTTACAGGCTGATGTTTTTGCAGTTCCATAAGAATTTTATAATTTTTGTGCAAGTTAGATACATAACCATTGACACAAAAGAAGTTTTGGATATAACAATTTTTTTTCTGCATGTTAACTATAACACTAAGGATGAGTGTAAAGTTTGCCAAAACGTCATCAAAATGAATGGTCAATAACTTTGTAATACAATGCAGTTTTATTTTCAGTAAAAATATTGCGTACAATATATTAACAAATATACAAAATAATGAACATATGCCATATACAGTAAGATATTAAAGTTATTTTGCTCAAAATGTTAGAATAAACCAACTTTTTTCTTTAATTCTAACTGCTTCCATTTCGGATTTAAATAAAACTTTTCTTTTGATAGTCCAAAAATCCTAGCGAATTCTTTATCTGTCAAATATTTCTGAAATGTATAACAAAAATATAGATAATAGCGACAAATTCGCACAAATATTGGAGTGTCAGACCAAATAGTAAATGACAGATTAAAGTCTTTTTCGTAGTTGTCACTAGTAGAACAGGAAGTGCTTACCCGTCAGATGCTCCTGAGTTCAATCCCGATTCTTGGTGTGGTTCGCGTTGCCCAATCTTTAAATTTTCTGTGTAGCGATTTGTAGATCATTGTTTGTTCTTATGACATTGTATTGTTGGTGACTATAATACATAAAATATGTTTAAAACAGCATCATCTAGTTAAAATTAGGTATTTGCTAAATCGCTTTTTAGCGATATATTAAGCGAAGGATCATACCCACTAAGTTGGTCTAGCCAAGCCCAGTGAATAGAAAGAAGATAATTAAAATAACAGCACAAGGACGAACAACCAATTATAAACCAGCATTTTCCTAATATTATCGTCATTAAATTATGTGCATCAGACAAAATAATAATAATGTAAAAGATTTAAGTTAAAAACATACTTCTTTACACACAGAATCTACTCCTTCCGGAAGTCGTCGCTGTACTAATTCTTGGTAGGAATAAGATTGGTCCAACTTGTCTAGTTCCTGATGGAGAAAAAAATCATGAATTTGAAAATAAATAAGGGCATCAGATGACGAATGTTATTCCAGAAACGTGTCGTGTGCACTAAATTATATATCTACGTTTATATTTATATTTGTGTATTTAGCCATTATAACAGCAGAGAAAGGTTGTATGGATAAACATACAGAGGACGACCACATATATGTCATTTCTGTGATGTCTTTAGTGTGTGGTTTTCGTAACCATGGTTTCAGTAATATACAAGACAAGACAAGACTACCCTTACAATTACAAATCAGATAGTACTAACAAGCTCTAGAATATCGTATCCGTGATACAAACATCTCTTCAAATCAGATAGTACTAACAAGCTCTAGAATATCGTATCCGTGATACAAACATCTCTTCAAATCAGATAGTACTAACAAGCTCTAGAATATCGTATCCGTGATACAAACATCTCTTCAAATCAGATAGTACTAACAAGCTCTAGAATATCGTATCCGTGATACAAACATCTCTTCAAATCAGATAGTACTAACAAGCTCTAGAATATCGTATCCGTGATATAAACATCTCTTCAAATCAGATAGTACTAACAAGCTCTAGAATATCGTATCCGTGATACAAACATCTCTTCAAATCAGATAGTACTAACAAGCTCTAGAATATCGTATCCGTGATACAAACATCTCTTCAAATCAGATAGTACTAACAAGCTCTAGAATATCGTATCCGTGATACAAACATCTCTTCAAATCAGATAGTACTAACAAGCTCTAGAATATCGTATCCGTGATACAAACATCTCTTCAAATTAGATAGTACTAACAAGCTCTAGAATATCGTATCCGTGATGCAAACATCTCTTCAAATCAGATAGTACTAACAAGCTCTAGAATATCGTATCCGTGATACACACATCTCTTCAAATCAGATAGTACTAACAAGCTCTAGAATATCGTATCCGTGATACAAACATCTCTTCAAATCAGATAGTACTAACAAGCTCTAGAATATCGTATCCGTGATACAAACATCTCTTCAAATCAGATAGTACTAACAAGCTCTAGAATATCGTATCCGTGATACAAACATCTCTTCAAATCAGATAGTACTAACAAGCTCTAGAATATCGTATCCGTGATATAAACATCTCTTCAAATCAGATAGTACTAACAAGCTCTAGAATATCGTATCCGTGATATAAACATCTCTTCAAATCAGATAGTACTAACAAGCTCTAGAATATCGTATCCGTGATACAAACATCTCTTCAAATCAGATAGTACTAACAAGCTCTAGAATATCGTATCCGTGATACAAACATCTCTTCAAATCAGATAGTACTAACAAGCTCTAGAATATCGTATCCGTGATACAAACATCTCTTCAAATCAGATAGTACTAACAAGCTCTAGAATATCGTATCCGTGATACAAACATCTCTTCAAATCAGATAGTACTAACAAGCTCTAGAATATCGTATCCGTGATACAAACATCTCTTCAAATCAGATAGTACTAACAAGCTCTAGAATATCGTATCCGTGATATAAACATCTCTTCAAATCAGATAGTACTAACAAGCTCTAGAATATCGTATCCGTGATACAAACATCTCTTCAAATCAGATAGTACTAACAAGCTCTAGAATATCGTATCCGTGATACAAACATCTCTTCAAATCAGATAGTACTAACAAGCTCTAGAATATCGTATCCGTGATACAAACATCTCTTCAAATCAGATAGTACTAACAAGCTCTAGAATATCGTATCCGTGATACAAACATCTCTTCAAATCAGATAGTACTAACAAGCTCTAGAATATCGTATCCGTGATATAAACATCTCTTCAAATCAGATAGTACTAACAAGCTCTAGAATATCGTATCCGTGATACAAACATCTCTTCAAATCAGATAGTACTAACAAGCTCTAGAATATCGTATCCGTGATACAAACATCTCTTCAAATCAGATAGTACTAACAAGCTCTAGAATATCGTATCCGTGATACAAACATCTCTTCAAATCAGATAGTACTAACAAGCTCTAGAATATCGTATCCGTGATACAAACATCTCTTCAAATCAGATAGTACTAACAAGCTCTAGAATATCGTATCCGTGATACAAACATCTCTTCAAATCAGATAGTACTAACAAGCTCTAGAATATCGTATCCGTGATACAAACATCTCTTCAAATCAGATAGTACTAACAAGCTCTAGAATATCGTATCCGTGATATAAACATCTCTTCAAATCAGATAGTACTAACAAGCTCTAGAATATCGTATCCGTGATACAAACATCTCTTCAAATCAGATAGTACTAACAAGCTCTAGAATATCGTATCCGTGATACAAACATCTCTTCAAATCAGATAGTACTAACAAGCTCTAGAATATCGTATCCGTGATACAAACATCTCTTCAAATCAGATAGTACTAACAAGCTCTAGAATATCGTATCCGTGATACAAACATCTCTTCAAATTAGATAGTACTAACAAGCTCTAGAATATCGTATCCGTGATACAAACATCTCTTCAAATCAGATAGTACTAACAAGCTCTAGAATATCGTATCCGTGATACACACATCTCTTCAAATCAGATAGTACTAACAAGCTCTAGAATATCGTATCCGTGATACAAACATCTCTTCAAATCAGATAGTACTAACAAGCTCTAGAATATCGTATCCGTGATACAAACATCTCTTCAAATCAGATAGTACTAACAAGCTCTAGAATATCGTATCCGTGATACAAACATCTCTTCAAATCAGATAGTACTAACAAGCTCTAGAATATCGTATCCGTGATACAAACATCTCTTCAAATCAGATAGTACTAACAAGCTCTAGAATATCGTATCCGTGATACAAACATCTCTTCAAATCAGATAGTACTCACAAGCTCTAGAATATCGTATCCGTGATACAAACATCTCTTCAAATCAGATAGTACTAACAAGCTCTAGAATATCGTATCCGTGATACAAACATCTCTTCAAATCAGATAGTACTAACAAGCTCTAGAATATCGTATCCGTGATACACACATCTCTTCAATATATAGGAGGGAATACTTCTAAGACTGTCGCTACTCAAGTACAGCAAGCTACTCTTTTCACTCAATATAGAAGAATGTGATAACGTTTCCATATATGATCTCAAGCTTGGAGGGCTTTTTCGTAAAATATGCAAATCAAAGGAGTACAAGAAACGTTTGATGAAAAAATAAATCGACCTAAATATATAAAAAGATGCTTAGACTTCATAAATGAATCAAGAATATTTCGGAACACAGAAATTCGAAAACTTGTTCAACCTTATTTTGATAATACCGAAACATCCATTTGATCTTACTCAATTTAAATATCTAGTAGGAGTAGGATTTTTAACTACATATCCGTTACTAAAAATAAATGACCTAAATCGAGTACATGTGATAATTCGAAATCTATTGATCAACTTTGTGACCACATTGATTATGGATAAATAACACTATTCAAGACAAAGGCGCTATGCGTGTTCTACAAAAGAGATCAAAACATCACATTCCTTTTAGAATCAATTGGAAAATCTGTCGTTATGTCATCTTGAACGCTTTATCTTATTTCTTTAGTAAGCAGTGTTAGTGGAGAGTGTTTTGAAAGCTTTACGGTCGCCATCATGATTTTCCTAACTGTTACGGAATATCTATGTCAAATGGATATTTTCCGTTTGTCGTAGTCGCAATCCGTCTTTCATTTCCTCTTTCATTATTTATCACAGAATTTTTAAAAAGAGTGACAGGACGGGTTCCACGAGTGGAACAGGAACTGCTTACCCTTTTGGAGGACCAAAGTTCTTCCCGGTTTTTAGTGGCGTTCGTGTATGCTGTTAGAAAATTAAATAAAACTGAAGCAAATGTAATATATAAACCCCGATTAAGAGTCCATTAAGGCGAGGATTGTTCAATTTCCTGTATATTTGTAACCCGTTTAAGTTCAAACAATCCATATTAAAATGTTTTACCATTCCAGAGCACCTGAGTTCACCCCATTTTTAGATTTACTATCTCTTTAGCTTTCTGTATAGTGTGTTGTCGACCATTGTTTATTTTTGTCCTTTTTTGAATTACGACTTCTGTTGATTACCACTTTGCCGGAACCTTTGAACCGTAATGAGAGCGGGAGGTTTGGCGCCTTAAAATCTGATTCAACCCACCATTTCTTTAGAAATGCCTGTACCAAGTCAGGGTCATTACGGTTTTCACAGTTTTCCGGTTGTTGACTGATTTTGTCTGTTTATATAATTATGAGTTTTAACTTTCCCTTTGTAAGATTGTTCGGAGTTCGGTAATTTTGTTATTACCCTTATTTGGGATCTTCCAACTTTTCTCTTCTCTCAAGTAAATCTACCTCTCGAACAGTTGTAATTTGATCCTCAAGTAAACCTACCTTTCGAACAGTTGTATTTTGATCCTCAAGTAAACCTACCTCTCGAACAGTTGTAATTTGATCCTCAAAGTAAACCTACCTCTCGAACAGTTGGAATTTGATCCTCAAGTAAACCTACCTCTCGAACAGTTGTAATTTGATCCTCAAGTAAACCTACCTCTCGAACAGTTGTAATTTGATCCTCAAGTAAACCTACCTCTCGAACAGTTGTAATTTGTTCTTTTTGTGTTGGTTGATCAATATGCCCTTTCTTGTATAAACTGGACTGAAACAAAGAGTAATTGTAATTGCTGTCAGATTACAAAATACATTATTTAGAAAAATAACAACACAAGCACCACTTTCAATTCAAATCAGAGTATATATACTGTCAAATGGGACCTTCAGAGAAGAGATTGTACTTAATTATTATCAAATCTATTAAAATGATCGTTTTGCATCCCCATAACAATGGTTTAAAACCAACGGATTCTACATTATCATGGTGGAAATTCATGGTGGAGCAGGAACTGCCCACTCCTTCGGAGCACCTGAGTTCACCCCCGGTTTTTAGTGGGGTTCGTGTTACTCGATCTTTAGTTTTATATGTATGCTTTGTAGATCGTTGTTTGTCCTTTTGTACTTTTCCTTTTGGCCATTGTGTTGTCTGTTCTTCTTCGATATACGGATTCTGATTGCCCCTTTGGTATCTTCAAACTCTTCTTGCCAGTGTAAATGAGCGTCTCTGATTGGATGCTTCCACGTTTTCAGATCTTAATGATAAAATTGGTTAGAATTGTCGTTAGTGGCACTTTGGGCATGCATTTCTTAACCATGGAATTGTGACATCAATAGTGTATCCTTTAACGTCTATGATACCATCCATGCCAAGGAAACATAAATACATTACCCGACGACTGTGATTCCAATGAGGTTGAGATAAATATCTTAACCGCAACGATTGTGACCCCACCATGGAAATGTGAAGTTGTAACATAAATGTTTTTACCCTCCAACAATTGTGATATAATCCGTGGTATTGCTACACACATGTTTTATCCGCTCATGACTATGATCCCACCAATGGCTACGCGACATAAATGTCTTGTCCGCCACTAACTCCGATTCCAACTATTGAATTACCACATAAATATCTTATCCGACAATGACAGTGATTCCATCCATGAAATGTGACATACAAAAAACTTACCTGCCAACGACTGTGATCCCATCCATGGAAATGTGATGTAAATGTAGAAGGTTCATAACCTTGTTTGATTTGAATCAGACGAGTATCTTTTTCTGTTCTATTTAATGGATCAGATTTCAAATACTCCTGCAAGAATGAAATATCCGTAAAAAGAAATGAAAAACATGTGGGTTACACACGCAAATTACGTTGGGTTGGGGCGACAATTTTTGTCTTTTGCTGCAGCTACAATGCGCCTATTTTGTTTTTAAATCTATAAACACGTTACCTACTGTTGTCTACGGTCAGGCTTTCCGTATTATAAATTGCCAATTCCCAGTCTAAAGGGCAACACCTATCCGCGTTGAGCAACTCTGTGGTTCGAGCCCCGGTGATATTAGCTATGTTTTCTTGGTAAATCTAATATTTCCGGGAAAATATCATGATGAACTATTCAAAACAAATATTATATATATAACTAGATTAACACGACGGGTGTCACTAGTGGAGGATGAACTGCCTACCCTTACGGAGCACCTGGGTTCACCCCCGGTTTTAAGTGGGGTTCGTGTTACTCGATCTTTAGTTTTCTGTGTAGTGTTTTGTAGATCGTTGTTTGTCCTTTTTCCTTTGGCCATTGTGTTGTCTGTTCTTCTTCAACATACGGATTCTGATTGCCCCTTTGGTATCTACAAACTCTTCTTATTATGTCATTCAAATTTGTAATTTATATTTACTTTTGTCTTTAAGACATACTTACAACAGCAGTCATCAAAGCCTTTTTACACTCCAGACGATTAGCTCCTTTTCCAACCCAGACAAATATCTAGGAACATATTACAATTCACAGAATAGTATAAACATAATTAGCATAATCTTAACATACAATTTCAACAATTGGCATTAAACAAACTACAAATATTGTGTATATTTTGACAGGTCTGGTACAACATTTGAAAAAAGTTGGTATCGCCATGCACGTCGCAGTAGCCCTATTTAACAGCCCATATACTGCAACATGAAGGAAACAAGAACTAGCAGATTTTTCCTGTTTCAGGATATGGAAAATACCATCAGTCTCAACCAAATTGTTATTAGCGTTTGTGTTGTTCTGATCTTCTCTAATTTTGTTTCAAATATTATTATGTCTATTACACATCAACAAATAACAATACCCTTAGTATTTCATTCGGATAGTAGCAAACATGGCGGGATTAACAACTGAAATACACCCTATGGAAACACAGTGTTATTAATTACAATAATTATAGTTTCGTTTCCTTACTGTTGAATAACACATATATGTTTCATGGTAAAACATAATGTTTGTATAATGCAAAGAAAGTTTAAACAGTGATGGTCAACAATTCCATAAATATCAACAAAACTAACAACCACCATTGAACACAAAAAGACCACTACATATCGCTATGGAAAAGCAGTTTGCGATAGGCTTTGGCTATGGCGGGACAAAACCGATAAATGAGATCCCAACATTGCCCTCTTGATAATTGGATCACCAAATGCAATACAGATAATATAAACAAACGATACAAAAAAATCTGCACATATGAACGACAACACAAAAATGAACAGTACATGTACAATAGCAGGATCAATTAGTTAACTAACCATCGTGTAAGAAGGTATATAATCTGTTGGCATGTCAATACAAAACAATATTATTACCTCACTAATTGTATCCAACAGCATAACATCGTCTTCTAGTAAATCCTATATATGAAACATTGTTCTCATAATCAGATATAATAGGAACAACACAAATAAACATATTGGTATTAATAAACCAATATAATGTAAGCATGTTATGAAAAGAAAGTATAAACAATGATTGTCACCAATTACACAAATATCAACAAAACGAACAATCACCTCTCATGTTCACAGTTGGACATATCTAGTGTCACAAACAGTTAAAATATTTTTAAAATATGTATTCAAATTTTATCTCAACCAGTGTATCTGTGAAATGATATTTTGTTAAATCTCTGTAAGGTCTTAACATATAAAACATGTATCACAAAATGAAGCATTTGGATAAAAAAAAAACATAATGATCAACAATTACATTATTACAACAAAGAAACTTTAAGGGATATTTATTGTGGTGTTCATGACAGTATTGAGACAGAATATGTTATCTGTTAATGGTGTTGGCAGTATTTTGTGGACGACCTTTTGTGAGGTAGTCTCATCTAGCTCACCATCGAGTGTGTAAAACGTGCACGTACAAAAAAACTGATCAAGATCATACCGACGCTCGGTGATTATCTCCCTGAAGATTGACTTCATCTTACGTATCTTGCATATACTGCAACTGCGCGACGCGATGTCTGTTAATTTAAGTTCAACAAGTATATTTGTCAACTATACTCATAATTACCTGTTGTGTGAAATTAACAATCTCTGACACTTTAAAACATCCCAGTCGTATTTGAACATGCAAACAGTCTGACCAGTCTTTGATTTGTTATTTCCTCACTCTTCAATAAAAAAAATGAGTGGTTTTCAATTTGTATATACTTCCTATCCTTTAAACGCGAATTG
This sequence comes from Bathymodiolus septemdierum, assembly GCA_963383655.1. Taxonomy (NCBI): domain Eukaryota; kingdom Metazoa; phylum Mollusca; class Bivalvia; order Mytilida; family Modiolidae; genus Bathymodiolus; species Bathymodiolus septemdierum. The sequence continues at coordinate 23,192,759 of OY726522.1, read as the reverse complement.
TACAAGATTTATTATTATACCTTACATGTATATCTTTTTACTATATAATACAATTTGGATGTTTTACGGACAATATGCTGACGAGGGAGACAACCCATTGGACAACACAAAACATACATAATGTAGAGAGGGACTTTGTTGTCTTCTACAAATAAAAAAAAACATTCAAGTTTTAAGCATCTTAGAGTAGCTTCGGTATAATAAAACTATTTTTGTCTTCATACGAGGTGAACATCAACCCTCGAGAGGTTGTTTTCCCTCGGGTTGACCGATGCTCACCTCATATGAAGGCAATAATTGTATATTGTTTTTCTCTTACGAAACATTACATGACAGAGAAAAAACAACATGCATAGGTATTCAAATTCTTATGATTAATAGCAACCTGAACATATTACATTTTTAATTGAAATGGTTCTCTAACTAAATTCCAGATCAAATATGACATCTTTAATCCAAAAAATGATTTACCTGCCTTCTTGTACATTGTGCATACACATTTTTGCCACCAAGCACTTTCCAAAATTCTTCCGTCTCACCACCTTCTTCGATCATAGTAACAAAACTACAAATGCAATGATAATTTAGTTTTTTTGTGTTATCCTAATATGTGTCTTTATGTTCTGAGTTCCGTGTTGTGATGTCCGTTACGATTCCCGCATAAAAAGAATGTTCGGTTCGTCTTTACCTCCAGTTTTTTGTAGGAGGGCTCATGTCTTATTTATGTTATTTGTGTTTGTTTGCGCATATTGGTGTCCTGCACATATTGTGCTGTGTTTTTGTTTTGTTTTTCTTCGTCTTGTGTACCCTGTGTTGCCTGTTTCTCTGGATTGTCCATTTTTGATTGCCCCTTCGGTATTCTCTAAGCTTTATTTAGTATTTATTTCATAGAATCAAATGTTTTTTCTGATATTGTTTGAACAACTGTAGATATTATTAGATTACTAGTGTAGGATTCGAATAAAAAAATAAATATTACTCTAAATATATCTGATTTATTCCGTTGTGTATGAACGATCACTTTTCCAGACAAAAAAATCAACCGCTATTAGTCCTATTTGAAAACACTGTCTCGTACAATACAAATAAACTAATTTACTACGGATTATCAAGTATGTCAGTTGCTTCATTCTGTTAATCCACATGATGTTCTTAAAATAGTGATAGGCGCAGACAAACATGGTTAATCTATGAGCAAAAAAAATCTTCATACTGATCACATTTGAATTTGACCTTTGCCCTTATGATCTTCATTAAGTTTAATAGTTAAATAAGGTATATAGAGCGTCTTCTGCATTTATGGTGTAAGCTGTGTTAATTAAAAATTCATCAAATCTGCTCCACTGTCATAGAAAAGAGTTGGAAGTTTGACATTAGTTGTAGTGGCATTTTTTGTCTTTCGTTTTATTTGATCACATTAATATAGAAAGTGTTACCTTTTTGGTGATAGAAAAGATGCTAGGTTTTGTGCAGCAAACAACTCTGCTTTCAAGGAATTCTACGAAAACAATATATTTATTTATATATATATAGAATTAATATTTCATGATTTCTATTTAATTATGCCAGTAATCACCCAAATTGTATGGAGTTAGAAAAACGAACACTAACTAGAAAGGGTTTTGAAACTATTTTAATATCACCTGGGTTCATCCCAGGTTTTTGTGGAGTGCGTGTTGCTCATCTTTTTAGTTTTCTGTGCAGATTACTACCTAATGAAGTGTATTTTTTCTGTTTTATTGAGGCAAATTTTAGTATTATATATTTTTCGCTATTAAAATGGGCCTGTCGATCTATTGCACTCCCGATGAAATATTGCACTGTGCAATATTCTGCACCTGGCGTCTATAGCACCGACCCAAGTTGACCTTTGAACACGATTTCTGATTGGCTTTCAGTTTTGCCGATTGACCAATCAAATAATTCGTTGTTTAATCGACTGGGAATTGGTCGTCTGCGGCATAAACAACAATGGCTGCACATGAAGCGGACAGGTTTCCGTCCATAAATGATTCCGATCTGGATGCTCTCCTTGAAGCCAGGGATGCCAACAACACAAATGCAGTATAAATATAAATAATTAGGACTTGGTAATGTTTTGCTGACATAAAGAAAAACACTTTCTTGGTAAGGTATTAGGTAATAAATCTGTTATTTAATGGTTTCAGGTGCAATAGAACCTTTGGTCATTTCCAGGACCTCAGGGCAAATATTCCAGTCTATTGCACTCGCAACCATTAAATAACTGAATAATATGCATTGAGAACTCTATATACTTATGTACTAAATAATACCTTGCCGACCCACACATACAGCCTGTCTTTCGTCTTTATCAGAAACACATCATACGAGTTTAAAGATTTGGCGCTAAACTGAACCTGTTAATGATAGAAACACAAATATTGTCAGATGAAGATTCGATAACACATTTAATAGTAGGAATATATAATAGCATATCCACGGATGAATAAAAGTCAAAGTGAATTAAAATGGGCGTTGCATAATTGTACCTACATAAATTTGATTGATGGAATCTATAGTAAATAAAAATGCTATGGTTTTGTTTTGCACGACTGAGTATATCTGATTGGTTCAAATTTATTGCGAATTTGACTTGCACTTCTTTTTAATGTAGATGGAAAGTTTAGAATGTTTGGGTAAGTTCACTTAAATATATTTTGGATATATACTGTGCATGCCGTATTACGAACACAAATACGGGCCGTGGTGGTCGTGTCCGTATAGCAGTTGGATTTATGACTACCTATGCAATCAGTACTTATCACCACTAGCTTTGTGAGTTCGAATCCCGCTCAGGCGAGGTGTACTCGATACAACATTATAATATAAAATTTGTCAGTGACTTGCGACAGGTCGGTGATTTTCTCCGACTACTCCGCTTTCCTCCACCATAAAACTGATCGCCATGATATAAATTGAAATAGTGTTGAAAGTGGCGTTAAACACCATAAGCCTCGAATGTTTGAGTATGTCTACTAAAATATATTTTGGATATATATATTGTACATAACGTATTACGAACATGGGGTACTATGATACCTTTTTTATATTCATGTAACGTTTAGAAATAAAAACATTGTATTTCTAAGTAAAGATTAAAACATATATGTCTTGGTCCTGTATCAATTTGCTTTCTATTTAATGTTTTGGATATACAAATAGTTCATGTTGTCATATAGTATTCAAAATACATTTCTATGCTAAATATATGTCTGCGAAATATGGCATACCATTGAGTCTAAAAAAAAAAGACAAACCTCTATTGCCTTTGTATTTTCAGTATCTCTTCCTCTGATGTGGAACATGTTGTTTTCAGTTCTGTATGAATCGTCATTCTTCAATACATGTAATGATAATAATAATAAGATTATCAGTCACCAGCAAGTTTAAGATATTTAAGATATTATGGTTGATTGATTGATTAATTGATTTGTGTTCAACACCAACTTTAGTGATATTTCGGCTATATCGTGGTGTTAACAGATAATGTAAGATATTTAGATGTCGCTAACATGATGGTAACCCCGATTTTTGTGTTTTTATTTTGAAATCTTCCCATTCTACCTGAATATAGTATTTACAACAGCTTAAAATATTTTTTTTTAAATCGGACGTGCAAACGAATTTAACATTTACTACAGTCGGTAAATCTATACAAGCAAGAAACAATATATTGAAATAGATAAGGAAATTGTACTGCATTTACATGGTTACCTAAAACATACCATGGTGATAATCATTTGACCTTTAAAAATCTTCATTAATGTATCTGGTTCTCTCCCTTGTTCTACTCGTATCTAAGGTAACAAAAATATATAATAAAGAACATTATTCATTGTTGTTTAGCCACTGGTAATTTAGATTGATTTCTTAACATTCTGGAAGCACTATTTCAGCTATATTGTGGACGACTGTGATTGCATTACATCGGTTAAAATCCGTCGCACTTTTGTGCCTGTTACAAGCCATGACCTATTTTTTTCGACTTTTCTCCTCTATCTTATTTCATTGTGGACTTCTAAATGTCCTTTGGCAAATATTTCATGCATATTCAGAGCATATGTGTTTAGAAGTTATAGAGGTTGACAGATAAGTGGTTCCTAGTAGGCGTAATTAGTTACATTCTTAACCATAATTGCTTAGCATTTAATGTTCAATTATACTAATAATGATATCATAGAATGGCATGCAAAATGAACAGAGAAATATAGAGGTTAGAATTATGGTGTTTAACGCCACTTTCAATCTTATGTCAATTATATCGTAGCAGATAAATATATTCATAGTCTGATATTGCATTTCTAGTGTAACATATACTTGTGTCTGAATTTGGTTTTGACAGAATTCAAAATTTGAGATACATGCAATGTACTCAAGTAAGAGGAGATCTTCACGTAACTAGAAGATCCGGATATGAAATAATAACAATACAAATACAATGGTAAACAATTAAAGCGAATGTATGCATAATACGAACAAAATATACCGTCTATCAGAATGCTTTGACACCTCCTGATCCACAATATGGGACCCATTATGATGTTCTAATTCCCAAAACTAATCAAGGAATATGCCAACATTTAAACACAAAGCATATTATAAATCCACTGGAGCAAGGTCAGGCGAGATAAAAAATAATATCTGAAGACTTCTCAAATGTACGATTACAATCACACATTGATTGAATTGTTCGTTAATATCACATGATAAGAAAGTAGATAAAAGTCGGATTTAAAAGACGTAACCATGTTCGACTTCATCTGAACAATCTTTGCATATAACAAGTAAATTATTACATGTACCTGTTCTGATGTTCCTTTGGTCTCTTGTTCAGATATACGTTTGGTGTAAATTGCTGACGCTGTTTTATCATCTATAGTGCTACGTATACCCTACAAAAGGTAAGTCATAATGTTAGATCATCACCTAAATATATTTTATCCTGCACTGGTTCTATTTGAGCAGCTAATTTTCATTGACTGGATAATGTTTTGTTATATACGTCACCGACAGATATATGGATTTTCTGGTAACCGCTTTCACGCTAAGCCGCAAATCAGTTCACTTCCTGTTGACTAAACATATCAAGAAAGATAATTGTTTAATTTTATTAAAATAACACCGCTCATGGTTTATTGTGATTTTTCTGCAAGATAAACGCAGTGTTAATGCAGTGTCTTAATCAAATAATGTGTATGTGTATTCGGCGCAAAACTGGACAAAGACTCGCCTTTGATTGTTGTTTAACGTCAAGTATTTCAGTTATATTCTTGAAGGGAAGAACAAATTTAGGTTTTGTTATCAGGTGACAATGTGATATTGAAATACGACTATGAATGGATGTTTTGATAGCCATACGTAACAGGCGACACGAAATCATGGACAGGGTCGGCTAATTAAACCTGGTAATGGCTACCGACGACGACTTAGCAAAATGTTGCATGTTGAATTTGACACCCCTAGAGCGTTGCAACCTCTGAACTCGTGGTACCCATTTACCTTTCGTACGTTTGCGAGTTGTGTATTTGGTTGGTCCGGTACAACCACTGGACACAATTTATTGGGGTATTGTACCTCAAATCGAGGAAACTATTCCCTCGGGAACAATCTGTATGGATGTTTGTTATTGTTTGTTGTACAGCACGATAATCATTTCATCCCCACAATAACTGAAAGACTGCTAAAGTTGGCGTTAAACACCAACCAATCAATCCTTTCACCCTTCTTGCTATATACCTGCCAGTAGTAGCTGCTAGTATGAACATGGCCGTTTAATTTGTAAGATGCCAGGATAACATAAGAAGACGTAGCAGCAAAGGAGACATACGAGCTGCTATCTGGTAACAGTTTGGCTTCTCCATTCTCAATTTTCCATATCTGAAATCAGACAAAAATGTTTCAATAATCATAAACTATCATTAAACAGTCTAGAAAAAGACATGGGATAATCACATGGATCGATGTAAATTAAATTAGATACATCACTGTTACACTACAGAACCGATTACAGGTAGTTTTATGTCTTATAAAACTAAAGTGTACACTTTGGTATACCATTGGTTCGTTTATATTTAATACATACAAAAATAATTCCATTATTTATCCTTTACTTGAGTAAATAAATAATATGCTTTATATAAACGTTAGAGAAAACCGAAGGGGCAATCAAGAATGGACAATCCAGAGACGCTGGCAACATTGGACACACAAGAAACGGGATAAAACAAACAAGACACAAAAAACACAACACAACACAAACGGCACAATTTGATTTAAAATAAGCAGTCGCACAATATACCTTAATTTTCCCGACATCAGTAATAACATTATTGTCTTCTATTGACTGTTTTCCTTCATGGAGTCTACAATAGTCAATGGGTTCTTCGTCTTTGATTTCTACAAACATTATATAATATATATGATGATACACGTGTAAGAGAGATTCACGCTTTCCTTTCAAACCACGTATTATCTTAAAATGAATTTGACTTTTAATTATTTCAGCTATATCGTGGCGGTCGGTTTTATTGGAGGATGAAACCGAAATACCCGGAGAAACCACCGATCTGCCGTAAGTCACTGACGAACTTTATCATATAATGTTGTATCGAATGCACCTCTGATTTCTAATTACAGGCGACCATTTGATTCAATGTTTAATGGAACTTCAGCATTATTCATTATTGTATTTGCACATCTATTTTATGCTCACGCTTGTTTAGGAAGGTAAACCAGGCAAGTTTGACCATTTACGTCTTAATCTTCCCTGCGAAATCTACCTTTGGCGAGGATATTTTACGATAAAACATATCTGTTCGTTCCATATTCAACTCACCATTTCTTTAGAAATGCCTGTACCAAGTCAGGGTCATTACGGTTTTCACAGTTTTCCGGTTGTTGACTGATTTTGTCTGTTTATATACTTATGAGTTTTGACTTTCCCTTTGTAAGATTGTTCGGAGTTCGGTAATTTTGTTATTACCCTTATTCAACTGAAATTTAAAGTAAGACCAGTTTATATTCATGGACTATTTGTATGCAACTGCATGAAAATGTTTTTATATAATATGAACATAGGGTACCTAAGTCCGAAGAAACGAACGCAGAGTATTCAAGTCTGAAAACGAATGCAAAGTATACTCAGGTTTTAATAAAAAAAAAAAAAAATAATAATAAAAAATAATAATAAGAAATAAAAAAAAAAAAAAAAAAAAAACCCAAACAAACAAGGAAGAGTGCAAACATAAATGCGAAGCAAAATAACAAAGGCATTGACTTAAACAAACTCCTACAAAATCTGGGAGTGAATTCCATATGGCTTCCAAATTAGAGGTAATAAAATGAATTATTAAAACTATATATTACCTGCTATAGTGCCAACATTATATATATTCCCAAGTCCTTTCTGGTCGTTGGTATCTGTCCATGATACAAAAAACTGTTTAAAAACGGGTGTTTCGCCACCTTCAACAACTCGTGTTGTTGCTGTCCAGTGAGGATAACCCTTCATCTCCAAGAAGTTCTACAAAATTATAAAAAATAATTAATATATGTGAAAATATGAATATCACTCAAAAACAATATGCGAAAAGGACCTTTTATTATTCTAAAAGCTGAAAGTGAACATTGTTTTATTTAAGTAATATTTACCGTAGCGTATTTCCATGCAGATGTCTTTTCGTCATGGGAGCACTTCTTACCAACCCATACAAAGATTCCACTGGTTCCAGCATCAAGTATGAAACAATCCTGTAATATTATATGGTATTAAAAGTTTAAACTAATAGATATGTACCCCATAACAAAAATCTTATATTTTCTATATACTACATACTTAGCAAATATCAAACAAATTGTTATTCTATTGTAATTTCATCATTACTATATTCTATTGTGGGTTGAAACATAACATAATGTAAAATTCTCCTTCCTCATGCATAGGTGACTTTAACCAATTTTGACTATCCTGTTGAGGCCATTTGGGTTTTCTTGCTCTAACATAGACTTTTAAATAATTCACCTTTCCCATCTTTCGACTTTGGAGCGTAACTGTACATTAAGTTAGACATCTACATTTTTATCATGACTGTTTTAATAAGAGGGTTAGGGTTATGGTATTTAACGCCACTTTCAACAATATTTCAGTTATATCGTGGAGGTCAGTTTTATTGGTGGAGGAAACAGGAGTGCCTGAGAAAATCACTGATCTATCACAAGTCACTGATAAACTTGATCACATAATGTTGTATCGAGTACACCTCGCCTGAGCGGGATTCGAACTCACAACTTCAGGCACCGATAACAAAAGTAGCTGTAAATCCAACTACCATACGACCACGACCACGACTGCCCCTGTTATATTAAGACACAGAGTACACTATAGTATAAGTAGAAATGATATTTATATAAATACGATTATATTACATTGGAATCCAAGTCTGCTTGCTGAAATGGTTTCTTCGACTTTTCAACAATTTCCATTTTTCCGGAAGCATCAGAGACACTAAATAAAGAAAAAGGCAATACAAGATTATTAAACTATTTATACATAATTATAACACTACTAAATAAAAATAAATGTGAATGAGAGTCTGTTGCCACAGAACGCAGCTAAAGAAGACATAACTCATTTTTCAATTTAATAGAAAGTCAAACAAATATAACAAAGAGGAGCGGAATATCACTTTGCATAAAGGCATCCTTACGGTCGCCATCAGTATTTGTTTAACCGTTACGGAATGTCTGTGTCACAGATGACTACGAATATTATGCGTTTGTCATGGTAAAATCCCACCCTTTCCCCGATCATGTCTTATCACTAGATTTTTAATATGGGTAGCACCACGGATGCCACTTCTGAACCAGGAACTGCTTATATTTACTGAAGCACACGGGTTCATCCCCAGTTTTCATGGGGTTCATGTTGCTCAAATTTTTGTTTTCTGTGTAGTGTTCTGTAGATCATTGTTAGTCCTTTTTCTGTTGTTCATTGTACTGCCTATTCTTCGATTTACGGTTTCTGAATACCCCTTCGATATCTTCAAATTCTTCGTCCTCAATATACAGTTTTCTGCATTGAATATTTTGTCGCCTTTGTTCTTTTGGCCATTGTATTCTCTATCCTGCGTTCCATGTACGACTTCCAGTTAATCCTTTGTTATTTTCTAACATTTCTTTAATTGACTCATACCTATATAGTTTGATTTCAGAATACATTTTTCTTTCAAATTCTGTATCATCACCACCTGTACAAGATTCAGCTATTTCAGCTTTGGATCCTAAATCAGCAAAGAATTTGATGTCAGTGTTCCATCGGATATCTAAACAATATAATTGAGGTTAAACATCTTGATAAACATAATACTTATCAAACAACAATGTTAACCATTACAAACTTAATTCACTAAATTGGATATTTATGATTTTATTATATTAACTATAACATATAATACTGTTATACTCAAACCATCCGCTTGTTCAGGGACCAATATTGTGTCTGTATTTGTATTGTGATCATAAAATTGACACACGAACCAGTGAACAGGACATGGTTCTGTTTAAATTTGCTTCATATTTCAAGAACTCAGAACTGTCATACAATTACCTATTATTCTTATTTCCGCTTTCCCACCTCTTTCTTCATCACGAATGTTTTTGGCAACCTGATGACCCTGTCCGATAAAAAATAAATCGTGTTAATTGCTGTACAAATTAGGAAATCACCTACATTAAGTGTTCACCCATATTTCTACAATACAGTAAACGATTGTTAGTGTCGGATACATATCCGTCAGACGATGTTCGCGATCCACTTCCCATTTTCTTCACCATTGGCAGCACTAGTTGTATTTTCATATTTTCCGCGGATTTACGATCTGATGGATTTGATCTATTAAGCCTCTTATATTGATATCATTTTTAGCCATTCAGCATATGGCATTCATTTCACCTCATGACGAAATATGTACATACGTTCACAGTTTACTAATAATTCTAATTGTGTTCACAAAAATATTCTGTGCCTTTTTTGCCGAAGCTTACATGTATTATAATTACATTCTCCTACAACACACGTGAATTTTAACACGCATTCTAATTGGATGCCGCTATTGGTGGATGATTTGATTGATTTATTGTGCTTAACGCGACTTTCAGCAATATTTCAGCTATATCATGGCGACCAGTTTTAGTGGTGGAGGAAGCCGGAGTACCCGGAGAGAACCACCAACCATGGGCAAGCAACTGGTAAGCTTTATCACTTGCGACTGCGAGTCGAGTGCACACTTTTTGTAATTTACAAAGCCGGGCGCAAACCCACGCCGTATTAGTGATAGGCTTGTATGAGTTATTAGGTAATCCAACTACTTAACTCATTGAGCCACCCGGGCCCCTTATTGGTGGATGCATTCAGATGAAATCGTCAAATTGACTCTCACCATGTGACAACGAAAATCCTGTTAACGATGAAAAAGGTAAATGGGAAGCGGATCGCTACTCGATTTTAGATTTATGTGTATGTTTTGTAGATCGTTGTTTGTACCTTTGTGCATTCATTAGTTGGCAAGAACCTTTGTTCTTACAGTCAAAATCACAAGAAAAATGTGGTATTGACCAGATGTCGTATTGATCATGGTAGAGTTACACAAAGTTATTTAATATATCACGATGAAAGCATTCAGTGTAATTCCAATTATTCACTGAAATATATTTTAATCGGCTGCGTAACTGCTACTGACGGGTGCCACTAGTGGAACATGAACTGCTTACCCTTCCGGAGCACCCGAGTTCACCCCAGTTTTAGTGCTAATCGATCTTAAGTTTTCTGTGTAATGTTTTGTAGATCGTTGTTTGTCCTTTTGTCCTTTTACATTTGGCCATTGGCATTGTGTTGTCTGTTCTTCTTCGATATACAAATTCTGATTACCCCTTTGATATCTGCAAACTCTTTTTAGCCAGTAAATATGGTTCGGATAAATGGAAGTTAAAAGCAATCTGATCATTTACATTCACTGGAACATATTATAAAAAATATATCACCAATAGTAATAATGACTGTCCCGTAAACAATGTTATTATGTAATCTGTACTTCATACACACAGTTTGATTGCATAAAGAAATTAAAGCGACTTTGCAGAACGATACAATTCTTAATGGAGACAACAACTACATATATTGTTTAAAACTGAGACTTCGGCTGTGAATATGATTTGTTGCTTTGTTGCAATAGGCATATTTACACAAAACATGCTTTCAGTAAATAATGATCTTCTGTTTCTTTGTGAAACTCTACAAGACACAACAGAAGATAAGATGAGCCTATGGACTTATATATTGATTGCCACAAAGGGGAATAATGGTTAATGGATAAGGTTATACAATTTTGCCTCGCAACGGGTAATCAACGAACACTACAAACAACTCTATTGCATTAAAAGGTAAACCGTATTGGGACTGCCATTGTTAATGGAAGATGAGGTTTAACAGGACACAGAGACAAATTAATGCAAGTATGATCGGATGGACAATAATAGGTAAATATATTTTGTGTTTATAGTATACAATACAATCATATACAATGTAGAAACATACGATACAAAAATGTGCAGTATACACTCTTTACATTCGAATATAAAGTGACAGTCTAACTATTACTTTACCTTCATTCGCTCAAACGTGCTGCTCTGTGGACCATTCCAAAGATGTAACGTCTGACCACAGTCGAGCAAGAAAACATCTCCTTGATTCAATGAACCACAGCAACATTCTACCTAAACAAACAATATAGTAACTTTCACTTATTTAGATCAATAATTAATTTTTAGTGATGACGATATAGATCTTGAATTGATCAAATGAAAAACAAGGCATACCACACAGTCAAAATATTTAAAGTGTTAAATCGGAAAATTGTAGAAATATAGCCCCCTCCCCCCCCGAAAAAACAACACCAAAACATAGATACTCTTAGCACACATATACTAAATGTCTGTTCGCTCTACTGACTTGGTGCAGGCACTGTAATAAAAAGTTATATCGTTCTAAACCTTTCTTAGAGAAATGATGAAGCCAGACAGATACGTTTGACACATGTGCGTAAAGGAATGTCGATCCTGACTGGGTGAACAGCGCTAGACTGCTATCTAACGTCAAAGGAGCAATTTTCAGCTATGATCATGGTGAGAACAAGTTGCAATTGATGGGATGATGATGGTGTCTGCTTTGTACCAGACTCACACACTTGTAAGGATAACTATAGAACTAGCTCAATGAAACAACAGTCTACGGGAACACATGTCACACCACTTGGACACATTATCCTGATTCCGAGACAACCAGTCTTTTCCCTAACTCCTTAATGATGTGTGCTAAGCGAAGAAACAACACATACCAGTTTGACAGTCTTTGGTTCGACCCGACCGGGACTCGAACCCATTATCGTACTTCTAATCTTGAACCTTATTCATGATATATTTATTCTTCGTGACACTGAAGTTGCCATATTTTTATATACCTTTTCTATTAAAAAGAGTAAATGGCCTTGGCCACAATTTAAATATTAGTTATTAGATAGTTCACAAGGCCATTTAAAGTTTGTCCTCTATCTATGCAAACGACTTGAATGCACCATACAGCCAATCAAATGAAGTACCAAGAAAATACTAATACATGTACTCTTTTGAAGTGTCTGGCATTAGTAACACAAACATATGTAATACACAGGTTCAGGTTGGGTTCATGGTGTTTAACGCCACTTTCAACAATAGTTCAGTTATATCGTGGCGGTCAGTTTTATTGGTGGAAGGGAACCTGTCGCAAGTCACTGAACATTTTTATCACAATTGTTGTATCGAGCATACCTCGCCATGAACAGGGTTCGAACTCACAACTTTTGTGATGATAGGCACTGATTGCACAGATAGTTGTAAATCCAACTACCATACGATAACGACCACGACGACCACTGTAATACACAGTGATAGATGGTATTACCCTTTATAGAGACTTAAGATTGTTCTCACCTGTTTGACACGAACGTTTTTCTTTCCTTTAATTTGAAACAATCGTTTCTCATATTTTCCGCGTTGTACCTTTCGAAATCCGGATTCAACACCTCCTTTTAAATACCTTGAAGATATTTTAATTTACTTAATTAATTGATGTCTGAACTTGACTTACTAAAGATAATGTTATTTATTAATTGTATTGGTGGCGATAGTGATTTTAATAGACGAAAAGATAAGAATGGAAATAACGAAGTAAAGTGTAAGCAGACAAGCTGACACAATGGGCAATTCTGAAAAACTAACAACAGAGCCAAGAGGACATATAAAATACCGGAATGCTTAGGGTAAAGGAAGTTCACAAAAGTTTACAAAATAGACAGGAAATGAAAAGAGTGAGTGATTGTTGCTTAACGCCAACTCAGCAATTTTTCAGCTATATCATGGCGAGAAAAAATACTTTTTTAATGAAATGATGATGAAATCCGCTTTGTTCTAGACCAACACGCTAAGTTTATTTTTATAGTGCTAGCTCACTGAAACAACAGTCCGCGGGTAGACATGTCGCTCCACTCGGACACATTATTCTGATTCCGAGCCAATCAGTATTTCCTCTAAGTTCTTAGTGATGCGTGCTTAGCGGAGAAGCAACAAATACCAATTATATAGTTCTTGGTTTCACCCGACCGGGGCTCGAACCCAATCGAGGCGAGCACGCTAACCATTGCACCACCGATGCGGTTGAAATGAAAAGAAAATAATAATTTCGAGTAAAGAAACAATACAAGAACAACCAAGAAAAGAAAGGCAGTAGTACTCAAATGAAAAATCTATCAAAGAACACAATATTACAAAGGTATGTTTACCAATGTCTTTGAACTATCTTTATAGTCCTATATGTTTGTTTTTCCAGGGAGTATATTAAATGATTTCATTAAAAGTTTGCCTTGGACAAACCTAATTGTGATAATTGGCTACTGAAGACTTATTAATTGTTGAACTTAATAAATAAATATATACTTTAAAGTTTTCATCTTAAAATGCATACATTTCGACATTGACAGTTTAAAGTATGACACTATTATAATAAATTAAATACAAAGAACGAAAAAATTGTTAATATTACAAAAAATTCTTACCGAATTCCTTTGACAAAGTAAGACAGAAATAATTTAGACTCATGATCTTGCACCTGAAATACATTGTGAATACATTATAGAACAACAAAGCATGTTTTCTTATTATAAAGAGGGGAGGGATTAGTCTCCATCAAATATATGTGCTTGTCTGTAGCCATATAAATCGGCTTCTATAATTCTTCTTTCTTTAAAAATACTTAAACTATATTTGCATTTGTTCCGGAGTTTAAGTAGATATACACACTATTTTATTGTCCATTATAAATGATCATTGTGATAAAAATAGATAGCAGGTAAAATATATTTATGTTAAATAAACGTTAGAAAAACCAAAGGGGCAATCAAGAATGGGCAATCCAGAAAAACTGGCAATATTTGGCACACAAGACACGAGACGAAGACAAACAAAACAAAAAACACAACGCAATGTGTGTTGGACAGCACTATACGCAAACAAACACAAATAACGTAAATAAGACATGAGCCCTCCAACAAATAATTGGAGGTAAAGACGAATCGAAGATCGTTTTTATGTGGAAATCGTAACTACACGGAATTAAGAATTAAGAACGTAAAGGCACATAATAGGACAACACAAAAAATTAAAAAGATGTAAACATTATACACAAGTAATTAAAAATTTATAATCTTAACTAAATGTAAAACTTAAAACTTCCATTAACTATTGAAACTCATGACAGCCACTTAGCTTATTTCCGAATACATTCTACTTCGGTTATAGATTAGATATTTACTATCTTATACCGAATCGCACGTTTTCGCGCGAAACAAATTATCCTTCATACAAGCTATTATTTTCTAAAAACATTTTTGGATAGTATAATGGTATTTATTTAATAATAACCTCTCGATATTGAACTGGTCCTCCTCCAAGATAGTCATCTAGTTCAACTGTTTTATATGCAGCCACCCCTTTTTCATCCTATAAATAGAATAAAGAAATTAATGAAAACATATTTACATATTTAATGTATTCACTAAAGTACGAGGAGAAACTACAACTCTAAACAAATAATCAAAAGTAAAACCTTGTATATTGAGTAGTAATGTATTAATGACTTTACACGCCAATGGAACAACGCTATAGGAATTGTGGTGATTAACGGAACTGTCAACAATATTTCAGTTATATCGTGGTGGTCAGCTCTATTGGTGGAGGAAACGGAGTAACCGGAGAAAACCATCGACCTATCGCAAGTAACTTTATCACATAAGGTTGTATCGAGTACTCCTCTCCAATTTCACAATCTTAGTGGTGATAGGCACTGATTGCATAGGTAGTTGTAAATCCAACAACCATACGACTACAACGGTTCGGAAACACCATTATAAAATCAGAAGATCAAATTATATGACGATACAAACAATTCCAAACAATCATGCCATTGTCTAAAAGACAATCCATAAAACGAGACGATTTTTTTAGTTTTTAATCAATAATATAATGGTTGAATTCAAGAAAACAGTACAAATAGAAAGATAGAAAGCATTCTGTAAAATTCAAAAGCATTTATTTTCATACGACTTGTGTAATAAGACGTATTTCATCTAAAATTCCATAGTTGGTAACCCGTGGCTGACAACGTTCTAATTAGTCTCCACTGATTACAACGATGAGTAGAACTACACTTGTAATTCGAACGCGATCAGCTGTTGGTTACCGACTATGCTAAAATACACACATACATCTGTTTTTATATACCCCCGTATCTTTTTAAATATGAGTAGAGTCTCGAGAATGAATTAGAGTATGGAATTGTTATAAATATCTGTAGTTAATTCCATCTTAACTTTTCAAGTATTAATATGGCCAATTTACGCAGTAATATAATTATTGCCTTTCTTTTGGTCTTATTCTTCTATTTACGGCTGTTACCCCTTTGGTATATTCAAACTTTTCTTTAGCACATTATATGGAAACCATTTTCAAAGAGTGAATTTAATATATTTACCTGTGATGTTTCATTTCCTAACCAGAAATGAATGCTCCACTCCAATTTTCCACTTTTAATATTTTTCTTTGTCTTTAAAAATATACATTAAATGTAATAAGGAAATTTAAGCATTTAATTATGCATTACAACACTAATTTACTACGTACAAATGAGGGGAACGTTATGGTATTTAACGCCACTTTCAACAATATTTCAGCTATATAGTTGCTGTCAGTTTTATTGGTGGAGGAAACTGGAGGACCCGGATAAAACCACCGACCTGCCGCAGGTCAATGACAAACTTTATCACTTAGTCTTGTATCGAGTAAACCGTGCCATGAGCCGGATTCGAAATCACAACTTTAGTGGTGTTAGGCACTGATTACATAGGTACTTGTAAATCCAACTACCATGCGATTACGACCATAACAACCCCCAAATACAAATGGAATCAACATCAAAAGGTATATAAGATATTAACAATGAAATAGAAATATGAAAACGAGTTGATTGGAATAAGTTGGATAGGTTGATTCATTACGTTTTCATATTTTAGAATAATAAGATTCACAAATGTTTATATTTGAAAGAGGTACATGTATATATTTATCGTAATTTGTTACAGTAATTATTTCAATAGATCGTGTGTGTAGGGGCCTGTGCAATCAGTGACTATCACCACTAAAATTGTGCGTTCGAATCCCGTTCATGGAGAGGTGTACTCGATACATCATTATGTGATAAAGTTTGTCAGTGACTTGAAACAGGTCGGTGGTTTTTTTTTCTCCTGGTACTCCGATTTCTTCCACCAATAAAACTGACGCCACGACATAACTGAAATATTGTCGTAGGTGGTGTTAAAAACCATTAGCAAAAACAAACCATGAATTGATTTTGATATATACATATAATGCTTCATCATGTTACAATCAGATACTATTTAACACATGAATAGAAAACAATAAATACTTTGATTTAGTCATTTTTTCCATTGTAACATATGTCAACTACGATATTATAACAGTGCAAACGGTACATATATGTAAATTATAAAACATACATTTAATTGTTACGTCTTACGTCGCTTAAGACGTGATGACTAGAAATCTGAAAACTTAGATTGGGATATGTCATCACTATGACGAATTGACTCGAATTGTACGTCTATGGAAGGTTCCTCGAAATTGTGCAACAGAGTCAGAATTCCAAGATGGTGGCTTTCACTTCTTAACGTTTACTTTATTGTAGTTATTGAAAATATGGGTGAAGTAATACGGTTAATGCTACAGTATTTATTTTATAGAGTGAAAACAAATATGGTATAAAATCAACCACTTGGATACCAAACTGAGGTCACGTCATTGTCAAAAATACTATTCGTATAAAAAACTATTACAATTAATTGATTTGTGAAAACATGTAGAAATCGGGCATATTTATATAATAATGTGGTCTTGTCTTCGGTGGGGTAATATGTCTCTCAGACCTGGGTAATATTTTGGCATATTACCTGGACAAGACCACATTAATATCATTATTATACTGAGTGTCTAATTGTCCAGGTAATACGCCATATATTACCCAGGTAATATGCCAAAACATTACAGTACCAAATATCACTACAGAAACTTACACGAAGTATAATAATGAACAATAATAGGTCCTATGCCATCACAGGAATGTTTTTTTTTTGAAAGGCGTCATTACTGTAAATGGTAATTATGAGATTTAAAGAAAATATAAATGAAATATAACAAACCAACATACGGACGTGTAATATTATATATGAATCGCCAGTGTAGAATTCTCCATAACTTTTGGGATCTTGTGGAACGACTTTCATTTTCTGTTAGATAAAATAATACGTCCTATTATGTTATTATAGAACGATGTACATCCTTTCTCTACCGATTTTGCCTCTTTCTATGATTTTGATTTTGGTTTTGGAATTGTTCTGACAGCATGGAATTTGTTGTTTTTCTTCTTATATGTTCACTAGCATGTGCGTTTTCTTATCTTATTTATCATAGTAATATTAATCGGATGTAGCCTAGTTATATGTCTGAACAATTACCAATCGCTTAAAACGCTAGTCACAAAATATCTACTCAGCTATAAAACACATACGATATAAAACCTTGTCACACAATACTATGAAGCATGAAGATTTCTAAAGAATCTTAAATTGCATGTACTTTTTACGAGATTTATCAATTTGCACTGAACATGTTCAAATTGATATATAAAAATATAGTTGAGTAACATACGCTCTAAATATATGGTTTTATCCTTTTAAAGTTTTCTTTTATTTGTACATATGACCCGTTTGTTTTATACACAAGTATGTTTTATTTCTAATGATCTTCTACGTGTCTAAGGTAACATAAAATTTGTTCACGCCATGATACAGCTGAAATATTGCTTTAGTTGGCGTTAAACACCAATTCATCAATCAATCAATCTTACCTCTATTCTCCAGATTTCCAAGCCAGCACCTTGTCCAGAATTAAGGAAAACTTTATCCACTGTCTCCATCCCGTTCTACATGCTTAGAGGAATCAATACAAAACACAGTTCTACGAATTTTAAGGACATCATGTAACAATCAATATACAAAATAAAATTAGAAACCACATGTTACATGTTGTCACAAAATATACCTGATATTATTGACAATTCACTGGCTAAATTATTGAATTTATCCAAATGATACTGTTGTTTAATTGATTCGAATGCATCAATGGCTCCACAGAAATTGCTGCCGATTAAAATATCCATAGCTTTGTTTATGTAATGTTTATAATCGGGGATATTGTAGAAATGTTTACCCCAAAATAAAATCCTTTCCTATCCAACTGTGAAAGTAATGTTAACGGAGTATAAAGCCCATTCTCAATGAAATGTTAAAAATAGTATCCTCTCTACAAACTAAAACTATGCCCTATACAGCAACAAACCAAGCATTCTCCTTACAGCTACAGTATATATTGAAGTATACTGTTGGTGATTTCCATATCAGATGATGTTCATGACCAAACATTCTACTTACAGCTACAGTATATATTGAAGTATACTGTTGGTGATTTTCATATCAGATGATGTTCATGGCGCTTAACAGTAACACAACTGGTGTCACATGTGGAGCAAGAACTACTAACACTACAGGAGCACCTGAGTTCACCGTCTGTTTCATAGGATTTTAGGAGTGGTTGTTAGGCAAAATTGTCCCTTTTTGTCCGATCTGAGCAATCACCTCCTTTTACTTAGTCAGAAAGGATACGAATGTTAACGAACATCACAGAGATAAATGACCACCGATATGTTCCATTTGTCGGAAACACCTCCCTGTCCTTTCCTCATTCATAACTTATCATCGGGTTTGTAACTAGATTAACACACGACGGGTGTCACTAGTGGAGCAGGAACTGCTTACCCTTCCGGAGCACCTGAATCCCCCAGGTTTTTAGTGTGGTTCGTGCTACGCGATCTTTAGTTCTATGTGCATGCTTTGTAGATCGTTGTTTGTCCTTTTGTGCATTTTCTTTTGGCCATTGTGTTGCGTGTTCTTCTTCGATATACGGATTCTGATTACCCCTTTGAAATCTTCAAACTCTTCTAAGTACACACCTATATACAGATTAAAGTAAAGGAACAGAGCTTTACTCCTGTCAATAGACTTTGTCGTTTTAGGTGTAATTGTATGTATATAATTTATTTCCCAGATGCTGAAGTTATCAACAAGAAACAAAATATGTATCTTACAAATTCCGTCATCATTTTGCCAGAAATTACATAAATAGTTTACAAATACAACCTTTAAAACACCATCCACATAGGCTCTCGTCAGGTTAATAGCAAGGAAATTAGACAGTATATTTGTACACGCGTTCTCATGAATAAAACTGAAATATTATTCATTTGACGTTAAGATAGAGTCATTCAACCAATTAAATCATTTCATATTCAGCTGCCAATTAGTTTTTCTTATATTTGCCATCTTTTGAAAGCTGAAGTCTACAAAGTAAAACAGACAATATATTTTTCCCACAAGATGGGCCAATTTGAACACGTATTACAAAGTCATGGCTAGTGATACAAATGTGAACAAAAACAACTTTCTGACGAAAATATAGCATGATTTAGGACAGGTAGAAAGATACATTAAAATGAACAACAAAAATATCGCAATTTGCAACTGTTTACTGCCACTTTGTTGCCTTTTAAAACGGGGGTAAACCCCACCCCCAAGAAAGATATGTTGTTCTTTGCTCCAAATTTTCAACCAAGTACATTAAAAAAAAGTAATCGTTTTTTTTCAGCCCTTAAGGACAAAAACTGAATTTTCTTTATGAAAAAAAACGTCGAGCTGTTCATATTCTAATATTTCCAAATACGAAGATATGTAAGAAATAAATAACGTGTAAGTCTTAGCATAGCGCATAAGTTCAAACCCGAAATGATTTTACTTTATTTTACATTTAGCTAACAAATTAAATTAAATACATGTAATAATCATTGTGAAAAACTCATGTTTATTAAAAAGTAAGAAGAAACCCTGCCTCATTATGCATAGGTAAAAAAGTTATTTATGATGTTTCTTTTTCTTCTTCCTTTCTCTCTTCTTTGCATTTGTATTTGGTTCTTTTATACATTTGCTAGCATTGTTTTCTTCAGATTTTGTTACTAAACAATGTTTGGCTTGGTCTAAATTTGAATGATTTGTACCAGTATTTTTCACTTTTTCTTTAGTAACGTCTCCATGTATTTTTTTCTGTTCTTCAAAGAAGACTTTTTCAAAAATTTTACTGTGGACAGAACTATTTGAATTTAGTACCATTGGGGAATGCTTACTGTCAGTTTGTTCTATTGGTGGTGTGCTATGTTTGATTCGTTTTTCATTAAAAGTCTTGCTTATTGCCTGTGGTAAGTCTTGCACTCTGCTTTCTACGGTAGATGAATTTTCTGTCTGTGATTTAGATAAGTACATAGTTCCGATCTCACTAAGGCTTTCTATTGATTTCTGTCCTTTTAAAATATTTGAATGTCGAGAACCGCCAGATGAAAAGCTTTTCATACGGCTATATTCTGGTGTCGAGCATTTGTTCTTAATCGGAATTCGTTCCTTTGCCACATGTTTAGAATTGTTTGACTTACGGGACACAACGCTAGCGTAAGATACTGGATATCTGTTGTTTTCGTTATTTAATTGAATGGAACCAGTTTGATCTTCATTTCGCATATCGTTTACTTGACAAACGTTCGTGTTATTACTGATGTTCTCGTCCATGTTATCATCTAAAGGACCTGTTCTACTTACTGAATCAATGTCTGTAGATAAAACGAACACATCATCATTGACTATGTCCGCCAAAATATTATCTGCTAAGGTTGCTTCGTTATCATCATTCTGACTTAGGTCATGTGAGATTGATTCAAGCCATGTCACTGTGCTTGGAATATTTGTATAGTCAATATTCGTAGAGTTTTCACTGTTTTCTGAACGAATGGATAAACTTCCTTTAGAACGTTGACCTTCTGGAACATTTGTACCGTATGTCTTACGTGTAGAAGTGGTGCTGATGTCACCTAAACTCCCGGTACTATCAGACTTTAAACTGGCATGCACGAACAGATTTTGGTTTGAATTTCGACATCTGCATATCATTTCTGGGAAACGAATTGTGTTAATTCTTGCAGAAATATGCTCATACTTTTTTGCTAAGGCTTCCTGTAAGATCTGTCGCGCTTTTCGATGATCATCCGAACACTTTATTTGAGTAAGGATCATATCCCAGATCATACCATTGTCGCTTTCCACGACATCTAATGTCAATTCAAATGTTTCTGTAGACACAAGTCCATTACTGTATATTTTATCCATAACATCTTTTACTAGAACATCTTGTTTTAAGATACACACCAGACATCTAGGGTCTGGAGTAGACTTGGAAAATTCGGTGTTTTTCCTGTTGTAGGATTCCATCAAGTTTTTAGCTATGTGTGGATAGTTTGACGTTTTCTGAAGTTTTTCTAGAAATACAGTGAATTTCTTCCCACTTTTCCTTCGTAGATGTAGAATGAGTTTACGAACTTGATCTCTCCTTGCAGGTTTCCGTATTATTTCAGCGGCTTCATCACTTGTTAAGCACTCGCCCGTCTGAAGGTCATCCAACAGAGCCGTGTTTTCGAGGTCAATATCTTTGACCATCTGCTCCAAATTTTCTTTTAGAACTACGGTATGTAAATCGTCAAAACTGTCTGTTTTCTCTGAAGATAAATGTAAAAGTTGTAATTGGGTAATTATTTAATTATCATAATTATAAAGATAGACCTCCTATAGACAAAGCCATTCCATATCGGTTAATCAAATCATGATGGCAAACACAATTGAAGTGATTACTTCAACTTAACCACTAAGATCCCTCGGTTCTGTAGATTCATTGTTAACAGCAACCCTTTATTAAGGAAATATTGAAAGATAAACACAAGCTCTAGACCTGAAATATCGCATCAACATCAAATGAGATATATATCCTCCATATGCATGATCTGTGGGAACCTCGCTACATATAATTGAAAAGTTCGCAATGGGAAAATTGTAAAAATATCTCCTGTTGTGAAATTTTGTTATCAATAAACCCTCGCTGTCAATTTTGAGCTAGTTGTAGGAAAAGGTATGAGGCAAACCTAGCTGTATTTATAGTATCCTTTATTTCAAATTCAATTAGATAGATGCGATCAACATAGTCACTAAGCTTTCATTTATTCAGTGAAATTACATCATGAATATAGTGGACCGTAAAATTAAAGGACAGGGCTATCTTCTATTCTTATATCAAGTTATGTTATAATGAGATAAAACCTTATATTTATCAAAATAAAAACATAGATATCAAATTTAGTGCGCACGACCAGTTTCTGCAATAACCTTTATCAGGTACGCTCAGAATAACCTTTATCAGGTACGTTCATAATAACCTTTATCAGGTACTTTCAGAATAACCTTTATCAGGTACGCTCAGAATAACCTTTATCAGGTACATTCAGAATAACCATTATCAGGTACGCACTATGATTTTTTTTATAACGAGTTAAAATTATATGCTTACCTAATGTTATCATATAGCTATAGCCCTATAATAAAGGTCGTCTTAAAAATAAGTTTATGTACTATACATACCAAATGATTGATTGTTGTTTGATGCCAACTGAGAATTTTCTCAGCCATATTATGGCGAGAACAAGATACTTTAACATGAGATGTTGATTTCTGCTGTTTCCTAGACCATCTCGTCTAATTTGGATTTAGTAGTGCTAGCTCACCAAAACAACCGTCCACAGAAAGACATGTCACTTTATTTGTACCTATTATCTTGACTCCAATCCATCCAGTCTTTGCTCTTGCTTCTAACATGCGTGTTTAGCGGGCAAATACCAATTTTGTTGAAGTTGGTTGAACTTGATCGAGATCGAATATATGATCACTATCGCATGCGGTAGCGTACTTGCCTCGGGTGTGGTAGTCGTAGGTTCGAGACTCGACCGAGTTAAACTAAAGACTATAAAATTTATATTTGCTACTTCTCTGATTAGCACGCAACATTAAGGAGTGAGCAAAACCTGGCTGGCTGGAAACAGGGATAATGTGCTATAGCGAAGCAACTTGTCTAACTGTTGTCTGTTGTGTCAGTGAACTAGTATTATAAATATCTAGCCAAGCGTTGGTCTATTACACAGCAGAAATAACCAACATCTCATGTAAATGTTACTTGTTCTCAACATGACAAGGTAAACTTGACAAATGAAATTGTAACAATGGAAGTTGAGTTTGATCTTTGTGTGAGATATATTGGAAAAGTAAAAAATGTTTGAAGATACAAAAAGGTAATCAGAAGCCATACATCAAAGGAAAAACAATATATTGGCCAAAAGCCATACATCAAAGGAAAAACAATATATTGGCCAAAAGCCATACATCAAGGAAAAACAATATATTGGCCAAAAGCCATACATCAAAGGAAAAACAATATATTGGCCAAAAGCCATACATCAAAGGAAAAACAATATATTGGCCAAAAGCCATACATCAAAGGAAAAACAATATATTGGCCAAAAGCCATACATCAAAGGAAAAACAATATATTGGCCAAAAGCCATACATCAAAGGAAAAACAATATATTGGCCAAAAGCCATACATCAAAGGAAAAACAATATATTGGCCAAAAGCCATACATCAAAGGAAAAACAATATATTGGCCAAAAGCCATACATCATAGGAAAAACAATATATTGGCCAAAAGCCATACATCAAAGGAAAAACAATATATTGGCCAAAAGAAAAATTGATAAAAACCAACAATGGTCGACAAAACACCAAACAGAAAATAGCAAAATTGAGCAACACGAACCCCTCTAGATACTACTGAGTTGGTTATTCAAATGTAATGCATACTGAACTCACGACACAGACATAGATGTAACATTTTGAAAGCTGACTCTGTGTGTGTGTGTGTGTGTGTGTGTGTGTGTGTGAGAGAGGAAGGAGGTGATAGTAGATTAGAGGAGGAGGTGTAGTTAATCGTAGATTTTGAATTGCATTTATTTCTATTCGTCATCTTCCTCAAGGCATACATTAATTACTAAAATATATGTCTAATTAGAAATTGATCTGATGTTGAATCTTTGGCCGGAATCAATTTGCGCCAATTAGCATATTCAAAATGATTCAATTGCGCCACTGTCTATATTTTTTATGGTTTTAATTGCGCCAATAAATGAAATTCAACTGCGCCATATTTACCTGTAAATTACCTGTACTTAAAATCCACCTGTGATGTAAATCTATTGTCTAAACTCTCCATTATTTTTAAGGAATGGAGAGTTATGAACAATGTGGACAGGGGCGGAGCTAGAGTTTAAAGGTCAAAAACCTCAACCTGTTTAGAATTGCAAAATTGAATAACAAACAATTTATTTAAATTTCTTTGTTACAAGATTAATACTTAATAAAATTAATAAACTACAATGGGTGGATTTTAAGTTGGAGAATGTCCTCGTATCTCTCCATTCCTTAAAAAATTATTTTTAAGGAATGGAGAGTTACTCGGACATTCTCCAATACATAATTTACCTACATACCTTTCGGTATAAAATTTAATTGTTCCATTGAACACTTTTCAAACTTAAGGATACTCACAAGCGAATAAATTGTTCAGTAATAAGAAAGTTTTCAACAAGTAAAGATGTCTGAAATTCCATTCAAGAAAATTGAATCTGATAGGGGGAAACCTGTCATTGTAGTAGAAGACCAGAAATTCCGCCAGGTCTTCATTAAGAAGAATGGAGAAATTAGATGGAGATGCACCGTAAAATCCTGTTCTGCTAGGGTATTTACAGATGAGACAATTAGCATAATTCTAAGTGGTGAATTGGACCATATACATGAGACAAATGCGCAAAAACTAGAACGACAGATTTTGAGAACAGCTTGTAAAAGGAAAGCAGTGTTTATGATGTCAGAACGACCTTCGAAGATCATCAACTCTGAACTCTTCAAAATGGATGAAGAAAATTTGGAAAAGAAAGACTTAAAATACGTACGTCAATCTATGTACAGGGAAAGAAGGAAACTTTACCCGGCACAACCCAAAAATCAAGCCGAATTCCACAATATTCTTGATGATATTGGTGTTGTAACAAACAAGGATGATCACTTTGTGCTGTGTAATGATTCTGAAAGTGGGATAATTTTATTTGGATGCGAGGCTAATTTGAAATTTCTATGTACAGTTTCAGAGGAAATTTTTGCTGATGGAACATATAAATGTCCTAAGTATTTCAAGTAACTATATACGATACATGGCTTTAAGAATGGTCATTACATTCCACTGGTCTTCTGTTTGTTACCATCAAAATCAGAAGCCTGTTACAGGAAAATGTTTTCATTACTCGACGACAGCTGCAAGAGATTCAACCTTGATTTGTGTATTAAAACAATTCATCTAGATTTTGAAGATCGGATGCATGTAACAGTTACAAATTTATTCCCAGATGTTGTTATTAAATCTTGTAGATTCCATCTCGGTCAGGCATGGTGGAGGAAAATACAGCCTATAGGTCTGGCAAAGGAATATAAGAAAAATGTCACTGACATTAGTAAATGGTTACACCATTGTTTTGGATTAGCTTTTCTTAATTCGGAAGATGTAGGTGACAGTTTTGCTGAGGATTTGATTCCTGATATGCCAAGTGACAACAAAGTTCAGGACTTTGCCGATTATGTGTTGTCAACATACGTAGATGATAACGCAATGTTTCCACCATCAGTGTGGGATGAAATTCCGTCCAACTCTAGACGAACAAATAATGGACCTGAAGCATTTCATTCCCATTATAACGAACAATTCTACTCCTCACATCCATCTATGTTTGTGTTTCTAGACACTCTTACAAAGATTCAGGCAACGACATACATAAAGATCAGAAGTACCAGCTCAGAAGCTGTCAGAAGTAGACATGATTCTGAAAAGGAAAACTTTGCAATGGAAAAATACCAAAAACTATTACGAGGTGAAATTAGCAGAAAGCAGTATGTTTGCATTTTGAGTTATAAATACCAGCCACTAGTTTAACTGTACAGATACTTGAGTTTAACTGAACTTTAGCTGTAAATAAATAGACTGTCGTTCAACGTTTTAATTTATCATATTTTATAATAAATGACTTTAACTCTGCCAGTGTTAAAACTGCCGGTCCCGGATAAAAGAGGAGGGAAGTCATTAAATTAGTTTCTTTAAAATAAATGTCTTTAAAGTAAGACAATAAATTTATAACAATGGCGCAAATGAATGTCTATTTTATTGGCGCAAATGATACCCATGGCTTGAACAAATAAGTGGCGCAGAAGTAGTATTGGCGCAAATAAGTTGTGGCGCAAATGAATGCATTTTTGGCGCAAATCGATATCGGCCGAATCTTTACCTTATGTATGTATTTATTTGTTTATTATCTTAGGTCAGATATATATTTTATTTGTTCAAATATGCAAAGATGAAAAAACACAAGATATGCAAACATACAGAAAGTTTTCTGATTAAATACAAGCAGTGTATTTAATTATATCATTAATTTGATTGCTCTGGACTACTACAATTAACTTTAATGTCTTAATGCTTACGATTTCCAGAAATCGGAAGTAGATGGGTAGATCTTCCTGGTTTAAGCCTTGCTAACTGTCGTTGTATTAACTCCATGCTGTACTTTAAATGTACGAACTGATCTTCTGTGTCATTCTTAAGTTTATCCAACTTCTGAAATACATTTTACACGAGAAAATGTATTCAGTAAATAATACAATTTCTTTAATGTTGCAAAGGATAGTGGGTTTTAAAAATAAATAAATTGGGTCAAACATTTATTATCGATTTGAACTGTTCTATGCTTCAAAGTATTTTGGGAATTAAAAAATACACCCATTTTCTCTAAATTTCAATTCCTTATAT
Organism: Bathymodiolus septemdierum; assembly: GCA_963383655.1. Classification (NCBI taxonomy): domain Eukaryota; kingdom Metazoa; phylum Mollusca; class Bivalvia; order Mytilida; family Modiolidae; genus Bathymodiolus; species Bathymodiolus septemdierum. The sequence goes on along the minus strand of OY726522.1, from coordinate 23,165,140 downwards.
TTTGTAAGACAGACTTACCTGTATGATTTTAGTATATTCTGTAGTTGTTGTCGCGTCCATTTTTTAAAACGTTTTCTAAAAATAGACGCTAGGATTTCCCATATAATATATTTAGGGGTTCACAAGGGGAAGTTCCACCGACAATGGGATAATTTGTTTTAATGTATTTAGTAGAATACTAAAATACTTCTTTTTTTTATCAGATAAGATTTCATCAAATAACTATTTAAAGGTGTAGAAAATATGGAAGTACCGTTCGTTTAATGTCACAGTAATGACAAGGATCAATTGTTTATTTTCGTTCTTGTTATCATCGATTTTCTATCCCTTGATTCGTATTTGTTGTGGATCGTGATGCGGGCATTCTCCTTTAGTCGTTCTCGGTGAAAATTATTTTACGTTCTTCGTTATAATCATCTATCATTCGCGTTATTAAACTTAATTTTCAAATGTAGTCTCTCTGAAGACATGTCTGCTTTACCCAACTCGTTATTGTCAATAGTACAGACATCCTTAATGGGCGCCTCAACCGGAAGTTGTTGACACGACTAGTGTGGAGGATCTGGCTGGGGGGGGGGGGGGGGGGGGGGACGTAATTTATCAAATATTTGGAGTCTCTTATCTTTTGGGAAGTGTGATCAGTAAAATAAATAGTTGGTGAACCGTAATAAAATTCCTTCGTTGTCCCCTCTAATAAAGGCAGGAAATACCACCACTTTCTCTAATCGTTAAATCGTGTAGTTATTGTGTGCTTTAACGTTATCAAGTAAACAACCAATAACAATAAATAGTTGGGTTTCTCAAAACAAAAAAGAGGGGGAGAGAACCGAGAATCTTTATGCCTAAGATAAAGTAAACTTGTTATATTTAAATATTATATTGACTTATATAACACAATAACTCTGTTTTCAAAAACAACACAACAGATCCAAGAACAGCTTAAGTTATCCGTATTTGAAATACAGAACAATAAAAGTAATAAATAGGTGAACGACCAATCCTTTGGATGTCCCATGGTACTCAGAAAACTAACAGCAGGCACCGCACCAAAATCCGGGAATAATTCAGGTGCTCCAAAACAGAACAAGGTGGAGGACTGTCGTCAGTGGCCTATGTACCACCAAGGTGCAACAAGCGTAAGCAAGTAAGCAAGCCAAAAGGGCAAGAAGTTCCTGATTCACTATCATCAATTGTCGTGTTGCTCTCGTTAAACATCCGGTGATAGGATATGAACTTGAGGGAAACAGGAAGAAATTGTGATTAGAACAAACGTAACACATCCGTGGTCAAATATAATACAGACAAACGGAACACAGCCGTGGTCAAATATAATACAGACAAATGGAACACACCCGTGGTCAAATATAATACAGACAAACGGAACACACCCGTGGTCAAATATAATACAGACAAACGGAACACATCCGTGGTCAAATATAATACAGACAAACCGAACACATCCGTGGTCAAATATAATACAGACAAACCGAACATATCCGTGGTCAAATATAATACAGACAAACGGAACACAGTCGTGGTCAACTATAATACAGACAAACCGAACACATCCGTGGTCAAATATAATACAGACAAACGGAACACATCCGTGGTCAAATATAATACAGACAAACGGAACACAGCCGTGGTCAAATATAATACAGACAAACGGAACACAGCCGTGGTCAAATATAATACAGACAAACGGAACACACCCGTGGTCAAAAATAATACAGACAAACCGAACACATCCGTGGTCAAATATAATACAGACAAACGGAACACATCCGTGGTCAAATATACCGTAATACAGACAAACCGAACACATCCGTGGTCAAATATAATACAGACAAACGGAACACATCCGTGGTCAAATATAATATAGACAAACGGAACACATCCGTGGTCAAATATAATAGAGACAAACGGAACACACCCGTGGTCAAATATAATACAGACAAATGAAACACACCCGTGGTCAAATATACCGTAATACAGACAAACCGAACACATCCGTGGTCAAATATAATACAGACAAACGGAACACAGCCGTGGTCAAATATAATACAGACAAATGGAACACACCCGTGGTCAAATATAATACAGACAAACCGAACACACCCATGGTCAGATATAATACAGACAAACGGAACACATTCGTGGTCAAATATAATACAGACAAACCGAACACATCCGTGGTCAAATATAATACAGACAAACCGAACACATCCGTGGTCAAATATAATACAGACAAACGGAACACAGTCGTGGTCAAATATAATACAGACAAACCGAACACATCCGTGGTCAAATATAATACAGACAAACGGAACACAGCCGTGGTCAAATATAATACAGACAAACGGAACACACCCGTGGTCAAAAATAATACAGACAAACCGAACACATCCGTGGTCAAATATAATACAGACAAACGGAACACATCCGTGGTCAAATATACCGTAATACAGACAAACCGAACACATCCGTGGTCAAATATAATACAGACAAACGGAACACATCCGTGGTCAAATATAATATAGACAAACGGAACACATCCGTGGTCAAATATAATAGAGACAAACGGAACACACCCGTGGTCAAATATAATACAGACAAATGAAACACACCCGTGGTCAAATATACCGTAATACAGACAAACCGAACACATCCGTGGTCAAATATAATACAGACAAACGGAACACAGCCGTGGTCAAATATAATACAGACAAATGGAACACACCCGTGGTCAAATATAATACAGACAAACCGAACACACCCATGGTCAGATATAATACAGACAAACGGAACACATTCGTGGTCAAATATAATACAGACAAACCGAACACATCCGTGGTCAAATATAATACAGACAAACCGAACACATCCGTGGTCAAATATAATACAGACAAACGGAACACAGTCGTGGTCAAATATAATACAGACAAACCGAACACATCCGTGGTCAAATATAATACAGACAAACGGAACACACCCGTGGTCAAATATAATCCAGACAAACGGAACACATCCGTGGTCAAATATAATACAGACAAACGGAACACAGCCGTGGTCAAATATAATACAGACAAACGGAACACACCCGTGGTCAAATATAATACAGACAAACGGAACACACCCGTGGTCAAATATAATACAGACAAACCGAACACATCCGTGGTCAAATATAATACAGACAAACGGAACACATCCGTGGTCAAATATACCGTAATACAGACAAACCGAACACATCCGTGGTCAAATATAATACAGACAAACGGAACACATCCGTGGTCAAATATAATACAGAAAAACGGAACACATCCGTGGTCAAATATAATAGAGACAAACGGAACACACCCGTGGTCAAATATAATACAGACAAATGAAACACCCGTGGTCAAATATACCGTAATACAGACAAACCGAACACATCCGTGGTCAAATATAATACAGACAAACGGAACACAGCCGTGGTCAAATATAATACAGACAAATGGAACACACCCGTGGTCAAATATAATACAGACAAACGGAACACACCGGTGGTCAGATATAATACAGACAAATGGAACACATTCGTGGTCAAATATAATACAGACAAACCGAACACATCCGTGGTCAAATATAATACAGACAAACCGAACACATCCGTGGTCAAATATAATACAGACAAACCGAACACAGTCGTGGTCAAATATAATACAGACAAACCGAACACATCCGTGGTCAAATATAATACAGACAAACGGAACACACCCGTGGTCAAATATAATACAGACAAACGGAACACATCCGTGGTCAAATATAATACAGACAAACGGAACACAGCCGTGGTCAAATATAATACAGACAAACGGAACACACCCGTGGTCAAATATAATACAGACAAACCGAACACATCCGTGGTCAAATATAATACAGACAAACGGAACACATCCGTGGTCAAATATACCGTAATACAGACAAACCGAACACATCCGTGGTCAAATATAATACAGACAAACGGAACACATCCGTGGTCAAATATAATAGAGACAAACGGAACACACCCGTGGTCAAATATAATACAGACAAATGGAACACACCCGTGGTCAAATATACCGTAATACAGACAAACCGAACACATCCGTGGTCAAATATAATACAGACAAACGGAACACATCCGTGGTCAAATATAATACAGACAAACGGAACACACCCGTGGTCAAATATAATACAGACAAACCGAACACACCCGTGGTCAAAAATAATACAGACAAACCAAACACACCCGTGGTCAAATATAATACAGACAAACGGAACACATCCGTGGTCAAATATAATACAGACAAACGGAACACAGCCGTGGTCAAATATAATACAGACAAACGGAACACATCCGTGGTCAAATATAATACAGACAAACGGAACACACCCGTGGTCAAATATAATACAGACAAATGGAACACATCCGTGGTCAAATATAATACAGACAAACGGAACACAGCCGTGGTCAAATATAATACAGACAAACGGAACACAGCCGTGGTCAAATATAATACAGACAAACGGAACACACCCGTGGTCAAATATACCGTAATACAGACAAACCGAACACATCCGTGGTCAAATATAATACAGACAAACGGAACACATCCGTGGTCAAATATAATACAGACAAACGGAACACATCCGTGGTCAAATATAATAGAGACAAACGGAACACACCCGTGGTCAAATATAATACAGACAAATGAAACACACCCGTGGTCAAATATACCGTAATACAGACAAACCGAACACATCCGTGGTCAAATATAATACAGACAAACGGAACACAGCCGTGGTCAAATATAATACAGACAAATGGAACACACCCGTGGTCAAATATAATACAGACAAACGGAACACACCGGTGGTCAGATATAATACAGACAAACGGAACACATTCGTGATCAAATATAATACAGACAAACCGAACACATCCGTGGTCAAATATAATACAGACAAACCGAACACATCCGTGGTCAAATATAATACAGACAAACGGAACACAGTCGTGGTCAAATATAATACAGACAAACGGAACAAATCCGTGGTCAAATATACCGTAATACAGACAAACCGAACACATCCGTGGTCAAATATAATACAGACAAACGGAACACATCCGTGGTCAAATATAATACAGACAAACGGAACACATCCGTGGTCAAATATAATAGAGACAAACGGAACACACCCGTGGTCAAATATAATACAGACAAATGGAACACACCCATGGTCAAATATACCGTAATACAGACAAACCGAACACATCCGTGGTCAAATATAATACAGACAAACGGAACACATCCGTGGTCAAATATAATACAGACAAACGGAACACACCCGTGGTCAAATATAATACAGACAAACCGAACACACCCGTGGTCAAATATAATACAGACAAACGGAACACACCCGTGGTCAAATATAATACAGACAAACCGAACACATCCGTGGTCAAATATAATACAGACAAACGGAACACATCCGTGGTCAAATATAATACAGACAAACCGAACACACCGGTGGTCAAATATAATACAGACAAACGGAACACAGCCGTGGTCAAATATAATACAGACAACCGAACACATCCGTGGTCAAATATAATACAGACAAACCGAACACATCCGTGGTCAAATATAATACAGACAAACCGAACACACCCGTGGTCAAATATAATACAGACAAACCGAACACACCCGTGGTCAAATATAATACAGACAAACCGAACACACCCGTGGTCAAATATAATACAGACAAACGGAACACACCCGTGGTCAAATATAATACAGACAAACGGAACACACCCGTGGTCAAAAATAATACAGACAAACCGAACACATCCGTGGTCAAATATAATACAGACAAACGGAACACATCCGTGGTCAAATATACCGTAATACAGACAAACCGAACACATCCGTGGTCAAATATAATACAGACAAACGGAACACATCCGTGGTCAAATATAATATAGACAAACGGAACACATCCGTGGTCAAATATAATAGAGACAAACGGAACACACCCGTGGTCAAATATAATACAGACAAATGAAACACACCCGTGGTCAAATATACCGTAATACAGACAAACCGAACACATCCGTGGTCAAATATAATACAGACAAACGGAACACAGCCGTGGTCAAATATAATACAGACAAATGGAACACACCCGTGGTCAAATATAATACAGACAAACCGAACACACCCATGGTCAGATATAATACAGACAAACGGAACACATTCGTGGTCAAATATAATACAGACAAACCGAACACATCCGTGGTCAAATATAATACAGACAAACCGAACACATCCGTGGTCAAATATAATACAGACAAACGGAACACAGTCGTGGTCAAATATAATACAGACAAACCGAACACATCCGTGGTCAAATATAATACAGACAAACGGAACACACCCGTGGTCAAATATAATCCAGACAAACGGAACACATCCGTGGTCAAATATAATACAGACAAACGGAACACAGCCGTGGTCAAATATAATACAGACAAACGGAACACAGCCGTGGTCAAATATAATACAGAAAAACGGAACACACCCGTGGTCAAATATAATACAGACAAACCGAACACATCCGTGGTCAAATATAATACAGACAAACGGAACACATCCGTGGTCAAATATACCGTAATACAGACAAACCGAACACATCCGTGGTCAAATATAATACAGACAAACGGAACACATCCGTGGTCAAATATAATACAGACAAACGGAACACATCCGTGGTCAAATATAATAGAGACAAACGGAACACACCCGTGGTCAAATATAATACAGACAAATGAAACACACCCGTGGTCAAATATACCGTAATACAGACAAACCGAACACATCCGTGGTCAAATATAATACAGACAAACGGAACACAGCCGTGGTCAAATATAATACAGACAAATGGAACACACCCGTGGTCAAATATAATACAGACAAACGGAACACACCGGTGGTCAGATATAATACAGACAAATGGAACACATTCGTGGTCAAATATAATACAGACAAACCGAACACATCCGTGGTCAAATATAATACAGACAAACCGAACACATCCGTGGTCAAATATAATACAGACAAACCGAACACAGTCGTGGTCAAATATAATACAGACAAACCGAACACATCCGTGGTCAAATATAATACAGACAAACGGAACACACCCGTGGTCAAATATAATACAGACAAACGGAACACATCCGTGGTCAAATATAATACAGACAAACGGAACACAGCCGTGGTCAAATATAATACAGACAAACGGAACACACCCGTGGTCAAATATAATACAGACAAACCGAACACATCCGTGGTCAAATATAATACAGACAAACGGAACACATCCGTTGTCAAATATACCGTAATACAGACAAACCGAACACATCCGTGGTCAAATATAATACAGACAAACGGAACACATCCGTGGTCAAATATAATAGAGACAAACGGAACACACCCGTGGTCAAATATAATACAGACAAATGGAACACACCCGTGGTCAAATATACCGTAATACAGACAAACCGAACACATCCGTGGTCAAATATAATACAGACAAACGGAACACATCCGTGGTCAAATATAATACAGACAAACGGAACACACCCGTGGTCAAATATAATACAGACAAACCGAACACACCCGTGGTCAAAAATAATACAGACAAACCAAACACACCCGTGGTCAAATATAATACAGACAAACGGAACACATCCGTGGTCAAATATAATACAGACAAACGGAACACAGCCGTGGTCAAATATAATACAGACAAACGGAACACATCCGTGGTCAAATATAATACAGACAAACGGAACACACCCGTGGTCAAATATAATACAGACAAATGGAACACATCCGTGGTCAAATATAATACAGACAAACGGAACACAGCCGTGGTCAAATATAATACAGACAAACGGAACACAGCCGTGGTCAAATATAATACAGACAAACGGAACACAGCCGTGGTCAAATATAATACAGACAAACGGAACACACCCGTGGTCAAATATACCGTAATACAGACAAACCGAACACATCCGTGGTCAAATATAATACAGACAAACGGAACACATCCGTGGTCAAATATAATACAGACAAACGGAACACATCCGTGGTCAAATATAATAGAGACAAACGGAACACACCCGTGGTCAAATATAATACAGACAAATGAAACACACCCGTGGTCAAATATACCGTAATACAGACAAACCGAACACATCCGTGGTCAAATATAATACAGACAAACGGAACACAGCCGTGGTCAAATATAATACAGACAAATGGAACACACCCGTGGTCAAATATAATACAGACAAACGGAACACACCGGTGGTCAGATATAATACAGACAAACGGAACACATTCGTGATCAAATATAATACAGACAAACCGAACACATCCGTGGTCAAATATAATACAGACAAACCGAACACATCCGTGGTCAAATATAATACAGACAAACGGAACACAGTCGTGGTCAAATATAATACAGACAAACGGAACAAATCCGTGGTCAAATATACCGTAATACAGACAAACCGAACACATCCGTGGTCAAATATAATACAGACAAACGGAACACATCCGTGGTCAAATATAATACAGACAAACGGAACACATCCGTGGTCAAATATAATAGAGACAAACGGAACACACCCGTGGTCAAATATAATACAGACAAATGGAACACACCCATGGTCAAATATACCGTAATACAGACAAACCGAACACATCCGTGGTCAAATATAATACAGACAAACGGAACACATCCGTGGTCAAATATAATACAGACAAACGGAACACACCCGTGGTCAAATATAATACAGACAAACCGAACACACCCGTGGTCAAATATAATACAGACAAACGGAACACACCCGTGGTCAAATATAATACAGACAAACCGAACACATCCGTGGTCAAATATAATACAGACAAACGGAACACATCCGTGGTCAAATATAATACAGACAAACCGGAACACACCGGTGGTCAAATATAATACAGACAAACGGAACACAGCCGTGGTCAAATATAATACAGACAACCGAACACATCCGTGGTCAAATATAATACAGACAAACCGAACACATCCGTGGTCAAATATAATAGACAAACCGAACACACCCGTGGTCAAATATAATACAGACAAACCGAACACACCCGTGGTCAAATATAATACAGACAAACCGAACACACCCGTGGTCAAATATAATACAGACAAACCGAACACATCCGTGGTCAAATATAATACAGACAAACCGAACACATCCGTGGTCAAATATAATACAGACAAACCGAACACACCCGTGGTCAAATATAATACAGACAAACGAACACATCCGTGGTCAAATATAATACAGACAAACCGAACACACCCGTGGTCAAATATAATACAGACAAACGGAACACACCCGTGGTCAAATATATATATAATACAGACAAACGGAACACACCCGTGGTCAAATATAATACAGACAAACGGAACACAGCCGTGGTCAAATATAATACAGACAAACGGAACACAGCCGTGGTCAAATATAATACAGACAAACGGAACACAGCCGTGGTCAAATATAATACAGACAAACGGAACACACCCGTGGTCAAATATAATACAGACAAACCGAACACATCCGTGGTCAAATATAATACAGACAAACGGAACACATCCGTTGTCAAATATACCGTAATACAGACAAACCGAACACATCCGTGGTCAAATATAATACAGACAAACGGAACACATCCGTGGTCAAATATAATACAGACAAACGGACCACATCCGTGGTCAAATATAATAGAGACAAACGGAACACACCCGTGGTCAAATATAATACAGACAAACTGAACACACCCGTGGTCAAATATAATACAGACAAACCGAACACACCCGTGGTCAAATATAATACAGACAAACGGAACACATCCGTGGTCAAATATAATACAGACAAACGGACCACATCCGTGGTCAAATATAATAGAGACAAACGGAACACACCCGTGGTCAAATATAATACAGACAAATGGAACACACCCGTGGTCAAATATACCGTAATACAGACAAACCGAACACATCCGTGGTCAAATATAATACAGACAAACGGAACACATCCATGGTCAAATATAATACAGACAAACGGAACACACCCGTGGTCAAATATAATACAGACAAACCGAACACACCCGTGGTCAAATATAATACAGACAAACCGAACACACCCGTGGTCAAATATAATACAGACAAACGGAACACACCCGTGGTCAAATATAATACAGACAAACCGAACACATCCGTGGTCAAATATAATACAGACAAACGGAACACATCCGTGGTCAAATATAATACAGACAAACCGAACACACCCTTGGTCAAATATAATACAGACAAACGGAACACAGCCGTGGTCAAATATAATACAGACAAACCGAACACATCCGTGGTCAAATATAATACAGACAAACCGAACACATCCGTGGTCAAATATAATACAGACAAACCGAACACACCCGTGGTCAAATATAATACAGACAAACCGAACACACCCGTGGTCAAATATAATACAGACAAACCGAACACACCCGTGGTCAAATATAATACAGACAAACCGAACACATCCGTGGTCAAATATAATACAGACAAACCGAACACATCCGTGGTCAAATATAATACAGACAAACGGAACACACCCGTGGTCAAATATAATACAGACAAACCGAACACACCCGTGGTCAAAAATAATACAGACAAACCAAACACACCCGTGGTCAAATATAATACAGACAAACGGAACACATCCGTGGTCAAATATAATACAGACAAACGGAACACAGCCGTGGTCAAATATAATACAGACAAACGGAACACATCCGTGGTCAAATATAATACAGACAAACGGAACACACCCGTGGTCAAATATAATACAGACAAATGGAACACATCCGTGGTCAAATATAATACAGACAAACGGAACACAGCCGTGGTAAAATATAATACAGACAAACGGAACACAGCCGTGGTCAAATATAATACAGACAAACGGAACACACCCGTGGTCAAATATACCGTAATACAGACAAACCGAACACATCCGTGGTCAAATATAATACAGACAAACGGAACACATCCGTGGTCAAATATAATACAGACAAACGGAACACATCCGTGGTCAAATATAATAGAGACAAACGGAACACACCCGTGGTCAAATATAATACAGACAAATGAAACACACCCGTGGTCAAATATACCGTAATACAGACAAACCGAACACATCCGTGGTCAAATATAATACAGACAAACGGAACACAGCCGTGGTCAAATATAATACAGACAAATGGAACACACCCGTGGTCAAATATAATACAGACAAACGGAACACACCGGTGGTCAGATATAATACAGACAAACGGAACACATTCGTGATCAAATATAATACAGACAAACCGAACACATCCGTGGTCAAATATAATACAGACAAACCGAACACATCCGTGGTCAAATATAATACAGACAAACGGAACACAGTCGTGGTCAAATATAATACAGACAAACGGAACAAATCCGTGGTCAAATATACCGTAATACAGACAAACCGAACACATCCGTGGTCAAATATAATACAGACAAACGGAACACATCCGTGGTCAAATATAATACAGACAAACGGAACACATCCGTGGTCAAATATAATACAGACAAATGGAACACACCCATGGTCAAATATACCGTAATACAGACAAACCGAACACATCCGTGGTCAAATATAATACAGACAAACGGAACACATCCGTGGTCAAATATAATACAGACAAACGGAACACACCCGTGGTCAAATATAATACAGACAAACCGAACACACCCGTGGTCAAATATAATACAGACAAACGGAACACACCCGTGGTCAAATATAATACAGACAAACCGAACACATCCGTGGTCAAATATAATACAGACAAACGGAACACATCCGTGGTCAAATATAATACAGACAAACCGAACACACCGGTGGTCAAATATAATACAGACAAACGGAACACAGCCGTGGTCAAATATAATACAGACAACCGAACACATCCGTGGTCAAATATAATACAGACAAACCGAACACATCCGTGGTCAAATATAATACAGACAAACCGAACATACCCGTGGTCAAATATAATACAGACAAACCGAACACACCCGTGGTCAAATATAATACAGACAAACCGAACACACCCGTGGTCAAATATAATACAGACAAACCGAACACATCCGTGGTCAAATATAATACAGACAAACCGAACACATCCGTGGTCAAATATAATACAGACAAACCGAACACACCCGTGGTCAAATATAATACAGACAAACGAACACATCCGTGGTCAAATATAATACAGACAAACCGAACACACCCGTGGTCAAATATAATACAGACAAACGGAACACACCCGTGGTCAAATATATATATAATACAGACAAACGGAACACACCCGTGGTCAAATATAATACAGACAAACGGAACACAGCCGTGGTCAAATATAATACAGACAAACGGAACACAGCCGTGGTCAAATATAATACAGACAAACGGAACACAGCCGTGGTCAAATATAATACAGACAAACGGAACACACCCGTGGTCAAATATAATACAGACAAACCGAACACATCCGTGGTCAAATATAATACAGACAAACGGAACACATCCGTTGTCAAATATACCGTAATACAGACAAACCGAACACATCCGTGGTCAAATATAATACAGACAAACGGAACACATCCGTGGTCAAATATAATACAGACAAACGGACCACATCCGTGGTCAAATATAATAGAGACAAACGGAACACACCCGTGGTCAAATATAATACAGACAAACTGAACACACCCGTGGTCAAATATAATACAGACAAACCGAACACACCCGTGGTCAAATATAATACAGACAAACGGAACACATCCGTGGTCAAATATAATACAGACAAACGGACCACATCCGTGGTCAAATATAATAGAGACAAACGGAACACACCCGTGGTCAAATATAATACAGACAAATGGAACACACCCGTGGTCAAATATACCGTAATACAGACAAACCGAACACATCCGTGGTCAAATATAATACAGACAAACGGAACACATCCGTGGTCAAATATAATACAGACAAACGGAACACACCCGTGGTCAAATATAATACAGACAAACCGAACACACCCGTGGTCAAATATAATACAGACAAACCGAACACACCCGTGGTCAAATATAATACAGACAAACGGAACACACCCGTGGTCAAATATAATACAGACAAACCGAACACATCCGTGGTCAAATATAATACTGACAAACGGAACACATCCGTGGTCAAATATAATACAGACAAACCGAACACACCCGTGGTCAAATATAATACAGACAAACGGAACACAGCCGTGGTCAAATATAATACAGACAAACCGAACACATCCGTGGTCAAATATAATACAGACAAACCGAACACATCCGTGGTCAAATATAATACAGACAAACCGAACACACCCGTGGTCAAATATAATACAGACAAACCGAACACACCCGTGGTCAAATATAATACAGACAAACCGAACACACCCGTGGTCAAATATAATACAGACAAACCGAACACATCCGTGGTCAAATATAATACAGACAAACCGAACACATCCGTGGTCAAATATAATACAGACAAACCGAACACACCCGTGGTCAAATATAATACAGACAAACGAACACATCCGTGGTCAAATATAATACAGACAAACCGAACACACCCGTGGTCAAATATAATACAGACAAACGGAACACACCCGTGGTCAAATATAATACAGACAAACGGAACACACCCGTGGTCAAATATAATACAGACAAACCGAACACACCCGTGGTCAAATATAATACAGACAAACCGAACACATCCGTGGTCAAATATAATACAGACAAACCGAACACATCCGTGGTCAAATATAATACAGACAAACGAAACACACCCGTGGTCAAATATAATACAAACAAACCGAACACATCCGTGGTCAAATATAATACAGACAAACCGAACACACCCGTGGTCAAATATAATACAGACAAACCGAACACATCCGTGGTCAAATATAATACAGACAAACCGAACACATCCGTGGTCAAATATAATACAGACAAACCGAACACACCCGTGGTCAAATATAATACAGACAAACGAACACATCCGTGGTCAAATATAATACAGACAAACCGAACACACCCGTGGTCAAATATAATACAGACAAACGGAACACACCCGTGGTCAAATATAATACAGACAAACGGAACACACCCGTGGTCAAATATAATACAGACAAACCGAACACACCCGTGGTCAAATATAATACAGACAAACCGAACACATCCGTGGTCAAATATAATACAGACAAACCGAACACACCCGTGGTCAAATATAATACAGACAAACGGAACACATCCGTGGTCAAATATAATACAGACAAACGGAACACATCCGTGGTCAAATATAATACAGACAAACGGAACACACCCGTGGTCAAATATAATACAGACAAACGGAACACACCCGTGGTCAAATATAATACAGACAAACCGAACACATCCGTGGTCAAATATAATACAGACAAACGGAACACAGCCGTGGTCAAATATAATACAGACAAACCGAACACATCCGTGGTCAAATATAATACAGACAAACCGAACACATCCGTGGTCAAATATAATACAGACAAACCGAACACACCCGTGGTCAAATATAATACAGACAAACCGAACACACCCGTGGTCAAATATAATACAGACAAACCGAACACACCCGTGGTCAAATATAATACAGACAAACCGAACACATCCGTGGTCAAATATAATACAGACAAACCGAACACATCTGTGGTCAAATATAATACAGACAAACCGAACACACCCGTGGTCAAATATAATACAGACAAACGAACACATCCGTGGTCAAATATAATACAGACAAACGGAACACATCCGTGGTCAAATATAATAGAGACAAACGGAACACACCCGTGGTCAAATATAATACAGACAAATGGAACACACCCGTGGTCAAATATACCGTAATACAGACAAACCGAACACATCCGTGGTCAAATATAATACAGACAAACGGAACACATCCGTGGTCAAATATAATACAGACAAACGGAACACACCCGTGGTCAAATATAATACAGACAAACCGAACACACCCGTGGTCAAAAATAATACAGACAAACCGAACACACCCGTGGTCAAATATAATACAGACAAACGGAACACATCCGTGGTCAAATATAATACAGACAAACGGAACACAGCCGTGGTCAAATATAATACAGACAAACGGAACACATCCGTGGTCAAATATAATACAGACAAACGGAACACACCCGTGGTCAAATATAATACAGACAAATGGAACACATCCGTGGTCAAATATAATACAGACAAACGGAACACAGCCGTGGTCAAATATAATACAGACAAACGGAACACAGCCGTGGTCAAATATAATACAGACAAACGGAACACACCCGTGGTCAAATATACCGTAATACAGACAAACCGAACACATCCGTGGTCAAATATAATACAGACAAACGGAACACATCCGTGGTCAAATATAATACAGACAAACGGAACACATCCGTGGTCAAATATAATAGAGACAAACGGAACACACCCGTGGTCAAATATAATACAGACAAATGAAACACACCCGTGGTCAAATATACCGTAATACAGACAAACCGAACACATCCGTGGTCAAATATAATACAGACAAACGGAACACATCCGTGGTCAAATATAATACAGACAAACGGAACACACCCGTGGTCAAATATAATACAGACAAACCGAACACACCCGTGGTCAAATATAATACAGACAAACGGAACACACCCGTGGTCAAATATAATACAGACAAACGGAACACACCCGTGGTCAAATATAATACAGACAAACGGAACACAGCCGTGGTCAAATATAATACAGACAAACGGAACACAGCCGTGGTCAAATATAATACAGACAAACGGAACACACCCGTGGTCAAATATAATACAGACAAACCGAACACATCCGTGGTCAAATATAATACAGACAAACGGAACACATCTGTTGTCAAATATACCGTAATACAGACAAACCGAACACATCCGTGGTCAAATATAATACAGACAAACGGAACACATCCGTGGTCAAATATAATACAGACAAACGGACCACATCCGTGGTCAAATATAATAGAGACAAACGGAACACACCCGTGGTCAAATATAATACAGACAAACTGAACACACCCGTGGTCAAATATAATACAGACAAACCGAACACACCCGTGGTCAAATATAATACAGACAAACGGAACACATCCGTGGTCAAATATAATACAGACAAACGGACCACATCCGTGGTCAAATATAATAGAGACAAACGGAACACACCCGTGGTCAAATATAATACAGACAAATGGAACACACCCGTGGTCAAATATACCGTAATACAGACAAACCGAACATATCCGTGGTCAAATATAATACAGACAAACGGAACACATCCGTGGTCAAATATAATACAGACAAACGGAACACACCCGTGGTCAAATATAATACAGACAAACCGAACACACCCGTGGTCAAATATAATACAGACAAACCGAACACACCCGTGGTCAAATATAATACAGACAAACGGAACACACCCGTGGTCAAATATAATACAGACAAACCGAACACATCCGTGGTCAAATATAATACAGACAAACGGAACACATCCGTTGTCAAATATAATACAGACAAACGGAACACAGCCGTGGTCAAATATAATACAGACAAACGGAACACACCCGTGGTCAAATATACCGTAATACAGACAAACCGAACACATCCGTGGTCAAATATAATACAGACAAACGGAACACATCCGTGGTCAAATATAATACAGACAAACGGAACACATCCGTGGTCAAATATAATAGAGACAAACGGAACACACCCGTGGTCAAATATAATACAGACAAATGAAACACACCCGTGGTCAAATATACCGTAATACAGACAAACCGAACACATCCGTGGTCAAATATAATACAGACAAACGGAACACATCCGTGGTCAAATATAATACAGACAAACCGAACACACCCGTGGTCAAATATAATACAGACAAACGGAACACACCCGTGGTCAAATATAATACAGACAAACCGAACACATCCGTGGTCAAATATAATACAGACAAACGGAACACACCCGTGGTCAAATATAATACAGACAAACGGAACACAGCCGTGGTCAAATATAATACAGACAAACGGAACACAGCCGTGGTCAAATATAATACAGACAAACGGAACACAGCCGTGGTCAAATATAATACAGACAAACGGAACACACCCGTGGTCAAATATAATACAGACAAACCGAACACATCCGTGGTCAAATATAATACAGACAAACGGAACACATCCGTTGTCAAATATACCGTAATACAGACAAACCGAACACATCCGTGGTCAAATATAATACAGACAAACGGAACACATCCGTGGTCAAATATAATACAGACAAACGGACCACATCCGTGGTCAAATATAATAGAGACAAACGGAACACACCCGTGGTCAAATATAATACAGACAAACTGAACACACCCGTGGTCAAATATAATACAGACAAACCGAACACACCCGTGGTCAAATATAATACAGACAAACGGAACACATCCGTGGTCAAATATAATACAGACAAACGGACCACATCCGTGGTCAAATATAATAGAGACAAACGGAACACACCCGTGGTCAAATATAATACAGACAAATGGAACACACCCGTGGTCAAATATACCGTAATACAGACAAACCGAACATATCCGTGGTCAAATATAATACAGACAAACGGAACACATCCGTGGTCAAATATAATACAGACAAACGGAACACACCCGTGGTCAAATATAATACAGACAAACCGAACACATCCGTGGTCAAATATAATACAGACAAACGGAACACATCCGTTGTCAAATATAATACAGACAAACCGAACACACCCGTGGTCAAATATAATACAGACAAACGGAACACAGCCGTGGTCAAATATAATACAGACAAACCGAACACATCCGTGGTCAAATATAATACAGACAAACCGAACACATCCGTGGTCAAATATAATACAGACAAACCGAACACACCCGTGGTCAAATATAATACAGACAAACCGAACACACCCGTGGTCAAATATAATACAGACAAACCGAACACACCCGTGGTCAAATATAATACAGACAAACCGAACACATCCGTGGTCAAATATAATACAGACAAACCGAACACATCCGTGGTCAAATATAATACAGACAAACCGAACACACCCGTGGTCAAATATAATACAGACAAACGAACACATCCGTGGTCAAATATAATACAGACAAACCGAACACACCCGTGGTCAAATATAATACAGACAAACGGAACACACCCGTGGTCAAATATAATACAGACAAACCGAACACATCCGTGGTCAAATATAATAGAGACAAACGAACACATCCGTGGTCAAATATAATACAGACAAACGGAACACATCCGTGGTCAAATATAATAGAGACAAACGGAACACACCCGTGGTCAAATATAATACAGACAAATGGAACACACCCGTGGTCAAATATACCGTAATACAGACAAACCGAACACATCCGTGGTCAAATATAATACAGACAAACGGAACACATCCGTGGTCAAATATAATACAGACAAACGGAACACACCCGTGGTCAAATATAATACAGACAAACCAAACACACCCGTGGTCAAAAATAATACAGACAAACCAAACACACCCGTGGTCAAATATAATACAGACAAACGGAACACATCCGTGGTCAAATATAATACAGACAAACGGAACACAGCCGTGGTCAAATATAATACAGACAAACGGAACACATCCGTGGTCAAATATAATACAGACAAACGGAACACACCCGTGGTCAAATATAATACAGACAAATGGAACACATCCGTGGTCAAATATAATACAGACAAACGGAACACAGCCGTGGTCAAATATAATACAGACAAACGGAACACAGCCGTGGTCAAATATAATACAGACAAACGGAACACACCCGTGGTCAAATATACCGTAATACAGACAAACCGAACACATCCGTGGTCAAATATAATACAGACAAACGGAACACATCCGTGGTCAAATATAATACAGACAAACGGAACACATCCGTGGTCAAATATAATAGAGACAAACGGAACACACCCGTGGTCAAATATAATACAGACAAATGAAACACACCCGTGGTCAAATATACCGTAATACAGACAAACCGAACACATCCGTGGTCAAATATAATACAGACAAACGGAACACATCCGTGGTCAAATATAATACAGACAAACGGAACACACCCGTGGTCAAATATAATACAGACAAACCGAACACACCCGTGGTCAAATATAATACAGACAAACGGAACACACCCGTGGTCAAATATAATACAGACAAACGGAACACACCCGTGGTCAAATATAATACAGACAAACGGAACACAGCCGTGGTCAAATATAATACAGACAAACGGAACACAGCCGTGGTCAAATATAATACAGACAAACGGAACACACCCGTGGTCAAATATAATACAGACAAACCGAACACATCCGTGGTCAAATATAATACAGACAAACGGAACACATCTGTTGTCAAATATACCGTAATACAGACAAACCGAACACATCCGTGGTCAAATATAATACAGACAAACGGAACACATCCGTGGTCAAATATAATACAGACAAACGGACCACATCCGTGGTCAAATATAATAGAGACAAACGGAACACACCCGTGGTCAAATATAATACAGACAAACTGAACACACCCGTGGTCAAATATAATACAGACAAACCGAACACACCCGTGGTCAAATATAATACAGACAAACGGAACACATCCGTGGTCAAATATAATACAGACAAACGGACCACATCCGTGGTCAAATATAATAGAGACAAACGGAACACACCCGTGGTCAAATATAATACAGACAAATGGAACACACCCGTGGTCAAATATACCGTAATACAGACAAACCGAACATATCCGTGGTCAAATATAATACAGACAAACGGAACACATCCGTGGTCAAATATAATACAGACAAACGGAACACACCCGTGGTCAAATATAATACAGACAAACCGAACACACCCGTGGTCAAATATAATACAGACAAACCGAACACACCCGTGGTCAAATATAATACAGACAAACGGAACACACCCGTGGTCAAATATAATACAGACAAACCGAACACATCCGTGGTCAAATATAATACAGACAAACGGAACACATCCGTTGTCAAATATAATACAGACAAACGGAACACAGCCGTGGTCAAATATAATACAGACAAACGGAACACACCCGTGGTCAAATATACCGTAATACAGACAAACCGAACACATCCGTGGTCAAATATAATACAGACAAACGGAACACATCCGTGGTCAAATATAATACAGACAAACGGAACACATCCGTGGTCAAATATAATAGAGACAAACGGAACACACCCGTGGTCAAATATAATACAGACAAATGAAACACACCCGTGGTCAAATATACCGTAATACAGACAAACCGAACACATCCGTGGTCAAATATAATACAGACAAACGGAACACATCCGTGGTCAAATATAATACAGACAAACCGAACACACCCGTGGTCAAATATAATACAGACAAACGGAACACACCCGTGGTCAAATATAATACAGACAAACCGAACACATCCGTGGTCAAATATAATACAGACAAACGGAACACACCCGTGGTCAAATATAATACAGACAAACGGAACACAGCCGTGGTCAAATATAATACAGACAAACGGAACACAGCCGTGGTCAAATATAATACAGACAAACGGAACACAGCCGTGGTCAAATATAATACAGACAAACGGAACACACCCGTGGTCAAATATAATACAGACAAACCGAACACATCCGTGGTCAAATATAATACAGACAAACGGAACACATCCGTTGTCAAATATACCGTAATACAGACAAACCGAACACATCCGTGGTCAAATATAATACAGACAAACGGAACACATCCGTGGTCAAATATAATACAGACAAACGGACCACATCCGTGGTCAAATATAATAGAGACAAACGGAACACACCCGTGGTCAAATATAATACAGACAAACTGAACACACCCGTGGTCAAATATAATACAGACAAACCGAACACACCCGTGGTCAAATATAATACAGACAAACGGAACACATCCGTGGTCAAATATAATACAGACAAACGGACCACATCCGTGGTCAAATATAATAGAGACAAACGGAACACACCCGTGGTCAAATATAATACAGACAAATGGAACACACCCGTGGTCAAATATACCGTAATACAGACAAACCGAACATATCCGTGGTCAAATATAATACAGACAAACGGAACACATCCGTGGTCAAATATAATACAGACAAACGGAACACACCCGTGGTCAAATATAATACAGACAAACCGAACACATCCGTGGTCAAATATAATACAGACAAACGGAACACATCCGTTGTCAAATATAATACAGACAAACCGAACACACCCGTGGTCAAATATAATACAGACAAACGGAACACAGCCGTGGTCAAATATAATACAGACAAACCGAACACATCCGTGGTCAAATATAATACAGACAAACCGAACACATCCGTGGTCAAATATAATACAGACAAACCGAACACACCCGTGGTCAAATATAATACAGACAAACCGAACACACCCGTGGTCAAATATAATACAGACAAACCGAACACACCCGTGGTCAAATATAATACAGACAAACCGAACACATCCGTGGTCAAATATAATACAGACAAACCGAACACATCCGTGGTCAAATATAATACAGACAAACCGAACACACCCGTGGTCAAATATAATACAGACAAACGAACACATCCGTGGTCAAATATAATACAGACAAACCGAACACACCCGTGGTCAAATATAATACAGACAAACGGAACACACCCGTGGTCAAATATAATACAGACAAACCGAACACATCCGTGGTCAAATATAATAGAGACAAACGGAACACACCCGTGGTCAAATATAATACAGACAAATGGAACACACCCGTGGTCAAATATACCGTAATACAGACAAACCGAACACATCCGTGGTCAAATATAATACAGACAAACGGAACACACCCGTGGTCAAATATAATACAGACAAACCGAACACACCCGTGGTCAAAAATAATACAGACAAACCAAACACACCCGTGGTCAAATATAATACAGACAAACGGAACACATCCGTGGTCAAATATAATACAGACAAACGGAACACAGCCGTGGTCAAATATAATACAGACAAACGGAACACATCCGTGGTCAAATATAATACAGACAAACGGAACACACCCGTGGTCAAATATAATACAGACAAAAGGAACACATCCGTGGTCAAATATAATACAGACAAACGGAACACAGCCGTGGTCAAATATAATACAGACAAACGGAACACAGCCGTGGTCAAATATAATACAGACAAACGGAACACACCCGTGGTCAAATATACCGTAATACAGACAAACCGAACACATCCGTGGTCAAATATAATACAGACAAACGGAACACATCCGTGGTCAAATATAATACAGACAAACGGAACACATCCGTGGTCAAATATAATAGAGACAAACGGAACACACCCGTGGTCAAATATAATACAGACAAATGAAACACACCCGTGGTCAAATATACCGTAATACAGACAAACCGAACACATCCGTGGTCAAATATAATACAGACAAACGGAACACAGCCGTGGTCAAATATAATACAGACAAATGGAACACACCCGTGGTCAAATATAATACAGACAAACGGAACACACCGGTGGTCAGATATAATACAGACAAACGGAACACATTCGTGATCAAATATAATACAGACAAACCGAACACATCCGTGGTCAAATATAATACAGACAAACCGAACACATCCGTGGTCAAATATAATACAGACAAACGGAACACAGTCGTGGTCAAATATAATACAGACAAACGGAACAAATCCGTGGTCAAATATACCGTAATACAGACAAACCGAACACATCCGTGGTCAAATATAATACAGACAAACGGAACACATCCGTGGTCAAATATAATACAGACAAACGGAACACATCCGTGGTCAAATATAATAGAGACAAACGGAACACACCCGTGGTCAAATATAATACAGACAAATGGAACACACCCATGGTCAAATATACCGTAATACAGACAAACCGAACACATCCGTGGTCAAATATAATACAGACAAACGGAACACATCCGTGGTCAAATATAATACAGACAAACGGAACACACCCGTGGTCAAATATAATACAGACAAACCGAACACACCCGTGGTCAAATATAATACAGACAAACGGAACACACCCGTGGTCAAATATAATACAGACAAACCGAACACATCCGTGGTCAAATATAATACAGACAAACGGAACACATCCGTGGTCAAATATAATACAGACAAACCGAACACACCGGTGGTCAAATATAATACAGACAAACGGAACACAGCCGTGGTCAAATATAATACAGACAACCGAACACATCCGTGGTCAAATATAATACAGACAAACCGAACACATCCGTGGTCAAATATAATACAGACAAACCGAACATACCCGTGGTCAAATATAATACAGACAAACCGAACACACCCGTGGTCAAATATAATACAGACAAACCGAACACACCCGTGGTCAAATATAATACAGACAAACCGAACACATCCGTGGTCAAATATAATACAGACAAACCGAACACATCCGTGGTCAAATATAATACAGACAAACCGAACACACCCGTGGTCAAATATAATACAGACAAACGAACACATCCGTGGTCAAATATAATACAGACAAACCGAACACACCCGTGGTCAAATATAATACAGACAAACGGAACACACCCGTGGTCAAATATATATATAATACAGACAAACGGAACACACCCGTGGTCAAATATAATACAGACAAACGGAACACAGCCGTGGTCAAATATAATACAGACAAACGGAACACAGCCGTGGTCAAATATAATACAGACAAACGGAACACAGCCGTGGTCAAATATAATACAGACAAACGGAACACACCCGTGGTCAAATATAATACAGACAAACCGAACACATCCGTGGTCAAATATAATACAGACAAACGGAACACATCCGTTGTCAAATATACCGTAATACAGACAAACCGAACACATCCGTGGTCAAATATAATACAGACAAACGGAACACATCCGTGGTCAAATATAATACAGACAAACGCACCACATCCGTGGTCAAATATAATAGAGACAAACGGAACACACCCGTGGTCAAATATAATACAGACAAACTGAACACACCCGTGGTCAAATATAATACAGACAAACCGAACACACCCGTGGTCAAATATAATACAGACAAACGGAACACATCCGTGTTCAAATATAATACAGACAAACGGACCACATCCGTGGTCAAATATAATAGAGACAAACGGAACACACCCGTGGTCAAATATAATACAGACAAATGGAACACACCCGTGGTCAAATATACCGTAATACAGACAAACCGAACACATCCGTGGTCAAATATAATACAGACAAACGGAACACATCCGTGGTAAAATATAATACAGACAAACGGAACACACCCGTGGTCAAATATAATACAGACAAACCGAACACACCCGTGGTCAAATATAATACAGACAAACCGAACACACCCGTGGTCAAATATAATACAGACAAACGGAACACACCCGTGGTCAAATATAATACAGACAACCGAACACATCCGTGGTCAAATATAATACAGACAAACGGAACACATCCGTGGTCAAATATAATACAGACAAACCGAACACACCCGTGGTCAAATATAATACAGACAAACGGAACACAGCCGTGGTCAAATATAATACAGACAAACCGAACACATCCGTGGTCAAATATAATACAGACAAACCGAACACATCCGTGGTCAAATATAATACAGACAAACCGAACACACCCGTGGTCAAATATAATACAGACAAACCGAACACACCCGTGGTCAAATATAATACAGACAAACCGAACACACCCGTGGTCAAATATAATACAGACAAACCGAACACATCCGTGGTCAAATATAATACAGACAAACCGAACACATCCGTGGTCAAATATAATACAGACAAACCGAACACACCCGTGGTCAAATATAATACAGACAAACGAACACATCCGTGGTCAAATATAATACAGACAAACCGAACACACCCGTGGTCAAATATAATACAGACAAACGGAACACACCCGTGGTCAAATATAATACAGACAAACGGAACACACCCGTGGTCAAATATAATACAGACAAACCGAACACACCCGTGGTCAAATATAATACAGACAAACCGAACACATCCGTGGTCAAATATAATACAGACAAACCGAACACATCCGTGGTCAAATATAATACAGACAAACGAAACACACCCGTGGTCAAATATAATACAAACAAACCGAACACATCCGTGGTCAAATATAATACAGACAAACCGAACACACCCGTGGTCAAATATAATACAGACAAACCGAACACATCCGTGGTCAAATATAATACAGACAAACCGAACACATCCGTGGTCAAATATAATACAGACAAACCGAACACACCCGTGGTCAAATATAATACAGACAAACGAACACATCCGTGGTCAAATATAATACAGACAAACCGAACACACCCGTGGTCAAATATAATACAGACAAACGGAACACACCCGTGGTCAAATATAATACAGACAAACGGAACACACCCGTGGTCAAATATAATACAGACAAACCGAACACACCCGTGGTCAAATATAATACAGACAAACCGAACACATCCGTGGTCAAATATAATACAGACAAACCGAACACACCCGTGGTCAAATATAATACAGACAAACGGAACACATCCGTGGTCAAATATAATACAGACAAACGGAACACACCCGTGGTCAAACATAATACAGACAAACGGAACACACCCGTGGTCAAATATAATACAGACAAACGGAACACACCCGTGGTCAAATATAATACAGACAAACCGAACACATCCGTGGTCAAATATAATACAGACAAACGGAACACAGCCGTGGTCAAATATAATACAGACAAACCGAACACATCCGTGGTCAAATATAATACAGACAAACCGAACACATCCGTGGTCAAATATAATACAGACAAACCGAACACACCCGTGGTCAAATATAATACAGACAAACCGAACACACCCGTGGTCAAATATAATACAGACAAACCGAACACATCCGTGGTCAAATATAATACAGACAAACCGAACACATCCGTGGTCAAATATAATACAGACAAACCGAACACACCCGTGGTCAAATATAATACAGACAAACGAACACATCCGTGGTCAAATATAATACAGACAAACGGAACACATCCGTGGTCAAATATAATAGAGACAAACGGAACACACCCGTGGTCAAATATAATACAGACAAATGGAACACACCCGTGGTCAAATATACCGTAATACAGACAAACCGAACACATCCGTGGTCAAATATAATACAGACAAACGGAACACATCCGTGGTCAAATATAATACAGACAAACGGAACACACCCGTGGTCAAATATAATACAGACAAACCAAACACACCCGTGGTCAAAAATAATACAGACAAACCAAACACACCCGTGGTCAAATATAATACAGACAAACGGAACACATCCGTGGTCAAATATAATACAGACAAACGGAACACAGCCGTGGTCAAATATAATACAGACAAACGGAACACATCCGTGGTCAAATATAATACAGACAAACGGAACACACCCGTGGTCAAATATAATACAGACAAATGGAACACATCCGTGGTCAAATATAATACAGACAAACGGAACACAGCCGTGGTCAAATATAATACAGACAAACGGAACACAGCCGTGGTCAAATATAATACAGACAAACGGAACACACCCGTGGTCAAATATACCGTAATACAGACAAACCGAACACATCCGTGGTCAAATATAATACAGACAAACGGAACACATCCGTGGTCAAATATAATACAGACAAACGGAACACATCCGTGGTCAAATATAATAGAGACAAACGGAACACACCCGTGGTCAAATATAATACAGACAAACGGAACACACCCGTGGTCAAATATACCGTAATACAGACAAACCGAACACATCCGTGGTCAAATATAATACAGACAAACCGAACACATCCGTGGTCAAATATAATACAGACAAACCGAACACACCCGTGGTCAAATATAATACAGACAAACCGAACACACCCGTGGTCAAATATAATACAGACAAACCGAACACACCCGTGGTCAAATATAATACAGACAAACCGAACACATCCGTGGTCAAATATAATACAGACAAACCGAACACATCCGTGGTCAAATATAATACAGACAAACCGAACACACCCGTGGTCAAATATAATACAGACAAACGAACACATCCGTGGTCAAATATAATACAGACAAACGGAACACATCCGTGGTCAAATATAATAGAGACAAACGGAACACACCCGTGGTCAAATATAATACAGACAAATGGAACACACCCGTGGTCAAATATACCGTAATACAGACAAACCGAACACATCCGTGGTCAAATATAATACAGACAAACGGAACACATCCGTGGTCAAATATAATACAGACAAACGGAACACACCCGTGGTCAAATATAATACAGACAAACCAAACACACCCGTGGTCAAAAATAATACAGACAAACCAAACACACCCGTGGTCAAATATAATACAGACAAACGGAACACATCCGTGGTCAAATATAATACAGACAAACGGAACACAGCCGTGGTCAAATATAATACAGACAAACGGAACACATCCGTGGTCAAATATAATACAGACAAACGGAACACACCCGTGGTCAAATATAATACAGACAAATGGAACACATCCGTGGTCAAATATAATACAGACAAACGGAACACAGCCGTGGTCAAATATAATACAGACAAACGGAACACAGCCGTGGTCAAATATAATACAGACAAACGGAACACACCCGTGGTCAAATATACCGTAATACAGACAAACCGAACACATCCGTGGTCAAATATAATACTGACAAACGGAACACATCCGTGGTCAAATATAATACAGACAAACGGAACACATCCGTGGTCAAATATAATAGAGACAAACGGAACACACCCGTGGTCAAATATAATACAGACAAATGAAACACACCCGTGGTCAAATATACCGTAATACAGACAAACCGAACACATCCGTGGTCAAATATAATACAGACAAACGGAACACATCCGTGGTCAAATATAATACAGACAAACGGAACACACCCGTGGTCAAATATAATACAGACAAACCGAACACACCCGTGGTCAAATATAATACAGACAAACGGAACACACCCGTGGTCAAATATAATACAGACAAACCGAACACATCCGTGGTCAAATATAATACAGACAAACGGAACACACCCGTGGTCAAATATAATACAGACAAACGGAACACAGCCGTGGTCAAATATAATACAGACAAACGGAACACAGCCGTGGTCAAATATAATACAGACAAACGGAACACAGCCGTGGTCAAATATAATACAGACAAACGGAACACACTCGTGGTCAAATATAATACAGACAAACCGAACACATCCGTGGTCAAATATAATACAGACAAACGGAACACATCCGTTGTCAAATATACCGTAATACAGACAAACCGAACACATCCGTGGTCAAATATAATACAGACAAACGGAACACATCCGTGGTCAAATATAATACAGACAAACGGACCACATCCGTGGTCAAATATAATAGAGACAAACGGAACACACCCGTGGTCAAATATAATACAGACAAACTGAACACACCCGTGGTCAAATATAATACAGACAAACCGAACACACCCGTGGTCAAATATAATACAGACAAACGGAACACATCCGTGGTCAAATATAATACAGACAAACGGACCACATCCGTGGTCAAATATAATAGAGACAAACGGAACACACCCGTGGTCAAATATAATACAGACAAATGGAACACACCCGTGGTCAAATATACCGTAATACAGACAAACCGAACACATCCGTGGTCAAATATAATACAGACAAACGGAACACATCCGTGGTCAAATATAATACAGACAAACCGAACACACCCGTGGTCAAATATAATACAGACAAACCGAACACATCCGTGGTCAATTATAATACAGACAAACCGAACACACCCGTGGTCAAATATAATACAGACAAACCGAACACAGCCGTGGTCAAATATAATACAGACAAACGGAACACACCCGTGGTCAAATATAATACAGACAAACCGAACACATCTGTGGTCAAATATAATACAGACAAACCGAACACATCCGAGGTCAAATATAATACAGACAAACCGAAAACACCCGTGGTCAAATATAATACAGACAAACCGAACACATCCGTGGTCAAATATAATACAGACAAACCGAACACATCCGTGATCAAATATAATACAGACAAACCGAACACATCCGTGGTCAAATATAATACAGACAAACCGAACACATCCGTGGTCAAATATAATACAGACAAACCGAACACACCCGTGGTCAAATATAATACAGACAAACCGAACACATCCGTGGTCAAATATAATACAGACAAACCGAACACACCCGTGGTCAAATATAATACAGACAAACGGAACACACCCGTGGTCAAATATAATACAGACAAACCGAACACACCCGTGGTCAAATATAATACAGACAAACCGAACACATCCGTGGTCAAATATAATACAGACAAACCGAACACACCCGTGGTCAAATATAATACAGACAAACCGAACACATCCGTGGTCAAATATAATACAGACAAACCGAACACACCCGTGGTCAAATATAATACAGACAAACCGAACAAATCCGTGGTCAAATATAATACAGACAAACCGAACACACCCGTGGTCAAATATAATACAGACAAACCGAACACAGCCGTGGTCAAATATAATACAGACAAACCGAACACACCCGTGGTCAAATATAATACAGACAAACCGAACACATCCGTGGTCAAATATAATACAGACAAACCGAACACACCCGTGGTCAAATATAATACAGACAAACCGAACACACCCGTGGTCAAATATAATACAGACAATCCGAACACAGCCGTGGTCAAATATAATACAGACAAACCGAACACACCCGTGGTCAAATATAATACAGACAAACCGAACACATCCGTGGTCAAATATAATACAGACAAACGGAACACAGCCGTGGTCAAATATAATACAGACAAACCGAACACACCCGTGGTCAAATATAATACAGACAAACCGAACACATCCGTGGTCAAATATAATACAGACAAACCGAACACACCCGTGGTCAAATATAATACAGACAAACCGAACAAATCCGTGGTCAAATATAATACAGACAAACCGAACACACCCGTGGTCAAATATAATACAGACAAACCGAACACATCCATGGTCAAATATAATACAGACAAACCGAACACACCCGTGGTCAAATATAATACAGACAAACCGAACACACCCGTGGTCAAATATAATACAGACAATCCGAACACAGCCGTGGTCAAATATAATACAGACAAACCGAACACACCCGTGGTCAAATATAATACAGACAAACCGAACACATCCGTGGTCAAATATAATACAGACAAACGGAACACAGCCGTGGTCAAATATAATACAGACAAACGGAACACATCCGAGGTCAAATATAATACAGACAAACCGAACACATCCGTGGTCAAATATAATACAGACAAACCGAACACATCCGTGGTCAAATATACCGTAATACAGACAAACCGAACACATCTCAGAATGCGTGTTAAATATTAAGTAACTGTAGAATTGGAAATACATGTAACGAAAATTATGCACACTACATGTACAATGTGAAGCAGTCCGGATAATCCGTTTACTATAGTATTGTTGTTTTGGAAATCTTGACTCATGCTGGGAAACAATAGCTGAAAAACATAATGATAGAAATTGCAATATTTTCAACTTTGGTTAAAGGAGACACACCTGACTATTTGAATTCCTATATACCATCAATATAGTAAATAATATATATTTTTTTCAAATTACAATTTTAGATATAACACAGATCTTGTATTTAAAACAGTTCATAATTCCATTATTCCCTTGACTAGTTAGTTATTGGTGTTTAGCAGGTATTGCGGACAGATTACTTTTTACATAGGCGTGCTGTTTTTTTCTGCTTGCTTTTAGTATAAAGCGAACATCTCGTTGTTGGATCGGAGTCGATGGTCTGTCACCAAGGTGTATGTCCGTGTCGTACCTAGGGTAGCAGTCCATCAGTGTTGGATCATCTAGATAGAAAATCTCTGAGTAGGACTCCGTTCCGTCTATGAATTCGGTCTTGTGGCAGAGGAGTTCTGGCATGTACGGACTACGTACGAATGTGCATCTTTTCCAGGGCTTCTGGGATTCTTCTTCGTTTCGATAATTGGTAGGCGTCTACGGCCTGCCTTTGATATGATATCTGCTATGTGTGAACCGCTTCCTCTTTTGCAATACTCTGGGTGGTGTGTTGTGGTCTAGGTCGTGGCTGTAAAATGACTTGACTATGAAAGAAAGGCTGCTTTTATAAAGAAACTGATTTGCTAAACCCAAATAATTGAAGTCAATCTTAAAAAGTAAAAGAATATATATAAAATGTATAATTAACTAGTTTAAGGAACAAGAAATTCATCATCAACGCTTAATTACGACAGTTATAAATCAAATGTATCTCATGATCTATTATGTACTTACTACATGTATATGCGTGGCGCTTTCCGATGTTGTTCGTGTTATGTTAATATAACTTCTGTAAGAAAAGTTTGAAGATACAAAAGGGGGGTAATCAGAATCTGCAAGAAGGACAGACAATACAATGGTGAAAATAAAAAGGACAACAACAAAAAACAATGGTCTATAAAACATTACACAGAAAACACAAAATTTGGGTTAAGGATTATGGGGTTTAACGCCACTTTCAACAATATTTCAGTTATATCGAGGCGGTCAGTTATATTGGTGGAGGAAATCGGAGTACCCGGAGAAAACTATCGACCTGCCACAAGTCACGGACAGACTTTAATATATAAATATATGCGGAGCACATCTCGCCTTGAACGGGAGTCGAACTTACAGTGCAGTGGTGAAAGACACTGATTGCATAGGTAGTTGTAAAGTTAATTATTAAAAGATCACGACCACGATTTCCCCCTAAAGATTGTGCAAAGAGCAATAACCCCCACAAAAAAACCGGGGGATGAATTCAGGTGCTTCGGAAGGGTGAACGGTTCCTGCTCCACTAGTGGCACTCGTCGTCGCCGCATTTTTTTTCTGCTAGTATAGAAACTTGCACATGTGGAGACAGCATACTGATGCACAAGCAAGCAATTATATGTCTGATTACAAAATCGAGTCGTTTTTACATTGAAGATACCAGTAACATTATAACATTCTTTTATGATAACGCTGTAAACATAGTCAACAAAACTTGGAATTATTCTGTGACAGGACATCATCTTTTTAACCTAAACGGGAAATTGAAGCAGTCTGCTAGCTTATTTTCGAGGACATTGCATGAAGTCCGCTTCATACGAATAAAGAAATCAGCTATTGCTCCTAGTTTCAATACTAGCTTGACAACTATGAAGAGAGCAGACGTTTATATGATATATTGACGGCATATAAACTATATAACATGACAGCCGTAAGCTTGTATGACAGGAATTTGGGTGGGACATCATATTGCGAGTTTCGTTGAAGCATCCCAACTTTTGTTGTGGGATATTATGAATTTGAATATATGAAATTATAATCAAAACATTTCTACAAGCTGCAACAATTGAAAATTTACACAAACATTGTGAGTTTACCAAGGATAACAATACTGCGAATAACTATAGCAATGGACATACCAGATTTACAGCCATGGTCCCAAGAACAAGAGGTACCTTTGTTTATAAAGAAACTAAAAGGTAAATGGAAAGTATATTTATGTTAAACATGTCAAAAACAGGCACTAATGACTAACACATTTCTAATTTAAAGGGGCATTATCTGCCAAAATCGTCAATTTTTGCTACCCATAAAAACTATCAGATATGATTGATGCCTTAATAAAACGTGTTTCTGTAACTTATAAATGTTATGAAATGTACGCGCATCAGGGGAAAAAGGTGCAACTGCTCGTGTTTTGAGATCGATCAAGAAATGGACGCCATCTTATTAATTATCGGCATTGTTTACGGGGTTTGCCGAATCGTCATTAAATCAGTAAAACAATGCACTTATTTCTTATTTTCTGTGAATCTGCTTTTAGTCGGCATTAATTACGGACAAAGAGGCATGCAAGTTTGTAGTTAATAAGCGACAAAATACAAATTATTCGTTTATATCTGTCACTAGTTGCATACGGAGAAAGCGAGGTCAAATTATTTGCTTGCAATGAAATAATAAATCGATGGTAATTTTCGTTCTCAAAAGGCGAAAAGTGGTACGATAAGCTGTTTAATTTGAAATATTTACCTTTATTTCATCATTTTAAAGCTATTTAGCAATTTCCAAAACATATAATTTTTTGGGTCAAAATCGTAGCTAATGCCTCTCTAACTAAAAGTAAATATTAATACTAGTTACGAATTAAAAAAAAATATAATTCATCGTAGATCTCCTTATTTGCCAATCAACTAAGTAATGGTTATGTATATATAACGTCAGTCAGCGCTAGTTTTGTTTGCGTTACTATAGTAAACTACTTAAAAGGAAATAACAAACTTTAAATGTCCTCGATATTCACCTTTAGATTGACCATAAGTTTTGCTGAAAGAAATGCTTTAAAACTTCAAAGGTAAGTCAATTATCACCTTCAGATTTATTATTGTAAAATGTTATATGTTTGTTTGTTTGATGGTGTTTAACGCCACTTTCAACAATATTTCAGCTATATCGTGGCGGTCAGTTTTATTCGTGGAGGAAGAAAACCACCGACCTGTCGCAAGTCACTGATAAACGTCATCACACATATGTTGAGCACCTCGCCCTGATCGAGATTCGAACTCACAACATCAGTGGTGATAGGCACTGATTGCATAGGTAGTTGTAAATCCAACTACCATACGATCACGGTCACGACGGTCCCGTAAAAGGTTATAATATTTTATATGATATACCACCAGGAACCAACGGAATATTTATGATTTATTTATTATTTTGTTTATAAGTTATCAGTATATTTGCTACACTCATGCCGCGAACAAGATTACGAACAATAAATAAAGTAGTAAACAGCTGACACAAGGGTGGGTCTATGCTATGGACTTGTGTTTTGATGAAAGGATAGATAATGCATAGGGTAGGACACGTTTGCCTTACTTCGAAAAAAACCCAACGACCATGCACTCCTACTAAGATGTTGATCATTATGAGTGGTTACCAGTATTATGTACAAGAAACTGACATTTCCATACACGAGACACTAATGCATTAAGGTCCTGTCATTAGGGAGAGCTATACAGGGGTCTGAATAATGGTGAAAATTAGGGTAATATTAAATATTCATATTGCTTACTATTATATAGAAATTTTCTTATGCATTTTTGGCAAATAAGAGTTTGTTTTTGTAGAATTAGTTTTTGAAAATCACTAGTCGATTGCTTGTTGTTTGTCGTTAAGCTAGCAATATTTTGGCTATCTTCAGGATGAGATCACTGTTACCTTGACCTTTTAATACAAGCTCAATTAATAGATTCTTATCATACAACTTTGCCTAGACCAAACTTAAGGCACAGTCCCATGATGTGCATGTATATGTATTATGACATGGCAGAGTGTCATATATAAGAATAACGTTAATGTTACCTTCGCCTTTACCAATGTCAAATACTTTTTTTTTATTTTACATTTTCATCTATGTAGTCCTTTTATTGTCTTAAGACCCAGTGCTTTATATTTAATATGTATTATGGCATGCTGAGTGTGGCGTATAAATGTGAGTCTACTGTGACCTTGACCAATTACCACAACTAGGGTCAAATAATTAATTATTTCTCAGAGCAGAAGAAAAGTTTGAAGATATTAAAGAGGTAATCAGAATCCGTAAATAAAAGCACGTTTTTGTCTTAAGGCCCATTGCCTGTATATTTTGTATGTATTTGTATTTGAGCATGGCGGAGTGTCTCCTTTGAAATTGAGGTCACGGTGA
This sequence comes from Bathymodiolus septemdierum, assembly GCA_963383655.1. Lineage (NCBI taxonomy): Eukaryota > Metazoa > Mollusca > Bivalvia > Mytilida > Modiolidae > Bathymodiolus > Bathymodiolus septemdierum. Next base: position 23,129,579 of record OY726522.1, on the reverse strand, counting down.
CATTGATCAGAAGGTCTGATAATTTTATTTGATAGTACTACTTTCATATTTCAAATGGATAAATGGGTATTAGAACATGACGGAGTTTCGCATATAAAAATGTTCTCACTGTGACATAGCTCCTTGACTAAGTAAAATAATTGATATTTTTGTTTGAATGTTGAATGTCTTCATAATTTGCATGCATAGGAAATTACGTAGCGTCACACATGAGAATGAAACTACTGTGATTGTAGCCTTTGAACACAAGGGTAGCTAATTATTTTTCATCATACACCTTTATTAGTTCAAAACATGTTTTGAAGGCCCAAATGCCTTCATATTTTGTATATGTATTAAATCGCAAGGTCTTATATAGGCTACCATAGACGAGTTTTGATCTATGTTTTATGGTATGTGGCTTATTTGCGCCGAAAGACTTTTAGATTAGTTGGTTTTCCAATCTTTTGACTCTAAGCGTACCTGATAAAGGTTATTCTAGAAATGCGTCTTGCATACTAAATTAGATATCTACATTTGTAATTGCAAAACAAATAGAAATTATATCGTATTTTGTCTTGTATATTGCATAAGATATATAGTATTAAAAATGTTGTTTCTTGTATTTTAGATGAATAAATTGGTCGTCATACAGACGGTTATCACAATAAAGCTCTTTATGTGGTGTGTGGTCTATTGTCAAGACTACACAACAATAACCACAGGACTTGGGAAAATAACAGGCATACACAGATCAGTGCTTGGTAGTAAAGTTCATGAATTTAGAAAAATCCCATTTGCAAAACCTCCAGTTGGAAATCTTAGATTTGAAAAACCAGAGAAGTTTGGACCATGGAATGATACACTTGATGCCACACGGTTTGGGCCTTCTTGTATTCAGGTTTTATCCTTTCAATCCATTGTACCGAATACAACTATTTCTGAAGATTGCTTACATCTTAATATGTATGTTCCTTATGACTTAAACACTACCAACAAACGATCTGTTATGGTATGGATTCATGGAGGAGGATTTCAGGGAGGACAAGGCATGCTGTATGATGGATCTTATCTAGCGGTAACCGGAAGTGTGATTGTGGTTACCATTAACTACCGTTTAGGTGTGAATGGATTTTTCAGCACGGGTGATTCTGTTGCGAAAGGAAATTATGGATTGTGGGATCAGATAATGGCTATTCGATGGGTTCAGGACAATATTGAATACTTTGGTGGTAACAGCCAGTCAATAACTATATTTGGGGAATCTGCAGGGGCCATAAGCGTCGGCTTGCTTTGTCTGATGCCCATCAATAAAGGTTTGTTTCAAAGAGCAATACAACAAAGTGGAACTGCATATGTACCAAGATTTTCTGTAGGTAGTACCAAATCGCTGTCAAGACTTGGCACCAAATTGAATTGTCCATTTAGTAACACAACACTATTAGTACAATGTATGAAAGGGCTATCAGCTGATTTATTTTTAACTTTAGACTGGGATATGTTTTATAATCCAGTCGTGGATGGGGAACTACTCACTGATGTTCCAATCAATCTATTGGATGATGTTAACTCCGAGGCTAATTTATTCTTTCATTCTATTGATGTCATTATAGGGACTGTTTCGTCAGAGGGTTCCTTGCTTGTAGGATTGGCACTACCACTACAATATTCGTACGGATTTAACATGTCTGATGGCATGTCCAGACGTGTTTTATGTGATTATCTCGCACCTGATTTTACACTTGATTATAATGATACACGTGTGGGAAAAGCCGCTTGCGAATTTTATGGAAAGTCTCCAGATCCGTTCCAGCTTAGCATGGACATAGTGAATGCCTATTCAGATTATTATTTTCACTATCCTGCTTTACGTGCGTTACGCTTACATGGCCAAGCGAAGACAAACTCAAATAGATATCAATATATGTTTTCTAGACCATCACCAAAGTCATTTATGCTAAATGTGGTGCCTCCATGGTTTAGTGGTGCAGGACATGGTGACGAATTGGTATTTGAATTTATGATGTTCCCTTTGTCATCGGAGGAAAAGGATTTCGCTACTCAACTAATGTTGTATTGGTCAAACTTCGCTAAGAATGGGTAAGTACTCAACAATGTTATAGAAGAGCAGATAACTCTTAATATGCTTAGAGAGATCAGAGCAAAACACGACAAAGTGAGGGTGATCAAATACTATGAAGCGAAAGCTTAAACAGCAATTGTAACAATTTCACCAATTCCACCAATATCAACTAAGCAAACAATCACCTCTCAGATTTACAGATTCTGATTACTCCTTTGGTATTTTCAAACTCTTCTTAACTCATTGAAAACATAAAACGACCGACATATGAATTTGGAAATCCAGGTCCTGGTTGGGGACAGGCACAAAGAAGGTGGCGGAGTAGACCGGTTAATGGGATCCCATTTGTTTTTTGTTTTTTTTAAACTATATTATTTTATAAAATGTTAAGTTTTTAATCACCAATTTACTTTCTGTGTGCAAAAAGTAAGGAAAAGGAAACAAGGGGTACATCTACATCAGTGAAAAAAGGATGCAAGTAGAGGCATGTACAGTTCTAACAGAAGAGGACAACAAATATGTGTAGCAAATCTTAGCTGATGATTATGACATGTCTATTTTCACTGATCCAGGGGAGGAATCAAGAACATTGAATTATGAAATAGTGGTACAACTCTATCACAAAAAAGCATTAGTGGTCGTAATTGTCGGCTATGTTGCAATATTATATACAACGCCGCCATCATTAATTTGTCGTAAAGTTATGACAAATGTTTAGACATGTCTTATTTAACGACAATTTTGTGAAACGAATTGAGACAGTACTTTTGTTGTAAGACATATTTAAATCGAATCAATCTTTGTCATAAGACAGCTTCGTAAAACTAGCCCCAAATCACTTTAAATGACACCAATGCCATGCACCAGTAAACATTGACCTCAACAAATATTTGTGTATTATTTATAGGGTTATTTTAGCTACTGATTTGTTTGTATTTTATTACTTCTGTAAACGAAGATTTACATTGATTTTAAAGATACATGGTGTTAAATGGTTGAGAAAGTTTGTAGAGGGTTTCTCCATATTTTGTTTGTATTTATATTGTTGTTAGCCATTTGTACCTCAGTTTACATTAGTAGTTAACTGTTATCACTGGACATGTGAATAGAACTATAACCGGTTTTATACTACAACATACTAAATATTAGGATTATCATCGGTTATCATCGATTGTACATATTTCCTCATATTTATACTGAGCAATGTGTGGTGTAATATATTGATATTTAAGCTTATTGCTCCTTCCGCATCGCCTGATTTTCAGTGGTGTTCGTGTAGCGCGCGAACTATTCAGTTTCGATGTGCAGTGTTTTGTAAGTCGTTGTGTGTCCCTTTATCCTTTTTCTTTTGATCATTGTATTGTTTGTCCTTCTTCGATTTACGGCTTCTGAATACTACCCCTTTGGTATATTCAAACTATTTTTATCATTTTTATCGCTATGGATGTTGAATACCATTTAAACCGTATTTCATTCATTTCGTAGTGATCACAATTATTGATGTTAAGAGTGACATGGAGTTACGTAATATAAATACACCGCACATTCTTGTTACGAATCTAGAAGTACGAGTTTATGTTCTTACTTAATGCATTTTCATCTACAAGAGTGCATTTATTTGACTTTTATTTTTTTTTATAATATTTAGAAAACCCGATTAGATTGCAAAGCAAAAACGCACACACATACTCCGCTAAATTTCAAATGTTCCAATTGTTCACCTATTGTCTGCTGATTTGTAATTACTAGCGATATATTCGCTAGCTTGCTCTTTAAAAATTGAACAGTTACTCGTAGAAATGAGTTGATATTTTTTTTATTAATATAATTTACTGTAAAGAGTCGTATTAATTATGTAGTATACTCGTATGAATTCCGTGGCCTGATGGTAAGACGAACGTTTTGAAACTTAAAGTAGACTTAGGACGTCAGCCGTTGGTTGATGCTCGCAAGTACCAACGTATTAACAAATTATAAGGTTAAAATAGCTAAAGGCTAAAGTTCAAATACAAATAAAAAAGAAATAATTATGGAGTCTTAAAAGTAATTGTATGACGTCAGAAAAATATTTTAAGTGGAACATTATCAAAAGCATTTGCCATGTTGACTCCAGCTTTTTATATTCAAGAAGAATTTGGAGATACCAAAACTCAGAATCCGTAAATCGAAGGACAGACTACACAAGGGCCAGATGAAAAAGAACAAAAGGACAAAGCACGATCTACAACACAATACACATAAAACTAATGATCGAATCTTATGAGGTGTAATCATGATAATATATTCAATTTTAATTTAACTGGAAATATAGATATTAGCATTACCTAAATTGTTAGTGGGTAAAACAAGAAGTCTGGTAGTTACGAAAATGGTAATCAGAAGCCGTAAATCGAGGGATTAAAAATACAATGGCCAACAATAGAAAATGACAATAAGATAATAAAAACGTAGATATCAAGTTTAGGGCGCAAGAAACGCTTGCTCAAAATCGAAAGATTCGAAAGATTGGAAATCCAAATAATTTAAAGTTTTTTGGGAGCAATAAAACCAAAGTGCCTAAACAGGATAGCCAAAATAACAATGATCTACTAGACACTACACATAAAAACAAAGATTGAGCAATACGAACCCCACACACGAACCCGAGTAAACTCGTGTGCTCCGGAAGAGTGCCAGTTCTTGTTCCACTAATGATACATGTAATATTACTCTTGTGAAAAAATCTGGTGAATTGCCAGTGGGTATAACATGATTTGTGTCGTACCATACATGCATACCGATACTCAGGATGGTGGTAACCGATATATAGAAAGACTTACAATGGTATTATGTCTCCCCCCACTTTGGTGGGGAGACATATTGTTTTTGTCCTGTCCGTCCGTCTGTTCGTCACACAGATTGTCAGCGCAACTCTTCTGAAACTACAGAACAGAATTTGATGAAACTTGGTAGGTAGTAAGGACACCATATGTAGTTGTGCATATTACCAGGAAATTGTGATCGCCTGAATTTTGTGGGAGTTATGCCCCTTTGAACTTAAAAATTTCCGGAAATATACTACGATCAAATATGGAATAGAATGTGTAGCTGTACATGTCAAATCTCCTCAGATCTTCGTTATCAATATCTACAGACCACCAGATCTACCAGTGAAATATTTCTGTGATGCGCTAAATCGCCTCTTGAAAGACTTGACACCTGGCATTCCACAAATAGTCATGGGCGATTCCAATGTGCACCTTTTATCCAGAAAAGATGATGTAATCACACGCACATTGTCTGCTTTTAAACAGAATATAAAATCTTCTACTACTCGTAAACTGACGTGCCTAGATCATATTTACACTCTACATTTGAATGCTCAACAAGCTGGTGTAGTGTCAATTTATTACAGCTACCATGATATGACATATATTTCTGTAGATATGCAACAACTTCAGTAGAATAATTTTATAAATATATTCAGGTATTACTCATTTTAAGTGGACACTGTTATTTGCAAACACTCTAGTGTGATAACCCTTACTAAAACTTGTATATATATATATATATATATATATATATATATATATATATATATATATATATATGTACAAGAGACTATCATAATGTCACTATTTTCCTGAAAAGGTTTTTCATCACCAATCCATTGAATTTAGAATTTTAGAACTCCTTTAAAATCATTGGTCATAGGCTGAGCAATTTTCTGGAATGAGGAACTTTGCCAAGACAAGATGGAATAGTACCTGTAACCCTTGCTTTAGCACTTTTGATCAATATTTTTTTGTGTTTCATGGATTAAAAACAGTTTGTTTTGTTATTCATTGAAGCTTAATTTTATTTGTTACCTAAATAGATTTTTTACCTTTGACTACAGTTTGTGGGACGAGGGGAGACATACGTTTTTGCGGGCAAAAACAAACTTTAATTATACAGATATTTGCAAATACATTTTTTTAAAAATGACGAACAAATAGAGATACGGAATCATTGCGATATCTTTTCCGCTGCATAGTCTTTTTTGTATTTTCAGAGACCCGAATGGGCCTGCTTTACCACACTGGGAAGCCTATGATACGCTAAATGAGAAGTACATCAACCTGGACTTTACCATTACAACCGGAAGTCATTTATATGAGGATAGAGTTAATTTCTGGTCAAGAGATATTCAACAAATCAACCAATGCACTGATACGCGTTCTAATGGATCTGGATATATCACTTTACAGACATCGTTAGGTGGAATCAAAGGTATTGTCAGAGATGTCGAAAATAATGACGTCTTTGAGTTCCGGAAAATTCCATTTGCAAAACCACCAATAGGAAATTTAAGGTTTGAAAAACCAGAGAAATATGGAATATGGGCAGGAACTTTGGATGCAACAAAGTTCGGACCATCTTGTTACCAAACATTAGGAATGGAAAAGGATCTACTTCAGAATCAGAACATCTCTGAGGATTGCTTGCACCTGAATATATATGTTCCGTTTAATATATCGTGTAATAGTAAAAAATCTGTGATGGTGTGGATACATGGAGGAGGATTTCAGGGAGGACAAGGCATGCTGTATGATGGATCATACCTAGCGGTAACCGGAAGTGTAATTGTGGTTACCATTAACTACCGTTTAGGTGTGAATGGATTTTTCAGCACGGGTGATTCTGTTGCGAAAGGAAATTATGGAATGTGGGATCAGATAATGGCTATTCGATGGGTTCAGGACAATATTGAACATTTTGGGGGTAACAGCCAGTCAATAACCGTATTTGGGGAATCTGCAGGGGCCATAAGCGTTGGCTTGCTTTGTCTGATGCCCATCAATAAAGGTTTGTTTCAAAGAGCAATACAACAAAGTGGGACGGCATATTTATCTAGATTTTCTGTAAGTAGCACGAAATCGCTGTCAAGACTTGGCACCAAATTGAATTGTCCATTTAGTAACACAACACTATTAGTACAATGTATGAAAGGGCTATCAGCTGACTTATTTTTAACTTTAGACTGGGATATGCGTTATAGTCCAGTCGTGGATGGGGAACTACTCACTGATGTTCCAATCAATCTATTGGATGATGTTAACTCTGAGGCTAATTTATTCTTTCAGTCTATTGATGTCATTATAGGGACTGTTTCGTCCGAAGGTTCCTTGCTTGTAGGGAGGGCACTACCACTGCAGTATTTGTACGGATTTAACATGTCTGATGGTATGCCCAGACGTGTGTTATGTGATTATCTCGCACCTGATTTTACACTTGATTATAATGATACACGTGTGGGAAAAGCCGCTTGCGAATATTATGGCAAGTCTCCAGATCCGTTCCAGCTTAGTATGGACATAGTGAATGCCTATTCAGATTATTATTTTCACTATCCTGCTTTCCGTGCATTACGTTTACATGACCAATCGAAGACAAACTCAAAGAGGTATCAGTATATGTTTTCTAGACCATCACCAATGTCATTGGTTTTAAATGTGGTGCCTCCATGGTTTAGTGGTGCAGGACATGGTGACGAATTGGCATTTGAATTTATGATGTTCCCTTTGTCATCGGAGGAAAAGGGTTTGGCTACTCAACTAATGTTGTATTGGTCAAACTTCGCTAAGAATGGGTAAGTACACAACAGTGTAATACTGATCAGATAACTCTTAATATGTTTAGAAGGATCAGAGGAAAACACGACAAGGTAATGATGGTCAATAGTTTAAACATGGATGTCAACAATTCCACTGATACCAACTATGTCAGTGGTAAGCAAACAATCACCTCTCAGCCTAACCCACTGAACACAAAAAATCACGACAATGACGTTAGAAATCTATGCCCGGTCTTGGGATAGGCACAAAAATGTGACGGTGTAAACCGGTTAATGGGATCCCAATTGTTGTTTTCTATTATATTATAATAGTTTAAAGCTTTTTTTTTATCAACAATTTCCTGTGCGCCAATGGTAAAAAGAATGAAACACGTGGTATATATACACAAATGCAAAAACTACAAGTAGTTTTTGACAGAAGGGGACCAGAAATATTTGTAGCAAATTTTAACTGATGATTCTGATTTCCTTTATCATAGTCATGTCTATTTTCACTGATCCAGGGGAGAAACCAGGAACATAGGGATATGAAATAGTGGTACTACTCTATCACAAAAAAGCATTAGTGGTCGTAATAGTCGACTCTGTTGCAGTGTTAATATATACAACGCCGCTTCCCGTTCCTTTCCTTGTTCATGACTTATCACCGGGTTTGTAACTAGATTAACACGACGGGTGTCACTAGTGGAGCAGGAAATGCTTACCCTTCCAGAACCCCTGAATACACCCCCGGTATGTAGTGGAGTTCGTGTTACTCGATCTTTAGTTTTATATGTATGTGTTGATGATCGTTGTTTGTCCTTTTGTACTTTTTCTTTTGGCCATTGTGTTGTCTGTTCTTCTTCGATATACGGAGTCTGATTCCCTCTTTGATATCTTCAAACTCTTCTTGCTCTTTACAGAAAATGATCAGTTACTCGTATAAATGAGTTGATATTTTCTTTATTAATATAATTTACTATAAAGAGTCGTATTAATTATGTAGTATGGTTGTGTGAATTCCATGGGGTGATGGTAAGACGAACGTTTTGAAACTTAAAGTTTACTTGGGACGTTCAGCCGGTGGTCGATGCTCGCAAGTACTAAAATATTAATGACAAGTTCTAATGCTAAAATAGTTTAAGGTCATAGTTCAAATATAAATTCAAGAACAAAAGAAATATCTATGGAGTCTTAAAAGTAATTGTATGACGTCAGGAAAATATTTTAATTGGAAAATTAATAAATGCACTAGCAATGTTTTATATTCAAGAAAAATTTGAAGATAACAAAGGGATACTCAGAATCCGTAAATCAAAGTACAGACAACACAATATCCAAAAGAAAAAGTACAAAAGGACAAAGAACGATCTACCACACAATACACATAAAACTAATGATCGAGTCTTATGAGGTGTAATCATGATAATATATTAAATTTTAATTTAACTGGAAATATAGATATTAGCATTACCTAAATTGTTAGTGGGTAAAACAAGAAGTCTGGTAGTTACCAAAATGGTAATCAGAAGCGTAAATCGAGGGATCAAAAATACAATGGCCAACAATAGAAAATGACAATAAGATAATAAAAACGTGGATATCAAGTTTAGGGCGCAAGAGGCATTTCTGAAATAACCTTCATCCGGTACGCTCACAATCGGAAGATTCGAAAGATTTGAAATCCGAATAATTTAAAGTTTTTTGGGAGCAATAAAACCAAAGCGCCTAAACAGGATAGCCAAAATAACAATGATCTACTAGACACTACGCATAAAAACAAAGATTGAGCAATACGAACCCCACAAAAGAACCCGGGTAAACTCGTGTGCTCCGGAAGAGTGCCAGTTCTTGTTCCACTAATGATACATGTGATGTTAATCTTGTGAACAAATCTGGTGAATTGCCAGTGGGTAGAATATGATTTGTGTCGTACCATATATGTATACCGATACCCAAGATGGTGGTAACCGATATATAGAAAGATTTACAATAGTATTATACAGATATTTACAAATATATTTTTTAAAATGAAGAACATATAGAGATACGGAATCATTACGATATCTTTCCCGCTGCATAGTCTTTTTTGTATTTTCAGAGACCCGAATGGGCCTGCTTTACCACACTGGGAAGCCTATGATACGCTAAGTGAGAAGTACATCAACCTGGACTTTACCATTACAACCGGAAGTCATTTACATGAGGATAGAGTTAATTTCTGGTCAAGAGATATTCAACAAATCAACCAATGCACTGATACGCGTTCTAATGGATCTGGATATATCACTTTACAAACACCGTTAGGTGGAATCAAAGGTATTGTCAGAGATGTAGAAAATAATGACGTCTTTGAGTTCCGAAAAATTCCATTTGCAAAACCACCAATAGGAAATTTAAGGTTTGAAAAACCAGAGAAATATGGAATATGGGCAGGAACTTTGGATGCAACAAAGTTCGGACCATCTTGTTACCAAACATTAGGAATGGAAAAGGATCTACTTCAGAATCAGAGCATCTCTGAGGATTGCTTGCACCTGAATATATATGTTCCGTTTAATATATCTTGTAATAGTAAAAAATCTGTGATGGTGTGGATACATGGAGGAGGATTTCAGGGAGGACAAGGCATGCTGTATGATGGATCATACCTAGCGGTAACCGGAAGTGTAATTGTGGTTACCATTAACTACCGTTTAGGTGTGAATGGATTTTTCAGCACGGGTGATTCTGTTGCGAAAGGAAATTATGGATTGTGGGATCAGATAATGGCTATTCGATGGGTTCAGGACAATATTGAACATTTTGGGGGTAACAGCCAGTCAATAACCATATTTGGGGAATCTGCAGGGGCCGTAAGCGTCGGTTTGCTTTGTCTGATGCCCACCAACAAAGGTTTGTTTCAAAGAGCAATACAACAAAGTGGGACTGCATATGTACCAAGATTTTCTGTAAGTAGCACGAAATCGCTGTCAAGACTTGGCACCAAATTGAATTGTCCATTTAGTAACACAACACTATTAGTACAATGTATGAAGGGGCTATCAGCTGATTTATTTTTAACTTTAGACTGGGATATGCTTTATAGTCCAGTCGTGGATGGGGAACTACTCACTGATGTTCCAATCAATCTATTGGATGATGTTAACTCCGAGGCTAATTTATTCTTTCAGTCTATTGATGTCATTATAGGGACTGTTTCGTCCGAAGGTTCCTTGTTTGTAGGATTGGCACTACGACTACAATATTTGTACGGATTTAACATGTCTGATGGCATGTCCAGACGTGTTTTATGTGATTATCTCGCATCCGATTTTACACTTGATTATAATGATACACGTGTAGGAAAAGCCGCTTGCGAATACTATGGCAAGTCTCCAGATCCGTTCCAGCTTAGTATGGACATAGTGAATGCCTATTCAGATTATTATTTTCACTATCCTGCTTTCCGTGCATTACGTTTACATGACCAATCGAAGACAAACTCAAAGAGGTATCAGTATATGTTTTCTAGACCATCACCAATGTCATTGGTTTTAAATGTGGTGCCTCCATGGTTTAGTGGTGCAGGACATGGTGACGAATTGGTATTTGAATTTATGATGTTCCCTTTGTCATCGGAGGAAAAGGGTTTGGCTACTCAACTAATGTTGTATTGGTCAAACTTCGCTAAGAATGGGTAAGTACACAACAATGTAATACTGATCAGATAACTCTTAATATGTTTAGAAGGATCAGAGGAAAACACGACAAGGTAATGATGGTCAATAGTTTAAACATGGATGTCAACAATTCCACTGATACCAACTATGTCAGTGGTAAGCAAACAATCACCTCTCAGCCTAACTCACTGAACACAAAAAATCACGACTATGACGTTAGAAATCTATGCCCGGTCTTGGGATAGGCACACAAATGTGACGGTGTAAACCGGTTAATGGGATCCCAATTGTTGTTTTCTATTATATTATAATAGTTTAAAGTTTTGTTTTATCAACAATTTATTTCCTGTGTGCCAAAGGTAAAAAGAATGAAACACGTGATATATATACACAAATGCAAAAACTACAAGTAGAGGCATGCGCAGTTTTGACAAAAGGGGATCAGAAATATTTGCAACAAATTTTAACTGATGATTCTGATTTCCTTTATCATAGTCATGTATATTTTCACTGATCCAGGAGAGAAACGAGGAACATAGGATTATGAAATAGTGGTACAACTCTATCACAGATAAAGCATTAGTGGTCGTAATTGTCGGCTATGTTGCAATGTTAATACATACAACGCCACCATCATTAGATTGTCATACAAGTTATGACAAATGTTTAGACATGTCTTATTTTACGAAAATTTGGTGAATGGATTGTCGCAAGACATACTTAATTCTAATGCAATTTGTTTGTATCGTCGGATTTGATTGGTTACTATTCTATGTAAATATCTCAATCTAGAAGCTGTAACTAAGGGTCTCAGCTGAAAGGATCCACCATTTTGAAAACGTGAAATCATACATGTCACATTTACAACAATGCACAAAAATATTAAAAAATCCCTAACTTGCAATCTTGTTTTAGCTTAAAATTTATCAAAATTGAAGCGTATACGAAAAGAAAAAGTTTGATCTTTACGTTTTAAACTGGAAGTCTTCATATGACGTCATGTTGTCTATGTGCCAAAGTCGTCAACAACATTTTTCGGAATTTTAATTTGCGTGATTTTTAAACCCATGGATATGCAAGAATACATATTTATATTCAGTATTGCATTATAATGGAGATAACAGTATTGTATTTGAAAATTTCACGGCATGAATTGTCGTTTTAATGGTCGCATATATCCGTTTACTGGCTCCGCGAACGCGTCGTCAGTAAACTCAATTTGCGACCATCAAATTTCCAAACACAATACAGTCATCTCCTAAATCAAATCAATCTTTGCCATAAGACAGCTTCGTAAAACTTGCCCCAGATCCCTTTAAATGACCGCAATACCATGCACCAGTAAACATTGACCTCAACATATATTTGTATATTATCTATAGTGTTATTTTAGCCACTGATTTGTTTGTATTTTATTACTTCTGTGAACAAAGTTTTACATTGCTTTTAAAGATAAATGGTGTAAAGTGGTTGAGAAAGTTTGTAGAGGGTTTTATATTGTTGGTAACAATTTGCACTTGATCTTACATTAGTAGTTTATTATTTAACAGTTATCAATGGAAATGGAAATAAAAGAAGAACCTGTTTAATACTACAACATGCTAAATTTCGTAACTATCATCGGTTGTATATATTTTCCCTTATCTATACTGAACAATGTGTGATGTAATATACTGATATTTAAGTTTATTTCTGTTTTCCGGGGCGCCTGTTTTTTTGTGGTGTTCGTGTAGCGTGTAGTTTTTTTAGTATGTTTATATTAAGAATATGGATCTGTAATGCCACATAAAACGTATTTCATTCATATCGTAGTGATCACAATTATTGACGCTAAGAGTGACATGGAGTTACGTAATATAAATACACCTCACATTCTTGCTACGAATCTAGAAGTAGGAGTTTATGTTCTTATTTAACGCATGTTCATCTACAAGAGTGCATTCCTTTAATTTTTATTTTTTATAATGTTTAGAAAGCCCAATTAAATTGCACACACACACACACACACACACACACACACACACACACACACGTCTAATTTTACGAAAATTTAGTGTGTGTGTGCAATGTAATTGGGCTTTCACACACACACACACACACACACACACACACACACATTGTCTGATTTGTGACTACGATGCGATATATTCGCCATCACGACTTGGTTGACCGCTATGGAATATCTGTGTCAGAAATGTCCACTTGTCGTAAACACTTCCCGGTCCTTTCCTCGTTCATGACTTATCAACGGATTTGTAACTAGATTAACACGACGTATATCACTAGTGGAGCAGGAACTGTTTACCCTCCCGGAGCACCTGAGTTCACCCCCACTTTTTAGTGGGGTTCGTGTTACTTGATTTTTTGTTTTATATGTATGTTTTGTTGATCGTTGTTTGTCCTTTTGTACTTTTTCTTTTGGCCATTGTGTTGTCTGTTCTTCTTCGATATACGGAGTCTGATTCCCTCTTTGGTATCTTCAAACTCTTCTTGCTCTTTATGAAAAATGATCAGTTACTCGTATAAAAGAGTTGATATTTTCTTTATTAATATAATTTACTATAAAGAGTCGTATTAATTATGTCGTATGGATGTGTGAATTCCATGGGGCGATGGTAAGACGAAAGTTTTGAAACTTAAAGTTTACTTGGGGCGTTCAGCCGGTGGTCGATGCTCGCAAGTACCAAAATATTAATGACAAGTTATAATGCTAAAATAGTTAAAGTTCAAAGTTCAAATACAAATTCAAGATCAAAAGAAATAACTATGGAGTCTTAAAAGTAATTGTATGACGTCAGGAAAATATTTTATTTGAAAAATTAATAAACGCACTAGCAATGTTGACTCCAGCTTTTTATATTCAAGAAAAATTTGAAGATAACAAAGGGATACTCAGAATCCGTAAATCAAAGAACAGACAACACAATATGCAAAAGAAAAAGTACAAAAGGACAAACAACGATCTACAAAACAACACACATAAAACTAAAGATCGAGTCTTGTGAGGTGTATTCATGATAATATATTCAATTTTAATTGAGCTGGATATATAGATACTCGCAATACCTAAATTGTTAGTTGGTAGAAGTCGTAAATATAGAGATAATAAATACAATGGCCAAAAATAAAAAATTACAATAAGATTAACAATAATCTACTGGACACTACAGAGAAAAAAAAAATTGAACAACGCGAACCCCAAGAAAATTGGGAATGAACTCGTGTGCTCCAGAATTGTGAGGAGTTCCTCCTCCACTAATGATACATGTGATGTTACTCTAGTAAGAAAAATCTGGCGAATAGCCAGTGGGTAAAACATGATTTGTGTCGTACCATACATGTAACCCGATACCTAAGATGGTGGTAAACCATACATCGAAAGACTTACAATTTTATTACACAGATATTTACAAATATATTTTATAAAATGAAGAACAAACAGAGATACGGAATCGTTTCAATATCCTTCCCGCTGAATAGTTATTTTTTTTTGTATTTTCAGAGACCCGAATGAACCTGCTTTACCACACTGGGAAGCCTATGATACGTTAAATGAGAAGTACATCAACCTGGACTTTACCATTACAACCGGAAGTCATTTATATGAGGATAGAGTTAATTTCTGGTCAAGAGATATTCAACAAATCAACCAATGCACTGATACGCGTTCTAATGGATCTGGATATATCACTTTACAAACACCGTTAGGTGGAATCAAAGGTATTGTCAGAGATGTAGAAAATAATGACGTCTTTGAGTTCCGAAAAATTCCATTTGCAAAACCACCAATAGGAAATTTAAGGTTTGAAAAACCAGAGAAATATGGAATATGGGCAGGAACTTTGGATGCAACAAAGTTCGGACCATCTTGTTACCAAACATTAGGAATGGAAAAGGATCTACTTCAGAATCAGAGCATCTCTGAGGATTGCTTGCACCTGAATATATATGTTCCGTTTAATATATCTTGTAATAGTAAAAAATCTGTGATGGTGTGGATACATGGAGGAGGATTTCAGGGAGGACAAGGCATGCTGTATGATGGATCATACCTAGCGGTAACCGGAAGTGTAATTGTGGTTACCATTAACTACCGTTTAGGTGTGAATGGATTTTTCAGCACGGGTGATTCTGTTGCGAAAGGAAATTATGGATTGTGGGATCAGATAATGGCTATTCGATGGGTTCAGGACAATATTGAACATTTTGGGGGTAACAGCCAGTCAATAACCATATTTGGGGAATCTGCAGGGGCCGTAAGCGTCGGTTTGCTTTGTCTGATGCCCACCAACAAAGGTTTGTTTCAAAGAGCAATACAACAAAGTGGGACTGCATATGTACCAAGATTTTCTGTAAGTAGCACGAAATCGCTGTCAAGACTTGGCACCAAATTGAATTGTCCATTTAGTAACACAACACTATTAGTACAATGTATGAAGGGGCTATCAGCTGATTTATTTTTAACTTTAGACTGGGATATGCTTTATAGTCCAGTCGTGGATGGGGAACTACTCACTGATGTTCCAATCAATCTATTGGATGATGTTAACTCCGAGGCTAATTTATTCTTTCAGTCTATTGATGTCATTATAGGGACTGTTTCGTCCGAAGGTTCCTTGTTTGTAGGATTGGCACTACGACTACAATATTTGTACGGATTTAACATGTCTGATGGCATGTCCAGACGTGTTTTATGTGATTATCTCGCATCCGATTTTACACTTGATTATAATGATACACGTGTAGGAAAAGCCGCTTGCGAATACTATGGCAAGTCTCCAGATCCGTTCCAGCTTAGTATGGACATAGTGAATGCCTATTCAGATTATTATTTTCACTATCCTGCTTTCCGTGCATTACGTTTACATGACCAATCGAAGACAAACTCAAAGAGGTATCAGTATATGTTTTCTAGACCATCACCAATGTCATTGGTTTTAAATGTGGTGCCTCCATGGTTTAGTGGTGCAGGACATGGTGACGAATTGGCATTTGAATTTATGATGTTCCCTTTGTCATCGGAGGAAAAGGGTTTGGCTACTCAACTAATGTTGTATTGGTCAAACTTCGCTAAGAATGGGTAAGTACACAACAATGTAATACTGATCAGATAACTCTTAATATGTTTAGAAGGATCAGAGGAAAACACGACAAGGTAATGATGGTCAATAGTTTAAACATGGATGTCAACAATTCCACTGATACCAACTATGTCAGTGGTAAGCAAACACTCACCTCTCAGCCTAACTCACTGAACACAAAAAATCACGACTATGACGTTAGAAATCTATGCCCGGTCTTGGGATAGGCACAAAAATGTGACGGTGTAAACCGGTTAATGGGATCCCAATTGTTGTTTTCTATTATATTATAATAGTTTAAAGTTTTGTTTTATCAACAATTTATTTCCTGTGTGCCAAAGGTAAAAAGAATGAAACACGTGATATATATACACAAATGCAAAAACTACAAGTAGAGGCATGCGCAGTTTTGACAAAAGGGGATCAGAAATATTTGCAACAAATTTTAACTGATGATTCTGATTTCCTTTATCATAGTCATGTATATTTTCACTGATCCAGGAGAGAAACGAGGAACATAGGATTATGAAATAGTGGTACAACTCTATCACAGATAAAGCATTAGTGGTCGTAATTGTCGGCTATGTTGCAATGTTAATACATACAACGCCACCATCATTAGATTGTCATACAAGTTATGACAAATGTTTAGACATGTCTTATTTTACGAAAATTTGGTGAATGGATTGTCGCAAGACATACTTAATTCTAATGCAATTTGTTTGTATCGTCGGATTTGATTGGTTACTATTCTATGTAAATATCTCAATCTAGAAGCTGTAACTAAGGGTCTCAGCTGAAAGGATCCACCATTTTGAAAACGTGAAATCATACATGTCACATTTACAACAATGCACAAAAATATTAAAAAATCCCTAACTTGCAATCTTGTTTTAGCTTAAAATTTATCAAAATTGAAGCGTATACGAAAAGAAAAAGTTTGATCTTTACGTTTTAAACTGGAAGTCTTCATATGACGTCATGTTGTCTATGTGCCAAAGTCGTCAACAACATTTTTCGGAATTTTAATTTGCGTGATTTTTAAACCCATGGATATGCAAGAATACATATTTATATTCAGTATTGCATTATAATGGAGATAACAGTATTGTATTTGAAATTTTCACGGCATGAATTGTCGTTTTAATGGTCGCATATATCCGTTTACTGGCTCCGCGAACGCGTCGTCAGTAAACTCAATTTGCGACCATCAAATTTCCAAACACAATACAGTCATCTCCTAAATCAAATCAATCTTTGCCATAAGACAGCTTCGTAAAACTTGCCCCAGATCCCTTTAAATGACCGCAATACCATGCACCAGTAAACATTGACCTCAACATATATTTGTATATTATCTATAGTGTTATTTTAGCCACTGATTTGTTTGTATTTTATTACTTCTGTGAACAAAGTTTTACATTGCTTTTAAAGATAAATGGTGTAAAGTGGTTGAGAAAGTTTGTAGAGGGTTTTATATTGTTGGTAACAATTTGCACTTGATCTTACATTAGTAGTTTATTATTTAACAGTTATCAATGGAAATGGAAATAAAAGAAGAACCTGTTTAATACTACAACATGCTAAATTTCGTAACTATCATCGGTTGTATATATTTTCCCTTATTTATACTGAACAATGTGTGATGTAATATACTGATATTTAAGTTTATTTCTGTTTTCCGGGGCGCCTGTTTTTTTGTGGTGTTCGTGTAGCGTGTAGTTTTTTTAGTATGTTTATATTAAGAATATGGATCTGTAATGCCACATAAAACGTATTTCATTCATATCGTAGTGATCACAATTATTGACGCTAAGAGTGACATGGAGTTACGTAATATAAATACACTTCACATTCTTGCTACGAATCTAGAAGTAGGAGTTTATGTTCTTATTTAACGCATGTTCATCTACAAGAGTGCATTCCTTTAATTTTTATTTTTTATAATGTTTAGAAAGCCCAATTAAATTGCACACACACACACACACACACACACACACACGTCTAATTTTACGAAAATTTAGTGTGTGTGTGCAATGTAATTGGGCTTTCACACACACACACACACACACACACACACACACACACATTGTCTGATTTGTGACTACGATGCGATATATTCGCCATCACGACTTGGTTGACCGCTATGGAATATCTGTGTCAGAAATGTCCACTTGTCGTAAGCACTTCCCGGTCCTTTCCTCGTTCATGACTTATCACCGGATTTGTAACTAGATTAACACGACGTATATCACTAGTGGAGCAGGAACTGTTTACCCTCCCGGAGCACCTGAGTTCACCCCCACTTTTTAGTGGGGTTCGTGTTACTTGATTTTTTGTTTTATATGTATGTTTTGTTGATCGTTGTTTGTCCTTTTGTACTTTTTCTTTTGGCCATTGTGTTGTCTGTTCTTCTTCGATATACGGAGTCTGATTCCCTCTTTGGTATCTTCAAACTCTTCTTGCTCTTTATGAAAAATGATCAGTTACTCGTATAAAAGAGTTGATATTTTCTTTATTAATATAATTTACTATAAAGAGTCGTATTAATTATGTCGTATGGATGTGTGAATTCCATGGGGCGATGGTAAGACGAAAGTTTTGAAACTTAAAGTTTACTTGGGGCGTTCAGCCGGTGGTCGATGCTCGCAAGTACTAAAATATTAATGACAAGTTATAATGCTAAAATAGTTAAAGTTCAAAGTTCAAATACAAATTCAAGATCAAAAGAAATAACTATGGAGTCTTAAAAGTAATTGTATGACGTTAGGAAAATATTTTATTTGAAAAATTAATAAACGCACTAGCAATGTTGACTCCAGCTTTTTATATTCAAGAAAAATTTGAAGATAACAAAGGGATACTCAGAATCCGTAAATCAAAGAACAGACAACACAATATGCAAAAGAAAAAGTACAAAAGGACAAACAACGATCTACAAAACAACACACATAAAACTAAAGATCGAGTCTTGTGAGGTGTATTCATGATAATATATTCAATTTTAATTGAGCTGGATATATAGATACTCGCAATACCTAAATTGTTAGTTGGTAGAAGTCGTAAATATAGAGATAATAAATACAATGGCCAAAAATAAAAAATGACAATAAGATTAACAATAATCTACTGGACACTACAGAGAAAAACTAAAATTGAACAACGCGAACCCCAAGAAAATTGGGAATGAACTCGTGTGCTCCAGAAGTGTGAGGAGTTCCTTCTCCACTAATGATACATGTGATGTTACTCTAGTAAAAAAATCTGGCGAATTGCCAGTGGGTAGAACATGATTTGTGTCGTACCATACATGTAACCCGATACCTAAGATGGTGGTAAACCTTATATCGAAAGACTTACAATTTTATTACACAGATATTTACAAATATATTTTATAAAATGAAGAACAAACAGAGATACGGAATCGTTTCAATATCCTTCCCGCTGAATAGTATTTATTTTTTGTATTTTCAGAGACCCGAATGGACCTGCTTTACCACACTGGGAAGCCTATGATACGTTAAATGAGAAGTACATCAACCTGGACTTTACCATTACAATCGGAAGTCATTTATATGAGGATAGAGTTAATTTCTGGTCAAGAGATATTCAACAAATCAACCAATGCACTGATACGCGTTCTAATGGATCTGGATATATCACTTTACAAACACCGTTAGGTGGAATCAAAGGTATTGTCAGAGATGTAGAAAATAATGACGTCTTTGAGTTTCGGAAAATTCCATTTGCAAAGCCTCCAATAGGAAAATTAAGGTTTGAAAAACCAGAGAAATATGGAATATGGGCAGGAACTTTGGATGCAACAAAGTTCGGACCATCTTGTTACCAAACATTAGGATTGGAAAAGGATATTCTTCCAAATAAAAACATCTCCGAGGATTGCTTGCACCTGAATATATATGTTCCAGTTAATATATCTTGTAATAGCAAAAAGTCAGTGATGGTATGGATTCATGGTGGTGGATATCTTAATGGCCAGAGTAGTATGTACGATGGATCATACTTAGCAGTAACTGGTGATGTAATTATGGTAACAATAAACTACAGGTTAGGAGTGTTCGGATTTTACACGTCCGGTGATTCAGCCGCAAGAGGAAATTACGGAATATGGGACCAAATATTGGCAATTCAGTGGGTCAAAGACAACATTGCTTCTTTTGGAGGTGATAGTGAATCTATAACTATATTTGGCGAATCTGCAGGAGCTTTCAGCGTTGGAATCCTCTCTTTGATTCCAAGTAATAAGGGGTTGTTCCGGAGGGCAATACTACAAAGTGGAACGGCTTTATCATCTTACACGCTAAGTTCAAATGCTGTAACGGCATCATCCGAAATAGCTCGATCCCTTAATTGTACACAGAAGGATAAATTAATGATAACAGAGTGTGTAAAAGGGACCAGAGCTGATGATGTGTTTAATGCATTCAGTAGTATTAAAATTTATGACTTGCTAGATGTTTATTTTGCTCCAGTCATTGATAATGATCTTTTAAAAAATGATCCGCTAAAGCTTCTACAAGATACCGACTCGGAGTCGTTTTCGTTCTTCCGGTCTCTTGATGTCTTAATTGGAACTGTTTCAAAGGAAAGTTCTTTGTTTCTTTCCTATGTAATTGATCTACAACCAATATACAATTACAACATTACAAAGGGCATTCCAAAGAGTGTCTTGTGTGACGTTCTGGCTCCTGAAATTTCAAATAAACATTATAATAACGACTCAAAAGTATCTGTTGCTATTTGCGAGAAATATGGTGGAGCATCTAACATGGAGGAACTAAGAGTGAATATCATGGATGCTTATTCAGATTTTCTTTTCTTTGTTCCAGCTGTTCAATCATTACATCTCCACGCAAATGGTAATAAGGATAAATCTAAGCGGTACCATTATGTCTTTTCAAGACCATCACCTCTCCAATCAAACCTGGGTGTTGAATGGTTTAAAGGGTCTTACCACGCAGACGATCTAATGTTCCAATTTCCATTTTTCGATTGGTCATCGTCTGATTCTGACAGATATGTGGCACTTACATTCATGAAATATTGGACAAATTTTGCTAAGACTGGGTAAGTGTGTATATATTTTAAAACAAACCCATGAATAAATAGACCATATGCCTACAATGTCGGAAATTATCAACGTTGTTTATTCGAGCGTTAGAAACAGGTACCAAAAAGGAGCCTTTGGTGACTAGTTCTGTCCTGTTCCGCAGTGAATGCAAATGAATTTTATATTTTCCGTAAATGTAGGTATAATGTATTTATCCTGCAATGTCAAACAGCCCAAAAAACAACTACCAAATAGTTTAAAAAGAGCAAAAACAAGCGTCGTTCTAATATTACCGTTGCTCTATATAACACAGATACCGGAAGAGTTATTAATTGTTGTCAATGACCGTATATAGCAAATCATTATCCACGCAATGCCTTTTGATTTTATATCTAATGACACTGTATCAATAATGTTTTATCCTGCAGAAAAATCACATCGACATTTCTATTTTGAATTCAATAATGAAATTTTATATCATTATCCCCTGATTGCCCCTTTTGATATTTTCTGTCAACAGTAAGTAAACTGTATAAGCAAATACAACTAAGTTCCCAAAGCTCAACAGGTAACATGTTATAGGGGTACCAGAAAAAGCTATATTTCAGTTAGTGAAAGTAATATAACCAAAGTAACGCAATTTGTCTGTTCAAATAGAACAAGTGCAGGATATTTATATAATAATGTTGTGTTTGCAATGACTATGCCAATATATTGGTCAGGGTTGAAGACATAGTGCATGACCCGAAGGGGAGTGCACTATGTATTCAAACCAAACCCCTATATGGCATAGTCATTGCTAATACAACATTATTATTATTTTTATGCTGACTGCTATATGTAGACAAAATATATTGAGAACTGTTACAATAAAGGAGGTCCTGATATTGGTGACTAATATATTGGATCAGATAGTCTTGAAAGTGTGAGAATATTCTTTGTTTCATTTAAGGCTTTAAAAATTTAAAGATTTTTGAAGTTTGAAATTTAATTAAGAACAATAACAAGTATTAAAAAAGGTTTAGACGACTATGATAGATTGAAAGATTGGATCCGATCTCTGGCACGTGATATAACTATACATAGCTTGACAGACAGCTGAAAACCCAACCTTCCCCGCGTGAAACTGGCATAGTAGATGTACTATTTTCGCATAGTATATCAACGCTATATAATTCTTTGTCATATATGCCAAAATATCGCATGAACTGATATTACAGAAGAAATTTACAGAAAGCATAATAATATACATTAATGGTGTTTATCATTGGTTGCGTATAGATTGAGAATGTGTCCATATTGATATTTGACTGAGAATGGGTTAATATTAATATTTGACTGAAAATGGATCCATATCAATATAACATTGCGATGGGTCCATATTAGTATAACATTGAGATGGGTCAATATTAATATGCATTACGAATGGGTCCATTTTACTATTTATTTGTGAATTGGTCCATATAAAAATTTGATTGAGAATGGGTCCATTTAAATATTTGTTTGAGAATTGGTCCATATTAATATTTGATTGAGAATTGGTCCATATTAATATTTGATTGAGAATGGGTACATATTAATATTGTTTTGCGAATGGGTCCATATTAATATTTTTTAAGAATGGATCCATCTTAATAATTTGTTATTGAAAATGGGACCATATTAACATTAAATTGAGATGTGTCCATATCTATATTAACCTTGTACGAATGATTTTTCAGAAATGTAAATGAAGAAGGATTACCCATATGGAACCAGTATGATATTTCTAATGGACATTACATTGATATAGATGTCAACATCACTACAGGGAACCATCTCTATGATGATCGTGTTAAATTTTGGTTAACAAATGTTCCAAGCATCCACCATTGCATTGACACGCGTTCTAATGGATCGGGGTATATCACTTTACAAACACGGTTAGGTGAAATCAAAGGTATTGTCAGAGATGTGCAAAACAATGACGTTTTTGAGTTCCGGAAAATTCCATTTGCAAAACCTCCAATAGGAAAATTAAGGTTTGAAAAACCAGAGAAATATGGAATATGGGCAGGAACTTTGGATGCAACAAAGTTCGGACCATCTTGTTACCAAACATTAGGATTGGAAAAGGATATTCTTCCAAATAAAAACATCTCCGAGGATTGCTTGCACCTGAATATATATGTTCCAGTTAATATTTCTTGTAATAGCAAAAAGTCAGTGATGGTGTGGATTCATGGTGGTGGATATATGTATGGCCAGAGTAGTATGTACGATGGATCATACTTAGCAGTAACTGGTGATGTAATTATGGTAACAATAAACTACAGGTTAGGAGTGTTCGGATTTTACACGTCCGGTGATTCAGCCGCAAGAGGAAATTACGGAATATGGGACCAAATATTGGCAATTCAGTGGGTCAAAGACAACATTGCTTCTTTTGGAGGTGATAGTGAATCTATAACTATATTTGGCGAATCTGCAGGAGCTTTCAGCGTTGGAATCCTCTCTTTGATTCCAAGTAATAAGGGGTTGTTCCAGAGGGCAATACTACAAAGTGGAACGGCTTTATCATCTTACACGCTAAGTTCAAATGCTGTAACGGCATCATCCGAAATAGCTCGATCCCTTAATTGTACACAGAAGGATAAATTAATGATAACAGAGTGTGTAAAAGGGGCTAGAGCTGATGATGTGTTTAATGCATTCAGTAGTATTAAAATTTATGACTTGCTAGATGTTTATTTTGCTCCAGTCATTGATAATGATCTTTTAAAAAATGATCCGCTAAAGCTTCTACAAGATACCGACTCGGAATCGTTTTCATTCTTCCGGTCTCTTGATGTCTTAATTGGAACTGTTTCAAAGGAAAGTTCTGAGTTTCTTTCCTATGTAATTGATCTACAACCAATATACAATTACAACATTACAAAGGGCATTCCAAAGAGTGTCTTGTGTGACGTTCTGGCTCCTGAAATTTCAAATAAACATTATAATAACGACTCAAAAGTATCTGCTGCTATTTGCGAGAAATATGGTGGAGCATCTAACATGGAGGAACTAAGAGTGAATATCATGGATGCTTATTCAGATTTTCTTTTCTTTGTTCCAGCTGTTCAATCATTACATCTACACGCAAATGGTAATAAGGATAAATCTAAGCGGTACCATTATGTCTTTTCAAGACCATCACCTCTCCAATCAAACCTGGGTGTTGAATGGTTTAAAGGGTCTTACCACGCAGACGATCTAATGTTCCAATTTCCATTTTTCGATTGGTCATCGTCTGATTCTGACAGATATGTGGCACTTACATTCATGAAATATTGGACAAATTTTGCTAAGACTGGGTAAGTGTGTATATATTTTAAAACAGACCCATGAATAAATAGACCATATGCCTACATTGTCGGAAATTATCAACGTTATTTATTCGAGCGTTAGAAACAGGTACCAAAAAGGAGCCTTTGGTGACTAGTTCTGTCCTGTTCCGCAGTGAATGCAAATGAATTTTATATTTTCCGTAAATGTAGGTATATTGTATTTATTCTGCAATGTCAAACAGCCCAAAAAACAACTACCAAATAGTTTAAAAAGAGCAAAAACAAGCGTCGTTCTAATATTACCGTTGCTCTATATAACACATGTACCGGAAGAGTTATTAATTGTTGTCAGTGACCGTATATAGCAAATCATTATCCAGTCAATGCCATTTGATTTTATATCTAATGACACTGCATCAATAATGTTTTATCCTGCAGAAAAATCACATCGACATTTCTAATTTGAATTCAATAATGAAATTTTATATCATTATGCCCTGATTGCCCCTTTTGATATTTTCTGTCAACAGAAAGTAAACTGTATAGGCAAATACAACTAAGTTCCCAAAGCTCAACAGGTAACATGTTATATGGGTACCAGAAAAAGCTATATTTCAGTTAGTGAAAGTAATATAACCAAAGTAACGCAATTTGTCTGTTCAAATATAACAAGTGCAGGATATTTATATAATAATGTTGTGTTTGCAATGACTATGCCAATATATTGGTCAGGGTTGAAGACATAGTGCATGACCCGAAGGGGAGTGCACTATGTCTTCAAATCAAACCCCTATATGGCATAGTCATTGCTAATACAACATTATTATTATTTTTATGCTGACTGCTATATGTAGACAAAATATATTGAGAACTGTTACAATAAAGGAGGTCCTGATATTGGTGACTAATATATTGGATCAGATAGTCTTGAAAGTGTGAGAATATTCTTTGTTTCATTTAAGGCTTTAAAAATTTAAAGATTTTTGAAGTTTGAAATTTAATTAAGAACAATAACAAGTATTAAAAAAGGTTTAGACGACTATGATAGATTGACAGATTGGATCCGCTCCCTGGCACGTGATATAACTATACATAGCTTGACAGACAGCTGAAAACCCAACCTTCCCCGCGTGAAACTGGCATAGTAGATGTACTATTTTCGCATAGTATATCAACGCTATATAATTCTTTGTCATATATGCCAAAATATCGTATGAACTGATATTACAGAAGAAATTTACAGAAAGCATAATAATATACATTAATGGTGTTTATCATTGGTTGCGTATAGATTGAGAATGTGTCCATATTGATATTTGACTGAGAATGGGTTAATATTAATATTTGACTGAAAATGGGTCCATATCAATATAACATTGCGATGGGTCCATATTAGTATAACATTGAGATGGGTCAATATTAATATGCATTACGAATGGGTCCATTTTACTATTTATTTGTGAATTGGTCCATATAAAAATTTGATTGAGAATGGGTCCATTTAAATATTTATTTGAGAATTGGTCCATATTAATATTTGATTGAGAATTGGTCCATATTAATATTTGATTGAGAATGGGTACATATTAATATTGTTTTGCGAATGGGTCCATATTAATATTTTTTAAGAATGGATCCATCTTAATAATTTGTTATTGAAAATGGGACCATATTAACATTAATTGAGATGTGTCCATATCTATATTAACCTTGTACGAATGATTTTTCAGAAATGTAAATGAAGAAGGATTACCCATATGGAACCAGTATGATATTTCTAATGGACATTACATTGATATAGATGTCAACATCACTACAGGGAACCATCTCTATGATGATCGTGTTAAATTTTGGTTAACAGATGTTCCAAGCATCCACCATTGCATTGACACGCGTTCTAATGGATCGGGGTATATCACTTTACAAACACGGTTAGGTGAAATCAAAGGTATTGTCAGAGATGTGCAAAACAATGACGTTTTTGAGTTCCGGAAAATTCCATTTGCAAAGCCTCCAATAGGAAAATTAAGGTTTGAAAAACCAGAGAAATATGGAATATGGGCAGGAACTTTGGATGCAACAAAGTTCGGACCATCTTGTTACCAAACATTAGGATTGGAAAAGGATATTCTTCCAAATAAAAACATCTCCGAGGATTGCTTGCACCTGAATATATATGTTCCAGTTAATATATCTTGTAATAGCAAAAAGTCAGTGATGGTATGGATTCATGGTGGTGGATATATGAATGGCCAGAGTAGTATGTACGATGGATCATACTTAGCAGTAACTGGTGATGTAATTATGGTAACAATAAACTACAGGTTAGGAGTGTTCGGATTTTACACGTCCGGTGATTCAGCCGCAAGAGGAAATTACGGAATATGGGACCAAATATTGGCAATTCGGTGGGTCAAAGACAACATTGCTTCTTTTGGAGGTGATAGTGAATCTATAACTATATTTGGCGAATCTGCAGGAGCTTTCAGCGTTGGAATCCTCTCTTTGATTCCAAGTAATAAGGGGTTGTTCCAGAGGGCAATACTACAAAGTGGAACGGCTTTATCATCTTACACGCTAAGTTCAAATGCTGTAACGGCATCATCCGAAATAGCTCGATCCCTTAATTGTACACAGAAGGATAAATTAATGATAACAGAGTGTGTAAAAGGGGCCAGAGCTGATGATGTGCTTAATGCATTTAGTAGTATTAAAACTTATGACGTGCTAGATCTTTATTTTGCTCCAGTCATTGATAATGATCTTTTAAAAAATGATCCGCTAAAGCTTCTACAAGATACCGACTCGGAGTCGTTTTCGTTCTTCCGGTCTCTTGATGTCTTAATTGGAACTGTTTCAAAGGAAAGTTCTTTGTTTCTTTCCTATGTAATTGATCTACAACCAATATATAATTACAACATTACAAAGGGCATTCCAAAGAGTGTCTTGTGTGACTTCCTGGCTCCTGCAATTTCAAATAAACATTATAATAACGACTCAAAAGTATCTGCTGCTATTTGCGAGAAATATGGTAGAACATCTAACATGGAGGAACTAAGAGTGAATATCATGGATGTGTATTCAGATTTTCTTTTCTTTGTTCCAGCTGTTCAGTCATTACATCAACACGCAAATGGTAATAAGGATAAATCTAAGCGGTATCATTATGTCTTTTCAAGACCATCACCTCTCCAATCAAACCTGGGTGTTGAATGGTTTAAAGGGTCTTACCACGGAGACGATCTAATGTTCCAATTTCCATTTTTCGATTGGTCATCTTCTGATTCTGACAGATTTGTGGCACTTACATTCATGAAATATTGGACAAATTTTGCTAAGACTGGGTAAGTGTGTATATATTTTAAAACAAACCCATGAATAAATAGACCATATGCCTACATTGTCGTAAATTATCAACGTTATTTATTCGAGCGTTAGAAAGAGGTACCAAAAAGGAGTCTTTGGTGACTAGTTCTGTCCTGTTCCGCAGTGAATGCAAATGAATTTTATATTTTCCGTAAATGTAGGTATATTGTATTTATCCTGCAATGTCAAACAGCCCAAAAAACAACTACCAAATAGTTTAAAAAGAGCAAAAACAAGCGTCGTTCTAATATTAAGGTTGTTCTATATGACACAGGTACCGGAAGAGCTATTCATTTTGATCAGTGACCGTAAATAGCAAAACATTATCCACTCAATGCCATTTGACTTTATATCTAATGACACTGCATCAATAATGTTTTATCCTGCAGAAAAATCACATCGACATTTATATTTTGAATTAAATAATAAAATTTTATGTCATTATCCCCTGATTGCCCCTTTTGATATTTTCTGTGAACAGAAAGTGAACTGGATTTAGAAATACTACTAAGTTCTCAAAGCTCAATAGGTAACATGTTATAGGGGTACCAGAAAAAGCTATATTTCAGTTAGTTACAGTAATATAACCAAAGTAACGCAATCTGCCAGCTCAAATAGAACAAGTACGGGTTATTATACATTAATGGTGTTATCATTGGTAGTGTAGAGATTGAGAATGTGTCCATATTAATATTTGACTGAGAATGGGTCCATATTAATATTTGACTGAAAATGTGTCCATATTAATATAACATTGCGATGGGTCCATATTAGTATAACATTGAGATGGGTCAATATTAATATTTATTACAAATGGGTCCATTTTAATATTTATTTGTGAATTGATCCATATAAAAATTTGATTGAGAATGGGTCCATTTTAATATTTATTTGAGAGTTGGTCCATATTAATATTTGATTGAGAATCGGTACATATTAATATTGTTTTGCGAATGGGTCCATATTAATATTGTTTTGAGAATGGATCCACCTTAATATTTTTTTGGAGGAGAATGGGTCAATATTAACATTAAATTGAGATGTGTCCATCTATGTTAACCTTGTACGAATGCTTTTTCAGAAATGTAAATGAAGAAGGATTACCCATATGGAACCAGTATGATATTTCTAATGGGCATTACATTAATATAGATATCAACATCACAACAGGGAACCATCTCTATGACGATCGTGTCAAATTCTGGTTGACAGACGTTCCGGAAATTCAACGAACCTCTGGGTCAACATCAGTTGCTTCGAACTTCAAATCTAAAGACATTAAAACTCCATTGTTTTTCTTTCATTGTATAGTTATGTTATTATGCAAGTTTTTATAATTTAATTACCTGAAAAGTTTGTATGGTTGAAATAATGGAGGTAATTATAAGAATGTGATTCCATACATTAATTTTATACCCCAAAAGTTTGTATTGTTGAAATAGTGACAGCCGGAGTCTTTGAACCGTAATGAGAGCGGGAGGTTTGGCGCTTTAAAATCTGATTCAACCCACCATTTCTTTAGAAATGCCTATATCAAGTCAGGGTCATTACGGTTTTCACAGTTTTCCCGTTGTTGACTGATTTTGTCTGTTTATATAATTATGAGTTTTTACTTTCCCTTTGTAAGATTGTTCGGAGTTCGGTAATTTTGTTATTACCCTTATTTATTAGGATGTGACTCTATAGTATGGTCCCCATGATATATAATAATGTACACGGTTCCTTATACAATTCATAATCTTTTGATATTCATGTTTATGAGCAATTATTGATATATGAACAATTTTAAATCACAAATGCTTCTTTACAGACAATGTTTTATAAAAACAAAAACAAAAACATAAGTAAAAAAGGATATACAGTCAAACATGTATTAAGAGGTGACATTTGGGACAATGAAAAAGTATCCTTATAGTACAGGTGACCTCTTAAAAGAGATTCAATTCATATGACTTTTTCTATGACAGAAAAATAAATGGTGATCTTCCAATACAGGTGTCTGCTTAATAAATGTGACAGCATGGGCAGGATTGGCTGTATCTCAATTTTTATGTAAAGAAAATATAGTTGGATATATTATTCGTGCATTGTCCATTTTATATGCACCATAGACATAGGTACATATTGTAGTATATTCGTATTCAATAATACACACATCATGTGCATTATTAGTACATTTTACTTCAAAGTCATTTTGAAAAGAAAGTTTAATCAGTGGTGGTCAACAATTCCAACAATATCAACAAAACGAATAATTTATTACCTCTTATCTCGAATCATTGTACACAAAAGAAATCTCATGGTGAAATATAGATTGAGCCGTCGAATTGTAATGTTTAGCGTTGTGTGCTATAGATAAGGTAACATGTAAGACTTAGGGTCGTGTGCTATATAATGACCTAGCATCGTATGCAAACCTCGGTGTGGGTGCAGTGCTGTAAATAGGATGAGTGCTATACATGAGGGCTTATTGTATCTCCCCTTTTATAAGCACCCGTGTTATAAATAGATTTGACATATCCCACTTTAAGGAAGATCTGCAGTTGAACAATGCTACTTCTGAAATGAAAACAAATGGCATGATCTACAATTCTAAAAGACTAATATTGGACAAGTATAAGTGGAAATATTTAAATCTTTCTGAACAATGTAAACTGTCCGTTTAAATAAAAAGGTGAAATCAATTGAAAATTTGTAATTTTATATTTCTCAATAATAAGTTTTGTTTGGTTGATGGTGTTCAACGCCACTTTTAACAATGTTTATATCGTTTTTATATTTATATAGTTATATCGTGGCGGTCAGTTGAATTAGTGGAGGAAACGGAGTACACGGAAAAAACACTCCGACAACATTAGTGGTGATAGACACCATACGATCACGACCACGATGGCCCCTCTCCCATATTGAAAAGAAATGTAATATTCTGAAATTCAGACATATTATGGACGACCTTAAAAATAATAAAGCATAATTTTATTATAATACCCACAAATCTAAACTTAATATGTTTGTCATTGCTGTTGTATATATTGTATCTACTATAAATTGTATATTATTGCTTATTAATAGATATATTTATGCACCATTGCATCATTTTTGATTTATTAACATACATAGCAAATATATTATGCTACTTAGTTTATTGTATGCCATAAAGCGTAAATAATTTTAAAATTTATATGCCATGCGTCTCGGATACAAAAATTATATTGTGTACAAACCAAAGGTAAATAAATTATTTCTTATTTCTATCGATTGGGATGCGAAAAGCACAGAACAGGGTACACGTCAGATTTGTGTAATGACACGTGGTGTCTTATAAGAAGCGGAAACTGCCTACCCTTCGCTAGCACCTGATGTCACTTCCGGTTTTATGGTGGGGTCCGTGTAGCTCATCTTCATAGTTTTTTGCATTGTCATATTATGTGCCTTTACATTCCTAGTTTCGTGTTATGATGCCCGTTACCATTACAGCATACAAACGATGCTCAGTTCGTCTTTAGCTCCAGTTGTTTGTAGCAGGGCGCATGTCATTTTTACGGTATTTGTGTTTGTTGGCGCATAGTGGTGTATTTTTGTTTTGTTTGTCTTCGTCCTGTGTCGTGTGTACCAAATGTTGCCAGTTTCTCTGGATTGTCCATTTTTGTTTATTGCCCCTTCTAGTGCAGTGACAATCAAAGTAAAATGGAAACTTTAATGGACCGAAATACCACACGGCTGCATTGGATATTATTTTGAAGAAAAAGACATTTTGCATCGATTTAGGCATGTCGTCGCATTCTAGTATGGTGCATATTTTCTATATCCGGAGTCAAAGGTCAAATCTAAGAACGAAGACATTTTCATTTTTTCATACATTATCCGAAATATCTTAACTAGCATTCGCCACTGCATAACGTACTTCATACATATGGTTGAGACAGGCATTGAAAGTGAGATTGTTGCGGTTAGTAAAGTCTGACTTTAAAAACATAACTGAAATATGCGCCTATTTAAAAAGGGGGGACACAATTTACAAATTGATATTAACGCACGTATATTTTCATCGCAAGTCATTTAAATTTCTTAGAATTATACATAGGAATAATTCAATATATGCATATCTCTTCTGGAAAGTTTGAACCAAATTCATAGAGAAACAAGGAAAAAATTCCGACAGCAAGAACAAGCATCTAAGAAGATTTCACACCAAAAAAATGACAAAGTCCATATCTCAATTTTAAGTATTGAAAAGACAAAAAAAATTTAAATAACTAGTTTGTTACTACAGATCATGTATATTAAAGATTTGCAAGATAAATGTGATTAAAATGTATAGGAACTTTTCTGACCCTATCGTTGAAGTTAATGCAGTGGTACGTCACTTCCGTCAACCGTGGGTCCTTATACGAAACATTTGACAATAAATGTGTGAATATCTTAAAATTCTGGAGAACTGAGCTATCGTATGCACAACACAAAAACAGGGGCAAAAAGATGCGTCTTTTAGGAATGGATACAAGTCCTGGAAATAAGGTGCAATAAATGTACTCGAAGCGAGCAGGGGTACGATTTTTAAACCTGCCGAGTTGCATGCCTTGTGTATTATTAGTATCTAATAGGGTCGACACATGCAATTTGATGTTTACATAAGATTGTATGAATATTGACACGAACAAGTTAGAATAAGGAAAAAGAGATGAAATAATAAAGAAATAAAGAAATTTTATTGAAAATAAATTTGTAAACAGAAAGTTAGAAAAAGGGGGGTGGTCCTTGCCACGAGCGCCTGTGCTCAAATTTACAGAATGCTAGTAAAGTTTAAAAAAAGATGATAAAGGTTTAATTTCAAATTTTTATTGACAAATTTAACACGCATAATATTATAAATAAAGTTTCAATTCATAGCGAATTATATTTTCCTCGTGAATAGCGTGGAACAATTTTAAATGGAATTGAAAGGTGGTGGAAGGTCACGAAAATTGACCCTCAGAGAATAATCTTCATTCTAACTGCTAATTTTCTTGTTATTTCAAATGAAAGATAAGATATAGTAGTATCAATTTAATCAGAAAAGAATTTTCATTTTTGTCAAATATTAAAAAAACAGTATCGCAAAGTAGACATACTTAATAGAAATGTGAAAATGCGATTACTCCCAAATGTCACGCTCTCCTAAAAAACTGCACCATGAGAAAACGCGACGACAGGGCTAAAATGGTACTTTAATGTATACTATTTCATCTGGGAACATTTCAGCCGTGTGGTATTCCGGTACATTAAACTCGAAAAATAAGCGTCTTTTCTCGATTCGTCACTCCACTATTCGGTTTTCTCTAACGTTTATTCGCAATGAAGAATAATAAAAGTGTATCTCATAAAGGTTTTTACTCTTACTACAGTATCTTAAAGTCCATCTTTGTCAACACAGCAGGTGCTCCGTTTGATGGGCGAGACTCGAACACAAGTTTGAAATGAAAATGTCATTTATTATGAAATGACGGAATCGTATGCATATAGCAAACAAATAATAACATATATACTAGTAAATAATCAACATAAATAACTCTTATTTGCCCATCATATATGGAGGAGCCTAACATTTGCCATTTCAATTCAAAATATTGCAATTGTGATAGGGTGGGAAGGTGGGCAATTTAACATAAACTTTGAAGTCGAACGAAAATCCTCCTGTTCAATACATTAGAAAAAGCGCTCTCTGTGAAAACCAATATTATTTACAGAGTAGCTTCTCCCCCTTATTAATATTCATTAACTTTACAAAGCCCCCTCTGTTTGCCAAAAAATGTTTGTTTTATTACATAAAATGATCTTTTTGTCAACACAGCAGGTGCTCCTTTTGATGGACGAGACTCGAGCACAAGTTTGAAATGAAAATGTTATTTCTAACGTGTATTCGCAATGAAGAACAATAAAAGTGTATCTCATAAAGGTTTTTACTATTACTACAGTATCTTAAAGTCCATTTACAACAATATATATTCTTGGTAAAATAGCTGCATATATTTTGTTTACTTGTTTATTTGTAATTTTGCAGACATTTTCCGCATAAATGATTTACATCGCACATACATACATAAATCAAAATCACTGGATTTTCGTCTTAGATAATAATCAGCATGCTAATCTTTATACACTACATACACAATTTTGTGGTAGTTCATTGCTGACCAAAGTTATAAATAGATAAAGAAACGGTGTATTCCATTGAAGAGAGGTAAGTATATATGTAATATTTTATTTTTGTCGATATTTTAAAATATGAAATGGGAAGTTGGTTATTATATCAGATTGGAAAGAGATCAATCTGAAATTATATTTTTTTCTGAAAATGTTGGAAAAATGATCTTGCTTTCTTCATTTGAACTTAATGTGGGATCGGAAGCAATTATCAGAAAGACATCGACAATTTATCTTATGAGTATACTATACACTAGGACAAGATTTATAATTTTAAATTGATCTCGCCGAAGATCTAGCTAAACAGTTGCATGTTAGATTTCTTAGAGGCATTAGAATACTGTTAACTTAAACAATATTTATTTAGAAAATAATCAGAATATACAGTACATCAAACATAGTAAACACAGACAGGATTCAGAAACACTGTTCAAAATCAAATACCGCTAAATTGGCCTCAAAGAGCATCTCGTAGCACTGTAAAATGTTTATCTTATCTGTTTTAATGCATCATATTATCAAAAATATATAGGGCATGTGTTAACTTTGCAATTATTTTGGAAAATGTATATTGAGAAAAGTTTGAAGATACCAAAGGGGTAATCAGAAGCTGTAAATCGTAGGCCAGACAATACAATGGTCAAAAGATACCAAAGGGGTAATTAGAAGGTGTAAATCGTAGACCATACAATACAATGGTCAAAAGAAAAGGGACAAAAAGATAAACAATGATATACAAATCGCTACACAGAAAACAAAAGGTTTAGCAACATGAACCCCACTAAAAACGGGGATGAACTCAAGTGCTCCGGAAGGGTAGGCAGTTCCTGCGCCAATAGTGGCACTCGTTGTGTTACCTTTGTTACAAATCCCATGATAAGTCATGAACGAGGAAAGGACCGAATTGAGATTATTTACATTATTCTTAAATCACTGCATTGCGTAAGGTATTACTGTGAACACACTAAAGGAAAATGAATATTGGAAAATAGGAAATAAATGTTAGAGAATACCGCAGGGACAATAAAATTGATCTCCCAGAGAAACTGGCAACACAGGGTACGCAAGACGAAGAAAAACAAAACAAAAACACAACACAACACAATATGTGTAGGACACAACTATACGTAAACAAACACAAACAACGCAAACAAGACGTGATCCCTCCTACAAACAACTGGAGGTAAAGACGAACCGAAAGGTTGTTACCTATAACCATGTGAACTTTGATCTCGTTACCCAACTTTTCCACCTTGATGATGTATTGATCAATAGATTGGTTTTAAACGTATCATTTCAATTATATCCATGAGAAATACACAAGCAATAATATACATATATACATCAGCATGTATGGTAAAAAGGTGACACTAACAGTTGAGTACTTTGAATGGCATATGAAAATAGAAATTCACATGGCTATAAGTAAGAATACAGCTCTCATGTTAGTCTATTAGTTATTTTTAAGATGGTTCAAGCTTAATAAGTAACGACGACGACGGCCGCCAAGTTATATCAATCACGTCTCCCTAATATCCCTATGTAAACTTTTATTATATTTTTCTAATCTTTATTTTTTTCTAACAAACAACTGTCCCAATCAGATCTAAGCTTGGTGGAAGTGTCACTTGAGTAGTCCTCATTTAACACGACATTGGATGTTAGGGCCCAATATACTTTCTTAATAGTTTATATCTAAAACAAAAAAAACAAAAAAAAATCTTCTCCGAAAACGTGTATGTCATGGAATTGTCCAGGGTAGGAATATCCCTTATATAACCATCTAAAAGTGGAAAAATGAGACAACAATTCTCAGAAACCAGGAGCTTCATTGAACCCAAACAGTACATAAATAATCATTGGATGGTCCCTTAAAATCTTTTTTCTTCCATCGGAAATCCAAGATAGTTACCATAAGAGGTAAGATTTAACATAGGATCCTATGGGAAAAACTTTTTAAAATTACTTTATTTGAAACCACTAAACCATCTGGCAGCAAACGTGAGTGGAATGCACCTGTGGTGGTCCTTTACAAAATGCGTTTTTTGTTTATGAGAAATCCAAGGTGGCCGCCACTACAAGGCATAGTTTTTACATAGAACCATGAGGGCACATACACAAAAACATCAGAAATTATTAATAAACGTTAGAGAAAACCGAAGGGGCAGTCAAGAATGAACAACCCAGAGACACTGGTAACAAAACGAAGAAAGAAAAATTTAAAAATAAATTAAAAAAAAAACACGAAAAACAACACAGAAAACTAAGAAGATTAGCAACATGGTCCCCACCAAAAACCGGATGTGAACCCAGATTCTCGCGAAAAGTAAGCAGTTCCTGTTTCTAATAAGACACCTGTCGTGTTGCTCAAATATATAGTCAAGTCCGGTAATAGTCTTGCTTGAACCAAAATTGTGCATGAATAATGATTGGATGGTTCCCAACAATTTACAAAAAACTGTGTATCGATCTGAGATCTAATATGGCCACCACGACAGGAAAATATATTACATATGACCCTATGATAAAAATATTTCAATTATTAATATCCGATACCATTAAACGGGGCTTTAATGTGCATTGGATGGTCCTGAACAAAATGTATGCTAAAATGCTGTAAAACACACAGTCAAACCTGTATATAAAGGTCACTCAATGGAACCTACAAATGTGGCCTTTATGATAGGTTAAAATTATATGCACTATTCATTAATAGGAAAAATTAGACTACCCTTTATAGACAGTGATTTGCTATATAGATGTTTTACTGTACATAGTCTAAATATTTTCGTTGAGTTAAATATTTGTTATTTTCTATGCATATTTAATTTTGCCAGTTTGATAAATGCTATAATATAATGTACCTATGTGAATGTTACAGTTTTTTTTCACATCACCGTTAAATATATAGACAACCTATCATCGCTTTCTTACAAGTATTATTACTTTATTTCAGCGTCGAATTAAAAACAAAGATGGCTATTACCTGGACATTAACTACCATCCTTTGCTGGGCTTCAGTTTCATATGGCCATGGTGAAATTACTACAAGAACACGTCTAGGCAAAATAACTGGTATACGAAGAACAGTTCTGGACAACGATCTGTTTGAATTCCGTAAAATTCCATTTGCCAAAGCCCCTGTAGGCGAGTTGAGATTTGAAAGGCCTATCCCATATGGGCCATGGGAAGGCACATTAGATGGAACAAAGTTTGGAACCTCCTGTTACCAAAAAAGAAGTTTCTTGAGAGGTTTAATAAACAATGATATTTCTGAAGATTGTTTATTTTTAAACGTGTATGTACCTTTCAATATATCTTCAAATAATAAGAAATCTGTGATGATTTGGATTCATGGTGGTAGTTACTCCAGGGGACAAGGAACGTATTATGACGGTTCTCATCTTGCTATAACTGGAAACGTTATAGTGGTTACAATAAACTACCGTTTAAACATATTTGGCTTCCTAAGCATAGACGCCATTAAAGGAAATTATGGATTATGGGATCAGATAATGGCCATTCAATGGGTCAAGGACAATATTGCGTCATTTGGAGGAAATAGCCAATCTATAACCATATTTGGCGAATCTGCTGGTGGATTCAGTGTTGGACTGTTGTCGATTATTCCTAAGAATAGAGGTTTGTTTCAAAGAGTAATTCTCCAAAGTGGAGTTGCTATTTCGTCATATTCTATTATGCACATGACAAACCTGACATCGACAGCGATTGCAGGTTATTTAAGCTGTACAAAAAGGAACCCAATTGTCCAATGTTTAAAAAACCGGAGCGCTAGTGAAATATATGCCTTGGTCTCTAAATTCAAACAGCCGAATGCGCTATCGCTTCCATGGGCACCCGTAATAGACGGCGAATTACTACCTACTGATCCGTTAACACTTCTCAAGAACACTAGCTCCGACGCTTCTGCTTTCTTTCAATCCTTAGATGTAATTATCGGCACTGTGTCCGGAGAATCATCTTTACTAATTTACATTTTGAAGGCACTGGAAAAACAGCTAAAAGTCAACATAACAGGAGGAATTCCAAAACGTATTTTGACAGATTTCCTTGTCCCACAGATAACTAATGTATGTTGTAGCAACAGTTTGCATGTTGCTTCAGCTATTAATAACCAGTATGGGCAATCGTCTGATATCATTGGTCAAACTGAAGACATAC
This sequence comes from Bathymodiolus septemdierum, assembly GCA_963383655.1. NCBI lineage: Eukaryota > Metazoa > Mollusca > Bivalvia > Mytilida > Modiolidae > Bathymodiolus > Bathymodiolus septemdierum. The sequence continues at coordinate 23,091,089 of OY726522.1, read as the reverse complement.
TTGATGCTTATTCTGACTTCCTGTTTGATACCCCTGCTATCCAGTCTTTGCATCTGCATTCCGGAAACAAGAGAGGTCGCCAATTTCATTATGTGTTTTCTAAAGAACCTCCTTTTCCGTTGTATGAAGAACTGCCTTCATGGTTTCAGAGATCAGAACACGGAGCTGATACTATATTTGAATTTCCACAAAGTAATAAAAATAACTTGTCTACCATCAATATGGAGCTGTCTAAGAATTTCATGAAGTACTGGACGAATTTTGCTAGAACTGGGTAAGTTACTGTTTTTCCCCCGGGATATTTAAAAAAATTAAATTGTAAGTCAAATTACAGATAGAATATTTGAGAGCGTATTTCTACAATCAGTAAGCATGTTAATTATGCCATGTGACAGAGTCAGATTTGCGTTTTAAAGGTAAGGATGTGTACACGAGTTAAAAATCTTCATGCATATATGAGTAGAAACGTGGGTTACAATCGAAACACGCCACCTTATTATAAGTGTAGAATGATCAATTGCATACACCGTATACTCTGCAGCAGAGCTTATTATGTAGAATTAGTATCCGATTATATAAATTGAACATATTTTTATAAAATTTCACAATATTCCCTGAAATAGAATAACAAATGTATGCAAACGTTAGAGAATACCGAAAGGGCAATCAAAACTTACCTGAGATGGTACGAAGGTGAGCTTCTTTCAAATTTATAACCAACAAAAACTAAGATCAAACCAAGCATAGCGGTGTTCAACACATATTGTATTGTGTTGTGTTTTTTGTTGTTGTTTGTCTTCGTCTTGTGTCTTATATTTTTAATGTTACCAGTATCTCTGGATTGTCCATTCTTATTTGCACTTTCGGTTTTCTCTGACATTTATATAATGAATATAAACTAGGCATCCATAGAGACAAAGCTATATCTGTGATAATATGTAAATATATGAAATTCTGCAAATGCTTGCAAATTTTAAATTGGAATTGAAAGGCTCAAATTTTAAACTGGAGCCACGGTGAGTTATTTTAATCCGCCATAAAGCACAAATTCTATTAGATAAGGGATTTTGATCTAAGTGAAAATGAAGTAAAATCTTGCGTAAATTTGTGGATGGCTATTTTCTCAATGTAATCCAAGTTCCAGAAAGAACAAAGGCTGGTTGGCTCGGAATCAGGTTAATGTGTTAATGTCTACCTGCGAACGGTTGTTTCATTGATCTATTATATACTATCCAACTAAGCGTCCTGATCTAATACACATTCTAACATGATGTCCTTCTTTCGCTTTGTAGACAAACGAGCGATTTATCGCTGGTATAATCTCATTCGCACATGCGCCGGTGAATGTAACTGACTTTTCCATTGGCAGCATAAGTTGTGTGCGACATTTTCCGCAAACGTAAATATAAATTATCATCTTCCAATCAAAGTATACTACCGTATTTGTACTCTTAGACATATCAGAATCGAACTAATTCATGTAAGCCAGAATGTGTTTTGAGTTTTAGCATGGGTTGATGGATATTAGTAAATTTTATCCCTCGCTTCTGGCTCGGGATGAAATACTAATATCCTCCAATCCATGTTAAAACTGAAAGCACATTCTGGCTTCCATGATTTATTTCTTAAGCGAACAACATCATCATTTCATCGAATGTAACTTGTGCGTGCGTATTATATAACTTTAATGACTCATTTTGGCATTAAGCAACAATGACTCAATTGCTCACTCTTGTCACCACCATTACATCAATATTCTTTTTAACACAACAGTTATATTTCCTTAAATGCATTTTTCTCGTTTCTATAGTGATGTAAATGGACCAGGTTTACCACAGTGGAATGAATACGACATTATAAAAGGACATTACATCAACTTGGACATCAACATAACAACTGGGCAACATTTATATGAAAATAGGATCAAATTCTGGTTGAATGACGTTCCAACAATTCTCAGTGATACTTCAGCTAGTTGTAGCATTAGCTATGGACAAGTCATTCAACTATTGTTATTATGTATAGTCTTATTATTGACCAATCAAGTTGTATTGCTGTAACAAACCTAACATTGGAATCGACACCATCGCGGATTGATTACAATATTTGAAATTGTCTTGATCCACTACATGTGTAAAGCGTGGTCATGTTGTGAACGCTACATTATCTAATGTGTTGTGTTGATTGTATCGATGTTTAATCACCTGTCAGGTTGACACGGGTCATATTGTGTTTTGTATATTGTGTTTTGCATTGTATCTAGTTTTGATGATCCATCAGGAAAGCATGTGTCATATTGTGTTTTGTATTGTAGCAAGTATGAAGCATGGGTCATATTGTGTTTTGTATTGTAGCAAGTATGAAGCATGGGTCATATTGTGTTGTGTATTCATCAGGTACGCCCATAGTCAAAAGTTGGAAAGCCAAATAATTTAATAGCCTATGGGAGCAAGTTAACCAATGGGCCTAATAAGGATAGACAAAATTGGATATGATTACCCATGCTTGAGGGGAATTGACCTTAAGTGTAATCTAACATGAAGATTTTCCATACGAATAAAAGACGCAATATATTACCGCGACTTTTTCAAAATGTTCATTACCGCGACAAAAATAACTCATTACCGCGACTCTTGAAATCGATCATTACCGCGACCCCTTCCGTTAGCCAGAAAGTATACCTAGAATGTTCTAAAACTGTATACTTCTGTTGCCCCCTACTCACCACGGGGAGGTGGAAGAAGGATTTTTCGAGCAGGATATATTTATTACAAAACAGTTAAATTTATTTTTAAAAAGCATTAAAGCGTAAAATCTGTCCATCAAGTTACAAGTGCACTGGTAGAGCTTTGAAAGCTACTCTGTGTGCGAACTCCGATCTTGAAATTATGTCGGTCTCATACTGTCTTCTCAATTCAAGTAACTTATCAATGCGCTCCTTCTCACGTTTCGGTAACGGGACCATCGCGTTTGAAGCACGGATTTTCAGATAGCTTCTGGTCTATGTGCACTTCAATTTCTCCATGAACTCGAATATGTTCGGATGTGAATTATAGAACATTGATCCAAACGGATTGTGGAAACATTCACATCCATTGGTAGTCCTTTTGCAGTCTATCACCGAGCTGGCCCATATGATAGGTGTAAATTTGGCAGATGATACTATGTAAAACTTTAAAACATAATCAGCGAAGACTAGTGCTATTTCACAATCTGGTGTTTTTGACATAATGTCGTAGACGAAGCAATCTTCCACTTCAGCAGGATCGAGAAAACATAATCCGAAGAAATTCTTCAACCACTGTCCTGTTTCCGATTCATGGTTTTGATATTCTTGAGATTTTGGATTTTCTATACCAAACTTGTGACAGGTGGAATTAACAAGCCTTTATGCTAACATCAAACCAAAACTATTTTGCCGCGTCGTGAACAGCAACTTCAAAGTCAAAATGAATGTAAGACACATTCAAACTTAGATTGTACCGAGCACAAGAGTCAAGTAAATGCTTAAACATGCTGACATAGCATTCTTTTGATTTGCACGGCAGAAGGAAGAACACGCATGGTACATATTGTCCATTCTTGTAAGCATGTAAAGTGTACAATTGATGAAAGAATTTGGCACAGTACTGAAAGGTACCATCTCCATATAAATGCACATCTTGACATATAAATTTCAGATTAGTTTCTGTGGTAAACATTACAGTATTGCTGTCTTTGTCTGTTGTGTGTATCATATCTTCTCTTTGACAAATGAACAATTCATACTCTGATAAAATCTCTTGACTTCGGTAGTTTAGGCTTGGTTTTCCTGCGTTGCCTGTATATAGCCTGTCTGACTGAAGTTATATCCTGAAGTAAGATCTCAGCAGGATTGGTTTTCTGTATTTCGTTGATTATCTTGGACGGTCTCTCACTTGGTTCTTCGGTTGCTTTTCTTTTACAGCCTTGTCTTATTCGCTGACGCTCTACACTTCTTGTATCAATTTCTCCGTGAGTGTGGTTAAAATTACCGCCAAGTATCATCTGGATGTCTGTATCAGTCTTGCATCTTGATTTGCAATTTTTTTCAACACACCTCCATAGCACAGATTTACTAGTCTCTTTTTCTTTTCTGTATTTAAATCCATCATAAATTATTCCTGGGTTGACACGATTTGTCGTAAATTTCTCTATCGTGTAAATCGTTGTGTTAAGTGATTACTTGTATGTTCAAACTGTTTTATATAGGGTAAAACGATGTGAAAAATATTCATGTACTAACCTGTGCTCACCTGTATGATTTTAATATGTATATAAGAAGTATTTAGAAAGTCGCGGTAATGATAGATATTCGGGTCTTACCTGTAAAAATAAAGTCGCGGTAATGTATGGTTCAAAAAGTCGCGATAAACAGGTTCTGTCATTTATGTTCAAGAAGAGAATTGGGAGACGAGTATTACTATATTTTTGAATGTACTGAATTTATTAATGAAAGAAAACTTTATTTTGATTTTGTCCATATAAATAGACATAATATCATTAAATATAATAACCTGATGTCTTCTAAGTCTATATATAATTTAGGTAAACACTGTAAATTTTTCAGAATAGTAAACAAGAGGATATGTCCTCTAGGTTGATCCACTTCTTTTCACAATTCAATATTTATTTAATTATGTATTACATGTATTTATTTCTTATGTATATTGTGTTAATTGTAATCTCTGTACCTCTGTAAATTGGTTATGAGAAATAAAGATATATATGAGTTAATAATTATAGAAAAGTCGCGGTAATGTGCTGCTACCCGAATAAAAGGGTCATTGGTTGATTATTGGTTGTGTAATGTCCAGTGGCAAATATTTCATGCATATTCAGAAAAGAAAAAAAAATGTTGACTTAACGAATTTGTTGACACAAATAGTATATTAATTTATTAAAGTTTGTTCACATTGCAATGAAAACAGAATACATGTACACTGCGATTATTACTTTAGAAAAACTCCTTTACTCCCATGATGCAGGGTTTATGCAAGAACTTATCAAAGACAAAATAATTTTATTACTGGATTTAAATCTTCCATCTTGACAACTGGATTTCCAACTTCCAAACAAATATCAACAAATGATTTAACTTTATTACCAAATTTTCAACAATTAATTTTAACTGAATAAACCCCTTAAATATAGCATAACAGGGAGTCACCCAATGCAATACTAAGCAATGCTAATAGTGGTTGCTTTTGAAAATATCCGAAGACAAACTGTGGCAATGTTAAGTCAGATTTCTATCAAATTTATTTGTTTTTTCTACAATTTGTGTGATAAGTTCCAAATATGATTGACAAGTTATAACAATTATACAAACATTTTTTGTAGAAAGAATAAATGTACGATAACATACATATCTACTGACGTTTCCGTAATGTAAAAAAAAAGCAAACAAACATTAATTATTGACGGGCGAATAGGTAACACAACAAAAGTGCATAGATGTCAGTATTTACAACATTTTTTCGTTCGCTCTCTGAATCTACTAGTGATGAGTGTTTAATCACATGTACCGCCGTCAGCCTACAATGGTAGGTTAAAAAAAAAGATCTATAAACTTCCGTACGTTTTGTTTCATTAATACAGATATTTGTTTACGCTGATGCACCTTGAGGTACTATGTTGACAAATGACAATAAGTGACCATTAAATAAAATAAATGCTATGCTTATCTCATCTTCACTCTGTATCGCTTGTTCTTGCTGTGAGTATTATTACTTAAAAGTTTCTAAACTGTAAAACAAAATGTGTGCTCAAAAGTTTTTATTCAAATTTTATTGGTTATTTATGCTCATTGCTAAAAAAACATTTACTGACATTTTTTTTTAAATTAATAGTCTTTGTACCTTTAAAGTTGTTTGATATTATAAGATACCGATAGAATAATTATATATGTTCAGTGAGAGAGATCACATTTACTGGTAACATCGATATTTTTATGCTATAGAGAAAGAACAAAAATCTTATGATGTTTAGTGATTGTTGCTTAACGCCAACTCAGCATTTTTTCATCTATATCATGGCGAGAACAGGTTAATTTTCAATGAGATGATGAGGTCCGCTTTGTACTAGACCAACACGCAAGTTGAATTCTAATAGTGCTAGCTCACTGAAACAACAGTCCGCGGGTAGACATGTCGCCCCACTCAGACACGTCATCCTGATTCCAAGCCAACCAGTCTTTGTTATTACTCCTTAATGCTGCGTGCTTAGCGGAGAAGCAACACATACCAATTTCAGTCTTTGGTTTGTCCCGATCGGGGCACGATCTACTGCACTCGAGGCGAGCACGCTAACCATTACACCACTGATGCGGTTTCATGATGATTAAAAGTATAGCAAGTTAACAGATTCAATACAGCTTGGTTAATACATTTGTAACGGAAAGATTACGATAAAAGCATGTATATATTAGATGATAGATTTAGTACGCACGATGCGTGTCGGGAATACCATTCAAAATCTCAGTCAAAAGATTGGAAAGACAAATAATTATACCTATCAAATTGATTTTTGTTTAACTTATACTCGATTCTTATTAGAGAATCCTGAACTTGTATAGCTCAATATGGTGTATTTTTGTAGGCTGCTTAAGAAAGAGGAACATGATATATTTGGCTTTATTGTGTCTTATATCATTGAGTGTGACGAGTTTTGAAATACCTACGACAATACAAACAAACCTGGGTGATGTACTAGGTGTAAGACACACAGAGTCATTTACCAAGAAACCTATTTACGAATTTAGAAAGATTCCATACGCAAAACCACCTGTAGGAAAATTGAGGTTTACAAGGCCTAAACCTTATGGACGCTGGCTTGGAACTCTTGATGCTACAAAATTTGGTCCGTCTTGTTATCAAGATTTAGAAAAGTCAACTGCTTTTTTACCGAATACCAAAGTGTCTGAACATTGTTTATTTCTAAACATATACGTTCCAAACAATGTGTCTAGGAGCAATAACAAATCAGTCATGGTATGGATACACGGTGGAGACTATAACAAAGGTCAAGGTATGACATTCAATGGCGCATTGTTAGCATGCATCGGTGACGTCATTGTTGTTACCATAAATTATCGTCTAGGAATATTCGGGTTTTTAAGTACTGGAGATTCTGCCGCTTCAGGAAATTATGGTTTGTTAGATCAAATAGTAGCTATTATATGGATTAGAAGAAATATTAAGTCATATGGAGGAAACCCAAAGTCAATAACTTTATTTGGACACTCTGTAGGTGCAATGAGCATTTCACTGCATACTCTTTATCGAAAGAATAAAAATTTGTTTCAACGAATTATTCTACAAAGTGGTTTTGGGACGTCACCTTTGGCCTTGTCAACAAATGTTCCTCACTATACAAAACAAGTAGCCAAATTAATAAGGTGCTCGTCTCATAACACAACAACTGTTGTAAACTGTTTGCGGAAAGCAACAAGCAAGGATTTACAGAGTGCTTTTCGAGATATAGCAAGTAAAATGGATACACCTAAAGTATCCCCAATGTTTGGACCACGTGTAAGCGGAAGGTATATATCTGATACCCCCAGTAAATTACTGCGAAATTCAAAGTCAAGCGAGTTTTATCGATCATTGGACGTCTTAATAGGTAATGTCGACAGTGAGGGATCAACTTACTACAAACTTCTTCAACCATATCAAAAACAATACAACTTTAACCTTTCTCAAGGAATTCCAAAGCGCATTCTCTGCGACCACGTGGCACCAATAGTTACTGCGGAACTTTATCACGGTCATTCCGCATTGGGTGAAGCTTTTTGTAACAAATATGGACGAGGTTTAACATTAGCCAAACAAACATCTGATCAGATAGATTTTTATGGAGATTTAATGTTTTATAATCCAACTGTACATGGACTTGCTGTTCATGGAAGTAAAAATACCAGCGGGAAATGTTTTCAATATATTTTCAAGAGAAAAACAGAATTAACATTAACAACAAAATTACCTTCCTGGATTAAGGGAGCAGCGCATGGCGCCGAAATTTACTTCGTTTCTCCTTTCTTAGAATTACTAACTCTTTCACCACCTGATGGAACTTTAGCACAAACTATGATGAAATACTGGACAAATTTTGCCAAGTATGGGTGAGTAAATTAGAAGCGCTTAGAAATATATATTTATTAATAAAAGATGCAATATACAAAGCACAAGGCAATACAAATGTGTTGGATTGTATTGGCTGCAGAATAAGCGGTAAACGAGACCTGACAAGATGATACAAACCGCCGTATTTAGATTATTGGCAAGTAGGTGTACCACTGGTAACAGAGTTGACATATGTTCCTCTTTGTAACATAAAACAGAGTGAACGGGGGAATATGACCCGCAATTGACGCTGGATCATATAAAAAAAATCACCACTTCTCGGTTATTCTGAGGATAAAATAGAATCCTAACTGGTACCAGTTATTAATTGGCCGTTCTGGTGACCATGATTTAGCCGCTTAAGCAGAACCTAATCTTCCCGTCGTACCACAGAAATAATTCCGAAATATGGTCTAACGTAGAATTGTAGAGTCACGACCCTTTTTCATCTTGCCGATCCCATTTTTTTCCAGCTCGCCTCGACCAGAAACGTGGTGAAAGTGATGTAGGGAGTACAATAAAAGAAATCGATACGGAAGCGATTCCGGAAAATTAATTTTGAACTTTTATTTAAAATGTTTTATCATATAAAATGATAAACAGTATTAAATGATAGTACTGATGATATTTCCTAAAGAAACATGAAATACAACATCTCATCCTTTCCTCATTCATGACTTATCACCGGGTTTGTAACATGAAACCAATGGCACTAGAACTGCCTATCATTCCGTAGCACCTGAGCTAACCCTCTTTTATCGGGGTTCGTGTTGTTCAATCTTTAGTTTTGGGTGTTGTGTTATGTCCATTATTATTTGTCTTATTGTCCTTTTTCTTTTGTAAATATTACATTGTCTGTTGTCCGAATTATGGCTTCTGACTAATCCTTTGGTATCTTCAAACTTGGCTTATAATCACCCCAACAGAATAGAAAAACGTAGTCATTGTCCAGGTTATGGTAAATCAAAATTGATGTATAAATCGTAAGTACTCTTTAGGCTATCGGGATTGTAATTTTTACGTATTATGCTTCTTCACATAGAAGTTTTTTCTTCAAATTTTACCTTTTTTTTATAAAAAAATCTTCTGGTTCTGATTGAAATTAAGCCTTTGCAAATCATATCAAAATAAAACACAATTACGATTCCATGTAAACATCTAACAAACAAGGACAGACATTGTAAAGACTGTATATAAAATGTCCCGTAGTCATCAGTTCAGTTGTGAGTTAACCGATGATATCAATGTCGCTGAATATTTAGTAAATTAGTTGTTCACATGATAACGGGTTATCTAATTTACTAATACACGATCACGATATAAAAGTCTTGATTAAAACCATACCCCTCCCCGCTCAAATCTCATTTTTATCCAGAACAATATAATGTTCAAATCCACTTAAATATATGGTTCTTTCACACAAAAATGTTTATACATATTTCTTCAAAATACATGACTTTACGATTAAACAATGTTAGAGAAAAACGAAGGGGCAATCAAGAATTGACAATCCAGAGAAACTGGCAACATTAGGCAAACAAGACACTGGACGTAGACCAAACAAAACACAACACATCAAATTAAAAAAGAAGACCACACCCACTCCACCACGGAAGTGAAGTCTGAATTGTTTATACAATTGACACTTGTTGACATAGAACACTTCCCCTGGGAAGATGGTATATAGATACATTTCAGCCTTCATTCAATTTTTAATGTCAATACTCTCTTTTTTCCACATTAAATACGAATACCAAATTGTATCGACATATATAAACGCCCGTGCACGGACACATCTGTTTTCTTCATATTTTATTTTACGAACCAAACGTTACGAAAAATGTACTTTCATCTAGCATTTTAAAAGGAAAAGCGATAATTTGCTGTTTTGTTTAAAAAAAACTTATTTATTGCAGCATGTGGGAACTGTATTGTAGTAATTTATCCTTTTTCAGAGATGTAAATGGCAAAGAAAAAGCTACATGGCCAGAGTCTGACCTGCATCATAAAACATATTTAGAACTGGATCTAAATATAAGAGAAAAAAGAAATTTTATGGGATCACGTATGAAGTTCTGGACAGAAGATGTACCAAAGATGCTAAGAGATAGCGGTGATTCCACTTTCAAATCTCCTTCCGGATGTTTATTCTACCTAGCAAATGTTTTATTCATTTCTTACATATTTAATTGAAAAACAAACTCTTGGTATATACATTTTTTCACATTTTGCCCTTTGTAACTCGTGTTCATAGATAGACGCACAACATAAAAAACGATTTACCTAATTGTTTAGTGATACAACGTATGATTTATGACGTCCATGTAACCTCTATCATACAAACGTTTGAGTTGATTAATTTTGTGCTGGTGGCTGTTCTATGCTACTATTTCAAAAGGGATATTACTTTTTATGGAATGCGTGTTAATATATAGACTGTTTAAATGTTTTATTACTAATTCGTATTTGTACTTGTTTGTTATTAACATAAACAATTATCATGAAGAATATTAATTTGAGTTACTGTGACACTAGTTACTCAAGGGGTGATAAGAATCGCACTATTCCCCACTCCCAACTAAAAAACAGACCAACAAAATTGGTTCAACTTTGTTTCATTGAAAAAAAACGACCAAAGTTGATGAAATATCTTGTTTTGGAAGTGAAAAATCTTTTTCTGCTTCTACCAAAAATTCTATGAAACTGTCATCAGCAAAATTTTCTATTTTTGTTTATTGACAACATATTTGTTATGTTGAGTGGATATGATTTTCAACAGACGGTCGGAATTCATAAGGTTCCCTACTGTGCCCGTATTCTTGCTGACTTGTTCCTTTCTTTGCATGAAGCAGACCGCAGACAAGGGCTTCTCAAGAAAAACGAAAACAATAAGCTCGCCCGGTCCTTTAATTTCACGCTCCGCTATATAAATGATGTCCTGTCAACTGAATTTATCCTGCAATGACAGCATTTATCGATCAATATAGCCTGCCCAATATTTTTTTTGATATTGGTCAGTTATAAATAGAACATACAAACGTAAGCTCCGCCCACATCGGGACACATCGGGGGATATTGTTTTCAAATATATACACAAAATTATTTCAAATACTTTTATCATCGTCCAGTAAACGTTTATTTACGATTTAAGATTGCAGGATAAATACAATACATGTGCACTGTCGAAGCATATAGGTAAATATGTGTATTCGGCGCGAAACGCGGGAAAAGGCTCGGCAAAGCCTCGCCTTTTCCCCCGTTTCTAAGCCTCAAGTATTGTATATATATAGTTTTCCAAGTTTCATGATTATGTTGATCTTATCCATCCAATTGAACCCATCCAATTGAACTTGAAATGAAGGACGCCACAAATACAGCTAGGTTACTTCATACATTGATCTACACATAGAAATTAACAGTGAGGTCCGGTAAAGAACGAAATTTTACGAAAAAGAGATTATTTCAATTTTCCCATTTATATGTAGGAACATTCCAGCGACACATTCAAATGGAGTATACATGTATATATATATATCTGCTGATCAGGTATTCCCGAGTTTTTTGTTCCTATCAGGATTTTACTTGATAGATGGTTATTGATGGGAAAAAAGAAAAGTATGACAATACCAAACGGACACCCAGAATCCGTAAATCGAAGGACAGACAATATTAGGGCCAAATGAAAACGGACAAAGGAGCAAACAATGATCCACAAAACACTACACAGATAACTGAAGGTTGAGCAACACTAACCGTACTAATAATCGGGAGAAAACTCGTGTACTCCGAAACGGTAAGTAGATCCTGCTCCACTAGTGACACCAGTCGTGTTACTCATGCTACAAACCCGGCGATAAGTCATGAATGAGGAGAAAACCGGATTGCGATTACGATATCCGTGGGCATTTTTGACACAGATATTCCGTATTGGTTAACAAAGTAATGGTGATGACTCCCACTTACCCGCTTCCTTGTTAGCAGCAAACCTCTATCAAGGAATTCATGATAGGAATCACAAGCTCTGAAATATCGTATCCACTGAGAGATACACTCCATATGCAAGCGAAAAAGCTACTGAACCGGTGGTTCCTTGTGGTCATCACTTCGAAAGTTTTACGATAACCATCATGACTTATGTTAATAATGTATCACCAACGGTGTATGAGTAAAATGTGGTCATATCGCAACAACAATATGTCTACAATACTGAAAAAAATTATTAGCAATTGTTCACCATATAGTAATAAGTAAGCTTGTAAGTTGCAGAAAATGTAGAAAGATGTGTGCTAAAAGACTCGTGTATTTGTGATAAAATGTAGAAAGATGTGAGCTAAAAGATGTGTGATGAAATATTCAAGGTGTGAAAGTAATAAACCTTTCAACAATTAGTATATCAAAGTGTCGTAACGATATACAACTGGTATATCTGACGACCAGAAGCCAGAGGACACAACCAATGGGACACTTGATAACACTAATTACATGTTCTTCAAACGATTTTCTAGTAATCGTTTTGTTTTCTGTATAGAATATATTGCAATTAAGGACAGACGTCGAGGATCGTGCGACACAAAAGAATTAAGTGTATTTCCATAAATTTTAATCATAGGAAAATATGGTTCTAATAGTGTTTATTTTTATTTATGTATTTACATATCTGCAATATGTCTATCTAACAGTGATTCTGTTTCTATAAAAGGCGGGAAATTGCAGCTAAAATAACAAGAAGAAAATACCAAGATTGGGATGCTAAAGTCTGACTTCCGTTTCCTTTAGGCTTAGGAGTTGTTGGCTTTGTAGATAAAGCTGACATGGAGGATCCTGTTATTTTATTTGAATGTCCTTCTGTTGTATGCTCTGTTGAATACGATGTAGTTGTACTTGTCTTGTCTTTCTTGAGTAACTTTGGTATATCCTTTAACCAAAAGCTCACACGGTCTTTATATAAACTTTGTAAGACAGTCACGTTAACATCTAAGTAAGCATACTGGTTTTTCGCGATATCATATTGTGGCCAGTTTGGTAAACCTGCGCCATTTACGTTCCTGTAAAAAATGATGTCATAGATTAATTATCAAATATATTACAGCTCTGAACGTGTACACTAGGCCTATCGTACAGCAAAACGTCGCCACGAGTTAATGATAACACCGACCAAGATCTTCACGTCACTTCACATTGAGGCAAATATGCATTTGAATAATGTTGAATTGTTAGACTTTAAAAAACGGTTTCTGAAGAAAAGCACAATGGTAAATTAGATCGTGTTTGTGTTAAAAGATTAGAGTGTGTTGTGCTTATTAACGGTTGAATCGTCTTGTGTTAACATTTCGTTAAGTTGTTTTATGTTAATGGTTAGACCGTGTCGTGTTATAGGATAGATCGGGTTGTGTTGAACATATGATATTGTTGTGTTAAAGGCTAGATCGTGTTGTGTTAAAGGTTAGATCTTGTTGTGTTAAAGGTTAGATCTTGTTGTGTTAAAGGTTAGATCTTGTTGTGTTAATGTTTAGATCGTGTTGTGTTAAAGGTTAGATCTTGTTGTGTTAATGTTTAGATCGTGTTGTGTTAAAGATTAGATCTTGTTGTGTTAAAGGTTAGATCGTGTTGTGTTAAAGGTTAGATCTTGTTGTGTTAAAGGTTAGATCTTGTTGTGTTAATGTTTAGATCGTGTTGTGTTAAAGGTTAGATCTTGTTGTGTTAAAGGTTAGATCGTGTTGTGTTAATGTTTAGATCGTGTTGTGTTAAAGGTTAGATCTTGTTGTGTTAAAGGTTAGATCTTGTTGTGTTAAAGGTTAGATCTTGTTGTGTTAATGTTTAAATTGTGTTGTGTTAAAGGTTAGATCTTGTTGTGTTAAAGGTTAGATCTTGTCGTGTTAAAGGTCAGATCTTGTTGTGTTAATGTTTAGATCGTGTTGTGTTAAAGGTTAGATCTTGTTGTGTTAAAGGTTAAATCGTGTTGTGTTAAAGGTTAGATCTTGTTGTGTTAAAGGTTAGATCTTGTTGTGTTAATGTTTAGATCGTGTTGTGTTAAAGGTTAGATCTTGTTGTGTTAAAGGTTAGATCGTGTTGTGTTAATGTTTAGAGCGTGTTGTGCTAAAGGTTAGATCTTGTTGTGTTAAAGGTTATATCTTGTGTTAATGTTTAGATCTTGTTGTGTTAAAGGTTAGATCTTGTTGTGTTAATGTTTAGATCGCGTTGTGTTAAAGGTTAGATCGTGTTGTGTTAAAGGTTAGATCTTGTTGTGTTAAAGGTTAGATCTTGTTGTGTTAATGTTTAGATCGTGTTGTGTTAAAGGTTAGATCTTGTTGTGTTAAAGGTTAGATCTTGTTGTGTTAATGATTAGATCGTGTTGTGTTAAAGGTTATATCTTGCTGTGTTAAAGGTTAGATCGTGTTGTGTTAATGCTTAGATCGTGTTGTGTTAAAGGTTAGATCATGTTGTGTTAAAGGTTAGATGGCGTCGTCTTAAGGTCAGATCGTATTGTGTTGACGATGAGGCCATGTTGTGTTAAAGCTTCGACCGCGACGTGTAAAAGGTTAGATGGTGTTGTCTTAAGGTCAGATCGTGTTGTGCTAAATGTCAGATCGTGTTGTGTTAAAAATTATGTCATGTTGTATTACAAGTTATGTCATGTTGTGCTACAGATTACTTCGTGTTGTATTAAATGTCATATCGTGTTGCGTTAAAGGTCATATAGTGTTGTGTTAAAGGACAAAGTGGTGCTGCTTAGGAGCTGCTGCAAGTTGTCTTGTGTGCAATGAGTTTGACATTCTCTATACACGCTGCACGCATTCGGGTCCCACGTCAATGACGTGTTGTGTTTTTGATTCGTCCATCACAATTAAAGGACATAGGGTTCCGCGGTAATAAATTTTCTTCGAACATGTTTTTTTTTCTTGGTTCATGTTTCAACTTGACCTCGACTCATACCTGGTAACAATAAATATACCGTATGTTAGCAGTAGTAAAAAACTTATAATGAAGCGGTGGCACAGATCAACGTATGTATAATTAACTAGAAACACAATAGTATGACATGTCAACAGTGGTTTAAGTAATAAGATCAACTAGTGTGTATGGATGTTCGAAATTACATATACATACCCCGTTTTTGCAAAATTTGACCAGTACTTCATCAAGATTATACTGTAAGATCTGTCACCATCTGTAGCATTTGATAGAGGACTAAACGGAAACAGGAACGCTAATTCAGATGCATGACCTGCTCCTATAAACCAAGGGGCCATCTTTTGAGCTACTGACCAGATAGATAATCTTTTACTGAGATACTGAAAGTGGGACTGTCTGTTTTGAATTGCATGTGCATTAAGACTTTGCACAGCTGGACTGTACATGAATATATCTCCATAAAAGTTTATAGCATTTCGACTCTGTTCTACCACCGATCCACTACTGGTATATCTATTACATATTACTTCAGTTATACGGGTATTGTTTTTATAGTAGTCGGTTGAAAGAGTTGGTATAATACGTTCACAGAGGTATTTAGAAGGAATTCCTGCTGAAACATTGTATTTGCTTAGTGCCAATTGACCTACTAACAATGAACCTTCTGATTCACAGTTTCCAATAATTACATCCAACGATTTATAAAAATTAAAAGCCTTCCCTTTGCCACTGATTATATTTTGTGGCGTATCAATTAAAAATTTCCCATCAACAACAGGAGCAAAATCGATAAATATATAAGCATCCGGTGTTGTCACTCTCTGTGCTACCAACGTTGCGTATGCATGTTGAATTTCATCAGCAGCTTTACTTTGAAGACAGGAAATGGTCTCAGCTGTCAATTGCACGGAACAATTCAGCAGTGTCACCAACTTCTGTGCTGTCAAACGTGGCATTGGTGAAGTTGCCAGGAGTGTATTACTTACTCCACTCTGTGCTATTACGCGCTGAAATAGTCCTGTATTATTGGGATTAATGGCCTGTAATGCAACGCTAAATCCCCCGGCAGATTGACCAAATATGGTTACTGATTGTGAATCACCTCCGAAACTGTCAATGTTATCGTGAACCCATTGAATGGCAAGTTTTTGGTCCCACAATCCGTAGTTTCCAGGTGCTACTCCATCATTTGTACTGAAAAATCCAAATACTTCCAATCGATAATTTATCGTTACGACTATTACATCACCATAAGCAGCCAAATACGAACCATCATATAACATAGCTTGTCCTGTTGAATATCCGCCACCATGAATCCAGATCATGACTGACTTTTTGTTTGAGGATGATGAGTTAGCTGGGACATAAATGTTTAGAGATAAGCAATCTTCTGATTGGTTACGATTGGGCAAATATTTATCAGTTATTGATACTGATATTTGAATGCATGAAGGTCCAAATTCGGTACCATCTAATGTGTCTCCCCATGTACCGTAAGCGACAGGTTCCATAAATCTCAGATTACCAGTCGGCGGTTTTGCATAAGGTATGTTTTTGTAAAGCGAGTAGCCGTACATCATGTTATTAACATTGATGGATGACGATATGCCAGTAACATTACCTAGTCTGGTCTGAACAGTAGTAGTATTGTCACCAAAGACTGACACTGTCAACATCAACAAAATGAACGAGGTCATTAATTCGTTCTTCCCTCGCATTGTGCATAGAATCTGAAGAGAGAGTACATTGATATTTTTTAGATATAAAACTTAACACGCCCAATTTTATTACACACAACCGCACCAGTGGTGTAATGGTTAGAATGCTTGCCTCGAATGCGGTTGATCATCGTGTGTTAGAGCCCCGATCGGGTCAAACCAAAGACTATAAAATTGGTATCTGTTGCTTCTCCGCTAAACACGCAGCAAAAAGACTGGTTGGGTCGGAATGTGTCCGAGTGGAGAGACATGTCTATCCGCGGTTTGATATGTCCGTGAGCTAGCACTACAAACATCCAACTAAATGTGTTGGTCTAGTACAAAGCGGACCTCGTCATCATATCATTGAATATTGACTAGTTATCGCCAAGATATAGCTGAAAAATTGCTGAGTGGACGTTAAATAGCAATCAGTCACTCACTCCAATTTTAATACATATATAACTAGCAACTACACACTACTGTATACCAATAATAATCGTGTGTGTGTTACGGGCATCGATATTGTCTCTTTCAATGGGGATTTTGGAACTGTTCTGTTTTTATCCATTTTATTCCAATTTGTAGAGAATTAACATTTTAATAATATCAAAAAAACATAATGTTTTTATATACAGATTGAAATGAAAAGGAAAAAAAACAAGTTCAGCATCAATCTTACAAGTCATGTAGTTTTAACTTTTCTTTCCTATTAAAAGATTTTAGATAATAATTATAGATTATTACATGGCATTTTCCATATCGGCCCTGGTATCAGCCTGAGACTGTCATATCGGACCCGAGGGCCGATATGAGTCGAGGGCTGATACCAGGGCCGATATGGAAAATGTCATGTTATAATCTATTTATCATATATTTTCAATTAAAATGAATTAGCCTGTAGAAAATCAAAAAATACCATTAACAAAAATCTCAAAAACAATGTTTTATAACTTGTAGAATTTACTTCACAATTATGGATTTTTAAAATTGTCACCATAAATGTTTTTGGTCACATTGCCAATAGATGCATTACTCATCATAGAAAATCAAAAAATACCAACAACAAAAATTTCAAAAAATTTAAAAGATTAAAAAAAATTCATAAAATTTCATAAGATTTCAGAAATTTCAAATTTTTTTCAAAATTAAAAAAAAAAATTAATTTTCATAAAATTAAATTTCAAAAATTTTAATTCAAAATTTCAAAATTTCAAAAAATTTGAAAACTTCAAAAAAATTGGGTCAAAATTTGCATAAAATTTCAAAACTTTCATAAAAATTCATAAGCTTTCAAATTTTCAAAAAATTTCAAAATTTCAAAACTTTCAATTTTTTTTTTATTTTCTAAAGTTTCTAAATTTTCATAAAATTTCAGAACTTGTTACTAAAATATTTATTACTATATAATAAAATGGTTGTGATACGGGTTTTGCATTGAAAATCCATATCGGACCTCATATCATCCCCCGTATCAGCCCGGGGCTTGAGAACTGACACTCAGAGTTGTTGGTATCAACCATACAAATTACACCATATCATTATATAATATAGGATAAATATAGAATAAAGGGCATTTTGTTTCCGATACTGTTTTTATCAAGGCCATTATCTGGCGAACCCGATAGGATGAGCCAGATGATGGCCCTGATAAAGACAGTATCGAAAACAAATAGCCCTTTATTTTGTTTATCGGTAATTTACATAGAAAAATCATTACAACGTTGGAAAAAAGATTTTTTTGCAGATACAGAAAAGATTTCGGGTCTAAACTCTATTTATTTCCATGCAAAAACTATTCTTTCTGGGGACTACTTTTTAGCATATTTTGATTTGTGAAGCGTCATTCATTCAAACCGCATGCGCTTCATTTTCAGTTGAACTATGAATGTGACGTCATTTTCGCCGTTCCTCAAATTTGTGCATATTTTGTGGACAACCCGCATAATTTGGAAATTAATTAATTTAAAATTGCAGTAAGTGAACATTTATATTTTAAGAATTCAAACAGTTTTTTTCTGTGTACACATGATAATGTGCGGCACACGTTGTGTCAAACTGTCATGACTCGTGGTGTACTTTCGTTTTCCACAGGTAAACATTCCACATACTTCCATCGGATATGTGTATTCATTCACATTTTAAGATAAAATCATCATCACATGCCGTGAGAAATAATACCATCAAATAATGGTCTAGGCGTAAAAAAGATTGTCATTTTCCTGGTTACTGGATAGTACTTTCTTTATGTTGAATCTTAGTACATTTTCAGTAGCTAATGGGGTAATTGTAATTTGTAATCGTAATCAGTTGTAATCGATTACATTTTTTCATGTAATCTGATGTAATCTGTAGTTGGCCATTGCTTAGCTTACATGTAATCGTACTGTAATCGATTACATTCATTTGACCCTGTAATCATGATTACTTTCTGATTACATGTAGATTACTTTTCATCATTTTGTCTTGAAACATATCTCCTTAGATATTTAATGTATGATTTATGTAAATGAACTTTCTTCATGAAATTTATTAAACAAATAATGTAGAATGGTTTACTAGAAAAAATATAAAGTTTATTGACATCTAAATCAAAAAAATATGATATGAAATTCAATTGTTAAAAATTCCCCAAAACAATCTATTAAAATTAAGTGGCAATCACAACATGATCAAAAGATATTATTCTATGTTTAATTGCAATCAAAGCTATCACTGGTACAAAAAATATTATGTATTAATTATGACTTCAAAGACTTGATATCCAAACAAATAATATCTCAATTTCAATTACTTTAGGATTTCAAAATTTCAGTGAAAACAGTTTGTCGGCTTGTGTAAAACACAACAAGCTCTAAAATTTTAAATTATCTGACACAACTTTCAAGATTTCATATATGAAATTGCTTCTATTAAAGACTATCGCCATGTCCTCATGATTCCCATAAGATAAAGAAATATTTTATATAAACCAAAACATAGGTATCTCATGAAGATTTCTTATACAAGTTTAAAAAGAGATCTAAATTTTAATAAAGATATTATATAAAAAGCAAAATGTAAATTATACAAAATATTTTCAATCATACATATTACAAATTAAGTGATAAATAGCAAGTTGTAATATTTGTAAAATTTTGGATTTTTTTTTTAAAGAATATTCCAATTTATCTGATATTCAGAGATATGTGATATTTCTGCTTTTATTTTGGTGCCGATTTTCCTTTTAATATTGGATTATATGATCATTTTCATTATTCGTGGGTTACTATACAACCTGTAATGGATATTTTATTAAATCTATTTACATAAATTAAGGATTTAGTTTTCATATTTAGACTGAGAAATTGTGCATATTTTTAAGCAAGTTTTTAGAACCAGAATGACTTGTTTTTTTATCTTCTGAATTATATATCACATTGAAATGGTGTGAAAATTAGTAATGGTGATTGTTACATAATTTGGTGTCATAAATAAGACCATAATTACAAATTGTATCTGTGGCACAGGTTAACTGCTGGTTTATTATCCACAATAAACTTTTGACAGGATGTTTGAAATTATTTGATATATATTATTAGAATGTGCAAATGTATGTTATGATATTTACTAATAGCATTAGATGGAATGAATATTGGTTATAGTAATAAGACACAACGTATTTTTTGAAATAAGGAAAATGAGAATTGCTGTTTATAATTTACAATGTACTGTATGTTATTGCATGTAATGATCACATTAAAACTGAATTGTAATTCATAGTTCTGAGTAAGAAATACATTAAATAAGAGATATTGGACAGATAAACATGAGACAAAATAACATAAAACACTAATTTATTGGTTGTCATGACATTAAATGTAATCAGTAATGTAATCGATTACATTTACAAAGTAATTGTAATTTAATCGATTACATTTGAAAATTGATGTAATCGTAATGTAACTGTAATCATGAAATTTGCAAAGTAATTGTAATGTAATCGATTGCATTTGAATGTAATTGACCCCAAGTCTGGCTAGTGTATATGGCAAATAGAACATCAAGACATCTAGATTTTTTTTAGTTGGTCATCTTAAAATAGTTCATGTTGCATGCATTTTTGTAGATTTTCGTATAGCAGACGATTTCCCAGTGGAAATCTCGCCAAGATGTAGTGTAATTAATAGGAATTTACCGTGGAAACAAAGTGAATTATATTAATTTATTTTTTCTTCAAATTTAATTGAATATTTTATTGCAAACAACCACATTTTACTTCCCGAAACAGCGTGACATTGTTTTCATTAGCGACGACCGACATTGGTCTAGTATGATTGCGTCACAGTACATATCCTTCGGCGTTGGTCAGCGCATGTCAAATGATGAACTGACCCAATACATTTCTGATATGGTCTAGTACGTCGACCCTAGCTTTATCTATCGGCACACTTCAAAGGAATGCGGCACAAATTACCGATAACAATGTTTATTATGGGGTGTTAATATATACTGAATATTTAGTTATCACCAAATTCTCCCACATCCAGATAACATATACATATATTACGGATTTAGTTTGTTACACATATTTTCATCGGTTCTTCAACCCTGAATGTCAGCATATATTCGGAAAACAGACGGCGTATATATTTCAGTCCCCAAAAACGACTAAAACATGGACGACAAAACATTACGCTTCACTGAATCAATGGTATAATACGGAATAATAAATGTATTTTTACCAAATTAAATGTTGTTTTTATGCTCAAAACGGCTACATGAACAAACAAATATTACAACGGTTAATTCCGTCACAAATACCTGATCGATTCAGCAAACTCCTATGTTGCACGGCTGTACCATAACAAATAAACAAAACGTTGAGCTTTGAAAACTTTCGACGTCATGGGGCCACACCAAGGTTTTATTTACATGTTGTTAACATTTAAATTATTGAAACTGTTTCGCAAACCCGTTGTTTTGTTATGTGATATATCAATGTAATATTTATAAAGTTTATAAAATTTACTACATATGAAACTGTATTGATTTAGAAATTTAGTACAGTATTTTCCTTCATGAAACACCCCATACATGAAATATGACGTGACACATATTTTGACGTCATTGAAGAATGACGTCAAAGGTACGGTAACGGACATCTAGAGATACGAAAAATTAAAATATAAGAGGCAAATTTATTTAATACAGTTGTATGTTATATTTAAAAAAAGATGGTTAAATCCGTAATATATCTGTTATTCAGCTATCAGACAGGGTATATAATGTGACATTCCCGGCTTATGATATATATTCCCTTCGGCTGCGCCCCAGGGAATATAGATCCTACGACGGGAATGTCACATTATATACCCTGTCTGATAGCTGAATAACATATAATATTTCAACCATGCCTTTGATAATACATGTATTTTATGAAAATTTAGAATTTTTTTAAAAATCTCAGATGACATGTGTATCATCCTTAAATCAAACATAAACACGGATACATCTATATTTGTATTTTCGCGGGAAAAATCACATGATTCAAAATATTCAAAATACGCTTCCCCAAAACATAGGTCATAAGTAGTTTGCAAATATACCATTCATTTTTACAGGTTTATATAAATGTTAAGATTGTTGAATGTTTCCTTTAATGGTGATATTCATTGGGTTTTTTTAATTACAAACATCAAAGTCGGCAATTCACCGGTTTTGTTTACCAATGCCGTTCCGTTTTAGAAAATATAAAGGTCACAACCTCGCTTATGACGTAAACATTATGACGTCTCAGCAGAGTTCATTTTTGTAGGACGATGTTTGTTGATATTGCTGACACGACAGTTCCTAATTTGATATATGTTTAAAAAATAGAATGTTAACTAGCTAATGGTGTTGCTGAATTGTATTTACTTTTGTCATCTTCACAGGAATTATCGTTTAAATGTTGGGAGAATTTGGTGATAACTCCTGCTCACTGTTGATAAGTCCAGCTCAGCTCACGCGAACTTTGATACGAGTTTTGCTTATGGAGTCAGCAGGTAGATATAGCGGGAGGGAAGGATCATGATAAAGGGTATAAACGATATAGGCTTGGGACAAACATTGATAATGTATATACAAAACACCTGTATTTTAATCTAAATACGGTATATGATATATGGCTTTACACTTCAATTATTAGCTTCATATATGCCTTTGCTCCTGAAGATTTTGTGATATAATGTGTGGTGTTTACAATTTATGAACAGGTATGTATTTCACTTTTGCAGCATTTTTATCAATTTTTGTATCTTTATTTTGTACAATAAACTGTATGTATTTTAAAAAAAATGTTTGTATCTTTCTTTACAATAATATACCCGGTATATACTTTATAAAAAGACAGTTTAAACAGTGATAGTTAACAATTCCACTAATATTACAATGGGATTGTATACTATCTAATATGTAGATAATGGTTGAGGACTTCGGCTTTCTTTTATATAACTAATATTATAAAGTGTCACAAATATGAAATATGTCAACCTTCACAAATAAACGGACGAACAGTGTTATTATAAAGAACGCTATAATCTTGAACATTATGCATATTATCGCTATTTTGTTTATTTTCCCTTTGATGTTTAGAACCAATATATTTCATATCACGCTTACAAGCGCTGAGATCATTCCAATGATCGCTAATCGCTAAGCGTTGTCAAGGACGCACATAGTAATATCGCCGTTTTCTAATATGACGTTATAATGACGTCACATTACCAAATCTTTGATAAGAATACTATCATAGCGATGAGAGATGACTGAGAAACGTCATCTCGTTTTAAAAAACATCGTTAATCACTTAGGATAATGTTCAAGATTATGGCGTTCTTTATAATAACGCTGTTCGCCCGTTTATTCGTGAAGGTTGACATTTTCCTCACATGTGAAAAATACTTGTATGACAACATCATTTCACTAAGAGGGGAGATTTGGGACCATAAAACTAGTTTAATCCAGCCACATTTTATTGAAGTGTCTGTACCAAGGCAGGAATGGGAGCGGTCATGTATTTGTATTTTAAGAGTATTGATTTTGTCTCTTTCTACCAATTTGATATCTGATTTTAGAATTGTTCCGACAGTGTGGCATTTTTTGTTTTTCATTCTATGAACAAAACGATCAACAACATCTCATCTCAAACCATTGAACACAAAAAAGAATATTGCAACATATGGCGTTTGGAAATCAAGGTTCTATGTTGGGACATGCCCAAATATATGACTGTGTGCATTGTTTGTTGGCTGTTCATTAAGAAAATCCTGTCATCAGAAACGACAAGGTCATTTGTACTGAAAGTATGCATGATTTGAATAACCTATTGGTGACCCTTACTAAGGTATCGTTCAAATGATATATCCATAATTTATTTAGACTCAATATTTCCCTTTCTTTATCTTAGTTAAACTAATCACTCATCGCGTTAAAATTGAAGTACTGAAATATATATATATATATAATATATATATAATAACTTTTGTACGTTTTCCTCTGTATTTAAAGTAAGGAGCCTGTCTGATACAAGATGTTTTATCACCACACTGTGATGATAAAAGAATGGCGCGACGTTACACGAGATCTTCTCTGCCGAACTATTTTGTCATGACGTCATATCAATGGAATGCGGGGGAAACACGTCAATGTAAGCAACGTAAGCACAGCAAAAGAATGAACTGCAACAAATAACGTGACGTCATGCACAAAATGTAGTCTCCCCAGAGTATTGTACAAATTTATTAATCTTAATTCGACCCTCGTTATTTGCTTAAAATTTGTTTTTATTGAAATGTTAGATAAGCTTATTACATACATAGTGTGTTGGTACAAGACTTTGTATCAGGTCTTGCCTGTTGTGTGAGCAAACCGCATCACAACTCGTCGCTATCGCGACTCGTAGTGATACTGGTTCACACAACAGGCTCGACCTGATACAAAGTCTTGCACCACCACAATATGTATGTAATGAGTATATATTTTCTTCATCGTTGCGTCACGATTGTGTCGTTAAAATTAATCATGCATTAACATTTCTTCACATGATAAGTTAAAAACCAAAATGGCCAAAGATTTCATTTTTTTAGAAGTCGTGGTCAAAGTCACGTTCTAGATTTTGACGTAAAAAATTGTCATAATTATAATTCTAGAACTAGAAGAGTTATAGAAATATTAAACCATAACTGGAGAGAAATATCTAAGTGAATCCTTAAGGGACATAACTCCCTCGAAGTTTATGGGTCCAATTATTGGTCAAAGCTCAATGATTATTATAAGTCGCACCTATGATTTTTTAATATGATAATAGGTGTTACCTAACTTGGGACGAAGTCCAATATTTAGAAAAAAAAATATTAACTCAGATATATGAACCTATAATTTTTTTCAAAGTAGACCGGGAGCGGATCCAAACTTTCTTAATAGAGGGGACAAATAGGGGGACCCAAACCCAACGTCTCAATTTCATAGAAAATATTATTTCGGACAGGAGGAGGAAGAAATGCAACTCTGTTTAATGATATTGTCATTCCCATGGTATATGTTTAATGGGCTAGAACACACTGCGATTTTGAGTCCTTTTTTAACATTCATAACCGGAAGTAGTTCCAGAGTTTCAACTGTACATACAACATTAATTAACGAGTTTATTACAAATCTATGAGTTGAAAAGAAGGTACGAAACGTCTCACTATACATTTTTACCCCGGTACGAAACGTCCCGATCTAGGTACGAAACGACCAGGTTACGAAACGTCCTGCACTCTTCCAGATTACTGCGCATCCGATTTTCTGCAGATTTAACCATGTATTGATTTCCGGTGTATCATTTATAAGAGTAAGAATAAGAAAACTTTATTTGAATTCGGTTTTTGTATAACAAATTTCCGGTGCAAGGAATTTAAGCCATTAGTGATATGGAAAATATTGCTATTTCTACCATAGTTTGGACTTCGTCCCATAATATGATAATAGGTGTTACCTAACTTGGGACGAAGTCCAATAATTTTGCTTAAACAATAATATGAGACGGGTGCTGCCTGTAGTGCCAGCGAAGCACAATCCACATTATCTAATATTTAAATCATGTAAATCCTTGGGATGATTGAAATAGAAATTTTATTTTCTTTTGTGTACTTTATGGAGTGTACTGTGGTACAATGTAAGGCATGTAAGGATGCTCTTTCCGTCTATTGAAACAGGCACGGCCATGAATGTTCGCGAATCTGAAAATTATCTGCCAATTTCACGCTCATTCAGTGCATCAAAATAGTGTGGGCCGAGATATATCGAGGACGACTTTTTTTTAGGGCCGAGATATATCGGGGACAACTTTTAACATTAATAACCGGAAGTAGTTCCAGATTACTGCGCATCCGATTTTCTGCAGATTTAACCATGTATTTGTTTCCGGTGTATCATTTCCGGTGCATGAAATTTAAGCTATTAGTGATATGGATCTGGAATCACAATATTGCTATTTCTACCATAGTTGGGATTTCGTCCCATATAATTGTACTTCTGATCACAGTCCAATTGAAATACAATCTCCTCTCTTGCTCCCGCGGTCTTTTGTTTTGTCGCTGTGTGAGAGATATAACTAACAAATGTCGCCATACGTCTTAATAATAAAAGAAAAACGTAGATATCTAATTTAATGCGCACGACGCGGTTCTGGAATGACCATCACCGGGTAAGTTAAAAATCGAAAGATTTGAAAGCAAAATAATATAAGACTTTTTCAGAACAATATAGAGCTCGAAATCAAAATAATGGCGTGCAATTGTTGAAACCTCAACAGCAAACAAAATACATTCATATTATATCTTTGTTATAGTTTCCCCATCTTTTCGTAAATAATATTCGGATCCTTTATTATCATTATTATTATTTGTAATTTTGACAAGTAATCTATGCATGTACTTACAATTAGACGTCCATTTATTGGCAGAGATGTAGATAATATGACTTGTAGTTTCACTGTTGATAAACTGTTATCGTAAAGTTTGCCCAGCTACTTAAACATGGTCCTTAATATTGAACCATGCTTAGTTTTTGTGCTGTTAATGTTGTATGTGATAACTGATATTTCTGTTAAATAAGAATTTTTTATGTATTTCGGCAGATTGGTTTATTTGTATTTAGTTCCTCCAGTTTCTGGGGGAGGGGGTTATTCCAAGCTGTGATTATTCAACCCACTAATCTAATCTTAATGCTGACTCATTGTATCCATACAATATATGGTATACACCCTAATACATATCACATTTGGCAACAGTTGTTGTTTTAGAACCAAACAACTGAATTTGCAGAAATACCGTCTCATATCAATATATATCATTTATTTTGTATTAGCGTTTATGGTTCTACGTGCAATTACAAACACATATACTAACCTCGAAAGTCACGTCAAGCGATACATGTATATGCATGACGAATACAAAGAACACAAGTGTGTTACAAAACAATTTACAGTACAAGCCGAGGTAAAACAATAATCAAAACAAACCTAGGACATAGACAACTCCTAGAAACCGAGAACAACATCAGTGCTCCGAAAGGACTGTAATTTTCTGTCCCATTAATGGTGCCCGTTTTGGTGTCCTCGTTCTCAAATTTATTTAAGCAGAGATTCACACGTTCATGAGTAAGGTACCGAAAATAAAGGTTTTTTTGTAACTCTTGTGTAATGTGCAATCCCCCCCTCCCCCCGCCCCCTTCGTTTAAAAACAATTGAGTGATTATTGTTTAACGCCAAGTGAAAAGTTACATGTAAAATATAAAGACGAGAACAAGTTAG
This sequence comes from Bathymodiolus septemdierum, assembly GCA_963383655.1. Lineage (NCBI taxonomy): Eukaryota > Metazoa > Mollusca > Bivalvia > Mytilida > Modiolidae > Bathymodiolus > Bathymodiolus septemdierum. The sequence goes on along the minus strand of OY726522.1, from coordinate 23,063,520 downwards.
GGGACGTCGAGGTCGTCATCGTATGTTGGTTAGATTTACAGCTACATGTATATAAATACGAGAACAAGTTAGGGGCCGTCGAGGTCGTGATCGTATGGTGGTTAGACTTACAGCTACATGTATATAAATACGAGAACAAGTTAGGGGCCGTCGAGGTCGTGATCGTATGGTGGTTAGATTTACAGCTACATGTATATAAATACGATAACAAGTTAGGGGCCGTCGAGGGCCGTGATCGTATGGTGGTTAGATTTACAATTACATGTATATAAACACGAGCACAAGTTAGGGGCCGTCGAGTGTGTGATCGTATGGTGGTTAGATTTACAACTACATATATATAAAGACGAGAACAAGTTAGGGACCGCCGAGGGCCGTGATCGTATGGTGGTTAGATTTACAACTACATGTATATAAAAACGAGAACAATATAGGGGCCGTCGAGGTCGTGATCGTATGGTGGTTACATTTACAACTATATGTATATAAAGACGAGAACAAGTTAGGGAACGGACGTGATCGTATGGTGGTTAGATTTACAACTACAGGTGTAAAAAAACGAGAACAAGTTAGGGGCCGTCGAGGGCCGTGATCGTATGGTGTCTAGATTTACAGCTACATACATATAAAGACGAGAACAAGTTAGGGGTCGTCGAGGGCTGTGATCGTATGGTGGTTAGATTTACAACTACATATATATAAAGACAAGAACAAGTTAGGGGCCGTCGAGGTCGTGGTCGTATGGTGGTTAGATTTACAACTACATGTATATAAAGACGAGAACAAGTTAGGGGCCGTCGAGGGCCGTGATCATATGGTGGTTAGATTTACAACTACATGTATATAAAAACGAGAACAATATAGGGGCCGTCGAGGTCGTGATCGTATGGTGGTTACATTTACAACTATATGTATATAAAGACGAGAACAAGTTAGGGAACGGACGTGATCGTATGGTGGTTAGATTTACAACTACAGGTGTAAAAAAACGAGAACAAGTTAGGGGCCGTCGAGGGCCGTGATCGTATGGTGTCTAGATTTACAGCTACATACATATAAAGACGAGAACAAGTTAGGGGTCGTCGAGGGCTGTGATCGTATGGTGGTTAGATTTACAACTACATATATATAAAGACAAGAACAAGTTAGGGGCCGTCGAGGTCGTGGTCGTATGGTGGTTAGATTTACAACTACATGTATATAAAGACGAGAACAAGTTAGGGGCCGTCGAGGGCCGTGATCATATGGTGGTTAGATTTACAACTACATGTATATAAAGACGAGAACAAGTTAGGGGCCGTCGAGGGCGTGATTGCATGGTGGTTAGATTTACAACTACATGTATATAAAGACGAGAACAAGTTAGGGGCCGTCGAGGGCCGTCATCGTATGGTGGTTAGATTTACAACTACATATATATAAAGACGAGAACAAGTTAGGGGCCGTCGAGGGCCGTGATTGTATGGTGGTTAGATTTACAACTACATGTATATAAAGACGAGAACAAGTTAGGGGCCGTCGAGGGCCGTGATCGTATGGTGGTTAGATTTACAACTACATGTATATAAAGACGAGAACAAGTTAGGGGCCGTCGAGGTCGTGGTCGTATGGTGGTTAGATTTACAACTACATGTATATAAAGACGAGAACAAGTTAGGGGCCGTCGAGGTCGTGATCGTATGGTGGTTAGATTTACAACTACATATATATAAAGACGAGAACAAGTTAGGGGCCGTCGAGGTCGTGGTCGTATGGTGGTTAGATTTACAACTACATGTATATAAAGACGAGAACAAGTTAGGGACCGTCGAGGTCGTGGTCGTATGGTGGTTAGATTTACAACTACATATATATAAAGACGAGAACAAGTTAGGGGCCGTCGAGGTCGTGGTCGTATGGTGGTTAGATTTACAACTACATGTATATAAAGACGAGAACAAGTTAGGGACCGTCGAGGTCGTGGTCGTATGGTGGTTAGATTTACAACTATATGTATATAAAAACGAGAACAAGTTAGGGAACGGACGTGATCGTATGGTGGTTAGATTTACAACAACATGTGTAAAAAGACGAGAACAAGTTCGGGGCCGTCGAGGGCCCTGATCGTATGGTGGTTAGATTTACAACTACATGTATATAAAGACGAGAACAAGTTAGGGGCCGTCGAGGGCCGTGATCGTATGGTGGTTAGATTTACAACTACATGTATATAAAGACGAGAACAAGTTAGGGGCCGTTGAAAGCCGTGATCGTATGGTGGTTGGATTTACAACTACATGTATGTAAAGACGAGAACAAGTTAGGGAACGGCCGTGATCGTAAGGTGGTTAGATTTACAACTACATGTATATAAAGACGAGAACAAGTTAGGGGCCGTCTAGGGCCGTGATCGTATGGTGGTTAGATTTACAACTACATGTATATAAAGACGAGAACAAGTTAGGGGCCGTCGAGGGCCGTGATCGTATGGTGGTTAGATTTACAACTACATGTATATAAAGACGAGAACAAGTTAGGGAACGGCCGTGATCGTATGGTGGTTAGATTTACAACTACATTTATATAAAGACGAGAACAAGTTAGGGGCCGTCGAGGTCGTCATCGTATGGTGGTTAGATTTACAACTACATGTGTAAAAAGACGAGAACAAGTTCGAGGCCGTCGAGGGCCCTGGTCGCATGGTGGCTAGATTTACAGCTACATGTATATAAAGACTAGAACAAGTTAGGGGCCGTCGAGGTCGTCATCGTATGGTGGTTAGATTTACAACTACATGTATATAAAGACGAGAAGAAGTTAGGGAACGGCCGTGATCGTATGGTGGCTAGATTTACAGCTACATGTATATAAAGACGAGAACAAGGTAGGGTCTGTCGAGGTCGTCATCGTATGGTGGTTAGATTTACAACTACATATATATAAAGACAAGAACAAGTTAGGGGCCGTCGAGGTCGTGGTCGTATGGTGGTTAGATTTACAACTACATGTATATAAAGACGAGAACAAGTTAGGGGCCGTCGAGGTCGTCATCGTATGGTGGTTAGATTTACAGCTACATGTATATAAAGACGAGAACAAGTTAGGGTCCGTCGAGGTCGTCATCGTATGGTGGTTAGATTTACAACTACATTTATATAAAGACGAGAACAAGTTAGGGGCCGTCGAGGTCGTCATCGTATGGTGGTTAGATTTACAACTACATGTATATAAAGACGACAACAAGTTAGGGGCCGTCCAGAGCAGTGATCTTATAGTGGTTAGATTTACAACTACATGTATATAAAGACGAGAACAAGTTAGAGGCGGTCGAGGCCGTGATGGCATGGTGGTTAGATTTACAACTACATGTATATAAAGACGAGAAAAAGTTAGGGAACGGCCGTGATCGTATGGTGGTTAGATTTACAGCTACATATATATAAAGACGAGAACAAGTTAGGGGTCGTCGAGGGCCGTGATCGTATGGTGGTTAGATTTACAACTACATGTATATAAAGACGAGAACACTTTAGGGGTCGTCGAGGTCGTCATCTTATGGTGGCTAGATTTACAGCTACATGTATATAAAGACGAGAACAAGTTAGGGAACGGCCGTGATCGTATGGTGGTTAGATTTACAACTACATGTATATAAAGACGAGAACAACTTAGCGGCCGTCGAGGGCCGTGATGTATGATGGTTAGATTTAAAACTATATGTATATAAAGACGAGAACAAGTTAGGGGCCGTCGAGGGCCGTGATCGTATGGTGGTTAGATTTACAGCTACATGTATATAAAGACGAGAACAAGTTAGGGGCCGTCGAGGTCGTCATCGTATGGTGGTTAGATTTACAGCTACATGTATATAAAGACGAGAACAAGTTAGGGTCCGTCGAGGTCGTCATCGTATGGTGGTTAGATTTACAACTACATTTATATAAAGACGAGAACAAGTTAGGGGCCGTCGAGGTCGTCATCGTATGATGGTTAGATTTACAACTACATGTATATAAAGACGAGAACAAGTTAGGGGCCGTCCAGAGCAGTGATCGTATGGTGGTTAGATTTACAACTATATGTATATAAAGACGAGAACAAGTTAGGGGCGGTCGAGGCCGTGATGGCATGGTGGTTAGATTTACAACTACATGTACATAAAGACGAGAACAAGTTAGGGGCCGTCGAGGTCGTCATCGTATGGTGGTTGGATTTACAACTACATGTATATAAAGACGAGAAAAAGTTAGGGAACGGCCGTGATCGTATGGTGGTTAGATTTACAGCTACATATATATAAAGACGAGAACAAGTTAGGGGTCGTCGAGGGCCGTGATCGTATGGTGGTTAGATTTACAACTACATGTATATAAAGACGAGAACAAGTTAGGGGTCGTCGAGGTCGTCATGTTATGGTGGCTAGATTTACAGCTACATGTATATAAAGACGAGGACAAGTTAGGGAACGGCCGTGATCGTATGGTGGTTAGATTTACAGCTACATATATATAAAGACGAGAACAAGTTAGGGGTCGTCGAGGGCCGTGATCGTATGGTGGTTAGATTTACAACTACATGTATATAAAGACGAGAACAAGTTAGCGGCCGTCGAGGGCCGTGATCGTATGGTGGTTAGATTTACAACTACATGTATATAAAGACGAGAACAAGTTAGGGGCCGTCGAGGGCCCTGATCGTATGATGGTTAGATTTACAACTACATGTATATAAAGACGAGAACAAGTTAGGGGCCGTCGAGGGCGTGATTGCATGGTGGTTAGATTTACAACTACATGTATATAAAGACGAGAACAAGTTAGCGGCCGTCGAGGGCCGTGATCGTATGGTGGTTAGATTTACAACTACATGTATATAAAGACGAGAACAAGTTAGGGGCCGTCGAGGGCCCTGATCGTATGATGGTTAGATTTACAACTACATGTATATAAAGACGAGAACAAGTTAGGGGCCGTCGAGGGCCCTGATCGTATGGTGGTTAGATTTACAACTATATGTATATAAAGACGAGAACAAGTTAGGGGCCGTCGAGGGCCGTGATCGTATGGTGGTTAGATTTACAACTATATGTATATAAAGACGAGAACAAGTTAGGGGCCGTCGAGGTCGTCATCGTATGGTGGTTAGATTTACAACTACATGTATATAAAGACGAGAACAAGTTAGGGAACGGATGTGATCGTATGGTGGTTAGATTTACAACTACATGTATATAAAGACGAGAACAAGTTAGGGGCCGTCGAGAGGCGTGATCGTATGGTGGTTAGATTTACAACTACATGTATATAAAGACGAGAAGAAGTTAGGGGCAGTTGAAAGCCGTGATCGTATGGTGGTTGGATTTACAACTACATGTATGTAAAGACGAGAACAAGTTAGGGAACGGCCGTGATCGTATGGTGGTTAGATTTACAACTACATGTATATAAAGACGAGAACAAGTTAGGGGCCGTCTAGGGCCGTGATTGTATGGTGGTTAGATTTACAACTACATGTATATAAAGACGAGAACAAGTTAGGGGCCGTCGAGGTCGTCATCGTATGGTGGTTAGATTTACAACTATATGTATATAAAGACGAGAACAAGTTAGGGGCCGTCGAGGTCGTCATCGTATGGTGGTTAGATTTACAACTATATGTATATAAAGACGAGAACAAGTTAGGGGCCGTCGAGGTCGTCATCGTATGGTGGTTAGATTTACAACTATATGTATATAAAGACGAGAACAAGTTAGGGGCCGTCGAGGCCGTGGTCGTATGGTGGTTAGATTTACAACTATATGTATATAAAGACGAGAACAAGTTAGGGGCCGTCGAGGTCGTCATCGTATGGTGGTTAGATTTACAACTATATGTATATAAAGACGAGAACAAGTTAGGGGCCGTCGAGGTCGTCATCGTATTGTGGTTAGATTTACAGCTACATGTATATAAAAACGAGAACAAGTTAGGGGCCGTCGAGGTCGTCATCGTATGGTGGTTAGATTTACAACTATATGTATATAAAGACGAGAACAAGTTAGGGGCCGTCGAGGCCGTGGTCGTATGGTGGTTAGATTTACAACTATATGTATATAAAGACGAGAACAAGTTAGGGGCCTTCGAGGTCGTCATCGTATGGTGGTTAGATTTACAACTATATGTATATAAAGACGAGAACAAGTTAGGGGCCGTCGAGGTCGTCATCGTATGGTGGTTAGATTTACAGCTACATGTATATAAAAACGAGAACAAGTTAGGGGCCGTCGAGGTCGTCATCGTATGGTGGTTAGATTTACAACTATATGTATATAAAGACGAGAACAAGTTAGGGGCCGTCGAGGTCGTCATCGTATGGTGGTTAGATTTACAACTATATGTATATAAAGACGAGAACAAGTAAGGGGCCGTCGAGGGCCGTGATCGTATGGTGGTTAGATTTACAACTACATGTATATAAAGACGAGAACAAGTTAGGGGCCGTTGAAAGCCGTGATCGTATGGTGGTTAGATTTACAACTACATGTATGTAAAGACGAGAACAAGTTAGGGAACGGCCGTGATCGTAAGGTGGTTAGATTTACAACTACATGTATATAAAGACGAGAACAAGTTAGGGGCCGTCTAGGGCCGTGATTGTATGGTGGTTAGATTTACAACTACATGTATATAAAGACGAGAACAAGTTAGGGGCCGTCGAGGTCGTGGTCGTATGGTGGTTAGATTTACAACTACATTTATATAAAGACGAAAACAAGTTAGGGGCCGTCGAGGTCGTCATCGTATGGTGGTTAGATTTACAGCTACATGTATATAAAGACGAGAACAAGTTAGGGGCCGTCGAGGTCGTCATCGTATGGTGGTTAGATTTACAACTACATATATATAAAGACGAGAACAAGTTAGGGGCCGTTGAAAGCCGTGATCGTATGGTGGTTGGATTTACAACTACATGTATGTAAAGACGAGAACAAGTTAGGGAACGGCCGTGATCGTATCGTGGTTAGATTTACAACTATATGTATATAAAGACGAGAAGAAGTTAGGGTCCGTCGAGGTCGTGATCGTATCGTGGTTAGATTTACAACTATATGTATATAAAGACGAGAAGAAGTTAGGGTCCGTCGAGGTCGTGATCGTATGGTGGTTACATTTACAACTATATGTATATAAAGACGAGAACAAGTTAGGGGTCGTCGAGGACGTGATCGTATGGTGGTTAGATTTACAACTACATATGCAATCGGTGTATATCACCACTGATGTTGTGATTTCGAATCCCGCTCAGGGTGAGATGTACAATATTATACGATAAAGTGTCAGTGACTTGCTGCAGGTCGGAGGTTTTTTCCGGGTACTCTGGTTCCCCTACCAATAAAACATTCTACCACGATATTGCTGAAATATTGTTGATAATGGCGCTAAACACCATAAGACCAATCCAAGCCGAGAACAAGTTATATTTCAATACGACCATGGTGATATCTGTTTTGTACTAGACCGACACGCTTAGTTAAATTGGATTTACTGTATTTGTTTTTGTGATATATTGTCACTGACTGTATAACGGCTACTGATCATCATGCTTCAATGTAGAGCGGAAGTCGCTAGACAAGTACTGGTTTCACTCGGACCACGACGATGACGTCGTTTTCCGTGGAACGTTTTGAATAGACGTTACAGAATACCCAAGGGGCAATTAAAAATGAACAATCCAGAGAAACTGGCAACATAGGGCACACAATACGAAGAAAAACACAACACAATATGTGTTAGACACCACTATACGAAAACAAAGAACAAATAACGTAAATAAGACATACGCCTCTCCCCCCCCCCCCTTCCCCACCCCCACCCCCGCTTTACATACAACTAAAGGTAAAGACGAACCGAACATCGTTTTTATGCGGAAATCGTAGCGGACATCACAACACGGAACTCAGAACGTAAAGACACATAATAGCAAAACACAATAAACTAAAATGGTGAGCAACACGGACCCCAACAAAAAATCGGGGGAACTGAGGTGTTCGCGAAGGGTAAGCAGTTATGGCTTCTTATAAGAAAGCTGCCACTCATACAGTCAAGTCCGGTAACAGTCTTGGCAGTGCTAGAGGAAAGAAAACATGTACGTCATTTGAAATATGGATATTTCGTAACGGCCAACCATATTGTGATGACGACCGTATAATTTTTGTAGCGATGATTTCAACCTAGGAGCATCGTAGCCTTGTTTAAGTAGCTTTTCCGTCAGCTGCTGAGCTCTGTTCAGAAAATGACTGTAATGGGCACAAGCTCTAGAATAACGTATGAGTTGTTAAATGTAAACTTCATACGTTGGTGATACTGAAATAATGCTACTGATGAAGGGGAAGTTGACTATAGGAAAAGTGAAGTCGTCGCGTTTGTAGTAGAATTTTGTTTTTAATCTTCCTCCGTTGTCGATTTCAAGGTGAAGGTCAAGGTAAGAAGCAGACCTTTGAGTATCAACTTTCAACAACATTTCAGTTATATCGTGGCGGTCAGTTTCATTGGTGGAGGAAACCGGAGTACGTGGAGAAAACCACCAACCTGTCGCAAGTCACTGACAAACTTTATCAAATAATGTTGTATCAAGTACACATCGCCTGAGCGGGATTCGAACTCATAACGTTAGTGGTGATAGGCACTGATTGCATAGGTAGTCATAAATCTAACTACCATACGATCACGACCACACGACGGCCCCTCGGAAGTGGAGACTAAGATATTAGATATGGAAATTGATCAAATGCACTTTATTTTTACTCCTGTTTGTAAAACATCAAGATTCGTCATAATGTTTTTTTCTCCCAAATGATAAACAAAAGTACACAAAATGGATCTTAATACAGTTTCTGTCCTTTATCATAGTTGTCATTATCTGTGCCAGTGTCCCATTCCTAAACTATTCTGGCATTCACTGATAATGGGGATAACAAACACATTACCCAATGATAAATTGTGATTTTTACAGTTTCATGTATGATCTTCAATTGATTGATTAATTTTTTGCTTTTTTGATTTTGTTTGTTTGTTCGTGTGCTTTGTCTTTTTTAGTGAATGGGTTTAAAATGCAAAAAATATATATAAATAAAATAAAAAAGATAGGCAAAATAAAATAAAGCAAACCCGCATTCATAAGCATAAATTCAGAAATATAACTATATCAAATCAAGTGCATTATTATATGTAGATCTCGTATGTACTAACAATGTCTTGTTTGTAATTGTTAGTATTGTCTGTTAAATGTTTTAATAATTTACTAAAAACATAAAAAGGAAAGAATTTCAATGATAGTGTATTTGAAAAATGGAACCTCTCTGTAAATGGTTCGAGAAGAAATTTTGAATCCACGATATCAAGTTTTTCTTTGTATGGGTAAATGTGTACATTATGTATCCTGATGAGTACGGAAATTCTGAAAAATAATGAAGTGTCATTGACCTGAATTCACCCCCGGTTTTTGTTGGAGTTCGTGTTGCTCGATCTTTAGTTTTCTGTGTGGTATTTTGTGAATCTTGTTTGTCATTTTTCTTTTAGCCATTCTATTGCCTGTCCTTCTTCGATTTACGGGCTTCAAACGTTTCTTTCTTATAATCATATTATTTAATCAAATAAATTAATTAAAAAACAAAGACAATGTTTTTCTAAAATATGACAAGTCGAGAAACCAAAACATACAGTAATACAAACGCTATCGGAATTCTAGATGAACAAGGTTGACTTCCATTGTGTTTTTTAGGTGTTCTTGTACTACTCTCAGTTGTTATTGGCAACAACGTTGTCTGAGCTGGCAATAATAACTTGGGTATATCATTCAACCAAAAATCCATACGATCTTCATATAAATTGGTTTCTATAGTAACATCAACATCTAACCCTGCATATTTTTTGCTTGTTATGTTATATTGAGGCCAATTTGTCAGTTCTGGTCCATTCACATCCCTGTGTAAAACACAGGGTGATTAATTATATTTGAAGTATGTGAAATTTTATATACGCTTTCTATTTATTTTCGAAAACAAGATTAAAAGTGTATTCGAATTTAATTTTTTTGTTTCTTAAGAAGATAAGACTATCAATATCACCATTGTAAAGTTAAAGATTAAAATTTTTTTCAATTTGATTTTGTTGTTTTATTCGTCGAATTTTGACTCACTATGAAACAACAGTCTGGTGAATATGTACATCATATAATTAAGTTCATTAGTTTTTGTTGGCTTCATCCGGTCTATCTAAATTATGATTTATTGCTGATTGCTCATCCTTCCGAAGCACCCTTGTCACCCTCTCCCTCGCTTAGCTTTGTGTTGCTCAATCTTTAATTTTCTATATGTGTTTTATCGGCCATTATTTTTGTACTTTGTCCCTTTTCTGCTTTGCCATTGACTTGTCTGTCTTCTTTGAAATACGATGTATGATTACCCTTTTGGAATCTTTTTTCAATACTTTATCCTCCTAATATATGAAAATAATCCCAATGTTCTCGAGCCTTTTAATGGACAGCGGTGTTTTAATTAATAATAAGTTGCTACTAGTCACATATTTCCCTGTTGATTCGAGAACAATCGACGTAAATTGACGTAAATGAGTAATTACTCCTTGATTTAGACTTGGGTTGGATGCCATACACAACACAATACCAGCTATGTAGCTACATGTATCATAATATTCAATCCATGTTGGGTGCCACTAGTAGAGTAGGAACTGCTTACCCTTCTGGAGCATGTCTGGTTTACAATGGGGTTATTGTTGCTCGATCTTTAGTGTGTTATGTGTTGTGTTTTGTAAGTCGTTGTTTGTCCTTTTTCTTTTGGTCTTTGTGTTTTCTGTCCATCTTCGATTTACGGATTCTGATTACCCCTTTGGTATCTTCTAATTTTTCTCACATTGATACAGCATGAGTATGTATCTAAATATTATTTAACTAATTGACAAGTCATATACTGTAGGCATAAAATAAACACTCACCCCGTCTTTGCAAAATTGGACCAATATTTCACCATTGTCATGCTAAATGAATGGTCGTCTTCTGTTCCATTTATCAACAGATCCAATGGAAATAGGTAAAATAATTCTGAACCATGACGTGCCTCGTGGAACCACGGTATACCATTTGAGAATTCCGTCGGCATTCTTTTATTTAGATACTGGAAACGGTTAGATTGTGTGTCTTGTGAAGCGTGAATATTGAGGCTTGATACAGCAGGACTGTAGAAGAAAACATCACCATAGAAGTTTACACTGTTTTGGCTTTGTTCTTGTATTGGTCCATTACTTTTATATTTTTTGCAGATGGCTGGACCAACTTTGGTGTTGTTGTTGTAATAATCAATAGTAAGCGGAAGGATTATATGGTTACACAGGAAGTCGGAAGAAATTCCGGTTGTAACATTGACATCAGACCTGTTGATTAAAGAATCGACAAGAATAGATCCCTCCGCGTCACAGTTGCCAATCATCATATCCAACGATCTATAAAACATGAGCGCCATACCTTTCTCGTTAAGTATGTTCTGAGGCGTGTCAATTAAGAACTTGCCGTCTACAACAGGTGCAAATGGATTAATTGTATGCACATCTGGCAATTGCATTGTTCTGTTTAAAATTATCATGTTAGCATTATGAATTTCTTCAACAGTTTTATTTCTCAGACAGGACATTGAATAGGAAGTTAAATCGTTTGAACAGTTAGCAATTTGTACCAGTTCTAATGCTTCAAAACATGGAAATGTCTTAATTGCAAGCATACTGTTGCCGATCCCACTTTGGGCTATCACGCGACGAAATAATCCTTCATTTCCCGCGTGTAAAGCTTGTAAACCCACACTTAATCCTCCGGCTGATTGACCAAATATTGTTGTCCAATTTGGATTGCCCCCAAAACTTTCGATATTATCGTGTACCCATTTGATTGCCAGTTTTTGATCCCATAGTCCATAGTTGCCAGGAGCTACGTCGTTACCAGAACTAAAAAATCCCAAAGCTTCCAACCGATAGTTTATTGTAACAACAATGATGTCACCTACACCAGAAAGAAACGAACCGTCATACAGCATTCCCTGGCCTATTTGAAATCCACCACCATGAATCCATATCATTACAGGTTTCAATGTAGATACATTTGCAGGTGTGTAAATGTTTAGAAGTAAACAATCTTCCGATTGGTTCGTATTTGGCAAAAATTTATCGAACTGTGGATAACTAATCTGAATACATGATGGTCCAAATTCTGTTGCATCTAGTATTCCATCCCATCGACCATAGGGCTCAGGATTCCTGAATCTTAGGTCACTTATTGGAGGTTTGGCGTATGGTATCTTCTTGAATAAATTGTATTTGTATGAGGTATTGTTGGTAGTAAAAGAGGAGGTTACGCCTTTAATTTGACCAAGGTTTGTATTTAATGTAATTGTGGTGTCGGAAATTACTACTCCAATTAGAGCAAATAATATTATCACAACCATATTCTCTCAGAGTCAAAATCTGTAAAACAATATATGTGTAAGATGAGCAATGTATTGTTGTCAAGATGGTTATGTGTTATAAATTATAGGCTTAACACCACTTTCAACAATAGTTCCGTTATAGCAACACGTCAAGGAAACTATTTTAGTAGTATTTAATGAACTCAACTCTTCTCCAATAATTCACCAAATGTTCAAACCGCAATACTAATAGTGTCACTGACGGGTGCCACTAGTGTAGCAGGAACTGTTTATTCCTTCGGAGCACGAGTTCACTCTTGCTTTTTGTGGGATTCGATTTGCTGTTTTCTGTGTAGTGTTTTGTACGTCATTGTTCTTTTATCCTTGTTATTTTATGTATTGAATAATCTATCCTTATATTTACGGTTTCAGAGTACCCTTTGGTATCCTCAAGAAAAATTTGAAGATACCAAACGGGTCATTAGAAGCCGTAAATCGAAGAAGAACAGACAATGCAATGACAAACATGAAAAGAACAAAACGAAAAACAATGATCTACAAAATACTACACAGAAAACAAAAGATTGAGTAACACAAACCCAACTAAAAACCGGACGTGAATGTAAGTGCTCTGGAAGAGTTCCTGCGCTACTAGTGACACCACTGTGTCCTTGCTACAACAAAGGTGATAGGTGATGAATGAAGAAAGGACCGGAATGTGCTTACGACAAATTTAACACATTATGAAAAATAAGTTTGAACAGTGATTGTCAACGATACCAACAATATCAACAAAACGACATAAGACGTTGTAAATCCAGGTCATGGATTGGGACTATGCACAAAACTGTGGCTGGGTTAAACCGTTTTTATGGGACCTCATAGGAACTAGATGTAAGGCTTGATCGGTCATTAGTAGCTTAAATTATTACGGATAACTCGAATATCGGCTACTTCCAAGTAAAATCATTAATCCGGAACTCTTCGACATCGTTACAACATGGTCGTGCTGTATAGTAACAGGTTGTCCACTAAGCACAAAGAAATTAGGTTTTAAATTAAATCTATGGTAGTGATATAATGAAAGATTATTATTAATTGAAATATAATTATGTGCCCTTGATATAAAAATAATTGTGTTATCTCCTTTTCATTAAACAATTTGACAATATCTAAATACAGAGATATATTAAGTATGTTAGATAAAACGTTATAATTATAATCGTGATTTTTGAACGTACAAATAAACGCACACATAAGCACATTCCGTTGAACTTAAAAGTTGTACTGATTTAGGGAAGCCAATTTTGAGAAAATAATTATATGTCATTATCCTGTAAAGTTGCCTTTTTTCCTCTTTATTACTTTTCTATAGGACATTCCAATATATATATATATATATATATATATATATATATATATATATATATATATATATATATATAGGGGCGAGTGAGTGATTGTAGTGTATCGCCCAGTGAGGAATTGTTCAGCTATATCACGACGAGAACAACATACAATTTCGCTCAGCAAATGACGTTGTCCGGTTTTGTACTAGACCAACTCGCTTAGTTAGAGCTTTATTGTGCTATCTCACTGAAACAACAATCCGCAACTAGACATGTCACTCCACTCGGACACATTATTTTGATTCCGAACTAATTTTCGCTCTTACACCTGATTTCTGCGTGCTTAGCAAGGAAGCGACAAATAACAATTTCGTAGTCTTTGGTTTGATCTGACCGGAACTTGAACCCATGATCTACCTCACTCGAGGCGAACACGCTAGCCATTACATCCCAGCCGCGGTCCAATGTATACTATTAGTGGCTAAGAACGTACACCTTTAGTAACTAATATGTACGCTACGGAGGCAAAAACTACACCCCTCTTCCTGATTCGCTAATATGACCGGAACTTGAATCCATGATCTACCTCACTCGAGGCGAACACGCTAGCCATTACATCCCAGCCGCGGTCCAATGTATACTATTAGTGGCTAAGGACGTACACCTTTAGTAACTAATATGTACGCTACGGAGGCAAAAACTACACCCCTCTTCCTGATTCGCTAATATGACCGGAACTTGAACCCATGATCTACCTCACTCGAGGCGAACACGCTAGCCATTACATCCCAGCCGCGGTCCAATGTATACTATTAGTGGCTAAGAACGTACGCCTTTAGTAACTAATATGTACGCTACGGAGGCAAAAACTACACCCCTCTTCCTGTTTCGCTAATAAAAAGTGGGATTACGATGTACATAAATAGTAGCGGTGATGTTAGAAAAAAGGGGAGAGCAAAAACTTAAAGTCAATCTAATAATAGTTACAGTTAACAAACTATTGCTGTTATGATACCTAAAATAAACACTAAAGTAAAAAAAAAATTGATTAGAATAACGAAAAATCCAAATATCTTTTAAACTATAGATGTTTGAACAGCAAAATAAATGAGAGTTTTATTTAGAATTAGGAGTGCTAACTAAAAATGTTATTGTAATGCTTCTTATTGTTTTGGCTGAGGCAGCACTCCGATTTTAGTCCTATTTTGTTGTCATTTTTCGGATGGGGGTAAATGTACTATATAGAAGAGCCATCCGTACGTCAGGTATTTTACCTGTAAGATCTATCTCTCAGCCACGTGTACTTTAGACGAAACTGACAAGCATTTCGCTCATAAATTATTGTTAAATTTTGCATTTTTTGTAAAATGGGTAAAAGTCTGACTTATCTCCGTAATGCCAAAAGTTTGTAAAAAAGTTGTTTGCCTTTTTTAGTAAGGAAAAGGCAACAAAGAAGCCAATTGTCTCATTTGATAGGGTATATCAAAGGACATCTAAAACTTTGGGTGTGTCTTACACTTCAGTGCACCGTATTATGAATGGTTAGAGGCCTTGTAAGTCAAATAGACCCCAAGAAAGAGCTAAAATTTTGGACGACTTTGATCATTGTGTTATTAAAAGAACAATCCACGGTTTATATCACGGAAAATTGTTCCAACCGTCTCAATAATACATAAGGAAATAAAAGATTCTATTAAAATATCAAAGTCTAAACTTACTCTAACTCTCATTGATCTTGGATATACTTATGAAAAAATAGGTGATAATCGAAGAATTCTGTACGACCAAGTGTCTATTATCAATGATAGGTGTAATTATCTGAGAAAGATCAAATCTTTTAGGGAAGCAGGGTATGATATCGTGTACCTGGATGAAAATGGGCTAACCAAAATCACTGCACAGATTATATGTGGCTTCCGAATGATGGGTTTGATGACCCAAAAATACCCTCGGGCAAAGGCAAACGTTTGATTGTTTTGCATTCAGGTACGCGAAGCGAGGGTTTGATTGACGGCTGCGATTTAATGTTTCTGGCCAAATCAAAGGATGGCGATTATCACCAGGAGATGAATAGTTTGTCTTTCTTGAGTGGATTGAAAATCAATTGATGCCTGCTCTGAAAAATCCTAGCTTGGTTGTGTTAGATAATGCAAGTTATCACAATGTTAAAACAGAAGATACGGTGTGCCCTAATTTTAGTCAGAAAAAAACTGTTCTCCAAAACTATCTTACACAACACATCATTCCCTTTTCTGCTGCTGATACCAAAAAAAGTAGTATATGAAGAAAACGAAAAAGAAAAAAAAAGACCCCAGTAGTTTATAAAACAGATAACATTGTTAATTTACACGGACATGAAGTAATAAGAACCCCCGTTCGACACTGTGAATTTATCCCGATAGAATTAATATGGGCGCAAGTCAAAGGTTTCGTGGCTAAAAACAATACCACCTTCCGATTAAAAGATGTTAAAGAACTCACGTATGTTGCTTTCGGAAAAATTACAAAAGATGTGTGGTCAAAAGCAGAAGAACATGTGGTCAAAATTGAAAAAGAATACTGCAAAGAAAACTGTATAGATAGAAGTGTCATAGAACCTATTATCATTGATTTTTGTGACGATCACTCGGATGACGACGCGGGTTAAAGTATAATCATATTAAGTATAATAGACAGAGAAAAAATGTAAAAATCGAATAAATGTCACGTTTAAGTCAATGCCGAAAATATTTGGAACATGTGTTTGCCAATTCATTAAAGTTTAAGAACAGTTGTAACTGTTGAAACTATCTGGGGTCAGATGAATTTATTAACTTATATATTGATTATAACACATCAATAATACACAAAACAACTTGACGCAAAACAAAGAAAAAAGATAAACCGAAAACCAAACACAAAACGGGCCTTATATTCATAAAAAGTCAAAACAAGCAAAGACAAAGATTGAAACTTCGGATTCCTGTTTTGGATAAGCACTTCGAAGTGGAATAGGTTAAATATATATTTCCAAACTTTTAGCTCACGTTTGAATTGAAAGATATAATTTGGCTTAGTAGAATAGTTGCGTGAAACAATTGCAATTATCAATGATTCATCAATAATTATTGCAGTTTTTAGGTATTGTTTACCAATGTTAAGTTGCAAGTTTGGTAAAAAAAAAATAGCTCACCAAATGATAGTTGCACAATCTCAAAATTCATTTTCCGTTCCGTTTTCTTACATGTATATAAATTCAAAATGTCACACAGAATCGTACAAAATGACAAAAATTCATTTTTGTTCACTATTAAAGACAGAAGTGCTATATATTTAGTGAAAAATTAAAAATAACGAAAAATGTCCCAGTCCAAGTAATTTTTATAGTTAAAATATTTTACAGATAAAAATCAATGAACTCAATAGTGCGTGTAGGAGATGGTGACAGGTTCTACGGAGTACAATGGAATCTTTCGGGTGACCGTCGAGTGTCTATTGTCCTCAGGGATTAAAAACCACGGCCGCAGGCTGTTCTCTTTTATAGACTTATTCCCTCCGTATTTCATCAAACTTTGTCTAGATATACGCCCACAAATTCCTTTAAAATGCGATTTTTCTATATGAGCAGGGCCAAATCCGTTCACTTTCTGGTCTGCAAACTTCCAAATTAAATTAGCACCCTTGATTCTCTACACAACTCTCGTTTACACTTCTACTTTAAAATCTACAGTTTAAAAGATATTTCAAATTTTCATTATTCTAATCAAAAAATTATTACTTTTTTAATAGATTTAGGGAGATTATAGAATCAGTACTCACATATCTCAGGTTTAATGATCAAATGGGCGTATAGTTTGTATGTTTGTTTCATTGTTGATATATTATCTTACATCATATTAGATGTATACCTTATCTTGATTATAATGTCAGTGTCACTATGTCGCAATGTTATGAAATATATTTTATCGATGTGAAATGTCTGACCTGGTTTTCTCCATTTTCGTCATGCTTCATATATCGGGGCAGATTTTATATTACGATACACACAGGTTCACTTATTTAATGAAAATTAGAACATCAGAAATATATTGCACGTGATAATTCGCAAATGCTTAATAATCAATTTTCACAATTAATTTGCCCCACCTTCTTATGAAAAGAAAGATTAAACAGTGATGGCTAGCTATTCAACAAAACGAACAACTTCACTTGTAGCAGTAGTAAACCTCTTACATCAAATCATTGAAATACAAACCACATGTTTATGTTAATATAGGTTTCATTTGAAAATCCACAGATACAAGGTCAGAAATATTATTTTAAGCCTGGCTCTTTTTTTACTTTTTTGGTGATAAAACTTCCACAATGATCACACAAGCTTAATTTCATTCAAATTTAGATCACATAAACCGGTTTAAATCCACACTAGTTTTTGTGTCTGTCTCAAACAAGAACTTGTATCTCCAATGCTATATATCGTGTTCTTTTTGTATTCAATTGTTTGAAGTGATAGGTGATTGTTTGTTTTGCTTATGATGGTTGAATTGTTGACCAACACTGTTAAGACCTTCTTTTCGTGATGCAACTGTTTGTATTATATGAGCATCATAATATTTGTGTGCACATGGAAGCATTGATTTTAGACTGGTGTCGTGATTCTCTTTTTGAACCAAAGCACTCAATGAAGTAGCAGTAGTAATTATCTGTTTTGATAATTGTGATTTCTGTGGTATTCGGTGGAGGTTATAACTAGAAGAAAAGCAAGGTGTAAATGTTATGGACGATTTTGTTCTGATTACCATTAATATAATACCTGGTCTGTCTTCTGTCTGTTAAGAAGATTGTACTCAAGACTTCAGCAATTGATTTAACTTGAATTATCAGACGTAAAACTGGGGATCACGATACCTGAATAACTTGACATGAAGCAAAATGTCATGACTATTCTACCTGTATTATCAGACGTAAAACGTAGGCATATGACCACGATACCTGTATTACTGGACGTTAATCTTTTAAACGCAGGGCTGAGACAACGATACCCATATTATTATACGTAACAAGGTGGGTGTCTTATAAGAGGCAGGAACTGTTCACCCTTTGCGAGCACCTGAGTTCACTCCCGGTGTTCTTCACGTTCTTAGTTCCGTGTTGTGATGCGCTTTACGATTTCCGCATGAAAACGATGTTCGGTTTGTATCTACCCCCAGTTGTTTGCAGGAGGACTCATGTCTTATTGTATTTTTTGTTATGACTAATGTACCTGTATTGTCAAACGTAAAACGTGGCATATGACCACGATACCTGTATTACTTGATGTTAATCTTTTAAACGTAGGGCTGAGACAACGATACCCATATTACTAGCCGTTAAACTGGATGATAACACATTAAACGATACCTGATTAACTAGACATGAAAAAGGATATGACCAATGTACCTCTATTATCAGACGTAAAACGTAGGCATATGACCACAATACCTTTTAAACATAGAACGGAGACAACGATACTCATAGTACTAGACGTAAAACTGAAGGATAAGATCACGATGCTTGCATTACCAGAGGCAAAACGTATTTATATTTGTAAAGTTGACAGAGTAATTGTGCATACTAGCAAAATTCGACCTCCCATTTCATAGTGGAGCAGAGACTGCATACCTTTCGCGGTTAATAGTGGGGTTCGTGTTGCTCGATCTTTAGTTTTCTATGTAATATTTTGTAAGCCATTGTTTGTTCTTTTTCTCTTGGCCATTGTATTGTCTATCCTTTTTCTTTTGGCCATTGTATTGTCTATCCTTTTTCTTTTGGCCATTGTATTGTCTATCCTTTTCCGATTTACGATTCTGACTACCACTTTGGTATATTTAAATGTTTCATCCTAGACTAAATAACTGAATTAGATTGTGATCTAGTCGAGGCACTAATATTCTTTATAACGACCATGTAATTTCAAAATGCAAACTGTCAAACTAAAAATTGATAGAAATGAGTAATTCATGTTACCTATTTTGTTCCTGTATTTAAATACTGCTATAGTGACAGCTGGAGCCTTTGAACCATAATGCGAGCGGGAGGTTTGGCGCTTTAAAATCTGATTCAACCCACCATTTCTTTAGAAATGCCTGTACCAAGTCAGGGTCATTACGGTTTTCACAGTTTTCGGTTGTTGACTGATTTTGTCTGTTTATATAATTATGAGTTTTTACTTTCACTTTGTAAGATTGCTCAGAGTTCCGTAATTTTGTTATTACCCTTATTTTCTTTTGGCCATTGTATAGTCTATCCTTTTTCTTTTGGCCATTGCATTGTCTATCCTTTTTCTTTTGGCCATTGTATTGTCTATCCTTTTTCTTTTGGCCATTGCATTGTCTATCCTTTTTCTTTTGGCCATTGTATTATCTATCATTTTTCTTTTGGCCATTGTATTGTCTATCCTTTTTCGATTTACGATTCTGACTACCACTTTGGTATATTTAAATGTTTCATCCTAGACTAAATAACTGAATTAGATTGTAATCTAGTCTAGGCACTAATATTCTTTATAACGACCATGTAATTTCAAAATACAAACTGTCAAACTAAAAATTGATAGAAATGAGTAATTCATGTTGTCTTACTTCTTCTGTGTGTCTTTTTAGATATTATGATGTTTAAAAAGATTTCCACCGTAATCCGATGTTCTGTTCTTTTTTCTTTTAAATATTCCCCTTTGTATAATGATTTTCTCTTACTTGTGTTGCATGTGTCTATTTGCATGTGTATAGTGTATACTGACCAGTTTACTTTAATTAATGTAGATAAAATGATTTTGCATCTGTTATTAACTTTCACATTCAGTATTTTATCTGTTGTACGTTCTACTGAACCCCACCCTTATATGTATATCACTGTAGTATCACATAGGTCACTTATCCCAGTTCTGGTTACTACATAAAATGTGAACTGTCATGGTCGGGATCGTATGGTAATTGAATTTATAACTACCTGTGCAATCAGTGCATATCACCACAAACGTTTTGAGTTCGAATCCCGCTAATGGCGAGGTATGCTCAATAAAACATTATATGATGCAGTTTTTCAGTGAATTGCGACAGGTTGGTGGTGTTCTTCGGGAACTTCAGCTTCCCCACCAATAAAGCTGACCACCACGATATAACTAAAACATTGTTGAAAGTTGCGTTAAACAGCTTTACCATAACCTTACATAAAGCGGAATTGTCATTCAAGTTAATCATGTGTTTTCCTTTCACAAGTATAATTCTCTATCACTGCAGTATATTAGATAGTGACATTTATTTGATTATAAATATATTAGCTTTATAAATGTTGAGTATACAGTATTAAAGTACACAATCATAATATATGTGTTGTAATGGACATTGGTGTCAACCAAACAATATCATCTGTGTCATCCAGAAATCCACTCTATCTTGGTATAAGTTGCTATTTATAGTTACATTGGCATCTAGTAACGCATACTGCTTTGTTATGATGTCATACTGTGGCCATACAGGAACTCCTGGACCGTTAACATCTCTGTAATAAATATTGATTTATTAATTGATTGATTGATCGATTGATTGATTGGTGTTTCAACCAACTTTTAAATTGCTGCGGAAAACAATGTAAATAGAAAATTTGTGTTGTGGTGCAGACACAACACATTCTACCTTCTTATCCCGTTGTCAGCTAACTACGAGCAGTCATTGACCATCCTATTGTACTGTCCATGTTAATGTTGCCATTCGTTTCTTGTGATAGTATGTGGTCTTTTTGAGTAAAAGCGAATATGTGCAGGCTTTTTATCATTTGTGTATATCTGCATTGCCATTGGAAATGCCATTATTAAGAGATGGTGGGCTGGGATTCCATTAGCCGTTTTAACCCGCCACATTTGCACTCCTGTACGCGTGACCTTATTTTTGTGTTTAATGAGTTGAGGTGAGACGTGACTGTTCGCTTTATTGACACTTGTTTGTTTAAATAGTCGAGAATTGTGATTATTCCCTGTAGTCAGGTCTGATTTTTTAAAAAGTCGTCGTTTAAAGAGTCTAGCGGCATTTTATTGGTATTTAGTCCAACATACCTTTTCACCCTGTTTCAGGGGCGCTGAATCCAAAAATATATGTTGGCCATTCGAAAAATGTCGTTTAACGTCACAAAATGGCGGACAAAATGACTACCCAAAAAACAACATTTGAGAACAAACCATATTCAGCACTGTTTATTAATGGACCCTATGAGAGTAGGAATGTTGGAATAAAGCTATATTTTAGGCATCAGCTATTTTTTTGTCTATATCACATGGTATATGGTGTCAGAGGCAAGTATCTATTGTATCACCAATCTGTAGGATAATAACCCGTTCTAGTGCATTTCCCTATGATTCGCATCCAGAATCCAGTTAGTGAAATGACTATTGACATGCATTGCTACTTAATTCTAATATTTTTTTATATAACTGGCAGTAGAAATGCTGCAGACTGATGCAGTATGACAGAAGATAGCGGAATTCAAAGCTACTAGTAATAGGGACCCAAGTTTAGTTTTCTGGATGAGTTATCTAGATATGGTCTCTACATTGTTGATGTTCACTCACGCAGAGAGAGACGGTATTTGGGACTTATACTTATATGCTTTTCGATGTATGCTTCCGTGGTTTTTCAGATACGACCATACTAACTATGCAAGATGGGGAGCAGTTTATCTTGCAGATGCAACTCAGCTACCTGCTGAAATCGTGCAGGAATTTCGAGCAGGAAACTTTGTTGTAAAACAGTCGAATGCCAAGTATAATTATGTTGATCCGGACCAAAGTCAGGAATGGCTCAATGCAACTGGAAAGAAAGGGGGTGGAATTGTCGGGATAACAAGAACTCCTACAGAACGGAGTAGATGGTCTCTCTCGTACAACCTGAGGTCTCATATCAGTTACAATCCTCTATATTTCATGTAAACCCAGAAGATTTAATGAATCACAAAGAAGCCACAAAGAGAAGACAAAAACTTGATTCGAAATCAGAGGATTCACTTTTCAGGGTCCTGACGAATTTTGGAATGTTTAATTTTACAAATGAGTCGGAGCATTTATTAAACATAGCCACCAAAGATAAAGCCACAGATGTGATCAATGAATCTCTCCTGAACGCTAGAAAGATTGGACAGAAGCAGCTAGAAGATTTTGTTAAAGATCGGCTTCTGTTAAAGGATGAGGAGCAATCACCTAAAATCCCACTTCGGACTCCCATCAGCAAAAACAATCCACTAACAATGGCATCCTTGCATAAAATTCACACAGTTCAAATCCATCTGGAAAGGGGAAGATTGTTAAGGCTGACAGGAATACATTACATAAAATAGTAACCGCCTTTAAAGCCGGAAAAGAGGTCAACATGTCAGAAATACTTAAGCCAGTTCCGATAGCTATTGCGGAGACAAACGGGTCTCTTAGATCAGGGAATAAATCGTTGCTATTAGACATCTTGTTGAAAAATGTAGATACTAATGGTCTAATAGACTTTAATGATAGAGCTGCATTGATTATAGATGGCCAATTCTTGTTCAGAGTTTGAAACACAAGGGTTTGAGGACATTTGGTGAATATGCAGACATGTATGTGGGAGTCGTGCTAAGAAAAGGTGTTAGATTTAGACGAATTGATGTTGTTTTTGATCGATATCGTACACAGTCTATAAAATCAGGAAAACGACAAAAAAGATCAAAATCCGTACAGCCAATTAGAAGAGTAAATTGAAAACCGTAACGTTCCTCTACCTTCTAATTTGCCAAGTTTTCTTTCTTTGCCTGCAAATAAAGAAGACTTGGTCTTCTTTTTGGCAACAGAACTCATCCGGCATGCTCCTGAAGGCAAAGTTGTGGTCACTGGAGGGGGATTTATTTCCGAGGACCGGGCAGACAGCAATGACAAGAGCCTGAATTTAGATAACTTGAAGGCAACACATGAAGAGGCAGACATGCGCATGATTCTCCACATGCTTCATTGTAAAAATATATCTAACTGCCGAACTATCGCTGTATCTGCAACCGATACCGATGTCTTTTTGCTTTTACTGCATCATGCCTACGGAATGAATATCAAGATATGGATGATGGCAGGAACGTCTAAAAGCCCAAATATTATACCAATACATTCGTTTTAGAGACGAATTTGCCTACAAGACGTATGGCCCAAAATTTATTGGCATTTCACTCAATTACCGGCTGTGATACTACGTCCTTCTTCTATGGGATTTCGAAGAAAAAGGCGCATAAGGTTATGGGCAAGATACCAATCTTTTTGAAGGAATTGGAGAAGCAGAACTAACTGACGAGAAGATCAAATTATCCGAGGTTTTCATATGCAAACTTTACAGTCAAGTGACTGATACATCTGATGAATCTCGGGATCTGATGTTTGGAAAATCGAAGAGTCCAGAAAGTCTTCTCCCTACTAGTGATGCGTTGCAATTGCACATTGAGAGAACTCACTTTCAAGCAAGTGTGTGGAAACAAGCGAATGTTGTCAAGCCAGTTTTGCCTTCTCCTGTAAACATGAGTTGGAGCTTGGATGGTGATCGCTTAATACCACTTCTTATGACACTTGATCCGGTCCCACAAGCATGTCTTGAAATGATATCGTGTCAGTGCTTCACTGGTTGTATAGCGTTACGATGCAGCTGTAAAAAAGCCAAATTGCCATGCACAGACCTCTGTAAATGTCATCAGAGTAAACATGAGCAATGTCTTAATTCTAGGATTTAGTTACAGCCGAAAACGCACGAAATAGTGATTTACGCATGCGCAAACAAGGTTTATATATATTAAAGTTACAATTCTGTTGTATGTAAACCTATTCATCCTATACCAGTAGATTTATACCGATTTCAATGTATAAAAGAAAATTTGAGCCATTCTGAATTATTATCGATCGAAAATATTCGCGATTTTAGGGGTGCCATCTTAATTTGCTATTTTCGACCCCTAAATGACCTTTTACGAATGGCCAACATATTTTTTGGAATTCCTCATACCCAAATTAGGATAAAATACTATGTTGGACCAAATACTAATAAAATGCCGTTAGACTTCACCTTTTCAGCAAATTGGACTTGACTACTGACAAAGTCGTAATTTAATTTTGTTTTTTATTCTTTAATACCCCGATTGTTAATTATATGTTTTTATCTTTTCTTTCTTTGGACAACTTTTAACATGCATTGTTATGTTTTGCAATAACTAATTGTATGGAATAAATTGTAGGCCTTGATGTATAAACAAAATGAAAACGCAAATATCAAAATTAGTGCGCACGACGCGTTTCTGGAATAACATTCATCAGGTACGCTCAAAGTCGAAAGGTTGGAAAGCCAAATAAGTGTATCTTCTCCTTTAACTAAATTATACATACCCTGTCTTTGCAAAATTACTCCAATATTTCATCAAATATACAGCGTATTGTATATCATCACGTGTTGCATCTCCTACACGATTTCTTTCAGGAAACAAGTACGGTAACTCTGCTGCATGCCCGGCCCCTTGAAACCATGGATACTGTTCTAAATTGGGGCTATAGTAGGATCTTCTCTTCGCCAGGTATTGGTATTGTTTGGTGTTGTAGTAGTTTCTGATAGCATGGGTATTTAGACATTGTACGGCAGGAGTATACATTATGACGTCACCGTAGAAATCAACTACATTTCGTCCTTGTTGTAAAGAGTTTTTACTAGAATATTTATTGCATATGACGTATACAAGGGCAGTGTTATGGTTAAAATAATTTTCGACAAATGGTGCCACAATATGCTTACAGAAAACATCAAAAGGAATTCCATATTTCAAATTGACAGTATTGTTCCATACCACATCTAAAGTACCTAACACAAATGAACCTTCAGCATCATCATTGCCAATAATAATGTCTAAGGATTTATACAATTCAAAAGCAGGCGAGTCACGATTATTTATAATATTTGATGGGGTGTCATTAAGAAATTTCCCATCAACAACAGGAGCAAATGTAATCCTTTCAGCAAAAGGAAGATCCATATATGCCTTATACATTTCTTGTGTGCTTTTATTCTTGAAACATTTCAACGTGTCTTTTGTTAATTCAGTACTACAGTTAAGTTCACGAGCTAGTTGTTGTGCTGTTAACCGAGGAATAGCCGTGGTTGCTATAATTGAATTAGCGGTTCCACTTTGCATTATTACACGTTGAAATAATCCGCGGTTCTGTGGATGGAGGGAATGTAACGACACAGAAAGTGCACCTGCAGATTCACCAAACAAAGTAATTGATTTCGCATTTCCACCAAAAATATCAATGTTGTCATTAACCCATTGTATGGCCAATTTCTGATCCCAGAGTCCATAGTTACCAATTATTACGTTATCTGCTGAGCTTAAAAATCCGAAAGCATTTAAGCGGTAGTTTAATGTCACAACAATAACATCACCAATGCCACTGAGAAACGAACCATCATACCTCGTCCCTTCTCCAAATATGTATCCACCGCCATGAATCCATACCATCACAGATTTTTGGTTTAACGCAGATGCACCAACAGGAACGTAAATATTAAGATATAGGCAATCCTCTGACTGGGTAAAATTTGACGGCATAGAAGGTGGCTGGATACACGATGGACCAAACGTTGTCGCGTCTAATGTACCTTCCCATGACCCAAAAGGAACAGGTTCTTCGAATCTAAGGTCGCCTATCGGGGGTTTTGCAAAGGGAATCCTTTTGAATACATTATATGTGTATATAACTCCATTGATGTTATTGGATCCTGACAAACCCATCATTTTACCAAGCCGTGTTTGTATAGTTACGGTACTGCCTCCACATACTGACGTAGCCACAACAATCAAAATAAATAGATACATCGGCCTTTTCAAACTGATCTGAAATTTAAGAAAAGAAAGATTTATCCCATCCTTTATTTAAGTGGAAATATTTTCATAACGTAGAATATGTACATCTTCAGTATGTTCTATATAGTCAAGAATTGGTAATAATCTCGCATGGTTTATGCATACATGTAAAGAAAAGGGATGTAAATGGACTGCTAATTTTTGAAGCATGTCACACTCCTACAACGTAATGCTGTAGTATTTTCTACTGTCAATGATATATCCATTATCTGCTCTTGTACTTATGGTAATAAAGCAAAATCCAGTCAGATGTCCATTGCAGTGCCACATTTTCAGATACATGGCGATTGTTTATGAAATTGTTCTACATAGTTTCCGTGTTTACATGACTGTGTCCTCGTGGACAGTTGTGGTCACAAAAGCCCTGTCTTGTGAGAACGCCTAACAATAAGTGCCTCGTGTTCTATCAAATCTACATGTTCCTAACGCTTTATATCGATTTGAATGTTCAGCTTTTTATTTATGCTCCGGAAAACAATTAATAAGGACAAAAACTAATCATGAAAACCTATGTAAATTGTATTCCTGTATTTCCGAGAAAAGAAATTAAAAGAAAACAAAAACAAAAGAAAACTATAGATGTGGAGAATTCTATGAATATTTACTATTCTTAATTACATATCTTTTTTATAATTTATTTTACACTCTACATATTTCAGTACATTCTAATACAATAGCTAGTATCCCAAAAATTATATAAATTTATCGTAAGAACATTTTCCTTTAAGAACTAGAACCAATAAAACCAGATGATATATACTAGACAATGTCATGCTGTGACACATACCCAAAATCTTTTACAGAAAGGTTGGAATTATTGCACAAAAAGATATAAATATATACATATTTCTAAGCCTATTTTTTTTTTACTGTACCTCACTATGGCTTGGACGTGTCATATTGTAAGAAACCCAGTAAATGACATTGATCAATTAACAAGACTTTCAAAAATTTCAGAAACTTTCACATTCCGGAGGCTCTTTGGTAACGAACGAGCGTGCATGGTCACCGTGTCATTACCAAATATAAAAGTCTATATATATTACATCTGGCATTCCTCTGTGGTCAATTAGCATTCGTATCATGGCAAACATGACGTAATTGTTTACAATCAGTATCAGCTGCATATTAATTTTATATAAACAAATATTGGAATATGCTTACATAGCAACGTAGGAGTGGACCGGACTGTTTGAAAAGGGGGGGGGGCAGTTTTAAGACTGGACCGGACAGTGCGGAGAAATGTTTTAGGACTGGTAAAGCGAAAAACAAAATAATAAAATTATATAAAAGGTAATTTGGCTTCAGTGCATACCATAATAGATCTTCTTAACTGAGCAATTTTTCGTTCCATGCTAAAAATATAGTTTGTTTATTTTTTTTTGCGTCAAATATTGGTATGAGGAGCAATAACATAGTTTGTATCCCTCTTTTACTTAATTATGTCCTAGGTGGAGAAAACGTTCACACTTCTCACTCATATGTCGTCAAATATATTTTTTCTTCTTTAATAACAAAATACGCCACGATATAATTTACATTTTGGGGGTTTATATTACTCATCACTGATGATGGTTATATGAGAGAAGAAAACCAAAACATAGAAGCTTATTATCTGACGTCCCCGCGCAAAGTAGAATGTTAATTGGTTAACAGACGCCTTTTAGCAATCAATGAATAGGGAAAGTAAAATTTTGATTGGCTTTCAATAATAAAAAAAGAAATATTTTTATGGGTATCAGAAACTTCATTTATACCTGACCCTTCGCTTACAAAATCTATAATGATCGCCTGTCTAAACAAAAACAGCAGACGGTTCTATATGTCCAGTTTAAAAATGTCGTTTGTGCCTCACAGTTTAACAGGTCAAGCTGTCGGTCATTGTGACATATCCGACCTTCTAGACTGATAGCGTATAATAGCAGTAAGATATGGCATTTTTTTAAAGATTTATCATTTAGATACGTCATGTGCAGTATTTGCCATTTTGGATATTAAGCACACACACAAAAATACAATCTTTTGCTGTCATATGATTACTGATGTACGAACTACTTTAGTCAGGAGGGGGACAGTCTCGTGCTCGCATGGTAGTTGAATCTACAACTAACTATGCAATCAGTGCATATCATCGCTAAAGTTGTGAGTTTGAATCCCGTTCATGGCGAAGTGTACTCGATGCAACTTTATGCGATAAAGTTTGTCATTGACTTGCGGCAGGTCGGTGGTTTTCTCCGGGTACTCCGGTGTCCTCCATCAATTAAACTGACCGCCACTATATAACTGAAATATTGTTGAAAGTGGCGTTAAGCACCATAACCCCAAGCCAAAGCTATGCATTGCAAAGTTATTAAGTTATCAATCACATAGTGCTAACATCGCATACTTCAATAGACATATTCGAATATCGAATGGGAAAGGCATAATTGCTTATTTGTCGTTCGACAATAGAACTCTAGCTGTATCATTGTGGTTAACTGATTCTTACAAATAAAACATCCATGACGATTGTAGATCTGGATATCTTGATTTTCATGACCATGATCTATATTACCACACTGAATAATAAAAGAAAAACCAAAATTGTGTCCTCTTGAGTAAAGTTTCGGTAAAAAAAAGTTTCATTTAAAAACAATCATCTCTTAGCGTGCTCGCATCGAGTGCGGTAGATCGTGGTTTCGAGCCTCGATCGGGTCAAACCAAAGATTTTATGAAATTTGTATTGGTTGCTTCTCCGCTAAGCACGCAGCATTAAGGGAAACGAGCAAAACTGGTTGGCTCGGAATCAGGTTAATGTGTCCGAGTGGGACGACATGTCTATCCGCAGACTGTTGTTTCAATGGGCTAGCACTATAAAAATTCAATTTAAGCACGTTGGTCTAGTGCAAAGCGGACATCATCATTTCATTGAAAATTAACTTGTTTTCGCCATGATATAGCTGAAAAATTGATGAGATGGCGCTAAACAACAATCACTCAATTACTCTCTTTTTTCAATATAGGAAAAATGGTAACTTTGACAGATAAAATTCCGAAGGTCATTTGATGGTACAAATGATTCATCAGAAATTACGACTATTATTTCACCATACTTTAAATATTATGGCTGACCGAGACCCACTAGTACAATTAAACCGAAATAGAAATTATTATTTCACCATACTTTAGATGTTTCCGTTGTCTTGTAATAACAAATATGCATGTATATATGTTACAAACATGTTTTAAACACAGTCGATGATTTCTATATATTCAAGGTAGGTCGCTGGACTCATATTAAATTAATATCAATATTCACTACATCCAAAACTTTGTTTTAATAAGAAAAATTGATACCTTTCAAGATTATTTTTGCACTGTTACATTTATAGACGATATTTGCTTCGGACTTTGAAAAAAAATTACCAAAACATTTTAGGTACATACTTTCCAAAACATCATTCCATGAAAAAAAAAATGATTTTCAGATCCTAAGATCTCAGACCAGTAATCAGAGATCTTCATTTTTGCATTCTCACAGTGGGAATTATCTTCTACATTGGTCAAACAACAGTTTTCAGTGTATTGTGAACCCGTAAAACCATCGACTGTGTCTTGTGCTTTAAATGTTCATA
Organism: Bathymodiolus septemdierum; assembly: GCA_963383655.1. Lineage (NCBI taxonomy): Eukaryota > Metazoa > Mollusca > Bivalvia > Mytilida > Modiolidae > Bathymodiolus > Bathymodiolus septemdierum. The sequence goes on along the minus strand of OY726522.1, from coordinate 23,033,214 downwards.
ACACATAGACAACTAATGGTCAACAGTATTATACCAAGTTTGGCTTAGATAGTACTTCGTTGTGCCGCCCTCCATCCAAGCTTAAAAATAGAAATACATTTTAATAACCAAACATCTACATTTTGTACTGTAATGTAAATTGAATCATTAGTTGCGTAACGCGCATTCCGCGTGTAAACATTATTATTTGTGTTTTATTTTCTTAATAATTGTAGATAACTTTAGCAGCCATCAGAACCATTTTATCCCTTCTGCTGCCATTGGTGATAATAGCGGGAGTACTTTGTGACAGTTTGTTACTCTTCAAACAAAACTTGGGCCTATAAGTGGTTTATCAACTTCTATAGATATATACAATGTGACGAAATATTATACTGTTTTCAAGAAAGTTCCATTTGCGAACCCACCCGTAGGTGATCTTAGATTTCGAAAACCAGTTCATCATGGACCATGGAACGGAAAGCTAGATACCACTAGGTTTGGTCCTTCTTGCATTCAGCCACTTGATCCACACGCAGTACCATATCTCCCTAGCTTGAACCAATCAGAAGACTGCTTATTTCTAAACATTTATGTACCTGCTGGATCCTCTACTTCAAACAAGAAGTCAGTAATGATATGATGGCAGGTATCAATATGGACAAGGGATGCTGTATGACGAATCATATCTCAGCGTCACTGGTGACGTCATTGTTGTGACTATCAATTATCGTCTGAACATCTTTGGATTTTTCTCTACATCAGATGGCTCAGCGTCCGGTAATTGTGGACTGTGGGATCAAAGGCTGGCAATGCAATAGGTTAATGAAAATATAGTAAGTTTCGATGGCGACACAAGTTCAATAACCATATTTGGTGAATCTGCTGGTGGATTTAGTGTTGCATTACATGCAATAATTCCGGAGAATCATGGATTATTTCGTCGCGTAATAGAGCAAAGTGGTACAAGTAATTCGTTATTTTCGACAACGCCTATATCACATAAAGCAAGTGGTGCAATGTACTTAAGTGTGCTCACAAACTGTCAACCGATATGTTAACTTGCATGCGAAATAAACATTCAAATTATGTTTACAATGCAATGCTAGGTGCCGCATTCGCTGTTACTGGTCTGCCCGATTTACATTTGGTTGCTACTTCTTTTGGACCGGTGTTCGATGGAATTTTCCTAAAAGAAGATCCAAAAGAAGTCATAGCGAATCATAATTCTTCCGCCTATGATTTTTTTAAATCATTAGATGTGATGATTGGAGTATGTGAATTCGAAGGATCGATATTAGTTAGAATTATGGAATTGATATAAAGATATATTTCCTTCAATGTCACGGAAGGAATATCTTCAGACTTCATGTGTAAACATATCTTTCCTCAACTTGCAGGTGATCATTATAACAATGATACTACAATAGCACAAGCTATATGTAAAAAATATAGCAGTAAAGGGTCCCTTCAAGAGCAAGGTATGAAGGCCGTGGACTTTTATGGAGACTTATTTTTCTATAGTCCAGCCGTGCAAAGCATTAATGCGCATGCTTTTAACAACCACAAGACAAAGCAGTTTCAGTACATGAATAGAAGAAGATCTGTTTTTTCTCTCCCCTTAGAATCATATCCTTGGTTTAAAGGATCAGGTCATTTATCAGAATTGCCGTTCCTATTCCCAATGATATCGAATGTAACAAGATTTTCTGACGACGATATATCTTTAAGCCTGGCGATGATGAAGTACTGTAGTAATTTTGCCAAAACGGGGTAGGTAAAATCTTGTACTCACAAAAAACAACCATTTCAAGCTTCCGATATCGTTGAATTGCTATCAATTTACAAGAAGGATAACAACTGGCGAGGTGGTGTATTCTCATGTTTTGCTTTGCTTTTGTTTCTATTTTTTTTTTTTTTTTTTTTTTTTTTTTTTTTTTTTTTTTTTGTGTGTGTTTTTTTTGTGTTTTTTGTTGTTGTCTTTTGTCCTTCCACTTCCTTTCTGCACAACTTACTAATATTCCGTGTGATTTAAGAATAAAATGGGAATAAAAGCAAAAAAATACTACACTGTCGGTACAATTCCAAAATCCAATAGAAAAATCATAGAAAGGTGTAAAATTAATACTCCTGACACACAAATGTATGACCGGTCACTTTCCTAGTTTGGTACAGGCACTTCAAAAAGTGCTGGGAAAAAGAAAATTTAGAAGATATCAAAAAGGTATCCAGAAGCCGTAAATTGAAGGACAGACAATATACAATGGTCAAAAGAAAAAGGGCAGCCAATGATCTACAACACACTACACAGAAAACTGCAGATGGAGCACCACGAGCCCCCTACTAAAAATCGCGAATGAACTTGTGTGCTCCGGAAGAGTTAACAGTTCCTGTTCCAGTTTAAATTAGTTTTGTGGTCCCACACCTTCCCTTAGTGAAATTATGTGGTTATGCAAGTGTCTTCCACATCTGCGTATAATGCCAGGCCTCACATATAACAGGGCGAACAATGGGGTTATGGTGCTTAACGCCACTTTCGACAATATTTTATTTTTATCGTAGAGGTCAGTTTAACTATATCATAAAAGAACGTTATAATCTTGAACATTATGTATAATATATTGGCATAGAAATTGCTATATGTATAATATTAGCTGTATTAAAGAGAGCCGATGGCCTCTACCATCTTTTAACATTAGATGGTGTACAAGGTAATCGTAAGACATAAGAGTATACCACCATTGAGCAATTTCGTACAGCCTTCGGCTTCACTTCGCACAATACAGAAGTGCTTAGTGGTTGTACAATCAAAATACCAACGGGTAGACCCGTAGATATCTGATAATGCATCATTAACGACAATTAGACACGAGTAGAAAATGCTTCTTCAGACATGAACACGAATTTAGGTTATCAATGGATAATAAAGTATAATACATGGGATAAATGTCTTAATGCAACTATTTAGGATGTTAAGTTTGGTTTATGTACTATTAGTACATAATTTCACTCAAATCGATTTCAAAATCTCTTCGCAAATATTTATTATCAAAGACATGCAGTTGACATATCATATTCGTATGTATTGGAATCTGGTATTTGCATTTAAACAGATAATTATTATTTTATTATATTTTTCAGTGATCCAAACGGACCCGGATTACCAATGTGGCCACAGAATGATATAACAACAAAACAGTAAGTCTTGCTGGATACAAATATAACAATACATAATAATTTATACAAGGAGCGGATGAATTTCTGGTTAACACAAATAATGCACCATAAATTACCTACTACAACACCATGTACCAGCGCTGGATGTGTATTTGGTTGAAGAAATAAAATATTTTACGTACTAAAATGTCTTTGCTTCTGTTTTAGGGGTTATGGTGCTTAACGTCACATTCAACAGTATTACAGTAATATCGTGGTGGTCAGTTATTTATGAATGGAGGACACCGAAGTACCCGAAGAAAACCACGGACCTTTCGCAAGTCACTGAGAAACGTTATCAAATTACGTTGTATCGAGGACACCTTGCCATGAGGAGGATTCGAACTTAAAACTTTAGTGGTGAGTTTCTGTTTTAAAATGAACGACAACACCTTATGATTGTAAGGACAAAATTGATGGTATACGTATTCTATCAAGTCATATTTGTAGCCCAGTAAATGTGATATGGATATTTTTAACTCCACTCGCCTACTATTTATGAAGAAGCTCAGGGTAATTTAAATAAAAGTAGAACCAAAAGTTGAGCCCCTTTCAGTGAAAAAAAAAGTTTTTCTAACAATATAAACAAAATGCCATGCTTGAGGAGTAAGGGGGTAATAACAAAATTACCGAACTCCGAACAATCTCACAAAGGGAAAGTCAAAACTTATAATTATATAAACAGACAAAATCAGTCAACAACCGGAAAACTGTGAGGAGTACCACAGTCTATGGGTGATATCATTGAATTTTTAAGAACTCTAGGATGCAAGATACATTCAAGCACCGAAAATTAAAATTCAGAAGGTCATTTAATGGAATACACGAATGAATCATCAACAATTTCTGCGGACAACTGTTAGTACAAATAACCTTGAATGGAAATTATTTCTTCACCACATACGGTTACATGCAATAATTCCGGAAAATCGTGGACTATTTCACCGCGTAATAGAGCAAAGTGGTACAAGTAATTCGTTCTTTTCGACAACGCCCGTTCCTCATAAAGCAAGTGATGAAATAGTTCGTGCTCTTAACTGTTCTCATAAATTGACAACAGGCATGATGGCTTGTATGCGAAGTAAGTATTCAGATGATGTTTACAGTGCAATGCAAGATTTCATATCCTTTGTAACCGAAGGGCCTGCTTTTCATATTGTTTGTTATTTTGCACCTGTGGTCGTTGGCATTTTAATCAAAGAGAATCCTAGAAAAGTAATAGCGAACCACAATTCTTCGACTTATGGCTTCTTTAAATCGCTAGATGTGATGATTGGAACATGTGAATCAGAAGGGTCGGTGTTAGTCGCTTATCTATCGTCGCTGCAGAAATATCTTCCGTTCAATATCTCCGAAGGAATCTCTTCAGAATTTCTCTGTAAGCGCGTTTTACCTCTACTTGCATGTGATTACTATAACAATGATACTACTATCGCCGAAACTATGTGTAGAGAGTATAGCAGTAAATGATCCCTTCCAGAGCAAGGTGTGAAGGCCGTGGACTTTTATGAAGACTTATTTTTCTATAGTCCAGCCGTGCAAAGCATTAATATGCATGCTTTTAACAACCACAAGACAAAGCAGTTCCAGTACATGAATAGAAGAAGATCTGGTTTTTCTCATTCGTTAGAATATTATCCTTTGTTTAAAGGAGCAGGCCATGCATCAGAATTACTCTTCCTTTTTCCAATAAAGTATAATGTAACGATACCTGCTGACGATATATCTTTAAGCTTGACGATGATGAAATATTGGAGTAATTTTGCCAAAACAGGGTACGTATTATATTGTATTGATGAAAAGAAAAGATGGGTTTTATGACTATTCCCTAATCATTTATGAAAGATCAATATCAACTGATGATAACGGTCACATCCCTCAATTTACCAGGATAACAACATAGTTATCTGGAGCATACAACATTTATTAATGATGTAATGATGATTATGTAATGAACTATTATGTTCTCGTGTTTTTGTTGTTTTTTATATCGAGTAGTTGTTATTATAGGAGTTTTTCAACATTCATTTGTAATAAGAGTAGCAGGTCGGGTGTCACTAGTGGTGCAGAAACTGCTTACCCTTCCGGAGCACTTGCTTTTACACCTGGGTTGTAATGGACTTCGTCTTCGTAGCTCATTGTTTGTACTTTGTTCTTTATCTTGTAGCCATTGTAATAACTGTTACTCATCGAATTATGACTTCAGATTAGCCCATTGTTGTCTTTAAACATTTCTTACTAACCTTGTTACTTTTAACTACATATATTTCACTATATCTTCCATTTCCCCTCTCCTTTTCTTCATGCTTTGTATTGTTCCTTTAGTTTAAATAAATGCGTTGATGTAGATCACAAATGAATGTACCTTCAAGTTCAAAGAAGCTACCTGTGTCGGTGGCTATAATACAAATACAACTTTGTTTGGCTTATTCTGTAATTTATAATCAATCTAGGACATGGCAATCAAAAATTGGTTACATGTGTTTTTTCTTTAAACATTGCTTTAAATTTTTCGTCTTATAGTCCTCAGTCCTTTCGGGTAGATCTTGTTCTTGCATAGACTGACATGTTAACTGCTATCAATATTGTGTAAATCCATGGAAAAACAAATCTAAGAGAAGACCTAGCCACAATCATTCTGATGTCAAAAAGAAGAGGTTTAAATTTGCAAGTCTGTTGCTGTGCAAGTCGATAATATGACAATAACCCAAGGACATATCCAAATTTAAAAAGATGGCCGTCGTCGTTGTCTTCTTATATGTATCTATGAAATCAGTGTGTTCGGTTCCCCCCATTGGCGATGTGTACACGATAAACATGATAATGTGATTAAGATTTCAGTGAATTGTGTCAGGTCATTGGTATTCTCCAGGTAATGCAGTTACCCACACCAATGAAACTAGGCAAGACGTCGTTTTACAGACAAAATTGAAATTGTCAAAAGCTTACAGATTATTTACAATACATCAATAATGTAGGAATATGTTATCAGATATTACCACATCTATAATAATTTGGCCTATGAAAGGGTAATAAATAAGGGTAATAACAAAATTACCGGACTCCGAACAATCTTACAAAGGGAAAGTCAAAACTCATAATTATATAAACAGACAAAATCAGTCAACAACCGGAAAACTGTGAAAACCGTAATGACCCTGACTTGGTACAGGCATTTCTAAAGAAATGGTGTGTTGAATCAGATTTTAAGGCACCAAACCTCCCGCTCTCATTACGGTTCAAAGGTTCCGGCTGTCACTGTAACAGTATTTAAATACAGGAACAAAATAGGTAAAATAGTTGTCAAAGCAGTACCATATTCGGTGACGTAAATGTCAAAAACATTTTTACGTCACACATTGATAAAAAAAAATATCCTTGACATTTTTCTTGACTTCTTTATCTTTATACATTTTCACTATATGAAAATGCATCGCTTATAATCGTATCTGCAGAGACGGAATATATTTCGACAAGATCTTGGTATCGGAATATAAACCTTTTAAGAGATCGAATAAGGCGAATCTTTTAATAGCCCTGGTCCAGTAGCCTGTTTCTCAGATGAAGATGACGTTTCAGGAAATCATAATAATTGCTACTGGCCCTTGCATAGCGAATCAATTGCGAGATGTAAACACCATATGCAGGAGAAGCTGGTATATTGCTGTACATGTTTGGAAAATTTATGATTTTAAAATTGAGGTCGTCCCGTTTATCATAAATTTTAGTACTGAGTTGACCACTGTCGTCAAATTCGAGGTATAAGTCCAAAAATGATGCGAACGAAGCTTTATCGGTGGTCTCTTTAACTTCCAGGTCTGGGGAATATATCAATGGAAGAAATTCTGCAAATCTAGAATTATTGATAGATAAAACGTCATCAATATACCTGTATGTGAAATTAAAGGCTCTAGCCTCATGAATCTTCTTATCTTTTACAAGCTTTTGTATAAAATGTAATACATGGGTTGTTCTTAGATATATACACATGTACTATATACTAATGAAAAAAGAGAAGTGATACAATCAAAATCATATTATAATAATTTCATTGAATTATCACAACCATGTGATTGGTGTGATTTTTTTTCAGTTCATTGTTCGGGGTACATTGTTTTGCAAAAATAATGTTACCCATGTTAAAACTGGATACAAACTATAGCTTCCATGAATTATTTCTTAATCAAATGATGATAATTTCGTGGAATGATCACAGTCATGCATTTTATTTCATATTTTTATAGGAATTTGGTATTTGCATTTAAACAGATAATTATTATTTGATTATATTTCCAGTGATCCAAACGGACCCGTATTACCAATGTGGCCACAGTATGATAGAACAACAAAACAGTATGCCTTGCTTGATGCAAATGTAACAGTACATAATAATCTATACAAGGAGCGGATGAATTTCTGGTTAACACAAGTAATGCACCATAAGTTTCCTGCAACAACACCATGTACCAGCGATGGATGTGTATTTGGTTAAAGAAATAGAATATTTTACGTATTGAAATTTTTATTTTTGCTTTGATATTGTACGTGTTAAATTTAATGGTATGTGTATTCTATCAAGTCATATCTGTAGCCCGGTGAATGTACTGGATTTTGTCACCGTTACTACCCATCAACTACACTCATCAATTTTAACTAAATGACCTATTATTTATAAAAATTTAATTTTTTTTTAAAAAGCTCTTGGTATGCATCACATTTGGACTAGATTATACTGATTACGTCTTTGACAATTTAATTATTTGTACAAAGCCTATTTTGAAAACTCCGTTAGAAATCAAAATTCAAAATCAACTTTGCAACATGTATCTTTGAAATTGCCGATCACAGACTTTTTAAGCATGGCAGCATAAAGAAAGATAACATAGAGTGACATAAAATACAATGTCAAAAAAGACAAGCAATGATCTACAAAACAATCCACATGAAACCGGGGATGTACTCAGGTGCCCCATCAATGTAAGCAGTATGTGACACCACACGAACATCATGTGATATGGAAATTGTGTTGGCCCCGGAATATATTGACAAATACAAGTAACATAGACAAAAAAGAACCCCATACAAACCAACTGGGAGTAGAGATAAATTGAACATCATGTTTATGCGGATATATGTATGAAACATCGCTTAGGGTGCAAGAAACCATCGGTTCGATCGCCATTTTATCAAACCAAGTTCTATATGAAGAGTTTGAAGATACCAAAGTGCAATCATAATCCGTAATTCGAAGGACATATAACACAAAGGCCAAAAGAAAAGGGATAACAGGACAAACAACTATCTATTACAAAAATTGGTCCAATTATAGCATCTCAGGAAAACTAACCTGTACTCGTCATGATATAATTGCAACATTGTTCAATTGGCAATAAAACATTTGTAGATCGGTCCGTTTAAATTTTGTTGTCTGTCCTTTTTCGCTTTACGGATTCTGATTAACCCTTTCGTATCTTCCTACCTTTTCTTAACCTATATACCAATCATGTGTGGAACAAATTAATGCATGTTGAATGGAATTGATTTTATATAAAGCTTACTTCCTCACATTACTTCATTTATTGTTTAATGCCACTAGCACATTTGAAATAGATCTGGCACGTCCTAAGCAAGAATGGTTTTACCGTTTCAAATACAAATATGTACATATTTGTTTAATAAAGTTGTCTCATTATTTATCTATTACTACAGCAATTTGATTGCATATTGTATGTCGACCACTTCATGCTTCAGGTTCATATCTACTCCATAGAAACAGTAGTTTAACTTGACACTGTCAATATTATTGGGTAGGAATTCATGAAAGGATATTAACTTGGTTATCTGAGGTTAGTCTTCCATTTCTTTACCTACCGTCATTGTATAGTTGTGTGTAAATATGCAATGTTATTTATAAACTTTGTATTTACAATACCTAATGTGTTACTACGATAACTTTAATTCAAGAAATGAATACATGTACGAGAAATTATGCAAGTAACCAAGGAAGATAGCTTGCTATTCATTTTAGATATCTACGTTTCTATTATTTCAATTACCAAATGTAATTATTTTGGTCAGTTTGTCCTTACTGTTCGGGCACTCAGTTTTTTTTTTCTTTTTTTTTTCTTTTTCATCTTTTTTTCTTTTTCTTTTTATGTAAAATATTAGATTCGATTAAAAATCACTAAGCTTGTATTGCATCGTCGTAAAATACAAGGTATCTCATTGTTTAATGAAGCTAATATATTGATACCGTGAATTTGATAAATAAAGGTAATATCAAAATTACCGAACTCCTAACAATCTTACAAAGGGAAAGTCAAAACTCATAAGTATATATACAGACAAAATCAGTCAACAACCGGAAAACTGTGAAAACCGTAGTGACCCTGACTTGGTACAGGCATTTCTAAACAAATGGTGGGTTGAATCAGATTTTAAAGCGCCAAACCTCCCGCTTTCATTACCACGAAGTTTTAATTGTGCGTCCTAATGCTAAACGAATCCCTCCAAGTCAAAGCAAAAATACAAATAACTAATCAACCAAAAAATAGAATTATAACATAGTTGGGTTGAATATTTAAGCGTTTGTAAAAAAAAATATATTGAATAAAATCCGGTATTCTTTCGGTATCTACTGGAATAGATGCATTGCATGGTTGTCACTTGCTTGTAACGTTGCATGGTAAGAACTAAACACATCGAAATAACGACGTCATGTGAAAACTCTCTATCCGTATAACTAGGTTAGTTTTGTCAAAAGTTACACATGCTAAAACTTTGTAGTTTTTCTTTTGGCCATTGTGTTGTCTGTTCTTCTTCGATATACGGATTCTGATTATCCCTTTGATATCTTCAAACTCTTCTTGAGATGATTCGTGCCTTGTCAAACAACTTCAATTAATTTTTTTAAATTGTTAATGTAAACATATAATTACAAATGCATACAGTCCATTAACAATCAAGTCAAGTTCGGACAATGTAGTAACTACAATTAATGGCCAATCAGTTGGCAGTAAATATAAGCAACAAATCCGGTTAATAATGACTTACTAAGTACAGTAAGTATAAATGATTCCACAAGATTAACAACATAAACAATGAACTGGATTTTCGGTCTACATATTCTATAAATATTCTAAGTTGTGTTTGGTTATATTTGTTATCATATTTTCTAAATGTTCATTCCATTTTGCATTTTGGGAGAGGATAACTCCCAGATGCTTATGACTAGTAGATAAAGGGATACTTTTGCCATTAAAAGAAAATTCGATGTTGTCTATGTTACCGGTATTGAAGAAAAACAAGATTTCTGTTTTTTCCGGATTGAATGACATTAGCCATTTACTAGAACAGGCATTTAGTTCGAGTAGATCATGATTGATTACAGTTTTTATTTGATCAACACTTTGACTAGAATATTCGAGTGATGTGTCGTCAGCAAATAATCTACTCAACGATATAAGTTTTTCTCCTATATCATTTATGTATATTAGAAACATGAGGGGACCAATACAGACCCTTGGGGTACACCAGCTGAGACAGGTCCGAAACTTGACCAAGAGTTTTTATTAATTACTTTTTGTCTTCTTTTGAACAGATAGTTTTCGAACCATTTTATTAACTTCCCTTGAATTCCGTATGAATTCATTTTGTGAATAAGACCTTTGTGCCAAACCTTGTCGAAAGCTTTAAAAAAATCGCAAAAGACGAAGGAGCTAAATTCTTTTTTTTCTAAAGCGTTTAGGATCGAATTGTATAGTTTTAATAGTTGATGGACAGTGGAATGTTTTGGCAAAAACCCCGATTGGTATTTATATATGAGATTGTTATTAACAAGATGATTGTAAACATGTTTATAAACTATTCGTTCCATTAATTTACCTACACAACTTATTAAAGATATTGGGCGATAATTGGAGGGTAGGGTTGTGTCACCCTTTTTGAAGATTACAATAACATGAGCACTCTTCTAATTAGAAGGATATTTGCTCTGTTTTAAAGATTTATTAAATATTAATAGAAGAGGCTTTGCAATTTTCTCAGGGGAAATTTTAAGCATTTTATGACTTTTATTTTGTCTGGTGCTGTTGCTTTGTTTGGGTCAAGAATTTGAATAACATCAATAATTTCGTTTTTATATTGTTCAAACATCACCAGAGTAGTGTTTGGTATGCTTTTTGGTGAATATTTCTTCTGTCATTCCAGAGTTATTGAATACAAAATAGTCGGTCGTCAACGATTAACCAAATTACTAAGTCGGAGAGTCTATATACATTATGAAGCGTTTCACTTATATTGTTTAAATGTTATGAAACTTTATATTTGCATATCATATGCATATTGTACAACGGTTTAATTTGTACCACTTTCCACATTTGAACCAACCAAAGATAAAGTATTCACTGCCTTGTCTCTTTTTAAAACGTGATTTGAATAGTTCAACGTGACTGTGAAATTACATTTGATTCTTGTCCCGTCATTCTTTTGTTCTTGTATGGTCATTCAGACTCTGTAATTACTTTTGTCGTCGTCTTATCGCTGTTCCATTTTCTTACGATTGTTTAAGATATTGTTAATACTTGTGTGCTTTGCTGTTACTTGTTCTTTTAACTTGTATGGCTATGCATGTGTCTAAAATCTTATATTGATTCTGCTTTTATTCAAAATCGGAGATAGCAGATTGGTTGATCGTTTTCTAAAGTCAAGATCAGATGAAGTAGATTGATCAAATAAATGTTAAATATTAGTTTCAATATTCATTATTCTGGTTCTTATAAACTGTCTTTACAATGTTAATGTGTTTTGTTGGTTAAAAGTAAAACCTTAAAATCCGTTATTTCATATAAATGAACATATGCCATTATAGCTTTATGACACATTCATTGGGGGGCCATCTTGGCCGTGATCGTATGGTAGTTAGATTTACAACTACCTATGCAATCAGTGTCTATCACCACTGATGTTGTGAGTTCGAATCTCGATCAGGGCGAAGTGTACAACATTATGTGATAAAGTTTGTTAGTGACTTGCGACAGGTCTGTGGTTTTCTCCGGGTCCTCCGGTTTCCTCCACCAATAAAGCTGACCGCCATGATATAGCTGACATATTGTTGGAAGTGGCATTAAACACCATTAAACAAACAAACGAACAAACCTTGGTTACCAGACGATAGAATAGCATGTTGTAATATTGGTAGTGTATTACATAACAAGAATTTAACAATCTTACAGAGGTAGAGGTAGAAGTGATCCGAGGGTACATTTCCAACCCGGCGAGGTACAGCTAAGTTGATACAGTGGACATTCGGGGATATACAGTAGAATATATCTTTGGGAGGTATTACTTGGATTTTGTTTGATGCTGTTGTACGTTGCAAAAATATACAACTACGCATAAAAAAAGGTGGAACAAACCTGTTTTTAGGACTTACACTTTGTTCATATTGATGATGGCCGCCACACAATCTAGATAAAACACATTGAACATCAAATTCAGTTCGAAAAATAAAGAAAAAGGTATAGTAAATATAAATGGAAAACATGGGGAAATACTTGCATCTGGAGGTTATAATATATATCAGTTGATGCGATATTCCAGTTTCTGTTGATCATATAAGAATTTACTTGATGGAGCGTTTCTACTAGCAATGAAGTAACTGAGCCAATGGTTCTTAGTGGTTATGTTGAAGTTATCTCTCTGAATGTTTTCTGATGGCTATCATGACATGGTCAACGTGACAGAATATCTGTTTCACCGATATCCACGGATATGTTTGATCATTCGATTTTTAACTAGAATAGCACAACGGGTGCCATTATTGGAGCAAGAACTGCTTAGTCTTAGGAATGTGTTGCTCAATCATTAGTTTTCTGTGTAGTGCTTAGTCGGCCATTATATGTCTTTTTTTTCTTTTCCTCATTGCCATAGTATTATCTGTCCTTCTTCGTTTTACCTTCTGATTACCCCTTTGGTATCCCTAGCTTTTCTTCTGTGAAAATCGTGATAAATATCACAACTATACGTACATAACAGTACAGTATGAACTCCTTACAAAAACAAAGCTTAAAGTTAAATTTTAAGAATATCTTGGGCAAAATACATTGACATTGAAACTAAAAATGTTGAAGGTCAATTTATAGTACCTTAGATTTAACAATAATTACATGATTTGGGAACTGTAAATTTCAGTAAAAATATATCTAATAAACCAGGTCAGTGCCGAAGTAATGACTACTGGGCGGGTGATACCCACAGGGGCCAGTAGTCCACCAACACAAATATATGTAAAATATGGTGCATCACGAACTCCTTACAAAGCAAAACTTAATATTAAATTTTGAAAATTAAAAAAAAAATCCTTCAATATTAAAGCATGTTGGCATTGAAACTAAAAAAAAATTGAAGGTTAGTTTATAGTACATGATGCAAATAGGCTGCCAGAGATTTGTTTGAGCAAATAAAATTAAATGGAAATTCTTTATTCACTATATACAGGTATAGGTTTCAGTAATATGATGATTAACCCTGAAACATATACATGTATATACACATATGTATGTTAACAATTTCACATTTCAATCGATATAACAGTAGTAGCTGGCTATGTTCTCAAGGTATGTAAAAAATGATTATTGCTCCACACGTTTCGCCACATTAAAAACATTTGTTTTATCTAAAAACTAGATTAAATATGTTATTTTGATAAACTATCAATGTTGTGCATAAGACGAGTTTACAGATACCAAAGAGGTAATCAGAATCTGTATATCGAAGAACAACAGACAACACAATGGCCAAAAGAAAGCGTGCAAAAGGAAAAACAACGATCTACAAAGCATATGAAACTAAAGATCGAGTAACACGAACCCCACTAAAAACCGGGGGTGATCTCAGGTGCACCGGAAGGGTAGGCAGTTCATCCGAATCACCGTTGCCTATACGGATTCTGATTACCCCTTTGGGATCTTCAAACTCTTCTATCAATTATATACGTTAGCATAAATTCACCCACTGTAAATTTTCAACTTTATGTAATGGTCTACATGAATCACCGGTGACAAGCAATTTTACTTATTAGTTCACCGGAATCACCTCAACTATCAATTCTATACATTACTTCACCCACATTACATTTAGCTATCAAGTCTAACTCCTTAAATATTAGTCTGTAAAATACCGTGGTGATAGGTAGATAGATGATGAATCTCCATTGGGTTATAATCAAGAATTCAAAGTTGTAAGGAATCCAATTTAAGATGTAGGATGAGTTGCGCGTACATTTTTTATGCCGAACGGAAGTACAGGACGAAAACATTATTCCGTTATTCAACCTCTAGTTTATTGACAACATAATTCTACATTATTAGTTGTATCTAAGACCCTACAATGAACTCTGATTACTCCTCAATCTCTTCTTATTTATAATTGTAGGTAACTGTAACAGCCATGCGGACCATTTTATCAATTCTGTTGCCATTGGTGATAATAGCGGGAGTAACTTGTGACAGTTTTGTTTCTCTTCAAACAAAGCTTGGGCCTATACGTGGTTTATCATCTTCCGTAAATATCAACAATGTGACGAAATATTATACAGTTTTCAAGAAAGTTCCATTTGCCAAGCCACCCGTAGGTGATCTTAGATTTCGACAACCAGTTCTTCATGGGCCATGGAACGAAACACTTGATGCAACCAGCTTTGGATCTTCATGCATTCAACAATTCGATCCACAAGCGAACCAATATCTCCCAAACTTGAACCAATCAGAAGACTGTTTACATTTAAACATTTATGCTCCTTATGGAGCTTCTACGTCAAACAGGAAGTCAGTAATGATATGGGTTCATGGTGGTGGATATGTAGTTGGACAGGGGATGGCATATGACGGGTCATATCTTAGTGTCACTGGTGACGTCATTGTTGTGACAATCAACTATCGTCTGAACATCTTTGGATTTTTCGCTACATCAGACGGCTTAGCTTCCGGTAATTATGGACTATGGGATCAAAAGCTGGCTATTCAGTGGGTTAATGAAAATATAGAAAGCTTCGGTGGAGACTCTGATTCAATAACTATATTTGGTGAGTCTGCCGGTGGATTTAGCGTGGCATTACATGCAATAATTCCGGCAAATCGTGGACTTTTTCGCCGCGTAATAGAGCAAAGTGGCACAAGCAATTCGTTCTTTTCGACAACGCCCGTTCCTCATAAAGCAAGCGATGAAGTAGCTCGTGTACTTAACTGTAGTCACAAATTGACAACGGACATAATGACTTGTATGAGAGATAAACATTCAGATGACGTTTACAATGCAATGGAAGGCTTCATATCCGGTATGACCGATGGGCCCGATTTTCATATAGTTGGTTATTTTGCACCAGTTGTCGATGGCATTTTAATCAAAGAGAATCCTAGAAAAGTAATAGCGAACCACAATTCTTCGGCTTATGGTTTCTTTAAATCGCTAGATGTGATGGTTGGAACTTGTGAATCAGAAGGGTCGCTGTTAGTCGGTTATCTATGGTCGCTGCAGAAATATCTTCCGTTCAATATCTCCGAAGGAATCTCTTCAGAATTTCTCTGTAAGCACATTTTACCTCCACTTGCAAGTGATTACTATAACAATGATACTACTATCGCCGAAGCTATATGTAGAAAGTATAGCAGTAAAGGATCCCTCCCAGAGCAAGGTGTGAAGGCCGT
The DNA here is from genome assembly GCA_963383655.1 of Bathymodiolus septemdierum. Lineage (NCBI taxonomy): Eukaryota > Metazoa > Mollusca > Bivalvia > Mytilida > Modiolidae > Bathymodiolus > Bathymodiolus septemdierum. The sequence goes on along the minus strand of OY726522.1, from coordinate 23,017,315 downwards.
GAACTTTTATGGAGACTTATTTTTTTATAGTCCAGCCGTGCAAAGCCTTAATATGCATGCATTCAACAACCACAAGACAACGCAGTTCCAGTACATGAGTAGAAGACGATCTGCTCTTTCTCTTTCGCTAGAATACTTTCCTTGGTTTAAAGGAGCAGGCCATGCATCAGAATTACTCTTCCTCTTTCCAGTAAAGTATAATGTTACGATACCTGCTGACGATATATCACTAAGCTTAACGATGATGAAATACTGGAGTAATTTTGCCAAAACGGGGTACGTATTATATTGTATTGATTGAAAGGGCCGGGTGACACTAGTGGTACAGGAACTGCTTACCCTTCCGGAGCACCTGAATTCATCCCCGGTTTTAGTGGGATTCGTGTTACTCGATCTTTAGTTTTATGTGTATGTTTTGTAAATCGTTGTTTGTCCTTTTGTCGTTTTTCTTTTGGCCATTGCGTTGCCTGTCCTTCTTCGATTTACGGATTCTGATTACACCTTTGATTTCTTCAAATTCTTCTTAACAGGTTGACTACTATCAATATTGCATAAATCTAGGGAAAAACAAATCTAAGAGAGTTATAATCACAATCTTTCTGAAGATAATAACAAAAACACGTCTAGTTTTGAAGGTATGTCGCTATGCAAATCGGAAATGTAAAAATAACCCAAGAACCTATCCAAATTTGAAAAAATCATCGTCGTCGTCTTATGAAATCAGTGCGTTCGGTTCCCACCATTAGAGAAGTGTATATGATAAACATAATGTGATAAAGGTTGATTGTAACTTGTGTCATGCCATTAGTATTCCCCAGATACTGTGGTTACCCACACCAATAAAGCTGGGGGATACATGGTTAGAAAAATTGAAATGTCAAACGTTTACAATACGTCAATATTGTAGGAATTATTTCATCAGATATTACCACTTCTATAATAATATGACCCATGAAAGGATAATAAAATGCAATACATGGGATTTTCTTATAAAGTTAATTCTAGATATATATACATGTACTGTTTATCCCAATGAAAAAGCGAAATTATATAACCAAAATCATATTATGATAATTTCATTGAATTATCACAGCCATACCATTGGCGTGGTTTTATTTCAGTTCATCGTTCGGGATAAATTATTTACTAAAATAATGTTAACCATGTTTAAAGCTGGACACAAATTATGGCTGTCATGCATTATTTCTTAATTAAATTATGAATTTTTCTTGGAATTATCTCAACCATGCAATTGGTGTGAATGTTCTTTTTATTTCATTCCATTTCATATGTTTATTGGAATCAGTTACCTGTTATTATAGGCTATAATATCATTTTATAAGTAATAATATATCTTCCATTTTTTCAGTGATCCAAACGGACCCGGATTACCAATGTGGCCACAGTATGATATAACAACAAAACAATATGCCTTGCTGGATACAAATATAACAATATATAATAATCTATACAAAGATCGGATAAATTTCTGGTTAACACAAATAATGTCTCATAAATTACCTACTACAACACCATGTACCAGCGCTGGATGTGTATTTGGTTGAAGAAATTAAATATTTTACGCAATGACATATATGTTGTGTATTCTATCACGTGATATCTGTAGCCCGATGAATGTACTGGATTTTGTTACCCTCACTTCCCATAGCCAACGTCACTAACCATCACCTACACTCATAAATGTTAAATAAATGACCTATCATGTATAAAGAAGATCATATACTACAATATCAAAAAGGTCAAGCAATGATCTACTAAACAATCCACATGAAACCAGGGATGGACTCATGTGCCCCATAAATGTAAGCAGTCCCTGTGGCATCTGTTGTGTTACTGATACACGACACAAACATCATGTGATATGGAAATCGTGTTGGCGGCAGTTTATATAAATAAATACAAGTTACATAGATAAAAATGACCCCCCCCCCCCCCCCCCACACACACACACTTTACAAAGCAACTGGGGGTAAAGGTGAATCCGAACATCATCTTTATGCGGATATAGGTATGAACATTCGATTAGGGTGCTGGAAACCATAGGTTCGGTCCCCATTGTATCAAACAATATTTCATAAGAAGAGTTCGGACATACCAAAGGGCAATCAGAATCTATAAACCGAAGGACAGACATCACAATGGCCAAAAGGACAATCAACTATCTACAAATAAAATTGGTAAATAATAACATCTCATGAAAAACTAACTTGTGCTCGTCATGATATAATTGCAACATTGTTCAATTGGCAATAAAACATTTGTAGATCGGTCCGTTTAAATTTTGTTGTCTGTCCTTTTTCGCTTTACGGATTCTGATTAACCCTTTGGTATCTTCTAACTTTTCTTAATCTATATACCAATCATGTGTGGAACAAGTTAATGTATGTTGCATGGGACTGATTTTATATAAAGTTTGCTTCCTCAATTGCTTTATTTAGTGTGTAATGTCATCAATACATTTGAAAGAGATCTGACACGTTCTGAACAAGAATGGTATTGCCGTTTATAAATACAAAAATGTATATGTGTGTTTATTAAGACTGTCTCATATCTTTTATCTATTACCTCAACAATTTGTTTGTATATTGCATGTCGACCACTTCATGCTTTGGGTTCATATGTACCCAATATAAACAGTAGTTTAACTTGACACTGTCAATATTATTGCGTAAGAATTCATTTGATGTTTTGAACTAGGTTATGTGATGTTAGTCTCCCAGTCCTTTACCTTTTCGTAAAGATCTGAAGGTTTTTATTGTAATTGTATCTAATTAAAATGCTAGGTTCAAAAATATCACACGTAAGAAATAATATGGTTGTTGACCACTACCGTTATTGCATAGTTGTGTGTCAATATGCAATGTTATTTATAAACTTTGTATTTACAATACCTAATTTGGCACTACGATTACTTTAATTCAAGAAATATATACATGTACGAGAAATCATGCAAGTATCCAAGGAAGATAGCTTGTTATTCATGTTAGATATCTATGTTTCTGTTATACCAATCACCAAATGTAATTGTTTTTGGTCAGTTTGTCATTAATGTTCGGGCGCTTAGTTTTTTTTTCTTTTTTTTTGCATCGTCGTATAATACAAGATATCTCATCGCTTAATGAAGCTATACATTGATACAGTAAATTTGGTAAGAGGGGTGGCGAGCTTTTAATTGTGCGTCATAATGCTAAGCGAATCCCTCCAAGTCAAAACATAAATACAAATAATTGATCAACCAAAAAATAGAATTCTAACACAGTTGAGTTGAATATTTAAGCGTTTGTAAAAAAGATATATTTAATAAAATCCGGTATTCTTTCGGCATCTACTGGAATAGATACATTGCATGGTTGTCACTTGCTTGTAACGTTGCATGGTTGTCACTTGCTTGAAACGTTGCATGGTTGTCACTTGCTTGTAACGTTGCATGGTAAGAACTAAACACATCGAAATAACGACGTCATGTGAAAACTCTCTATCCGTATAACTAGGTTAGCTTTGTCAAAAGTTACACGAGCTAATAACTGAACAGTAACCAGGTACAGCTAAATTGATATAGTGGGCATTCGGGGGTATACAGTAGAATATATCTTTGGGAGGTATTACTTGGATGTTGCTTGATGCAAGAATATACAACTACGCATAAAAAGCTGGAACAAACCTGTTTTTAGGACTTGCACTTTGTTCATATTGATGATGGCCGCCACACAATCTAGATAAAACACATTGAACATCAAATTCAGTTCGAAAAATAAAGAAAAAGGTATAGTAAATATAAATTGGAAAAATGGGGAAATACTTGCATCTGGAGGTTATAATATATATCAGTTGATACGATATTCCAGTTCCTGTTGATCATATAAAAATTTATTTGATGGGACGTTTCTACTAGCAATGAAGTAACTGAGCCAATGGTTCTCAGTGGTTTTGTTGAAGTTATCTCTCTGAATGTTATCAGATGGTTATCATGACATGGTCAACCGTGACAGAATATCTGTTTCACCGATATCCACGGATATGTTTTATCATTCGATTTTTAACTAGAATAGCACAACGGATGCCACTATTGGAGCAGGAACTGCTTAGTCTTAGGATTGTGTTGCTCAATCATTAGCTTTCTGTGTAGATCTTAGTCGGCCATTATTTTTCTTTTTCTCATTGCCATAGTATTATCTGTCCTTCTTCCTTTTACCGCTTCTGATTACCCCTTTGGTATCCCCAGCTTTTCTTCTGTGAAAATCGTGATAAATATCACAACTATACGTACAATACAGTACAGCACGAACTCCTCACAAAAACAAAATTAAAGAGTTAAATTTTAAGAATAATTTGGGAAAAAATACATTGACATTGAAAGATGTTGACATTGAAACTAAAAAGGTTGAAGGTTAATTTATAGTACATGGTGCAAAAAGGGTGACATAGAATTACTTGATCAAATAAGTTTAAACAATGCAATTAAATAGAAATTTTTTATTCACTATATACGAGTAGATGTTTCCGTTGTCTGCTGTTTAACTTGAAACACACACATATACATATGCATGTTGGAAACTTCACATTTCAAACGAAATAATAATAGTTGATGACTATGCATTCAAGGTAGGTATACAATTAGTATTACAACAAACGTTTCACCACTTGAAGACGTGTGTTTTTATCTAAGCCCAAATTGATACAATCTAGGTTACTTTGATAAGTGATATTTGTTTCGGACTCGTGAACTCAAAATATAATTAACAAGTCATACTCCGCAATACTGCAATCCGTGATATCGATTTCTAGATTTAGAGATCTTGGTCAAATAATCAGACAGAGATGTCCATTCTCGGTTTATTAATTAAAGATCACGGTTTATATATCCATTGTCATAGCTTATTATTGGCTATTGGCTACTCAATTATATATATATATACGTCTGAAAATTAAACCAAACAGTGTTAGAATTAGATTTTAGAGCTGTCAATTTTTTGTTCTTCCCTCAACGGGATTTGAACTCACACCATTGATACACTGCAGCACCATTCGCTTAGCCTTACGTCCAGCGCCCTAGACCACTCGACCACATCCACTCCCTATATATACGTCTGAAAATTAAACCAAACAGTGTTAGAATTAGATTTGCTGAGCTGTCAAATATTTGTTCTTCCCTCGACGGGATTTGAACTCACACCATTGATACACTGCAGCACCATTCGCTTAGCCTTATATCCAGCGCCATAGACCACACGACCACATCTACTCCCTTTAAAAGGAGCTTCAATAATCGTAATGTTACCTTGTCTCGTAAGGCAAATCTAGAGATAGACATAAGACATGTGTATAAGCGTGTGTAGATGGCATATATATACTTAATATTATAATTTGACAGCAATCTAACTATATATATGTATCGATTAAACAAAATGATTTGTATTAAAGAACGTTCTTATAGTTTTTGTAAATTAATCCGAAATGTTAATTTATGGATAGCAATTCCAGAATACCTTGCGATAAGATACACGGCGATGTTTACATTTTACTTTAACCATTGAAACTAACGTGTATCACTACATTAAGCTTGGCGGAGATCATCCTTGTGTTGTCCACATTAAGAATGTATGCGACATCTCCGTCCTCCATTCAATATGGTTACTGTTTCAAAATTATTTTTTGTTGAATTGTGAGCTTTAGATATTCAATAATTAATTCCTAATGTTAACTATCAAGTAAAATGTATATGCATTAGTTTACTTCACTGACTGTTTATTATCAGTTGTATGCAATAATTCCTCCAAATTACCATTAGTTATCAATTCTACACATTGGTTCCCCAGAATCACGTTTACTATCACATTTATTAATCAGTTTACCTGAATCATCGTAAACTATGAAATCTTCAAGACAAGGACTAATGGATACCTAGTTATGTTACTGATTTTGAACTAGAAAAATAACAAATTAAAAGTATTTTTTAACGCAAAAGCATAGGTCTTCCCTACATTCTTCAATTTTTGGGGAAATATACTAGGTAGGCTGTATGAACAATGTATGAGTACATGAAAAATGCGGATATCACGCTGATACAATAAACCACTGATCTAAAATGTTGGAGTTTCACGTAAAAAGGCAGCTGTTTTCTTCTTATGACACATTCAAAGAGGACACTATGTTTTATCAACCTGCCAAAACAATATATTATCTCCATACGGTAATGAGCGAGCATGCAACATTTTATGAAATTATAATTTAAAATGTAGAAGGATGAACTAAAAGTCCAATAACTCCATCTAAAATGGTCAAGTCAAAATGGCAATAACTCCATCTAAAATGGTCAAGTCAAAATGGCAATAACTCCATCTGAAATGGTCAAGTCAAAATGGCAATAACTCCATCTAAAATGGTCAAGTCAAAATGGCAATGACTCCATCTAAAATGGTCAAGTCAAAATGGCAATAACTCCATCTAAAATGGTCAAGTCAAAATGGTAATTATTCCATCTAAAATGGTCAAGTCAAAATGGCAATAACTCCATCTAAAATGGTCAAGTCAAAATGGTAATAACTCCATCTAAAATGGTCAAGTCAAAATGGTAATTATTCCATCTAAAATGGTCAAGTCAAAATGGCAATAACTCCATCTAAAATGGTCAAGTCAAAATGGTAATAACTCCATCTAAAATGGTCAAGTCAAAATGGTAATAATTCCATCTAAAATGGTCAAGTCAAAATGGTAATAACTCCATCTAAAATGGTCAAGTCAAAATGGCATTAATTCCATCTAAAATGGTTAAGTCAAAATGGCAATAACTCCATCTAAAATGGTCAAGTCAAAATTGAGATAATTCCATCTAAAATGGTCAAGTCAAAATGGTAGTAACTCCATCTAAAATGGTCACGTCAAAATGGCAATAACTCCATCTAAAATGGTCAAGTCAAAATGGCAATAACTCCATCTAAAATGGTCAAGTCAAAATGGCAATAACTCCATCTAAAATGGTCAAGTCAAAATGGTAATTATTCCATCTAAAATGGTTAAGTCAAAATGGCAATAACTCCATCTAAAATGGTCAAGTCAAAATTGAAATAATTCCATCTAAAATGGTCAAGTCAAAATGGTAGTAACTCCATCTAAAATGGTCACGTCAAAATGGCAATAACTCCATCTAAAATGGTCAAGTCAAAATGGCAATAACTCCATCTAAAATGGTCAAGTCAAAATGGCAATAACTCCATCTAAAATGGTCAAGTCAAAATGGTAATTATTCCATCTAAAATGGTCAAGTCAAAATGGCAATAACTCCATCTAAAATGGTCAAGTCAAAATGGTAATAACTCCATCTAAAATGGTCAAGTCAAAATGGTAATAATTCCATCTAAAATGGTCAAGTCAAAATGGTAATAACTCCATCTAAAATGGTCAAGTCAAAATGGCATTAATTCCATCTAAAATGGTTAAGTCAAAATGGCAATAACTCCATCTAAAATGGTCAAGTCAAAATTGAGATAATTCCATCTAAAATGGTCAAGTCAAAATGGTAGTAACTCCATCTAAAATGGTCACGTCAAAATGGCAATAACTCCATCTAAAATGGTCAAGTCAAAATGGTAATGAATCCATCTGAAATGGTCAAGTCAAAATGGTAATAATTCCATCTAAAATGGTCAAGTCAAAATGGCAATAACTCCATCTAAAATGGTCAAGTCAAAATGGCAATAACTCCATCTAAAATGGTCAAGTCAAAATGGTAATTATTCCATCTAAAATGGTCAAGTCAAAATGGCAATAACTCCATCTAAAATGGTCAAGTCAAAATGGTAATAACTCCATCTAAAATGGTCAAGTCAAAATGGTAATAATTCCATCTAAAATGGTCAAGTCAAAATGGCAATGACTCCATCTAAAATGGTCAAGTCAAAATGGCAATAACTCCATCTAAAATGGTCAAGTCAAAATGGTAATGAATCCATCTGAAATGGTCAAGTCAAAATGGTAATAATTCCATCTAAAATGGTCAAGTCAAAATGGCAATAACTCCATCTAAAATGGTCAAGTCAAAATGGCAATAACTCCATCTAAAATGGTTCTATCAAACAGATGTTGCGATATACATATCTCGATATTGTAATATGCAAGCACCCAAAGTTCTGAGGAATTCACATTTAAGAAGTTGGAGGTATTACAATTCCGATCTATTCTATGAAATATTCAATAATTATAAAAAGAAAATAACTCCTTCAAAAATGGTCCCGATAAAAATGTAGTATGACATTCAAATCTCCATATAGTAATAACCCTGCATACGAAGTTGTAAATAATTCTCCTTTAAAACATAAAAGGAGTTGTGCGAGCAATCGTTTGTGACGAGTGGACGGGAAGGACGAACACAATATCATCCAATTATTCAATCTCTAGTTTATTTACAACATTATTCTACATTATCAGTTGTATCTATGATCCTACAATGGATATTTTCTTAATAATTGTAGGTAAATTTAACAGCCACGAGAACCATTTTACTTCTGTTGCCATTGGTGATAATAGCGAGAGTAGTTTGTGACAGTTTTGTTTCTCTTCAAACAACACTTGGACCTATAAGTGGTTTATCATCTTCCGTAAATATCAACAATGTGACGAAATATTTGACTGTTTTCAAAAAAGTACCATTTGCGAAACCACACGTAGGTGATCTTAGATTTCGAAACCCCGTTCCTCATGGGCCATGGAACGGAACACTTGATGCAATCAGTTTTGTATCTTCATGCATTCAACAAATACGTCCAGAAGCAATAGCATATCTCCCTAACTTGAACCAATCAGAAGACTGCTTACCTTTATACATTTACGTACCTGCTGGATCCTCTACGTCAAACAAGAAGTCAGTAATGATATGGATTTATGGAGGTGGGTTTTCAAATGGACAAGGGATGTCATATGACAGGTCATACCTCAGTGTCACCGGTGATGTCATTGTTGTGACTATCAATTATCGTCTGAACATCTTTGGATTTTTCGCTCCATCAGACGGCTCAGCTGCAGGTAATTATGGACAATGGGATCAAAGGCTTGCTATTCAATGAATTAATGAAAATATAGATAGTTTCGGTGGAGACATAAATTCAATAACTATATTTGTTGAATCTTCCGGTGGATTTAGTGTTGCATTACATGCAATAATTCCGGGAAATCGTGGATTATTTCACCGCGTAATACAGCAAAGTGGTACAAGTAATTCGTTATTTTCGACAACTCGGATTCCTCATAGAGCAAGCGATGAAGTAGCTCTTGTACTTAACTGTAGTCACAATTTGACAACGGACATCATGGCCTGTATGAGAGATAAGCATTCACATGACGTTTACAATGCAATGCAAGATTTCATATCCGTTGTAACCAATGATGTCAATTTCCATATTGTTTCTTATTTCGCGACTGTAGTCTATGGAGTTTTACTCAAAGAAAATCCTATAGATGCAATAGTGAATCACAATTCGTTCGCTTATGATTTCCTTAAATCGTTAGATGTGATGATTGGAGCATGTGAATCAGAAGGATCGTTGTTAGCCGATTATCTATTTACACTACAAAAACATCTTTCATTTAATGTCTCCGCAGGAATCTCTTTAGAACTCATATGTAAGCATATTTTACCACTACTTGCAAACGATTACTATAATAATGATACTAATATCGTACAAGCTATATGTAAAGAGTATAGCAATAAAGGGTCCTTTCAACAGCAAAGAATGAAGACCGTAGACTTTTATGGCGACTTATTTTTCTATAGTCCAGTCGTGCAAAGCCTTAATACACATGCATTTAACAACCACAAGACAACGCAGTTCCAGTACATGAGTAGAAGATCTTTTTCTTTCTCCTTCGTTAGAACACTTGCCATGGTTGAAAGGAGCAGGACATGGATTTACCGTTCCTTTTTCCAATAAAGTCTAATGGAACGATGCCTGCTAATGATATATATATAAGCCTAGCGATGATGAAATACTGGAGTAATTTTGCCAAAACGGGGTACGTATTATTTTGCATTGATAAAATGAAAAGGTGGTTTTATAACCATTTCCTAATCATTATGAAAGACCATTACAAACTGCTGATAATGTTGTACTTCCCTCAACTTACCAGACGGATAACGATCGAGTTTCTGTGAGCATGCAACATTTAGTAATGATACAATGCTGATTATAACCATTATGTTCTTGTGGGTTTTGCACGATATTTAGCTTAAGCTACAGAGAAACAAAAAATATTTTAGTATCTTTTTACGATGTATTTGAAACAAGAGTAACGCGACGGGTGCCACTAGTGGAACAGAAACTGTTTACCCTTTCGGTGCGATTTAGCTAATAGTTGGTTTTAATGTACTTCGTGTTGCTCAATGTTTAGCTTTCTGTGTAGTTTTCTGTAGCTCAATGTTTGTCCTGTTTCTTTTTCCGTTGCATTATCTGTACTTCTATCTATTTACAGCTTTTGGTTAGCTCTTTGGTATCTTCAAACTTTTTTATATACCTTGTAGCTTTTAAAATATATATTGCATTACGTCATCCATGTTCCCTCTCTTCATCCTGTTTATGTATATCACAAATGTTTGTACTTTTAAGTTGTATGAGATAAAAAAAAAAGACAGATCTAGGAGAAGACATAGCTACTAAAGACAACTTTTAAGTCTGTCACTATATAAGTCTGAGATGGTTAAATATCCCAAGGACATATCTATGTTTTAAGTGATCATCGTTGGTGTCTCCGTATGGTAGCTGGATTTATATATATGCAATAAGTGAGTTCTGTTCCTGCGATTAGCAAGATATACACGATACCATATTATGTGATAAAGTTTGTCAGTTATTTGTATAAAGTCAGTTGTTTCTCCAAGTACTGTGGTTCCCTACACCAATGAAAATGGGCGATACGTGATTTTACAGAAAAAGTGGAAATGTCACAAGTTTACCGTTAACTTACAGTAAAAAAAAAACCTTCCGCAACACATGGGTTCACCGGCCGGTTTTAGTGGGGTTCGTGTTGCTCAATTATTAGTTTTCTGTGTTGTTTTTTGTAGATCATTCTTTGTCCTTTTGTCGTTTTCTTTTGATCATTGTATTTTCTGTTCTTCAATATATATTAGATTTATATACATGTACTATTAATAACAATTAAAAAGCGAAATGATATAATCAAAATTATATTATGATTATTTTATTGAATTATACACAGCCATGCAGTTGATGTGACCTTTTTTATTTCATTTCATATTTTCATTGGAATCTGGTTTGGTTTGGTTTATGTTGTTTAAAGCCACTTTCAACAATATTTCAGTTATATCGTGAAGGTCGGTTTTATTGGTGGATGAAACCGGAGTACCCGGAGAAAACCATCGACCTGTCGAAAGTTACTGACAAACTTGATCGCATAATATTGTATCGAGTACAGCTCGTCATGAATGTGGTTCGAACTCACAAATTTAGTGGTGATAGGCACTGATTGCACATGTAGTTGTAAATCCAACTACTATGCGATCACGACCACGATGGTCTCCAGTGGAATCTGATATGCTGTTATGGTTATAATTTGATTTTACAATGAATAAATAATAATCTATTTTAATTTTTTCAGTGATCCAAACGGACCCGGATTACCAATGTGGCCACAGTATGATATAACAACAAAACAGTATGCCTTGCTGGATACAAATATAACAATACATAATAATGTATACAAGGAGCGGATGAATTTCTGGTTAACACAAATAATGCACCATAAATTACCCACTACAACACCATGTACCAGCGCTGGATGTGTATTCGCTTAAAGAAATAAACTATTCTATGCGTTGAATTTTTTCTGCTTTAAGCTGGCTTCAAAAATACCGTATGATTACAACGACCGTTAAAAAACCAAATTCAAATCAATACTAATTTACAGCAATCATCTTGGTCCATCCCAGACTTGGGGTCGTCGTGATCGTATGGTAATTGGATTTCTAACTACCCATGGAATCAGTGCTTATCAACACTAACGTTGTGAGTTCGGTGTACTCGATACAGCATTACGTAATAAAGTGTGTCAGTGACTAGCGACAGATCGGTGGTTTGTTTTCTCCGGGTACTCCACCAATAAAACTGACCGCCATGATATAGCTGAAATATTGATGAACGTGGATTTAAACACCATAACCCTCGCCCCTTATCCCATTTATATGATCACATCAATAAGAGAATACCTTCTTGTAAACAGGGTAGAACAATAATATATTTTATCAATGTCCATTGTGAACCCCATTGATGGTGTAATGTATAGCTAGCTCGCGTCGAGTGCGGTAGATCATGAGTTTGAACCTGGTCGAGTCAAACCAAAGACAATAAACTTGGTATTTGTTGGAATCAAAGTAAAGGCTGGTTTGATCGGAATTGGGTTAATGTGTCAGAGTGGAGTGACATGTTTCAGTGAGCACGAATTATAAAGATCTAGCTAAGGCAACAACCATTTTCTTATCTGGGGATGGGGGGGGGGGGGATTTTTTTGAAAAAAATATTTTAGTGCCCTAGCTGACCGAAAAAAAATTATATTTTGGATTGTAGCTGAAAAAAAAATTATGCTGTCACCGGCAAGAAAAAAAAATGAGACAGTGAAACAGCAGATTATAAACATCAGTCCAGTCTAAAGATTAAAAAGGTAAGATTTCATATATTTATTTAATCTTATAACTTCTTCATAACTTTATATATTTATTGAATGCAATTATTGTTCATCAACATTTTTAAGTTATATTGTACACTATCATTTGTATTTGTCTTGAATTGTAAGACTTGTAGTCATATCCTTAACACATCTTTTAAATATAGAATAATTTACTAACAATTTATATGTCTTTTTTTTTATTTGTAGCTACTCACTCTTTGCCATTACATATGGCAATGGTGACCATTTTAACTGTAGCATAAAAATTCAAGAACTGTGGTACATGTATGATGGACTTAGATAATATAATTGTGCAGGAAGTTGGCTGAAAAAACAGCAGACAACAACCAATGCCAGGATACAGACAAAGCCATGCACTTTACGTTTTACGTGAAATAAAATGAATTGTATGTCAATGTATTGTTTTTATGGAAAAATGTATTTCAGTTCCACATGATAGGGAAAACAATTTTTGCTTTCCTTCTCATGAGAAAACAAAAAAAATATTTACGAGCACAATGAAAATCCCAGCCCTTCCCCACCCCCCATCCTTCCCTCCCCCACCCCCTAATAAGAAAATGGTTGTTGCCGAAGCGTGTTGGTCTGGTTCAAAGCAGACATCATCGTCATCTCATCGAATGTATCTTGTTCTCGCAAGAATATAGCTGAAAAAATTGCTCATTTGACGTTAAACAGGAATGACTCACTCAATTGTTTGCGGTTTAAGCGCTACATTTAATTTAAACTTATATTTAATATGCTTTATGTTTTATGTTTTATTTCTGTTTATTTGTTGAAATAATTACTTCACTTTCATATGACTTTCAATTGACAAAAAACTGTAATTGAAATTGACTATTGTTGCTGTGACAGGTATAATATGTAAATCTTATACAGTGAGTGTACGCTAATGTATTACTATTCCAATTTTTTACACGGTTTATAGTTTATTGTTTATGGTGCTTAACGCTACTTTCAACAATATTGCAGTATATCGTAGCGGTCAGTTTTATTGGTGGAGGAAACCGGACTACCAGGAGAAAACCAACAACCTGTCACAAGTCACTGACCAAATTTATCACATAATGTTCTATCGAGTACACCTCGCCATGTACGAGGTTCGAACTCACAACATTAGTGGTGAAAGGGACTAATTCTACAAGTTTATGTAAATACAACTTCCATACGATCACGACAACGACGGCCCCTATTTTTTTCATTGTCACTTGTTATGTATATGTAATAAATTTGATGTATTATTTTGTTTATGTAGAATATTTTTTGCTGACAAAGTTAAAGATAATAATTACACCATGAATGAAAATAAGTTACTAAAAATAGAAACAGTTGTTTACACAGATTTAATATTTGACCTGAATTTTCTATTGGTTAAATAAGATACAGATTTCTTGAAAGTTCTAGACCTTATACACATACTATATAAAGGACAGCAAATTTGAGAGCAGCCAGTCTGAAGCTTAGAATTTATAGAATAGCTGGAATGTATAGCATTGTATTTGGATACATTTACTTCTGTGAAGTCACGTGACTTGAACTATAAACAATTTCAAAGAACAATATTAATTTGTGGATTGGAACTAAATGACATTCAAATTCAACAGGATTTTAATAATTTAATAAGAAAGGAACCAAATTATTATACCGGAAAAGAAATGAACATTTATTCCAAGGAATTTTACTGTGAACATTCTGGCCAGTCGTTAACTTTATAAAGTTGATTTTGTAATTGTTTATTATTATTAAGTAATCTTCGTTTATGTATTAAATTATAGAAACTTACTTAAATGTTGGTTGTTTCTTTCTGCTACTAGATTATCCAACAATATTTCAGTTATATCGTGGCGGTCAGTTTTATTGGTGACGGAAACTGGAGTACCCGGATAAAGCCTTCGACCTGTCACAAGTCACTAACAAACTTTATCACACATTGTTATATCGAGTACACTTCGCCTGAGTGGGATTCGAACTCACAACGTTAGTGGTGATAACCACTGATTGCATAGTCAATTGTAAGTCCAACTAACATACTATCACGATTACGACGGCCCCTCACTCAACAAAACGCATAACCACCCCTCACCCCAAACCATTAAACACAAAAAGATCATGAGGTCCTAGCATGAGACACACAGAAACAAGGCGGAGTAAACCGACTAATGGGATCTCAGCCCTCCCTTCGTGATGGATCTCTAATGACAATGCCCGGCTAATGGGACCCCAGCCCTCCCTTCGTGATGGATCTCTAATGACAATACCCTGCTAATGGGATCCCAACCCTCCCTTCGTGATGGATCTCTAATGACAATACCCTGCTAATGGGATCCCAGCCCTCCTTCGTGATGGATCTCTAATGACAATACCCTGCTAATGGGATCCCAGCCCTCCCTTCGTGATGGATCTCTAATGACAATACCCTGCTAATGGGATCCCAGCCCTCCCTTCGTGATGGATCTCTAATGACAATACCCTGCTAATGGGATCCCAGCCCTCCCTTCGTGATGGATCTCTAATGACAATACCCTGCTAATGGGATCCCATCCCTCCCTTCGTGATGGATCTCTAATGACAATACCCTGCTAATGGGATCCCAGCCCTCCCTTCGTCATGGATCTCTAATGACAATACCCTGCTAATGGGATCCCATCCCTCCCTTCGTGATGGATCTCTAATGACAATTCCCTGCTAATGGGATCCCATCCCTCCCTTCGTGATGGATCTCTAATGACAATACCCTGCTAATGGGATCCCAGCCCTCCCTTCGTGATGGATCTCTAATGACAATACCCTGCTAATGGGATCCCAGCCCTCCCTTCGTGATGGATCTCTAATGACAATACCCTGCTAATGGGATCCCAGCCCTCCCTTCGTGATGGATCTCTAATGACAATACCCTGCTAATGGGATCCCAGCCCTCCCTTCGTGATGGATCTCTAATGACAATACCCTGCTAATGGGATCCCAGCCCTCCCTTCGTGATGGATCTCTAATGACAATACCCTGCTAATGGGATCCCAGCCCTCCTTTCGTGATGGATCTCTAATGACAATACCCTGCTAATGGGATCCCAGCCCTCCCTTCGTGATGGATCTCTAATGACAATACCCTGCTAATGGGATCCCAGCCCTCCTTTCGTGATGGATCTCTAATGACAATACCCTGCTAATGGGATCCCAGCCCTCCTTTCGTGATGGATCTCTAATGACAATACCCGGCTAATGGGATCCCAGCCCTCCCTTCGTGATGGATCTCTAATGACAATACCCTGCTAATGGGATCCCAGCCCTCCCTTCGTGATGGATCTCTAATGACAATACCCTGCTAATGGGATCCCAGCCCTCCCTTCGTGATGGATCTCTAATGACAATACCCTGCTAATGGGATCCCAGCCCTCCCTTCGTGATGGATCTCTAATGACAATACCCTGCTAATGGGATCCCAGCCCTCCCTTCGTGATGGATCTCTAATGACAATACCCTGCTAATGGGATCCCAGCCCTCCTTCGTGATGGATCTCTAATGACAATACCCTGCTAATGGGATCCCAGCCCTCCCTTCGTGATGGATCTCTAATGACAATACCCTGCTAATGGGATCCCAGCCCTCCCTTCGTGATGGATCTCTAATGACAATACCCTGCTAATGGGATCCCAGTCCTCCCTTCGTGATGGATCTCTAATGACAATTCCCTGCTAATGGGATCCCATCCCTCCCTTCGTGATGGATCTCTAATGACAATACCCTGCTAATGGGATCCCATCCCTCCCTTCGTGATGGATCTCTAATGACAATACCCTGCTAATGGGATCCCAGCCCTCCCTTCGTGATGGATCTCTAATGACAATACCCTGCTAATGGGATCCCAACCCTCCCTTCGTGGTGGATCTCTAATGACAATACCCTGCTAATGTGATCCCAGCCCTCCTTTCGTGATGGATCTCTAATGACAATACCCTGCTAATGGGATCCCAGCCCTCCCTTCGTGATGGATCTCTAATGACAATACCCTGCTAATGGGATCCCAACCCTCCCTTCGTGGTGGATCTCTAATGACAATACCCTGCTAATGTGATCCCAGCCCTCCTTTCGTGATGGATCTCTAATGACAATACCCTGCTAATGGGATCCCAGCCCTCCCTTCGTGATGGATCTCTAATGACAATACCCTGCTAATGGGATCCCAGCCCTCCCTTCGTGATGAATCTCTAATGACAATACCCTGCTAATGGGATCCCAGCCCTCCCTTCGTGATGGATCTCTAATGACAATACCCTGCTAATGGGATCCCAACCCTCCCTTCGTGATGGATCTCTAATGACAATACCCTGCTAATGGGATCCCAGCCCTCCCTTCGTGATGGATCTCTAATGACAATACCCTGCTAATGGGATCCCAGTCCTCCCTTCGTGATGGATCTCTAATGACAATTCCCTGCTAATGGGATCCCATCCCTCCCTTCGTGATGGATCTCTAATGACAATACCCTGCTAATGGGATCCCATCCCTCCCTTCGTGATGGATCTCTAATGACAATACCCTGCTAATGGGATCCCAGCCCTCCCTTCGTGATGGATCTCTAATGACAATACCCTGCTAATGGGATCCCAGCCTTCCCTTCGTGATGGATCTCTAATGACAATACCCTGCTAATGGGATCCCAGCCCTCCCTTCGTGATGGATCTCTAATGACAATACCCTGCTAATGGGATCCCAGCCCTCCCTTCGTGATGGATCTCTAATGACAATACCCTACTAATGGGATCCCAGCCCTCCCTTCGTGATGGATCTCTAATGACAATACCCTGCTAATGGGATCCCAGCCCTCCCTTCGTGATGGATCTCTAATGACAATACCCTGCTAATGGGATCCCAGCCCTCCTTTCGTGATGGATCTCTAATGACAATACCCTGCTAATGGGATCCCAGCCCTCCCTTCGTGATGGATCTCTAATGACAATACCCTGCTAATGGGATCCCAGCCCTCCCTTCGTGATGGATCTCTAATGACAATACCCTGCTAATGTGATCCCAGCCCTCCCTTCGTGATGGATCTCTAATGACAATACCCTGCTAATGGGATCCCAGCCCTCCCTTCGTGATGGATCTCTAATGACAATACCCTGCTAATGGGATCCCAGCCTTCCCTTCGTGATGGATCTCTAATGACAATACCCTGCTAATGGGATCCCATCCCTCCCTTCGTGATGGATCTCTAATGACAATACCCTGCTAATGGGATCCCAGCCCTCCCTTCGTGATGGATCTCTAATGACAATACCCTGCTAATGGGATCCCAGCCTTCCCTTCGTGATGGATCTCTAATGACAATACCCTGCTAATGGGATCCCAGCCCTCCCTTCGTGATGGATCTCTAATGACAATACCCTGCTAATGGGATCCCAGCCCTCCCTTCGTGATGGATCTCTAATGACAATACCCTGCTAATGGGATCCCAGCCCTCCCTTCGTGATGGATCTCTAATGACAATACCCTACTAATGGGATCCCAGCCCTCCCTTCGTGATGGATCTCTAATGACAATACCCTGCTAATGGGATCCCAGCCCTCCCTTCGTGATGGATCTCTAATGACAATACCCTGCTAATGGGATCCCAGCCCTCCCTTCGTGATGGATCTCTAATGACAATACCCTGCTAATGGGATCCCAGCCCTCCCTTCGTGATGGATCTCTAATGACAATACCCTGCTAATGGGATCCCATCCCTCCCTTCGTGATGGATCTCTAATGACAATACCCTGCTAATGTGATCCCAGCCCTCCCTTCGTGGTGGATCTCTAATGACAATACCCTGCTAATGGGATCCCAGCCCTCCCTTCGTGATGGATCTCTAATGACAATACCCTGCTAATGGGATCCCAGCCCTCCCTTCGTGATGGATCTCTAATGACAATACCCTGCTAATGGGATCCCATCCCTCCCTTCGTGATGGATCTCTAATGACAATACCCTGCTAATGTGATCCCAGCCCTCCCTTCGTGGTGGATCTCTAATGACAATACCCTGCTAATGGGATCCCAGCCCTCCCTTCGTGATGGATCTCTAATGACAATACCCTGCTAATGGGATCCCAGCCCTCCCTTCGTGATGGATCTCTAATGACAATACCCTGCTACTGTGATCCCAGCCCTCCCTTCGTGGTGGATCTCTAATGACAATACCCTGCTAATGGGATCCCAGCCCTCCCCTCGTGGTGGATCTCTAATGACAATATAGATATAAACAAACAATACAAAACCCTGCATAGATGTGCTTCCACTTAAAAAAGACCACATACCATCACAAAAATGAACAACATGAACATAGAGAGTACAATATCAGGTTGATTGAATGATTGTAGTTAACTGGCAACTAACAAAAAAGGTAGAAATTGTTGGTTAAAGATCTTTACACTTATGACGAACAAATCATGACAGATACTTCTAACATATTTAATAGCAATAAGTCATAAACAACTAAAGAAATGATTGGTCTTCGTGGGAGAGCAGAGTAAATAGCTGATCAATTTGTTGGTAAATATTGAACATACAATAGTAATAACATATGGAGATGGAGATAAATATGCTAAAATGTCTTCACGGGAAATCCAGGGTTATGGTTTAGGTGTTTAAAGCCCTTTTCAACAATATTTCAGTTATATCATGGTAGTCAGTTTTATTGGTGGAGGAACCCGGAGTGGCCGGAGAAAACCATCGGTCTGCCTCACGTCATTGACAAACTTAAAATCCATATTCAAATAAAATGGTGCGCTTTCAGTAACATAATATTCCTGTTTTCTAACATGAAGTATTTTTTTTATTTTGTAATTTATTTTGTTAGGTCATTTATTTGATTATTTCTAATTTTAATTCAATTTCGTTTTGCTTAACAGCATTTTTTCTTCTCAACCTAAAATACAATCGATGCTTGTACACGGTGTCGACAATGGCGGACGATGCAACATTTGTGACCACCAGAAGTTCTCTCGGTCTTTATACAAGTTACTTTGTATGGTTACGTTCACATCAAGTAGGGCATATTCCTTTGCTTTGGTATCGTACTGTGGCCAATGTATCAGTCCTGGTCCATTCACATCTCTACAATTGATTAATTGAAAAGTTCATTAAAAATGTTTAAATACTCACATGTAAGTTTAATTATGTAAAGAGAAAGTTAATAAAAATCTAATATTGTTGAAAATGAATAAAGAGCCTTGATAAAATCGGAGCAGTCCTAACATCCAATCTGAAAATTATAGATACAGAGACAAAATCGATACTCATAACACACATATAACGGCTCACCTGCCTTGGTTGGCATAGGCACTTCAAGAAACAGCGGCGGGATTAATCTATTTTTAAGGGCTCAAATATGAGAAATTCAAGCTTGTTTACATTGTAAGTACGTTAAGACGATTTATCCTGCAATGACAGCATTTACCAACCAATATAGCCTGCCTAATATTATTTTTTTTGATATTGGTCAGTTATAAATAGAACATTTTTTGATATTGGTCAGTTATAAATAGAACATACAAATGTAAACTCCGCCCACTCCGAAACTACTTTCTTTTCCTTTTCAAAATGTAAACAAACATGGCAGCGCCCATGTCAATTTCATTCACAAATCACGACAGTTTCTAACGTACCCGTTTTCGCTGCTAGCTGTATACGTTGAAAATAAAAGATGTTTTCTCATGAAGCAGTCTTATTTTCTGTCTGATATTTTACAATTATTTCAATTAAAACACCCTTTTATGACATTTGCCTTTGTTCCATTACTCGGTCCGATCCTAGCAGACGATATTCTCGTCACAAAGATGTCTTCGGACACTGAATCAATGGGAACTGATGAAATATGCAAATTTGACATTGAATGGTCACCACTACAGGATCTTTTTGACCAAGATGAAGATCTTGATGACACATTAATTCAGTTAGATACATGTATGCTTGAATCTAACCAAAACAGAGATTTACCCCCTGTTCATACTTTAAGTCCTAGCTAGGGTCAGGAAACAGCAACTGACACTAGAGTCATTACTCCCCAAGATGAAATTGATGTTATACCCTCTGTTTCTGAGCCTAATCATGAAAATATCAGTGAAAATATGGATGTTGTACAAAATGTAAACCATGAACAAGCTGATACTGTACAAATACCACCAGAATTTGATAATGAGTTTTTTAGGATATCAGAGTCAGAAATACAAGAATTCATTAATGGCCAACAGAATAAGAACACTTTACAGACAACGGTTAGAGATGTTGCCATGGCTACAAAGTTTTTAAAGCTAAAAAATGAAACCCGCGAACTGCATAAAATTGAACCGACAGAGCTGGATCCATTGCTAGCAAATTTTGTATTGACAGTAGGTAAAAAAGATGGTGGCGAATACGAACCAAATTCCCTAAGATCTATAATCAGTAGTGTAGATCGTAAACTCAAAAGAATGAAGTATGGTTTTACCATTCTGGGCGAAGGTGCAAAGAATAACGATGTATTTAATCTTACTCGTGATGCCATATCTGCCAAACAGAAAGTATTGAAGAAGCAAGGAAAGGGAAATAAACCTAAAAAATCACAGCCCCTCACTGATGATGAAATAAATATGTTATACCAGAAGAAATTGCTTGGTGAATCCACTGCTGAATCATTACTTAATACAGTCTGGTTCAACAACACAGTACACTTTGGACTGCGAGGGGCACATGAACATTATAACCTAAGGTATACTTGGATTCCATGATGGCATTTACACATGAAAAACAGAAATTAAAACAAAATACCTTTTATGTCAATAAAGAACACTATTATGAAAAATGAATCACATTTACAAATCCATCCATGAAAACATTCGGTTTGTACACATTGTATATCAAAATGTGTGTATCTGTCAATATATAATATGCGGCATATAACGCATAAAATTTTGGCACAAAAATTGATTCCTCCAGTTTCAGCAGTAGTAAATTGCACTTCCAGTCTGCGAGTCCATATGTCTTGTTACCGAATTTTTCTTCATGAACAATTTCAAAAACATATTATCGGAATTCCTGGCCTAAACCAATCTTTCGATACAAATGTATACGTTTTATACATTTTTTGACTCCATTTGTGCATGCGGAATATTGGACTGAAGTATACAAATGTAGTCCTATTAAGAACGTATTTTGACCCCACATTATATTCCTTTGAAAAAGTATGTACATGTACATTGTATTGTACAAATTAATATGACATACAAAAACATGATTTGCCGATAGTTGAATAAAACTTTTTAATTCTTCTAATATCCTTTCTCCAACACTGGTGTAGCCTCAAGTTATAAGGTTCCGTGCTATCATGAATACAGATTTCCATATTGAACAAGCATGTAATTTGTTTTGTACAAAAACATATCATCTAGCATCTTGATTTCATCTGTACTGTAATATGAATTCTGAAAATATAGAAAATAACATTTTAGGGTCTATCGCATGATAGTATCTCCTACTTTATGAATGAAAAGAACCGTTACGATGCATAATTGTTGAATACAAATCAAAACAAATTTAGCTTTATTGCGATATAAAAAAATAAATATTGTGACTGACAAACAACAATCAATCAATCAATATTAACCAATTTGGTAAGAGTTCCTTATGGCACCCCCACTCAAAAATCTATAGATTTGTATATTTAATGATAGGGTTAGAGCTATGTTTGGATTAGAGTAAGGGTTAGGTTTAATAGAGTTAAGATTAGGTAATTATACTATTTTTGGGAGGGGATGCAATTTTAATTAAATCAATATTTTTCACATACAAAATGTAAAAAATGCAAACTGACTACTATATTGGTTTCAAAATCTACATTATTTTTTTTCAGATGGGGTGACATCAAACTACACACAACCTCTGATGGTGTACAATATATAGAATTGAACGAGCGACAAACCAAAACGCGAACGGGTGCGAATATTGCGGATGTGAGAGAAGTGACACCTAAGATTTATGAGTCGGGAGGAGATAATGATCCAATTAAAATGTTTAAAATATATGCAGAGAAGTGACCTCTTGATTTTTCTGGTCCAGAAGACCCATTTTATCTTGCCCCGCGTACTATTCCGCTCGATGATTCTAGATCTGCACGTTGGTTTCTCAAACAAAAAGTTGGAGAGAAAAAACTTTCGTCAATAGTTAAAACCATGAAGGGGAAGGCATCTTTGGATCCTAATAAACGCCTTACCAACCACAGCGATCGCAAATACCTCGTTGAAAAACTGCGTACTAACAACATTGAAGGCAAAGATATAATGCAAATTTCTGGACACAAAAATATTGCATCAATCAATAACTATTCGACAATCTCTGAAAATAAACAGCGTGAAATATCCAATATTTTGAGCAACACTAATATGAATCCGACAAACACACTTTGCACAGCTGATCCCTTACCTCAATCACGAGCACTTGCCACTGGCACCGTCACTAACCATGGCCACGCTGACACTCACAGTTCGTCTCAGATGTCACGACACGTTGACCAATCGTCCAATTCTTTCTCGTCTTCTCAGATACTAGCACAGTCTACCTCAATGTTCTATGGCGCGACGTTACACATTCAAAACTTCAATGTGTACATGCAACCTGCAGCCAACCCGCCTCAGTGACATTGACCTTTCGGCTTTCGAAATAAATGACACTTAATTAACAGTAGTTCTCGTTGATGATGTTTATATAATGTTAAGACTATTACTTCTTGTTGTTGTTTTTTTTCAATTCCAAGCTGTATTTAATTAATAAATATACATTGTATCATTTTTTTCATGCACTTTTTCTTAAGCGTCGCAAATCAAAATAAACCAAATCACTCCCGATCGATTGCTTGTAACATATTACTGGGCAAACTCATCGGGGCACATCGGGAGATATTGTTTTCAAATACATACACAAAATTATTTCAAATACTTTTATCATTGTCCAGTAAACGTTTGTTTACGATTTAAAATTGCAGGATAAATACAATACATGTGCACTGTCGAAGCATATAGGTAAATATGTGTATTCGGCGCGAAACGCGGGAAAAGTCTCGGCGAAGCCTCGCCTTTTCCCCCGTTTCTAAGCCTCATACACATATTTCCTATATGCTTCGACAGTGCACAAGTATTGTATATATACACGATTTAAAAAAAAAACAATAGAAGATTGTATAATACAATCTCTCTATCGATTAAATAAGACATGATTCCAATATTTATTCCTCATGAAATGCATCTCTGTAGTGTAATGTTTAGCGAACTCGCCTAGAGTGTGGTAGATCGTGGATTCGCTCCCCGTTTGGGTCAAACCAAAAACTATAACATTGCATGATATTGATGCTTCTCCGCTACACACACAGCATTGCTTACAAGTGAAGACTGATTTGTCGGAATCAGGATAATGTGTCCAAGTGGAGCGACATGTTTACCGGCGGCCGGACTGTTGTCTCAGTGAGCTAGCAATATAAAAACCCAACTAAACGTGTTGGTCTGGTACAAAGCGAACATATATTGCCGTTGGAGATCCAGTAATCAAAAGGGGAGTGTGATTATCATTACCCGGCCCTATCCCGTTCCGATTTTGTGCCTGTCCCAATCCAGGGCATGGATTTTCAACGTCATTTATCGTTGTACTATTTGAGGCGGGTTTATTTTAGATTTGATTTGTTCACTCTGCAAATATATAAAAAGAGTTTTACATACCCATTTTTTGCAAAGTTGGTCCAATATTGAATCATTATTCTGCTGAACGATTTGAAATCTTGAGTAGCTCTCGACATCGCCCGTCTTGATGGGAACAAATAGGGTAGTTCTGCTGCATGGCCGGCTTCCTTGAACCATGGATATGTCTTAGAAGATGGAGAATAAACAGACCTTCGTTTGTTTAAGTATTGGAAATGTTTTGTCCCTGTGTTGTTGTTTGCATGAACATTCAAACTGTTTACAGCGGAATTATAGAAAAATACGTCACCATGGTAATTAACGACATTTTGTCCTTGCTCTTGAAAGGAACCGTTACTTTTATATTTATTACAAATGACTTGAATCATCGCAGTGTTGTTGCTGAAATAATCTGCTACAAATGGCGGAACAATATGCTGACAGAAGAAATCGAATGAAATTCCTTCAGAAACATTAACTTTGAAAGAAAAATGTTTCTGAAGTTTTCGTACACTGTCAAGAACCAATGAACCTTCTGATTCAGAGTTTCCAATGACAACATCTAAGGATTTATAAAATTTGAATGCAGGTGAGTTGGGATTGTTAAGTATATGTTGTGGGGTGTCATTGAGAAACTTTCGGTCTACAACTGGAGCAAAGTTAATTACCGAATGTAAATCCAAAGAAGAAACTGTACCATATGTTATTCGTGTGAAAGCATTAATGATTGCCTTTGCTGATTTATGTCTCATACATTGCATCGTATCACGTGTTAACTTTTCATCACAAATGAGGCTTTGTGCTAGAGTTGACGCTGCCTGCCGTGGTACAGATGAAACTGCGTGTAAGCCATTGCTTACACCACTTTGTGCTATTACACGATGAAATAGTCCTCTATTTGTCGGATTGATGGCCTGCAAAGCTACGCTATATCCCCCAGCAGATACCCCAAATATAGTAACCGAGTTCGGATTTCCACCAAAGCTTTCGATATTATCATGAACCCATTGCATTGCAAGTTTCTGATCCCAGAGTCCATAATTCCCTGGTGATAGCTCGTCACTTGTACTGAAAAATCCGAAAACATTTAAACGGTAGTTTATAGAAACAGCAATTACATCACCAGTTATACTAAAGTACGACATATCATGTGACATTCCTCGTCCAAATGTGTATGCTCCTCCGTGAATCCAAATCATAACTGATTTTGTCTTCAAATTTGAGGTCCCAGGAGGAACATAAATATTGAGATGTAAACAGTCTTCAGATTGGTTTTTATTCTCTAAATGTCTTTCTAGTGTAGCATGTGGCTGTATACATGAAGGTCCAAAGCTTGTAGCATCTAGTGTATCATTCCATGGTCCATATGGAATAGGTTCCCGAAATCTTAGATCTCCTACAGGTGCTTTTGCAAATGGTATCTTTTTAAATATTGCATAATTTTTTGTGACATTTTCAATATACAATGAAGAAGATATGCCCGTTATGGATCCTAGTTTTGTCGATATTGTGACTGTATTGAAACTATACACCGAACTTAAAATAACTGAATAGAATAATAATATTGCAGTCCTGGTACTCATTTCCGTCAAACCTGAAGAAAAACATTTTATACCAATGATGATTACGGCGGCAACAATTTGATTATGTTGTATTTAATGTTGCTGTGTTCAATGTTTATTTAGTCTCATAAATTCAACTACCCTAATACAATCACATACACTTTGGCTACGCTAAAATGGAAAAAAAATGTAAAACAAATTGTTGACTATGAACGAAAAAATACGGGAAGATAGAAAAGTCACCAGCAACGCTTGTCATGACATCCATTGTGATATATAAATTTCAAGTCCAATTTGGTCTCCAGTATTAGGACGTGGTTAAAGAATGCTCAAGCGACAGGAATTACATATTCAGACACGGAGAACCGTTGTAGCCAACGGTTAGCTTATACGGGAAATATTTCTACATCAACCTGAGACATTGAATTTCTATAATCGCCAATATACTGCTTATTTTTTTTATTGGGATGAGTTTTGATCTTTAAGATATCTTTAATATGACAATCAATATAAAAAAGTAATAATTTTGTATGATTATTTCATTATGGGGGATAGCTTTTTGTCAGGGGTCTTTTGTCCGGGAGAGGGGGGGGGGGGGGGCTTTTGTCCTGTTCCCAACTTATATAACATTGGAGTACATGTCTTAAATCGTAGTTTAGGAGACGCGTTTTAGAGTAACAAGTTTCAGTTCAAATTAAGGTGCATGTCCAGATTTAAAGTGCGCAATATCTCGTATCTGTGTGTATTATTTCATAGTTCTTAGCTGTTGCATTCTGGTATATAAACCATAAAAAGATCAAATGAAAAGAATACATTCATGTTACAATATATTGTATATGTATCATTAAAACTAAAGTAATAACTTACCAGTTAACATCATCATTATATATGTTATGAGAGTGTTGTGATAACTAACTACACAACGCAAATATTTTACTATCGGATCACTCAATGTACTGTCCGCAACATTTTTTACTCCCTACATTTTGAATTAAATATAACAATTCTAACATTGATTAATGTAATGTAAATTAAATAGACGCAATTAAGGAAAATTTCAGAAAAGACTCAATAAGTAGAAACAGTGTAAGAGTGAATGGAGTAAAATGTGGAGTTTGTGTTATAAACTTGGATATTTTTTATTTATTGACATGAGAGGTTTAACAATTGCCTTGCATTTTGTGTATATTTGAAAACATACTATTAAAACCCTGAGTTGAAAACTTAAAATTTATTTGGCTTTCCAATCTTTTGACTATGAAATCACCTGATGAAGATAATTCGTGAAACGTGTCGTACACACTAAATGTATGTTAGAGAAAACCGAATGATCAATCAAGAATGAACAATCCAGAGACACAGGCAACATTGGACACAAGACACAAAACGAACTCAAACAAAACAAAACAAAAACAAAAACAACATAACACAACACAGAAAACTAAAAAGATTAGCAACACAGACCCCACCGAAAATCTAATAGCTAGCAAAGGATAATCAGTTTCAGTTTCTTATAAGACACCCGTCATGTTATTCATTGTCAATTCCGGTAGAAGTCTTGTTGGTTAAAGAAAAAAAAAGAAAAAGTCTGCGTAGACGGGAAAAGATCTATTGCCATTTGGGAAATTGATATTTCGTAATGGTCAACCTATTTGTGATGACTACCTTATATTTTATTCGGCAGTTACTTAAACTTAGGAATAACGTAGTCTTGCTTGAGTAGCTTTTGCGTTAGCCGCTGAGCTCTGTCGAGTAAAATTCCTATAATGGGTACAAGCTCTAGGATAACGTTGGAAAATGTACTCTCCCTATGCTGGTGTTATTGGAATATTGCTACTGATGAATGAGAAGTTGACAATAGGAAAAGTGAAGTCATTACGTTAGCTGTAGAGTTTTTTTTTAATCTTCCTCTGCTGCCGATGTCAAGCGTAAAGGCTAAGATAAGAAGCAGACTGTTGAGTGTCAGTAGTACCCTTTATTTTAAGCTAATGTCGATAGATTCGATGCAGATAATCACCAAATGGCGACCTGTTCTAAATTAAATATCTACGTTATTATAATGTTTGACCCCACAAAGAAATGCCACTTGTATTTGTGGTTCTGACAGTAAATATTATTGTTTCGCGTACTAATTTTTGGATTTGTCCATTTGTAATTTTCATATAGAAATTGCCTTCATTGTGATTATACATGGAAGAGGAGGTAACTTAATCACTTTTATGGAGTGTGTCTTCCAGTGATTTCACATTCACCAGGAGGTGGCCAGGTCACAATTACAGAGAGTTCGACTTCCAGTGATTTCACATTCACCAGGAGGTGGCCAGGTCACAATTACGGAGAGTTCGTCTTCCAGTGATTTCACATTCACCAGGAGGTGGCCAGGTCACAATTACGGAGTGTGTCTTCCAGTGATTTCACATTCACCAGGAGGTGGCCAGGTCACAATTACGGAGAGTGTGTCTTCCAGTGATTTCACATTCACCAGGAGGTGGCCAGGTCACAATTACGGAGAGTTCGTCTTCCAGTGATTTCACATTCACCAGGAGGTGGCCAGGTCACAATTACGGAGTGTGTCTTCCAGTGATTTCACATTCACCAGGAGGTGGCCAGGTCACAATTACGGAGAGTGTGACTTCCAGTAATTTCACATTCACCAGGAGGTGGCCAGGTCACAATTACGGAGAGTTCGTCTTCCAGTGATTTCACATTCACCAGGAGGTGACCAGGTCACATTTACGGAGAGTGTGTCTTCCAGTGATTTCACATTCACCAGGAGGTGGCCAGGTCACAATTACGGAAAGTGTGTCTTCCAGTGATTTTACATTCACCAGGAGGTGGCCAGGTCACATTTACGGAGAGTGTGTCTTCCAGTGATTTCACATTCACCAGGAGGTGGCCAGGTCACAATTACGGAGAGTGTGTCTTCCAGTGATTTTACATTCACAAGGAGGTGGCCAAGTCACAATTACGGAGAGTTCGTCTTCCAGTGATTTCACATTCACCAGGAGGTGGCCAAGTCACAATTACGGCGAGTTCGTCTTCCAGTGATTTCACATTCACCAGGAGGTGGCCAAGTCACAATTACGGAGAGTTCGTCTTCCAGTGATTTCACATTCACCAGGAGGTGGCCAAGTCACAATTACGGCGAGTTCGTCTTCCAGTGATTTCACATTCACCAGGAGGTGGCCAAGTCACAATTACGGAGAGTTCGTCTTCCAGTGATTTCACATTCACCAGGAGGTGGCCAAGTCACAATTACGGCGAGTTCGTCTTCCAGTGATTTCACATTCACCAGGAGGTGGCCAAGTCACAATTACGGAGAGTTCGTCTTCCAGTGATTTCACATTCACCAGGAGGTGGCCAAGTCACAATTACGGAGAGTTCGTCTTCCAGTGATTTCACATTCACCAGGAGGTGGCCAAGTCACAATTACGGAGAGTTCGTCTTCCAGTGATTTCACATTCACCAGGAGGTGGCCAAGTCACAATTACGGAGAGTTCGTCTTCCAGTGATTTCACATTCACCAGGAGGTGACCAGGTCACAATTACGGCGAGTTCGTCTTCCAGTGATTTCACATTCACCAGGAGGTGGCCAAGTCACAATTACGGCGAGTTCGTCTTCCAGTGATTTCACATTCACCAGGAGGTGGCCAAGTCACATTTACAGAGAATTTGTCTTTCTATGATTATACCTTGAAAAAATATATAGCTTAGTCACTTTTACAGAGTTTGTCTTCCTGTGATGTGTTTGTACATAGAAAGGAAAGCAGATTGTTACTATTATAGGCAGTTTGTCTTTATATTCTATAAGTCTGCATCAACACGAAGTTACCTTTATGGAAAGTTTGTTTTTCTGTGATGTTACATTGAAGGAGAAGCAGCTTTGGTACTTTTACGGCAAGTTGGTCCTCTTGTGATTCTGCATTGACGTGGATGTAGCCAAATCATTTCTATGGAAAGTTTGTCAATTTGCTGTTTAATACTATGCCGATTACATCATGTTTTTTTACAGGTATGATTGCCCATTCGGTTTTCTCTTACGTTTATTAAATGGAAAATGTAGGTTAACTTGCGCTATTGAAACTTTCAATACTATTTTCCGGATGATTTTTTTTCTATTGGATTATGTTTTTACTGGGCTATCTGAGGTTTGTTTTACATTCCATTACATTTCCATGAAGATCTGAAATATATTATATATTTGAAGCTAAAACATAGATGTCTAATTTAGTGTGCAGGACGCGTGTCTGGGATAACCTTTATCAGGTACACTCAAACTATAAAGATTGGAAAGCCAAAGCATAGTTTCATAAAAATCACAAGTAAAGAATAATATAGTTGCTGCCCGCTATCGCTATGGTATCGTTTTGTGTCATTAAGTATTACTACTTAATATGAAACAGGCACCGCCTGAAAAGCTCGCGAAACCGGCAATTTCCGCTACACTAGGCGTATCGAGAATGGCCGAGTAGTTACGATTCGACCGGATTCTCTTCGATTCTCTTTCGTAAGTTTTCAAGGGTTCTCGAAAAGCGGTAACCCGGATGTGTTGAAACTTTTTCATAGGCATAGTGTATGGATGATAAGGATTTCTGGCTTGGTCAAAGTAAATGGTATTCTAGTCAAAGTAAATGGTTTTCGTCATTATTCCTTTATTGATTTAATTTTACCATGCTTCAGTCATAAATAGCTCACTTCGCCAGCTTATAAACATTGCATTTACATAACTTAACATTCTAAATTGTTTAATCTAAAAACGTCTAGCTTGTGGGATATTTTCATAACAGTTGATACATTAACATCAAAGAACATACTTTGTAACTACGATTACTTTTCAAGTAATACAGATAGGCACGAAACATCATGCGAACTTGCTAATTTTATGGGGTTATTACAATGATTGTTTTGTGTCATTTTGTCCTTAAGGTTCAGGACCAAACGTTCTTTATTTTCTGTATCATGTTTGTACAAAATATTACAAATAATGATCTTTGACTTTCATGCAATGCAATTTTATTTCATTTCATATTCTTCTAAAATATTTACTTGGTCACTAAATTAGTATTTAAATACTGTTACAGTGACAGCCGGAACCTTTGAACGGTAATGAGAGCGGGAGGTTTGGCGCCTTAAAATCTGATTCAACCCACCATTTCTTTAGAAATGCCTGTACCAAGTCAGGGTCATTACGTTTTCACAGTTTTCCGGTTGTTGACTGATTTTGTCTGTTTATATAATTATGAGTTTTGACTTTCCCTTTGTAAGATTGTTCGGAGTTCGGTAATTTTGTTATTACCTTTATTTAGTATTGTTTCGTCGAAATCGATTTATTTAGGAATAAGAAAATAGATAGAGATAAGAAACTTTTGTCGGGTGCAGATAATAAATTATCTTTTTTAATTACCACCAAAAGAAACGACGATGACAAGCATATTACAACGTTTATGAACACATTCTAGTTGAAAGAAGAGTTTGAAGATATCAAAGGGATAATCAGAATCCGTATATCGAAGAAGAACAAACAACACAATGGCCAAAAGAAAAAGTACAAAAGGACAAATAACGAACTACAAAACATACACATAAAACTAAATATCGAGTAACACGAACCCCACTAAAAACCGGGGGAGAACTCAGGTGCTCCGGAAGGGTAAGGAGTTCCTGCTCCACTAGTGGCACCCGTCGTATGTTTATTGATTTTTATTAAAATTTCGGTATTTAGACCTTTGAAGGTCAATGGTCTCGCGGTGCAAGTGTTCCTACCACGCTGAGAAAAAGTACATAACAACCATGTCATTAGAAAGTCTAATTTAAACATCTTTGAACCTATTTTCAGACTTGTATATATGTACATTGCAGCGTTGTCATTTGCTTGAGAAAAATGAAAAAGAAAAAATACCAGACTGTCGGAAAATGTTGAACGTTAGTTTATGATATATGGTGCAAATAGGCTGACAGACAAATGCTTGAACAAATAAAATTAAGTTGAGATTCTTTATTCACTAGATACTGTTAACTGTTTCAGTAATCTCGTGATGGACCTAAACATATATATATATATATATATATATATATATATATATATATATATATATATATATATACGTCTGAAAATTAAACCAAACAGTGTTAGAATTAGATTTTTGAGCTGTCAAATTTTTTATCTTCCCTCGATGGGATTTGAACTTACACCATTGATACACTGCAGCACCAATCGCTTAGCCTTAAGTCCAGCGCCCTATGCCACTCGACCACATCCGCTCCATTAAAATGGAGCTTCAATAATCGAGGTGTTACCTTGTCTCGTAAGGATAATCTAGAGATAGACATAAGACATGTGTCTAAGCGTGTGTAGATGGTACATATATACTTAATATTATAATTTGACAGCAATCTAACTCGGCAATTTTTTATATATTGTATGGAATAATGAAGATTCGATAGTATTGTATGTCCAGCTATAAAATCTATGAGCATCCTGCAACAAAATTTCGACAAAATTAAAATAGGAGGAGAAAAGAACATGACTTTTCATGTTAAAAATATAAATTAAGCGCATATCCAATTTGACTACATACTTCACAGTCAACAATCGAGTCACAAGAAGAACCAAAATATCAAGTCTTACAATACACAAGAGTTAAAGTGGAAATATTGTGTGAATAATGACTGCACAAAACCTGATAAACTCCTCGGTTTTCTTTGAAACATCAACATTCGCCCGACGTCTGTCAAAGAACAACCAAATAAATACCTAGTTTAATCATCAGAAACAAGATCCACTAGCCTAACCGAATCAACCTTTATCATCAACTCTTTGTACTAGCTCAACCGTATCGCCGTTTACTATCAATTATTTGCACTAGTCCAACCGAATCACCGTTTACTATCAATTATTTGCACTAGTCCAACCGAATCACCGTTTACTATCAATTATTTGCGCTAGTCCTACCGAATCACCGTTTACTATCAATAATTTGCACTAGTCCAACCGAATCACCGTTTACTATCAATTATTTGCGCTAGCCCAACCGAATCACCGTTTACTATCAATTATTTGAACTAGCCCTACCGAATCACCGTTTACTATCAATTATTTGCACTAGCCCAATCGAATCACCGTTTACTATCAATTATTTGCACTAGCCCAACCGTATCACCGTTTACTATCAATTATTTGCACTAGTCCAACCAAAACACAGCTTACTATCAATTATTTGCACTAGCCCAACCGCATCACCGCTTACTATCAAATATTTGCACTAGCCCAACCGTATCACCGTTTACTATCGATTTTATGACTTAGCACACCCTAATCACCGCTATTTATCAATTATATGCATTCGTTCACCATAATTACTGTTAACTGTCAAATATATGCAATAGTTCAATCGAATCTCTTACTTTCAATAATGTCCATCAACTGTCGTTGGCCCAGTTAACTACCAACTGTTCAAGACAAGGTCTGGTGTATATCTAGTTACGATAGTGACAATTACCACTTCTAGTTTATTGACAGCATAATTATACATTACCAGTTGTGTTTTATTTTATCAATAATTGCAGGTACTTATGTCAGCCATGAGAACCATTTTATCACTTTTTTGTCATTGGTGATTATAGCGGGAGTACTTTGTGACAGTTTTGTTACTCTTCAAACAAAAATTGGGCCTACAAGTGGTTTATCATCTTCTGTAGATATAAACAATGTGACGAAATATTATACAATTTTCAAGAAGGTTCCATTTGCGAAACCACCCGTAGGTGACCTTAGATTTCGAAAGCCAGTTCCTCATGGGTCATGGACCGGAACAATTGATGCAACCAGATTTGGACCTTCT
Organism: Bathymodiolus septemdierum; assembly: GCA_963383655.1. NCBI lineage: Eukaryota > Metazoa > Mollusca > Bivalvia > Mytilida > Modiolidae > Bathymodiolus > Bathymodiolus septemdierum. The sequence continues at coordinate 22,983,525 of OY726522.1, read as the reverse complement.
TGCATTCAACAACCGATTCCATAGGCAAAACAATATATCCCTAACTTGAACCAATCAGAAGACTGCTTACATTTAAACATTTACATACCTGTTGGATCCTCTACGTCAAACAAGAAGTCAGTAATGATATGGGTTCATGGAGATGGGTATCAGCTTGGGCAAGGGATGCTTTATGACAGGTCATATCTTAGCGTCACTGGTGACGTAATTGTTGTGACTATCAATTATCGTCTGAACATCTTTGGATTTATCGCCCCATCAGACGGCTCAGCTCCGGGTAATTTTGGACTATGGGATCAAAGGTTGGCTATTCAGTGGGTTAATGAAAACACTGAAAGTTTCGGTGGAGACACAAAACAAATTCTATTACTATATTTGATGAGTCTGCCGGTGGATTGAGCGTGGCATTTCAAGCAAGAATTCCGGAGAATCGATGATTATTTCTTCGCGTAATAGAGCAAAGTGGTACATGTAATTCGTTTTTTTCAACAACACCAATTCCTCATAAAGCAAGTGATGAAATAGTTCGTGCTCTTAACTGTTCTAACAAATTGACAACAGACATAATGTCTTGTATGCGAAATAAACATTCAGATGACGTTTACAATGCAATGGAAGATTTCATATCCATTGCAACAGATGGGCCCGATTTACATATTCTTGATTATTTTGCACCTGTGGTCGATGGAGTTTTACTCAAGAAAAATCCAAGTGAAGTAATGGTGAATCACAATTCTTCCGCTTATGATTTCTTTAAGTCATTAGATGTCATGATTGGAACATGTGAATCCGAAAGGTCGTTGATTCTCTAGCGCAGATACAAAAATTTCTTCCATTTAATGTCACCGAAGGAATCTCTTCAAACTTTCTCTGCAATCAGATTCTTCCTCTACTTGCAAGTGATTACTATGTTAATTATTCTAATTTCGCACAAGCTATATGTAGAAGGTATAGCAGTAAAGGATCCCTTCAAGAGCAAGGTGTGAAGGTCGTGGACTTTTATGGTGACTTATTTTTCTATAGTCCAGTCGTGCAAAGCCTTAATTCGCATGCTTTTAACAACCACAAGACAAAACAGTTCCAGTACATGAATAGAAGAAGATCTGGTTTTTGTTCTCTCCCCTTAGAATATTATCCTTGGTTTAAAGAAGCAGATCATGGAGCAGAGTTGCCGTTCCTATTCCCAATGAGGTTTAATATAACAAGTTCTGCTGATGATATGTCTTTTCCTATGACGATGATGAAATACTGGAGTAATTTTGCCAACACGGGGTACGTATTATCTTGTACTAATGAAATGAAAAGGTGGATTTTGTTACTATCCCTTACTCATTATGAAAGACCATTACCAACCATCGATAACGTTACCAACCGTCGATAACGTTGTTATTATGAAAGACCATTACCAACCGTCGATAACGTTCTCATTATGAAAGACCATTACCAACCGTCGATAACGTTGTACTTCCCCCAACGTACCAGAAGGACAACGTGTTTCGGGAGCATAAAAATGTAATGCTGGCTTTAACAATTCAAGTTCTTGTTTTGTCGATATTTTATTACATTGTTCCTCACTTTTACATATCCAATTTAGTACACACGATGTTTCTCAAATAAACTTCATCAGGTACGCTCAAAATAGAAAGATTGGAAAGCCAAATAATTTAATGTTTTGTGAGCAGTAAAACCAAAGGACCTAAACAGGATAGCCAAACGTCGGCTAATGTCACCTATTTCTGAGTGAGGGTCACCTTAGTTTTATCAATAATTACATTATTTAGGAACTGTAAATTTCAGTAATAAATACATATGCGTATATCTAATAGACCATGTCAGTGCCGAAGCAATCACAAATGTCTGATTTTTCACGTTCTACATCAATCAACTTTGGCTATGATATAAATATTATGCATATCCATGATCCATCTAGAACCTGGCTTATAAAAAATGTTATCAATTGTTCTTCATTACATATTGTCTTTATAAAGATTTGAGATAGCAAAGGAGTAATCAGAAGCCGTAAATCAAAGAAGGACTGACAATGCAAAGGCCCAAAGGAAAAGACCAAAACACTACGCAGAAAACTAAAGATTGAGCAACACCAACCCCATGAAAAAAACGAGGAAAATAGGTCTCGTGGAACATTTGGCAGGCCTAGCCTGATGTTTGCCAGGACACTTTTGCAATTTAGTTATTCAGTACGAGTGGCGGATGGTCAGTTCTTCATCTTTGGATGTAATATTTTGTCCGACTGAGAGAAAAATAGTTCGGGTAGATAATGTCCTTGTGTAAATCACAATTTGACATTGGGAACAACTATCAATATTGAATGTATCGAGAAAAACAAAGTTAAGAAAAGACCTCGCAACAATCTTTCTTAAGTCAATAAGACGACTTTTACGTTTGTCCCACATCCGCTATATCGCAAATGGCTAAATAACACAAGCACATATTTAAGTTCGCATGGGGTGCCGTGGTTGTATGGTCACTGGATTTAAAACTTCTTATGCAATCAGTTCATATCTTCACTAAAGTTGTGCGTTATGTTCCCGCCACTAGCAAGATGTACAAGATGCAACATTATGTTATAATGTTTGTCAGTGGCAGGTCAGTGGTTTTCTTCAGGAATTGCGATTTCCTCCATCAATAACACTGTCTAATATTGTATAAGTGAAATATTTTTTAAATGGTAGTAAATCACTATCACGTTAACCCTTAAATTCAAGTTTCGTTCCAATCTGTGTAGTGTTTTTACAGAAAATGTTGAAATGTCAAAAAGTATACAGATTATTTAAACGGTATCAATAAACGACGTGATCTTTTTCATTTCATGTTTTTGATTGTTATCTAATACTGTATGTAATAAATTATTTTCATTTTTCCAGTGATCCAAACGGACCCGGATTACCAATGTGGCCACAGTATGATATAACAACAAAACAGTATGCCTTGCTGGATACAAATATAACAATATATAATAATGTATACAAGGAGCGGATGAACTTCTGGTTAACACAAATAATGCAACATAAATTACCTACTACAACACCATGTACCAGAGCTGGATGTGTATTTGGTTGAAGAAATAAAATATTTACGAACTGAAATATATTTGTTCCTGCTTGAATAATTGTGCTGTCCTATTGTGTTTCTTTAGGTTCTGCGATTCGTGTTGTGATATCCGTTACGATTTCCGCATAAAACGATGTTCGGTTCGACTTTACCTCCAGTTGTTTATATGACTGTTCATGTGTTATTTACGTTATTTGTGTTTTTGCTAATAGTGGTGTCCAACACATATTGTGTTGTATTTTTGTTTTGTATTTCTTCGTCGTATTGTTGCCAGTTTCTCTGGATTGTCAATTTTGTATTGCCCCTTCGTTATTCTCTAACCTTTATTTACGTTACTCTAACTGAATGTTGGTATCTTGGTTGTGTCAAGAACGTTCCTTTAACTAACTGCTAGCAAATTGCTTTCATTTCTTCAGTACAATGTTGTTTCTGGTTGATAACTTTCCTCTACCTAATGTTAGAATGATGTATCGGTTAACAACTACACTCTTTCCCTCTGAAAGAATGTTAGTATATTGTTTTGGTTTAATAATTTTCTTACGTTCCTCTAAATGAATGTTAGTATGTTGTTTTGGTTTACTAATTTCCTTACGTTCTTCTAAATGAATGTTAGTATGTTGTTTTGGTTTACTAATTACCTTACGTTCCTCTAAATGAATGTTAGTATGTTGTTTTGGTTTACTAATTTCCTTACGTTCCTCTAAATGCATGATAGGATTTTTCGTTTGGATGATAGTTTTCCTTACGTTCCTCTAAGTAAATGTTGGTATGTTGTATGTGTTAGCAACTTTCTTTACGTTCCTCGAAGTAAATGTTGGTATGTTGTATGTGTTAGCAACTTTCCTTGTTTTCCTTTAACTAAATGTTGGTATGTTGTTTGTGTTAACAACTTTCCTTACGTTCCTCTAACTAAATGTTGGTATGTTGTTTGTGTTAACACATTTCCTTACGTTCCTCTAACTAAATGTTGGTATGTTGTTTGTGTTAACACAATTCCTTACGTTCTTCTAACTAAATGTTGGTATGTTATTTGTGTTAACACATTTCCTTACGTTCTTCTAACTAAATGTTGGTATGTTGTTTGTGTTAACAACTTTCCTTGCGTTCCTCTAATTAAATGTTGGTATGTTGTTCGTGTTAGCACATTTCCTTACGTTCCTCTAACTAAATATTGGTATGTTGTTTGTGTTAACACATTTCCTTACGTTCCTCTAACTAAATGTTGATATGTTGTTTGTATTAGCACATTTCCTTACGTTCTTCTAACTAAATGTTGGTATGTTGTTTGTGTTAGCACATTTCCTTACGTTCCTCTAACTAAATGTTGGTATGTTGTTTGTGTTAGCACATTTCCTTACGTTCCTCTAACTAAATGTTGGTATGTTGTTTGTGTTAGCACATTTCCTTACGTTCCTCTAACTAAATGTTGGTATGTTGTTTGTGTTAACACATTTCCTTACGTTCCTCTAACTAAATGTTGGTATGTTGTTTGTGTTAACACATTTCCTTACGTTCCTCTAACTAAATGTTGGTATGTTGTTCGTGTTAGCACATTTCCTTACGTTCCTCTAACTAAATATTGGTATGTTGTTTGTGTTAACACATTTCCTTACGTTCCTCTAACTAAATGTTGGTATGTTGTTTGTGTTAGCACATTTCCTTACGTTCCTCTAACTAAATGTTGGTATGTTGTTTGTGTTAGCACATTTCCTTACGTTCCTCTAACTAAATATTGGTATGTTGTTTGTGTTAGCACATTTCCTTACGTTCCTCTAACTAAATGTTGGTATGTTGTTTGTGTTAGCACATTTCCTTACGTTCCTCTAACTAAATATTGGTATGTTGTTTGTGTTAGCACATTTCCTTACGTTCCTCTAACTAAATGTTGGTATGTTGTTTGTGTTAGCACATTTCCTTACGTTCCTCTAACTAAATATTGGTATGTTGTTTGTGTTAGCACATTTCCTTACGTTCCTCTAACTAAATGTTGGTATGTTGTTTGTGTTAGCACATTTCCTTACGTTCCTCTAACTAAATGTTGGTATGTTGTTTGTGTTAGCACATTTCCTTACGTTCCTCTAACTAAATGTTGGTATGTTGTTTGTGTTAGCACATTTCCTTACGTTCCTCTAACTAAATGTTGGTATGTTGTTTGTGTTAGCACATTTCCTTACGTTCCTCTAACTAAATATTGGTATGTTGTTTGTGTTAACACATTTCCTTACGTTCCTCTAACTAAATGTTGGTATGTTGTTTGTGTTAGCACATTTCCTTACGTTCCTCTAACTAAATGTTGGTATGTTGTTTGTGTTAACACATTTCCTTACGTTCCTCTAACTAAATGTTGGTATGTTGTTTGTGTTAACACATTTCCTTACGTTCCTCTAACTAAATGTTGGTATGTTGTTTGTGTTAACACATTTCCTTACGTTCCTCTAACTAAATGTTGGTATGTTGTTTGTGTTAGCACATTTCCTTACGTTCCTCTAACTAAATGTTGGTATGTTGTTTGTGTTAGCACATTTCCTTACGTTCCTCTAACTAAATATTGGTATGTTGTTTGTGTTAACACATTTCCTTACGTTCCTCTAACTAAATGTTGGTATGTTGTTTGTGTTAGCACATTTCCTTACGTTCCTCTAACTAAATGTTGGTATGTTGTTTGTGTTAGCACATTTCCTTACGTTCCTCTAACTAAATATTGGTATGTTGTTTGTGTTAGCACATTTCCTTACGTTCCTCTAACTAAATGTTGGTATGTTGTTTGTGTTAGCACATTTCCTTACGTTCCTCTAACTAAATATTGGTATGTTGTTTGTGTTAGCACATTTCCTTACGTTCCTCTAACTAAATGTTGGTATGTTGTTTGTGTTAGCACATTTCCTTACGTTCCTCTAACTGAATATTGGTATGTTCTTTGTGTTAGCACATTTTCTTACGTTCCTCTAACTAAATGTTGGTATGTTGTTTGTGTTAGCACATTTCCTTACGTTCCTCTAACTAAATGTTGGTATGTTGTTTGTGTTAACACATTTCCTTACGTTCCTCTAACTAAATGTTGGTATGTTGTTTGTGTTAGCACATTTCCTTACGTTCCTCTAACTAAATATTGGTATGTTGTTCGTGTTAGCACATTTCCTTACGTTCCTCTAACTAAATGTTGGTATGTTGTTCGTGTTAGCACATTTCCTTACGTTCCTCTAACTAAATGTTGGTATGTTGTTTGTGTTAGCACATTTCCTTACGTTCCTCTAACTAAATGTTGGTATGTTGTTTGTGTTAGCACATTTCCTTACGTTCCTCTAACTAAATGTTGGTATGTTGTTTGTGTTAGCACATTTCCTTACGTTCCTCTAACTAAATGTTGGTATGTTGTTTGTGTTAGCACATTTCCTTACGTTCCTCTAACTAAATATTGGTATGTTGTTTGTGTTAACACATTTCCTTACGTTCCTCTAACTAAATGTTGGTATGTTGTTTGTGTTAGCACATTTCCTTACGTTCCTCTAACTAAATATTGGTATGTTGTTTGTGTTAACACATTTCCTTACGTTCCTCTAACTAAATGTTGGTATGTTGTTTGTGTTAACACATTTCCTTACGTTCCTCTAACTAAATGTTGGTATGTTGTTTGTGTTAACACATTTCCTTACGTTCCTCTAACTAAATGTTGGTATGTTGTTTGTGTTAACACATTTCCTTACGTTCCTCTAACTAAATGTTGGTATGTTGTTTGTGTTAACACATTTCCTTACGTTCCTCTAACTAAATGTTGGTATGTTGTTTGTGTTAACACATTTCCTTACGTTCCTCTAACTAAATGTTGGTATGTTGTTTGTGTTAGCACATTTCCTTACGTTCCTCTAACTAAATGTTGGTATGTTGTTTGTGTTAACACATTTCCTTACGTTCCTCTAACTAAATGTTGGTATGTTGTTTGTGTTAACACATTTCCTTACGTTCCTCTAACTAAATGTTGGTATGTTGTTTGTGTTAACACATTTCCTTACGTTCCTCTAACTAAATGTTGGTATGTTGTTTGTGTTAACACATTTCCTTACGTTCCTCTAACTAAATGTTGGTATGTTGTTTGTGTTAACACATTTCCTTACGTTCCTCTAACTAAATGTTGGTATGTTGTTTGTGTTAACACATTTCCTTACGTTCCTCTAACTGAATGCTATGTTGTTTTGGTTAGCACCTTTCCGTGTGTTCCTCTACGTGAATGTTTTGTGTTCCTCTACGTGAATGTTTTGTGTTCCTCTACGTGAATGTTTCGTGTTCCTCTAGGTGAATGTTTCGTGTTCCTCTACGTGAATGTTTTGTGTTCCTCTACGTGAATGTTTTGTGTTCCTCTACGTGAATGTTTTGTGTTCCTCTAGGTGAATGTTTTGTGTTCCTCTAGGTGAATGTTTTGTGTTCCTCTAGGTGAATGTTTTGTGTTCCTCTACGTGAATGTTTTGTGTTCCTCTAGGTGAATGTTAGCATGTTGTTTTGGTTTACAATTTTCCTTACGTTCCTCTAAGTGAACGTTTGTATTTTGTTTAGTTTGATAACGTTCCGTACGTTCCTTTAAATGAACGTAATTTATTTATCATATCAAAAGAATGTTGGAGATCGCATAATATATATTTTCATCAGCTCTTGTCGTTGTGTTCTCGTTGTACTATGTTGTTTGGGTTGTGCCGAAGATTGTTCAATGTCTTATTATATAAGATTTTAGATTATCACTGTTTAACTTTTCCATGATCTACGCTAGACGAACATTTTGTTTAACTTTTAGTTAAAATATAATACATTTGTTCTATAACATTAATGCAGAGGACATAATTATGAAGTGTTTTGGTGTAATTATGCACATAACACAATAACAGTACGATTACATAGTTAAAATAAACTAAAAGAACGAAAATCGTGCTTTGATTGGAGAATTTTGGATTTACAACTACCTGTGCAATCAGTGCATATCACTAATCACGTTGTGCGTTCGAATCCCGCTAATAGTGAGGTGTACTCGATACAATATTATTTGATAAAGTTTGTCAGTGAATTGCCTCAGGTCGGTGGTTATCTCCACCAATGAAACTGATCGTCACGATAAAACTGAAATAGTATTGAAAGTGGCGTTAAACACCATAACCTCAACACTCTTTCTACCTACGAATTGACAGTTTCGAGCTAGTTTCTATGAGCAATGATTAATTTTTACACATAGTTTTGAGCTGCGATCAATGAGTAATGATTACATTTTTACATATTGTTTCGCGCTGCGTTGCGAGTATAAATATCCATATTAGTGTTATTAAATAATGACAATAAAGCTAAATGTTATATGTGTATAGCCATGTTGCATGTTTTGGAGTTTTACGCCACTTTCAACAACACTTCAGTTATATCGTGGCGGTCAGTGGTATTGGTGGAGGATACCGTACATGTATGTTTCAGATATCTCTATCTATTAATACAAATGGACGTATTGTAAATGCACTACATAAGAAACAGTAATTGTTAAAACGGTAAATATTTATGAAAACAGACGTGATTTTTATTCAATAAGATGGTGCCCCTTTTTAATTATTTGATATATTGCTACATACTATTCAGCAGAGAGGATATAACGAACATAACAAATAATGCAAAACAGGAAGCAGAGTTGTTAGATTATCCTGATACATTAAACGGACGTTGTATTGGATATTTAGGCTTGAATAATAATCGGGATCGCTCTTCGTTAGAATAAATATACAAGTTTCCTTCTTGGCGTTTCGATTCCTGTTTCTTTCCATTCATTACAGTACTACTGTTATGTTCCGAATGAATAATTTTCGGAATATCAACAAGCCATAAATCAACACGATCCTTGTACATGTCATTTTCTGTCGATATTGTCACATCAAGAATCTGGTATGCTTTGTTGTCCATGGAGTATGGTGGCCATTTTAAAAGACTGTCTCCATTAGGATCACTGAAATGTACAGTAAATAAACATTAGATAAAACCGAAGGGGCAGTCAAGTTTGCACAATCCAGAGACACTGGCAACACTGGCAACACAAAACATAGGACGAAGACAAACACAATACAAAAACACAAAACAGAAAACTAAAAAGATGAGAAACAACAAAAACTGAGGGTGAACCCAGGTGATCGTGAAGGATAATCAGTTCCTGCCTCTTATAAGACACCCGCCATGTTACTCATATAGTAAAGAAATGTTGGACACCGCTATGCGCAAATAAATACAAATAACGTAAATAAGACAGCAGGTCTCCTACAAACAAGTCGGGATAAAGACAAACATGAACATCACTCAGGTCTCCTACAAACAAGTGGAGGTAAAGACAAACATGAACATCACTCAGGTCTCCTACAAACAAGTGGGGGTAAAGACAAACATGAACATCACTCAGATCTCCTACAAACATGTCGGGGTAAAGACAAACATGAACATCACTCAGGTCTCCTACAAACAAGTCGGGGTAAAGACAAACATGAACATCACTCAAGTCTGCTACAAACAAGTGGAGGTAAAGACAAACATGAACATCACTCAGGTCTCCTACAAACAAGTCGGGGTAAAGACAAACATGAACATCACTCAGGTCTCCTACAAACAAGTCGGGGTAAAGACAAACATGAACATCACTCAGGTCTCCTACAAACAAGTGGAGGTAAAGACAAACATGAACATCACTCAGGTCTCCTACAAACAAGTCGGGGTAAAGACAAACATGAACATCACTCAGGTCTCCTACAAACAAGTCGAGGTAAAGACAAACATGAACATCACTCAGGTCTCCTACAAACAAGTGGAGGTAAAGACAGACATGAACATCACTCAGGTCTCCTACAAACAAGTGGGGGTAAAGACAAACATCAACATCACTCAGGTCTCCTACAAACAAGTGGAGGTAAAGACAAACATGAACATCACTCAGGTCTCCTACAAACAAGTGGGGGTAAAGACAAACATGAACATCACTCAGATCTCCTACAAACATGTCGGGGTAAAGACAAACATGAACATCACTCAGGTCTCCTACAAACAAGTCGGGGTAAAGACAAACATGAACATCACTCAGGTCTCCTACAAACAAGTGGAGGTAAAGACAAACATGAACATCACTCAGGTCTCCTACAAACAAGTGGGGGTAAAGACAAACATCAACATCACTCAGGTCTCCTACAAACAAGTCGGGGTAAAGACAAACATGAACATCACTCAGGTCTCCTACAAACAAGTCGGGGTAAAGACAAACATCAACATCACTCAGGTCTCCTACAAACAAGTCGGGGTAAAGACAAACATCAACATCACTCAGGTCTCCTACAAACAAGTCGGGGTAAAGACAAACATGAACATCACTCAGGTCTCCTACAAACAAGTCGGGGTAAAGACAAACATGAACATCACTCAGGTCTCCTACAAACAAGTCGGGGTAAAGACAAACATGAACATCTACCGCACTCGAGACAAGTACGATAACCATTACATCGCCGATAAGAAAGTAGAAGAAGCATCTGAAACGCTTATATGACGTCATGTAACAAATATTACCCTTCTTGGTTCCTACTAGAGCATTGTAGTTGAACTAATGATGAAGGGTATCCTTACACAAGCTACATTATACAATTACTGCACTTGAACGAGATCAATATGAGGTTTTATGGAGCAGAGTACAACAATATTGAACGAGGCGAATGCCGAGTTCAATATTGTTGTTCTCTGCTCCATAAAACCTCATATTGATCAAGTTCAAGTGTAGTAATTGTTTTATTACATACGGCTCTATTTTACTCTTAATTTTGAAATTTTATGAAAACTATGAAATTTTTGAAACTTTTTGAAAATTTTATCATTTTGAATTTTTTTGAAATAGTATCCAATTTCGCCTCGTTCAATATTGTTGTACTCTGCTCCATAAAACCTCATATTGATCTCGTTCAAGTGCAGTAATTGTATATTAATTTGAAACAAAAGTCTAGGTTTTATGAAATTACCCAAAAAACCAGTTCACCAAATACGAAAGCATTGATTGATTGATTGATCGATTGATTGATTGATTGATTGATTGATTGATTTATTGATTGATTGATTGATTGATTGATTGATTGACGCTAATTGAGAAACTATTAAGCTATATCACAGCGTGTACAAGTTACTAAACAAAACACAAAATTCATTAAAATAAATCTTGTTTAATCCCATAATTCCCTGTCATGGTGTCATTTCCAATACTGATGAATCCGAATACTCCCAGACGATAATCTATGGCGACTATAATGACGCCCAAATATAGCAATGTACAATATAAATATTAAATATACCCATACTTTGTGTATCGTCTTAGAAAATATAAATAATAAACATACCCATGTTTTATATTCTTTTTAGATAAACTTGTAAATAATAAACATACCCATATTTAGCGAAGTTTGTCCAGTACCTCATCATCGCCATGCTTAGCATAAAATCTTCGGACTTCTTCGATATGAAATTATAGAATGGAAACAGTAGAGGAATTTCTGAAGTATGACCGGGTCCATCAAACCACAATGGGATCAAGGGACTAAGTATTGTTCTTCTCTTACTAAGATACTGGAAACTTCTAGCAGATGGATTTCCATCGGAATGAATGTTAAGTGTATTGACTGTTTTACTGTAGAAGTAGAGATCACTGTAATAGTCAACACTATACATACTTTTGTATAGGCCCATGGAATATCCATATTTCTTGCAGACGGCTGGAGCCACTTTAGAATTATTGCTGTAAATATCTAGCGCCATTGTTGGTGCTAAGTGGTCACATAGAACACTTCTAGGGATCCCAACATCAATATTAAATCCATATTGTTTTTGAAATTTGCCCAGTGGACTAAGAAGCAATGATCCTTCGGAATCTACATTGCCTACTACCATATCCAATGAACGAAAGAACGCGTAAGCTTTCGATGATTTGTTGTTGAGAAGTGTTTTTGGTAGATCGGTGAAGAGTTCCCCATCAACCCTTGGCGCAAAGGTTAGAAAGATATGTGGATCGTGTTCTGGTAGATGATGTAGATAATGGAATGCCTGTTGTACTTCTACAGCAGATTTTTGCTTCAAACAGCCAATTTCGACAGACTGTTGAGATGATTTACATTTTAATGTTTCGACTAACCTATTCGACCAGTAAGTTAGATTATATTGCATAGAAACAAATGAGATGGCGGTACCACTTTGTGCAATAACACGATGGAATAGACCTTTATTTTGTGGAATGATACTGTGTAAAGCAACACTAAAACCTCCTGCCGATTCACCAAATATAGTAACATTATTTACATCACCACCGAAACTTTCTATATTATCATGTACCCATTCGATGGCCATTCTTTGGTCCCAAATCCCATAATTCCCTGTCATGGTGCCATTTCCAATACTCATAAATCCGAATACTCCTAGACGATAGTTAATAGTGACTATAATGACTTGCCCAATAGATGCCAAATATGCGCCATCGTACAACATCCCTGTTCCAGTTAAATATGACCCTCCGTGAATCCAAATCATAACAGCTTTCTTTCCGGTTGATGAAGTATCAGTGGGAACATAGACATTAAGTGTGAGACAATCCTCAGATAATGTTTTATTAGGTAAAAATTTATTTATAAATCGTGACGGTGGTTGTTGGTAGCAGGCGGCTCCAAAATATGTGGCATTTAATGTATCATTCCAGGAACCATATTTAACAGGTTTCTGAAATCTCAAATTTCCTACTGGAGGCTTTGCAAATGGTATTCGTCTAAATTCGTGGTAGTTGTATGTTTGTGTTCCTATTACTTTTGAATGTTTTAGACCTGTTATTTTACCAGATGGAGTTTCTATGGTAACAGTCGTTTGACAAGCTACAACCGATATGCATGCCACAAGAACATTTAGTTGGATCGTTCTTAGCATTTTGTCCTGAAAGAAAGAGTTTTATCAGTTCACAAACATGTATATATGATACATATATTATAGGTATAGGAATATTTGGAATTTATCTTGAATTAATAACATTGTAAACATGCATTGACATCTAGACTTCCTTTTGAATGAAACATCATGTGATAAAGTTTGCCAGTGACTTGTGGCGGGTCAGTGGTTTTCTCCGGGTACTCCGGTTTCCTCCGCCAATAAAACTGACCGCCACGATATAACCGAAATATTGTTGAAAGTGGCGTTAAACACCCTAACCCTAATCAAAACCCTAAACCTTCCCAAGATAACAGGTCATAAAGTTATAAAAGCTGAAGTTACGAGTAAAGTAAGATATGGCAAATAGCACAGGTCAAAGTTCAACTGAACAACGATATTGACAATGTATGCAATATGTTTATTAACCAATTTGATTATGGGTCCATATAGATTTATTAAAAGGATATTTAAAACAATAAATACACAGATAAACGTATCAAATTGTTAATACATTCATAAACAATGTTTTACATACAACATACACAATGTACTAATGTAAACTACATAAAAACAATACTTTCATCTCCAATTTCACCGTCGTATTAATATTTATTTAATCTTTGGTAAATGTGAGTTAATCTCTAGTTTTAGTAAACGATTTATCAATATTAGTAGTGTCACCATGATATAGCTGAAAAATTGCTGAGTTGGCGTTAAATAACAATCACTCACTCAATATTAGTGAAGGAAAAGTTACTTTTCAGTACATCAAATGTATGGCAAGGAGTTTTTTTATATTTACTCCACTTCAAAGAAATCCTATGTTTTAATATTTATTTAATAAAAATGTTTATAGTTATATAACAAAGTGTAATAAGATATATCATGTGATTTATGAAATAAAGGTAATAACAAAATTACCGAACTCCGAGCAATCTTACAAAGGGAAAGTCAAACCTCATAAGTATATAAACAGACAAAATCAGTCAACAACCGGAAAATTGTGAAAACCGTAATGACCCTGACTTGGTACAGGCATTTCTAACGAAATGGTGGGTTGAATCAGATTTTAAAGCACCAAGCCTCCCGCTTTCATTACGGCTCAAATATGATATATGAACTATGCAAAAAATCAAATACAATTGATCAGATGACTTATAGATTAAATAAAGAGGTCTCATAACATTAAATACCACATCGTTGGTGTAATGGTTAGCGTGCTCGCCTCGTGTGAGATATATGCCAGTCGATTCAAACGAAAAACCATAAAATTGGTACTTGTTGCTTCTCCGATATGCCCACAACAAGAAAGAGCAAAGACTGGTTGCCACGGAATCAGGATAATGTGTTCGAGTGGAGCGACATGTCTATTCGCGCACTGCTGTTTCAGTAAGCGAGCACTATAACAATAAATCTAAGCGTGTTGGTTTAGTACAAAGCGGACATCATATCATCGAAATGTAACTTGTAGTCGCTATGATATAGCTCACAAATTGCTCATTTTGGCGTTAAACAACAATTACCCACTCACTCTTAAACTAATAAAATATCTCATAATCTATATAAAATGTCTCATAAAAATAATATATCTCATAAACTATATAATCTACTGAATGATTAGAATATAAATATGAAAACTACACACCATATACAAAACGTTCTAGTGGTTTTTTTTACCAGTTAATAACATATCGTGTCGTGACATCTGCTCGGTCATGCAATAAAGTCGATCACTTGTTTTGATTTACAATTCTGGCGCAGCACGAGACCAATGCCGTCATTCTGTATAGTCATAGCGTACATACACACAGAGGGAATTCTTTTCAACGTCAAAAGAGATTAAAACAGAGAAGTTTGAATTTAATAAATTCCATGCAAGTAAAAAAGATCCTTTTTACTAATGTCTTTTTTTCCTGATCATTATGCTTGTTAAATATGTTTCCATCGATGGTATTCCCCAAGCGTTTTTATCTTTGTTGACATAATCGTCATCACAGTTCATGACCGTTTCTGGAATGTAGGCCAAGCAATACTTTGAAAATATGATGATTGATCATTCAGATTCCACCATTTTCTAGAAAATGGACGATTTTACCGGGAAAATACATACACGTGCTCCCCATTAGTTACAAAATGGCAGATTATTTTGCATTTCCACTGCTGCTTTAATAACAAATATACCCTTACTTCTTGGGGTAATGAAATGAAATTCACAGAGAAGATAGAAAAAGAATTAATTAAACAGCAATAATCAAAATTTATAGCATAAATTGAACAGAGAATTAAATTAATCCAGACAGAAAAATGAGATTATCTGGGTAAAAAAAAACCTGTCATTATTACAAATAGCATCAACAATACTGTATTGTTACCACTCTGTGATAATAAATGTGATTAAAATAAATTGAAATCAGTCATTAATTGTTTTACAAAAATATGGCAGGATGTAGTCAGTCTAATAGATTGTATTGACAAAAGCAAAAACACCAAATTCACTGGATTAAATACTTTATTATATGGGTAAGCAAGTTTAATATTTGCATCAAATAATTAATTTTTAATACTTCAATTTCAAACTATTAAAAAAAAACATCTTTTGAAATTTTTCAGACAAAACAATTACACTGAAAAAGCTAAAATACTGAACTTTCTTAATCTGGTTTACTTTTTAAGTTTGGTTGGCCGATGACAAAATCATGTGCTTTATTGACCTTTGACCGGTCTTATGTGACGTAATAGAACGCCATTTGGAAAAAGGGTAGTGGGTGAGTGTGTTATTATTATTGATCTTTTTTCCATGGAATTTTACACAGATTGAGGAACATAATTAAAAAGAAAAAAATGTTTACTTTTCAAACATGAAAAAAATAATCAAACATTATCCAATGACTGACCGACTTATTGTCATACGGGGATACATATGTATTGTCTGCACAAATATGTTTAATGTTGGAATCAAAATTTAAGCTATAGCTGGATTTACAACTACCTATGCAATCAGTGCCTATCACCACTAACATTGTTAGTTCGAATTCCACACAGGTGTTCCGATACAAAAGTATGCGATAAAGTTTGTCAGTGACTTGTGGCAGATCGGTGATTTTCTCCGAGTACTCCGAGTAACTGAAATATTTTTGAAAGTGGCATTAAACAACACCACCCCCTACCCCCGCCCCTGGAATCAAAATTTCAATAGTAACAATGTATATCTTCATAAAAACAAATGTTTACATCTTACCTTCATATTATAATATTGGTTCGCGGAAGTTTAATATCTATGTCAACAATGTTCTATTTTAAAATATGACATCTAAATATAGATGGAATGAACAATGTACATGTGATGCACCTTGTGAAAATGTATATCATTATTTGTTAGAATATATGTATTAATTATGAAAACCTTAGAAGAACCATGTTTAGAATATATGTATTAATTATTAAAACCTTAGAAGAACCATGTTTAGAATACATGTATTAATTTTTAAAACCTTAGAAGAACCATGTTTAGAATACACGTATTAATTATTAAAACCTTAGAAGAACCATGTTTAACAAACTCTCTTTTATCGCAATAATTGATGTAGAAATTATTTTGAACAGTAACTACAGTCAAACCTGCTCATTTGGTCACCTCTATTAAACGGCCACCTGTATTAAAAAGTCATCTTATTCCTGTCCTGTCATGGAAAATTTTATATGAATTGAACCTCTTTTAAGAGGTCATCTGTCTTATGAGGCCACTTTTGCTTTGTCCCAAAAGTGACCTCTTAATACAGGTTTGACTATTTATGATAACTAAGCAAATTAATGAGGAAGTATTACACTAGGTAAAATATACTAGAAGGTTTACTTCATGAATAAAGTAATCATGCATAGTTATTAAAACTATGTCACAGTATCCACTGTTCTTGCTCATTCGGAGAGGGAGGGGGGGGGGGGGGGGGGGGGGGGGCGTGAGGGCTCGGTATTGCCATGCATATTTCTTCTTCGATTTACGGCTTCTGGTATCTTTAAACATTTCTTGTAAAATATTACTATACTATAATTGTAGTTGCTACACATTTATTGTTAACTGAATTTTCATTCCCAGCTGACAAAAAATGTAAACAGCGCGTTATTTTGCAGATTGAAAGAAGATTTTTTTAGATATCAGTTTAATCATACCTGCATTGATATAGATTTATGGTGTTTAATGCCACATTCATTGATATAAGATTTATAGCCACAAATACACAGTGGTCTTTCATAACAGTTTATCTTTAAAATGTTAATAAATAGATATTGTATATTGAGAACATGTGCTAAATGAAGTCAAGTTTGTATTGGTGGAGGAAACTGGAGTTCCCGAAGAAATCCACCGATCTGCCACATGTCACTGACAAACTTTATCACATAATGTTGTATCGAGTACATGTCTCCATGAACGCGATTCGAACTCACAACTTTATTAGTAATAGGCACTGATGGCCAAGGTAGTTGTAAATCCAGCTACCATACGACCACGACAGCCTCTCGTTGTTAAGAATCTGCTAGTTTCGAAGGAGAAAAATGCATAAAACTCATTTAACTTGCTTGGAATATTTATGTGCATTGTTCGTTTATGTGATGTTTTTATCTATAAAATATAAAATTGTTATTTGAATGGAAATGCCTTTCATTATTGTTTGACAGGCAACAAACAAAATAGCAGTTCATTTTCAATTGAAATAATGTGCATGATTGCATTAGTATTTTGAAACTAGCTACATATTTTCTTGTTGTTTTTTCAAAAATAAATATGCATTTTGTTATTATTTCATACTGGGTTTTTTGTATATTTTTTTTTTATAAAACACCATTTAACACACCTGACAGAATTAATCAATAGCACAAAAGACTGAAATAATATGCGAACATATTTAAATAAATAAAAAACTGAATAAATTAATTTATATATTTGCTACACTGAGTACCATTTATATGTCTTCAATGAAGACTTCACAATGACTGCTAGACAAGAACAGCAATCAAATGTGGGTTTTGCATGAATTTCGTATTTGTTTTCTGTCTTGTACACGTATTACTCCCAATTCCCCATTTTTCACATTTAAATCATAATGATTGATATTTATAGGGGGACACAAGTATGAATAGCCTGACGTCTGAGACGTACATTAATCCATTATAGTAAACTTAAGCAGCAGATACCTCAAATAGGTTAACGGTGCTTAACGCCACTTTCAACAATATTTCAGATACATCGTGGCGGTTCTCAAATATGAGAGAAAACGTTACGAAATTTACTAGACAATAGGACAAAATATTTCTCGCGCGTAAAAAAAATATTCGTTTTTGCACAAACCACATATAATGATTTGATTCTGATAAAAACATAAAATGCCTGCAATAGTAAATAAGGAAAGCCAGTCTAAAAAAAGACATATAAACTTAGACCGCTTAATTCAGTATTAATAGGAGCTAAGTATTATTTTTCCACTCCTTATATTATTCAGATTTGCAGTACCAATAGAAAAGCAAGAAATAAAATGTCCATATTTAATCTTATAACAATGGATGAATTGATTGGCCCAGTCGTTGTTGCTGCTGTTGCTTTTGTTTTGGCAATAACCAATGGTTGTGTGGTAGTTGTTGGCCGTGTCGTTGTCGTCGGCGTCGTTGTTGTCGTCGGCGTCGTTGTTGTCGTCGGCGTTGTTGTTGTGGGGGTCGTTGTTGTTGGTTGAAGGAGAGCTGGAACAGTTACACGCCAGATGTCGACACGGTCTTTATAGAGGAATGAGTCAATTGTCGCATTGTGCTTCAGAGTTATGTACGACTGAGTGCTGGGTTCATACTTGGGCCATATCGGTGACGATGTGTTGCCGTTTGGGTTTCTGAAAAGGTTGAAATAAATCAGTAGTTTTAGTTAAATTATTTTCGGGTGTGTTCAATAAATAAAAATAAAACTGTATGAATGTTGATTCTATATTAAAAGTTTTTGAAAACAATTGTATTTTCTATTCACATCGAAGAAATTTGGAAAACTTTCTACAAACAGATGCCAATATAGATAGAGATACGAAAAGGGGTTCGTTATTTATAACCTTTAATTCACAGCTTAACCCCAGCCAATTAAGGATCATAATGATGTCCGTTGCTGGTTTTCGCTTTGTTGTATTTCGACAAAACTTCTTTCCTGGCTGGATCCATTAAAATTCATAAGTGACCTACACCCGTCACCAATTTCTAATCAATAACTATACAACTGTGCAGTGGGCTATTTAACAAAAGGTCACATGCATATGGGAGGATATCATAGCACCGATAGAAATGATTTCCGGTGATATTTTCGCGAAATAAATCCAGAAAATATGCACTTAATATTTTCAAAACGGACTATTCGTTCTTAATCTATGTTTAATATATTCGTTGTTAAAATATTTAGGAATAACAAATAACTCAATATATTCGCAAACGTTATAGGTTAACACGTCATGTATCTGACAACACCATCAAAACAATTTCTTGTATTGCTGTTATTGTTGAAAGGGGCGTTAAACACCATAACCCAAACCGTACCCCTGTATTGCTGTTAACATTTCGGATGTTTTAGCTCGTCATTGCAAATTGTAAAAATTAAATGCTTTCCATTGAGAACATGTTCTGCCTCCTTAAAGACATACAGGCCGTTATCTTAATAGAAGTTGCAAAAATTCTGTTGGATAGGTAGGTTAGGCAAACTTCGGAACTGCAGCCGATTCATAATTAATCATGTGTTAATGGCGATTTCACCAACAGATGATGCTAAACATTCCAATTATTTTCACTAATTACGACATTATTTCAAATTTTTTAAACCTGGCTTTTTGTTCAGAACATTTTATTAGTATAAAACATCGAATATTGGCAACTTTTAATATAAACAAACAATTCAATTCTGACAGCCTTTAATTTTGAACAAGTCCATAAAAAAGGTAAACATTTTCAGTTTTATAAGAACTTGGTATGTTTCCTGTCTATTACGATATTAAAAATTTGGGTAAATCATATACAATTTGAAACCTTCCTACCAATTCTAAAAATAAAATTTAAAAAAAAAAAAGTTTTTTGGTGGAAGTAGAACAGTACTGTTCTGTCTTTTTTTTATCTTTTCACATATATTACAATAAAGAAGTTGACATGAACATCTGAAATGTGGTTTGGTTTATGGTGTTTAACGCACATTTCAACAATATTTCAGCTATATCGTGGTGGTCAGTTTTATTGGTGGAGGAAACCGGAGTACACGAGGAAACCACCGACCTGTCGCAAGTCACTGACAAACTTTATCACATAATGTTGTGGATGAGCGGGATTCGAACTCACAACGTTAGTGATAGTAGGTACTGATTGCATAGGTAGTTGTAAATCCAACTACCATACGATCGCGACGACGACGCTCCCTCTCTGTGGTAAATCAAGTTTTGGAGACAAGACATAAAACATCATGAAGGAAGTTATGTCATCGCACCGATATATATTCTTAATTTAAAATGCAAAATCAATCTTTAGGTTATGAATATGTCGTGGTCTTTCTTGTTTTCAGTTAGTTCTGGTAAGATCAGAGGTGATTGTTCGTTTTGTTGATTTGATTTAATGATTTTTGGTGTTTAACGCCACTTTCAGCAGTATTTCAGCTATATCATGGCGACCAGTTTTAGTAGTGGAAGAAACCGGAGTACCCGGAGAGAACCACCAAGCATGGACAAGCAACTGGTAAGCTTTATCACTTGCGGCTGTGAGTCGAGTGCACCTTTTTTGTAATTTACAAAGCCGGGCGCGAACCCACGCCGTATTGGTGATAGGATTGTATGAGTTGATAGGTAATTCAACTCCCTAACTCATTGAGCCACCCGGGCCCCTCGTTTTGTTGATATTGTATTTGTGTGACTGATGACCATCACTGTTTAAACTTTCTTTTCATAAGCATGCGACAGTTCTGTCATCTGTTTACCTTGACCTACCACCTCGAAATTGACAGAGAGAGCTGGTTAAGAACGAAACTTTACGCCAAAAGAGATTATTTAAATTTTCCCATTTCGAACTTTCCATTTAGGTGCAGCAACATTCCACCAAAACATATAAAGTATGTATTTCTCATTTGTAACGATATCCTACAGCTTGTCGTTCCTATTATGATTCCTTGATATAGGGTTGTTGTTAACAAGGAGGTACCCGAAGAAAACCATCGACCTGTCGCAAGTCACTGACAAACTTTATCACATAATGTTGTACACCTTGCCCTGATCGAGATTCAAACTCACAACATCCGTGGTGATAGGCACTGCTTTCATAGGTAGTTGTAAATTCGAATACCATACGACCACGGCCACGACGGCCCCCTAATTGTTGTGTATAATAAAGGTATAAATTGAAACAGTTTGAAATAAGGTAAGCTTTATATAGCTAAATTCAACATACCCTGTTTTAATGAAATTCGTCCAGTAACTATTAATTGCAGCAGCAGTTGCTATAGCTTCTGTCGAAATATCTGGAAATATTGCTTGGAACATTTTTACTATGAATAAGTACGCCAATTCATCACCATCTATTGTTCCAGTAAGCCATTTAATTTCATTGCTGAAAGTGTCTAATGGAGATTTAGCTGCAAATAAGCATAAATATGTATTTTTATCCAAGTTGGTTTTCGAATGTTTAAGTAGCAATTCCGTCACGGGATAATAGTGGAAAAAATCTCCCATAATTCTCACCGCATTACGACTCTGTTCTGTCTCATCACTGCCTGTGTACTCGTCGCAAACAAGTTTTATAACACCATCCCTGACGTTTGTGTTTTGTATTCCCGGTAGTAAATTTATAATATATGGAATAAAATTATCACAAATCACGGCTTTAGGGATCTTTTCTGCTGTAAGGAACTTGTATCTAGCTTCCAGCGGAGCCAATTCCTGATAAGCTTTCAAAAAATGTTCATTCTCAACTAATGAGATTAAAACATCAACTGGAATCAAAGTCGTAAAGTCGGTTGTTTCCAAAATAAAATCATTATCAATAACGGGTCCAACGGAGTATCCGAAACGCTTATATGGTAAACTCATACTAGCGGTCGTTTCCAATTCTGTGGCAGACTTAGAAACCAGACAATCATAAATCTGTTGTGATGTAAAAGTATTCACATTTCCTGAATTGTCCTGACACATTTTACTAGCCAATAACTGTGCATACTGTGATGCGTCGTGCCAAAGGATATCCTTTGAATTGGAAAAAGTTGAGTGTACTAGAATTCGTTGGAAATTTCCCAAATTTTGAGGGTTTATCGCTTGTAAGCTCACTGAAATTGCACCAGCTTCGTAACCCGCAAGAGTTATTTTTGAAGGATCTCCACCGAACGATTTTATGTTAGCCTTTACCCATTCTATGGCCATTTTCTGGTCCCAGAGACCAAAATTTCCTGGAATTGTATCATCACCAGTAGAAAGGAAACCAAAAATCCCAACGCGATAGGCTACGCTTACGAATATTACATCTCCGTCCAAAGTAACGTCTGCTGCCGGGAGTAAACCTGTTTGACCGGTTTGGAACTCACCACCCATAAACCATATTATCACCGCTTTATTATTTTGGTCTGACGGGTGTCCGGGAACATATATATCGCATATTAGACAGTCTTCGCTTACATCAGTACTTGGGAGTGTCTCCATAACCTCTGGGCGAATAGTTTGAGTGCAAATTTTTCCTGGAAAAAGTGCACTCTTAGTATTATTCCACGGTTGCATGGGTTGTGGTTTCTTGAATCGTTGTGGAGGTTCTGCGTATGGCACTCCGTAGAAAACATGTAATATCTTATTATCATAGTGAGGTACTTGACTGCCTTGTATACGTCCCAGTGGTGTTGTAACTGTAACGAAGGCAGGCAGAGGGACACCATAGCAACTTAACAATATCGAAAGAAGTAAAAATATGTCAATACCGGAAATCATCTGAAAATAAAATATTTTATTATTTCAGAAAAAAAATGAGAAAAAGGTATAATGTTATAGCAATATCCCCAAACACATGTCGTAATGTTATCGACTTAAAAGATATTAAATAAAACCAAGTTATTCATTGTGTGGTAGGAAACTCAACAATACCACGGCTTGGAATGTTCTCAATAATAACTACATGCGGACGCGCGCTGAAGAAAAACATGACATCATGATACTGAAGAAGATTTGACACCGCTTCATCAGGAGGGTTATTTTTTGCATATAAATCAAGCCTTTTTATTTTTAAAAAAATCCGAGAATGTCATGTTGGGCGTGACACATATCTTGTGTCAAATACATCTACAGTAGTACTTAAGCTGTGACGCATATCTTGTGTCAAATACATCTACAGTAGTACTTAAACTGTGACACATATCTTGTGTCAAATACATCTACAGTAGTACTTAAGCTATGACACATATCTTGTGTCAAATACATCTACAGTAGTGCTTAAGCTGTGACACATATCTTGTGTCAAATACATCTACAGTAGTGCTTAAGGTGTGACACATATCTTGTGTCAAATACATCTACAGTAGTGCTTAAGCTGTGACACATATCTTGTGTCAAATACATCTACAGTAGTGCTTAAGCTGTGACACATATCTTGTGTCAAATACATCTACAGTAGTACTTAAGCTGTGACACATATCTTGTGTCAAATACATCTACAGTAGTACTTAAGCTGTGACACATATCTTGTGTCAAATACATCTACAGTAGTACTTAAGCTGTGACGCATATCTTGTGTCAAATACATCTACAGTAGTACTTAAGCTGTGACGCATATCTTGTGTCAAATACATCTACAGTAGTACTTAAGCTGTGACACATATCTTGTGTCAAATACATCTACAATAGTACTTAAGCAGTGATACATATCTTGTGTCAAATACATCTACAGTAGTACTTAAGCAGTGACACATATCTTGTGTCAAATACATCTACAGTAGTACTTAAGCTGTGACACATATCTTGTGTCAAATACATCTACAGTAGTACTTAAGCTGTGACACATATCTTGTGTCAAATACATCTACAGTAGTACTTAAGCTGTGACACATATCTTGTGTCAAATACATCTACAGTAGTACTTAAGCTGTGACACATATCTTGTGTCAAATACATCTACAGTAGTGCTTAAGCTGTGACACATATCTTGTGTCAAATACATCTACAGTAGTGCTTAAGCTGTGACACATATCTTGTGTCAAATACATCTACAGTAGTACTTAAGCTGTGACACATATCTTGTGTCAAATACATCTACAGTAGTACTTAAGCTGTGACACATATCTTGTGTCAAATACATCTACAGTAGTACTTAAGCTGTGACGCATATCTTGTGTCAAATACATCTAGAGTAGTACTTAAGCTGTGAAGCATATCTTGTGTCAAATACATCTACAGTAGTACTTAAGCTGTGACACATATCTTGTGTCAAATACATCTACAATAGTACTTAAGCAGTGATACATATCTTGTGTCAAATACATCTACAGTAGTACTTAAGCAGTGACACATATCTTGTGTCAAATACATCTACAGTAGTACTTAAGCTGTGACACATATCTTGTGTCAAATACATCTACAGTAGTACTTAAGCTGTGACACATAGCTTGTGTCAAATACATCGACAGTAGTACTTAAGCTGTGACACATATCTTGTGTCAAATACATCTACAGTAGTACTTAAGCTGTGACACATAGCTTGTGTCAAATACATCTACAGTAGTACTTAAGCTGTGACACATATCTTGTGTCAAATACATCTACAGTAGTACTTAAGCTGTGACACATATCTTGTGTCAAATACATCTACAGTAGTACTTAAGCTGTGACACATATCTTGTGTCAAATACATCTACAGTAGTACTTAAGCTGTGACACATATCTTGTGTCAAATACATCTACAGTAGTACTTAAGCTGTGACACATATCTTGTGTCAAATACATCTACAGTAGTACTTAAGCAGTGACACATATCTTGTGTCAAATACATATACAGTAGTACTTAAGCAGTGACACATATCTTGTGTCAAATACATCTACAGTAGTACTTAAGCAGTGACACATATCTTGTGTCAAATACATCTACAGTAGTACTTAAGCTGTGACACATATCTTGTGTCAAATACATTTACAGTAGTACTTAAGCAGTGACACATATCTTGTGTCAAATACATCTACAGTAGTACTTAAGCAGTGACACATATCTTGTGTCAAATACATCTACAGTAGTACTTAAGCTGTGACACATATCTTGTGTCAAATACATCTACAGTAGTACTTAAGCAGTGACACATATCTTGTGTCAAATACATCTACAGTAGTACTTAAGCAGTGACACATATCTTGTGTCAAATACATCTACAGTAGTACTTAAGCAGTGACACATATCTTGTGTCAAATACATCTACAGTAGTACTTAAGCTGTGACACATATCTTGTGTCAAATACATCTACAGTAGTACTTAAGCTGTGACACATATCTTGTGTCAAATACATCTACAGTAGTACTTAAGCAGTGACACATATCTTGTGTCAAATACATCTACAGTAGTACTTAAGCAGTGACACATATCTTGTGTCAAATACATCTACAGTAGTACTTAAGCTGTGACACATATCTTGTGTCAAATACATCTACAGTAGTACTTAAGCTGTGACGCATATCTTGTGTCAAATACATCTACAGTAGTACTTAAGCTGTGACGCATATCTTGTGTCAAATACATCTACAGTAGTACTTAAGCTGTGACGCATATCTTGTGTCAAATACATCTACAGTAGTACTTAAGCTGTGACACATATCTTGTGTCAAATACATCTACAATAGTACTTAAGCAGTGATACATATCTTGTGTCAAATACATCTACAGTAGTACTTAAGCAGTGACACATATCTTGTGTCAAATACATCTACAGTAGTACTTAAGCTGTGACACATATCTTGTGTCAAATACATCTACAGTAGTACTTAAGCTGTGACACATAGCTTGTGTCAAATACATCGACAGTAGTACTTAAGCTGTGACACATATCTTGTGTCAAATACATCTACAGTAGTACTTAAGCTGTGACACATAGCTTGTGTCAAATACATCTACAGTAGTACTTAAGCTGTGACACATATCTTGTGTCAAATACATCTACAGTAGTACTTAAGCTGTGACACATATCTTGTGTCAAATACATCTACAGTAGTACTTAAGCTGTGACACATATCTTGTGTCAAATACATCTACAGTAGTACTTAAGCTGTGACACATATCTTGTGTCAAATACATCTACAGTAGTACTTAAGCTGTGACACATATCTTGTGTCAAATACATCTACAGTAGTACTTAAGCAGTGACACATATCTTGTGTCAAATACATCTACAGTAGTACTTAAGCTGTGACACATATCTTGTGTCAAATACATCTACAGTAGTACTTAAGCAGTGACACATATCTTGTGTCAAATACATCTACAGTAGTACTTAAGCTGTGACACATATCTTGTGTCAAATACATCTACAGTAGTACTTAAGCAGTGACACATATCTTGTGTCAAATACATCTACAGTAGTACTTAAGCAGTGACACATATCTTGTGTCAAATACATCTACAGTAGTACTTAAGCTGTGACACATATCTTGTGTCAAATACATCTACAGTAGTACTTAAGCAGTGACACATATCTTGTGTCAAATACATCTACAGTAGTACTTAAGCAGTGACACATATCTTGTGTCAAATACATCTACAGTAGTACTTAAGCAGTGACACATATCTTGTGTCAAATACATCTACAGTAGTACTTAAGCTGTGACACATATCTTGTGTCAAATACATCTACAGTAGTACTTAAGCAGTGACACATATCTTGTGTCAAATACATCTACAGTAGTACTTAAGCTGTGACACATATCTTGTGTCAAATACATCTACAGTAGTACTTAAGCAGTGACACATATCTTGTGTCAAATACATCTACAGTAGTACTTAAGCTGTGACACATATCTTGTGTCAAATACATCTACAGTAGTACTTAAGCAGTGACACATATCTTGTGTCAAATACATCTACAGTAGTACTTAAGCTGTGACACATATCTTGTGTCAAATACATCTACAGTAGTACTTAAGCAGTGACACATATCTTGTGTCAAATACATCTACAGTAGTACTTAAGCAGTGACACATATCTTGTGTCAAATACATCTACAGTAGTACTTAAGCTGTGACACATATCTTGTGTCAAATACATCTACAGTAGTACTTAAGCAGTGACACATATCTTGTGTCAAATACATCTACAGTAGTACTTAAGCTGTGACACATATCTTGTGTCAAATACATCTACAGTAGTACTTAAGCAGTGACACATATCTTGTGTCAAATACATCTACAGTAGTACTTAAGCAGTGACACATATCTTGTGTCAAATACATCTACAGTAGTACTTAAGCTTTTTAATTTGTCCTACCCTCAGCATATTACGATGTCCATTATATTATTGTGTATAGCACTTTACTATTTCTAGCACAATACTGTGTCAATTCTTACTTTTAACATACAGTTGTTCAAATGTCCCTTTTGTCTGAATTAATGCCGCCGCATTTAGTAAAGGGGCCGTCGTGGTCGTGATCGCATAGTACATTTTTGTAGTTGGGTTTACAATTTGTCAGTGACTTGTGACAAGTCGGTGGTTTTCTGGTACTCCGGTTTCCTGCACCAATAAAACTGACCGCCACGATATAACTGAAATATTGTTAGAAGTGGCGTTAAACACCTTAAACCAAACTAACGACATATGTTGTGGTATATTTTTTTTTTACGTATGATTATTCAACGAGTTAATATTCGTTTTGTTGATATTGGTGGAATTGTGAGTGATCATCACTGTTTAAACTTTCTTTTATAATACCAACTTGAAACACCGGACGTAGAACTCGGGCACGCATGATTACAAATGTCCATGTACATCAATAGGAAGATTATTCATTTATTATAGTAGTCATGAACTTATAAGTAGTATCTTATAAACTGGAAACAATTACAAAATCTAAAATGCGAATTAATACAGGTTCAGTTAACCGTTTAGCAATTAACTAACAGAATAGCTGATGTGACCGAAGCGTGACAGGGTACACTGATAAACGTAACGTCCTTAGTCGGCATGATGCGGCCACATCATGTGTTACTACATGGTTGTGCTTAGTTACGGTAGATAGACGGAGGCTTTGTTTGTTAACCATGGAGGTTGGTTCTTAAAATGGTATCAATTCGGAATTTACTTTAGACTTTTTGAAAGAGAAAAAGAGTTTATGCTGCTTAACTATTTGCAAGCAAATTGTGGTTATTGTTCATGTTGATCTCTATATTTTAGCTATATAGAAGATTGTAGCTTTGGTTGTTTGTCGATGAAGCACAGACTTGACAGAACTTTGAAATCTTCAAGCTTCGGGCGTATTTTTCCATTTATTATCGTTGTTCTTGTATGATGCTAAAACTGAACTCTGATTAGATAAGATCGATGATTTTTTAAAGATTAAATATAATCAACAATAAACAGTTTTTTTTTTTGGACAGAAATAGAAATTTACCCAACATGTAGCCTAATAATAGTCTATAGATGAAATATATCATTTTTGCTCGCATGAATTTAGTCTTGCTTCCAAAACTTTAAAATGTGGGCGCACAATTTTGTAATTTCCTGTGCACAAATTTGAAACTTGTGTATACGGTTTTGAAACTTGTTCTCATGGCTTTGAAACCTGTGTACACGGCTTTGAAATGTGTGCGCACAACTCTGAAAATTACTCAGATTATCCTATCTTAGGTCATACCCAGTTTTCTCAACCAAGTAACAGGATTTGCAACATTCGTGAAAACCTTGAAGACCACACATGTTTGATCGGACTATAAATTATGCTTAATGACCAATACTTTTCATATAGATTAACACGACGGGTGTCACTAGTGGAGCAGGAACTCCTTACCCTTCTGAAACAACCGAGTTCACCCGCTGTTTTTGGACCCCCTTGTTGATCACGTTGCAATGTTTTCCACTGTGATGAGTGGAGAGTATTGAAACGTCATCAGATGATGTGTATCCGTATATTTGATACATGTGTTTTATTTAAAATTATATACAATAGTAATTATTTGATTTATTTATGAGGGTCTATTGGACGATTGGTTAGATCCAACAAGTAATACTCTTAAAATAAAAGGGGCCATCGTGGTCGTGATCGTATATATATATATTTATAACTACAAATCCAACTACATATGCAATCAGTGCCTATCACCACTAACGTTGTGGGTTCGAATCCCGCTCAGGTGATGTGCACTCGATACAACATTTTGTGATAAAATTTATCAGTGACTTGTGGCAGATCGGAAATTTTCTCCGGGTACTCCGGTTCCTTCCACCAATAAAACTGACCGCCACGATAATTCTGAAATATTGTTGAAAGTGACGTTAAACACCAAACCCCCTTAAATAAATATTTCATTATTATTATAATATTATTGATATTATAATATAAAGTCGTGCGCTTTTAAGTTTCATAGTTCGGCGCACATTATTTGAAGTTGCAGGCACCAGTTAAAAGGCTATGCGCATAATTTTCAGGGTTGTGCGCACAATATAAAGAGTCGTTCGCACAAAACAGAAAGTGTGTAAACATGATTCAGAGTTGCGCACCCACGTTTCAAACTCGTGCGCAAGTTTCAAAGTTTTGTGCCCAAGATTCAAAGTTGTTCGCATAAATTTCAATTATTGGCTCTCTTGTGTAATGTAAAGAAATAAACTTGGAACTTTTTAATTATCGTATAACCCTCTAGTCGAATCTGTGATAATAAAATTGAAACACAGCTAAACAAACAAAAATTGATTACGTCATTCAACTTTCAAAAGACAAATTTATAAAATGAATCAAGAGTCCCATATTTTCGGCATGTCGGTGGTTTTCTCCGGATACTCCGGTTTCCTACGCCAATAAAACTGACCGCCACGATATAACTGGAATATTGTTGAAAGTGGTGTTAAACACCATAACCCTAACACCATATTTTCGGTTCTCTGGTAATCTCGCATTGTCAATAAGTGTTATATTTCTGCTTAACACACTAAACGTGTCCCAATAAAACACTTACCTTGGTGTAACTCTGCTGTCTACATACAATATAAGATAATTTTGAGCTCAGGGTCTACCTGAGTGACCAGTATATAATTGAAGAGAATTATTGTATGTTTTCAAGGTTTCGCCATTTATAATTTCTTTATAGGTATTTTATAATGATGACACGCTGCTGGATTAATGTTTTCATTACGGTGATAAATCTATTGGATCCCATTGTTACCGGTTTGAATACCATCGAGTTCCATTCCACTAATTGATGGTATTTTAATTTTTAGAGCATGAAAAATGAGAGTATAATGACAAGGACATACGAATGATAAAAACTTTTGATACATTTTAATTTTCCACGCTTCATTATTGCGGTCAGATAATAAATAAGTGTGATTGATCTTGACCAGGGTCAGTAGTTATAAGATGTCTTTCAACTAGGTGTTTTAAGACGTCTTAAGATTAACCCTTTGGTTTACTAAATAGTTCAAAAATGTGGTGTTCATGACATGTCTCAAGTGATATATACACTGTCCATATTACCGAAGTCACATACCTATAGGTATATAATACATAATATAAACAATCATACCTATAGGTTTGGGTTTATGGTATTTAGTGCCACTTTCAACAATACTTCAGTTATATCGTGGTGGTCAGATTTATTGGTGAAGAAAACTGGAGAACACCATCGAACTGTCACAAGTCACTGACAAACTTTATCACTTAATGTATCGAGTACACCTCGCCATGAACGTCATACATATACTGTATAATACTTGTATAAGATAACGTGAATATAATCTTATCATCATGACAAATTATAATTTTCTCAGTTTCAAAGCTTCGTATATAAATTTTCCAAAATTGCACAGTTCTCCAATATCATTTAAACTTACTGTCATGAAAGGCTTACAATTTAAACATAGGTGTATTTTCCAATAATATTGTTTTTGTGAATTTGTTTTCTTAAACCTGAAAACGTCTGGTATTTAAAAACAAAATGAAACTCATCTTCAATATCATCTTTACACAATATACGATAACTATTTTGTCTGGACACAACTATTTTTCAGCTGCCCTCAACAATACAACCCTCAATAGAAGCCATCGGCTATAAAGAAAAAAAAAGGGGTATTCGGTTAAATGACTCTTCGAATGAATATCAAAATTGTACATCATATATACCGTAGAATTGTAAGAAAATGGACAGAACTTACAGAAAGCGAATCGCGAATAATTTGTGCACAAATGTTATAAACATTTTATTTACATATTTAACGAGGTTGGGAGGGGGAGAAAATGGGGTGTCAACTATAGCTTGGTGAATTACCCACCTTGATATTAGTAGTGTCGTTTCTGCATATCCAAAGTTTTCAAAACATTCCAAAAGTGAAAAGTTCTGGATCATATTATTTGCACACAAGCACCTTAATCTTTTATTTTTTTAAAAGAAACCCAAGGGTAAATATATCCCAGTCAATAGATGAGTTATGACTACAAAGCCTGATTTCTGTAATGTATTGTTTGTATGAGTGGGGGGTTGATTTACATAAATAAGACAGTAATAAAAAGATATGTACCAAATATTTATCATAACAGCTGTAACTGATTATCAATATTATGTTAAAAGCATTATCATACAATATGTGTTACTTTAAACAAAGAAGTGTACAAATACTGACTGTTCTATATTTCACCAAGGCCAATGGAAAACAATTCATTAATGAAATGTGACCAGTTGTACTTTGGTTATTTTATAAATCAGAAAAATCTGAATCCATTGATGTGTAAAATGGGCAGTCATCATTCTAGTTTTTAAGCTATAAGGCTCCTAAAAAAATGAAGTTTTGCACATTTTTTTTTATTTTGTAGTAAAAATCCAGGGTTTGCATTACTCATTGTAGTAAATACCCAGGATATGTATTACTCATTGTAGTAAACACTCAGGATATGTATTACTCATTGTAGTAAATACCCAGGATATGTATTACTCATTGTAGTAAACACCCAGGATATGTATTACTCATTGTAGTAAATACCCAGGATATGTATTACTCATTGTAGTAAACACTCAGGATATGTATTACTCATTGTAGTAAATACCCAGGATATGTATTACTCATTGTAGTAAACACTCAGGATATGTATTACTCATTGTAGTAAATACCCAGGATATGTATTACTCATTGTAGTAAACACCCAGGATATGTATTACTCATTGTAGTAAACACTCAGGATATGTATTACTCATTGTAGTAAATACCCAGGATATGTATTACTCATTGTAGTAAATACCCAGGATATGTATTACTCATTGTAGTAAACACTCAGGATATGTATTACTCATTGTAGTAAATACCCAGGATATGTATTACTCATTGTAGTAAATACCCAGGATATGTATTACTCATTGTAGTAAATACCCAGGATATGTATTACTCATTGTAGTAAACACTCAGGATATGTATTACTCATTGTAGTAAATACCCAGGATATGTATTACTCATTGTAGTAAACATTCAGGATATGTATTACTCATTGTAGTAAATACCCAGGATATGTATTACTCATTGTAGTAAACACTCAGGATATGCATTACTCATTGTAGTAAATACCCAGGATATGCATTACTCATTGTAGTAAATACCCAGGATATGTATTACTCATTGTAGTAAACACTCCGGTTTCCTCCACCAATAAAACTGACCGCCACGATATAACTGAAATATTGTTAGAAGTGGCGTTAAACACCTTAAACCAAACTAACGACATATGTTGTGGTATATTTTTTTTTTCGTATGATTATTCAACGAGTTAATATTCGTTTTGTTGATATTGGTGGAATTGTGAGTGATCATCACTGTTTAAACTTTCTTTTATAATACCAACTTGAAACACCGGACGTAGAACTCGGGCACGCATGATTACAAATGTCCATGTACATCAATAGGAAGATTATTCATTTATTATAGTAGTCATGAACTTATAAGTAGTATCTTATAAACTGGAAACAATTACAAAATCTAAAATGCGAATTAATACAGGTTCAGTTAACCGTTTAGCAATTAACTAACAGAATAGCTGATGTGACCGAAGCGTGACAGGGTACACTGATAAACGTAACGTCCTTAGTCGGCATGATGCGGCCACATCATGTGTTACTACATGGTTGTGCTTAGTTACGGTAGATAGACGGAGGCTTTGTTTGTTAACCATGGAGGTTGGTTCTTAAAATGGTATCAATTCGGAATTTACTTTAGACTTTTTGAAAGAGAAAAAGAGTTTATGCTGCTTAACTATTTGCAAGCAAATTGTGGTTATTGTTCATGTTGATCTCTATATTTTAGCTATATAGAAGATTGTAGCTTTGGTTGTTTGTCGATGAAGCACAGACTTGACAGAACTTTGAAATCTTCAAGCTTCGGGCGTATTTTTCCATTTATTATCGTTGTTCTTGTATGATGCTAAAACTGAACTCTGATTAGATAAGATCGATGATTTTTTAAAGATTAAATATAATCAACAATAAACAGGTTTTTTTTTTGGACAGAAATAGAAATTTACCCAACATGTAGCCTAATAATAGTCTATAGATGAAATATATCATTTTTGCTCGCATGAATTTAGTCTTGCTTCCAAAACTTTAAAATGTGGGCGCACAATTTTGTAATTTCCTGTGCACAAATTTGAAACTTGTGTATACGGTTTTGAAACTTGTTCTCATGGCTTTGAAACCTGTGTACACGGCTTTGAAATGTGTGCGCACAACTCTGAAAATTACTCAGATTATCCTATCTTAGGTCATACCCAGTTTTCTCAACCAAGTAACAGGATTTGCAACATTCGTGAAAACCTTGAAGACCACACATGTTTGATCGGACTATAAATTATGCTTAATGACCAATACTTTTCATATAGATTAACACGACGGGTGTCACTAGTGGAGCAGGAACTCCTTACCCTTCTGAAACAACCGAGTTCACCCGCTGTTTTTGGACCCCCTTGTTGATCACGTTGCAATGTTTTCCACTGTGATGAGTGGAGAGTATTGAAACGTCATCAGATGATGTGTATCCGTATATTTGATACATGTGTTTTATTTAAAATTATATACAATAGTAATTATTTGATTTATTTATGAGGGTCTATTGGACGATTGGTTAGATCCAACAAGTAATACTCTTAAAATAAAAGGGGCCATCGTGGTCGTGATCGTATATATATATATTTATAACTACAAATCCAACTACATATGCAATCAGTGCCTATCACCACTAACGTTGTGGGTTCGAATCCCGCTCAGGTGATGTGCACTCGATACAACATTTTGTGATAAAATTTATCAGTGACTTGTGGCAGATCGGAAATTTTCTCCGGGTACTCCGGTTCCTTCCACCAATAAAACTGACCGCCACGATAATTCTGAAATATTGTTGAAAGTGACGTTAAACACCAAACCCCCTTAAATAAATATTTCATTATTATTATAATATTATTGATATTATAATATAAAGTCGTGCGCTTTTAAGTTTCATAGTTCGGCGCACATTATTTGAAGTTGCAGGCACCAGTTAAAAGGCTATGCGCATAATTTTCAGGGTTGTGCGCACAATATAAAGAGTCGTTCGCACAAAACAGAAAGTGTGTAAACATGATTCAGAGTTGCGCACCCACGTTTCAAACTCGTGCGCAAGTTTCAAAGTTTTGTGCCCAAGATTCAAAGTTGTTCGCATAAATTTCAATTATTGGCTCTCTTGTGTAATGTAAAGAAATAAACTTGGAACTTTTTAATTATCGTATAACCCTCTAGTCGAATCTGTGATAATAAAATTGAAACACAGCTAAACAAACAAAAATTGATTACGTCATTCAACTTTCAAAAGACAAATTTATAAAATGAATCAAGAGTCCCATATTTTCGGCATGTCGGTGGTTTTCTCCGGGTACTCCGGTTTCCTACGCCAATAAAACTGACCGCCACGATATAACTGGAATATTGTTGAAAGTGGCGTTAAACACCATAACCCTAACACCATATTTTCGGTTCTCTGGTAATCTCGCATTGTCAATAAGTGTTATATTTCTGCTTAACACACTAAACGTGTCCCAATAAAACACTTACCTTGGTGTAACTCTGTTGTCTACATACAATATAAGATAATTTTGAGCTCAGGGTCTACCTGAGTGACCAATATATAATTGAAGAGAATTATTGTATGTTTTCAACGTTTCGCCATTTATAATTTCTTTATAGGTATTTTATAATGATGACACGCTGCTGGATTAATGTTTTCATTACGGTGATAAATCTATTGGATCCCATTGTTACCTGTTTGAATACCATCGAGTTCCATTCCACTAATTGATGGTATTTTAATTTTTAGAGCATGAAAAATGAGAGTATAATGACAAGGACATACGAATGATAAAAACTTTTGATACATTTTAATTTTCCACGCTTCATTATTGCGGTCAGATAATAAATAAGTGTGATTGATCTTGACCAGGGTCAGTAGTTATAAGATGTCTTTCAACTAGGTGTTTTAAGACGTCTTAAGATTAACCCTTTGGTTTACTAAATAGTTCAAAAATGTGGTGTTCATGACATGTCTCAAGTGATATATACACTGTCCATATTACCGAAGTCACATACCTATAGGTATATAATACATAATATAAACAATCATACCTATAGGTTTGGGTTTATGGTATTTAGTGCCACTTTCAACAATACTTCAGTTATATCGTGGTGGTCAGATTTATTGGTGAAGAAAACTGGAGAACACCATCGAACTGTCACAAGTCACTGACAAACTTTATCACTTAATGTATCGAGTACACCTCGCCATGAACGTCATACATATACTGTATAATACTTGTATAAGATAACGTGAATATAATCTTATCATCATGACAAATTATAATTTTCTCAGTTTCAAAGCTTCGTATATAAATTTTCCAAAATTGCACAGTTCTCCAATATCATTTAAACTTACTGTCATGAAAGGCTTACAATTTAAACATAGGTGTATTTTCCAATAATATTGTTTTTGTGAATTTGTTTTCTTAAACCTGAAAACGTCTGGTATTTTAAAACAAAATGAAACTCATCTTCAATATCATCTTTACACAATATACGATAACTATTTTGTCTGGACACAACTATTTTGCAGCTGCCCTCAACAATACAACCCTCAATAGAAGCCATCGGCTATAAAGAAAAAAAAGGGGGTATTCGGTTAAATGACTCTTCGAATGAATATCAAAATTGTACATCATATATACCGTAGAATTGTAAGAAAATGGACAGAATCGCGAATAATTTGTGCACAAATGTTATAAACATTTTATTTACATATTTAACGAGGTTGGGAGGGGGAGAAAATGGGGTGTCAACTATAGCTTGGTGAATTACCCACCTTGATATTAGTAGTGTCGTTTCTGCATATCCAAGGTTTTCAAAACATTCCAAAAGTGAAAAGTTCTGGATCATATTATTTGCACACAAGCACCTTAATCTTTTATTTTTTTAAAAGAAACCCAAGGGTAAATATATCCCAGTCAATCGATGAGTTATGACTACAAAGCCTGATTTCTGTAATGTATTGTTTGTATGAGTGGGGGGTTGATTTACATAAATAAGACAGTAATAAAAAGATATGTACCAAATATTTATCATAACAGCTGTAACTGATTATCAATATTATGTTAAAAGCATTATCATACAATATGTGTTACTTTAAACAAAGAAGTGTACAAATACTGACTGTTCTATATTTCACCAAGGCCAATGGAAAACAATTCATTAATGAAATGTGACCAGTTGTACTTTGGTTATTTTGTAAATCAGAAAAATCTGAATCCATTGATGTGTAAAATGGGCAGTCATCATTCTAGTTTTTAAGCTATAAGGCTCCTAAAAAAATTAAGTTTTGCACATTTTTTTTTATTTTGTAGTAAATATCCAGGGTTTGTATTACTCATTGTAGTAAACACTCAGGATATGCATTACTCATTGTAGTAAATACCCAGGATATGTATTACTCATTGTAGTAAACATTCAGGATATGCATTACTCATTGTAGTAAATACCAGGGATATGTATTACTCATTGTAGTAAATACCCAGGATATGTATTACTCATTGTAGTAAACATTCAGGATCTGCATTACTCATTGTAGTAAATACCAGGGATATGTATTACTCATTGTAGTAAACACCTGGGGTATGCATTACTCATTGTAGTAAATACCCAGGATATGTATTACTCATTGTAGTAAACACCCAGGATATGTATTACTCATTGTAGTAAATACCAGGGGTATGCATTACTCATTGTAGTAAATACCCAGGATATGTATTACTCATTGTAGTAAACACCCAGGATATGTATTACTCATTGTAGTAAATACCAGGGATATGTATTACTCATTGTAGTAAACACCTGGGGTATGTATTACTCATTTTAGTAAACACCAGGATATGTATTATGCATTGTAGTAAACACCCAGGATATGTATTACTCATTGTAGTAAACACTCAGGATATGTATTACTCATTGTACTAAACACCCAGGATATGTATTACTCATTGTAGTAAACACCCAGGATATGTATTACTCATTGTAGTAAACACCCAGGATATGTATTACTCATTGTACTAAACACCCAGGATATGTATTACTCATTGTAGTAAACACCCAGGATATGTATTACTCATTGTAGTAAACACCCAGGATATGTATTACTCATTGTAGTAAACACCAGGGATATGCATTACTCATTGTAGTAAATATGTGTGATGTGCATTATCTATATATATTTATCAAATATAGACTTTTTATGAGGTCAATATGTTATATATGGATCTGTTAGGATTATATTAGACGAGAGTAAAAAGTCCTTAATTTTTATATTACATATGTAATGTATAACTGGTGTCATTGAAAATAAAATATTAACACATCATTATTTTATTGTTTAAGAACACAATAAAACTAGAAAATTGTTTACTACAGGTGGAGTGTAAACGCGGTCCGGAACGGACAATATCCGGATCTAAATTTAGTATTCTAATATGACGTCCTTCAAACGCTTTGAGTCCAAACCCGTGGTAAAAATAATATTTATCTATGACCGATTACGTCATAGATGGACATGGTCTGTGCTTTATAAGCGGCTGTTCCATGACACTCCCCTGTTAAAGGTACACAATGATAAGTATACAATACACAAAATAACTAAACATTCGTGTATTGGAAATCGGCTCAGGCGATATAGAAAACAGACAGGGAATATAAACCCACATCCCTTGTGAAGATCCCGAATAACATATAGTATTCTTGCATATCCCTGGGCCTAAAAATCACACAAATTAAAATTCCGCGAAATGTTGTTGACGATTTTGGCACGTAAACAACATGACGTTATATGAAGACTTCAAGTTTAGAACATAAAGATCCGGACGTTTTTTGGCTTCGTGTACGCCTCCTTGTCGAAGTGGAATTTGTAGTATTTTCCCTTTCTTTTGAATTGATGTTCATGAATGACAACATTTAGTAATCTCAAAACATATTTGTCATCGGCATGAAACACCTTTTCGGTTGTCATTTCAAACATCTTTGGAAAAAAACCGGAATATTATTGTAACATTTCAGTCGGATCAATTAACGGAACAGCCAAAAACACTGGATGACCTAGGCTGCTTCGATATGAAAATGTTCCGTAATTGTCCTATTAGAATCGAAATAATTACCGGTAACCACATATGTATATCGTTTTTACCACGGGTTGTCACTTTATGCCTTCATTTTACCCCTCGCTACCGCTCGTTGTAAAATATTCGGCATACAAGATTGGGAAGACAAATGGCAAATGAGTTTCAACGCCAAGAAATGCCAAGTCATTCGAATAACACCTAAGAACAGACCACCACTGCCAACAACTTACAAACTACATGGACACACATTAGATACAGTAGACGCAAGTAAATACCTAGGTGTCACCATCTCTAACAACCTCACCTGGGACAGGCACATAGACAATACAATTGGCAAAGGCAACAAAACATTGGGATTTATTCGACGCAACTTAAAAGACTGCACCAAACCAGTGAAATCAGCAGCATATACATCCATGGTGAGACCAACAATGGAGTATGCAAGCTCAGTATGGGACCCGACAAACCGGAAAAAGATTGGCAACCTTGAAAAAGTACAGAAAAGAGCAGCAAGATTCGTTTTCAATAATTACACAGACCGAACACCTGGCTGTGTTACTAAAATGGTAGAATCCTTGAAGTGGGAAAAATTAGAAGAAAGGAGAAAGTCTAATAGACTATGCATGCTGTATAAAATCAAAAATGGATTAATTGATATAGACAGCCACCAATATATCCAAGCCAATAACAGCAGGACTAGAGGCAAAGATCGCCTTTATCAAGAAAGAACGAGCAGTGAGGCCTTCGGAAATTCGTTCTTCCCCAAGACCATCAGGGACTGGAACCAACTGCCAGCTAATACAACTCCGGCCAACACAGTAGAGGGATTCAGGAGCGCCCTCAAGGCGCATCCTGACAGCAACTAGACCAGCTCCCACCTGTATATAGTTTTACCTGTAAATAGTCGGTAGAAGGCTGCTGTGTTGCCCGACACTGCGCAAAGTTTTCGCGGAACCTTATACATTCACGTGTGAATCCGGTTCCTAAATTGGAAGAAGAAGAAGAAGAAGAAGAAAGTGCCAACCCGTGGTAAAAACAATATAAATATATGGCTACCGATAATTATTTCTTAAACATAGTGTCAATATACTTAAAAATAGAAACATAGTGTCAATATTTTTGTTAAATAGAAATAAGACGTCTGTCGCCCACAAATCATAAAATATTTTGTGGGTGACATCCCGGTTCATAAACGGCCATTAGGCCCGAAGTGCCATGAACTATTTGTTAAATATATATATATATATAGAGGGTTTGGGTTAGTGTTTAACACCACTTTCAACAATATTTCAGTTATATCATGGCAGTCAGTTTTATTGGTGGAGGAAACAGGAGTATCCAGGGAAAACAACCAAGTTGCAAGTCACTGACAAACTACATCACATAATGTTGTATCAAGTACACCTCCTGACAAGCAGGATTCGAACTCACAGCTTTAGTGGTGATAGGCACCAATTGCACATGTAGAATCCAACTACCATACAATCACGACCATGATGGCCCCTGGACACCACTATACGCAAACAAACACAAATAACATAAATAAGACAAGAGCCCTCCTACAAACAGATGGGGAAAAAGACGTACCGCACATCGTTCTTATGTTGAAATCGTAACTGACATCACAATACGGAATTAAGAACGTAAAGACACATAATAGGACATAATGAAGAATATTAACCCAACTTCTTAAAACAAGGGCAAACTCACAGAGATATAGACAAACAAAACAAAAACATCCTGACTACACCAAAAAACAGGGAGAATTCAGGTGCTCGTGAAGAGCAAGCAGTACCTGCTTCTTATAAGAAATCGACTGTGTTACTTATACATATAGTTAGGACTGGTAGAAGTCTTGTCAGTGATAGAGGAAATAACAAATCTGCACAAGAGGAAAAAGATGGATTGTCGATTGAGATATTGATATTTCGTAACCATCAACCAAAGTTGGATTTACATCTACTTATACACTCAGTCTCTATAATTACTCA
Organism: Bathymodiolus septemdierum; assembly: GCA_963383655.1. Classification (NCBI taxonomy): domain Eukaryota; kingdom Metazoa; phylum Mollusca; class Bivalvia; order Mytilida; family Modiolidae; genus Bathymodiolus; species Bathymodiolus septemdierum. The sequence continues at coordinate 22,942,667 of OY726522.1, read as the reverse complement.
AATCTGAGAGTTTGACACCCACCCATGGTGAGATGTACTTGATACAGCCTTGTATGATAGTTTGTCAATAATATACAGAATGGCAGTGGTTTTCTACAGATAGTCTGTTTTCCGTCACTGATAAAACTGAATGACCACCAATACCTTTATCTTATTATTAGATGACAACAAATATTTATCAATATCACTTATCTGGTATAAACTTAATACCATATTTGCTTCTGAAAAGATATAACCCGACGATAAATGAAAGATGACATTTAAATAAGATCAAAATGCACCTTTCCCAAAGATGTTTGTCATCAATATGCATATTTTTAATTACACTTTTGCCTTTTACCTTATCTGTCCCAATTGTCCTATAATAAAATAAAGACAAAAAAAGTGCCTTTACTCACAGAACAATTATTTTCATAATGCAGCACAATTTGATATATCTTAAAATGCTGATAATGAAACAGGCACAATCAAAATGTCGCCTGATTTTAATGGTATAAAGAGTTTTTTGGAATAGGTTAAAGTGAAACCGGTCACTGAAATTTTACAATATGTACACATCTATGTTCAGGCAGATGTGCAGTCGATTTTGAAAGTTATCTAAAAATCCTTGCAGAAGGAGAAGCAATCAAAGGGTTATGGTGTTTAATGCCACTTTCAACAATATTTCAGTTATATCATGACAGTCAGTTTTATTGGTGAAGGAAACTGTAGTACCGGAGAAAACCACCAACCTACCGCAAGTCACTGACAAACTTGATCACATGATGTTGTATTAACTACACCTTGTCATGAAAGCGGTTCAATATCACAACTTTAGTGGTGATATGCACAAATTGCATAGATAATCAACTACTGTATGATCATGACCACAGCAGCCCCTGAGAGAAACAATAAAAAAAAAATGCTATGTATTTTAATATCAGGAAAATAATTACTATCTAGAAAGAAAGGTATATGCATACCTGTATGTGGAACAAATCATGGCAAGTAAGGTAAGGAGGAAAATCTTGATAGCAGCATACAAGATCATTTACTGTATTTTTTTCCATGCAGGAAATACAACATATTGGATAATTTCAAAATCTGTGTGAATGAAATTTTTAATTCATAAAATTGAAATTATTACAATTGATCACATATAATCTGGTGTTTTTTTATCCTTCTGTATTTGGTTGTTCCCCTGTATCAGTGTTCCGACTTGAGACAAATTTATTACAGTATTCTTGTATTTCTGGAAAATAAAATAGACAAATATGATTGTTACTCTACTCACAAATAACAGACTTGGTATGAATTAATTTTACACTTTAGATTGATTGATTGATTGATTGATTGATTGGTGCTTAACGCCAACATTAGCAATATTTCAGCTATATCGTGGCGTTTTACACTTTATTAATTCTACATACATTGACATGGAATTCATGGGTACAGTATAGACCAGTGATGAAGTAACGGACCGACCAACACCTCAATTCAGTCCAAGAAAGTCGTCATCAAAATACATAATGAATCAAATGGATTGCAATATATGCTATCTTACCATTTTCATACATGAAACATAGCAAAAACACTCTGTGACATCGAGCAACTGTTGAAAAATGCAAGGAAACTTGCTGCATTTTGTTTTTCAACCTTCAAAAGACAACTTCTTTGCCTGACTCACACAGTAGTGTGAATCCTGTTATCATAGTTAAAATGATTTATTTTAAATACATGTAGCATGTGTCTGATCTTTTTACACTCATTGATGGTGAAGCAGCAAATATCAAAGTGTCATTAGTTTGACCTGATGAACTCATGATCTACCACACTCAAGATGAACTCATGATCTATCACACTCAAGATCAGCATATTAACTCATTCACCAAGGCGGTTTATAAAGAATTATGAAAATATGTCAAGATGATCTAAGAACATGAAAACATAAAACTAATTCATTTTTTTTATCGTTCCATGATTATTGTTTTACATACAAACAAAACTTTTTGAAGATAAAAGCAGGTTAGGCCATGAAAACCAGTTGAAAACAGGAAACAAGATTTTTACACTTCAATGACCATCTAAGTTTGTTGTGAAAATAAACTTACTGTTTATAATATCAATAAAAGCCTTTGTAGCAGGAGAATCAGGCACAGTTGTTAAAAATGACTTCCCTTCATCACAACATTTACCTAAATTAAAAAGAGAATCAAACTGTTGTTAAAAATGACTTCCCTTCATCATAACATTTACCTAAATTAAAAAGAGAATCAAACTGTTGTTAAAAATGACTTCCCTTCATCACAACATTTACCTAAATTAAAAGAGAATCAAACTGTTGTTAAAAATGACTTTCCTTCATCACAACATTTACCTAAATTAAAAAGAGAATCAAACAGTTGTTAAAAATGACTTCCCATCATCACAACATTTACCTAAATTAAAAAGAGAATCAAACAGTTATTAAAAATTACTTCCCTTCATCACAACATTTACCTAAATTAAAAAGAGAATCAAACAGTTGTTAAAAATTACTTCCCTTCATCACAACATTTACCTAAATTAAAAAGAGAATCAAACAGTTGTTAAAAATTACTTCCCTTCATCACAACATTTACCTAAATTAAAAAGAGAATCAAACAGTTGTTAAAAATGACTTCCCATCATCACAACATTTACCTAAATTAACAAGAGAATCAAACAGTTGTTAAAAATGACTTCCCATCATCACAACATTTACCTAAATTAAAAAGAGAATCAAACTGTTGTTAGAAATAACTTCCTTAATCACAAAATTTACCTAAATTAAAAAGAGAATCAAACTGTTGCTAAAAATAACTTCCCTTCATCACAACATTTACCTATATTAAAAAAAGAATCAAACTGTTGCTAAAAATGACTTCCCTTCATCACAACATTTACCTAAATTAAAAAGAGAATCAAACAGTTGTTAAAAATTACTTCCCATCATCACAACATTTACCTAAATTAAAACGAGAATCAAACAGTTGTTAAAAATGACTTCCCTTCATCACAACATTTACCTAAATTAAAAAGAGAATCAAACTGTTGTTAAAAATGACTTCCCTTCATCATAACATTTACCTAAATCAAAAAGAGAATCAAACAGTTGTTAAAAAATTACTTCCCTTCATCACAACATTTACCTAAATTTAAAAAAAAAGAGAATCAAACAGTTGTTAAAAATTACTTTCCTTCATCACAACATTTACCTAAATTAAAAAGAGAATCAAACTGTTGTTAAAAATGACTTCCCTTCATCACAACATTTGCCTAAATTAAAAAGAGAATCAAACAGTTGTTAAAAATGACTTCCCATCATCACAACATTTACCTAAATTAAAAAGAGAATCAAACAGTTGTTAAAAATGACTTCCCATCATCACAACATTTACCTAAATTAAAAAGAGAATCAAACTGTTGTTAGAAATAACTTCCTTAATCACAAAATTTACCTAAATTAAAAAGAGAATCAAACTGTTGTTAAAAATGACTTCCTTTCATCACAACATTTACCTATATTAAAAAAAGAATCAAATTGTTGCTAAAAATGACTTCCCTTCATCACAACATTTACCTAAATTAAAAAGAGAATCAAACCGTTGTTAAAAATGACTTCCCTTCATCACAACATTTACCTAAATTAAAAAGAGAATCAAACTGTTGTTAAAAATGACTTCCCTTCATCATAACATTTACCTAAATTAAAAAGAGAATCAAACAGTTGTTAAAAAATTACTTCCCTTCATCACAACATTTACCTAAATTAAAAAAAAAAGAGAATCAAACAGTTGTTAAAAATTACTTCCCTTCATCACAACATTTACCTAAATTAAAAAGAGAATCAAACAGTTGTTAAAAATGACTTCCTTTCATCACAACATTTGCCTAAATTAAAAAGAGAATCAAACAGTTGTTAAAAATGACTTCCCATCATCACAACATTTACCTAAATTAACAAGAGAATCAAACAGTTGTTAAAAATGACTTCCCATCATCACAACATTTACCTAAATTAAAAAGAGAATCAAACTGTTGTTAGAAATAACTTCCTTAATCACAAAATTTACCTAAATTAAAAAGAGAATCAAACTGTTGTTAAAAATAACTTCCCTTCATCACAACATTTACCTATATTAAAAAAAGAATCAAACTGTTGCTAAAAATGACTTCCCTTCATCACAACATTTACCTAAATTAAAAAGAGAATCAAACTGTTGTTAAAAATGACTTCCCTTCATCACAACATTTACCTAAATTAAAAGAGAATCAAACTGTTGTTAAAAATGACTTTCCTTCATCACAACATTTACCTAAATTAAAAAGAGAATCAAACAGTTGTTAAAAATGACTTCCCATCATCACAACATTTACCTAAATTAAAAAGAGAATCAAACAGTTATTAAAAATTACTTCCCTTCATCACAACATTTACCTAAATTAAAAAGAGAATCAAACAGTTGTTAAAAATTACTTCCCTTCATCACAACATTTACCTAAATTAAAAAGAGAATCAAACAGTTGTTAAAAATTACTTCCCTTCATCACAACATTTACCTAAATTAAAAAGAGAATCAAACAGTTGTTAAAAATGACTTCCCATCATCACAACATTTACCTAAATTAACAAGAGAATCAAACAGTTGTTAAAAATGACTTCCCATCATCACAACATTTACCTAAATTAAAAAGAGAATCAAACTGTTGTTAGAAATAACTTCCTTAATCACAAAATTTACCTAAATTAAAAAGAGAATCAAACTGTTGCTAAAAATAACTTCCCTTCATCACAACATTTACCTATATTAAAAAAAGAATCAAACTGTTGCTAAAAATGACTTCCCTTCATCACAACATTTACCTAAATTAAAAAGAGAATCAAACAGTTGTTAAAAATTACTTCCCATCATCACAACATTTACCTAAATTAAAACGAGAATCAAACAGTTGTTAAAAATGACTTCCCTTCATCACAACATTTACCTAAATTAAAAAGAGAATCAAACTGTTGTTAAAAATGACTTCCCTTCATCATAACATTTACCTAAATCAAAAAGAGAATCAAACAGTTGTTAAAAAATTACTTCCCTTCATCACAACATTTACCTAAATTTAAAAAAAAAGAGAATCAAACAGTTGTTAAAAATTACTTTCCTTCATCACAACATTTACCTAAATTAAAAAGAGAATCAAACTGTTGTTAAAAATGACTTCCCTTCATCACAACATTTGCCTAAATTAAAAAGAGAATCAAACAGTTGTTAAAAATGACTTCCCATCATCACAACATTTACCTAAATTAAAAAGAGAATCAAACAGTTGTTAAAAATGACTTCCCATCATCACAACATTTACCTAAATTAAAAAGAGAATCAAACTGTTGTTAGAAATAACTTCCTTAATCACAAAATTTACCTAAATTAAAAAGAGAATCAAACTGTTGTTAAAAATGACTTCCTTTCATCACAACATTTACCTATATTAAAAAAAGAATCAAATTGTTGCTAAAAATGACTTCCCTTCATCACAACATTTACCTAAATTAAAAAGAGAATCAAACCGTTGTTAAAAATGACTTCCCTTCATCACAACATTTACCTAAATTAAAAAGAGAATCAAACTGTTGTTAAAAATGACTTCCCTTCATCATAACATTTACCTAAATTAAAAAGAGAATCAAACAGTTGTTAAAAAATTACTTCCCTTCATCACAACATTTACCTAAATTAAAAAAAAAAGAGAATCAAACAGTTGTTAAAAATTACTTCCCTTCATCACAACATTTACCTAAATTAAAAAGAGAATCAAACAGTTGTTAAAAATGACTTCCTTTCATCACAACATTTGCCTAAATTAAAAAGAGAATCAAACAGTTGTTAAAAATGACTTCCCATCATCACAACATTTACCTAAATTAACAAGAGAATCAAACAGTTGTTAAAAATGACTTCCCATCATCACAACATTTACCTAAATTAAAAAGAGAATCAAACTGTTGTTAGAAATAACTTCCTTAATCACAAAATTTAGCTAAATTAAAAAGAGAATCAAACTGTTGTTAAAAATAACTTCCCTTCATCACAACATTTACCTATATTAAAAAAAGAATCAAACTGTTGCTAAAAATGACTTCCCTTCATCACAACATTTACCTAAATGAAAAAGAGAATCAAACTGTTGCTAAAAATATCTTCCCTTCATCACAACATTTACCTAAATTAAGTAGAGGCTCAGTGGGCTGAGCCTGTGTCGCTCACCTTTCATTCTGCTTTGAGGAAATTTAATACAGAACCTTCCATAGGTGTTTCCCACCAAATATCAGTTCATTTTGGCAAAGCAGTTTCAGATAAGAAAATTTTTAGAAATTGACCAATCTAAAACAGGAATTGCTTGTGGCAGCCATGTTTGTAAATGGATCAAAACGAAATGAGTATTCTCTATAAAGGATCTTCCATGGATGCTTCTTACCAAGTTTCATATCATTTGGCCAAGTGGCTTCAGAGGAAAAGCTGTTTTAGAAATTGACCAATAAGAAACAAGACTTGCCTGTGGCAGCCATATTTGTTAATTGATAGGGACGAAATGAGTAATCTTTACAGAGGACCTCCATAGATGCATCCTACCAAGTTTCGGTTCATTTGGCCAAGCGTTTCAGAGAAGATTTTTAGAAATCGACCAATCAGAAATAAGAATTGCCTGTGGTGGCCATGTCTGTTAATGGATCGGGACGAAATGAGTAATCATTACAGAGAACCTCCCATAGATGCATCCTACAAAGTTTCGGTACGTTTGGCCAAGCAGTTTCAGAGGAAAATATTTTTAAAAATAGGCCAATCAGAAACAAGAATTGCCTGTGACGGCCATGTTTGTTAACGGATCAGAACGACATAGGCAATCACAACAGGATTTTCCATAGATGCTTCCTACCAAGTTTCGGTACATTTGGCCAAACAGTTTCAGAGGAGAAGAATTTTTAAAATCAGCCAATCAGAAACAAGAATCGCCTGTGGCAGCCATGTTTGTTAATGGATCGGGACGGAATGAGCAATCTTTATAGAGGACCTTCCATAGATGCTTCCTACCAAGTTTCGGTTCATTTGGCCAAACGGTTACAGAAGAGAAGAATTTTTAAAATCAGCCAATCAGAAACAAGAATCGCCTATGGCAGCCATGTTTGATAACGGATCGGAACGAAATGAGGACCTTCCATAGATGCTTCCTACTAAGTTTCAGTTCATTTGGCCAAGGGGTTTTAGAGGCATATTTATCTGTAATTCAATTCATAGCTAACTGTATTTTACTAATATTTATATTTAAATTAGAGTTATCTCCCTTTCCACAGAAAAACGGTTTTTTTTTTCAGAAAGCATACAATCATAAACATGAATTGCCTGTGGCAGCCATGTTTGTTAATGGATCGGGACGAAATTAGCAATCTTTATAGAGGACCTTCCATAGATGCTTCCTACCAAGTTTCAGTTCATTTGGCTGAGGGGTTTCCGAGGAGAAGATTAAAATGTGAAAAGTTAACGGACGACGGATGCCAAGTGATGGCAATGTGAGCTAAAAAGAGAATCAAACTGTTGTTAGAAATAACTTACTTAATCACAAAATTAGAATTTTAGAAAATTTTGAAGTGACATACTTTCACCATAATATTTACTATGCAATCAGTGCCTATCACCACTAACGTTGTGAGTTTGAATCCCGCTCAGGCGAGGTGTACTCGGTACAACATTAAGTGATAAAGCTTGTGAGTGACTTGCGACAGGTCGGTGGTTTTCTCCGGGTACTCCTGTTTCCTCCACTAATAAAACTGACAACCACAATATAACTGAAATATTGTTGAAAGTGGAGTTAAACACCACAACTCCTAACCCCTATATATACTAGTAATATATACACCAGATAAAACCCAAAAAAAGAAAATCTTTAAAGTATACCGAAACTTTAGATTTATGTTGGACGGATACTAACACACTATTTGATATGGAAATATTACTCTAATTATCCCATTTGGACCTACAATATCACATGTGGCTTATCACTATTATAAAAGACAGTAGGATAAATTATATATACATTGTAATGGGATACAACTGTTGTCTTGTATTTGGCATGAAACAACATACTGCACAATACAATGTTCAAGTATTTTACAGTATTATCTCTGTGCCTTTGGTTAGAGTGGCCCTATAAGAGGGGTGGCCTTTGGTTAGAGTGGCCCTATAAGAGGGGTGGCCTTTGGTTAGAGTGGCCCTATAAGAGGGGTGGCCTTTGGTTAGAGTGGCCCTATAAGAGGGGTGGCCTTTGGTTAGAGTGGCCCTATAAGAGGGGTGGCCTTTGGTTAGAGTGGCCCTATAAGAGGGGTGGCCTTTAGTTAGAGTGGCCTGATAAGAGGGTAGGCCTTTGGTTATAGTGGCCCTATAAGAGGGGTGGCCTTTGGTTAGAGTGGCTCTATAAGAGGGGTGGCCTTTGGTTAGAGTGGCCTGATAAGAGGGTAGGCCTTTGGTTATAGTGGCCCTATAAGAGGGGTGGCCTTTGGTTAGAGTGGCCCTATAAGAGGGGTGGCCTTTGGTTAGAGTGGCCCTATAAGAGGGGTGGCCTTTAGTTAGAGTGGCCTGATAAGAGGGTAGGCCTTTGGTTATAGTGGCCCTATAAGAGGGGTGGCCTTTGGTTATAGTGGCCCTATAAATGGGGTGGACTTTAGTTAGAGTGGCCTTATATGAAGGGTGGCCTTATAAGAAGGGTGGTCTTTGGTTAGAGTGGCCCTATAAGAGGGGTGGCCTTTAGTTAGAATGGCTTTCTATGAAGGGTGGCCTTTGGTTAGAGTGGCCCTATAAGAGGGGTGGCCTTTGGTTAGAGTGGCCTGCTAAGAGGGGTGGCCTTTGGTTAGAGTGGCTCTATAAAAGGGGTGGTCTTTGGTTAGAGTGGCTCTATAAATGGGGTGGCCTTTGGCTTTAGAGTAGCATGATAAAAGGTGTTGCTTTTGGTTAGAATGGCCCTATAAGAGGGGAACTACTGTCTTTCTTCTTCAAAATATAATAATCCATAATAATGTATGATATACTATATACAGAGAGTTTGTCCCTCAGGTTTAATGCAACCTTAATAGATTGTTTACATTTGCTACACAACTAGCTATACATACCTATTCTGGGATCTAAAGGAAGCCTTCCTAAAAATGACACATCAAGGTCGGCTGCCATTTTTTCACCACCTCCAGTTGTGGGTGGAAATATTTGCGACTCATTCTGAAACAATATGAAGAAATTTATAGATTATGTCGGTGGGTTTTATGTGTGTTTAATGGCATTTCCAATAATATTTTAGTTATATCGTGGTGATCAGTTTTATTAGATGGAGGAAACCAGAGTACCTGGAGAAAACCACAGACCTGCTACAAAAAGGTTTTTGTTTAATGCCCCATTTCCAATAATATTTTAGTTATATCATGGTGATAAATTTTAATAGATGGAGGAAACCAGAGTACCTGGAGAAAACCACAGACCTGCTACAAACAGCTGGCAAACTTTCACATAATGTTGTATATAAAAAGTACATCTTAAAGCAGTTTTATGTATTTTCCTTGCCTGGAAAAATGTTTTTATCAATCACTACCGATATCATCAGTCTATTCCTTCTCAAAAAGTGAATCTAAAAAAGATTATAGCAACCTATAAAATCACTGGTCTGGGCAGCAACTTTCAAGTCAAAAAGGGTAATAACTCCATCAAAAATGGTCTGATCAAAATGATATATCGATATGTATCCCCATTTGGTAATGAGCAAGAAGAGGGAGGCATAATTAAATCATTTTTACTATCGATGCATTTTATCATTAAATGATAATCAAAAACCCATATTAACTCCAAGTAAGGCCAAAAAAAAAATGTGTGTTTACTGTCACATGTCAAAAAAATCTAGGGTCGGTCGGTCAGGATTTATTTTTTATTTTTTTTTTATTATCGGCAAAACCGGAAATAGTCGTTCCCGGTTCCGGAATCCGATTCCAGTATTTAATTTTCGAAATTTCCGGTAAGCCGTCATTTATTGAAGCTGTTTTATGACGAATTATGCAGTTTTTCTACCTTCTTTGCACTCAATTTCGACAAAAAGCTAGCAGTTGAATAAATAAAACATTGCTGTTGGTTAAACAACAAAAATGGTTATCCGAATTCTGTGTAAAAATTCATAGGGTCACTAGCAAAAATTAGGGCCGGTCGGGTGACCGTAAACACATGTATATTTTTTTTTGGCCTAAAGATATAAAATTAAGGACTAGCACTATTATTGTTGTTCTTCATCTGACAATCAGCAAGAAGTCTTCAATTATGAGTAAAATTCAAACCTAAAAATAACTGTGAGATGGCCCCTAACCAATTATTGTGATTGCAGGTCCAACACAATAAAAATTAAGTACAGCTCCACTTTCTTAAGATTGTATCCTATATTAAGGGCTATAAATGTGAATACAGGTACTATACCTTACACTTTGGACATATAAAACCACTCATATTTTCTACTACACCAATCACTGGTAGATTTACTTTTCTACAAAAACTAATTTCTTTTCTCACATCTTGTAAAGACATCTCCTACAAAATTCAAAACTTTAAATAGTATTTACAACGACCTATGTTTCTTGTGCTACAATTCTAATTACAGCGAAACATGTCTCAACCGTACTCTGAGAAAACAGAAATCATGAATAAACCAAACTTATTTAAAGCCCCACTTTTGGAATTTTTTGTGAAATTGGCCTGTATCAACTGAACACCTGTCTATTCCCAACAAAAAAAAGCTAGTCCTAAGAATCTTCGGCATAGACAGGTTTCACTATGTCATCCTTTTTTAGAGTGTTAATTTTTAACCCCTTCAATGTATTTCCTACTGTCAACAAGTAATAATGCATGTTATAAAGTATTTCATTTGTACATATAATTTACAATAATCTGCATTTTAAATTTTCAAGACGTACTCTTTATTATTTTTTCCATTCTTGAAATAATCATAATAGCCATTCTGTTATAATATCTATGATGCAATAGGAAGGGTAAATTACTATTAAATTATAGCATGTAACTCATCACATGTGTGTCCATTAATAACTAAGAAAAGGAAAGTACATGGGTTACAGGTTAATTTTTGAACTCCCTTCCTAACTGTGGCTGTCATGGCCGTGATCATGACGCATGGTAGTTGGATTTATAACTACCTGTGCTATCATTGTCTATCATCACTAACATTGTGTGCTTGAACCCCGTTTGTGGCGAGGTGTACTCAATACAACATTATGTGATAAAGTTTGTCAGCGACTTGCAACAGGTCGGTGGATTTCTCCGAGTACTCCGGTTTCCTCCACCAATAAAACTGACCGCCATGACATTACTGAAATTTTGCTATAAGTGGCGTCAAACACCAAAAATCAAATAAAAACCATTCCTAACTGACCACACATTTTAATAGAATAGTCATTATAAAATATGCAAAAGATTTTTATAACTTGAACATGATGGGATTTTGGTTAAGCCTCAATCAGTCAAGAAGAAGGGTTAACTATGAAAAAATCTTATCAAGAAGGGGGGCAACTGCATAAAAAACAAATCTAGAAGGTGGTTAATTGTAACAAACCTATCAAGAAGGGAGATAACTGTAACACATTGATAAATCAAAGTCTTTTTCTTATTATGTATTTCTAATATCACATCCATGTAATCAATTTTTAATCTGTGATACAAACCTGTGGTGTTGTCACAATAACAGCACCATCTACTGACGATTCACTTAGGTATTGAGCAACAGATAAATGTTCATCAGAGGTACCAGGAGGGGTATCAATTATTAAATAATCCAAATCTCCCCAATCTACATCTCGTAAAAACTGTTTTATTAACCCTGAAATATAAATACAAGTATTGTACAGGTTTAATTCCTCCACATTTTGATTTTTAATTTATTGCTATAAATGACAAAACGCAGAATGGGGCCGTTGTGGCCGTGATCATATGGTAGTTTGATTTACAACTAGCTATGCAATCAGTGCCTATCACCACTGATGTTGTGAGTTCGAATCTTGATCAGGGCTAGCTGTAAACATTATATTATAAAGTTTGTCAGTGACTTGCGACAGGTCGGTGGTTTTCTCTGGGTACTCCGGTTTCCTGCACCACTAAAACTGACCGCCACGATATAATTGAAATATTGTTGAAAGTGGCGTTAAACACCATCAAACAAACAAACAAACAAACAATGAAATGTCAGGTGAGCATTTCTTCACACGTGAAGAAATCCTGTTGTAAACTCCTAGTTTAGTATATTTTTTATTTAATTTTATTTGATCAAATCAGAACACATTATTGGCCCTGGTCAGTACCAAAACCATAAACTTGGTAAATTGCCCCTGAATGAACATTCCTGTGTTTTAACAAAACAAATGACAACAAACACAAAGTGATGATAATAGTTTTGTATTTTATTTTCTATTTTTATTTAATTTGTATTTAATTTTGCATGCATAATTGATGCAAAGGCAAACTATATTGTGTCATGAGGGTTAGGGTTATTGTGTAAAATGCCACTTTCAACAATATTTCAGTTATATCATGGTGATCAGTTTTATTGGTGGAGGAAACCGGAGTGCCCAGAAGAAAACCACTGACCTGCCGCAAGTCCTTGACAAACTTTTATCATATATCGAGTACACCTTGCCATGAGTGGGATTCAAACTCACAACTTTAGTGGTGATAGGCACAGGTAGTACATGTAATTGTAAATCCAACTACCATACGATCAAGACCACGACAGCCCCTTGTCATGAAAATAAAATGAATATTGATATAATATGAAACCACAGATTACCGTTTTTTAATACAGAATGACCTCAAATTTTGCATTGGTGATACATGTATAAAATTAACTTACATACAAATTAAAACATTATGAATGTATTGTGAATATGCTTTAATAGTAATTTATGCGATTATATAAAAAAGTATTTTAATTTAGTCCAGAGTTATCGTTCTTTCTTTGTTCAAGTTTTCAGGAAAATCCCTCTCAGACAAAGAATGATATGCATGTAAATGAATTTATGGATAATTCCATCTGACCAATAACCTGAAGAAAGACTTTCTCTATACATGTACATATAAGTGAACATAGGAAGGTCATTTTCAACCCAAAAACATAAAATATTCCAGACAGGAATTTTTCAAAGGAATTCAATAAAAAAAAAATGCATACAAATCCAACATAAAATAACAAAAGTTATCATTTTGAGAGTTGAGTTCTTGCAGTTCCCTTTCCCTTTTTATCCTGGAAACCATATGAGATATGTCAAGAATGGTTAATGCAGGCAGGAAATTTCATAAAGAAATCTAAAAATAATACCTTATCAAAATAGGACTTCAAATAAAAAATAACAACTTTGAGTGTTTGCCCCATTTTGACTCCATTACATCTTGAAAACAGTAAGAGCCATATAATGATATATACAATATCTGTTGACATACTACATAAAGCGAATATTATAAGGAACATAAAAAAAGAAAATTCATCGAAATTGGTTGAAAAATAAACAGTTCATATACAAATAACAGAAAACACCCTTTTTGGCACCACTGGGTCTCTTTTGTTTCTGTGGACAAACTGATAGAGAACTATCCAATGATCATTTCTTCCAAGTAAGATTTAAATCAGCCCATTGGTTTCAGAGATGAAGAAGACTGAAATATAAAAGCTTACTGAAGACAACAAAGACAAGACAATGACAGACGCAAAGTGATAATATTACCTCACGTGACCCTTTGTGCCAGTTAAGCTAAAAAGATTAATCTTCAAAGCATTCTCAAGGAAGGCCATTTCATTTGATGTTTCAATGTACTAGACCAGTATGCTGAGCAGAAGTCTATAATTTCTTATACTCAGTCTTTGTTCTACCTTACTAATTTTATAAATTCTACCTTCCAAGGTTTGAAGTCCAATCTTTCAACTAGCAGAACATGAAAATCATTACACTATGGAGGCAGTTCAAGATGTAATGCTTATCTTGCTCACCTCGAGTGCAGTAGATTGTGGATTTGAGTCTCATTGGAGTAAAACCAGATTCTCTGCTAAACACATTGCACTGATGAGTCAGAGTAGAAAGATATATCTAACCATGATTAAAGCAGAAACCATTTTTTTTCGCCAAGATATAGCTAAAAATGTCTCACTTGGCATTAAACAACAATCATTCACTCACTACTGATAAAGAGTATTTTTTTCAATTTCCTTCAAAACTTTTAAAACAACAAATCCTTATGCATTTCAATTTCATATTTTACAATTTGTAACTACATGTAGTTTCTTAAATAAACAAACCATTTTTCTTTGGTCCCCTCCATATAACAGCTCCTCTGGACTAGATAACAGAAAGCCTACAGACATAACTGCCAAATTGTCTTCTACATACTGAAATATACAAAATTGTGTTTCCACAGAAATAAATCATATACATGTACATTTGTATGTTTAACATCTTATAAAAACAAGCAATACACTTTATTTATTAATGGAATTATAATTGAAAAATTGTTTCAACTACACAATTTTTTTCATACTATTAAATAGCAATATGCAAACATGCAAAAATAATTTGAATTCTGCTAAAAATATCTTCTGCAATATCTATATATGTATGTCTAGAAGGCAGGAAAAGGCCTTATTTAGGATGGCAAGTCTAAAAACTCAATTTAAAGGAATGTACAAAAATGTAATATACTATTTAGAAAGTTATATTTGATGGTGCTAAATTTCACACAAATTGTCAGGTAAAACATGTATGCATATAATCTGAGTATTGTATTTTCTCAACCATGATGAAATTTCGATTACATCATCATATTGAATTTATCATTTGATGGATTTAACTTTCATAAGAGTTTGGTGTCCTTAGCTGTACTAGATCACCTATGTGCAGAAATAGAAGATTCAGAACAAATTGATACATTACAAATATCAAAGGTTCAGAACAAGTTGACACACTACACATATCGAAGGTTCAGAACAAATTCTACCCTGTACAGATATTGAAGGTTCAGAACAAATTCTACCCTGTACAGATATTGAAGGTTCAGAACAAAGTCTACCCTGTACAGATATTGAAGGTTCAGAACAAAGTCTACCCTGTACAGATATTGAAGGTTCATAACAAATTCTACTCTGTACAGATATTGAAGGTTCATAACAAATTCTACTCTGTACAGATATTGAAGGTTCATAACAAATTCTACTCTGTACAGATATTGAAGGTTCATAACAAATTCTACCCTGTACAGATATTGAAGGTTCATAACAAATTCTACTCTGTACAGATATTGAAGGTTCATAACAAATTCTACTCTGTACAGATATTGAAGGTTCATAACAAATTCTACTCTGTACAGATATTGAAGGTTCATAACAAATTCTACTCTGTACAGATATTGAAGGTTCATAACAAATTCTACTCTGTACAGATATTGAAGGTTCATAACAAATTCTACTCTGTACAGATATTGAAGGTTCAGAACATAGTCTACCATGTACAGATATTGAAGGTTCAGAACATAGTCTACCCTGTACAGATATTGAAGGTTCAGAACATAGTCTACCCTGTACAGATATTGAAGGTTCAGAACATAGTCTACCATGTACAGATATTGAAGGTTCAGAACATAGTCTACCCTGTACAGATATTGAAGGTTCAGAACATAGTCTACCCTGTACAGATATTGAAGGTTCAGAACATAGTCTACCCTGTACAGATATTGAAGGTTCAGAACATAGTCTACCCTGTACAGATATTGAAGGTTCAGAACAAATTCTACTCTGTACAGATATTGAAGGTTCAGAACAAATTCTACTCTGTACAGATATCGAAGGTTCAGAACAAATTCTACACTGTACAGATATTGAAGGTTCAGAACATAGTCTACCCTGTACAGATATTGAAGGTTCAGAACAAATTCTACTCTGTACAGATATTGAAGGTTCAGAACAAATTCTACCCTGTACAGATATTGAAGGTTCAGAACAAATTCTACTCTGTACAGATATCGAAGGTTCAGAACAAATTCTACACTGTACAAATATTGAAGGTTCAGAACATAGTCTACCCTGTACAGATATTGAAGGTTCAGAACAAATTCTACCCTGTACAGATATTGAAGGTTCAGAACAAGTTGACACACTACACATATCAACGGTTCAGAACAAAGTCTACCCTGTACAGATATTGAAGGTTCAGAACAAAGTCTACCCTGTACAGATATTGAAGGTTCAGAACAAATTCTACCCTGTACAGATATCGAAGGTTCAGAACAAATTCTACTCTGTACAGATATCGAAGGTTCAGAACATAGTCTACCCTGTACAGATACTGAAGGTTCAGAACATAGTCTACCCTGTACAGATATTGAAGGTTCAGAACATAGTCTACCATGTACAGATATTGAAGGTTCAGAACAAATTCTACACTGTACAGATATTGAAGGTTCAGAACATAGTCTACCCTGTACAGATATTGAAGGTTCAGAACATAGTCTACCCTGTACAGATATTGAAGGTTCAGAACATAGTCTACCCTGTACAGATATTGAAGGTTCAGAACATAGTCTACCCTGTACAGATATTGAAGGTTCAGAACATAGTCTACCATGTACAGATATTGAAGGTTCAGAACAAATTCTACTCTGTACAGATATTGAAGGTTCAGAACATAGTCTACCATGTACAGATATTGAAGGTTCAGAACATAGTCTACCCTGTACAGATATTGAAGGTTCAGAACATAGTCTACCATGTACAGATATTGAAGGTTCAGAACATAGTCTACCCTGTACAGATATTGAAGGTTCAGAACATAGTCTACCCTGTACAGATATTGAAGGTTCAGAACATAGTCTACCCTGAACAGATATCGAAGGTTCAGAACAAATTCTACACTGTACAGATATTGAAGGTTCAGAACATAGTCTACCATGTACAGATATTGAAGGTTCAGAACATAGTCTACCCTGTACAGATATTGAAGGTTCAGAACATAGTCTACCATGTACAGATATTGAAGGTTCAGAACATAGTCTACCCTGTACAGATATTGAAGGTTCAGAACATAGTCTACCATGTACAGATATTGAAGGTTCAGAACATAGTCTACCATGTACAGATATTGAAGGTTCAGAACATAGTCTACCCTGTACAGATATCGAAGGTTCAGAACAAATTCTACACTGTACAGATATTGAAGGTTCAGAACATAGTCTACCATGTACAGATATTGAAGGTTCAGAACATAGTCTACCCTGTACAGATATTGAAGGTTCAGAACATAGTCTACCCTGTACAGATATTGAAGGTTCAGAACAAAGTCTACCCTGTACAGATATTGAAGGTTCAGAACAAATTCTACTCTGTACAGATATTGAAGGTTCAGAACATAGTCTACACTGTACAGATATTGAAGGTTCAGAACAAATTCTACACTGTACAAATATTGAAGGTTCAGAACAAGTTGACGCACTACAGATATTGAAGGTTCAGAACAAATTCTACTCTGTACAGATATTGAAGGTTCAGAACAAGTTGACGCACTACAGATATCGAAGGTTCAGAACATAGTCTACCCTGTACAGATATTGAAGGTTCAGAACAAGTTGACACACTACACATATCAACGGTTCAGAACAAAGTCTACCCTGTACAGATATTGAAGGTTCAGAACAAATTCTACCCTGTACAGATATCATGTGTTCAGAAAACCTTCTACCTGGTAGAGATATCAAGTGTTCAGAATAAATTGATTGCACATATTTTATCTAACTTTCTCCAATCATTTAATTAATATATGCATTGCTCTTTTAAAGCACACAAACAAATGCAGTCATAATCAGTACCTGTTTACTTAGGTAAATAAAAAGATTATAGAACCGTGGAAGTTTTTAATTAAGTTGTACAACTTGTCAAACTATACTCAATATGAAGGATTTTATATATTGATTCAATGTTAATTTAAACACCTATAATAGAAAATTGATTGAATTTAATCCACATTATATTGGGTAGTTTTTAGTTTTCCTTTCAGTTATTTAATCTACACCTGTACATGTATATGTCAATTTACAGGAGAAAGGGTGAAAAAGAAGATTTTTTTAACAAATTCTCGTTTGATACCTACATACCGTATATATATAAGATATTAATCAACAATTTATAATCTGGTTTGGTTTATGGTGTTTAACGCCACTTTCAACAATATTTCAGCTATATCGTGGCGGTCAGTTTTATTGGTGGAGGAAACCGGACTACACAGAGAAAACCAATGACCTGCGGCAATTCACTGACAAACTTTATCACATAAAGCTGTATCGAGTACACCTCGCCCTGAACGGGGATGGAACTCACATTAGAGGTGATAGGCACCGATTGCATATGTTGTTGTAAATCCAACTACCATACAATCACAACCATGACAGACCCCCAGAATTTTCAAAGCCTGAAAAGCTTACTCAAAAGTAGATAGTAATATATCATATGTATTTGACAAAAGGATGGTGATGTTAACAAAAAATACACAGTTTTCTTTTAAATGGTAATTCTTCAATTGAATAAAACAGTCTTTTTTATTAATGACATTTTGCTCAATGTTCTGGAGAGTGAGATAATTGCTGTAATGTTTCATTTGGAAATTTCTGTTCATTATTTTTTTCGGGTACATAAATCTTTTATAACTCCAGTAACCAAGAGAAACTTGCTACGAACATTTAACATAGTAATCTGTATACTTGTTAACTTATAAATATTAATGGGGAAAAGTTTATATCTTTTCAATTTTATCTACACAAAAGTCGTTTGTCTGATGAAACTCCGTAAATAATTCAAAATCATGATTTAAGTGAGAATCAATAGTTTACTTCAATTTAACTGTAATAGTCTGAATGTTAAATGTTGCATTTCAAATTCTTCGGGAATTTTGAACGGTGTCATACAAGTTCATTATTTCTTATTCAACTAATTATTACAAAGCATATTCTGAGCATGTTTTCAGCTTGATTTGAAGACATCTCCATTAACACAGCCTTATTACATGTACATACGGTAAATACTCAAATTAAATGCTGTTGCACATAAAATGATTTAAAACTTTCTACTAAAATCCATTCCATTATTTGTATAATTAACTTACAATAGGAGACCATCCTGATCCACTCTGATGAACCTGTTAACAGAAACAACATATCAACATACATGTACATTGTATACACTTCAGAAGATAAAGAGAACTTATTTACAGTCAAATGTGTATTAAAATGTCACCTTACGGACAAAGAAAGAATGGCCTTATAAGACAAGTGATCTCTTAAAAGAGGTTCAATTCATATGAAATGTTCTATGCCTGGAGAAGAAAAGGGTGACCTTTTAGTACAAATGACTGCTTCAATAGAGGTGACCACATGGGCAGGTTTGACTGTACGTTTTTCTTATCTTTAATCATTGGTTTTTACAAGTAGCTAGACATTTTTCATAAGTACAACTCTGCATGACAAGAGACATAATGACCCAGAATTGATTAAATATTAAATAGGACTTTAAATAGGACTTTAAAATCAAATTTAATGCTACACTAAGCTTGGGGGGTTTCCATTAAACAGAAACTGTTACTTTATTACAGTTTTAATGTTACACATAATGTGTTGGTGACCTCCATAACACTGAAGTTTATGAATAATTTGAGTTGAGAAATTGTCAAATTTGACATATTTGATTCATAAACATTAACCAAAGTAAAAACAAATTAGATACACACCACTAAAATTGCAAGTTCAAATCCCGCTAATGACGAGGTGTACTCGATACAAAATAGTGTGATAAAGTTTGTCAGTGACTTGCGGCAGGTCAGTGGTTTTCTCCGGGTATTCCGGTCTCTTCCAATAAAACTGACCGCCTTGATATAGCTGAAATATTGTTGAAAGTGGCATTAAACACCATATCCCTAACCCCATTAGATACAGTATACTCTTATTCTCTTATAAGGCAGATTTAAGATGCAATGAAATAGTAAAATACTACTGAATTGTTTCCCTAAAGAGAGGCCACCCCTCTTATAAGGTTATTTATTTATTGCAGAAACGGTGGCCATATAAAAGGAGGACTACAGTTTTCTATAGTTCAAAGTGTGTGTATAAAGACATTGTGTGTCCTCTCTTGCACTCTACATAATGTATATTTTCAAGACCCAAAAGCTGGGTTAAAAATCAGAAATTCTTTAGTATGCACTATTGAACAGTACTTTTCAAAGATAATATATTGTTTACAATTTCATTTAGGATATTTGTTGAATATATTAAGATTACTGTTAAATTTTTGTCATATACCTTTTCCCTTGGGCAATTCTTTCTTATTAAAAGTTTTAAAATATGTGTTTATTTTTGTTACTTATTTTAATGTATAATATTCCTATGTAAATTTTAATACATGTATTACAACTGTAATGTTAAATTTGTAGAGAAGGCGATAATCCTAAATTTTGTAAATTGTGTCAGATTCTTAGTGTTATTTATTATTCCAATATATACATTTTTTTGTATATGTTTATATAAAAAAACTACTCCTTTACATCAGAAGCACATACAGACCTGCAGTGCATCTAAAATACAATTATGCACATATCATAATATCATTTTAATCATAATACAATCACAATTCACTAATCTATCAACAATTTAAAAAATGTCTTTAATTTAGTTGTAAAAAAAATCTCCTGTATACTAAAAAAACGTAACTTATGTTTAAACTAAAAAGTTTGAAGATACCAAAGAGGTCAATAAAAGAGGTAAACTGAAGGTTTTGGATTTATGGTGTTTAACACCACTTTCAACAATATTTCAGTTATATCGTGGCAGTCAGTTTTATTGGTGAAGAAAACCGGAGTAGCAAGAGAAAACCGTCGACTAAAGACTGACCAACACAAACCTCACTAAAATGTCAAGATGTGCCCAAAATATAATTTAAATCACAACTTTTAACAGTTTCGTGCAACGCACATCTTTAATCCTATAATCTAATGTTTCCATTGAAAAAAACAGATTATAATGTTATTTCCCTTAACTATGTCAAAAATGTTACAGACATGAAATAAAGAAATCACAGCAAGGATCATACCTACATGTATGTTTCTGTTAAATTGTTGAATGGTTTTTGAAGAGATAATTTTAATATTTTTCAATACATCAGAAATGTTATGCCCTATAGCAGCATATTGGATGTCTGAAGGGAAAGGCACTTTTTTGTGGGGTCATTCACTGTAGTTTTCTGTTCAAATTAGTTAGGTAAAAAGATTGAAATATGAACAAAATACACATACTGGGACAATATTAAGGTAAAGCAAATGTTAAGGTGACTTATATGACCATTGACCAGGTGAGATGAAAATAGTCAAATAATAAGTGATATAACATATAATAAACTAATGTAAATTTTATACAGTATTCAGTTTTAATTAATATACCTGTTCTCCTTCAACACCTAGTATCCTTGGTAACGAAGGACCGCATATATCTACGTCTAAAACACCAATCTGTAACAAAAATAAATCCCATTAAAACATTCCTATTTATTTTTATCATTATTAATTTCTAATGATGGCACAATAAAATCTAGTTACCAAGTTTGTGATACATGTAAGTGGAAAACCAAGTACATTATGCACATAATTCTGTACAAGGGAACATTGAAATTGTGCCACATAAGACAGATAGTCACTAAATGCAGATTTAATTAATAATATGAAATGCACTGTGAAGGGAAATAAAATTTAGGTCACATAATACAAGTTATTGCTTAATAGAGGTGGTCACTAAAGCAGGTTTGACTGTATTATCAATTGTGACAGATGTCTACAAATTATAATATCATATTCATTGCAACTGGACTCAGCATTTTCCGTTGGGACTCACCATAGTTTTCGAATTTTAGATTCTTACTCTGGTTGAACTCACTAAAATGTTCAGAAATGTCTTCTGGACTCATCAAATTAAATTACTACAAGTAAACCTGCATTACAATAAAGTCTTTCTTTTCTAAATTATTTCAAGAGTTGCCTCCCTTTGATATTAGTATTATTCACATTTTTAGGAAAAGGAGCATGGTTACTCTAATGCGTTATGATTTGAATTATAAAGAATTATACTCTCCCTTTTAATGCAACAGTTTGGAGAAATATATTATGTGTATGTAGAAATGTGTGTTTTCTTAAATTATATTTTCCAAGGGTTAGGGTTATGGTGTTTCACACCACTTTCAACAATATTTCAGTTATATCGTGGTGGTCAGTTTTATTGGTGGAGGAAACTGGAGTAGCCAGAGAAAACCACTGACCTGTCGCAAGTCACTGACAAACTTTATCAATGTTGTATCGAGTACATCTCGCCAATAGCGGGGTTCGAACTCATAACATTAGTGGCTATAGGCACTGATTGCATAGGTAGTTGTAAATCCAACTACCATACAATCACGACGGTTTTTCTCAAGTTAATTTCTGCTATTTCTAAATCAAAAGTACTGAAATCATATTACTTATTCAGCTATTTATTCTGAACCTCGATATACATTGACTGCTTATTTTTGTGCACATCTTTTAATCTGTAAGAAGAGTTTGAAGATACATGTACCAAAGGGGTAATCAGAATCCTTATATCAAAGAAGAACAGACAACACAATGGCAAAAAGAAAAAGTACACAAGGATAAACAAAGATCTACAAAACATACACATAAAAATAGAGTAACACGAACCCCACTAAAAACTCAGGTGCTCCGGAAGGATAAGCAGATCCTGCTCTACTAGTGGCACTAGTATAATTAATGATTGAGATTAATCCTGACAAAAAGAAGAATTCTATCATTCATGAAATACAGCTGCCATCTAAATCGTCCTTAAGAAAAATAATATGTCATACCAGTATTCATAATCCTTAATATCACCAGAACTGTATATTTTCCATCTATTTTTTTTTATCTACTAAAGAGGACAATTTTATAACCATTTAGTACAAGTTTACATTAATAGCTTCAGACAAGATTTTGTTTAATGTTTATTTATCAAAATAATCCTAAATTGCATAATCAACAAAAATTTCACAGAATAACATGGAATATAACAGTATGTTAAACAACTTATCATTATCTAGCTATCAGTTAAATTTTAGCCATATTAAAGACATATCTAAGATTTTCGTGTTTAATATTAAAATCGGTAAAACGGTGAACTAACGGTCAGTCCCTAGGTATGAACTAAAAAATGCTTAAAATGTCAATTTTGTAACTTTAATCAACGTCATTAACAGAGTAAAGTTGATTGCTTTGTATCGTCTGTGCGAATCGCACTCATTAATTATGCAAAAATGTGATCCCAGCATCGCTTGCGATGACCTCGACCTGACCAAAAAGAGCCATGGAGGCTGAGGTAAGCGAGTGCATGTTTTATCAACAATGCGATATTTATTATATATAACCTAGATTGGAATCTAATATTTGAATAAAATCCATTTTTAGGTAATAGTAAACCCATACAGATATGTGATTTAACAACTCACACCACAAGGAGTTTGAAAAGTTATTTTTAGAAATGACCGCTGAGGCACGGTAGAGAGATATTGTTTTGTAAACAGTTATATCTATCATTTCATTTGAACTGCATATAGCGCTTATAGTACGGTGCCCGACGGAAGATTTTTGCGAATTTGCCTTAACGGAATTACACACACCTGTATGATACATCGTTGGAAAGAGGAGAACAAGCCACATCGAAATAAAGATGTCGTCGTTATGTATTGTGGTCACGTTTTTTTTAAATTGGTGTCAAAGGTCAAGATCTAAAAATTGGAACTAACACGCCACAAGTTTTAAAAGGCTTCCTTCTTCGACAAGACTGTGAAGAACTTTAAACTGGAATGCCAATTTTATTTGTTAAGCTTAATATTTTATTATTCTATGCTTATTTTTTTTTTTACATTGCTTGAATATATAGCAAAAGGCCATTTTCTAAAAAAAAATGCCATTTTACAATTTTCGTATATATGAGAAATAAAAGTGACCTTGACCTGTCATAGTTTGAACATTTCTCATTTTTATTTGATATTCATTTAGAGGAAACCTTCAAATTATTTTTTAAACCTTAACATTTGACAACTGGTGGACGGATTCCAAAAAAAAATCATGTTTCAGTTATGGTACACCTTAGCTAATTACTGGTAAAATATCTATTAACCTCAAACTTCGTAAAAGGTACCAAAATTCAAATTTAATGGCTTGTGTGTTTGCAACATATCAGTTGTAGGATCAATCAATACTTAACGAATATTCTGTGCAAAAACATGGCAATTTATGGAAAGGTCAAACGCCATTTGTTTAAAAACGTAAGGTCTATGGACATATTATGCGTTTGGACGATATGTGGCTACAAACTACTCTGAACACTCCAAATATCTCAGGTGTTCGGCAAATAAAAAAGTGGTCTCTTGTTAGTGTGAAAGCCCACCAACCACGTGAAGGTCAGAGTCCACTTACAGGTTTGTTTGTTTGTTGTTTTTTTTTTTGAAACATCAGCAGTAGTATACCGAAGGAACAAAGGTACAAGTCATAAAAAATGTTAAAGAAATCATAGTCCGGAGACTGGAAAAATTCCAGAAAAAACATAAAATGGAAACAAGCTATGACATAATCACCACAACATATAAAAAGAACACATTGCAAAACATTGCAACAAATGAAAATGCTATTTACTGAAAAACACACAGTACGTATGAACTTGTCTAAGTTTACTAAGCACAGAAAACAGTGATGCTTGCCTAAAACAGACATTAGACCAAGCCTCAATGAAACAAAAGACGTCAACGGGAAGTCGTGGTAACTGGACAACTATGACTAACATGAGTTGATGGTCACAATGTTGGAAACGAAAGACTGTTTTATCTGAGATCATAGTTTTGATAACAACAGTTTTATTCAGTGAAATAGATGGAGACTGGATGAAAAAGAAAAACAAATTGAGATCATATGTCATCATCTTCATCAGTATTTCTAGATATTGCTAGGTGGGTATTTTCATTGCGGCATAAGTCGCCAGCTTGGCAAGGGCAAAGGTTTGTGCAAGATAGACTTTGCTCAAAACAAATGCATCCTTTCATGCACACAGATTTTCCTTTGCAAGTACAAATAAGGTCTTGCAAACAATCAGAAGACATCTCGCTTTGAAATAAACTAGAACTAATCCATTCCAGTCTTCCCATCCAAATAGAACTGCAGACTTCATTGGCAGTTTTGCAACATGGGCAGTCATCCAAATATTTATCTGTAGTGATGATTGCAAAACATGCTGAGTGAAGGTGGACTCACAGGGTGGAAGATTGGCTAAACATGCATCCCTCAGTGTCGC
The DNA here is from genome assembly GCA_963383655.1 of Bathymodiolus septemdierum. Lineage (NCBI taxonomy): Eukaryota > Metazoa > Mollusca > Bivalvia > Mytilida > Modiolidae > Bathymodiolus > Bathymodiolus septemdierum. Next base: position 22,917,213 of record OY726522.1, on the reverse strand, counting down.
TAACCTTACCCTTAATTTGTTAAGATCGACGTTATCTTCCTTCAGTTTTCCTTTTTGGTCGTACAGTCGACAAACAAGTTTCCTGGCGGCATCTCATATATGTCAGTTAAAGGCCCGGACAATACCTTAGCAAGTACTTAGTGATGCAACCGGAATGATAGACAGTATTATCAATAAATTCTTCGCTGTCAAGTATTTTGATGATTCTTTGATCATTTTTGAAAACAGTCGATTCCCGTAGGTTATTCCGACGATCATTTGATTCAATTTCTTTCAGTTTTCTATCTTTTTTAAACGTTTTCTTTTCACAGAGAAAACATACTTCCCAATTTAACAGTTGGTTAATACTAGAATCTGGCACAAATGATTATGTTATACATGTAGTATGTCCCGGTTCAACTGCAGTGGGTTCTGACATAGAATAACTGCAATTGCGCCTGCTTGTGTATGATTGGCAACAAGTGTGATGGTACGAATTTTAAAATCTTCACAGCGAATACAATCTAAACTAGAAACATCCTGCAAAATTCTAACATAAACATCATCTTTCCTGGCTTCCAGTGCTTCGATAAAGCTATTTTTGCTAATATTTCGCATAGTTATCACTAGCGAATCACAAAATGAACTTTGACAAATAATGCATTTGTCCCAATTCACTTCATTTCGACTTCTTTTAGGACTAGACGGACAAAGTTTTACTGGGCTGTGAAACTGAGCCATTTCCGGACTTATAACGTATCCTACAGGATTGGTTCGTGTATTAGAAACACATGAATTAAACAAATTTTAAAAACAGTAAAATCAATCAACGGCCGACATAAAAATGAATGTTTTTAAAACATAAAAACCACAAACAATTCTACTGAACAATTAAAACCAATATATTTGCCACAAAAGAAGAGAAAATACTAAATGCATTGAGACAGAGATCGTGCTAGTTAATGACCGGCGAGCGACACATCATTAACAAAAACGGGTACATGACAATCCGTGTATGACAAAGAGGAAATTTACACTGTTATTTGAGTTTATATTTTGCCAATTTCTCAACAACTGCTGACATTTAGATTATGATTTTTGGCACACATGTACATTTCATCAATATGTTTTCTTCAAAATCAAAGTATATTTATAATGTAGTGTAATTACTTTGCTTTTGTTGAAAATACGGTTAATTTGGGGTCAAATTTGAGGCTTAAAGTAAGGCTGATATACTCTTTCAAAAATCAATTATTTACATCCCGTTTTTATTTTAATTATATCTTTGATACATTATCTCTTATGTAAAAACCTTTTTAGCTATTTAAATAGCGGAGAATATTTTTATTTTTCATCCTGAAAATACCATGTACAATGGGTCAGCCGCGGGTACCTTTGAAAAACGTGACCACAGAAACTTACGACGACAATTAAAAATACAAAATGTAATAATTTTTCTAGCGCTTAAAACCAAAATTAGCAGTGTGTAATTCCGTTAACCCAAACTCGATAACCACGCGTCTTTTTTAACACTGGGCAACCTACTATTAGCAAGTCTATTATCGACTGTAAACCAAATCTTTTGTGAATTTTAAGTTGTATATAATTTCTATTCTACTATGATATAATATAAAAGAAGGATGTCTTTTTTTTTTCATTTTAATATTTATCTTCTTTTTTTGGGGGGGGGGGGGGGGGGGTGTTGTTGTTGGTGGTGGGTTTTTTCATTGTCTTTTTGTTTGTTTGTTTTGTCCTGTCGCAAAATAATTTTAGAGTTTGAATTTTAAACATATTTTTATTTGCCAAATATATATAATGTTATATAATGTATATAATGTTATACATAGCTATACGTACATATAATTAAATTCTTAGCTGTAAAATGTTACATTTATAAACATAGGATTCAGGCAGTGCAGAAAGGTCATCTCCATTTCCAGTAGAACATGAGAGTTCTGAAAGTCCTGAGAGACAAATTGTTGCAGGAAGCCATTTTGGATTTTTATATTTTAATTGTTTGCGTATTAAGTTTGTTTGATCCCCTTAATCGGTTTAATCCCACAAGATTATTGTGCCTGTCCTATAATAGAGTGAAACATGTAAAAATTTAACCCTGAATAAAACGGAATCCTCTGCATATTTTCATTAAATTAACCTGTATAAACCAAACCTGTCTATCCAAAAACAGGAAAGCTGGTTGAAGGAGGTTCGGTACAGACATGTTTCACTGATATCCTAGTCTACAAGATACAGACATGTTTCACTGATAACCTAGTCTACAAGGTACAGACATGTTTCACTGATAACCTAGTCTACAAGGTACAGACATGTTTCACTGATATACTAATCTACAAGGTACAGACATGTTTCACTGATAACCTAGTCTACAAGATACAGACATGTTTCACTGATAACCTAGTCTACAAGGTACAGACATGTTTCACTGATAACCTAGTTTACAAGGTACAGACATGTTTCACTGATATACTAATCAACAAGGTACATACATGTTTCACTGATAACCTAGTCTACAAGGTACAGACATGTTTCAATGATAACCTAGTCTACAAGGTACAGACATGTTTCACTGATAACCTAGTCTACAAGGTACAGACATGTTTCACTGATAACCTAATCTACAAGGTACAGACATGTTTCACTGATAACCTAATCTACAAGGTACATACATGTTTCACTGATAACCTAGTCTACAAGGTACAGACATGTTTCACTGATAACCTAGTCTACAAGGTACAGACATGTTTCACTGATAACCTAGTCTACAAGGTACAGACATATTTCATTGATAACCTAGTCTACAAGGTACAGACATATTTCACTGATAACCTAGTCTACAAGGTACAGACATATTTCACTGATAACCCAGTCTACAAGGTACAGACATATTTCACTGATAACCTAGTCCACAAGGTACAGACATGTTTCACTGATAACCTAATCTACAAGGTACAGACATGTTTCACTGATAACCTAGTCTACAAGATACAGACATGTTTCACTGATAACCTAGTCTACAAGGTACAGACATGTTTCACTGATAACCTAGTCTACAAGGTACAGACATATTTCAATGATAACCTAGTCTACAAGGTACAGACATGTTTCACTGATAACCTAGTCTACAAGGTACAGACATGTTTCACTGATAACCTAGTCTACAAGGTACAGACATGTTTCACTGATAACCTAGTCTACAAGGTACAGACATGTTTCACTGATAACCTAGTCTACAAGGTACAGACATATTTCAATGATAACCTAGTCTACAAGGTACAGACATGTTTCACTGATAACCTAGTCTACAAGGTACAGACATGTTTCACTGATAACCTAGTCTACAAGGTACAGACATGTTTCACTGATAACCTAGTCTACAAGGTACAGACATGTTTCACTGATAACCTAGTCTACAAGGTACAGACATATTTCAATGATAACCTAGTCTACAAGGTACAGACATGTTTCAATGATAACCTAGTCTACAAGGTACAGACATATTTCACTGATAACCTAGTCTACAAGATACAGACATGTTTCACTGATAACCTAGTCTACAAGGTACAGACATGTTTCACTGATAACCTAATCTACAAGGTACATACATGTTTCACTGATAACCTAGTCTACAAGGTACAGACATGTTTCACTGATAACCTAGTCTACAAGGTACAGACATGTTTCACTGATAACCTAGTCTACAAGGTACAGACATATTTCAATGATAACCTAGTCTACAAGGTACAGACATATTTCACTGATAACCTAGTCTACAAGGTACATGTACAGACATATTTCACTGATAACCTAGTCCGCAATCAGCTTTTCATCATCGTCTACTCTTCCTGTTATAGTGTTAAATGTCAGCCACTGATTCCTGTTCTTATGAAATTGTCAATCCTCAATCTTTAATCTGTTTTCAATGATAAAACTGTATACATTTTTGTATTTTAAAGGTTTGGTTTGGTTTATGGTGTTTAATGCCACTTTCAACAATATTTCAGTTATATCGTGGTGAAAACCACCCACCTGTCGCAAGTCACTGACAAACTTTATCACATAATGTTGTATCAAGTACAGCTTGCTATCAACAGGGTTCAAACTCACAATTGATTGCACAAGTAGTTATAAATCCAACTACCATACGATCACAACCACCACGACCCATTTGTATTTTTAATCAAACTATTTCAGTTGGTATATTTTATGGACAGCTGTCAAAAATCAAATTTTGCTCACACTTGAATTTGTTTTAATTTGATATAATGTGTACATTACTTCAAGTTTACTTCAAGTTTGTATGCACAGAATTTTTTAGTAGTAATTAATGAAAAAAAGAAATTGATATCCATCAAATATTCATGAATTCACAGTAGGCTATCTACAGGAGCACTTTGAAGTCTATTCCATATACATGTACATAAGTATTAATATATGCATGTACATCACTACATGTATATCTATTGAAAATGAGGTAACATTATTTTAAAACTCATGTGGATATTCACTGAGAGAACATTATTTTAAAATTAAAGTGGACATTTACGGACAAAAGTGATAAAAATAATCGTGATAAAAATAATCGGCAAGAACAAAACCGATATATATATATATATATCATGACGCAATTGGTTTTATTTTAAAATGTATATTTCATTATTAAACGACAGATCTTTTTTGTGTATGTAACGTTTCTTGAAGTTAAGTCAATAGAGATTATACTATGAAATATTGTTTAAACCCTTTATAAAGCCTGTCAGACATTAGCTAGGTGTTTGTGTAACAGATAAAGAAACTATCAAATTTTTATTTTTACCTCAGTGATCAACTTTAAATACCATAAATTAATTAATACAATTATTAACAAAATATATGCTTGAATAATTTATTGGCCCAGAACAGATCATCAAGTTTTGTTTAAATTATGAATTTTACATATCAAAGATTTTACATGTTGTAAAAACTCTTAATCTTATAAATAAAAATCGACTGCTTCAATATATTCGTAAATTCAACATTGAAAAGGAAAACTATATCAATATTTTTACATTTAAATGGATACTAACTCAATTAAATATGGATTTTCCTATTTGAAGATCACTTGAAATGAATATGTGTGGACACACCAAGTAATAAATGTCACAATTTTAGACTTAGCATGACTAATTCAACTTTACAAACAAGCTTAGAAATCAGTGAAAGTTTACGGGAAGTTTAGTACCTTGAAAAATAGGAGGTCTTCACTTAAACATCAGTCTTTGATAAAACGAATATAATGGTTAACAGTTGCCTATTGAGGATACTCCCATCTTATTTTGAACCCAACAAATCCAACCTTACAAGAACCCTGAAATCCCAAATGTAAAAGGGATTGAATCACCCCAAAAATGCTGTTGCAAAATTTTGTTCAAATAAGGTACCAGTATTGTTTAGATCAATCACTTGTGTTGATAGGAAATCTAAGTTACTGTGATGTCTTTTTAAAAACAGTAACTGTTGAGTATGGTAAGCCAATTACAGGTGAATGCCAAAAATGTTTGTTTTATTAACATATGGATGGGACATGTCAGTGTGATTTTCTTTCTATACTCTGGTTACCTCCTTCCATAAAAACATGTATTTCTGTCTGACTGAACAAATCAGTATACTCCTTAAGATTGTAGAGTAAACATCATGAAACCTCAACTTAAGCTTAAATACCACCTTTGTAGTGTAATGATTAGTTTGTATGCTTACATCAAGTGTGGGTCAGATCATAGGGTCAATTCCTGTTCAGGTTAAAAAAAAGTTTAAAACTGACATTTGCTGTTTCTCCTAATCACTCAGCAAAATGGAGTAAGATAATAACAAGAAAAGGGCAACAACTCTACCTACAGAATAATTTAAGTGAACTAGTGCTATTAAAATGCAACTACTAGTAACTGATTGGTTAATTATTGGTTGCATAAAGTCCAAAGGCAAATATTTCATGTACAATGTTATATACATTCAGAACACGACTAAGATGAACAATATATATAAATATTATACATAAAGGAATGGGACAGACAGGGCAACAACTTTTAAAAAGTATGTAGAGTTGTGTAGTGAAGAAAGATTTAGCCTTCTGTAGAGGTTGCAATGTCCCTCCTCTTTTTCAAAATCTATATCATGTGTTTTTAACATGCAAGGATCATGGCACTCTCTAAATACAACAACTACAATGGTGCATTGTGGAGCTTTCTGTATTACATGTATCAACTGACAACACCGATTATCAGAACATATCCTATGTTCACCACTGTGGACATGCTGGGTAGCTCTGTGGGCTTGGGGACATGTGGGACAGCTCTAAGGTTCAGCCCTGGGGACAAGATGGGCAGCTCTGTGGTTCAGCCCTGGGGACATGATGGGTAGATCTGTGGTTTAGACCAGGGAACATGCTGGGCAGTTCTGTGGTTCAGCCCTGGTAACATGCTGGGCAGTTCTGTCGTTCAGCCCTGGGGACATGCTGGGCAGTTCTGTCGTTCAGCCCTGGGAACCATCACCAGTCAACTATTAGTAAGCGTTTTGTTCTAGAACAAAGCAGAAATCATCATCATCTCATTAAAAGTAACTTGTACTCATGATCACCATATGACATATCTGAACCAGAGGCTCCCAGGAGCCTGTAATCGCTCACCTGGATCAAAGCTGCTTTCAATAACAATGCAACTGCACTGTGGCAGCCATCTTGGTGGGAAAGCGCGACTGCCGGACACATTTTTGGAAGAGAACCATCCAATGACTAATTCATCAAAATTTAGTTCTTATTGAGCAAATGGTTTCAGACAAGAAGATTTTTATGGGAATTTCCCATAGGGTCCTATGTTAAATTAAGTTTGGCTGTGGTGGCCATCTTGGTCGGAGGTCTGAAATGCTGGACACAATTTCGGAAGGGGACCACCCAAGGATCATTTCAGCAAAGTTTGGTTGAGATTGGCTCAGTAGTTTCAGAGGAGAAGATTTTTTTTTAAATTTCATCCCCCTTTTTTTCGATTTTTAGCTTGGTGGCCATCTTGGTTGGACACAATTTTCAAGGGGGGCCATCCAAGGACCATTCCACCAAAGTTTGGTTGCAATTGGCCCAGTGGTTTCTAAGGAGAAGATTAAAATGTGAAATGTTGACGAACGGACAATGGACGAAAAGTGATGGCAATAGCTCACATGGTCTGAAAACGGAATATATGTTAAACTACTCATTGCCATGTAGCTGCAGTTAAAATTTGAGCTCATTTTGACTTATACTAAAGCAGCAATGGACAATAGAAGAAATTTCTATTTTTAGCAACAGCAGCCATCTTGAATGAAGGGCGTGGCTGTTGGACACAATTTTGAAAAGGGACCCACCCAGGGACAATCCCTGCCAGGTTTGGTTTAATTTGGTTCAGCGGTTTCAGAGAAGAAGATTTAAATGTGATCTTTTATCAAAATATGCCTAATTTGCTTAATCGGTATAAATCGGCTGAATTTCACAGAAAAACCCGGAATGTATGTTAAACTACTCATTGCCATGTAGCTGCAGTTAAAATTTGAGCTCAGTTTGGTTTATAATAAAGCAGCAATGGACAATTGAAGAAATTTCTATTTTAAGTAACAGCAGCCATCTTGAATGAAGGGCGGGGCTGTCAGATACAATTTTGAAAGGGATCCACCCAGAAACCATTCCTGCCAGGTTTGGTTTAAATTGGTTCAGCGGTTTCAGAGGAGAAGATTTAAATGTGATCTTTTATCAAAATATGCCTAATTTGCATAATCGGTATAAATCGGCTGAAAGAAAAATTTCACAGAAAAACCCCGAACATATGTTAAACTATTCCTTGCCATGTAGCTGCAGTTAAAATTTTAGCTCATTTTGACTTATACTAAAGCAGCAATGGACAATTAAAATTTCATCCCCCCCTTTTTTCGATTTTTAGCTTGGTGGCCATCTTGGTTGGAAGTCGCGATCACCGGACACAAATTTGGAAGGGGGCCATCCAAGGACCATTCCACCAAAGTTTGGTTGCAATTGGCCCAGTGGTTTCTGAGGAGAAGATTAAAATGTGAAATGTTGACGGACGGACGACGGATGAAAAGGCCAGGTGAGCTAAAAACTGCTCCTCTGGTGTTAAACAACAATACTTTCAATCACATATCTGTATACAAGAGTGGTTTTTTTCTCACTTGCTGTGACTTGGTTTTTGATTATTCATGTCATATAATTTAATCCATCAAGGATCTTCCTTTTTGTCCCTCCTTATATCTTATAAACCACAGTTCACTATCAGTTTAATCAGCTAAACTAACACCTACCTATCTACTTTACCTTTAATTAACCCACAGGTACAAACTTCTGTGTTAGAATTTTAGTTTAAATGGACGCTTATCTATCAATATCAAATGTCTGACATAGATTCATCATTCCAATAACACCAAATAAAATTAAAAGAAAAATATTCAAATGAAGAATCTTTTATTAAGGTACATATGAAGACACATTCAAAGTAAAATGTTAAAGAAATGTTTTCCATCAATTGTATCTACGGCAGGTAGATACAGCTAGAATAGACTAACACCTGACCTTATGTAGTCAGGATTAAAGTAATGTTTAGCAAGCGATAAAGATGGATCTAATGTTTACCCCTGTGTATAGTCAGACAACCATGGCATGACAAATCTGTCAACACACACAGGATTCTCCTAATGAACAAATTTGACAGTTTACCAAAAGTAAAAAGAGCCAGGATTAACTTGGGGTTTTCACAAGACAAGAAACTATTGAGAAAATTTTAAGCTGTGAAAGAGACCAATGTAGGTCTGCATTGTTCTATAAAGGTAACCCTGGTTAACAAACCAGACCTACATGTATTACTATAAGCCGTTTCAATTTGTTTGTTCGTTTGTTTACCCGACTCCAGCTTTGGAAACTGCATATGGTAATTACAAAATAATTATGGAGTTAGACACCCTAAAATTGACAGAGAATTCCATTCATACAACACAAGATTTAAATTAAATCCAATTATCACTATATATTAAAATATAAGTTTAAATTACTATTATTATACAAGAGGCTCACCTGATCCTGTACCGCTCACCTGGTTATTAATGCAATTATGTGTTCAAGCAAGTTTGAGGTTTTTGAGAGGAATTTTTTTTATTTATATTCCTATAGTTAAACTGAAAGTTCTGTGAAGTCAGCCAACATGGATTTCTGATCCACACAAAAAGCTTCAATGACAATTAAAGTACTGTTTCGATTCAATATTTTTGTACTATCTGAGAAAAACTATTTTATCATTTCTCTATCATTATGTCCTGCAGTGGTGGCCATCTTAGATTTCCAAACGACACAAAAAACACACATTTTGTAAAGGAACATACAAGGAACATTACAGCCATGCTTGCTGTCAAATGGCTGTGAAATTTAAAATAAGAATATTTTTTTAATACCTTTTGCCCATAGGGCCCTACGTTAAATTAGCGCTGTAGTAGTGGCTAAATGTATCTTGGATTTCCGATCGACACAACAAAATATAAATTTTGTAAGGAAGCATACAATGATTATTCATGTACAGTTTGGGTACAATTAAATTTACAATTCTTTTTCATTTTCACATAGAGTCCTATGTTAAAACTGTGGCCATCTTGGATTTTTACATGTAAGGAGCATGGTCTTCTCCACACACAAGGTACTCTTTTCCCACTCTGTTATCAGGACAACTGTTGTGTATATGACTTATCCCGCACAACTAACTAAAGCCTCTTTCAGATGGGTTTGTACCCTGCTGCAGAGAAACTCAGTCATTCCGAAAGTTTGTCGTACATTAGTCCAAAAAAAATTGTATTTATTTACTGGATCACATGTCCAGTTATATCGGTAGTTTTATACATGTAGGTTCATAGTGGCACTATAAGACCAGTAAGAAATGGTTCAGTTCTGGTAGAATACTTTTATTTCGGATCAATTGTCCAGTTAAAATAAAAATACCTGTAGAATCACCGAAAATATATCTGAATGGATACATTTATTGTTCTCTTAATGTACTTTTTATTATTGTATCTTATAATGACTTATTATATATTTCAATTATCTCCCTTTGCTTTATTGCAACGTTATTTAAATGTTGTTATGATACGCTTGTTATATTGTATCCGCCTGGAGATTGCTACAAGAGCATGAAAGTACATGTGTACATGAAAAAATCAGTAGGGTTTTAAACAGAAAAAAAAAGTTATTTTTTATATTTAAGAAATGTAATTTTTTTATCACATATTTTTTTGCAATATATTCGTTTTTGCATGTCCAATAATAGCTAGAAGTTAGTGTTGGTTATTTGCCCTCAGGCAAAAACCGCCCGCAAGTACCTGTATTTGCCCTCAAATATCCGTATTTGCCCCTGAATTCAACTTCCGGTATCTGCATGGTGGTCTCAAAAGATTAGGTCTATATGTCAATGTACATGGAAAGATGGTGCATAACGATATGCATATAAAATCGTATTTCAATCAAATTAACACATTTCAAAATATTGGAATAAAGTTTAAATAACTTGAAACGGAATAATTAGCTCAAATGCATATGTTGTGTTGAATAGAAATTTCCATTCAAATGTCAACATCTTGGGTAGATTTTATAACCACTTTCTAACGTCATTGTGCAGATCGACACTGTTTGATATCTTTTTGAAACAAGATTCCAAACAAAAATATTTGCAAGTTGAACAAAGGCAACTCTCTTAAGGATTTATTTTCTCAATTTGTCAGTTCAAAGATCTTTTCTGCAATATAAAAGTCAATGCTTGAAAAAAAGTTAATGTAAAATATGTGATAAATAGATTATGACATGAAATTTTCCATATCGTCCCTGATATCAGCCCTCAATCCATATCAGACCTCCAGCTTCGCCGTTAGGCTTGATATGAAAGTCTTGGGCTGATACCAGGGCCGATATAGAAATTGTCATGTAATAATCTCTTAAAATCAGTCATATTTAGAACTTTTGTAATTAGAATATTGTTGAAAATGATGTTAAACACTATAACCCCCTCCCCCCCTCCCATAATTAGTACTGAGAGGTACTGTATATTTCAGACTATATGTATATGTCTTTTTTTTCTTCAAACCCCTATCTTTTCTTTGTTACAATAATACTTTGTAAATCTATTGAGATTTTAATAAATTTAACCTACATGTATATTCCAGAAAAGTGTATGGTGATTGCGTACATCTTTATACTGGTAATTGTTCAAACAAAGTCCAAATGCAAGATACCCCATGTAGTTTTTACACAAACAATCCAAAATCATATCTTAACAATCTTTAAAATGTCATAAAAAAATGACAATGATAAGTGAAGTCTTAACAATACAAGTTTAATTATTATTTGTAACATTTGAAACAAAAATCACTATTAGAACATGTACAAACGAGAATGACTTGTATGTCATTTTTAGGCCTATAACAATTTCAAGGTTTTTCATTATTCATTATTGGTCATTAATAATAAAACAACTCTATAGAATTATACAGCTTAACTGTAAAAAATTCATGACTCTGAAATGACCTGGGGTCTTTAATTAGTATATAATCAATACAATACAGGTGTGCTTAATTACCTTACCTGGAAATTAATTTACCATTATTCCTGGGTTTTATGTATATAATTAAGGGAGAATAGAGTCCATTAGAACAATATAGTGGCATGAAAGGGACACTTACATACACATTAAAACATAATTGGCCGTTAATTGAAAGTAAACAATACAATTAATGAAATTTGATCAGTTTTATACATTTGTATCTAGGAAACAAACTGTATTTATAATGATTATCAGTAATACAGTAACATTATTTGGTATTGACTGGAAACATTTTTAATCTAAGTTGAGCTACATATTTCATTTAAATCTAACTAACATTGTGAGCTCGAATCCGCCTCAGGCGAGGTGTACTCAATACAACATTATGTGATAAAGTTTGTCAGTGACTTGCGACAGGTCAGTGGTTTTCTAAAGGTACTCCGGTTTCCTCCATCAATAAAACTGACCGCCACGATATAACTGATTGTGGTGCTAAACATAATGACCCCACCCCCTACCCTTGAAAACCAAGGATCTCCTCCCTCAGGCATACACATTATATAGGTGACTTCAGCTGATTTTGGCTATTCTGTTTATGCCTGTTGGTTTTCTTGCTCCAAAAGATTTTAAACTATTTGGGTTTTCATTACCTTTTGACTTTGAGCATACCTTATGAAGGTTATTCTAGAAACATGTCGTGTGCACTAAATTATAAATATCTACGTTTTTATTATTTAAGAATAGCAAGTTGTACCTTTGGTTGGTTGGTTGGTTAATGGTGTTTATCGTCACTTTCAGCAATTTTTCAGCTGTATCATGACTAGTTAAGATTTACTGAGGATATAAGTTACAATGAACTGACTGACAAAACCCTAGTCTTTAGTAGGCATCTGGAAATCTTAACATTTAACGTGTATAATAGGGCTTGAACCCACGTCAGCGGTGTTAGGCAGGTGGTCAAAAACCTCTCGTCCACCAAGTACCCTTTGTATATTTGAATGAGTGTAAGTGATTGTTGTTCAATGCCAACTCAGCAATTTTTCAGGTATATTATGGCAAGAACAAGTCAATTTTTAATGAGATGAGGTCCGCTTTGTACTAGACCAACACGCTTAGTTGGATTTTCAGTGTTAGCTCACTGAAACAACATTCTGCAGATAGACATGTCTCCTCCCCACTCGGACACATTATCCTAATTCCGAGCCAACCAGTCTTTGCTCTTTCTCAGCGGAGAAGCAACAAATAACAATGTTATAGTCTTTGGTTTGACCTAATCCCATACACAAGGTGAGCACGCTAACAATTACACCACCGATGCGGTTTGCAGATTTGAAAAATAGTATATGTCATCAGACTCTTGTAAAATAATGTTTCCTTG